>OX438979.1:16090418-17479434 GCA_949316085.1 Hypercompe scribonia
CTGGCACCCGCAGAGGATATTGGCGGTTAGAGCCATACGTGGCTACCGCCCCGTATCGACGGAGGTGGCGTGCGCCTTGGCCGGAACTCCGCCGTGGGATTTGGAGGCGGGAGTGCTCGCCGAAGTTTATCGGCGGACGGCTAACTTCCGAGCGGATAGCGGCATAGGGCCCCCGCCCGAAGAGATACGCGAGTGGCGTGAGGCCGCTCGTCGAGCCACGATGGCTCGTTGGTCGTTCCGGTTGGAGACTCCTCGTGCTGGCTTTGCCCTCGTGGAGGCTCTCCAGCTGGTCATCGCCGAGTGGGCGGGGCGGCAGCACGGGACCCTTTCCTTCCGACTGACACAGGTCCTTTCCGGGGGCGCGCATACCAGCGCCTCATGTCGCCTTGAGTGTAGCCGCGGGTGGACGGGACGGGTTTTCCCCTCCATCCGCTACAATGGCCAGCCGCGAGGAGGCGACGTCCGCGTATGCCGTACGTCGTCTAAAATAGAAAGTTTATCCGCAGATGGTGCCCCAGGTAGCGGGCAGGCGCTAGGAGGGATCTGAATGTCGTAATAGCAGCGGTTCCCGGATCCCACCTATCTCAGGCGCAGAGTGGCACACCATGTGATTTTAGTCGGTCCGATTCCGACACCTCACCCCGCCGTAAACCCTGGTGGGGTGACGGCTCGAGGGGGCCTCGGGCGACTTTTGCCGAATTTGGGTGGAGCCAGCGTCACGACGAGACGGCTATACATGGGGGTTACTCGGTCAATGGCGCTGTATGGCGCGCCGGTGTGGGCGGCGGCTCTGACCGCTAGAATAGGGCTCGCCTCTGGCACCCGCAGAGGATATTGGCGGTTAGAGCCATACGTGGCTACCGCCCCGTATCGACGGAGGTGGCGTGCGCCTTGGCCGGAACTCCGCCGTGGGATTTGGAGGCGGGAGTGCTCGCCGAAGTTTATCGGCGGACGGCTAACTTCCGAGCGGATAGCGGCATAGGGCCCCCGCCCGAAGAGATACGTGAGTGGCGTGAGGCCGCTCGTCGAGCCACGATGGCTCGTTGGTCGTTCCGGTTGGAGACTCCTCGTGCTGGCTTTGCCCTCGTGGAGGCTCTCCAGCTGGTCATCGCCGAGTGGGCGGGGCGGCAGCACGGGACCCTTTCCTTCCGACTGACACAGGTCCTTTCCGGGGGCGCGCATACCAGCGCCTCATGTCGCCTTGAGTGTAGCCGCGGGTGGACGGGACGGGTTTTCCCCTCCATCCGCTACAATGGCCAGCCGCGAGGAGGCGACGTCCGCGTATGCCGTACGTCGTCTAAAATAGAAAGTTTATCCGCAGATGGTGCCCCAGGTAGCGGGCAGGCGCTAGGAGGGATCTGAATGTCGTAATAGCAGCGGTTCCCGGATCCCACCTATCTCAGGCGCAGAGTGGCACACCATGTGATTTTAGTCGGTCCGATTCCGACACCTCACCCCGCCGTAAACCCTGGTGGGGTGACGGCTCGAGGGGGTTTCCACACGTTAAAAACTAAAAAGAAAGGACAGTAAGGGAACAAAGAGTACATGTGTGTACACACATACTTGTTGACAATAATATCTTCCGCGTAGTTGGCTCGTCTCCGATAAGACTGGCCGCCGTGGTCAAAATCGGCTAGGAGTACATTACTATACATCACTAATGTTGCCAAGAGCATTCGTAAACTTGTATATATACTCAAACTCTTTAAACATGAAGCGGACTCCGAAGTTATGAGCGCTGTGTATATGGTATTCTGTCAATCGGTTCTTATCTATTATATTTCTTCATTTAGACACATGTAAATTCATTTCAGTTCATTCAATAATCTACAAGCACTGTAAAATATGTAAGTATTTGTTAGAAAAAAAATATCAAACAATTAGATAGTATTTATTAGCGAACATAGCATACATTTTTGTGTATTTTTTGTTTTTCAATTACAACTTATTACAATGATAACGTATTTTATTCTTTGTAAAAGATTTTGGTGCTGGTGTCTTTTTCTATACTTACACAACATGATTTTAAAAAAAATAATTACAGAGAGCATCTTTACCTTTTTAGATAACAATTAATATACCTCAACTGTTGGACGAACATTAGTCTAAAAAGGAAAAGTCTAGAAATGCATGATTTCATCAGTTTCTTACCATAGTGGAGAGGTTCTCAAACAGGTTTCTAGGTAGTAGAGCCACGCTAATTTCAGCACGAGCGGACCGGTTCGACCGGGGCAGTACTACCCTCCCACAGAAAACCAACCTAGACCGCCAGCATCCGTGTTGTCGTGTTTCGTTGGTAAGTGTGAGACCGGAGGCCAATTGATGCAGGGATGACAGTTATCGTAGTAACTGTGTAAGCCTTATACCGTCACGATGACTGTCATACCTTTTACATCCTTAAGCGGGGTGTGAAGAAGCATCTCACAAGGCCGCCATAGTGTGGGTCACCATACTGCATTGTCTGAATTTGCGATGAGTATGGTGATTACAACTCTTGGATTCTGTTCATGCTTTCCATCAGGTAGAGTAGATTCACTTTGGCAGGCTCTTAATATAAAAAAAAAGTTAATCGTGCTTGTTACACCGAAGAAAAACAAGTTAACCCTAACGATGTAAAACACATGAGTTTTTACTACGCAATTCTTCTCGCTACACCCGAGGCTAGAAAGCAGAAACAAGTGAAACTCTACTATTTCATGCAAAAGTATAACAACCTTTTTGTATTAAATAACAAAAGTTATTTTGTTAAAGCATTCTATTTAAACTTTAGTTGGGTCGCCGTTTGCTCAAGTTATACGAAGTATTTTGATATTAAGTTTTGTCGAGTCATACTATATGGTAGTTGATAAAATTGTTGTACCTGAATTGGTAAGTATTTGCATAGTCGTGCTTACTACGTAAGTAATAGTTTGTGTAATAAATAAGAAATACTTTTAATATGTGTTTCGCGTTGAAAGATAAAATCAAATAAATAGTGTCAAATCAACAAAACGAAATCCCAGGATTCAAAATACATCTAAAATTTTGTTATCGTATCGTATATTATGTAGATTTCGATTAACATTAAGTATTACATATAGCTGAAAGAAATATATGCTGCCTCGGTGGAGTAGTAGTAGATAGTGTAAGTGTTGTCTGAGGAAACCGTAGACAACTTTCTTAGGTCGCACCAAATGTTTGTTTGATCTTTAAATATTTATTTTAAATTTGTGCACTTTCTATGTACAATTATATTTGTATTAACAAAAAAAAAGACTATAGTATTAGTCATTTAGCTTTCATAGTACAAGTTCTGGTTAGTTTGAAACTTGATGAGTCATAATAGTATAACTGCTATAAGCATTGATAAGATAAAATTTAAATAAACAGTCTCTTGTAATCGAAAACTAAATTTGACGTATTCATGTGATAAGTTCGATGAAGAAAGACATAAAAGCGTAAGTTTCCAACGTCGATGTCACAAAGAGTGCCTCTTACAAAACTTTTTAGCTTTCTTTTCAGTCTTATTCAGTCGGCATGTTCTCCAAAAGCTGTGTACTGTACGATCAAGGAGATAGTAAGTGTTTTGAGTTCTTGGATAAACCGATAAAGAATACCAGTTAAATATATATATTATTACATATCTGTTTGTATAGTGTTTCAAAATGTGTTAATATAATTGTTGAAAGAGTGGATTTTAATTAATATTTAGACAGTTATGAAATCGTTAAACACTCATAACAAAAATTATACAGCACAAGTAAGCCATCTTTATATCTACGATAGAATTGAATATTTAATATTACTGTTCTTTTAACGTAAGACTTAGCAAAACATTTAGTTCTACTTCTAAATCTTACTGTGGAGGAACGTGTGTCATGTTCCTCCAACACAAAGAGAGAATCCTCCGACCCGGCGAGGTGATCATGCCTGGCGGACCACGATCCAACTGTTGATGTTGGACTGTTATGTATATATGCTAATCGCCGAGAGCATTTCTATATCGCGATACAGGATTAACAGTTACGACGTAGTTTATTACTCCGTAGTTCGATGTGTATTCGGAAGATAGCGCCTATGTATTTTTGTTTGCACTGTACTTGGAAGTCGCCACATTACGTTAACAGCTAACGATTAAGGCTTTAAGCATTAAGATAGGTGTAACTGCAATAGCTTATAATTTTGATCTTTGTCTTTGTCTTGAATCTTTGATCGACCAGAAAAAATAAATTGAATCTGCAATATTCTTGATACCAATACGTAGCTCTATAAATGAAATTACTTATATTGTCTTAAAATAAATTAATAGTGCATGTATTCGTTTCTTTAAAAAAAGAAATATTTATATTAAAAATTTATCTAAAAATTTTCATAATACTTGCTTTTCAATAGACTATTCTCTAATCAGCGATCCCTTTAATACCTAGATGTTAGCTATAGTCAGCACTAAACATACTTACATACTTTTTTACTTTTCCTGTTTGATTATTTTATATCACAACGGATAAGTTATGACTTTATATGTTTCTCGTTTTGATAACTCATACCTATTTACATATTTATAGCTGCATCTACAAAATTTATTACTTATAGTCACAGAAGCGACAATGCCAAACACATTTTCAAATAAAAATTCTCACGGGAAAAGCAATATGCCCGAGAAAAATGTAGACATGTTGGTCCTACTGAAACTTTCGTAATTGAAAAACCAATTTACCCGGAAACCCCAATAAAACCATAAAATTCACACTCGTTCACACACAAACATATGTGATTATAAGAGAACTGTATGTTGTGAGACAAATATGAGAATTTTATTTCTAAAATAAAGTTTTCACGAGAATACCACATCCATTTACACAAACGCATTTGTCCAACATATAGCCCTGAGCTAAACACTGACTGTTCTTTGCTGAGTTCTTTTAGAGCATATGTGCAATCACAGCGTTTTTATATTTTTTTTATTTACATTTGCAGTTGAATGAACTCTAGTTCATATTGCGCTATCAAATAAGCGCTCGTCCTTTTATATTCAGTTTTAAACCTATCTGTGGCAAAATGAAAGATTTACAATCTCATATTTACTTATTATTTTATGAATGTAAATATCGTATATTTTAAGTAAAGTCTATTTTACCAATACATGTAGTAGTTTTTTCTTAAAGCTGCAACCAATTTACCTGTAACAAAAATGATTTTTATTTAAACTATACGAAAAAAAATGCGCTAAATAATAAGATTCTTATTTAAACCATGAAATGCAAATGAGATTAAAAACAGATTACTAAACAGATTGCTCCCTTTAACAAATAATTGAAAGTACTATAATTTTAGGAATAAATATTTTTGCAAAAGTGATCATTGATGTTTACATAAAATGTTGTTCAGAAATATATACCACGCTGCACATGAAAAACTACATACATAACGAAAAAAAAGTCATTTTTGTGGAACTTAATTCACTTATTTTCTAAGTTTGCACAATTCTTAATCGGTTTTATCTTCTGATGTTGGTGTCTGCATGATAATTGACAACTAACAAAGTAACAAGTCCAGCAACTCATTTAAAAGACGGATTAAGTAAATAAATGACCATTGACGAATACTTTAGATTAAATTGAGATCAATTCGTACAGATACAAACTAAAGTTGCGAGTAAGTACACAATACTAAGTAATACTGAGCTACTGCAGGTATATGTGCAATAGATAAATAATTCAGTCGGGTAGCTAGTTTAAACGAAACGTAACTTGAAACAATTTAAACTGTAAGAACGATAAATTTTATACTTGTACTTTGGTTTATATTAAGATGCAAATATTTTATCAATATGTAAAGTTTCTCACGGTTTTCAGCTAAATCAAATCGCTAAAAAATCTATTAATAAAAACTGAAGTTGTCAAGGAAATTCATTTAATCACAAAATGAAATAAATGTTAAAATATGTTAACATTGCCAATACCTTTAGATATCTATCACAAATGCGGTTTTTATTGAGAAGTTGACGTATCTTCAATGCTGCCATATTTATATTACTCGCAACACGATCAGGCAAATTACTGCAAGGATAAATGACGACTAACGAAGACACGTGAATACGGAAATCCACAAAGCAATTAAGAAACTCCTCACAACAAAAGCCAAGTTTTAATAATCTTAGCGACATAGTTACTTTTGCGCCACGACATCTGGGAACGTGCTACTGCAACATGACATTACCTAACCATGGCACGACGCCAAGACGATTGACTCAAACCTTTAAGTGAGAAATGCAACGCCAGATGTCCTTTGGGAATGAACGAAGAACATGATTAGTATATAAAAGCAGTTTCTTTTGAAAGGAATGACTTCCTTAATTATTCGTGTTTTTAATATTTACAAATTAATTATGATAGTTTCGTTGGCCCTTTACATTTTTAATTTTAATTATGTATGATGAAATAAGCCGAGCAATTGGAACTTCAAAAAACTGAAAAATAATAAAAAGAAGAACCATTAAAGAATAAAGATTATTTCAATCAGGTATTCACAAGTTTAAATTAAATGTGGTGTATATAATTTTAAGTTTTTTGCAAATATTACGTGCATACATTATTATGGCGTAAACATAATATTCACATTCAACGGCTTCCCACGACCTTCAACAGGTCGTCGGATCACCTTGTGCAGTGCCTACCAACGCTGTGTTGCCCAGTAAGCGGTCGCCACTCCAGAACTTGGATGCGGACGGCACGAGACCGGCAGTTGTAAAGAACCTTGGGAGCGGCCTATTTCTTGCAGTGGACATCTTCTGGTTGAGATGATGATGATGATGAAACATAATATTTTGTAATAAAAATAGGTACATTATTGGAACGAAGTTCCTTACGGCAGGCTTGGAGGGGATAGGGATTTCGCTGCGGGACCGAACTGAAAAAAATGTGATAGTAAAACCGTAAGAAAAAATCCGTGGAAAAAGTGCGTGAAATAAATCTGTGGAATAACTCTGTGGAAAAAAGTGCGTGGAATAAAACCGTTAAATGAGACGTGCGCAGGCGCGAAAGCGCGTCATGTGTGCTACGTTTCATACTATCTATCACGTACTTAACATTCGTACTATTTCTACCTCTTTTTTCTATTTTTCTATTTCTATGTAATTTTTAATTAATAATAATGTTGACAAAAAAAAAATAAAGATACATATTTTTTTGTTATTTCAGTTGAAATTTGAATTACGATGTTTTTTTTATTTTAAGGAATTTATTATTTTATTATTTTAAGGAATTTATTATTTTATTATTTTAAGGAATTTATTATTTTATTTCCTAAAATACTGAATTTCCTAAATACTTTCTTGTACTTAAATAAAAACTAATCAGCAAAATTTAAGAGAAAAATCAAGAAAACCTACATAAAATTGAGCACGATTTTTTTTGCAAATTGTGTCGATTCCACATTATCCGAAGGAACTTCGTTCCTACCTGGTGTCCCACGACACCATTCATTTTTTTATATTTCTTATAGTTAGTCCTTAATAATGCCATGGATCTTGTTTTCAATTACTTCCATAAATAAAAGTAATTAATACTTTTTTGATAAAAATATTGTTATCATTACGTAAGCTTCTCTAAGGGCTAATTGATATTTGTACATCGACAAGTTACTCGTACCTAATCTACCTAAACTTTGGAAGGGTAACGATGTGGTAGTCTTGGCATCGTGGGAAGTTCACTTGGGCCTGTTGGAAGCCGTGATAGACACTATATTGTTCGACGAAAAATACGAGTGACAATAACGTTTATGGCATTGCTAAGTACTGGAATAACATAATATTGTTTTATTTCTTAGCAGGCTACTTCATACGGTTAGGGAGTATGACCAAAAACAGTCTATCGAATCTGTGGTATAACGATCGAGGTTCCTACCAACAACTCATTTATAGTTTAATTCTATGAATGCAAATTGTTGTAATAAGAAATAAACTATTTATTTTCTTTTTATTCTACGCACTATTTGCATGGTAGTGGACTAATGCTAAAAGAATTCTCAACGAGTCTACATTGAATGATGCTAGCTATTGCTCGTACGAGCAAGAGTTTTTTGTTGATAGGGTGCAAAATATACAACTCAAAACAACTTAGGGCCCACCTGCATTTTTGGTAATAAAAATTAATTAATTAAAAATGCGTACAACTTATGTTATTTTTTACTTAAAAAAATGAATTACATGTTCTATAAGAACTAAATGTGTCCAAGTTATTACGGTTACCACAAAAAAAATGTGCAAATCACAATTTTCATAAATTCACTCACATTCACTAAACTTTAAACCATCATTTTCCCGACACGCACTTCAATTTAATGTGATGATAAGGTGCCGGATGTTGATTAATTCTAGTGTTTAGTAACGTGTAGGACCTCCTCTGCTCCTTACACATTCCCTGAGCCGGTTAGGGACGCTCTCTATCAGGTGAGCCACGTTTTCATCAGGAATCTGTTCCCAACAATGTTTTAATGCATTCACCAATTCCTGTCGACTGTGGATAGCGGTATAAGTTTCTTTAAGGCTTCGTTTGAGTTGATCCCATAAATGTTCAATCGGGTTTAGGTCGGGACTCATTGCAGGCCAAGGCAAAACATTAATATTCGCGTCCGAAAGAGCACTTTGAGTCAGACGGGCAGTGTGAGGACGTGCATTATCTTTCATCAAGATGAAATTCTGACCAACTCGCTGTGAATATGGGATGACATGAGGTTGGATGACCTGTTGGACGTAGCTGGCGGCGTTTACGTTGTCCTCATCCAAGAATACCAGCTCAGTTTTACCCAGTAGACTGATTCCACCCCACACCATAATACTGGGTCCACCAAAACGGTCAGTTTCTCGAATACAAGGATCCTCAAAACGTTCCCCTGGTTTTCTCCAGACACGTACCCGTCTGTCATCACTGAAAAATTTAACTTTAGACTCATCTGTAAAGAGCACTGTTCTACAATTGTCCATGGTCCATTCGAGATGTTCACGTGCAAACCTTAAACGCGCTGCACGATGTGCCCTGGTTAATTTTATTCGCACAGCGCGCATTCTGGATCTTTGTTGGTCTTCATGAAGTCTGTTCCGTATGGTTTGATCGCTTACACGGGTACCAGTAGCATCACGTAAGCGATTTTGTAAGGTACGCGCTGTCACAGTGCGCTCTCGATGTGCAGTAAGTCGAACGTACCGATCTTCCTGGGAAGTGGTGGCCCGATTTCTACCATCACCTCGTCTCCTGGCAACACTATCTGTCTCCTGATAACGTTCCCAAACATTTCGGATCGCATGCCTAGACACACCGAGGCGTGAAGCTACCGATCTCTGTGAATTGCCCTCTTGAAGCAAAACTACAGCTCTGGAAGCTGTTTCCGGGTCCATATGACGTCGAAATCCGGGCATTGTTATTTTAAACAAAGCAATAACACCGAAGCAAATGATAAACAACGATACAATATCAACTTGTGTTTGTTATGAGATGCAGAACACAAGTGATATATGCGGTGACCAGACGGGTCAGTATAGGATTTGTTCACCAGCGCAGCGGGTGGACGGGAGGAGACGACGTGTGCGTGCGCCGTAGGTCGCCTAAATAGAGAGTTTACCTACAGATGGTGCCCGCGGTAGCGGGCAGGCGCTAGGAGGGATCTGGATGTCGTAATAGCAGCTGTTCTCGGATCCTATCTCCGGCGCAGAGTGGCACACCGTGTGGTTTTAGTCGGTCCGATTCCGACACACCACCCCGTCGTAAACCCCGGCGGTGTGACGGCACGTGGGGGGTCTTCACACGTTAAAAAAAAAGAATGGGTTTGTTCAAGTTTGCCTTCTTTTTCAGTGATGTTGTCCTGTGTAGTTTGTTCCTACAATCGCCTCTTACGAAACTCATGGGATGAATCCCCTATTCAATCTATGAACCTCTAGGGACACCATATTCTTAACTCGTCAGCACTAACATTTTACCGATAAATAGAGTGAAAATGGTTATTAGTAAATAGTTATAACATTCATACACTATTGTTACGGCCTTAGAAAATGAAAAATTTTATTTCAATAAATATCACATAAATTGAAGTTCAATCATAATTCATTTCTGGTGTTAAATTTAATTTTATAAAACAGATTATAACATTATCAAAAGGTATATCGCATCACAAAATCAACGTTTGAAATGTAAATGGTTATCTTAATTTAATAGTCAATGGTGATTGGCAAGATTAATAATTTATAGTCATGATGTTTTCGCTGAAATTTAATTTTAGTAAGTAAACCCCAAAATTTTGGTAAGTTAACTGAAGATACTTCATTTTTTCTTATTAATAAAGAGAATTCCATTCAATCTTATTCGAACATTAAGAAAATTAAAGGCCTCTTGAACAAATATTTTGAATAGCGAATGCTTCATTCCAATTTATTCAAAATATTAAATTAAATAAGCAGCTAGAATCGTGTTTGGTCATAACATTTTATACTGGTTGTAAAATATACGTAATACCAAGATGTTATGAGGAAAAGTTGTGGTGCTTTATGAAAATGAATGCATTCAAAATATAACGATTCTCCAAAATACAATCTTACGTTAATGAGTTATCTGCTATCAAAATATCGTATATACTCTATCCTATATACTGTATTTTTTCGAGGTAAACGAAATTTTGATTTATTTTATTTTAAGGACTTGTCAAAGTGACTCTACTCTGCCTTATGGAAAACATACTTGGAATTCAAGAGTTGTGGTCACCATAGCCATTGCAAATGCAGACAGTGCAGCCTTGTGAAATACTTTTATACGCCCTGCTTGGGGACGTAAAAGGCATGACGGTCATTGTGGCAGTATAAGGTTCATACATATACCACGCTAACTGTCATCCCTGTATTAATGAGCCTCCGGTCTCGTACTTACTAATTAAATACGACAGCACGGATGCTGTCGCTTTAAGTTGGTCTTTTGTGAGAGAGTAGTACTTGGCCCGGTCGAACCAGCCCGTTCGTGCTGAAATACACGTGGCTCTACTACCTATAAATATTCTACGTGAATACGCTTTTATTAACTTTACTTTCAACTAGCCCTGTGAAGAAATCTTTGAGATAAATTTTTACCTACTTCTGATTGTCTGATTGACTATGCTACAATATTATTAGATTCGAAATTGAAATAAGAAAAACTTTCAATGAGATAGATGGTTTTAAATTGTTTTCAGGCAAAATTTGCGAGGTAATAACACTTGCAGTCCCATGTAAATTAAATATCTAACAACTTACTCAAGTTAGAACACAAAGAAATTGCTTCTAACCGAAGAAATTTGTTCATTTGAAATTAACAAAGACTAAGTAGGTTGAAAATGTATTCACTGTTAAAATTGCTTTCGTGATGAATAAATATTGACAAACATTGTTTGTAACAGGAAAAATGAATAATAGCTGTACAATGTTGAGAATTCTTTTAGTTATTAGGAGTAACGAGGGAAAAATATGCTGAGTAACTTTCTGATAGAATGTTTAATGACGTCAAATAGACGTCAATCATGACATAGATGAAGATTGTTATCGAATGTGGATGTTAATGCCTACTACATAAGCTTCGAAATCCACCAATACTAATGACGAATATTAAAAGCAACCGTCTTAATATGTGACAGTATATTTAACAACAGCAGTCAACATAACCGGAAAGCTTATAGTTATTTTCATGATTTATGAACACCCATCCGCAATTAGCATGACCCACAAACACAGCTATTCATTTTCCCTTTCGTTACAACCCCATATTTTTGGCAGATGATCCCTAAACATTTGAGGGTATCATAATTCAGGATTTAATATATGGAGTTTAGTAGAAGTTAGGGAAAGAAGAAGTGGGAGTATATGTTTGATTCAAGGTTTTGAGATATGGGATACAGATTATCATAGATCATAAATTAGTTTATTAAATCGTTTTATATTGTTTAACTAGTGAAAGATACAGAAATTTATCCTTAACAGCTGTTATTGTTTACAGACCGAACTTCAGTAGTGATTTTAGTTCTTCAATTACGGTTACTTGAAACATCAAACAATTTGTTTTCTAGGCAATTGGTTGTATGTAGTTCTTAGGAACTATTGAAATAGTGTTATATATTTTTGTAAGTACAACACTCGTATAAAATTTAGTTAAAGATTAAAGAAACAGTAACCTTTACTTAATGTTAGCAAGTTTATTGCGTTTTGTTATTCCTTACTGCCTTTAATTAGCAGTGTACATTACTTTATTGATAAATGTGGTCAGAAAGCGTTATGTCAAGTTAACTGGTTGTTAATTAATACAAGCTTTTCCAGTACATTTTTCATCATAAAATTAATTTCTTGCATATAAGAAGAATTATTTTATAACTAACGGAGAGAGTTTCAATTGACTTAACTAGTTCATACGTTAGTCTCTCGTCGGCCTAAGGGTTAGCGTATGTGACTGCCGATCAAGAAGTCTCGGATTCGGGGTCAAAAAGTGTTAATGAGTTTTTGCGGTTACAGAATTTAATAATAACCTGGAGTTTGGAAGTTGCTGTTTTAACATCCGTGCCTCGGAGAGCACGTAAAACTGTTAGTTCTGTGCCTGACCTTTCCCATCGTGTCGGATTAGCCGTATTACAGTCCCATCGAATTGTGAGTGTGAACGAACAGAGAGTTCACCTGTGTTTGCCCACACATTTGTGCACTATAACATCTCCTGCGTAGTTGCTTGGTCTCCGGTGAGACTGGCTGCCGTGGTTGAAATCGATTAAAAATATGTACTCTTAATCGATTTCGACCAATATATTAATAGTCATATTTTGATTAATCTCACGAGATTGTTGAAATTTAGAATGTCAATTCGGTGTTCATTATTCAGATAGTTTCTTATAATAATATATAATTCGACAACGGATTGATAGTTAAGAGTCTCGAACAACACCTTAAGAGGCTCACGTTAGAAGGTTGGATCAAAAATCAGTTTTCCTTGATACGACTTGTATAGTGAGGAGGTTCCTGCTTTCTGGAGCCCTAACCACCGGTTTTTCAGTACTCTGTACCCGAAATCAGTGATCTGTGATAAATATTTTTTTATGTTTTTAAATGTATTTACGATTGTAATTTATATGTATTTTTAATGAAATAAAGAGAATAACAACATTTTAGACATCTGCAATACAACTTTATCTATTCCCAAACTACGAAGAGCTTGTACCATAGGTCTAGGCAACTGATCTAAACACATAAATACTTTTTCTTATTAATACACACATGTCAAACTAGAAAACACACAAATTCCGACACAAATATTTACAGATTACACAAACATTAATCTTTCAAATATGTAAATAACCCTAGTACCTCAAAGCCATTAATCAAAAGTGGAAGGAAATAAACCCATCTACATACACGTATGTGAGTATGGTTGTCCAAAATTTTCCTTCAATGTATAGTTTAAATATAAAATTATTCAAACTAGAATAAAATATTCATTTTCATGTTTTCCTAAGAGGTTTCGTTTACCGAAAGGGTAAGAAATACGAGTATTATTGAAATGAATACATGTTATAGTTTGCCGTTAATTAACCAGAAAGAAAAAACTACTACTTTAACCGTGCTATTGAAATAAAAACATTTAATAGGTATACACAAATATAGTTTATATTTTATTTACTTGAATACTGTAAATATGCTTTTATCAGATGCTAGCCTCTTAACTGCTGACATCTTAAAATACTAAGAATAATTTACATTTAGTTTCTTTATTGACATGTAAATAAAACAAATTACTATTTCTGAAATACTATGAAGTAAACGAGAAAAGCATAAAAGCAGCAATAATAATCATAAAACGTTTATTTCTCATCAAAACCGAAATACATTATTTAGTTTATGAAGTGACTTACAACCGACATAGCAATTTGCTACGTCGGTTGAGAATCGCTGGTATCCGTGGTAGGTATAAAATACAGGTCACCAGGGTCCTCGCTCCAAATCAAGTTACACACAACCAAACGCTATAGATAAAAGAAGAAACAAAAGAAACAATATGTAAAGATATACACTTAAAATTAAACAATAGTATTATTATTCTAAAATGAAAAATCGTTGGCACTATCTCTGTGTGTCTATGTAGTATATATGTGTGTTTATATACATGAAATTAGAGTAAATTAGTTTATAAATGTGATGTTAGTGTGTTATTGTAAAAGTGAAAAGTTACTCCAGGACTACCAATAAATCCACTGTTTCTTCGTATCTTTACTTCAAGAGCCATTCCGTCACTTTTATGTATGTGGCATGGGTATAAGGCGTTGATAAAAAGGCGGAATTTTATTTATTTTATTGTATAAATAGGATCCCAGGAAAACAAAAGAGGTTACGACAAAATAATTTAGTTCTTTAAGATGTAACAATTGGTTTTCAGATTTCAGATACATAATTTCTCGTGTGTAATGTGTGTATGTTGTCTGACTATTGTAGCTTGAACGAATAATTGCCTGACTGTAGCCGCGTGACAATATTCATAGAGCTTTATGGTTGTCAACAGACATGGTTCAGAACACCGAGCCTTGAGTACCACTCTCCCCAATAAGGATTGCAGCGCTACCGCCCCATGTGGTAATACAGTAATTTAAGATAGATTGACACAGTGATAGATAATTCATCACTGAAGGGTCTGCTAAGTATCGAAGTTCTTTTAATATGTAAATTAGTTCACGTGATCTACTTGGCAAATACTCAAGTTTAACAGTGTTATTTTCTGTTAACGAGAGAGGATTGTTTTTGTTTGAAGTGTAAAAGTTTGGTTTATTAATGTAATAATTCCAATACCAATTCCAATAAGATTATTCAAAATTGTTGCTGGGCCCATAATTATTAGATTAAGTAATACAAAAAACAATAATAAACTTTCACCTAGTCCTCCTGTTTTTAAGGTGGGTAAATCGTTTTCATTCCTAATCGCAAGCCGTGTACCACAGACTGCCTTCCTCATGTGAATATTTCCTCTTCTTATCCAGTAGTTTTGCATTCTACTAATTTTTCTACGTCACGGGCCACGGTAATTTTTTTTCTTGTGGTTCTTCTTGGAAATTTCAGCTAGGGTCTGGGGGTACCTATTCCAGTTCTACGGTCTGTCTAGGTGATTTTCAACGCCCGCTTGCAACTACAGGCGGGTCATTGGATTAGGCCCTGTTACTAAACATCAAATACCAAATATTTTTTATCTTTGTTTATGAGACTGTCAACTGTATATATTGGGTCCACCAGACTC
The DNA here is from genome assembly GCA_949316085.1 of Hypercompe scribonia. Classification (NCBI taxonomy): domain Eukaryota; kingdom Metazoa; phylum Arthropoda; class Insecta; order Lepidoptera; family Erebidae; genus Hypercompe; species Hypercompe scribonia. The sequence continues at coordinate 16,105,670 of OX438979.1, forward strand.
AAAACAGCAATTGCCATCTAGGAAAGCCTATTATTTTGGTAAAATACCTTCACATCCTCTCCTTAGAAAGAAGGTTTAGCATGATTAGCATGTTTCTTTTTTAATAATTCGCACAAGTCTTATTGCATCTCTCACTTTACATCTTTAGCAACTTTTACACGTTTATGTTGTACAGCGGGACTTATTTGCTATATATATTAAAAAGTTACAAAACCTTCTATTGCCCGACGTTTTGTGGTTACGAGTAGAATGTACAGATTTATTCTTTTATAGCAATATGAACATTCGAAAGACATTTGAGTAGCATTCAATTTTATGAAATATAAATACTTTCATAAACATTTACAATTATTTTAATGTTAATTATGTTACTAAGTTTTATATTATTGATTTAGTAACTGACTTTCTGAATATATTATAGAACATATATAGATATGTTCCTTTGAACTGTTGTCATTTCTAAAATAATACAGTACAAAAAATCAAAAGTGATATATACGATCCTTTTCTTTAGAGACGAATCACCTCAATTCTTTCTATATTTATTTGTACACATTTAATATGAGAGCGTCAGAGTACATCCTATCTAAATGAAAATCTATAAGTTTTGCCATAAAGGTGATCACGTAAGAACGATTTTTGAACGATGAAAAACCTACAAGGCAGACTCAAATCAAACTATACTTGACACTGTCAGAAAAAATAACTATGTCCTTCTTAGTATTAACTGTCTAAGAGGGACTTTTAACGAGCAATTAGAGAATACGACAGTACTAAGATAGAGGACTCTCTAATTTGAAAACATTTTTATGTGACGTCAACGATGCTAAATAAATCAGTTTATGTTGTATTTGGCGCACTTAAAAACGACATGAAAATTATAATTATCATAAAAGATTTCACTGTTTTGTATAACTGATAATAAAGTTATTATTATAGATTACAAGAAAAAAGTAAGTAATTAAAAACAGATTCACTTGAGCTTAACCCATGGAAGCTTTTTCAATTGTTCCCTGGTATTTATCATGTTACGAAAAAACTACATAACTCGATATTGTGTATATTGTATTTACTACTAAAAATGCAGTCGGTAGATAGAAACTTGAAATATGAGTTTCTGTTACTTCTAAATAAATGACAATGTATTTTCATCCCGTGACAATGACAAGCTTAGATATGACTTGTATTATATATAGCAATCTAGTACACATAATCGCCTTAGGCAAACGTTCCATCCAATTACGATGTGTTTGCTTCTATAACATTGATATAAATCAGCCTCTATTTCCCTGAAACTTAATCCTTCTCCTCTTTTAACATCTAATAGTATCCATTGATGGTACTACAATAATAATACATACTCTGACAATCATAATTCAGAATACATAAAATATTTTAGGGTGATTGAGTTTAACATCTCCTTTCTGAGGAGAGACATATGTCCAGCAGTGGATAAATAAAGACTGAGATGTTTGATGTGATGTGACTTCAAATACGTACGCTAATATAGTATATTCCCTCAAGATTTTAAGAACTTTATTGTACTCGCACCTGCTTATAGGAAAATACATTTTAATTTAACCAGTTTAATCGGGCATCGCCGATCATCGTTGTACACACAAAATTAATCACTAAGTAAGAACTTAACAAAGTTCGAATCCTAATTGTTGTAGTAATAGATACACCTATATTTAATAATTATGTCTCAATTTTCTATACTCTACACGTTCAACGCGTGAGACGATTATAACAGAGTTAGTATTCCAGTAGATTCATAACGTTTTGATTGATAAATGTATATGAAGACACGGTTCGAGACATGAATTATTGATAGTCAGAATTTTTCTTGTATTAATAAGTACAACTTCATGTTACGTAAAACCTTAAACGATCAATTATTTACTATAGCTTTTTACGTGGAAATACATTTTTTCTTGAAGTCTTGAAGTGAGAATTGGTTTAATTCACAGGCGAAGTTTGTTCATAGGCCAATTGAGTAAGGCAAAAAATATCGTGGAATCGTGGAAAGCATACGAGTTAGGTGGTAAAAAGCACAATACGCCGTTTAGTGCCACACTAGTATTATTTATATTTTAGCTTTAGTTTTGTGTTATTTCTTTTTTATGTGTAAGCTGGTTGGGTGGTGTAGAAATACGCTCTAACTTCGATTAAGGTATATACTTATATAATAATTATATATTTTCTAATATACTATTATATTTGTGTTTTGTTTTCATTTTGGTTCTTTTATGTTTCACATAACAGGTATGTACACAGCTGTGCTTCGCTTGGTGATAATAATATTGAAGTTTTTTTTTCTACCAACGACTCTACCGCGTATGACAGTTTCAATTTTTTACCAGACACCTTAGGTGACCGATTACGACACTCCTTTTTTTTATAGAAGCCTACCAAAGTGACTCTACTCTGCCTGATGGTAAGCATGAATAGAATCCAAGAGTGGTGATCAACCATACTCACTAAGAATAAAGACAATGCAGTATGGCGACCCACGCCGGCCTAGTAATCATTTAACAACCAATCTCAATTTCTACTAAAAGTGTATCATATAGATGCTCAGGCTATCCCCAGTCACTTTAGCGAATTGACTGAAACTGTCACAGACAACAATGTGCATGCCATTTTGATTTCGGAAACTTGGCTTAAGCCACACTTATCTTCCACCTTTTTTCCTCTCACCAGCTTCGCTCTCATTCGCAGTTATCGACTAGAGTCAAGAAGAGGAGGAGGGGTAGCTATCTATCTCCGTGACTCTTTACCTTACAAAATCCTAAAGTATGTGCAAGTTCCTTGGAACGTTAGGCCTTGGTAAACAACAACGCCTTCACGTTACAATAGCAAATTTTTTAGTTGATATAAATATATTTAATTGGTTTAAGTTGTGTGTAAATCAAACAAATATTAAGTAGGTTATATACTGCGATCATTGCACCAGTTGTCTACAACAACGTGACTTTACCTCTGAGCGCAGTGGTAAAGAACCTGGGGCTACACATAAAACACTTGATTGGTGGGCATAACTCACACACACGTCAGTTAGAAAGTCACCTTATGTCGTCACACTTTCTATCGTCTCAAGAACTTCCTTCCTGTTAAAACAAATGACACACTTATACAGTTCTTAAGTATTCCTTTGATCGACTATGATGATGTGTGTTATTTTGACCTGAGTGCAAAACTTCTCAATAAACTAGACCGCCTTCTCAATAACTGCATTCGATTCGTTTTCAATGTTCGCGAGTATGATGATGGGTCTGCTCTATGTTCCCAGTTGTGCCGCAGTTTGCGAGCTCTGAGTTTTGTTTTTTCTTTCTTTAACTCTTTATGACTACACGAGTACCCCGTACCATACTTCTATTTCTTATGTTCGAATCACGATCGAAATTTTCGATCAACAAATAATCTTCAACTTCCTCAACTCTTCCTTCTATGTACAGTCAATTCTGCTCTAGAATACATTTCCTATCGAAACTAGGATGACCACAAACAGCCTAACACTCAAGTCGAAACTACTTGAACTTCTTCGGAATGAGGTACGAGTGTATTTTACATAATATTAAATGTATTTTATATAAACTGCACATTTATTATATTTATGTGTAAGTAAGTTTATGTAAATTAGTTATATTTAATGTGTATTTATTTTCTACTTATTAAAATTGTTATATAATATGATAAACATAATATTTTTGCTCCTACCGTCTTTTTATTTTTATATCACCTAAAGGTCGACTGTGAGAAAATACCCCAGGGCATTAAGTGCGCCGTTATACAACAAGTGAAATAAGTTTACATAAATAAATATCAATATAATAATATAATATAAGTCTGGTAAATTGATACTTAGTATTTTCAATGAGTGAAACATGTTTGTTACCATAACACACAAAAGAATATCATAAAACCGCTAACAGACTCTAAATATACTTAGAGCACGGTGCTTGTATCTTGGCAATTGATTAAAACTACAATACAAAACAAAAAAAAAATACAGTAGCGACATTATCGCTTTTTAGCCAATAGAACTTTGAGTACCAATTCACAATAAGTAAATACGGTTTAGCCTAAACGTTTGACTGGTAATTATTGATGTTTCTCATGCCCTCGCCAGGCGACGTGGAGACAACCATCCCATTGTCAATGTACCGTATATACATACCATGGAACGCTTGTGCTTACTGACGTTGGGGCAAATTAGGTCACAGCTATACAATGGCTAAACGAACACTGCAGCATTTGGAAACAATCTGGCCTTACGATTTTATTTTGAATGGCTTATATAGCTTTAGACCAAAAACCTATTTAAATACTTTTATTTTTGTATTTTAAAGCTCTCCGGATGAACAACGGGTGTGTGGTGTTTAATTATTTAAATGTTCGCAGTACGTGAAATTTTATACTGTCCATGTTACATACCTAATGTTTGTCTAAAAGGCAGTGTGAATATTATAAATTTCATGCTATTGTGTTGTGGAGGAAACGGGTATCATGTCTCCCCGACACAAGGGGAGGATTCTCCGACCAGATGAGTGATCATACCTGGCGGGCCTTGGCCCAACATTTGATGTTGGGATATTATGCATATGATAATCGCCATGAGAATTTCTATATTTTAGTTTGTGCTACATGTCGAAGTCGCCATAGTTTGGCTACCAAATTGTGAAACGTATTCGAAGTTTTCGATAGTCAATTTTGATAGATTTTCCATATTACTAAACTTTTAAAATTATTTCAATCAAAATATGTATTTGTGTTGTGGATGTTTTCAATATTTACCAACACGACACTACTACCCACACTAACACTAATAACGTTTTGATTGATAAATGTATATAAAGACACGGTTCGAGACATGAATTAATGAGTTTCTTTTATTAAAAATTGACTTACATCATCTTATGATCAGTTATATGGAAAATGCATAAGAAATTTTTAGGTATAAGCGAAATGCACATACATATGTAGTTCTAATAATTAAAAAAAGTACTTGATGAGTTTTTAGTACACAGATCAACCAGGAAATACTATGTATTCACCCTTAATTAATATTGTAATTTATCGTTGTACGTCAGTAGCAATAAATAGCACAATTCAATTTATATAAAAGCTTACCCAACTAATCTCTTATAAAAATACCATAGTCATCGCTATGTTTAGTTTATTTAAATTGTAATTGATTGTTTCATTGATCTACACGGAGTGTTTTACAGACACTTCTTCGCATTGATTGAGTAAATTAAACAAGATAACATGAAGTGATAATTCATTGGTTTTGTGACAAAAGTTGTTCACTGACGAAAGTTTTCTGTGAATTTTAATAAAAATAACACTCTTAACGATATTGTATGTATCTATGTATCACTTATTTAATTTTTTTAGATAAAATTATCATTTTTATTTTTGAACAAAAATAATATTCATTTTTAAGAATTCGTTAGAATATTTTGTATCATTGATTTACTTAGAGTGATATTAAAAGCGAACAAAATCTCTATTCATTTCGTTGAGTTTTACGCTTAAGTAGGATATTACTCTTCCGTTTTCCTTCTTCAACTTACACATTTAATATTGAAATTATTCAGTTATTTTACTTTTTTGTTATTTTCAAAATATTTATCCCAACAAAAGTCTATGTGAGCGATAGGAACCTTAACTGTTTGTAAGAATATTAAGGCAATAAAAAGCTTTATTATTATCATAATAAGTAAAACTAATTCCTAAAAGTTGTATTAAAAAATGAACAACACGTAATTGTATTTTATCCTAAAATTTGTTACACATGACCATGTGATGAATAATTGATGAAACAAAGAAACTTTAACGGTCTGGTGTAAATTAATTATCCACTTTCCCTCGAGGTACTATTGTGTGTGATATAAACTCAAATTTTGTTTCATCAAAAGGACAATAAACTGCTTAGTTACCACCAATTACAAAGGACAAAATTCCAGTCGGTCTATCCCGAGATTAAAGTATCTTCACGCAAAATTGTATCAATAAAGACGATCACACATTGTCACCACAAATTAAATTAATTTTCACTGCGGGCTTACCAACAAATTACGTCATATTATATTTTAGGAAACAATGTGTATCATTTATATAAAATATTTATGTAATGTTAATGATATTAGGGTAATCCCCTTTGTGTTGCTTTTGTGATATGAGGCCAAAAACAATTAATTTTGATTCTCATGTGATATTTTGGATGAAAGATATTTTCTAATTAAATTTAATAAAAAATAATGCCTAAATATTTAACAATCATAAGAAAATTTGTGTAAAGTATAAATTATCGACATTATATGTTTTCTTTAACTAAAAAATTCTTTCCTAGTAAGATCTATGATATTTCTTCAAGAAGGATGACAAAAGAAAGATAGCAGATTTTTTAAAATTTATTTTGAATTGAGCTCTCAATTCAAAGTTTCTATTTATTTTTACGACCGGAAAATGAACTCTGATTCTCAGTATCTTTCTTATTAAAGAAAAAAGACTAGAGAAAATAAGAAACTAAAAGAAATCAAATGAAACTTAAATGAATATAGACTACCTAGTTGAAAATGTGTTTTAAAAATCTAATTCGATTCTTCAGGCACCGTACTTTATGAAAACTAACTGTAGATCCCTACCAATATAATAAATGCGAATGTAAGTTTGTTTGTTACGGTTTCACGCGAAAACTACTCAATCGATCAGCACGAAATTTTGTACACACGTTTTTGAAGGTGTTGTAACACCGTAACATACGAGTAACATACGATACTTTTTATTTAAAAAAAAAAATATTTATTTAAAATGATGTGTTACGAAACTTAATGTGGGCAGACTAAATTCCACGAGAGCGAAGCCGCGGCCAAAAGGTAGTACATAATAATAACATTTAATCAACCATGACGATTCCTGAAGTAATTAGTAGTGTTTATGAATAATGTAATTTCAATGAACTATTAATAAGTAAAAACAGGATAATTAGGAACTGCGTGTATTGTCCAACACTTCTGTCATATCTGGGTAATTGTACCTTGATTCTGGATGACATAAGTACTCTTCACCTTTTTCTGTGCCTTTGACAATATTTTACATAATGTTTAGTTCAGTAATTAAAAATTAATGCTTAACACACTCAAATTCACATTTAAAATCACAGTTAGCACTGGTTACTGAAATCACGGAAGAAATTTCATCTATTATGGAGAAGCGCACGTATGACTTCTGTCACTGTGACTATTTTGTCACTCTCGTCTGGTCTATGAATATGTATGAAGGTTGATATACATGCCGACGCGACGTGACAACATGCTGACATTTCCGTCCGCCGAACCACGAGCAAGCTTGTGACGAAAATGTCAACATGCCATACGTTTCAATAGAAACACGCTCGTTCACAGCTGATTTTTTTCATAGCCTATGTAATTTAAAAAATGTAACTTGGAAATATTCAAAAATATAAAAGTCACAAACTTTATGAAACATAAGAATAATACTGTCCACTTAATGGTAAACCAAGCACAAAGCAGTCTCATCATAATTTACAACAATTTCCTTAAAACTAAACTAAACTTCTAATATACTACTTAAATAACATTTTATAAGCAATAAGCATTGTCAAAGTAACTAACATGCAATTTTACGGCTGTTTACGTTTCTATGGCCTCCACAAATAATTAATAATTAAATATTTTAGATACGTCGCCCTTTATGCACCGTTTTAATTATTTGTTTTTTTAAAACAAAAGGTTTCCAGTACATGCTTTTTTTTCCTTTTTTAAAAAGAATTTTGTGAAACATAAGACTGTACTGTCTACTTAATGGTGAACCAGTGGACCTATGAAGTTTTGAAACAAATATTTTTTTTATAATGTTATTTGGTCACATTTCTTTGCTAACATCATTTATTCCAATTTTTTTTGTACATCACTATTATTATTATATTAGAAGCTGAATAACCGTTCTTCAAAATTTTAAATTCGTATCACGTAACCAAATTAAGCAAATGTTTTTTAAGTATTTTCCTGAAGATTCTCAAAAGAACTTCTACGTGTTGAAATTTAAATTTCTCCTTATAAATCTTAATTTACGATCTCCATTCTATTCTATTAAAGCTAACGAAGAAAGCTGAAAACATCGCGAAAAAGCGCACCCTAAACGAAAATACTCACGTATTGTAAAGAATTCGAAAGATTAAGATGTGAACATAGCAATCATTTGCTCAAAGAAACAAGCGATCTATCAAACGGGATTTGAACGGTGGGTGGCGGACAGCGGTTCACATGTAACGCGCCGATAACGATACGATATAATTAAAGTTAAATTTTCACAGAAAGTGTTTACAGTGGTATTTGTTTATCCATTTTGTTTTTGTACCATCTTCAAATAAATACACTATACGTATACGCGTTTTCATGTTATTAGTGAATAAGCGATAATTTATTTAACACTTTTTTGTACATAGGCAGATCCAATATTCTTTACTAGTCAACCTTAGGGTAGAGTAGAAATTTGGTGAGTAATTTAATTATCCACCTGGTTAGATTTTAATATACATACGTCATACGTCACGTCACGTATACATACGTATACACGTAATTATAATATACATAAATACATACGTCACAAATACACGCATATTTACATATTTTAATATATAATTTATATACAAATAAATTAACATATGTTTATTTACACATAGATATTTTGCTCTACATATAAATAATAAAAGATCACTTTTAATCTTACATGACAAAACCCATGCTAGAACTTTCTCGTATAAAAATTATTTATGAATTACAAAAAAACATTTTTACTTTATTTCTAGTTTTTCGTTTTAATCCTTAAATACAGCTCCTATTTTGTTTATCATTTTATTCTACCGTAGTTAACTACGGTTAATCCAATTAATAAAGTTACAAAGTGGATTAGTATCTAGCAAATTTAAGACTTAGATTGGTAACCTACTCTGGTAAAAAAATATAGGGACAGCTATGGTTGGTTTTGTCTTATTCGATATTACTTTGTATAAAAATCGAAGTATCATTTGGTTAATATAAGGTAGTGCGTATTTATAAATCTATAGAAAATAAAAAGTAACATTATAATTTGACCTTCAAAAATTTTAGAAACAAAAAATGTACATCGTAAAAAAATACTTACAAAGAAGGACAAAATAGTTTTAAAACTTACGTGTGTGACACAATTGAAAGTTCCTCATAATAGTATGTTTTAAAAGCTTCCGTACAACGTAAAGGATTTTCATCTTGAATATATAGTGACATCCCATCTTCTGTCGTTACTCAGTGTACTTACATAAAGCCGATACACTGTATTCCTACTGCGAATTTAACAAAGCAGTTTCAAAATCTTAAATCTGAGAGATACGATCCCTCTGTTGTTAGAGATTATAATATAATGACATCATTTTAAGTTTATAGCGATCATTTTCAGTTTACTTAACGGTTACTTTAACAGAAAACATATATTTTGTTTAAGTTTAAGGCTATTTTGAGTGTCACTAAATGACAATTTATACATAAACATAGTTTAATATAAAGCTCTATGAGACATATTTCAGAGTATCCGAGCCTTTGTCGCATACAATCTATCTCCTTCAGGTTGTCGGGCAATTGGGTTAAAAGGGAGTCTTTCACAAACAAAATCATCGATTTTGCCACCCTATTATGGATTCTCTATACTCCAACGAGAGTTGCGATTTGAGATTAACATTTCTACATGCTTCTTCCTCAAACTCGTTACAAATTATATGTGTTTACGGCATTAAATCTATATTTTAAAATAACAACATTTTCATAATTCATACGCAGCTTTATAATTTATTTCCGAGACTAGTTTTGGATCGACCGACTATACATGTAAAACTTGGAGTATGATGTACTTGATAGCCGATGTCGGCTATGGTGGTCGGTGAAAACGGAAGCTGGCTAACTACGCAGCAAATATTATAGTACACAAGTGTGCGCGCAAACAAGGGTTCACTTGGAATATAGGGCAATATCGGTATTTGCGTGGCATATTCTCTATTTCACATTTATTGCATTTCACAAATTTTCTTGGACTGTTAATACTGTGATTATTTACATGCCTCATAGATTTATGTAACAGTGAATTCTTTATGCCTTTATGAACAGCTAAGCATCTTAATATGTCGCACTCGGTGAATCTTAAACTCACTTTAAGAAAAGTGAAAAATAAGTAAGACGAAACACACACAAGAAAGAAAAGTGGATCTATATATGTTTATCCTTATATTTCTACAATTTAATACACTCTCGCTTATTTTTATTACGAAAATTTTGTAGTTTTCTTCATCGTTCTTCGTAAAAACATTTACAAAGAGCAAGAAAGAGTTTATATTTGTTACAAAACTTTAACTCTCCTGTTTTTACTTTAACATGTAAATTAGCTTATTGGTATTTCGTTATAGTCACGGCAACACAAAAGTTTGGTGCTTCGTTTGGCGTTTTAAATGTTAACTGAAACTAAATTGATCCAATTTACTAAACAATGTTAGTGCTATACCAAATACTAACTTGTTTTGTTTGTTTACATTAATCTTACTTGTTTGTACTTATGAGATTAGGCAACTATGTCTATACAAAGAGTACGCTGTATTATATGGTCGCTTAATGTGTGTTTTAGTGACTCCCGCCGCACATGGACGACACTAGCAATACAGTAGTGAAAAAAGCGTCGCTGACCTTTTGTTTCCCCCATCCCTCCCAAAGAAGATTAGGTCTCCAGTAAGCTCACTAAGTCGGTGACATGCAACGAAAGAATTACTTACGTCGGTTTTCTCTGAGTTCGTGGTATTATTTTGGTTAAACTAACTAGGCATATGCGGAAACATGATCACCTACGGTAAACAATTTCTTAACAATGATTTACCAGACAGTGACCTTTTATTTTATGTGGATTTACATTTACATGCATAATGATAACTTCCTTTTGTGAAATTACCATATTAGCGATAAGCTTAAAAGATAAAAGAATATTTTCTATCTCTATTGTATTCGGGCGACACGTGACGGTTAGTGTAGATATGTGAGATAACGTCGTTTATATTGAAGCTCCGCCGCCCCTGTAGCAATCCTCACATCAAAAACGCAATATATGCCAACAAAGGGGATAAACTTTGAAAAGAAATAGTCAGTGTTCAGCCGATGTTCACCAAGTTTATGCTTTCAATATAGTGAATGTGAAGAAACATATTTAACAATAAATATTCAAGAAATATATAGCTACGTTAGGGCAAAAATATTTTTATTCTGTGGTTATACACACGAGTAATACCTACTTTGATTTTTTAAGAAGATTAGCATCGAGATATTGTTCTGTGATTTATATTTTATTATCTAATAAAAATTTGTTTTGGAATTAGAAATATTTATTGGTCAATGTAGATAAACTTAATATACCGCCGTCGATGGCCTTCATGGTCGGAGACGACGCGGGGTAAGAAAACAACGTTCCGCCCGTCAGGGAATCAGAGATAGGGGCGATTGTTCTACGGATTTGCTCTAAGGACACCACCCCCTGGCCGGACGAGATACCTGCCCGAGTGCTGGTCCAAGCCCTCGACCACATATCGGACCGCCTCAGGGAGGTCCTGGACGCTAGCTTAGCGTCCGAACGCTTCCCTGAGTGCTGGAAAAGCGGGAAGCTGGTTCTATTAGGGAGGCGGGACGGCCAGCCGAATCGGTAACGGCCTATAGACCTATCTTGTTGCTGGACGAGGCGGGTAAGCTGTTTGAGAGGATAGTCGCATAAAGTTATCGTTTCCACACGTAATAAAAAAAAAGATAAACTTCATATCCAATTGTTTAGTTATAAGTGGGTTGGTAATTTAAGTATCAAATAATCGTGGTACAAGAAAAACATCACACTTGCTCACTCTTTGATATTGCTTATCATCATCATCACTCAATTTTACGAATAGATTTCAGTATGATAAATATAGGACCTCCAGTACTTTAAGGAAAGAGAACATTTTCAACTAAAAGATAACGCAACACCATTGTGATATCTGAGTTTCAGATGCTTATAATTATCCCTTGCTGAGTCAGATCGCTATAAAAATTTTATAGAATTTAAACTTTTAACTAAACGTTATCATGCCTCTTGAATAAGATACCAACGGACGTCTATCGAATCCTACATAAGCTGAAGCAATTACACACTAACTCTCACAACGAAAAAAAAGTGGCAGAAAGCAGGCTTATCATAATTTACAACAATTTCCTTGAAACTAAACTAAACTTCTAATATACTACTTTAATAATATTTTATAAGTAATAAAATTATCTCATAAGCATTATCAAAGTAATAAACATGCAATTTTACGGCTGTCTAAGCTCCTATGGCCTCCACAAATAATTAATAATTAAATATTTTAGATACGTCGCCCTTTATGCACAGTTTTAATTAAGAACCCCTCTCTAATAAAGGACTGGGGACATAATTACCGGATTATTTGTTGATATAATGTAGCTTCATTACTTCGATGTATATTATTATACAGAGGTATCGTCTTCTAAGAAAATAGAAACCTTGTATACTGCTGTTAAAATTATTTATTGTCTATATATATTGATTTACCGAATTTAGGTATCTTGAATATTCTATGTCCTTACTACCTTATATATATAAATTAAGTAAGTAAGAGTAAATTTTATATTAATTATAGACCACATGCTATTAATTTATATCTTTGCCTGTTTAATTTTTATTGGGACACCTGAAGGCGCCACTTTATAAATGGCTGTCATGCCAACGTCGTACTTACTGTACATTGTGTGAACTAACAAAAATCTTGCATTCAAACTAAACTCAAGACGTATTTTTTATTTGCATAATCTCAGTAGTCACATCACACACTATCATTGGTCAGGAAAATAATTTTGTATCCAAAGAAAACGTACTGTTCCCGAAGTTTCCTCATAGTTTCGAAAATAACCAAGTTTAAATAAACCGAAGTAATCAGTAGAAATATTATTTAATAACCAACATTTATTATTTGCAGCCATAAGTCGGCTGCTTAAACGCGTACTATAATACTAGTTTAATTACATTAATTTACGAGGTAAAGAGAAAAAGGATTAATTTTAACATCGGTATTATGTATTTTTAGGACTACGTTCCGCAGTGGACGTCTTCCGGCTGATAATGATGATGATTTTGTACCTTTTTGTTCAAACCAGTGTAAAGATAGTCAATGTAATGATGAAAAGTAAATTATAAAACTGGTTCACAAAAATGAAAAAAATGGCCTCCGTCATGTGGAATACATCAATGTGATGAAATTAACACCATTTTTTGGATCATGTTGTCTCAAAATTTTATTATGATGGTGAGGTTTTTACAAAGTTTTTACAAATCACTCTAATACATATCTAATATAAATTAAATAACTAAGTTTTCAGTTGAAATAATAACAATTATTATATATTTTTATAAGAGTCAATTTGTTACACTGTCATACCCAAAGAATTTAAGCTTCGACGTCTTGTCAAGGATGCAGAAAAAAATATAGGGTTCAGTCATCATATATACCTACAAATGTACTTCATTAGGAAAAAATATTGGGACCACCATGAGACCATAAACAAAAGAACTTTTATCTCTTCTTATTTATAGAGCGCTTAGTAGGCGAGGCCACTAAGAACTTATCGCGCTTATTTTATTGGTTCATAAATTAGGCTATAAGTGTAAGTAAATCTACTATAATCTAAAACTACAGAAAAAAAAACAATTACTTCATCTTATACTTACATAAAAAGTACGCAGTAAAAACTTTATATCTACATATTTTCTCTTTTAAACGTTCAATAAACACGCCATAACTTGATACGAATACATCATGCGCAGTCTTGTAAATAAATTATCGGTTATTTGATACGACAGTACCCTGCCACGCATCAGTCAGCAATAGCCATGAGGATGTAAAATATTATTCAAATATTATTCTGTTGTTGCCCCATGCTGAATTTGAATTTCATGAACATATTTTGTTGCTTTGAGTCTGTTGTGTTACTGTTTTATTAAATAAGGCCTCAGTTTGAATAAACAGTCGAATTTTCACGCATGTCTCGCTGGAGAGTAATAACAATTTTATGTGTTAATGTCTTTTCAAAGGGTTCAACAGCGCCAAAGAAGTTTACTCACGTTTTATGTAGGAAAAGAGACATCGACGGAAATAGGAAGTCCCAAATGGTTTGACATTTTGTCTATTTTTATTTTACCTTTAATTCCTTTACCATAGATAATAAACTGATTAAATTAAAATGTATGACGAAATCTAGATCAATATCAATTCTTCCTTCTCTTCAGAGTCCTAGGTCCTATTGTCTTCAATAAGAACAACCAATTGAGCTCGTTGCAATGATTTTTCTTAAGATAAATGATATCAGAACAGATATGGAAGACACAGAGGCTACTGTTTTGGTACTGATTGACTTCTGTAATGCCTTCAGTACTCCTCCTATCTTTACTTTCCTGTCTTGTAGTCTCACTTGAGGACTGAACAGGGACACCAACAATTTGTTTATGTTAATGAATCTTCTTTGTTCTAACGTGATAAGCTTTTTTGCTATCGGGGTGGAAAATAAACAAAAAGGAAAAAAAAAAGAAATAAAACACCTCGGCAACAAAAAAAACACCAGGGTCTATGTGATCTAGACCCTATTGTTTTTCAAGATGGTATTCTTTCACCCATATTATTTTCAGTGTGTATTAACGTCCAAATCCTGAAACTTCTTTGTGTTTATCATCTGTATACGGATGACCCCATAGCTCTATTGACATATTAAAGTGGAAGCTATTTCGATAACAATATAATGGATAACAAGGACGTGAAAACAATGAATACATGGTCTCATGGGTTGGTTTATCAGTAAACCCCACAAAATATCAGATGTTGTAGTTGATGATCGATTGATGAGTAGAGAGAATACTAAGACTCTGCTGGCTATTGCCTATAATGATACTATCATACCTGTTTGAAGGTTGGTGGAAGATCAAAGTTTACACCTCGATTATACAATAAACTGGTTTGAACAACTTACAAATTTGGTCAAAATCAAATGGTTACTCGAAAACTTTTGGCCCTAAATCGCCTGTAAAATTTCTTACCTTTAAAAACCAAGATTATGCTTGCAAACCCTTGCTGTTATGACCTGCAGATCTTCTACATAGATTAGAACGTCTTCTTTATAACTGCATTCAATTTGTTTATAATCGCCGTAATATGAATACACATCTGCTTTCCGTTCGCAGCAATTATTCAGGATATGCTGAAAACTACGCGCGCTCGTTGTCTTGTACTCTATTTTTAATATCCCATCTTCACCAATATACGTTTTTGAACCTCTACTTTCAACTTTCGCTTTTTTAATAACTTTCTCTTTGTTGTTCTTGTCATACATCTGAGTTTATTGAATCATACTTTTTTGGGCAGTCAGTTCCCTCGAAGTCAGGATGGCCACTGATGCTTTTCCATTCAAGATAAAAGTAAAACAATCAATACATGAATGTCATTTTATGCTAATTATGGTTCTTATTTGCGTATGTACAATTTATATCTATTTAAGTATATGAATGTACTTATGTATTGTGTGTACGAGAGTACTCGTATTAGCCTATGATAAGTTTATATTTGTGTATTTGATCTATTACAAAACTAATTTCAACCAAGATGCACTTACTTCTTATTTTCTCTGTATCACTCAAAAGTTGGCTTGTTTACAATGCCTTAGGCATTAAGTCTGCCAGTGCACCTAAACTGCATAATATATAACAAAGAAATAAAAAAGAGTTCCATTTAAGGAAAATTTAGTTTGCCTCCGTGGGTAAAATCTTAAGAAAACATCAAAGTTGATTGCTTATGACAACATGATAATTATATCATCACTACTTTAACGGTGGAGTATTGTTATAGTTACGCTTATATAAAGTGTGCAAAACATACATTACAGTTACTATAATATACATTACACTTACAATTATATTCCATATTAAAAACGAAAAGCGTGTCAAACAAACCAATTTTACTGAAAAATGACAGTGCTACAAAGATATATGTAAACAAGATCATGTTTTGAGCAACAATATTTGAATCAAGAAACATTAGATGTTTCAAATAAGTTGAGGCATATTCAGTTATACTAACTTGCTTTGATTTGCTGAATACAACTGACAAATGTTTCAAGCGATATCCTGAACTAATTTAAAATTTAAACAATGCGCAGCTTTACTCGTAAGTATGAGTAGAGTACAAAGTGAACCAATCTAACAACGAAAACATAAAATTCTGTAGCTAACTATTAGATAACATTGAACAACGTATTCCATAACATATAAGATATCAATCATTTTCCTTGACAACTCCAGCGTTGTAGACAAAATATAATCTTACTGTTCAGGCCGTAACTTGAAATATTATCTATAACAAAACATATTGAAGTTATAACATTTGTTCTATCAAAGAACATACAGAATACTAATAAATAGTTATTAATTAACTCGTTCATTTAACTAATAAATAATATACTGCATGATATACAATGTATGTTCACTGGCAGAGTAGAATAGAGTAAGAATAGTGTATAAATTTTATATATATCACAAATTACGGTAATTAATATCCCTCCTTAGAGACCTCTTTATTCACAGGAAGCATAAATTGGTACTCGATCGCATCATCTTAAAGCTAATGCAACCTTAATCTTTTTTACCCAGTGGTTATTTAAGCAAGTAATATTATAAAACCTACCTCGTTGGTCTAAAGATTCGCGTATCTGACTGCCGATTAGGGGACACGTGTTCGATTTCAGTTTTTCAGATTATAGAAATGCTTAATAAAAGTTAAAGTTCACCTAAAGCCATCGGTCCTGCACTTGGTCTCTCCTCGTTTGTGTCGGATAGCCGTCCCATAGGATTGTGAGAGTGAAGGAACAGAGAGTGCACCTGTGTTCGCATACACACTTATACACCATAATATCTCCTATATAGTTGGTTGATTTCCGTTGAGACTGACTGCAGTGGTCGAAATCGGCAAAAAATCATCATTGTAAAATACTAAAATACGAAAAGCGTCGTGAACATATGAGTTAACATTTTTCTCGTTTTCTTCTAATATGTCCTTTAATTATCCTACAAATATCCAGTAAAAATTATCTCGAGGTCTTAATTATACTCGGTAAATATTTTTCTTACAAAAGATACCTGTTATTTTATATAAAAAAGAACGAATCTATATTTCTGCTATTATTATATATAGTTACGTGACAAAATACTTCGTTCTGACGTGATCAGAACATGAATGATTGAGATTTCGAGTCACGTACGTAACGTATTTTTTAAACGAAACTCCAGTCACATTTTTACCTTATTGTATAAACAGATCCCGTGATCTGATATTATGGTTCCAATACATGTATGAGTATACATGCAATTTTAATCAGGGTTACCTACAATATACTAACAATAATATATGTAATTTGAAACGTAGCAAATCCTTTTAATAATTTCTACTAAATGTATTTTTTATTAAAATAGTTTAGGTTAGACTTAGAACATCATCATTATGACTATCAGCCCGTTGCAGTTCACTGCTCAACACAGGTTTCTCCTAAAGCACGCCTCGACTTAAAAACTTTGAACGAAATGTCACGTTAAATATGTGAAGTACTGCCACCATAACTGCCATACTTCTGTGTCTGCCTATCACGTCCCCAAGCAGAGTGTGCTCACTAGGATGCCATAGTGTAGGGCACCATACTGCATTGTCTGCATTCGCAATGAGTATGGTAAACAAAACTCTTAGATTCTTATTATGCTTATCATCAGGTAGAGTACTCGTAGAGCCATATCTACAGGTTGTTAAAAAAAAAGTGTTAAAACTTTATGAAATGTTTATTCTTCCTGGTACGTAAACAAATTATTCCTACTAATCTATTTAACCTTTTGCGACTTATATACCAAAGATACATTAGAGGTAGAAATCCACCCAAAACCGCACCATTAACAACCTTGATACTCAAATATTCACTTTCATATGTTTGAAGGAAAGCATGTATGTAAAATAAAGTTATACATGAAGTATAAATGATTTTAGTACTTTGTGGTAGTTCCACTCCTCTACTTCTATATTCGTCAGTCGATGCATGATATTATCCATGTGCCCTATTTAATAGGTCCTTTACCTAAAATAAAATGATGTTAAAAGAATTCATTCGTTATTCTTATTTCTGGTAGTACTAAACAATGAAAACGCTTCAGTTTTATGTCACCTAGTAAAAACTTCGTGACAAACATAAAGAATAGGAAACATAATTTACTGAATAAACAAGACAAACAAGTAATTTCATCTATAGCCTCTCGTATATCAAAGAACTTGGAACACTAAATATAAAAATAAGTGCTATAGCGGCAATGATATCAATACCATTTCCTTACTAGACAACGCATTGTACAGTCAAGTACAAAAAATACAAAATTTCACGGTAAAATAGCTCAATCGAGCTTCCGTAGTGAGAGAAATGATAAATAGCAATTCCCAGGACAACTTATCTCTAAAGCAATAGCATCGGATGCTTATTGCAAAACTGAGCAATTTAATTACTCTGCCTCTTGGAATAGATTTGTTTATATTATTTTCGATTACGACTTGAAGCTTTAAATGAAAACGTTTTTCGAAGTTTCTTCACCATATTGAGGTAAACTATTTTAACTAATAGATTGGTATCAAAAAAGTATTCCGAAAAATATGATTAAGTTTCTTGGTTATTGTTTTAGGTTAATAGCAAAATAGTCCCTGATATAATCTTATAAGGTGACGCGAATTCTGATTGCTATGTTACTTCTAAGTTTTACGTTGATTTCTTCTCATTTTTAGATATTAAAAAAAAATGTAAAATGGCAAATTGCAGAAATTATAGACTACAAGAAACAAATTCTATATATGTATCAGAACACAAAATCACTTAGAATTTAAAAATGCAATCTCAAATTTATTTAGTTTTTCGTATAATTAATTTTGTAAAAGGAAGTTCGAATAATTACTTTTAATCCCTTTTACAAAGAGTATTATTTGTAGAAAACACAATTGCTATATTTTTTATCCGTAAGTGATGTTTACATGCATCACACTCGCATTTGATTGTTGATTCCCTATTTTCCACTTTTATGTCATTATACATCTAAGACAGCCTCAGAAAATTTTAACAAGCTATTTGTGAAATGTAATTTAAGTGCTGCAAAAATAAATTAATAGTTTATTTAAAAAAAAAGCGAAGCAGCTGTAAGCAACCGAAGGGACTTTTCCTCGAAAAGTTACTGGCAAACATTCTTAAATACTCCCAGAAACCGTTACAATCTTTGCTCAAGTTTTTCCATTTCGGAATTCTTGAGCTGATCAAAAATGATAAAAGTTTTGTGGAGTAATTAAAAGACAAACAACAGAATTCGAAAACTTTGTTAATTTATCAAAGAAAGTTGCCAAATTTAAAGGTTTTGTCAAATGTATTTTACCTTAGCGTCACGAAATCCGTAAAAAGTAATTGCTTTAAGTAATAATTAACATTTGAAACAGTATCACAGACTTATAGGTACCGAATTAATTGCCATGTTATGTATTAATTCTTAAATCTTATATTTTCTTCCGATTTGACTGTGAATGAACGGAAAACCTACCATCGAATCAAAACAGTAATTTGTGTATCGAATATATTCTAAAATTAGTTCTTGTATTTAGGAAACACAAGCAAATAGAAAAGTTTTTTATTATTTCATTAAAAAGTGTATATGCGTGTTAAAAATCAGTAAAATATTTTTTTCTTTATAATGGTACCATAAAGCTAAATACACCACATGCAGTCAACATAGACAATTTATTTTTAAAATATAAAACAAGTTGGTAATCTGCATATATGAATATGTATCACGTTTTGTTCACTACACCATACGTCCATGTTGGTTTTGGTTGTAATATTTATTACTACAAATTTCGGTTACTACAAACGTAAAATATAGGTATCATAAGTTTACCAATATATGGCAAAATTAGTTTTGTTCTGTCAAATGTGAAATACATTTAAGAAAACTTTTATATTTGACAACGTTAAAACACTTTAAAGGAAAACGATTGCTTACGTGGTAACTTAAAAACGGTATTTAAGGAGAAGGGTACGGACTGTTACTGCGATCAGTAGCAATGGTAATGTTCACATAGCAATCCATCTCTTTAATATCTGACTAAAGGGCGTTATCATTTCTCCAAAATAGAAAGTCAGGTAATAGCAAGGGTCTGTGTTTTATAATATAGAAAGTGTGCTCAGCTTGTATGAATCCACTGCTGGACATGAGTCTCTCCTTCGAAAGAAGATTTTGGAGGTATACCAGTCTGGCCAGATGGATTTATATAGGGTTTGTTCAAGTTTTTCTTTTTTTTACAGTGATGTTGTCCTGCGTAGTTTTCCCCTTTAGTCGCCTTTTATATATCATTTTATAAATAGAGATGGTGACACTCTATATCGTTAATCCGCAGCCACACGGATATACATATATTTAAATTAAATACTTTTAGGCCCAAAATTGTCCTTCTCTATAACTTCCGCTGGATTGATTTCTCTGAAATAAATTGTATTCCAGAATCATTTGATATATTTAAATAACATGATTATGAATAACGTCGACATTTAAATAAAGTTTTTAAATACTAAAGTTTGAACCCACAGTTTCCAGCTCATCAACTTTCTACGTAAAGGAAAAAAACTTAAGACGCTTCGAAACATCTCAAACGAAAAAGAAAAATAAAAAAGAAACGATAATGTTTTTTTTAACTCATAATAGCTAGTTTTGTGTTTTATAAAATATTTCGTATTTTATTAGATGTACCCCAGCACCATTCGTTGTGGGACATTGTGGTTATATTAATTAGAAATGAGAAACACAACTGGTGTCAAAAATAGATAAAAACAATCTTTGTGTCCATTGTCAAATGTCATCACTCTTATTCATCCTGTGGATGTTGTAAGAGGCGCCTTAGGGGGCCAACTACACAGGACAGGATGACAGGAAAACTTGACAAAAACCCTGTGCCAAACCGTCTGACCAGAGCGGTATAGTAGACTAAAACCTCTTTGTTAAGAAAAGACACATGTCTAGCAGTGGAATGTTTAGGGCTGTTGATGAATCTTTGAACAGGAAAAATTTGCATTAAATCGATGCTTCACTTTGAAATTGTGAAGCGCACAGAAATAAACTTAACATTTTATAAAATATTTTAAAAATAAAATAGTATCTTAAAAACACTAAAATGACGATTCTTACGCTAAACATATGGTAAAAAAAATGCACCATTTAATATTAAACAATTAACGATTACCTCATTACGGTTCAGGTTACGACTAAATCCATTTCGCAAACACATTAAATATTTTTTCATCAGAATCAGAACAGTATTTATGTTTAAAATGTATAAAAATCATATACTAAAGCAACAATTCACACGAGATAATACGCGTGTGAAATCGTTCGAACACAAGTCTAACAAGTATAAAAATAACGGCGTCAACTTGACAGAAACGTGTAGGCTTGTAACAAAAACATTATTTAGAGCTATGCTATTAAAGTAAGTTGTTTTATACATTAAACGATTACCTAGATACCTCATGTATTTTTCATTTCAAACTTTATACATTATTCATTCATCATGCTGTATACATCCAGGTACACATTCCTGTCAGGTGTTGTTTAAAAGTTTAACTGATACCTAGCACAGAGGTTGAGTTTCATTTGTGAAATGTACTCTAAATAATTAGCTTTATATATGTAGACTACAATTAGATCCTTGCAAGTTTTATTTTTTTTTTAATTTGCAAACTCTTTCATAAATAAATTTATTTTATGTTTCTGCAAAACTAGCTCTCTGCATTTAACACTGAGTATTGATTATACTACCTATTTCTTTTACATCGAATATCATTTTTTTAGTATTTAATTTAATAAAGTCTAATATTTACTGTCATAAAAAAGAGTGGGTGGGCCACGAATTAGTTAACATTTCAAAAAATCGTAATAAAAAAAACTATTTGATATATTATAGAAATTGTTCATTACGAGAAAGCTAATTAGCTTAAATTTGTTTTTTAAATTACATTTTCTAAATGACCATCACTTCGACGTTTGTACTCTTCTAAGTGGCATCAAAATTTTCGTATACCCGTCTGCAAAGAGACCATGAGATCACCGACATCTCTTCGCTGATTTTCTTCTTTTAATTGACATAGTGTTTTTGGTTTAATGATGTAGACACGATTCTTTAAATAACCTAGTAAAAAAAGTCTGGGGATAGATCTGAAATTCTGGGTGGCCATGGAATGTTTTCTCATCTGGACATCAGTGTCTGACATCATGTCTCTGACCACCGGCAGGGACTCATTGGATGTGTGACAAGAGGCTCCAACTTGTTGAAGCCATGTGTTACGATTGTAACCAGCATATTCCAGTAGCAAGAACTCCTGTTTGCACGGGATGTTAGATTGAAATGTTAACGAATTCTTTTCCCGCACTATAGATAGATAAAATGAAAAGAATGTAAGCAGGCAGCCGTACTATGTGTCTACATAAATTGCGGTTGTAGGTAATTGTATCCAAAATATGCCCGAGTCACAATACTGGGTAATATTACCGTAGCATAGCGTTTGTTTACAATTTTCCTTCTATTTGCAGTACTATTATCCTGCGTGGTTTATGTGTGCCCTTATTCTACTAGAGACTCCGTATTCTTAATCTGTCACCTCATAAAGAGTCCATCAGATAGGTGTAGGTTATAAAAGTATGTGATTTGTATATATTTAGATTACAAACGAGATTGAGATTTTGTACTTTAATAGTTTGTATAACCATATAACAAGAAGATAACATTATTATAAATTAAAAAATATATATAAATCTGTACACACCAAGTCTAACATAGGAATTAATGAGTAAAAATATGTACTGACAGCAACTTGTCATGATACAAAAATTTGTTCAACAAACGTTGCAAACATGTATCTATCAAAAAGCCAATTTAATTGTCGATAAAATTGTACAATCTGGCGGTCTCCAGCTATAATAATGGTCTAAATAACATACTCGAATAATATGTCAAATATTATAAGATTAATATTAGACGTATTCCTCAACCTCAATCTGGATTTGTTTCGTAAAAATGATTTGTTCTTTCCGCGAGTTGTAATGATGCTGGCGTAGGCCCCACCATTTGTCTTTATCACTCTGATGTACGAGGTTTTTAGCGTAATTTTATACAGGATTCCCTCGACGACAGAGACGGCTAACTTTCTAAATTACACTTGGAATATTCAACGTGACTTTCGTTATACGGGATATCAATGTTTAAAATTTTACACGGTGCTCAGTCACTTGAAGTGCTGTTGTAGAATTTTTATTTTGCAGCAACAATAATGCTCAAAAATACAAGTAAATATCAGATGAAAGTAATTGGTAGGGTAGATTATGGTTAAATTCAAAAAGATACTTTTGATCAGCAATACCAAAATCTATAAGCCCAAATTTCATTAAAAAATAGCATTTGCTACTGTCACCGCTGGATATTTGCAACTTAAGAAACAGGTGCGTTGTCGGCTTCTGATTTATGGGTACACTTTCTTCTTTAAGGTTTAAAAATTGTATCGATACCGCTACACGGTAAGCGATATTTTCTTACTGTTAATTTTATTAGGGTACTTATATTTTTAAATGCAACAGTTACTAACACATATGTTTTGTATTCGTAAATCATTTATAATAAACCAAAAAAGTAACAACACACACAGGTATCCTATCCTGTCTATGTCGGATTTGCTTAGCAACAAATGTAGATCGATATTTTATCTCACTAATATTTTTCTTATTTACAGCGATTATGTACTGAATCAAATTGGATATCACTTGTCCCATTAATGCTTAATATATATTAAAATACCAGTGATGAAAGCATTGAAATGTACTGAATTGTGCACTACAAACCAATTGATGTGTGCTAGTAGAATTTTCAAACACAAAACAGATAAACGGATATGTGAATTTCGAAGATTCCTCTCAAGCTTTGATTTGATCCCATGCTACCAAATCCTTTTCTTATTTGTTTATATTACCTTATTTACCATCTTTCTTAATCTCATCTTATAGTGTTACATTTCCAAGGCAAAAATTAAAAATGAAAAATGATAGGCTGATGAAGATGACTATGATGCTGACTAACTTGAAATAGAAACTTTTATTGTCCAAAATAATTTAGCCTAAATGCGATCAACAGAAAATATAGAAGTCCTAACGAACTTAGTGTGCTCAATTCCAGCCAAAGCGTGAACCGAAAACATTTGAAGGTACAGTCAGATGAGTCAGATGCATGAAGTTAGTTCAGTTAACACAAGTTAGGCAGAATTCCTCTAATAATACAATTGTACCGATACAATGGACCAAAAAGTTTTGGAGCATATGTTTCAAAGCTCTACGGAATCAGCTGTGGAACTGTGCAGTGTAGTTTTTAATGGGGAGTATTTCTCTTTACTCTTTTTGTATTCAACTCTGTTGATGTATCGAATTGAGTAGTTGAAAAATACCCTTGGTTTGTTTTAAATATAATAAATATTTATTATAAAATTTTAATTTGTTATAATTTGATTAATGCTTAAGGATAAAATAGTAAAACACCTCGGCATTAATTAAAATATAAAACCACGCATCTCAAATTTATTCTAACCTTAACATTTAATAGTGATGACTGAACAATCAATACTCACCAACTTAATAATTAATCATGCATATTGACATTCGCTATTACGGTTTCACCAATTATTGTGAACCATTAAAGTTTTGAATGTTTTATCAGCTATTACAATTACCGTACAAGTGTATACTCCTGTAGACTCTCGTATCGGATAGAATGTCCGTAGACGTTGATCTGGGGGAAGGCAGTGAGTATTGTACACTACTGCAGAGACTCGTAGCGAGTAGAATACCCGTAGACGCCTATCTAGTAGACAGCGCGGCGTCTGTCTCCAACTGAGTAAAGGGGAACTTAAAACTCTGAAAACTGGTGGCCTATGATCAAATGTCTAAATTTTCACCGTAACTGCAGAAAGGTGGTAACAGGAAAACGAACGATTCAATTAAACATATCTACACAAATCAGTGGTAGTGTGCCAGTACGGTTCATAGCAAAGCGAAAAGATTCACAAATTAAGAATAGCAAAAATATTAACTAAAAATCAAGTGATAATGTCGATACCCTTAAAATAAAGTTTAGGTACGATATAATGAACCAACTTTGAAACTATGGTGACAAAAGTAACTGGTAAAACTCTGTTTCTTATTGCAGTCTGCATTATAAGCATATAATTCACACATAAAACACAACTTACCCTATCACGGGGCTACAATTCACGTAGAGTGTTTTAGCTGTTATTTAGGAATGTTTAATATGGCAGCGGCGTTACGCACATTCACAATGAGTGCAAATCATAATGTCATAATGGTTTTGAAAATACGGTATTCAATAACGATTTTTTCTAATAATTAGGAGTAAGTGCAGCAGTCATAAGTTCAAGGCAAAAGTCAAAGACTTCCGGAACTAAGCGAGAACGCACTTGCCGCTTGGTACTACCCCTCACTGAACGTTTTGGACGCCTATTTACATTAATTTTACCTATATTAAAGTCAATATTAAACCTTACTTTGTTTGTTTAAGTTAACTTATTCTTATTTACAATAAATGTAAATATGTTAATATTATGATTCAATTTTTATGTAGTTTTTAAGCTTAGCAAAAGATTAGTAAGTTTATTTAAGCTAGGTTTGAGATTAAGTTTAATGTTACTTTAGCAGAACAAATAAAGTAAAAATTCAACTAAAAGTATAGAAACGAAAAGGCATCGCTACTAATCACGGCACTCACAGAATTTCTAGTCTGTAAAATATTACCATCTGTCGTACGGGCAACGAGGCGATTGAGTTTGGACGACAGCTGAAACAAGTTTGAATTTGTACGCTATCTTTATCACGCTGTTACTGAATACACGTTGTCGTTTTCATAGAACTTTGAATTCGGTGATTTTTTCAGTGGTAGACCAGTAAATCTGTGCATTCAAGAACAGTGAACTTAAAATTATTAAAACTACAGTTTTAAATACAATATTTAGATATATTTTTTTTATGTTATCATAACTCGAGTTTGAAATCATAGACGATGAAAAATTGAATATTTTTCATAAACATTTACGTGCAAAAGCAAGAATTAAATAAATTTACAATGTATTATTATAATAGCGTACAAGGAGTAAATGACCTTTTAACATATTACTTTGAACAAAAATTTTAGTCTGGGTTGTTAGAAAAAGCTGTATACTGCGTAATCACATTTAAAAAAAATATGATTTTAAGTGTTAATTCCTTACGTCCCTGTTTCAGTTATTTCTACTAACACAAGGCAGTCATGCAAACCCCGGCCTGCAGTTTCAATCCTAACACTATATTCAGCACTTGTGGTACCTCGCACACGAGTTCTTTCATTTTATTTGGTTGCCTTACCCTTTTTTGTCTGTCAAGCTGGTGTCTTGACAACTGACCCCAAATAAAGTTGGGCAAAAGACAGTAAAAATGAGCATGATAACACATAACACACTATATTTGAAAATTCTATTTCAAAAAAAAAAAAATATTCATTTCATTTTATTCCAGTCATATGTGTAGCAATGTTCTTAAATTTAAATTTAACTTAACATCAATCAGAACCAAGATAACTGACTTGCTACGAATAAGACATTAAAATTTTCTAGAAAGAAGAGTTTCAATTTTAATAAATTACATTGTTCCATTACAGAAGACTGGAAAGCTCCAACCGCTTTAAATTCTCATTAGATTAATCAATTCACTTAAATTGAACTCAATGCCTTGTAACTGAAATCCTAACATTTTAATCAAATGAGGTCATGACTTAATTACATTCTTGAGTTTCCTCTCAAGTTTCCTGTGACGTTTCGATTCCAACATCTACTTTATTAGATACAAATACA
The DNA here is from genome assembly GCA_949316085.1 of Hypercompe scribonia. Classification (NCBI taxonomy): domain Eukaryota; kingdom Metazoa; phylum Arthropoda; class Insecta; order Lepidoptera; family Erebidae; genus Hypercompe; species Hypercompe scribonia. The sequence goes on from OX438979.1 coordinate 16,132,783, forward strand.
TTTAGTTTTAGTAATTGAAGTATCAATCAACTGCCTTCATTTTAACATTTAGCGAATTTGACTTAGATCTGAAATACAAAACTAATTACATGTTAACGCCTGCAAATTAAATCTGACATCACGTCACGCTCGGAAATCGTCATTAAATTAACACGTGCCAAAGTGAACAAACGTGATGATTCAAAATTCAAATGTAAACGTTAATTGGATCAAGTTATGCAGAAAAGGTCCAAGTCGCTACTTGGCTGCTTTTTGAATGAGTTGCTTCTTTGGCAAATACACCTATATCAATATCTGTTAGTATTTAAGGTATAAAACGTTAAGGACAGTCATGTTAACGTCGGATTTTGTAAAAAAACAGCAGTAGAAGTGTAAAATGCAACCAAAATCAACTTCAATCGAAAAGTTTAAATTGCACAAGTCAGCCATCGCACGTGGCTGATTCTTACAAAATTTGAAATGTAAGTACTAATATCGTTTTCTAGTTTTGTTAAAAATAACCTTTATAAAATTTTTTTTTTTTACTTGTTGAAAGCAATGACACAGGAGTTAAAATCTGCTACAAAATTTTCATGCATACGTTTGAAAAAAGAAACTTTGAATAAACAAGGCAAAAGTCCAAAACCAAAAAAAATTGAACTACAATTTTCGACTATATGTATAATGCAAATATTTTCGAGTTTCTATTTTATCACGTGGCTGTTTTCTGCATAATTTGGTCCAATTGTTACGATGATGAATCGCTATGATGATTGGATTACAAACCGTATCGCAGTCAAATGTACAATGTTTAGGTGTGATTATCCTTTAAGGCCTTATAGCAGATCTCAAAGTTTATTACAATTTTTTTGCAACATTGTTATACTATGTATTTGCTGTCTTAGTCTACTCTTATAGCACCGGTGAGAGGAAGAGTGGCGGTGATTTTGAATCCCTAATCTTTCACCACGCGGACGTGCAAGTTAACTATGAATAATTTTAAACGCCTATCTTACATCACTGCATTAATTTGACCGAAGTAACAGAAATGTTATGTATTCTTTATTAGTGTATATTTTAAGCAAACATTCCTACTCAAGTTGTGTGTGTATCTCGCTTGCATAGTTTAAAAATGTTTTGCCTTATATTATCCTGCATGCATTATTGCCTAGCTGCAACTTGGACAAGAATAAGTTCTCGTGTAAATCCTTCAACATAACCAAAGTTTACTCAAGATAACTGTTTTAGTTATCTTTACTCTATATGAGTACTTAGGTGTTAAGCATAAATATCTCACCTTTATCTTAAGAAAATTTCTAAAAAAATCGCAAATAATACCACAAACAGTTTTTGGATATAAGATGTTAAAAAAAGGAACGAATCTAAAGGTTGAGTTCTTATAACGAATAGAAACTTGACTTACAAAAAGAAAGAATAGTTTCCGTGCAATTAGTTATGAATTTTTCGATACAGAAAAAAATTATAGCCTATTCTTTGCTATGAGCTACAGAATATTTTTAAGATAAATTGATTGATTTGCTTAAAGCAAAATTATTAAAAGCCATTGAAGTTTGCAGATGATTCAAGCAACAAGGTCTTTCGCTTAGTGTTTTATAGTAATTTCGCTTTATGAAATTTTCAAATCTAAACTTTAAATTCATATCTTTAACGTTAAATCCATAGAAAAACCAGTCAGTTTCATAAAATAAGCATTGTGGAATAGTGAAAGTGGCTGAATTCAACATGTGTAACAAGTTCTACCAAGTGTCATTAATTAATAGTATGAATAGTCTTTCATAAAAGGTACCTTAAATTCACATCTATATCTAGTATTCCACATTCATATACATATACGCATATCCAGACCTTACCATTACGTACAGTAAGTTTTAATACCGCATTGATATACGAGATGAAGGAACTTTAAATTGGAAATATATCATCCGACACATATTACAGTTTATTTAGGTACTCGTAAAAGTAAGCTCCAGGACTTTATTACTCACTGGTAGATTTCAAATTGATGTTTCAAATCGTTCTGTATTGGATAAGTTTTAATTGATTTTGTTGAAATATTTTTCAATGGGTCACAAGCATTTATTTTTGTATTCATGACCACATTTTCACCAACTAGTTCGTAAACCTTCAATTACTTAATTTCATGGCAACTTGATCCAGTGGGACATAGATAAGTGGACAACCTCCATAGCTGAAACTCATACTGAGGTCCCGATACTTTAGTACTGAATTACCAAAATCTAATATCAGATATGGAGGTTTACTTTGATCTACTAACAAAACAAACCTCTATGTCTGGGATTCATTCTTTCGATATTTTCCACCAGTATAATTACGACAACGAGTATATTTTACCTCTTTTACAGTGTTTATATTTTAAAGAATAGTTTTTCTTAATTGTTTTCTAGAAATTTCATAGATGACCTCTGTAAGTGACATAACATCAATTTATCACCTCTCTAACTAACAAGAATCATATAAATTTTCGTTTTATTTACTAATGCTTAGTCTACCCGTAAATTCTACACTTGGTTAAGCAACAGTCTAACACCGAAATAAAAGGAAAAACTGAAGTTAATATCCGTTCATGTAAGTGGTAGACCCACGATAAAGTCAGTTTTGAATTCAATATTCTAAAATCTATTCTTTATAGAATCTGTCGTTGTAGTCTTCTCATTAAAAAATGAAGACGATGACGGATGAATTTGTAAATTTCAACAGTTGGTGACCGAAACATATTTGATACAGTTGATTGCACTTGAAATTTGATATCACTGAAAAATATCTGATAACTGATACTTTCAAAAGACAGATTAAAATGTGAAATTTACATGATTAACGCCTTTCGTATGTATTTTTGTATTATTCATAAAAAAAGGAACTTGATTATTTATGTGTATTACCGTTCTTTGATTACTAATTTAGATTACATAATGTTTACATAATTCGTTATTTATATTTAATAATCATCAACCTCCATTCTCATTCTATTGATCCTCTGGGTAAACGAGACAGATATTTATCGATACCAGGATATCTGAAACACTGAGTAAGCGGAATACCTCTAAGTGAAGAAAGTCGCAGGTCCCTTAATGTCCCAGTTATCCATATATCCCAGTTTCACTGTATTAGTAAAAGACAGTAATTCGAAGTCGCTTTATTGATGGAAAGGAAAGGATGGTCGTATGATCTAATTTCTATTAAAATTAAAAGTATTCTCACTATTACAAATATGAATGGAGAGAGTATTCAAAGTAAAAGCTCCATTGAAACACAAATTATGTTCTATATATCCTTGTATATAGTGAAAGCTCTATTTATTTTATCTCTGTATAATAAACAACTTACGATCTTCCGCACCTGCAATTTTATACATTAATAAAACCGGAATCCTGAAAAATAACGGTATATGTTATGATATTAAAGCACATTACGACTTAACCGTACGTCAAGAACATTTATATTATCTTAGAGTTCTTACGGTGAACATGACATGAAGAGACTTAAAATATCTTGCAATCCTAGTAATATAATAAATGCAAATGTAAGTTTGTCTGTTACGGTTTCACACGAAAACTACTCAACCGATCACCATGAAATTTTGTACACATGTTCTTGGAGACATTATGTTAGAAGTAACACAGGACACTTTTATTAAAATATATATATGCATACATTTATTTAAAATGATCTGTTACCAAACTTAATGTGGCAGACCACGCGAGCGAAGCGGCGAGCAAAATCTAGTTTTTTTATAATTTTAAAATATAAAGAGTGTTATAGAATGTATGATAAAATGCATGCATGCTTTAGAACTATAAGACGATTTTGTAGTAACGATAGATTCAGTAGCTTAATTGAACTTATTTAATTAACTTTCGTATCTAAATTTATTTATACACTTAACAAACTAATTAATATCAGATAAAGCTTGTGTATAGCTCAAAGGTATCCACGTCGCCAGAATTGTTTTCAGGGAGGTGCATTTCTCTCCCGGTCCACCAGGCCCGGGAACAGGCTAGGTACCGCTGAAGACTCAGGCACCGGAGATCATTAGACGATCTTCGTCCTCCATAAACGCAGGCCTGGAAGTGACAGATGAGGCCATCTGTCACCCAGAAGCAAGCCCGGGTGGCAACGTGAGCACTACGGACTGCGCGCAACCTTTCAGGGGGTGGCAGTAAAGAAACGAAGAGGTTTTCACACAGGAGGGGACCACCTACAGCTGTAGCTACCTACAGCCGTAGGTAGCCCGAGGTTCATCGGGGTTCAAGAGATTTCTTTACTAGAGTGATCCACCTGGTCCTCGGCTACTAGTAGCTGAGACTGCGTGCGGTTTTTGGTCGGTTTGAGTCGACATAACCATCCTTCGGTGATATCCGTGAGAATTTCCGCACAATACAAAAAAAAAAGGGGTGGGTATATTTACATCCACACATATTGTTTACCAATATAAAATATAGAATTATATAAAGCTTTTATCGTATTTATTTATGAAATGAGTTAAAAGTATGTATTTTTCTGTTTATTTTTCTCTCTCCACAGCGCCCATGCGGGTACCTGTAGTTTGTAAAGAGTTCTGAAGTCAGTTCACACAACATAATTTTTTTTTAAATCGTCCCTTGGTATAGTGATTAGTAACGTTGAATGCCGAGATGGAAATAAAGGATTTAATTACCACTCAGGATAAATATTGAATGATAAGTGTGATTCAATAAATGCAAGAGTAAACGTGGTAAAGTAGGCTCAAATTTCCTTTCTAAGGAGATAAAGTGCAATTCAAAAATCTTATTCTCAGTTTCAAATCAACTTATCTATAATGTGTATATGTTTAAAGACATATAACCAAGTATATTCATTACAAAATCTGTTTAATTTAAAATTGAATGAATATTTTAGTAATGAAAACGAAACTTCAAATTACTAATTACTAACACACTAAACTAAGCTCTCGCATGGAAACTCCTTTTACACAGCATACTTAATAAGTTTCAAAGGACGACAGATTTAAAGCAATAAAGAATTCCATTTGAACGTCATGATTTTGTACTAAAAGTACCCAAGATGTTGTTAAATAAACTACTACTTTATTTTAATCCTACTAATTACAAATGCGAAAGTTTGTGAGTATGAATGTTTGTTACCCTTTCACGAAAAAATTACTAGACAGATTTGGATGAAATTTTAAAAAAATATATTTGTTTAAAATGATCTGTTACGAAACTTAATGTGGCAGACCAAATTCCATGCGAGCGAAGCCATGGGCAAAGGCTAGTTATACCATAATTTGTTTTTAAATTGTATACAGTATCTATATCAATATACTCTACACATCATAAGTGAAAAGTTTTTTTTTCTTCATTCAAGTATTTTTCACATTGATACTATTGTATCATCTGTATGATCGTATATCATTTCCTTCCTGTGCAGATCAGTTAAAGTCTGGAATTCATTACCAGCGCACGTGTTTCCCTCCCACTACGATCCCGGGTCCTTTAAGCGGGGCGTAAAACAGCATCTCACTAGGCCGCCATAGCGTGGGTCGCCATATTGCACTGTCGTCATTCGCAGTGAGTATGGCGACCACCGCTCTTGGATTCTATTTATGCTTTCCATCAGGCAGAATAGAGTGACTTTGGTAGGTTAAATATAGAAAAAAAAATATATAAATTTTACGGATTTGAAACAGTTTAATTTTAAAACAAAATCTTTCTCTTTTAAAAAAACAACGCTTGTGTTAGGAATAAATCCTGCGTCGCAGGGGTTTTTACAAACATACAAGAAACGGACACAAAGAACACCCGGGACTTACAACAACAATTTGTGGATCACACAAAGCGTGGGGTTTGAGCCCACAACACTCAGCGACCGCTTAAACCTTAAACCTTAAGGCCACTAGGTACGTTTGCAGTCAATCAAAAACTCCTCCTCCTAAGGGCAGGCCTATGTCTAGCAGTCGACTGTTAAAAACTATTAATATGACGGTCTTCTTATGTACTCGTATCTCATAATAAAATAAATTTTGTTATATATCCGTTTAGTGCTCAACCGCTTATTGTGATATTAAGTGCATAGATCGTCACGAACACAGTAAGGCTAACAACATTAGTTTACTAAGAGGCAAGGCTGATGTTAGTAAAAGTAATTAGTTTAATCAACATAAAAACACCTATCTCATGACATAATTGTGTAGTGTTTATTTAATGTAATGCACACCTTGTGCTACGAATTTACAACAGAGGAAAGGAAAAGAACAAAAATATAGGTATCAAAAAGTTTTAAAAGGAAAATGACAAGATGAGTACATAATATACGTTCAGTTTACTTACTCAAATGTACAGTATGTTTAAATTTTCAGTGTTTCGTTGCACAGAATCGTTGATAAGTAAGCTAGATTTCAATATTTCATATTTGTCATACTTTTGTAACCTATTGAGTATCTTTATTAATAGAAAAAAAAATGTACAGCAATATGAAAATGGATTATTTTATAGCATTCAGCCATCCAATACAGCGGAGAAAACGTAAGAAAAAGGTACCTCCAAGTGTCAAGAAAGGAAACGTGAAGAAGGAATAGTAAACCTTCTTTCAAAAGAAAATAAAATATATCTTCAATTTTAAAAAGAGAGCCTAAACATTAACCATCGAATGTATTCTGGGAACAAAAATACAATGTGATACGGTCGGGTTCAAAATCGAGCTGTCTCGCACGTCAGTCAACTATTTTGACAGGCTAACAGACCTCGTGTTCTAATATAGTTCAGTACATACATATGTCCTATATCTTATATTCGGAATGCTTTAAATAAATATTACTTTTATATATTATAAAATAATATTACGTTATATAATTTGTGATAAATTGTTGATAATGGTTGGCAAAATTGTTGAACCAACAAGCAATTTTTTAAAAACTCAGACAGATATACGTTCGTTTATCACCTAAAAATTTCGTTAAACCCGGGGCTAGTTTTAACATTTACCAATTCTATAAACATTGTAAAGCACTTGCTCCGAAAATATCGAATCTTTGAAGGGAACCAAACGTTTCTAAACTCTCAAAAAGAAAGATACATATATTCTTCAACATGGACTCTCCATATCTTTTGCTTGAGCCGGAGTAGATAAAGTTAGATAAAATTAGAATATTATATTTTATATGCAAAATGTATTGGTTTACAATAAGATATATTTTTATTTTATTACTAAAGTAAGGTACTCGGAAGCAGTCTCATCCTTGACAGCGATCCCAACTTTGATGAATATAGCAATGAGACATACTTCAAGTTGAACGCAAAGGTTTTGCAGTCTCTGCTATAATTCATAATAAAATATACCACTTTAATGATTTTAATCTTTGGAGAATTCGAAATAGCAGCTATAAAACCTACATACTCTCTATCTTTTTTCTTTATATTATTTAAAATTATTACCCAGAAGAAGTGGTTCAGTAACACACACAAAAAACTCAGCGAAGTCAACTAGGTACTGTAGGCAAGTATACGCTATTAGTATGAAATAAGAATAAATGTGTGGAACATTAATTCAAATATAATGCTCGTAGAGCCGCAGGCTTTACCCTTTAACTAATGAGAATTAAGATTTGAACATTTTAGATGTAATAAATAAAGATTTAAATAAAATCGTGTAAAATTCTGCATGAACACTCGAAACATTCGTTAGGTAAAGTGTATGTTATAAACTAAGAAAGAACCGCTGCTGTCTACTTCGCCGAGTGTTGTGGGTTAAAACTCCATATGAGACAACACTTTGTGTGATCCATAAATTATTATTCTGAGTCTGGATGTTCTTTGTGTTTGTTTCTTGTAAGTTTGCAAAGTCCCCCGCGACATAGGATTTATTACTAATACAGGCTTTGTCTTTTTAAAAAAATAAAGAAAGAGTTATATGAAAAACTTTAAAAGGGTCTAATATAACTTTAAAAGGGTCTAATATACTCTATCAATACTATAGATACATAATCCTCCAACCTATTGATTTTCAGCGACCAAACTCACTAGCACTAAATCAACGCTACGCAAGTACAATACTGCTGACTAACTACATAATACAAGCAGTGTAATCAGCAATGGAAAAGTGTACCTTTGATAAAATAATGGATAATCATAACATAGTAAAGGAAATTTTATGTTTTAGAAATTTTGCGGTGGACGATCAAAAAAAGATGAATGAACTGTGTGAAAGAAGAAAGAAGTCTGGCTTGAAAGGAAGTAAATAGTAAACTTACGAGTGATTGAAGAAAATATCAGACGAAATATCTCTACGCTGTCCCTAAATTATTTAGGATATAGGTCAAGAAAAGGATAGTTTTCGTGACAGACGAAAAATTGACATATGTATGTTACGAATAGTCACGATCGTTCCACGTCAAACTTCAATAAAGTTATCGTTCTAAATAAAACAAACAGAGAATGTAAATTGATTAGTCATTTAGGCCAATTGAACCGTTTGTAATACAAGTGTGTATAAACATTATCCGTAATTCTTTGTCGTGAATGAACATCATGCACATCATAGACAATAACAAGTCTGTCATATTGAAAGATTTGAAAAGACAGATCTTTCAGTTCGAAAACACGATCAATTTTTAACCATAGATCGTTGAGCTACGTCTTAACCAATTCAGATGTGACAAAATGGAATTATGAGACTACATAAATAAAAACCTTTTCAGCCAAGTTCTTCGTGTTTCTTATACCTTATTTATTTATTTAAAACGTTCATAAACACTAACGTCTTAACGCCCTAGGTATCCTGTACTAGCCAATCTTTGGATGACGTAGAAATTTTGTAAGATTGATGCACAGAGGTTGAAGTCAGAGGTTATAATTTTTCATCAATAAATATATAGAACTGGCATAAACTTACATATACACATATATAAATAAACATTGATATATATACATATTAATATATAACCTTATTACTTGTATATAATATCTTAATAACGCAATGGTGTCAGATATAAGCAAGCAGACGGTTCACCTGTTTGTTAGTGACTACCACGGCTCACGAACACGTAAACCTTAAAATTCATAAAGAAGGAGTACAGAGTTTAGGGAGAGAGGGGACTTCATTCAGTGACTTCAGTCACTGGGTGAAAAACAATGGAGGAATTGTTCAACACCAGTTTTCTCCGAGGCTATGGAATCTGACAAACAAATAGTATAAGAGTTCTGAAAAGTAATTGAGGTAGTACATGTCAGCAATGAATGCGCTGCTAAACTTTAGTTCATATAAATGCAATCATGTTTAATCAAAATGACTCAATTAGTGGTCAACACATTTACCCTATACGTACAGAAACATGGCTCTCCCTTGGACTCCACTATTAGTATTAATTACGTATAGTATTATCAATTGCCCAAAGATATATTAAATCATTTTATTCATCATTAACAGCTCTGAGTAATCTACCTCTGGACATGTCTCCTCTCGAAGAGGCTGATCACGCTAGCTAGACAGGTTGGTATGAGGTTTGTTTTAAGTTTTCTAGCGAGGTTCTCTTACGACGCCCATGGAATGAATAGGGGTCGTGACATTGCATTCTTAACCTGTCGCCACATGGATATCATTCTATTTAACAGATTTAAAGAAAGATTTTATTTCTTCCTACTGTGTTTTTTGCCACAAAACAGTGTAATATGAATTTCCAGTTAGTAAATTAGCATTGTTTTTAATTTAACAGCGTACAGATTCGTAAAATAAAGAAGTTAACTTCAGTTGCTGACGTAAAAGCAATTTCTCAACTGCCAATCTATTAGAGTATAAGCTGTAAAAGTAAATGTTAGTTTTGAATTAAATTTAGCCAAGGTAAATTAAAATGAAACATTTAATAATATTAAAAAATCTGCGCAAAGAAAAGTAATTTAAACCAAATGAAAGTCCAAATCCAGTGAACCATTAAATAAATCAAAATTAGAACTATCAGTTTACTTTGATGAAAGAAAAGAAAATGAAATTAAAAATCTTCTCTAGATTATGAAGTTAATGAAGATTTGAACACAAACGTATTTTAATACAACACTATATTGTAATGATGTTTTACGTACCATAAAATAAAAATACTTGCTAGTAGCAAATATTTTCATTAGATACATAAATTCAATACAAATTATAATTCTATAAATACACAACAAATATTTTTATCACAAATACTATGTGCAAAAATATCAAGCTTTTTCCGACTAGACTTATTACGACAGCTGACAGCAGACAAACGTCAGGTAACTATAAATCCATCGTGTAGTGACAGCAATTATTATTAATATGGTTATATATTTCACTTCCAACACACTTTTTAATACCACTTACTTTTATGATACGAAGAATCTCATTTTTGTTATAGAATACTATCAAACACTGCCATTACGTGCCAGTTGAGGTATAAACGACACTTGAAGTACCCAAAATAGAAAATAACAGTTTAGTTTCATTTTTATTTTGTTAGAAACGTAATTGAGTCTTACGTCTATTAGACAACATAATTAATATCCCACAAATTAAAAACGGATTTTGGTTATAGAAGTATTTGTTTAAAACTTTTTTAGCTTTGATATATTATTTTTGAATAACGTGAACTTCTCAATACAGTTTGTTTTCTAAAAGCCCAACCTAAAAATCGGACCAGGACCACGAGGAGTACTCTTTCGGTATTTCAATACTGTACACCTATATACATCGTTCTTATTTAAATCAATTATACCCAAAAGTAGATCAACTTTTGTCGTTATCTTTCCATTATTAGTAGACAATATTTGGTCACATAAAAAAAGATATTTCTTGCGATATTATATGTTCTGCTTGCCAATTTTGGTCATGGCGGCCAGTCTCAATGTCGACCAGCCCACTACGCAGTAAATAATGTTGTGCACACGTGTTTGCGCACACACATTTGCACTCTCTGTTCCTTTACTCTCAGAATCCGATATGGGACTGCTATTTGACACGACCGACCGAGATCAGATGCAAGACCAAGCTTTACATGCTCTCCGCGGCACGGGGTGACTCTCACTTCCAAACTCTGTACTGTTATCAAGCACTTCTATAATCAGTAAAGTTAATTAACCCATTTTTGACCCGACCCAGGCATCGAATCCCAGATCGATTGAGCGGCAGGTGCATACGTTAACCGCTTGAGCAACGACACAGTCATACATTACTATATAATTATGTAGCTATAAATATAATGTAAAATACCTATGGCTTAATCGAGGTACTATGACGACTCAATTGAATCGAAATTTACTTTCAATGAGCAGAAATATATTTAGGCATGAACAATAACTATATTGCACATTCTATTTTTACATTCCAAATTACGAGAAACTGCATACGTAATTTCTTGGTACGCTGAATTTGTATGAAGTTTGCTGAACAAAATATAAACAATGTGAGTACAAATATATATTCTAAATTCAAAATATGGTAAATCATAGACGCTAGACTTATTTGTATTAGTACTAATGTATTCTGCATTATGTGAAATAAAAAAAAACAAATATGTATAATTCACAAACATGACTAATTAAGTTATGTTGCTCCATTTGCAAACACCAATTATAACAATAAAGTATCACATCTCAATATCGTGAGAATTCCATCAGGTTTTATGCACCGTAAAATCATTTCTTTTTCTTGTAGCGCAAAACAGAGTTATTCTGTGACTAGTATGTGTAATTAAAACTAATGTTTTCATTGAAACTAAAAAATAAAAAGATAATTTAGATTCAAACAATATATGGTGAATGTATTGAAGCGTATTTTTCGTATATTTGAATATGCTATGGAATAATTCAAACGGTTCACAGTATAAAATGCCAGTAAAATTAATGACTGAATAACTAATACCAAATTGCCCGAATACTGAGCGATTCGTGAGGATTTTTTATCTAAGGGCGACGAAATAGTTTTCCTACTTTTATACTCTGGATTATCCTCAAAATGGATTTCTTAAAAAGACCCATAAAGATTTTTAAGGGTCAGTTAGGTAAAAAGCGTGAAGAAGTTATATTATAGTCTTGCTCACTTTCAGGACTAGATTTTTTTACACCTTTTCTTATACGAAACTTTTATTGTGCTAATCTCATTTAAGTTTTAAAACACGGTCGTTAGCCATCAAGATATAGTGATCTGTTACTTTTTAATATCTTAGAGTAATAAAATCTTGACATTATAGGCTATCGTAAAATCATTTTAGTTTTTAAAAGTTTAATGAGATTATACAGATGACAATGAATGAAGTGTTAATTTCATGTACGTCACCAAACAATTTATTATAAATATACGCAACTAACTGTGACATCAATCTATATTTATTCATACTAGTAAATAAAATAACTGTCGCAGGATTATCAAAGAAACAAACAATCTTGAAACAATAAACCATTTTAAATCATTTGCAACAAAAGTAGAAATGCGACCAAACGTAACAAGGTTTTTAATCTCCAACTCATATTTCAAATGAAAAGCTTCCTTAAAAAAACAAATTAAATTCACAATTACAGTTTTCCTCATGGCCTGCCATTATAATTAATTATGCGTTAAATGTTGCAGGAATAAAACTGTTCTTTCCTCACAATCGTTTTGCTAGAAGAAAAAAGGTTTTGTAGGTAAATTTGTTTACCAATTTCAGTTCTTCAGTTTACGCAACAATGTTCACATTACTTTACAATGTTGTAAATTAAACTCACATGCTTGGATTATTTTAAACGTGGTCTTTTTTACAAAGCTTAGGTCATTCCACTACTATCTTACATTGTGTGCCGGGACTATTCTCGTGCGGTATTTTCTGTAGAACCTTATGAGCACAATGAGCCGCAAATTAAATTCCTATTGAAAGCACTTTATAAAGTACAGATAAAAGCGTAGAAGTGTCGGAAGGCGCTAAGGTATTTTCACTTTATATTGTTTAGTGGCGGTGCTGGTGCTATGAATTATGAAATTATTTTGAAGAGCAATTCTGTAATTATCATACCTCTATTTGCCATAAATTATTTTTAAATTAGGGTTATTTTTAGTAAAGAAAATATATTTAATAAGATAAATTTGTCGTTGAAAAATTGAACATAATTTTTTTGTCTTTAACTGTATTTTTTTTTTGTTTAGTATACAATTGAAATCATAATAAATGTAAGATATAAAATATACGAGTATATTTTATAGATATATTCTACTCCAGCAAATTAATAAAAATCGCTTTGATTTCGTTTAAATCTTCAAAATTATAATAATATTTTATTATCACTTACCTTGAAAGCCTTATTCTCTGAATTATTTTAAATAACAGTTTTGATTTTAAATTCCAAAAAGTTCATTAAATTTACTAAACAAACGTCTTATTTGAAATCCACAAGTATTATACGGTTATATACACACATACGGTTATATATACACAACTAACTAACAAATATCTATATCGACAAAACTAGCAGTCAAATATCAAGTAGGTACTGAATTTATTACTAAAACTTTTCGAATAAAAAGTTATGAAAAACTCCCAACAGAATCTTCACTTCACATAACTAAGTCACTGTTCCGTATTGTGAGTTAGAAAATTTGTTGTCGGCGCCTGAAATTCGAATTCAGAAGGCGACAGTTCGGTACCGTGCTCGCCGAGCGACTAACGTTGTCATCTCTCGACAATGAACGCAAACTGCCTACTGTTGCAATATAACATACACATGAGCTGCAACTGAAAACGGGAAACTGGGTTATTTAATATTGGTGAGAATTGTAGAGGGAGAAACTTGTATAAAATAAATTTTAATTAAAAATGAAACGAATCTGAAGGTATTCGACCAAAAATGCCAACGTTTTGAAATCAAAATCATTATTATAGTAACATTTTATACAAAACGATAGGGCTAATCATTTCATTTACATTTACATCATTGGATAAGTTTGAATTCAATTGTTTTTAAGTGATTTATAATTTGACTATACGGAATAAACTCTCCTCACCGATTTCTTCTATTCGGAGTCGTGGCATTCTCGTAGCTTGAAATCCCACGTGGGACAGTACTTTATATGATACACAAATTATTATTTGTGGTGTTCTTGCGTCCGTTTCACGCATGGATGATTTCGCCGTGATATAGTATATATTATAATGGGTGTCTTTAAAAAGAAAATAGAAGTCAAGTGTTGTTCTGAGCGGATTTATTATGGTCATCTTCTGAGACAATAGACGGGTCGCCGGAACAAAATGATCAATGACGTTCCGGAACAAAGGATTGCAATTTAAGAATAGACCCCTTTTCATTCCACGTCGCGACGTAGAGTAATTCCACCGGAAACTTTAACGACCTAAATGGGTATTGTTTTTGAGTGGTTCATCTTGATGACATCATTAGTCACTTCAGTAAGTAATGATTTGGACTAAATCTTAAGTATATTTTGTATTTAGAATGAAAAGTCGATGTAACTTTTTAAAACGTTTTTGAAACTATTTATTTTAAAGTAAATAAACATTTAATTTGAAACATTTTTGAGATTAAGAAAATTAGTTAGTCTTCAATAATTCTAAAGGTAAAGCACAAACTGGAGTATGTCCGTATGCAAATATCATTGAAAGGTAAACTTAACGAAAGGAACTACACGTTTCGTTACAAGTTACAGTCATCTTCCTAAACTTTGCTCTTGGATATTGGACTACACACTTACATACGTAATTTTGAATCGTACAAAGTATTTTCACGTTATATTACAACAAAGTAACGACTAGGAAAGTTTTGATTTATTTGTAAAAAGCATCTGTGTGTTATGAAGGAACAAAATATAAGACATAAATAATAAATAATAATTTAGTTTATACTTTTTACTACTATACATCTTAGTTTATACATATACTTATAACATACATGCATAACGTTTATACATCCAAACATACATTTATGCCTGCACCTCCGAAAGCACATCAAATTTAGACTAAATATAATTTTGTCTAACTCGGCGCCAAGTAACTAACTGAGCGCTTTTAGAATTAAACTTGGGAAAATTGGGATATTGCACACGAGAAACATGAATAGGATGGGTACTTGACTGCCTCGATGGCGTAATGGTACCGAACTGCTGTGGTGTCGGGTTCGATTTCTGGGCCGGATCAAATATTTGTATAATCTGCAAATATTTGTTTTGGAGTGTTTTCTATGTATAACATGTATGTATTTACAAAAAAGGTATATGAGTATTCTATCAGTTAGTCTAGTTATCATAGCACAAGCTCTGCTTAGTTTGAAACTAAATGGCATTGTGTGTTAAATGTACAAAATATTTATTATGATTATTTAAACGAAAAGTGTTTATTTCCTTTCTTAAACGTATTTTGATCTTACTGTAATCTATCTAGTATAAAATACTTACCTCTCCACTTCTAAGTATCTTTTAAATGTTCTAATAGATTTGCTGTACAACACCGGTTCCATCAATTTTTCGTCACGTACTATCATATCATACGCATTATCATTCAATGTAATATTTACTAGTATTTCATTGAAAATATGTTCCACAACATCTGTAATAGTAATATCTCACATAATACTGAGTGTACGAACATAGATTGTCAATTTATCCGAGGACAATTTAAAATTCACTATAAAGTATGAACGGAGACAACCTGACTAAGTGGTTGCTAAAAGAAACAAAAAATGTATATATATACTTGTATAATTAAGAAGTGAGATTTAAGTGTAATATTTTATAAGTAGTATGTAAGTTAAAATGTGTAATACGGTCAGCGAATAAAGGCTTTTATTATTATTATTATTATTCTCTTTATTACGTATAAATACACATTTTTACACACATTGATTACATTTTTAAATATATAAAAAATAAAAAATACATATTTAAAAATATAAAAAATAGTAGACCACCGACATCGGGTACAGGGACCAAGATACCGGTGGTTAGGGCTCCAGAGACAGGAACCTCCTCACAATACGGGCCGTGTCAAGGAGGACTGCCTTCTGCATCAGACCCTTGATCCAACCTTCTAACGTGAGCCTCTTAAGGTGTTGGTCGAGGCTCTTGGCTATCAATCCGTGAACAGATATGATTATCGGAACAATGATCACCGAATCCACATTCCACATGTCGGCAATCTCGTGAGACAGATCCAAATACTTTAATTGTTTTTCTTTTTCAACTTTCACGAGATTTTCGTCATGAGGAACGGCGATATCGACAATCATTGCGCGGCGCTCTAATCGATCTATCACCACAATATCAGGCTTATTGGCAACAATAGTCCTATCTGTGATAATAGATCGATCCCAATATAACGTAGCACGACCGTTCTCGAGAACTGGGTCGGGCACATACCTGTAGTAAGGCACTTCAAAATTGACAAGTTGGTATTTAAGGGCAAGTTGTTGGTGTACAATCCTGGCTACTTGATTGTGCCTGTGCAAATACTCACCATTAGCAAGACGAGAACAACCAGAAATAATATGCCTAATAGATTCTCCAGGACGGTGGCACGCCCGACAAATGTCAACCGTACTATCTTTCAGGATATATTTCCGGTAGTTATTCGTCATGATAACTTCGTCCATAATTGCACAAACAAAACCTTCGGTTTCTCCGAAGAGATCACCATACCGTAGCCAAGACGTTGACGCTTTAAAGTCTATATCAGACCCGTGTAGGGCCCGATAAAATCGACCATGAAGTTCTTTACCCTTCCATACTTCCTTGCGATCAGTAGTACTAAGTACTACAGGTTTGCGCCAATTCTCTTTAGCCAGAGCGAGCGGGGTAAAACCAGTATCCACTGCAACTACATTACGATGCACTCCCACATTAGTCTGTAGAAAATATTCTCTGAGATTGTATATCTCGCGATTGTGTAGAGTCTTGATATTTAATAGACCACGACCTCCAAACTTTCGCGGAATATACAATCTCATAACCGATGAACGTGGATGGTGCATACGGAATGCAGTCAGCAATGTACGGACTCTCCTGTCAAGGGCATCTAATTCGGTCTGAGTCCATCTAAGTACACCAAAGGAATACATCAGAACCGGCATGACCCAACTGTTATAGGCTCGCACCTTGTTACCGCCCGATAAAAGACTTTTAAGTACTTTTTTTAGGCGACCAAAGAAACGTTCCCGTAACATTTGTTTCACGCCAGATTCTGATATTCCCAAGGACTGTGAAAAACCTAGATACTTGTAAGTTTCGGTGGCAGACAGAGATCTAAGTTTTGTTGAATCTGAAAGTTCTATTCCTTCAGATTCTACAATCACGCCCTTCTTTACATACATGACTGCACACTTGTCTACACCAAATTCCATTTTGATAGAATTACTAAAGTTTTCAGCGACCTTTAATAACGCCATCAATTGTAATTTTGTGGAGGCCAGTAATTTCAAATCATCCATATAAAGAAGGTGAGATATAACTTGATCATCTTTCTGCAACCGATAGCCTAACCCTGAACCCTCTAACAGAGTACTGAGAGGGTTCAAAGCTAGACAAAACCACAAGGGACTCAGACTGTCACCTTGAAATATACCTCGCTCGATCTTTATAAGTACGTCGTTTATCGCAGCCTGCCGACATCCTGGATAGCGAAGTGTTGTGCTCCATTGACTCATACACGACTTTAAGAAAGTGCACAGAGTTGCATCAATTTTATACAACTCTAGCACTTTCAAAAGCCATGTGTGTGGAACTGAGTCATAAGCCTTCTTATAATCTATCCAACATGTCGCCAGACTCTTACGATTACGACGTACCTGTTGGCTAATGGTCCTGTCTATGATAAGGAGCTCTTTAGTGCCACGGGCCCCACTTCTACATCCATTTTGAGAAATAGAGAGTACCGAATTATTAATTATATGTGTAGTAATTTTGAGTCTCAAAATAGATGTTAGAAGTTTATATGTAGTTGGTAAACAAGTAATAGGTCTAAAATTTTTGGGATCCATGGCACCACCAGATTTGTAGAGTAAATGGGTTACACCAGTGGTTAAAAATTGTGGTAATGAACCAGAATCCAAAGCTGCTTGGAATTGTGATGCCAAACACGCATGTGAGCTTCGGAACCACTTAAGCCAAAAGTTGTGCAGTCCGTCTGGACCAGGTGATTTCCAATTCGGTAATGAACGGACTGCACAACTTACATCATCTTTATTAATAACAATGGGTTCCATAGCTGTTATAGACTCACACGAACGTTTGACATCCTCCAACCAATCACCCTCTGTATGAGTGACAGGCACTGACCAGATGTTACGCCAAAATGAATTAGTGGTATTTTCATCTGGAAAATGCCCATCACTCACACATGGATTCGGTTCCTCCCACTTCCGGTAAACCCATTTCTCATTCCTTTGGAACATTCGATTCTGATTATACCGGTCAACTCGTTTTCTATAACGTCTTATCCTGTTTGCCCATGCATAAACTTTCTGCTTTAGAAAGTCTATGCGCTCTGTGACACAGGACATGTATTGTTGAGGACTAATGGTAGTCCCCAAGAATGCCTGTTTCACAAAGCGCATGACTCTCGGCCGTGTATTACCACTTTGAAAACAAGTTAATTTAGCGATGAGTGTCCTAGTCTCAGCAATACGACGTTCGATTCTACACTGCCAAGCTGGTACAGCATTTTTGTTGCGAGTAGCACTTACGCGTTCAATAAATTTAACACCAGCTACTCTACAAACTGCAACAGCTGCACAGTACAGAATGGAATGTGTATCACTAAGATCTTCGCTATTATCAAAGTAGTCTGATAGTAACGAATCCAGGGCACCCACAAGCGCTAAATTACGTTTATGAATGGGCAAACGGCATAACCGTGGTCTACTATTATTATTTACGAATCGGTATTTTTGAATCGCATCCTCCAAAGCACTCCTTATCTTATCGTTACATTGGGTACTTACGGAAATAACTTCACTCTCCACTAGTTCATCAACATCTTCATTTGATAATGCCAACAGAGGTGTGCTGTTGGCTACCATAGTGCGTGACAAAGAAGGGATAGTAAGGTTTCTCCGTATGTCAGAGCGTATCCTCTCAAGTACTGCATCATCCAGCAGGTGACAGCGCTGTATAGCTCGTACTTGATCCGACAATCTTTGTGCTGATACGTTAACGGCTGGTTCAAGCTCCTGAAACAGAGAGACTAGTCTAACACGGTACGCAGTAAGGTTTGTTCCCAACTCTGTAGCCCGAAAATATGCCCGCATGACATTCTCATTTATAGATTTTGTCCACTTCATGCGGCGCACATCACCACCGGTAGCGGGGACCCTGTTTGAGGTCAGTGGTCCTCGTGATCCCAAGCTGGTCGGCGGCCGGGTACTCTCCTGTCGACGTACAGGTGTTGGCGACGTCGGCGGAGAGAAAAACTCGTCGCTAGAACTAGAGCTCGACGCCTCTGCAGCAGCCGGAACTTCCATTATTGCTGCCGGGGATGGCAAGGCGGAGCGGAGCGACGAGTCCGAAGATGTTAATTGTGCTTTTTTTCTAGCTCTCGTAAGCATATTGGCAATTTCTTGAAAATAATTGTATTGACATGACGTTTAAACGTCATGTCTTCGGTAACATTTTTTATTGAAAATGCATTTTGATTGTAGTTTTATTCAAATAATTTCTTGTATACATGTTCATTTTTGTTTCGCTTGATACTTTATACTTTTTGATGATGAATTTGGTAAGTTTGTAGTAATATTTTATGTATTTTTAAAATGTGTATGAAAAATGCCAACTGCTTCTGGTGTTGCTAGTTTATTATTTTTTTATTATTATTATTATAAAGTATGAACGATATGTCAAAGCCATGTGCAAGCGAAGTCGTATAAATTTTTATAAATATCGACAAAATTCAATTAAATACTTGCATAAAGACACGGAAAATGTTGTGTCAGAAAGCATCAGAAAAGACTGATATGCGTATTTGATTTTTTAGAAATTTGAGAAAATACTAAAATGAGTATTCAACTTTAAAAAGCGTGAGATGAGACTATAATATGTGTTTGATTTTTAAAAGTGTGAAAAAAGTCTAAAGCACGTATTTGACCGTTAATGTCTATTTAATCTGTATGCATGTAATTTTAACAAAAATTAAGAAACGGAGCTACGGCACTCGTTCAAAATCTTTGAAAAAAAGGCAATTGGATAGTTCTATTTAATTTGTCTAATGTCGGCAAATTAAAAAGTGCTTACATTTTGTTTTACCGTTTCGATGTTTATATTAATTGTACAAAGAAAACTAAGATTTCTTTGTAGTTATTTTATATTTTTTTATTAGATTTTTTGTTTTCTGATCTGTTAATACTATATATGTAATGAATATTTTAAATATTAATGCAATGTTTTATAAATTTGTAAAGTTAGATTATGTAGACTACAATTTATTAGATTTTTATTTACTTAATATTACAATTTTCACTGGTCGAATATAAAACAAGTTGCCTGGATAAAAATCTGTACTTAAAATTTCTTACATGCAATCTAATTTGCATCAAAAGTCATCATCAAAAGCTGAAATGGAATGAAACACAACTTGTATTCCATTCTATTTTAGTTTACTTTACCCTATTCCATTCTATTCAGTTCTAAACTGTCAAAGCGAAACCCATTTCCTTTAATTTTCCTAGACGTATTGAGCCCCGATGAATGCTTTCAGTACTACGTGAGGAACCATTATTTCTTACTTTTTCAAACTTTTTTTTTACTTATAATATTGACAAGATCTTTAGATATAATTCATGAGTGATTGTACAATGATGTGATTGTTTAGTCTACTGATAACTACTATGTTCATACGCTGAGTGACTTTGTCTAACTTCTAAAAAGTCACAAAAAAGTCTGTGCTCGCCTTGCTTTGAAACATATAAATATTAATTCTAAAGAAAACATGGATTAGCAAATTGGTCTGTGCTCTCATTTGCAGCTGTAATGGCTTGAGTACAAGGGTCTTAAACCATAATACTGATAAAATTATATATCTTATGATCCCTATAGCGTGAACGTCTATTATAAATGTATTCCTTTGAAAAATTAAAATTTATATATTGCTGTTCCAGTGAATATACAAACAAAAAACTGATTATAAGTTTCATATTATATAAACTCCAGTATAGGTTCTAAGAAATAAGATAGTCTAGTTTATCACATATGTTGCGGCAACACGCATTTGTGTTCTGCCTTAAGTAATAAGCACGTATGTATGTAAATACGTAACTCGAAATGAAAATTGTATAGTAAATAAATTCATTCCTTAACACATATTTTTCTCTTGCCACATTTTTCGACGATCATAATTAAGAGCATCCACATGAAACGTACACTTCACCAAACGTACACTTCCATAATTATAAGACCTTCAGCACGAGAAAGGAATTACTCGTACGAGTATAACATTTCACCCTACATTTTCAAAAGAATGAGCCACTCGTGCCCCTACCATTTATGAAACTTTTGCAGATGAATTTGAAATACGTAGAACCAGCACGTATTTTTCTCAGAAAATTAAGGTTTAGGTGCAGGATCCCTCGGTTGTACCGAAAGATAAAGTAGGGCAATGTGTTCATACAATACTATCTAGCAAATGAAAATGGAATGCATGTATTTTGTAGCCAGCGTTTACCGAATATAACAATTATTTCTAGAAATATAACATCACTATTATACAAGTAGATTTGGACATCGAATCAAACGATAAGGATATGAAGTCATGTTATGTATCCTGCATTGTTTCTTTAATATATAGTATCATCATACTCTTTTCTGTCCAGCAGGCGACTCAAAGACTGTTGATGATGTGTGTGCTGAAAATAGAGTACATAAAATACATGTATGTGCAAAATGATATAAACGCTTTTCAGATGAAATGTAAACAAAAAAATTCGAAATGTCCTGTCACAAAATCTAGGAACAAAGGTAGTATAAAAGTAGATATCTCAGTAATTCAGTATTCTGATTTGCCTGACTTGCTATTTTTCGAATCACTAATGATTAAAATTTGGCACACAGACATTTGTACGATTATGCATTAAGTCATTCTCAATTTCGCTTTTCAACATGCGAAGCCAACATAACACATTACTTTCACACCATAAAAGGCATCATTTATTATATTTATATACATTATACTACGGATTAAAAGTGACTATATACTGTTTGCATGAGGTAAAACTCTTAATTCTTATGGATAAGGGAATAATTTTGTAAAAAAGTTCCCCAGATAATAAGACAGGAAATTGTTATAGTACCAAAACATAAAAAACAATTACACGTCCACCTCGTTTCTGCTCCATTGATCTCTTGAGCATTCTCAAAAATGGCGTAGCGTGTAAGTATGTAAAGCTGTTACTTTTTATCTTTTGATAAAGGAACCATCTTTCAGAATGATTCACTGTTAAATGCGCTTAATTTTCTCCGTTTGAGCTATGAAGGAATGTAGCTTAATCAAACGTAGTTCGCTTAAACCACAATTGGAAATTGGTAGACGCTAAACTTTTTTAAATAAGGTTATTACATATGTAACTTGTTCTTTGAAACTGAGAAAAAATATTATTCTTAAAACAGACGGTAACATACAAACAAATTGCAATGGATTTAGAAGTAAAACTCATGGTAACTGGGTTTGAACTTCCCTAAGATTGTTAACAGAATACTTTTAATACAACCTGGTTTTCCGTGGTTTCGTCACGCTATTGTAAGAACGTATATAAGCATAACGATTATACGTAATATATGAATGAATAGCCATTTAAAAGCACGTTGTAGTTGTCTCAATAACATCGCTCGTGCTTAGGTTGCATACATTACATTTTGTCGTTTTCAGTATTACCTAACAATTCCAACTGATCTGAATTCTTAGTCAGGGCTATGCGAGTTGGTTGATTCTAAATGCAAAGCGAAGTATTGTGGTTGAAAAAGCGGATGTGGTGTTGTGTATCTAATTGTAACTAACGTTGGTGAAGCGCATTGGTATAAACAACTGTCAATACTATAAAAGGTAAACGTTAGGATTTACAGGTTGACAGGTTAGCAATTCAGCCAATAAACTAAAACGCAGTAAATGACAAAAATATTTTTTTAAATTTTGATAGGAAATTTTTTAAGAAATTCTAATAGGAAAAGGCACTGCTTGATTCTTTTAGAGTTTTTAAATATAATTCTGTTATGGATATTTATATATTCTTTATACCAGAGACGGTTTGGTGATTGACTTTTAACTGTATTTCTTATATTTTGAATTGATTTTATTTTCACTTTTAGTTAGTGGTTATGTAATTCGAACCACTTATAAAATGATTCATTATCATAGTTTTTATAAAAAGGTGTCACAACTACAATAACAAAATTTATTCCTACGTTTTCTAAATTTGCCATACTTCAAATCTGCTTAGTAGAAAACTAGATGGCGTTGTGAGTGAAACGTCAGAAGATGTTTTATACTATTATAAAATATAAATTACATAAAAAACGACTAAATATTCAAATAGATATTCATTATTGAAATAGAGCAACATTTTATTGATGATGATGATGAATTTTGATTTTGATGATTTTGGGGATAATGAAACTGTCCGGTCTTTTCTTGGGCTTCGAACTATCTCTATAACAAATTTCATCTAAATTGATTAATTTGTCATTGATTATTATTACAAATTATCTCTTCTCTGTTCACCCCTTAAAGTGTTAACTTTATCACGAAAAAAATTATCCTGAAAAATTTCACTATCTAAAGTTTTTAATAAATTGGCACTTCGGTTACCGATCACGGGTTTTAGCTTACGCTTACGCTTACGCTTTTTAGTTATGCGTAACGTGAACAAAATAAAACCAAACAATTACAAAAAATAACTATTGCTCGAATTAAACACAAAAAGGTTTTGTACAACATGAAATAAATATTAAAACTTTGACAAATGTGTACCTTACAAGTGATATAAAAAATAAATATTAAAAATTCAGAACCAGGCAGTTCTTTCATGTTTCTCTCTCGTCATCTCACATGTTGACCAATTTATTTTCGGTTTTGGTAAAAATCACTTGTTTCAAACTGTGTAAATTGTTATTTGAAAACTATTTAAAAATGCACAGATTGTTTTTTAATAAATGTAACTTATAAGTTCCATAGACAAACTATTATCTTGACTTAAAAGAGCTTAGTCTGTCGAGAGGTCGCGGAACCTACTCTATATTTGCTAAGGTATATTTTTGACAGGTAGGCGTAAGAGTGAGTGACGCGGGTTCCCCGGCGCGCTACTAAATTTTACTATGGAATGGGTCGTCCTCACGCATTTTTTTAGAATTTCATATCTAATAATGAAAAAATAATTATAATATTAAATTCAGATTACATAGCGCCTGCATTGGACTAAATCGAGTTTATATACAAAGAATAAACATACAAAGTATTTATTGACCCTTGAAGTTTATTTGTAAAATTCAGAAGGAAGTTTGTCAATTTCTTTATTGAGATTTTTTTTATTATTGTATTTTACATCACATAGGACTCCTTCAATATGGTTGATTAAATACTTTTATTGATATGCAGGATTAAAATTAAATATGGGTTGAAAACGATGTTAACGGATAGCTGATTAGCTTATAGATGGATTCTCTGTTTACTATGAGATGTAGCAGTAATACCAAATATTGTTGACCGCAGCACTGATATACTTTAAAATTGTTTTGTATAACATATCAACTGTAATATTTTGTTAGTTCTGTTCCCTTTACATAACTGGCCCATTGATGCACTTTTGACGGTTATCGTGGTAATAGTGTGAACCTTACACTGCCACGATGACCGTCATGTCTTGTACGTCCCCAAACGGAGCGTGAAAAGGCATCTCACTGGGCCGCCATAGTGTGGGTCGCCATGCTGCGTTGTCTGCATTTGTAACGGGTATGGTGACCACAACTCTTGGATTCTATTCATGCTTTCCATTAGAGGCGGAGTGGCAGAGTGGAGTCATTTTGGCAAGCTGGTAATATAAAAAAAAATACCTCCTTTTTTTTAGTTTTTGTTTAATGTGCTCATATTTTAAAACAAAACGAGGTAATGTTTTAAACGACTTCAAAAAAGAAAGAATTGGGTTGTCCATTTCACATACTGATAAATAATTCACAGACACCTATCTCCTTCAATTGTGTAGTAGTTTATAACAATCACAGTATTGATTTGTTAGATAATGTTTACTGTAAGGCGAAATACTGTGTTGTTCTCAAGGTCTTACAAGGAGAAAACCAGACAAACAAAAATTGGTTGGTGTTGCAGGAATATGTACATTTCTTTTAGCAATAACTTCAAACGAGGACGTATTTATTGCCTGTATCTCTGAAATAACTGACCATTTGTATAGACTTTTGGTTTTTAAAGTAAATGAGTACCAATACTAACTTACGAATTTATTTCGCTAGTTTGTAAGCGTGGTTAGGTGGTGATTAATGCTTTTTACTTCGAACAATGTAAACGCTAAATCATGGACAAACGTAGAGACCCACGTACGTTTTGAAACTATAACGGTACCCTCGCAAGATCTACAGAACTTTAAAAAATCCAAAAGCTTTAATGATTCAGTTAGCTTTATATCCCTGTATTACTACTGTACCATTACTGTACTATATCTATATATATATATATATATATATATATATATATATATATATATATATATATATATATATATATATATATATATATATATATATATATATATATATATAAATATATATATATATATAAAAGAACGCACACAATGTTTTCAAACTGAAAAAAAAATTAAATCAGAAAGTAGCGTAAATTGTATTACGTGAAACATTGTCTCATCTGTTACATGCATGAGGAGACACATGTGTTTTTCTTTTTCACTTAAATTGGACGATATTTAATATAAATATTTCTGATTTTTTTAAATATTGTTCGCTGCTCATATTGTTTTTCATGCTATCTGCCTATGACAGCAATTAGTTTAATTAGAAAACTGTGTTTTCTTGATTAACTAACGCGTATAAAGTCATAATTTAATACATTAATATTTGAATAAGTATCTAAAGAAACAGTTTATTTTAAGTTTTTAGAATTTTTTACGAAGGTACAGATAAAGATAAAAAGAAAGAATTATGAAGCAATATTTGATTATGTCTTCGACGTTTTTGTTAACTAAGCACTATTGAAACATTTATTTTGTCATGTACGTCGGCGATAATCATTTTAAAGACTTATAGGGAATTATTATGAAAAGTTCAAAAGGTTCTCAAAAACTTATAGGCTTTGGAATCCATCCGTCTGTAGGCTCTCTTGAACTGCAATCTCTGTTAACTTGAAGGACACACGGAGAAACAATAGAGCACGTAAATCACTCCCATCGTAACGCAAAATTATATCAACATCTGTTTCCAGGAACTAATAAGTTTTTTCGCTAATTACTTTTTTCGTTACTAAACGGAATCTGTTTAGAAATAACCCTCAATTTTCTAACTTTATTGACGAATGCATAACAAAATTTGTTTTGTACTATATACACTATGTACTACTAATCAATACCTTATGTACTTAGTTCCTTTATCCACATTGTTTGGATAGCTTTGTTTGAACTATTAGGTATACCCTATATTGTTGAACTTTATTAACCTTATAGAAAGTGTACATACCATTCTTCTACATATAATTCCAAATGCAATATACTATCACGAGCTATATTTATTTAAAAAAGAGGCAAATTCTTCTTTGCGTATTAACATACAGGTTTCAATTATTTCTGTACGTCGAATTGATGAAAGATTATAATATCTTATAATATTTAATCAGAGCGGATTAGACGATGCTGGAAATTCCAAAATACGTATTTTTTATAAAGATCTTTTTTCTATACTTGCATCGAGTACCAAAGTGAAAAAAGCACTAAAAATTTTCAATGAAAAAAAGATGGACGCTTTCCAAATGGACGAATCCCGAAAAGATAGTCGGGCGGATTAAACTTCAACATTTAACCACTGTCATTTGTCACTTATCCATAATTTTATCAGAGTCATGTAACAATTCTATTAGCAAAACTCTTTGAAAGTCAAAGATTGCAAAATTGGAAGTATATGGAACGGAAAAGCCTAATAAAAGTCGGCAATAGGGAAAATAAGGTATTCTTAACTGTTTAGGTAGTGTAAGCAACTATAGCTGGAACAGATTACGGTGTCAGAACTATGATTATTATTGAAAAAGGTTACGACTATTTAAATGAAACATTTTCATTTAAATTACTAAGATATATAACATCTAAACACACAAACACCTATAATAAAAGATTCTATTATGTGTCCACTAAAGCCGTGACTACATAATATTTCGATACCGCTACTCTTGTATAATGATGCAGTGAAACATTAAT
Source organism: Hypercompe scribonia (assembly GCA_949316085.1). Lineage (NCBI taxonomy): Eukaryota > Metazoa > Arthropoda > Insecta > Lepidoptera > Erebidae > Hypercompe > Hypercompe scribonia. The sequence continues at coordinate 16,160,169 of OX438979.1, forward strand.
TCAATACAGACTGACATAACTGTCTAACTTTTAATGACGAGGGTCGTCGGACGTGAATAAATCTCAGACATGCTTTCATGTTTACCCAGTGTGTGATGTAAAGTATAAGCAATAGGAGATTATGAAACTTGCAGAATCCACTCTCATAATAACCGAATAGAAATTGATAGTTTTGTTCAGATCTTAATATAAAGATGTTATTTAACTATTGAATGTTTTTATAATATTACTATATTAAATAATTGTAACTACTTAAACTGATGTAAAAGTATTTTATTACAAACGATACAAAATATTGTTGTAAATTTTTTATCAGTATACATAACAGCTACAGTTTTTTTATAGGGTGGGCCACGAATTAGTTAACAATTAAAAAAATCATATTGAAAAATCATTTGATATTTTATAAAACTTGACAAATTATAAAACTGCCTCGGTGGTGCAGCGGTAGTGAATACAATTGCTGTGCTTGAGGTCTCGGGTTCAATTCTCGGGTCGGACCAAATGTTTGTATGTTCTACAAATATTTGTTTCGAAGTTTGGGCGTTTTCTATGTATAATATGTATGTATTTACAAAAGAAAAAGTATAAAAGTATTCTATCAGTCAGTCTAGTTATCAGCACAAGCTCTGCTTAATTTGAAACTAGATGACGTTGTGTGTCAAATATTCAAAATATATTTATTTATTATTTATTTATTTACAAGAAAGTTAATTAGTTAGAATTTATTGTCTAAAAATTACATCGTCGAATGACTTCCATTTCGACGTTTGCACTCTTCTAAACGTGCACCGAAATTTTCGAATACTCGTCGTCAAATAGACCGCGAGATCACCGACATCTCTTCGCTGATTTTTGGACCCAAGAACTCCCGTAACATGTTTGCGTGGGATGATAGATTCAAATGTTAGCGAATTCTTAGCCCACTCTGTATTATAATTCTGAACGTTTAACTCTTTGTCTTTTCTATAATGGAAACCTATGTTATTACATCTAAGAATACTTAAATCAAAGTAAACTTATGTAAAATAATTTCAACTAAGTACTTCAACACACTAAGTACATATTAAACAATGAATATTCAATGTTTAAAATGTACTTGGTGTATAAAATTAAACAATCAAGGTTGAATATCTTGTATGTACCTATAAACACTAAATAAGAAGAGGTTTTAAATATTCACAATAACAGTAGATTTTTGTGATGTATGCTGTTCAACCGTTCAGTTTTTTTTTTAAATATCAATGGCGTACCAAAAAAACTTCCACGTAATTAACGGGGATGACCAGTTGAACAGGTTTTTATAACCTAAATAAATTCTACTTCTTGGGTTGTCAGAGGGAAAAATTGAGAGATTAAGAATTCAGATTAATATGGACATCATAATTTGGGGCTCTCTACCCTTTTTTAAGGCTTTTTATGGTATGGGCGTAAACGAGCGGTGACTCGTCTGGTCACCTTGCGGTAAGTGACTATCGCCGCCCATGTATACTTGTAATTCTAGAGTCACGATTAAGTCCCACACGAGCATGTGGGTAAAAAGGGATTTAAGCTTTCATAACGTGAAGCGTTTCAATCGAACGGATCCATTTGTGTCGAAATATAGCTCGCCCAATAGTATTTGAAATTAAAACTAAGAAAAGTAGTATTATGAGATCTTCTCCGTCTTTGTCGCCACAGCTATGATATTGTACCAAAAGAGGAATATACAAAATGATTACTAGAATATGAAATAATTTAAACATCCCTGAGTTTGTTTTAACTTTTACTAGACGTTCTCGTTTATATGCTATATTTGTAATGAATTATGTTGAATCAGAAGTTTTAATTATGCCTAAAGTATAGTCAAGTAAGTACACAGTCTTAGAGCCCTTAATTTTACTATTTGTCGACAGTCTGTGTTTATTTATAACAGAAATTACGTGCGAGTCGAATTTCAATAGTATTAATTAAGTTTTAAATATTTCCAATTATAACTTAAGCTATCAGTCTCTTGTACTGTCTGTGCCATCATAGATCAAGAAATAAATAGAATTTTTATGTATTCGTTTATAAATGATTTTTAACCTCTTGTAAATGTATATTATATTCCAAATTGTACCTTTAAAATGTTATCTAAATTAACTGTTGAACATTTTAAAGTGTCACATATGGTGTAAGGGTTAATAGTTATTTTCATGTCGTGTGATATAATAATGCCCGTATGATAATAAAAAATTTCTTCTCCTTCATATACGCAAACAATATACGGCAAATCACGCTCTGTACAAATAACGTTGCAAAGACCGAATTCATTGTTTCTAAATATCGAAAGAATTCGAACTTTGTATTGCTTGTATCCCCATACGCAACACATATTAACAGAGTGGGAAAGTTCAAGTATTTTGGTCATTTATTATCGGACATGCTTAAAGATGATTACGACTATTTTATGTAACATGTTTGCTCATAGGTTTCCGAGCTGCAATGATGTCGTAAAAGTTCAACTTGAGACTTATTGGCAAAATTTTATACCTGTTCCCTTCGTTCGGACCAAGTTGGTCCGAACAGTTGCAGATAATATTGCACCATTACATTTTAATATTTTAATTGTTTTAAAAGTATTTTGTGAGATTAAGTAAATGGTTTTTATGATCATGTAATTTTATACTGTCCGTGTGGTGATGGATTAAGAATACATAGTGTTACCACACCTATTCTGCCCGTGGGTGTCGTAAAAGGTGACTAAGGGAAGAAACTATTCAGGTAAATATCATTACAAAGAGGAGGAAAACTTGAAACAAACCCTATTCCAACCCGTCTGGCCAGCGTGGTATAGTACGCGAAAACCTCCTTGCTAAGGAGAGGCCTATGTATAGCAGTGAACTGTAAAAGGCTGTTGATGATGATGATAATGATGATGAACTTTATACCTATATTAATTTTTTCATGCTTTTTATGAATTGATCTATGTGAAATAAATTAATTCAAAGCATACATGAACAGATAAATGTAACAACATTTCCTTTTCCTGTAATCACGTTGCACCTTGATCAAAGTTAAATTTTAATTAAAAAGTACTTATCAAAAATTACTAATGAGTTCAGTTAAGCTTTTAGGTGGTCGTATTTAATTTTCTAAATTCCCTTTTAGTTATGATAAGAAATGTAAACGCTTTCAATAATGATAAGTAATCGAAAATAAAATTTTCGTGAAAATTTAAAGAAATCCTATATTTCCTCATTGCGGTATATAAAGTTAAGATAACTTTCATCCAGGCTTACATTTTTCATAAAAATGATTGAAAAATGAACCAGATAACAATACTACATTATCACGATGAACATTGAAAAGGTTTTTTAGAACTTTGTAATTCCGAGGATGAAGAACAAAGGTAAAGTTGGGGGAATTAGATAAAAAATGTCCAAGTGAATATTGTGGGATCCGCGGATTGTGCGGTAACTTATTATATTAGTACATTCATAATTTAAGATTATTGAGAGTATAATGTCGTGGTGTAAGGAGTTTAAAGAGAGTTCCGGTTCTCTGCGCATGTTCACTGCAACTACGATTGTTACATTAACATAACTGTCAAAGCTTGAACAACTGCCATGAATATTTATGCTAGATAAATACATAAAGCGCAAGATAACAGACTATCTATATATTTTGTACGAACATGTACCTTTATTCATATTCATACCGAATGGTTATGACAATTTTGCTCAAATTAGAAACATATTACAGAAAATAGAGTATTTAACACTTTACTCATTAAGACTTTATTCATTAAGGTTTCAAATAGAAAGTCTACCAACAGCAATTTCTAAACAGCACATAGCTCTGAAAGTATCGATTTGGATCATACATAGAAACATTTACCATTGAGAAAATGAAATCATATAAACAAAGAAACGAACGAACAAAGATTCGAACGTTTCCATTGTTGTGGTATCGAGCGGAGTTCTCTAAGCTATTGTAGTGAAATATGTCTAGTATGTAGTTGCGAGATAAGACGCATTTCACTCTAGAAGCTTTCGGTTGTTGACAGGGGAATTATTGGATTGTACTTGTCAGTAATGGTAGAATATAATTTACCTTGCAATTAACTAAATCTGTTGAAATAATGTACTGTCTGTAGTCGTACAAAAGCAAAAGCACAGTTGAATATGCCACATTACCCATTTTAGTTTCACGTGGCATCTCAGACCTGAAATCGTGATCGTGAGATCGATCCTGAGAGTTATAGTGTGATGCATGTCAATCTTTGATCTTTTATAAGAATCAGGCAATCAATTATTGAATATTTTTTCAAACTTCATTATTTCGTAATGAGATTGGTGCTTAGAATGAAAAAATAAAAACAAAAAGATTTAAAGTAATTACGTTGGCTATCTGAAGCGGTTACCCAGTCTATTATTCTGGTTTTCTAAATTTTATCAAAACTTAATTGAAAGTCGGAATAAACAAAGATAAAGGTCCTGTAGAATTAAATCAGTCTCTTTTAATGTAATAATTACAGAGTTCTTAATAAGCGGCTTGGCGAACTGGCAAAGTAAGTTGGATTTAATTCATTTATCATCGTTCAAACGACTTATTTAACTTTTTTCTTTGAATAAGAGAGGTCTGAAAACATTTCCTTTCTTTTATCTTAACGGGTTTCATTGAAATCTCAGCGATAAAGTTACTTTTATTTTTCTCTGATTTTGTAATTTCACATAATTTATTTTCGTTTATTTAAAAAAAACCATTTTCTTTTGATCAAAATTTGTTGAACTGAATCAAAATTCGTAACTTCAACTTCTGATTCACTTAAAAAAGTATTAAACCAGAAATAAGTAGAAATCTGGCAACAATTGTCACCTTAAAACTTGACGATATTAATTTTCCTTTAAAACTGTTGAAATGATGTTATTTTCCCTATAGAAATTCAAACTTAGTTATTTACCACGTAATATTAAAGTTTTCAATAGACAACTTATTTCAACTGAAATTGCTTTCAGTCTCAGTTCACTTTACTATGTTCTGAAATGTATTCCGAGAGTACTTCTTTGAATAAGAAACAGTACAGTAGCTAGTGTAGTCAAAATAAACGAAAATTTCATGATCTCAGATTGTTCTTACATGAAAATATTTATGGTTATCGCATAACAGCTAATGAAAACACAAACTGAAATACTCTATTTCAGTGCTATTAAGTTGGCTTTAGGGACACCTTAGAACAGAAAATTGTGAATCTTGCAGACTCTGTCGCCTGCTTAGTAGCAACGAAGCGGCCCCTGATGACCAATGTTTGACCAATATTTAATGTATAAATATACGTAGTAGGACATTATATGAATTTCCTTTTAGGCTTTATGTGCGTCTGTGTGTTCTAGAAAGAAATAAATAGTACTAATATATACATATAAACTTAATAACAGTGAGTACTTTACTTCCAAAAATTTGAAAAGTTGAAAAATAATAATGAATGGTGTAGGAAAGGAATCATTAATGAAAGCATTCAGCCCAGTACTTTAATATTCACCACGGTAAACCTCATTTTCCATGCAACACAGACACACTGAAATTAACAATAACAGACTCCAACAGTTACTTTCTATATTTATAGTATGCGTAAGATTACAGTTAAACATTTGACGTGTGAATAATGTCCATATTACATGGTCCTACAACAATGCTACCACGCCTTAGTAGAGTTAATAAGTTTCTGCCAAGCGCTGCAGTTGGCCGGTTGTTTATGCAAAATTTTATATTCAGTAAATTCAGTAATCGTTAATCGTAATAATCAAGTAATCGTTTATATATACCGAAAAAACAACGCTACTTAAGAACTAAGAATTAATAACTGAAAATTAAAAATTGAAATGAAGTACCGAAACATAACAACGAGATTAGAGTGATATCCTGAATATATTCCTGTAAACTTGAACAACAACGGAAAGGAATGAGTTTTAAGGCTCTAAGAAATATAACCTGATGTGTAGCTGTTTAATACACATAGTTCCTATTGGCAGTTTATACATAGGTACAATAGTATTGTACCTATGTATAAAGTGAAGTGAAGTGAAACATTTAGACAAGGTTGTATTGTAACAATACAACCTTGTCTAAATGTAACACTTTTCTACTTACATTTTTTTTGCATATCCGTAACGAGTGCCGAAAAAACAGAAGAATAAATTGCAAAAGACTGCAAAAGACCGTGTTACAGGTTCAATATATATAACACATTGTAAAAGATTATGATTTTAATACAAATTTATTTCATTCTATTTGAATCAAATGAACCTATCGCCGTCCACTGCTGAACGAAGGTATTCCCCAAGGAGCGCCAACAATACCGGTCTTGGGCAATTCGCTTCCATCTGCTGCTAGCCACATTCTACAAGTCGTCGGTCCACCGCGCAGTTATTATTTGTTTCTTATTTGAATGCCAAACTAATACTAGTCTAGCATTCTGTCTAATCTAGTATTCTGACAAAACATATGTCTTTACATAATACTTCTTTGTTTAAGACCGATAGTAACATCAGATTGGAGCCACGTAATCGGTTCAGACCTATCTACAATGGCACCATGTAAAAATCTTGGGTTTATAGGTCACCCAGTGTGTAAAGGACGACGCCGAACCCAAGATAAACCCTTATGAGTAGGGTTACCCTTATTTCATGCTATAAACCAAAATAATTCTTGAATGAGATATTGAGTTGTATTTATTTGTGACATAATAACTACAAAGTAGTTTTAATAAAACAATAACTGAATATTTTACTTCTTTTACAGATAAAATTAAGTTAAAAGCATTTTACATAAATACTAGTTATATAGTTAATACTAGTTAAACTAATAACTCTATAACCCTCTTATTGCCGCATTGTATTCATAAAAAACTAGAAATCGTTTAAATTTTTACTGAACAACAAAATAATTATACATAAAAGTACTTAGTAAAATAAAGATTTCTGTTAAATATTAAAATTTAAGAACCAACTAGGGACTAATGCTATTTTAACCAACTATTCTTAAACCATTTCCTAACTAGGAGTCCCCTAACGAATGTAACCTAAATACAAACCTTATCTAATTTTATTTTCACCATGCTAAGTGACATCTAAGTAAAGATCTCCTATTTGTAGGTATTTTTAAAACCGTCAATTCGTACAAATAATATAATATTTTTTCCAGGATATTCAAAGATTTAATTACCGAATTTTTAACTTCTAGCTCCAATTAAAGGTTTCGAAATGTCAAACTGAAAACTGTTGAAAATATATTTCACGTGGTACACCGGCCTTGACTAGTTGAGCTCATAAAGTAATTATTACATCTACATCTACTTAGTAAAACATACGGCATGGCTGCATCACAGATCTGACTAATCGTATCGCGGAAGCGACCAGCCCCATGTCAATCTCCTCGGTCGGAGCCTGCGGAGACAGCCAGTAGTGAACGATGGTCGCTTCTTCTAGTAGGTCTCTATTTAGTACGAACGCTGCGCCGTGTGACCCCTACTGGGGTCCTGGGTCCGGGAGAGCTGAAATCGGATGTAGAGGTGATCCGAGAGCGTATCAACCTCTTCCAGGACGTGCCAGTTCCTTACTCGTGCGGCGAGGGCAGGGGCAGCGAACGAAAGGTCCATTATCAACCGCCCCTGCTGTTCCACGCATGTGTTCGTGGAGCCTCTGTTTAATAAACACCACCTGAGGCCCACTGAGGATCCCCACTCCTCCAAGGCCTCGCTGCTAGCTTCCGTCCTGGAGGAACCCCACGTAATGGATTTTGCTTTAAAGTCCACCAGCTCTAAGACGTGCCCAGACGTTAGTCGCCGCATCGAGGTATACAAGTTGTTAATGAAAATCTCGAAGTCACTCAAATTACGATTGGGGGGAGAAGTAGACACTATATATGTTAATCTCCACCCACTCAGCAGCAACATATCCAGTGCCCTTGTCTCTTACTGAGAAGGGCGGGGAATGAGCCGCCGTGGAGACGATGACTGCCAAAGAACCGTCCCAGTCACCTAAACAGTTTGGACGGGGAGAAAAGTAATAGAGATGACTTTCTCCTTTATTAACCTAAATTTTGTAAGTAAATTTTAGTCATCATATTTTGTTAAGGTCTGTCACGATGAATTCTCGTTCCATTAAATAAATCAGGATTATTTATCATCTCTAAAGATTTAACAGTATTAAAAATACTATAACTGCTCCATTTCAACTATTTAAAAAAAAAGTGGGTTATGTAGCTTTGTTACCTTGTTAGGGGTTGCTTGGGTGGTTAACGTTTGGGCCTCTAAATTTCTTAGAGACACCTAAAAAAATGTCTAGTAAAGGTTGGTATAATCGAAAATATCACTAAGAATTACCTAACTTTCTCTAAGTGGCCGCTAAAGTTTAGGGGTGTTGGAGGAACGGGCATTATTTTCACAATCTTTGCGCTACACCTCGGACCTAAACACGTAAAGGGTCGCATAAAATTACCATAACCAAAGAATTGACAATAACGTCTGGTCAGCGCGTGTAAACTATTAGAACATAAAAATAACTAGATGGATGTTTATATAAATTTGAGGTTAGCCAACTTCGATACAATTTATCGGTAAAAACTAACATACATACCAATCTTTGATAGGTTTACCAATGTAGAAATTTTTCAGGACAAAAGGTTTTCATCGTTGTGAAAACTACAAAAATACAACAATACTACGAGTAACAACTGGACTTTACGGTTATTGCAAACATATAGTTATCCTTACCGGACTTTAACAATACTTTTAATAATATAGACTTCCATATACTGCTGGGCATATTGCGCTCTATCAACAAATCGACGACAGTAATTTTTTTCTATATTTTTTTTCTATATTAAGAGCCTGCAAAAGTGACTCCAGTCCGCCCGATGTAAAGCTTGAACAAAATTCAAGAGTTGTGGCCATCATACTCAATGCAAATGCAGACAATGCAGTATAGTGACGAGATGCTTTTTCACACCCCCCAAGCGGGGACGTTAAAGGCATGACAGTCATCGTGATAGTGTAAGGCTTACACAGTTACCACGATAATTGTCACACCTGCATCAATGGGTTTCCGGTCTCGCACTCACCAACGAAACACGACAACACCGATGCTGGTGCTTTAGGTTGGTCTTCTGTGGGAGGACAGTACTGCCCCGGTCGAGCCAGCTCGCTCGTGCTGAAATCAGCGTGGCTCTACGAGCTAGAAATTGACTGGCTATAAAGTTTGGACAAAGGCACTTCGTCTGCCTGAAAGAATCTTTATCTTCTTGGTGTAAAACGTCTGGTGGGGTTCCACAGGGTGGCGTTTTATCTCCTTTACTGTTCACTATATTTATAAATTTTAATAATAAACATACACAAGTATCGTTACATAAATTTTCTGAAACTTTTCCACGTCTGGATCTGACGCGCGTCTGTTCATGAAGTAATCAATATGGAATTGTAGTGAATCCGTCTAGGACCCAACTTATTGTTGTGGGTAGTCCGAGGATGGTATCAAGAATAGACTGGACACAGCTACTGAATATTACGTTCTACGGCACTCCATTATCAATAAGTACTTGTGTCAAAAATCTTGGGATTTAATCGATAACACTTTAACCTGGGGTCCCCAATCGCAAGTGGTCAGTCAAAAATTGTTTGCTTCGGCGGGATCGTTACGAAGATTACGCAATTTTCTTCCAACAACCACTAAAGTTGCACTTGCAAAATCTTTCCTACTTTCTATACTCGACTATGCTGACGGCAGTTATTTCGATATCACCGAGGAGCAACTCGATAAACTGGAGCGCCTTTAAATTTTTTTTGTTAAATTTATATTTGAATTATGCAAATATGATCGTATATCTGTATAACGCAACCTGCTTAAGTGGCTCCCAATTCACCTTCGACGGACTGCTCATTTGCTTTCCATACTTTGTAGTATTCTATTTCACCCATGTACTCCATCTTATTTCAAAGAATGCTTTCTTTTTCTCAGTGACACACATTCGATATCCTCGAGGTCATCTGAATTTCTGGAAGTGGTAGTACCTACTCATCGTACCTCTTTTACGATAAGCAATTACGATAAAAATGGTCAAAAAACATTACCTGTCATCTACCTACCTAAATCATATTTTGTAAAATGTAGATATTGTGTCTTTATGTGACTGCAAGTTTGGCCTAGTGGTTTAAGTGGTCGCCACGTCGCTCTCCACTTCGTTGGGTGTTGTGGGTTCAAGTCCTACATAGGACAACACTTTGTGTGATCCACAAATTGTTATTCTAAGGCTGGGTCTTCTGTATATCCGTTTATTGTGTGTTTGTAAAGTCCTCCGCGACACAGGATTTTTTACGAGGGCGGGAGTTGTAAAAAAAAAATTATATATACATACATTTTGTTTAGAAGCGGCATAAACAGAGTTTGTCGATCGCTCGATAGATGGCGTTTATCAGATTTTCTGAATCGCGATATATTTTGTTTCGCATGGCAAGTTAAATACGCCAGATGTTTAATGTTCAAAAAAACCTTTCAAGGCACATGTGTTGGTTGCTATATTTGTGTGAAATATACAGTATAGCGCGATACGGTGGTTTTAATCGAATCACCCCCAGTGACGCGACAGTGGTGACAAGGAGCGCCCTGCGTACACATTTATTTGTTTGTATTAACATGTATTCTATTCAATAATTCTTTTGTGACTTATTTTTATCTGAAACATTAGAATTATTTTATAATTTCAAATGATTTTTATTTTTTTTTATTCTATTCTCACATCTAATTTGCCCATGAATATCATCTTTTAATAGTTAAATTTTTTCATTCAACTGTTTCCTGGAAGGAATTGCTTTTAGCGATAAGGCCACCATTTGAACATGGTCATCCGACTGATATACTTTTGTATATAATCTGTAAAAAATTTGGTATACAATAAAGTTTATTCTATTCTATGTTAGAAATAATTAATATACAAATACAACAACGTCTACGGGTTTGTCAGTCGAGTGGTTAGCGTTTCTGACGTGACGAACACGATAATTTGTTTGTAACTTCATAACTTTATACATTTTATACATATGTTTGTATTCAGAAATATTTAAGTAATTTTTGTTAAGTTTTTATTCACAATTTAAAATGGTTTACCTTAGAAAAATAAAATTTAAGAAAGTAATTGGGTCATATCAATAAAATACACCCTTTTTGTGACTATTCTACAATAGTCACGTCTCTCTAGCAGCTTCTAACAGTTTACTGGTGGACAAAGACCTCTCCTTAGCAAGGAAGGAATTAACAAATTATAGTAAAGGTTTTAAAAAAATAATCTTAAAAAAGTGGCCAAGTGCGATTCGGACTCGCCCATGGCGGGTTCCGTGGCAGTGATTTATGACATATTAAAAAAACTACTTACTAAATCTCGTTCAAACCAATTTTTGGTAGAAGTTTGCATTGTATTGTACTTCATACATCTTTTAATTATTTACTATATACATATATATTATATATTTGAAAAAAATCTGTTTCAGTTCTAAGTATGAGAGACAACAATTTTTTTTTCTATTTTTGTGAAAATCTTAATGCAATTCACAGAATACATCTACTTACCAAGTTTCAACACTACAGTTCTTATAATGTGGAAAAAAAAATGGCTGTGACATACGGACAGAAAGACAGACAGACACACATGACGAATCTATAAGGATTTCGTTTTTTGTCATTTAGCTACAGAACCCTAAAAAGGCTGTTAGTGATATTACGTATTAAACACACAGTAAGAATACGTCTACATAGGCAAAAGTACGAACGATATACCTACTCTTATCCTATGGGCTTTAGAAATATTTTAGAACATTGAAATTGCCCCATGGCCATTGATGTAGGGGTGACAGTTATCATGGTGACTGTGTAAACCTAACACTGTGACGACGACTGTCATGCCTTTTACGTTCCCAAGCGGGGTGTGAAAAAGCATCTCACAAGGCTGCCATAGTGTTCGTCACCATACTGCATTGTCTGCATCTTCATTCATGCTTTCCATCAGGCAGAGTAGACCCACTTTGGCAGGCTCTTAACATAAAAAAAAAATCTACATAAAAATTTTAGTACATAGAAATCTGGTGAACAAAACATCCTGATTAGCGCTAATATGCTCGCCACGTTACATAGATCAAAATACTGGTGAAAAGTGGACGTTTAATGTGCCTCTGCCTTGTCCCTCCGGGAAAATAAGCTTGATTTTATATATGTACGTATGTATGTACATCGAAAGATGTTCCTTGATATCTAACAAATACCCGATATGAGGACTAAAACCCTTAACCCTCATCACCTTTGACGAGTTCGCCTTTTAACGCTGCGCGGGTGGTGCAAACAATTGATTCAATAAATTAAATACGTCATTAGGTATACAATATTGACTTGACGCAAATGATATTCAATTTACAAAATGAAACTTTAAATAAATCATCATTGTAAATTTTCAAATTATTAATTATTCATTAGTTTAATGGCGATGTGTGACAATGTTTTTTGTGTAGCCAATATCATATGGGTTTAACAGACGTGACGTCAAATTAAAGTTGAAATTATATATTGTATGTTTATTGAAGGAAAAAGATCAAATTCTAAAATTTCATGTTCCAAATATAATATCTTCACATATCTCACACGCGGTGGCAGTCTGATCCCAAACTAGGCAAAACCTGTACTATGGTAACCAGACAGCTGATAAACGTAGTTATATATTTCTAAATGCATGCATATTATAGATAAATTACATCCAGACCCAGAACAAATGATCATGCTCATCAGACAAAGATTTGCCCTAGGTGGAAATCGAACCCACTACCTCTGGCTTAGCAGTCAGGATCACTTACCACTAGACCAACAGACCCACCGTATCTACATGTTATAGATAGTTTAACTTTGGCACAGTAAATAATATAAGCTATTAAATTATGATAAACCGTCACCACAGTGTGCTTCCTTCCTTATATATTAGTGAATCCTACCATTATTACAAAAGTCATTTGCAACTCGATTGATTTTCGTTTATATATTTGGCGCACTCCTGGTATTTTTTTAATCTGTATTTATTTAGAGGCTTTTATTATAAAATAATTTGTTAACCTCATCGTGACTTATTCTAAAATACTAAGGAGACAAAGGAAGTCATTGTTGTGCAATTATCTCAAAAAGATCTACTGCCGCATTTGAAGAAGTATTACCTAAAATAGTACTGAAGAGTCAAATGTAGTACATTAAGATTATATTTACAACGAGTTCCTTTGCTGCCAATACTTCACACGATCAACCCTTTTAATTGTAAAATAGTTTTCGGTAAAAATTTATAATTATAAATGAATTTGAAGAATCTTTGTGTTATGTTAGCGAAATAAAATTAATTGTATTTTATTTGAAAAGTACTTTTACTCTGAACAGTATATTAAAAAATAGTCACGTTTTGTTTCACAAAAAAATTTTTGTTTCGATCTAAATAAAACATTCGACTACGTATAAAGCGTATTAGTTTGAATGATTACATAGTTTAGTTTGTAAAGAATACAGGCCCAATACGGATAATTCCTCCGACGAGGCTAAGTAATCATCCCTGGCAGATAACGAACCAACCGTTGATATTGGGCAGTAATAGATATATTAAATTTATTAGTTAGTTACGTTAATTTCTTATTTAGTGAATGATAAAAGTTAGTAGTCTGTAGTTACTTTGTTGTTTAACTTGGTTTTACTTCATGTTATTTAACTTGTCTTTCTTATCTTATCTCTTATCTTAAGATGAAATCATTTTTCTTCAGTTTTAATATATTTATACATTAAACTTTTAAAATATATAACATTTTTCGTTGTGATTTATTCTTAAAACCAAACTTATGTACATATATTTAGTTGCAAAAATGAATTTGTTTACTTATTTGCTATATTGTTGTGACGTAACTATTAAACTGATCATGACGTAATATAGAAAGAAAGAAATGTTTCTGGAAATGTGAAAAAGCTACGATTCATTCTGGAAAAAATTAAAATTTTGCAAAAGAAAGCTAAAAAATTAATAGCATGTATACGTAATTATTTAAGATAAATATTTATACATGAAAGCGAAGTCATAATAGCTGTTAGTAATTGTGTGTGTCTAAAGTATAAGTGACTTTCTAGTGAGTTAAGTTAAAGTGGTAGAGGTTTTCGGCCTTGCAATAAACTAAGGGAGCGATTTTACTGTGAGAAACAAGGCAGTGCTGCAATCGTCCAGAGCACTGGTATATTTATATATATTTTTTCATGTTGAAGGAAGTAATGCTGTTGTTAAGTGTTTTTTATTTTATATATTTCAACTAAGTAATTGTAAGCGAATTAAAAAATTTGGTACTCCTTCAATGTGAATCTCCTACGTGTATAAGTCTTCATTAAATCTGTTTTTTTTTTAAATATACAAAAACTAATTTGAAAGCAATGATTATCATTTAACTATCTTTATTACTGTGATTTTAAACATTAATCACAGAAAAGTACCTCATTTTTGCAATTGCATTTTTTACATTTTTGTTTTTGCAACTGAAGTTAATAAATTCAAAAAAAAAAGAAAATAAAATAAGATTCAATAAACTTTATACACCACTCTACTGTATTGAAGGTTAAAAACATAATAAGTGTAATAAGTCAGCTCAGTCAATTATATCATCATCATCAACAGACTTTTACTCGTACAGTCCACTGCTGGACATAAGTCTCTTCTTCGAGAGGAAGTTTTGACCAAATATACCACGTTGGCTAGACGGGTTGGTATAAGGTTTGTTTCAAGTTTTCCTTCTCTCTGCATTGATGTTGTCTTGCATATTTTATTCCCATAGTCGCTTTTTACGATACCCATGGAAATATTAACGGTGGTGAAACTCTGTTCCTTAGTCCGCCACCACACAGAGAAAGTGAAATGTAAATAAATATTTACAACCAAATATTACATGAGAACTTCCTTATACCTACAATAGAATTATGACGTACATCCGTCAAATATAATTAATACTAGTTTCAACTCTAACCCGCTCCGAAACTTGTGAATATTATTATGTATATTTACATCTGACAAACAACGCTATCTAATTTCAAACTAAACAGAGCTTTTCATCATGACAGCTAAATTGACTGATAAAATACCCTACTTTACTTCACTCTACAAAGTCCAAAAACTAATATTTACAGATCGTACAAACATTTGATCCGACCCGGGAATAGAACACATATCTAGCATGGACCATCAGAAATACAATGTGTTATTTCAAGACTTCTAATTTCTTTTAAAACTCGAACGCATCAGGCCTTAAAGAAAAAGAGGCAACTTAGGAAAAATAATTTATTTTTCCTTATTTGCTAAACGGTGCCATATTATTTCCTAACGTATGCTTTTAGGCACGAAGGCAATCGTGGGCGAAAAGGTCAAGGAATAAATAACAATTTACTTGTGTTTCCTGTTCCTTCAGCTGCAAAACCAAAAAATTATCAGACACTTACTTCTCTTATCTCATAAAATATGAAATAGGCCGAGTTCATTTGTTAATGTTAATAACATAGCGTGGTAAATGTGCATTTTATACAGTTTTAAAAACTTCTATATGTTTAATGATTTTGTAAATACGATAGCAATTTTGTTTATCTGTTGTTGTGAGTGTTGCAGCTAAACTGTTGAATATACACTTTAAGGTGTAGAAGCAAAAGTTCAAAATGACTTAAAATAATGACTAAAGAATCAGATATTCAAATTTTAAGTATATTGATATATACGTATAAACAGTTATTATTTCGGTTTAATATTTGACTGCCTCAGCGGCGCAGTGGTAGTATATGCGACTGCTGTGCGTTAGGCCTCGGGTTCGATTCCCGGATCGGACCAAATGTTTGTATGATATGCAAATACTTGTTTCAGAGTTTAGATGTTTTCTGTGAATAAAATGTATGTATTTATATCAGTTGTCTAGTATCTACAGCACAAGCTCTGTTTAATTTGGGACTAGATGATGGTGGACTATATTCGATTAATTTCGTTAAGTGTTATTGCGAAAACAATTTGTTTTTACCGCACTATATTACTTCTCGATGTTCATTCCTCGGTAGTCTGTTGTGGACAAAAACTTAAACAAAAAATTCACAGGTACGTAATGTCTTGTCCGACCCTAGGGGTGACTGGTCATTCCAAGACGTACTCCTGTCATGGGAGACTGCAAGAAGGACTCCAGAAGCCGCTGATGTTTCTGGAGCTCCACCCGAATGCCGAGGTAGGCCGGCGCGGGCCCTAGTCCTCTCACGCACACCTTTCGTCTCCCCTATGGATGATATGGTGCGAAAAGCATTTTCCACATACGAAAAAATAAGGTACTTAACGTCTTATTAAAACTAACGTCTCGTAAATGTAATGTATGTTTCGTAATAATAGTAACCTTAAATGTAACCTAAAGCAATGTTAAAACCTAGAGTAGTACCTGCCAAACCTATAATCAATAATGTAAAGCTACCACTACAAAAATATATAATAACGCCACTAGCGAAGATGAAATCGAACTACGAATAGCGAAGATATATCGAACTACGAAGTATAATAACGAACAACGGAGCGACGAGTAATCCTGATTCGCGTGACAATTAGCATATATACAACATCCCAACCTCAACCGTTGGGCCGTGGTCTGCCAGGTATGATCACCTCACCTGGTCGGAGGATTCTCCCTTTGTGTCAGAGGGACATGACACCCCGTTCCCTCAACACTACCTTTGAAGTTGTTGTTACCTGTAAAAGACAAAAAAATAATATAATCTACTATAAACAAAAAACTACAAACTAAGCGGTATAAACTACGAATATTATTACTTACCTAAAACGATAGAAATCGATCAAAAAGAAGAAAATGGTGGGTTGGTGTGTTAAAAGAGAAAAGCTTAACCCGTTAGAAGTATATTTATGTCTCAAAGGCCCTTTGCCTGCTAAACATGTGTTAGCTCTTTTGTGTGTTGTTCTTTGTTGTCTTACTTCTTTGCAATCGTGTATAGTATTTTGATACAAATGGTATATCTTTAATATTGTATATTTGAGTACTTTATAAATTCTTTATGAGCTAGGCAAAGGGAATATGATGTTCAACATTATTAATATATAGACTTAAAATGTAATACTGCTGTTGTTTTTAAAATGAAGGGAATCTCAGATTAATTTTTGTACGATATAAAGACTAAGAACAAATACGAGGGTAAGTTTTTAAGTTCGCGGAATGACAGTGAAAAAGGCGGGTAAACGCGCTCTTTTGATGCCTACCGTATTCAGTGACTCATAATTAGTTTGTATAGTAAAATTTGTTGTGATTGGATCATTAGTTATTAAACTATCGTTGACCAAGTATTTTAATCGGGAACGAAGTGAAAAAAATGGAGAAAATTGAATTCCGTGCGGTGATAAAGTTCCTTACTAAGCAAGGAAAGTCTGTTCAAACCATACTCAATGAGATGTCATCGGTTTACGGGGATTCTTGCCCAGGAAAAACAATGGTCTACAAGTGGCATAGTTTATTTAAACAAGGCAGGGAATCACTTGAAGACGACCCGAGGCCGGGGCGCTCCGTTGAGGTGACTACGCCAGAAGTTATTGCAAAAGTAGAAAAAATTGTATTGGAAGATGCTCGACTAAAAAAGAAACAACTCGCAGAAATGGTTGGAGTATCGGATACAACAATTTTTAAAATTTTACACGATCATCTTGGCATGACTAAGGTTAGCGCACGGTGGGTGCCGAGAATGCTCACGCCATTGCAAAAACAACAGCGCGTGGAATGTTCACGTGCGTTTTTGGACCTCTGCAATGAAGACAAGGATGGCGTATTGAATCAAATTGTTACTGGGGATGAAATTTGGGTTCATCATTATGAACCCGAGTCCAAACAAGACTCCATGCAGTGGCACAAAAAGGGCACAGCACCACCCAAGAAATTTAAGGTTTCACAGTCGGCTGGGAAACTCATGGCAACGATTTTTTGGGACTCAGAAGGAATATTATTGATAGATTATAAAGATAAAGGCATTTCTATAACGGGGGAATACTACGCTTCAATCTTAGAACAGTTAAAAGAAGCCATCAAAGAAAAAAGACGGGGAAAATTAACGAAAGGTGTCCTGCTATTGCATGACAATGCTCCCGTTCACAAGAGCCGAGTCGCACTGGCTGCCCTGCATAAGGTGGGCTTCGATATTTTGAATCACCCACCCTACAGTCCAGATTTGGCTCCGAGTGATTATTATCTCTTTCCAAAAATGAAAAAAGAATTACGTGGTAAGAAATTTTCAACTGATGAGGAGGTTAAGGAGGCGGTTTCGGCGTATTTTTCAGACAAAGATAAAACTTTTTTTTACGAGGGAATAAAAAAACTAATTGAAAGATCTGAAAAATGTATTCGTGTTGCAGGGGAATATATAGAAAAAGAAAAATAATTTTGTGTTTTTATTATTACTCAATACCCTCCATTCCGCGAACTTAAAAACGCCCCCTCGTATAAAGGGAGGAAAGTAACTACAAAAGGTCGGATCTAGCTTAAAATTTCGATGATTATAAAGGTGATTTTAATTGTCATTCAAAAAAAATTTGAATGCAAATAAGATTATATACTCGTATTCTATTCCGTCTCTATAGTAGTTGATACCCGTATACATAGTTTTAAAAAAAAATATCGAATATTTAAATGAATTTAATCACAACAACATAACAGTCACGCAAAAAATTCAAAAAAGATAAAACTTTAAGAAATAAATATTTCCGTCATCTGACACATAATTCCAACTAGCTTTAAACTAAGCAGAGCTTGTACTATTAAAGCTAGATTAACTGATAAAGTACTTATGTACTTATTTTTGTCAATCCATCTTATCCATTAGAAATACCTACACTCCGAGACAAATATTTGCAGATCATTTAAACATTTGGTGCGATCTGGGATCTTGAATCCGAGATCTCAGTAAAGCAGTCACCATCACTGCACGACCGTGGCAATCGTTAATGGCAAAGCCTACACGTAAATTGACCACTAAAACTGTTGTGTACTTTGTGACGAGTAAAACGTTGGTCTTTCATCTATTTTACACCATTAATCTGGATAAAGTCTAAATCTCTAATGTAGGAACTCTAGTTATGTGTGCACCCTTAAAAAATATTTTCGTCTGTGTACGGCTAGCCAATACGGATATGATTACGAAAGAAAAACATCTCCACGGATTAAGAATTGATTTATCTTTAGGAAATGAGATAAAGAAAGAACCCTATTAGTAGTACTTGAAATGGACTGGAGTCTTTTTACTTATCCAATTTTATGAATATATTTGCTTTATCTAACATTTACTATAGTTCACTTTTTTAAGTCTTTTTTTAGCCCATGTCTAGCAGTGGACTGTTACAAGCGGTTGGTCATGATAATGAAGTTTTTACGAATAAGTTAAAAGAAAAAAAATATATCACCATTGTGGCATTATTATCTTTTGCTACAATAATTTTTAATTGTTCAGTGCAGGTCAGGGGCCTCTCCTTAGAAAGGTTTTTGATTTTTATTACCTTGTGGTATCGTAATTTCCAAATTAATGTTTATTGAACATTAAAATAATATTGAGAACTACAGTCAAAGCTCCATTACGCACAGTAAATAACGATGTTTATTTTATTAAATCATCACAAATTTATCATTCAATTTAGTACTCGAATTCGGGTGGATAATTGTGCATAGTATTACAACAGCTGAATGTGTATGTTTACTAGCTAATATTGACTTTCACGTATATTGTTGGAAAATATTTGCATTTAATCTCAGAGGGGTTAAGTCAAAATGCGAGCCCAATGTGACTTTCTTAAGCCAGTAGCAATGACCTTAATTTACATTCTAGTCATGTTAAATGTGAAGCATAGACTAATCAACTTAACATATTATATATTATATAGATTACTAAAAATGATTGAGAAATATGCAAAAATAATACCCAATTGACATTTTTATTTGTCATATATGACTATAAAAGTAAAACCTGTTGGTTGTAACTGATGTCCAAGGGTTTCTGTCAATAGATTCTTAAAGTTTAATTATTTTAATCCTCATTAAAAGTATTATGAAATTCACCTGGCTTATAATATTTTTAATAGACTCCTATTATGTTGGCTTCAGCCTTCGCAATAAAATGATGTTCCCAAATAAATATTTACTACTCGTATAGTTCATATAAATGTAGATCCTTGGATGTTTGCTTAGTGTACCTGCTCCCTGGTTTGATTGATGAACTTTGGTTCAGAAGCTTTACTTATATTAGATATGTTATTATTGTTATTATATAGTAAAATATAATAATAGGAAAGTTACTACCAATATTTACTCAGAGAAAGTAATATAACGCCAGTATTTATAATGATAGATAACATTTTACTTTCAAAGTAAGTTTATGTCAAATCAAAGAATACAATATGAAAAAATATAAAAATTCTATACTGACAGCATCGGGATACATCCTATATGTCCTATTACTGCAGGTTGTGCCGCAATGCGTAATTGTGTGCCCTAATTACCGACAGGTATTGGCATAAACTTTAGTAACCATGATAAAATTAAACTAACTACAGAAATAAATAAATGAAATAAAAAAATAGAGAAAATAAATGCTACAACACAAGATTACGAGATTTTACTGTGAATTTTCACATATTTTTTAATGAATTTTACAGGTTTATTTAAAATGAAACTCTATTGAAGGATATGTCCAATGGACAACTATGCATATAAAATTGTTTCAATAAAATTTTGAAAGTCAGAATTATGAGCATATTTATATGCTTACCTTTTATTAAAATGGGTACATATCTAATAACATTATTTTGAACAAATCTTTAATAATACTATAAAAATATGGCCAATAATATTTTGTAAGACTAAGAAATTCAGCTTTGAATACAAAACAAATGCATAATATGATACTTGATGAGGATCAAAAACAATTAACAATATTTTAGAATCTTATAGGACTCACGTATGAATGATAATTGATATGTTGTCAAAAACTTAACTTGATATACCTAATTCATGTACCTACTATTTGAATTAACATCGAGATAAAGCATGTTACCCTTTGGGCTTGTAAGCGTGCTCACTGTAATCTGACTCAATATACAGCTAGCAATTTATTATTAGAGTAATTTCTTAAACAAAGGGCTGCTTGTTTGCAGAAAATTAAAGCTACTTGCTTAATTCACTACATAAGGTTGAAAACGTCTTGTGTGCGCTGAGAAAGGGATAGTAAAGCTACGTCTTTATTCATTTTGTTGATTTAACAGCGTGCACTGATGAATATTTTTCTCATCACTATCATCAACCTATCACAGTCCACTGCTGGAAAAAAGGTCCCTCCCATTGCACGCCACTCTGATCGATTTTGAGCTTCTCGCATCCCACTTCTGCCAGCAGCTAACTTACGTAAATCGTCACTCCATATGGCCTGTGGGCGCCCTGCACTACGTTTGCCGAGACGCGCTCTTCACTACAGATTATCTTACTTCAATGCTAAATAGGTTACATAAAAGCACAATACTACAGATTGATCAGAACCAATATTTGAGTAGCAAATACAGCCTCAATTCGACTTTACCCGTCAGTTAAAATTTATCAAATACTCGACAAATTCATCAAATATTTACTGATTTGTGAGAGTAATTTAAAATTACTATATAATGTGAAATGATAAAATTTGAAGCAAAAGTTACTTGAGAACTTTTAAATAAAAATAAAACTTATTCGAATTACACTATAAAAGAGAATAGATGCTCCGAACATATCTTTAACCATTCATCTTTCAACCCATCTCAAAACTTAAAGCCTCTATAAGCTTAACGTGCATCGATAGGTTATACTTAGTTTTACGATAGTTTTTACGTAGTACTTACATCGAGGTATATAATATGTTATAGTGGTGGAAATACAAAAGGCACTTATAGAATATGTGGTTGAAAATTAACATCATCGCTTTTAACCCATGAAGTATTTTATTTTAATGAGAGATAGGGAGAATTTCTGCCTAATTTGATTTTAACGAGCTGTATATTTATCTAGACCTCGGTTTTATATAGGTGTTCCTTTTACAGTTTTATTTTCTTTATCATAAGACAGCTAAACCAATTTTTGACGAAGCACCAAGCAAGCAACGATAATCCTTACTATCTAATGTCTCTCTTACGAAGTGTTAGGACACTTCAAGTCGCGTCGCGTCGTATTTGTCGCTCACATAGGTGTGAGCGACAAATACGACGCGACGCGGCAAACGCGACGAACGCGATCAACACAATGGCATATCGGACTTACGTCCTGCGTGGCAGTATGCGGTGAGATGCGACGTAACACGTGGACGCGACCAGGCGCGACACCGTTGATAGTCGCACTCGCCGGTTTTTTAAAAATTGTTGTTTCTAATTCAAATTCGGACTTGGTAGCAGCAATATTGTGATCGAAAGTAGACGACAATACTCCACGATATAGTTTGAACATTTTAGAATCGTTTCTTAATTTTGGATATTAATGGTTAAACTCGACAAACATGTTTCTTTGTACTTTCAACTTTCCACTTTTGTACTTTTAAACAAAATTTTACCGCACTTTCACATGATTCGAGAAATAATGATCAAAATTAAGTAGGACACTTGTCGCGTGTAGCATGGCATCACATTGCATAGTAGCATGTCGCGTGGCGTTGTACTCGTACTTATCCCCTTGTAAGCTCACTCAATCTGTGAAAAGTAACAAAAGAATTGCTTGATATCAGTTAAACCTTGGTGTCTATCACTTAGATCCACCGAACCCACAAGTGCCGTAACATAACTCTCCCACAATCACGACCAGGTTATGGTCACCTCACGTTTCTTTTTTTCTATATTTAGAAACTGCCAAAGTGTCTGTACTCTGCCTGATGACAAGCACGAATAGAATCCGAAAGTTATAGTCACCATACTCATCGGAAATGCAAATAATATAGTATGGCTACCAACAATATGGCGGCCTAGAGAGATACTTTTTCACGCGCTGTTTGGGGACGTAAAAAGTATGACAGTCATCGTGGCACTGTAAGGCTCACACAGTTACCACGATAACTGCATCAATGTTCCTCACGTCACTATAAACAGAATTAGTACTGCCAAATATACATATATTATGTAAATACTGTTATTCTACAATAATGTTATATATGTACTAACATAGAATGATAAATACTAAAACTATAACTTTCAAACTTTACAAACTAAGCATTAAATTTAAATATAACTAACTTGTATTTAATTGTTCACTACATAAATTTTCTACCCAGTATAAACGTACCACTTTTATTTAACTTCCTAAGCTGTAAAGTTGGTACACTTACCTCATTCTGAAGTAAAGCTTATTACTTTCTGTGATAAATATTCCACAGTTAATTCTAGTTTAATGAATAAATTCAGGTCGAGTTCAGTGATTTTCCTGTATAAAAAAGTTGTTTTTATTCAAGAGAGTAAAATAAAACAAAAGACACTTCAAATGTGTACAACAATTTACGTGTAAACTAAATATATATTCAGAAACAATCAACGTGCTTAGTAATGACAGATATAACGAAATCTGTCATGTAGCTGAGCGGATATGGTATATTTTTGAATGCACTTAATTTTATATGTGAAACTGATCACAAGACAATCTTTGCTATGATGAAAGAAATTTCGGTGAAAAATGGTTAGGATGTCTATTTTAAACAGTTCAAACTAATACTATATTAAACTCCTAAGAAGTATGTCTTAAAATTTAATAGATATTTTGTCTGGACTATAAAAAATAATTCATCTAAGAATAAGTGATAAATTATTCACATATTCAACACGAGCGAAATTTTAATTGTAAGAAAATGGTATGC
The DNA here is from genome assembly GCA_949316085.1 of Hypercompe scribonia. Taxonomy (NCBI): domain Eukaryota; kingdom Metazoa; phylum Arthropoda; class Insecta; order Lepidoptera; family Erebidae; genus Hypercompe; species Hypercompe scribonia. The sequence continues at coordinate 16,184,090 of OX438979.1, forward strand.
GTACATACTCGTAGGATATACTAGTGAGTTTGTATTCGTAAGCTATAAAACTTTAAAAGTTAATCTTAAAAGAGACCTACATAATTCTTCAACACACAAATTCAAATAACATATATAGATAAACTAAAATTAAGAGAATATTTTTTTTAAAGTATTGGGTGAGCCACGAATTAGTTAACATTTGAAAAAATTGTATAAAAACACCATATTATAACAATTATTTATTTACAAGAAAGCTAATTATTTGGCATTTTTTAAAAAATTACTTCGTCTAAATGACCATCGTTTCGACGTTTGCCCTCTTCTAAGTGAGCACCGAAATTTTCAAATACTCTTCGGTAAAGAGACCACGAGATCGTCGACATCTCTTCGCTGATTTTGTCATCACCACCACCTTTGCATCACCATCACCATTTTTATGAACAAAAATAAACCAATTGAAATAATACAAATCTTTGTAAACGATATAAAATAAATTACTCGTCAAAAGATTTGACTAAAGATTTTCAGGGCAACAAACGTCAACTAACTTTTGTAGGAAAGCAGTAATTTCTCCTGAAATATTTCTTCGCACCGCCTAGAATTAATGACAGCAGGCTTTCAACTTTTAGTGAGGCAAAGGGTGCGAAATGCTCAAGGAATATCAAGAAGGTATACATTGTATAACTACCGACTGCCCACTGGAATACCTTCTGGACTAAATTGGTGTTCCGAACTAGGTTAACGCAGTTATAGTTTATCTCTCCCTTTCTGTCGCATATCGACGTCCTTCTCTTACCCAAGTTTCAAAATTCAAGCCTATTATATTGACATACTTAGGACGCGGCGTTTCAGGATGGGTATAAAATATGTCACCATTTTCTACGTCCGTCTTTGAATAAATTTGAAACTTAATTAATAAATAATTAACTATTATCAATATTAAAAATCGTTAATTATCTATATTTGACGTATAATAAGTAATAAAATTTTGTCAAAGGTAATCGTTGTTTACAGTTGTGAAATATTTTTACAGCTTATCGTTTCATTATTCCGAAGTTCGAAGAGTTATCTAAAAAGCGTAGCAGTTGTAGCACTTGCGTAGACGTTTATACTCATTAAAGAAAATGTTTACATTTCATCACTCAATATGTATAAGTATGTATAACATAACATAACATAAAATCACGCCTATTCCCTAGAGAATTAGGCAGAGACAATTGATCTCCACTTATTACGGTCCTGATTCAATTTTTTGCTTCGTCCACATTCATCAATCGCTGTATGTATGTATAATACATAATAAACTTATGGAATTTGTAACCAAAAATAATAACATCATCTTTGATTAGACTTATACAATGCATATAATTTTACAGTGTTATCATTCTGTTTCAATTAATATTATAATATACAAAAGAATGGGTAATTGCGAAGTAAGGACTTTTTGAATAATGCTTTTGACGTTGAAGTAACTTTAACCGTCAAAAACCATTATATCAATATTAATATATTTTTACAAAGGATTTATAAACTACAATTTTCTTTATTAATACCGTAGATTGATGCACTGTACTTATCACTGCATATCGTTGGTTATAACGATGGCAGTCATAGCGTAAAATACAGTTTATTTTAATGTGTTCACACAGCTGGCCTTACTCCAGTGCATAAATGTGATAAAACTTTTAACTTTACCTTAAATGCATCTTGTATTGGACTACCTAATCGCTGAAATTATATTTTGCTTCTTGATTGTAGATATATATGTAACTTAGACATATGATCGATTTGAAATTTGAAGAGGAAAGAAATTCCAAAAATTACTTCATCAAAATAAAAGTTACAGCAAAAAATAAATTTACAAGAAACTGGTATCGTTATATCTTGCGAAAGCTTATTTAATTAAACCTTCCGAACCAGGTATATTTAAATATCCTCCCTTTGATTTTTAGCTGTGTCCTTTGTTTAAAATTCTATCATCTCATTTAACAATACCTCATATCCCACGATATGGTTTAAAATATATGAGCTTATAATGCGTGCTATGGGTGTAAACACGAGGTGTGTAAACCGAGTGGTTATAGATGATAAGCGTGGTGCCTTACAACTCACCTTATCCTTCATGCATAGTTTAACTTATACTGCTTATCTTAACTGCACACATTGTTTTGGTACCAATAAACATACAGAATATTGTAACATAAAGACTAAGGTGTCAGACTTGTAATGAAATACTTGTGGCTTTGAACTCATCGTAGTATATTATCAATGTGAACTCACTCATACATAGGCATTTAAGTTTGAGATGTTAACGAGAATACTAGTAATGTGAGATATACATGTCGGTACTTTTCTAATTAAAAAAGGTATAGAAGAAGAAAAAAATGCCTTTTATTGTACACCACAAAAATGTACAAATAGTGGGCTTATTGCTAAAAGTTATCCTGTCCAGGTAACAACTGAATGGAAAGAGTATATATAAACCAGAACCGTAGCACTTAAGTATAAAATTGTATAAATGCAGATACAATTTAGGTACATGATGATGATGATGTACTTCTAGCTGATAACGGCCACAGCGTTGCGGCCAATCTCAATGAAGACCACCCAACTGTGTAGGAGATATTATAGTGCACAAATATATACGCAAACACCAGTGCACTCTTTGTGCCCTCACTCTCATATTCCGATTACGCGTAAGACCGATAGCTTTAAGTGTTATTAGATGCACGGGTGTTCAGACCAGAACTACCAAACTCCAAACTGTCATTTATAATTTCTGTAATCAGCTTTTTTTCTAGGCCTGTCCCGAGGATAATCCGAGACCTCTTGATCGGCAGTCATATACGCTAACCGCTACAGTAACGAGGCAGATCAGGTTTAAGGATATACACACATGCAGACATAGTAGTAGTATAAACACATACATTTAGCTTAGCTTTGAAATCGCTTATCTCTTTCCTAAACGTGGACATCGACCTTCACCATGCAGGTACACCGCGGTTCTATATGACTTAATTTAGTGACCGCTACCTCACGAATACGTCGTAAAGCTTTTAATCTGCGGCTGTTATGGACTAATGAAACAAGATGACTAGCAGTGATTATGATGTTACATGGACGGTGCGTTGGACAAATTTATAGGTGACGTAGCACAATTGCTTGGTTTAGTACAGGCATGATCAGACCCTTAATGTTTAATAGTTATTTTCGGTATTTTATAAGTGAAAATTCTCTACAAAGGCAGAGACGTGAGTTTTTTTGACAAAATGTAAATTGATGCTAGAGGTGATACTTATTAATAGCATTTTCTTGTTATTACTTAATCGATAGATGTGGTTTAAGCTGTATTTAATTTAGGTCTAATAGTGTTGTGGGTTTAAACCCTACGTGGGTCAAAATTTTATCAACATTGAGACAGCACAAATTGTTGTTCTGAATCTGGGTGTTCTTTATGTCTGTTTCTTGTATGTTTGTAAAGTCCCCCGATACACAGGATTTATATCTAGTGCGGGCGTTGTCTTTAAAAAAAAAAGAGAAAAAAAATGAAACATTAGTAATTTTATAAAGATCCATGTAATCAAAATCAAAAAATATCGAAGTAATAACCAATATATTAATCTGTAAGCTAAATAACGATCGTACATAAAAACTACTAGCCAGTTTATTTCCACTCGAGATTTGAGTCGCAAATAATGCGGAATTTATATGAAATAACATTTGATTTTCTACGTGGAGAATAGTGGAAACGAATAACGCTTATTTACAGGCAAAAGAAATTTTGGTGTGTTATCAATGTGTACTGTGTCTGACATAATCGTTTTACTTACGTCTAAGAACAATAGACAGTCTATTGATGTTTAGTGTTTACTGATTAGCATAACAATGCCATATCAAACAAACACATTGTATTATATGACATGTCAGTGAAATACGTTACTCATATCTCATACTATATGTTAAACGTCAGCAAACACACAGTTTACGAAAGTTACTTGTGCTGAATAGTAGTTACAAAAGATTAGTTCCTTATTTTTATCCTCTGTATATTTTGTAATTGGCTGATGCATCAATTCAGTGTAGGGTAAATGAGCTTTAAAAAGGATTTAATTCATAACTTTGAAATATAGTTAATAACTTTGAAAGAAAGTTAATAACTTAGAAATAACTTTCTACGTTAGTACTGTAATTAACTAACATAGAAACGCGAAACTAGGTCTAATCTAAAGTCAGTAAGTCCATTTAAGTTTCATAATAGACGTGACGGTTTACGGAGGATGGAATCGAATTTTAGTCACTTATATCCTGCGGGAACTAAAGCCTAAGGTAAGTTTTGGCATGCCTACGGTGCAAGTATGCGCTAGAGTGAGACCTACGACCTGCGCCTACATAAATTAAAAACTACAGTCACAGCTCAATCAGGCTTTAACTGCTGTTAGGAAAAATGGCTACAGTTATCAATTATATGGCGTGTAACAGTTGTAAAGGTAAGATCCATCATGGAGCAGTAGCATTCGCATGGCCATTATTGTATGCGCGTTATCACTGCAAATTACACTACAAAATAACCAAATATTATTCTTGCGGGCTAATTGATAGTGGTTTAGTAGATGTTAATTCCTCCATAATACTGTAACATAATCCTCTGAGTAGTTGTAGTCGGTTGAAATACAATATATCCCTTCAATCTTCAATATTTTATTTGCATAGAAGCTATTAAATTCATTTTAATTTATTTAGGAAGAAATTCATATTTATCAATCACTACGATCCAATTACAAATAAATGGTGTAGCCTTCGTGCTCATGAGTACATACAGTTTATTACAACTCAAGTTTTAATATGGCCTTTACCTTTTTCATTTATCAACCTTTATCTTTTATTCGTTTAAATGACAGCTTTTCATGTGTCTCGCATAATAACAAGCAATTAAAAGTTTTTCAATTTCAGGCGAATTAAACTGACTCTGTTTACCATGCTAATAAACGAACAATAACATTATTCCGCATGATATGTTATGTTTAATACTATAATTAAAAGAAGGTATTAATTACACATCGTTTACATTACAGTCAAAATTAATGTAACGTTTGTTTGCTTTTAATTGAAAAAAGGTCGAGCTAAGATAACCTATCTGTGTATCGCCCTCAACCTTATTTCAGATAATAAACGTACCTATATGATATTATTTATCCAACACTATTCTGAGTTAATAAATGTAAGCAAATACTATTTAAGTAATTTTTTGACATTTTACATGATACACCTGTAAAACACTGAGGTTTAGTTTTCATTAGATAACTACACACTAAAAATATAACACAAAATTCAAGATTTAAAAAACCGCATTGTTCACAAGGTAAGAAGTTTGTAAATCCAAGAAAATATTATCGCAGTGTTCACTAAACAGATCAATGAATGACGTCACCACTTTTGAAGTGAAACGCTGAACTTTGGTGTAACTTAACTCTACGTTTCTCAAATGGTGACTGGTGAAAAATCTGCACAATTTACAAAGCATATTCTCTACCCAAAGAAACCATAGCTTGTAGTATCCATTTAAGAAGTTGCAATAGTATCGTTTTTAAGGAGATACATATTAATTAAGGCCAAATTAAGCACAAATTTTCTAATAAAACAGCATCGTCGTAGGTTAGGCAAAAGTTATAATTAGGCTCTGGTACCTATAGTAAAATCAAACTTGTCTTATGTGCATCATTCCCTTTTTTTTTTTTTAACGTGTGGAAACCCCCTCGAGCCGTCACCCCACCGGGGTTTACGGCAGGGTGGTGTGTCGGAATCGGACCGACTAAAACCACACGGTGTGCCACTCTGCGCTTGACATAGGAGGGATCCGGGAACCGCTGCTATTACGACATCCAGATCCCTCCTAGCGCCTGCCCGGTACCTCGGACACCATCTGCTGATAAACTCTCTATTTTAGGCGACGTACGGCACACGCGGACGTCGCCTCCTCGCGGCTGGCCATTATAGCGGATGGAGGGGAAAACCCATCCCGTCCACTCGCGGCCACACTCAAGGCGGCATGAGGCGCTGGTATGCGCGCCTCCGCCGCCCGGCTCGCCGACGGCGAATTGGGTCCGAGTGGATATCGTCCTCCCGGGCCTTCTCCGCCGCCTCCTTCCGCGAAATTACGTCTTCGCAGAAGGTTGCGACCGCGGTAAAACAACTGTCGCTACCGGCCATGGAGCGTATGACGGCCGGTAGCGAGAGATCTCCTCCAATAACTGCAGTGAGGACCCCACGCTGCGCCGCCCAGGCGGAACAAACCGCCAGCGTGTGCTGAGCCGAGTCCTCACTGCAGTCGCAGTGGTGACAGGCGGGACTCAATTCCCTCCTGGCGACCGAGTGCAGGTACTTCCCGAAGCAACCGTGCCCGGAAAGGACCTGCGTTAGTCGGAAGGAAAGGGTCCCGTGCTGCCGCCCCGCCCACTCGGCGATGACCGGCTGGAGAGCCTCCACGGCAGCAAATCCAGCACGTGGAGCCTCCAGCCGGGACGACCAATGAGCCATCGTGGCTCGACGAGCGGCCTCTCGCCACTCGCGTATCTCTTCGGGCGGGGGCTGTATGCCGCTACACGCCCGGAAGTCAGCCGTCCGCCGATAAACTTCGGCGAGCACTTCCGCCTCTAAATCCCACGGAGGAGTTCCGGCCAAGGCGCACGCCGCCTCCGTCGATACGGTGCGGTAACCGCGTATGGCTCTAACCGCCAATATCCTCTGAGGGCGCCAGAGGCGAGCCCTATTCTGGGCGGTCAGAGCCGCCGCCCACACCGGTGCACCATACAGCGCCATTGACCGGACAACCCCCGTGTATAGCCGTCTTGTCGTGACGCTAGCTCCACCCAGATTGGGCAAAAGTCGCCCAAAGGCAGAAGCAGCGCCGACCAGCTTTGGAGAAAGCTGTCGGAAGTGCTCGTCGAAGAGCCACCTGCCGTCGAGGATCAGGCCCAGATACTTCTTCTGGGCCTGAACCGGTACGAGGACCGAATTGACCACGATGGAGGCGCCGGAGGGTGGACCACGACGGGGCCCATGGAACAAAAGGGCCTCCGTCTTGTCCAGGGCCACCCGCAAACCCAGCGCCTCAATTCGCTCGACCACCAGAGAGACACCTGTGGTGGCCAGGCGCGCCGCCTCTTAAAAGTTCATCCCCCGGGCCGTGATCAATGTGTCATCTGCGTAACAAAGTACGCCCAGCCCGGGGGGAAGACGACCTCGAAGGGCCCAGTCGTATCCCATGTTCCACAGGAGTGGTCCGAGGACAGACCCCTGTGGAACACCGCACGACATGAGCCGCCGCCTTAGAACACCGTCTCGATCCTCGTACATGACGGTACGCTCCTCAAGATAGTCTGCCACAAGCCGCCTCAGGTACTTTGGCACCCCGTGGTAGTGGAGTGCTTCCCTGATGCAGCTAAATGGCAGACTATTAAATGCGTTGGCGATGTCCAACGACACCGCCAACAGCACGCCGCCACAGCTCACCGCCTCTTCGGTAACGGCCCTCAGGCGCAGCACGGCATCGACCGTCGAACGCCCCGCCCGAAAACCAAATTGGGCGTCCGACAGATCGGGGCCCACCTCGCGGAGGTGCCGGACGATGCGGGCAGAGAGTATCCTCTCAAACAGTTTACCCGCCTCGTCCAGCAACACGATGGGCCTATAGGCCGTTACCGATTCGGTTGGCCGTCCCGGCTTCCTCAATAGGACCAGCTTCCCGCTTTTCCAGCACTCAGGGAAGCGTCCGGACGCCAAACTAGCATCCAGGACCTCCCTGAGGCGGTCCGACATGTGTTCGAGGGCTCGGGCTAGCACTCGGGCAGGTATCCCGTCCGGCCCGGGGGCGGTGTTCTTAGAGCGGATCCGTAGAACAACCGCCCCTACCTCCGATTCCCTGACGGGCGGAACATCGTCCTCGTTCCCCCCGTCGTCTCCGACCACGAAGGTCATCGACGGGGGTGTGTGTTCCACCCGCTGCGGGAAAAGGCCCTCGACCACTTCCTGCAGGAAGCTGGGTTGGAGTGTCTCTGTAAGGGGGGGGCCCGACGTGCGGAGCTTTTGTCGCGCCGCACGATATGGGCGACCCCAGGGGTCACGATCGAGACCCTCCAGCATCTCCTTTCTCTTAATTTCTTTGGCGCAGCTTATGGCCAGCTTCAGAGTTTTCCGTGCCTCTCGGTACTCCTCATGAAGCTGGTCCTCCCCGCCTTCTTCGCGGTGTCGCCGCCGACTACGGGTATAGGACCTCCGGGCACGAGTACAGGCCGCACGGAGGTCCGCCAACTCCTGGGACCACCAGTAAACCTCCTTCCGTGGAGGCCGGCAACCTCGGATGCGGGGCATGGCCGCATCACATATCTGCGCAATGGCATCGCAGAAGCGACCAGCCCCCATGTCGACCTCCTCGGTCGGGGCCTGCGGAGACAGCCAAGAGTGAATAATGGCCGCCTCCTCTAGTAGGTCCCCATTTAATTTGGCTACAGCCCACCGCGGAAAGCGAGAAGAACGCCGCGCCGCGTGACCCCTACTGGCGTCCTGGGACCGGGAGAGCTCAAATCGGATATAAAGATGGTCCGAGAGCGTCTCAACCTCTTCCAGGACACGCCAGTTCCTTACTCGTGCGGCGAGGGCAGGGGTAGCGAACGAAAGGTCCACTATCGACCCTCCCTGCTGTCGCACACACGTGTTGGTGGAACCCCTGTTTAGTAAACAGAGGCCCACCGAGGCCGCCCACTCCTCTACGGCCTCGCCCCTAGCGTCCGTCCTGGGGGAACCCCACGCAATGGACTTTGCGTTGAAGTCCCACAGCACTAAGACGTGCCCAGACGTTAGACGCCGCATCGAGGTTTCCAAGTTGTTAAGGAAAACCTCGAAGTCGTTCAAACTCCGGTTGGGGGAGAAGTATACACCATATACAGTGATCCCCCCCCACTCGGCAGCAACATATCCAGTGCCCTTGTCTCTTAGCGACAAGGGCGGAGAATGAGCCGCCGTGGAGCCGACGACTGCCACGGAACCGTCCCGGTCACCCAACCAGTTTGGACGGGGAGGAACATAATAGGGTTCCGCGGCTACTTCAACACCGATCGACCACTGTGCCATGGTTTGCAGGAAAAGGTCCTGCGCCGCAGCACAGTGGTTCAGGTTCGTCTGGACCAGGAGGTTGGAGACTTGGGCCATTACTCGACCGTCTCTACAACCTCCTCCATGGGCAACGATGCCGACATGCGGACGACATCAGAGGCAGCCTGGGTCGATTGGCTAGCCCCCGACGCTTGCCGAGAATTGTAGGGAGGTTTACAGCCTCCTTGCCCAATTTGGTGATTGGCGGGCTTGTCACCCGCCGCACACGCCGGGCAGTGAGGGGCGGCAGAGCATTCAGCTGCCTTGTGCCCCGGTCGACCGCAGCGGAAACATAACCCGCTGCAGTCGAAACAACTAACGCACTTGGCGCGTGTGTGTCCCGATGCCAGGCACTTGTAACACCTCATCGGTCTCGCCGCCAGGACTGTGATCCTAGCGCTCACGAAACCGATGAGCAGCCTGCCAGCGTCGCCCAACATTTTGGCCGACGCTACGGGACAGCTGACCCACACTGCGCCAAGTCCTCCTGGACCGGGGCGGATGGTGCCGACCTTAATGTTGTCCGCGTTGCAACCCGTCTTCTCTCTTACTGCAACGCGGACATCCTCGGTCGTTATGGAGTCGTCCAGGCCCGAAATGCGCAATTCTGCGCACTTGGTGGGCCTGGCGATCTTGACACCATCCGTAGCCGTAAAAATACCTCGCAGCTTCTCGGCAATTGTGTCCGCCGTCTTAGCACCTTCAGCCCCAGGGAACTCGAGGACTCGAGCTCCCGTTTGGGCGAGGCGCATTCTGACACCTACTGTCCCGAAATCGTGAGCGAGACTGTCCCGGGCCCTTTTGAAAATTGCCGCGTAGGACAGCCCGCTGCTAGCTGCCTCCGGTGACACGGTGACTACCACGGCCGCGCTTTTAGGCGCCTGTAGTTTGCGCGGCGTCTTTGTGGCAGCCACTGCAGCCGATGGCGCCTGCGGGGTAGAGGCTGCTATTTGTGTAGCCTTCTTACCCCGCTTTCGGGACTTCTTAGCCCCCCCGACTACCTGCCAACCATCCGTGGAAGGGGCAGATGTGGAGGGAGCACTTGTTGAGGTGCCAGATACAGCGGTTGGAGTGGGGAGCGGAGGGAACTCCGCCCCAGTCTTTGCCGCTGTTTTGGGCCCTGACCTCGGTGCGGGCGTCCGGGCTGCTACCTTAGCCGCCTGCCGTGCCCTCGGAGCAGTTGCAGGAGCAGCAGAGACTGCTGCCGCCGCCGCCGCGTAGGACACGCGACCGGTCGCAACGGGAAGCGATGCTGACCCCGATGCAACCCCCGCTTTATGGCCCGCAAGCGGCGGCCGGACAACAGGAGCTGGTGGCAACCTTGCCTCCAGGCCAGCCAGACGCCCGTCGATCATGCGCCATACTGCGTCGGTTATTTGGCGCAGATGGGCATCAGGAATGCCACCGAGGCTGGAAGAGGTGGTAGACTGAGACGGGGACGTGACCGGGTCCTCTGTCGGGCGCGCCCGGAATTGGGCGAACTGAGCGCTGAGCTCAGCCACTTGCCCCGTCAGGCGATCGTTGGCCGCCTGGAGCCGAGCCACGTCCCCGATGAGGGTATCCACGACCCCCGCAATAGCGGAAGAGGAGTCCTTAAGGGCTTTCACAAAGGAGCCCTTAAGGTTACTCGACTTGGTGGCCACTTTGTGAATGATGGCCACCGCCGCATTCGCTCTCTCCTGCATGGACGATGGTGTTCGAGGAACTGAATCCCCCACCATCGGCTCCTTGATTTTTAGCAGGAGATCCGCAATCTCCTCCTCCGCCAAGATCTCGCCGTCTGCCCTGAGCCGTCTATAGGCTTCCGCCTTGCAGAAGACGGAGCCTGACGGGGCCGAGATCGGGGTTCGTGACCTCCCTCTGCGGCTGCTTGCTACCTTAGGAGGTAGCATCTCCTGGGATGTATCGCTCTCCTCATCCCTGGAGCGTCCGCGTTTTCGGCTGTCACACAGCTCCGTCTCCATGAAGTCCAGCACGTCCGTCCTCACACTAGAGCTTCCACCCGCGGTAGACTTGGAACGTAATCGCTCCGATGTTCTTCGGCTCCCAGCAGTCATAATAACTTCTGGGAGCCCCACCGAGGCATCCCAACCAATGCTTCCTCGTCGTTGGAAGAGAAGTCGTCAGACCTTTTTTGCTTCCCACCATCTATCTCCTTCTTTCTTTCCACAGTTTTTAGGTTTTTGTTTTTGTTTGTTAGAAATTCCATTATTGAACCCACGAGATGGGGAGAATAAATGTCGACCCGGGCAGAGATCCCCAATACCCGGGCAAGCGTAAATTTATGCCCAACCGAGGGGTCCGCAGGTGGCTCGGCTGGGAGTGCGCTTACGACTGAACTACCCATCAGCCATGCATCCCCTGGTCACGCACCAGAACACGGGATTCGGGGTAATTTTTTATAGAGGTTTTCTTCCTCGCAGTCCGGGCAGCTAAGCCAAGACCCTCGCTCCCGATTGGAGTCGCGAGACTCCAACTCGGGACTACGATATGTCGACGGCGGCAGGGAGACTACGTCTCCTGATGCCTGCTCGGTGGCAGTGTAAGTGCACACCGAGCCCGTCTTACTTTTCCACCGCTGAACGGAGGAACTTCGACCCTTGAAAGGGTCCCACCATCATGATTTTTTACCGAGGTTTTCCTCCTCAATGCTCCGAAGAGCGAAGAACCAACAGAGGATCCGACGAACACGCCCGCTCTGTTGGACCAAGTCTCGGTCGAATTGCCGAAGAAAATGGTTTCCTCTTCGTGCTAGAATATTAGCCGTTGGCAGTGATGAACACCATCGCCAACGTTACCAGGGTGCACCACGTGGAGGTTTTCTAGCCCAGCACCCCATGTGCATCATTCCCTCTCTCAACTAAAACTTACATTTATTACGTGCTTATACATTTTAAACAATTTTACGTCATTCTTGCGTGTATTCCTGTGTGAGTTTAGTATAAGTTTATGCGTATATGTTATGTATGTGTAAACCAAATAGTTTGCAAAAATACATTCTGAAAAATATATGATTATTAAACTGTAGTAACTGGTGAAGATTCAGACTGATCATAAAAAAAGATGGAAATGCAAAGGTTCACTGTTTATTCCCTCGATCACAAGATTTCTACATAAGAAAGGAGGAATATTTTCTTAGACAGACTCTATTTTACGTGTTATTTCTGAAAGCTTTAGTGTGTAATAAGGTAACTAAGTCTGAAGTAAGAATAATATAGCAAATGCTCTTATAAATGTGTTATGAATTAAGGGATTAAACATAGCACTGTGTTCTTTCTCCCCGCCGTAATTTATTAGTCGATTGAGAGTAATATAATGTATATACTATTTCAAATAAACCGATGTATTCGTCTAGCTTCGATATATATTCTAGTATTGAGTATTGAGTATTGCGTATTGATATACAGTTCTATCAACGCTCTTGGGTACACCAGCGTAATATCATACTATCAGTACCTTAGGGTTGGAATTTAAGTAAATATTATTCGCATGCTTTTTAACCTAAAAACTATGCAATGCAAAAAATAAAACTTTTATATTAAAATACATAAGTAGTTATAATATTATATTTTGTAATAGCCACATCATAAGGTCGTGGGACTGCTAAGATTTGCTTAGAAAATCAGAACAATTAACAGATCACCCGATGCGATGATGCAACTTATATTATAAAATAGCCTATCTATTTTATTGCACACCGTAACTAGGAAATGTATAAAGTAGAATTCAAACAAAAATAAAACGGTACTATAGGTGGTTTTTTGCATCTGCGATCTCTTCCAGGCAACGTTTAGATGGCCTTTACTACATAGTATTATGTAGTTTGTGGTGCACATTCACAATTTACGTATAATATCTTACCTACCTTATAATAGTTGCATAATTACACATACATATATACGAGTAAATATTCATACACTAACATACGTCTACAAATATGTACGGACGTACGTACATACACATACCCATCAATCTTTGAGGATTTTCTCAAAAGTTTTCTCCGACTGTTCCCGCGTAATAGCTTCCGGTAAGGAGTTCGACAAGCATGCAGCTTGCACTGTGAAAGATTTATCAGTGAAAGATGTGGAGTGTGTTGAGATTTCTAAGGTTCGATTTTCTAATGACCTCAAGCATCGTGTATGTGTGTCATGAATAAAGGAAAAATGCTTTTTTTTTAAGTAGATAAGAGGTGTAAAATTAAATAAGACGTATTACATACACAATAGTGACAGAATATGAGAATGCTAGCGAAACCAAATTGGGAGCCACTTAATTTCTGTCTGAAATTAAAATATTAAATAATAATAAAATATAACCAATTAAGTATTTAAATATTAAAGTTTCATTTCCTACTATTACAGCTTTTGTGCTGGGTTTTTTTTAATTTTAAATTTAATTTTATCAAAATATCTCGTGGTTGTTAAAATACCTCTAAATGAAAGAATTTTACTTAATATTCTGACTGAAAACATACTTTACGTTGGTGATCTTATCAGTTTCTACAACTTCTATTGGACTTTTACAAATACTAGTAGTAATAAATAATTGTGTATAATCAATACAAGCAGGATAGTTCCATGAATACAATGAACATCCTATTTTGAAATTATCTCTCTATTTGATCTGTTCACTCTCCTAGAAATAATACACATAATATGCTCAACACAGATTGGTATATTTAAGACCGTGGGAGTTAAATTCGGAGGCTTTTAACACGCAATACTTAGTATGCAGATACACACAATACAGTTATAAATGGATCGACGGAGAGTACGGCGTTCATTATGGTGTTATGACTGTTGTTTGACTATTTTATGTCTTATGTATTTCACTATAATATTTTACCGATTCAATAAATATTTATGAAAACTACGATAACTGCTATAAAATTAACCCAGCACACTTGCACCATGAGTTTTTTACTCTCATTCTCTTACTGCCTTTCTTCGTCGTGTGATATAGTTAGGAACTAAAGGCGTCTAATTTGAGACGTCTTTGTAGATGTTTTTATTATATCTCGCTCTGTCTTTAGTCTGCCGGGAAATCAGGTGTGATTGGGGGATTCGAGATTAAATTGTTTTATTAAAAAGTAAAAAAAGAATTTAAATTAAACTATCGGAAAACAATTAAATAATACAGAGAAAACATACAAATTTTCTAATGTATATATATTGAAATTTGAAACTGTGTTTGTTAAAGTCAGGTTATAACACTAAGCGATCGTGTACTGGGCAGTTATACGAATCTAGGCAACTTTCACATTTTATTATTAGATTAATATAGACAGAAAAAGTGTAGTCATAATATTCAATAACATTGACCTAACGTTATTAGTAGTCTTCTTGTGCTTTTGTAACTTACCTAAATGCTTACCTAAGCTCCAACGAGTTTATTTATTTACTTATTTATACATCATGCACTTTATGTACATAGGCGGACTTAATGCCTAAGGCATTCTCTACCAGTCAACCTTTGGGTGATGCAGAGAAAATAGGAAGTAGGTGCGTTTCAGGTGTTGAAAAGTAGAAGTAGACATATACAAACTTTCATATACTAAAATGAATACAAATACATAAATACATACATATAGATACTTAAGTTGATGTAAGTCTATATACATACATACACAAATAAATATCATAACAAGTATAAGATGATAATCATGTATTGGTTGATTCTGCCAGCTGTTTCAGTAAATACTGCTTCACTTTTTTCTTAAAAGAAAAGGCGTTGGTAGCTATCCTGACTTCGAGGGGAAGCTCATTCCACAGAAGAACGGACTGCACAAAGAAAGATGAGCAAACAAACTCAGATGTATGGGAGGGGCAACGAAGGAGAAGATTCTTAGAGAACCGAAGCTTTCTGTCGTGATTGCTACATAAGAGTTGGAAATAAGAGTTGAAATATGTTGGCGAAGACGGGTTATTAAGTATAGAGAATAGAACAGTGAACGCGTGTAATTTTCGGCGTAGACGAATTGGTAGCCAATTGAACTGCGAACGGAAAGAGGATACATGGTCATATTTACGGAGATTATAAACAAATCGATTATTAAGAAGTCGGTCTAATTTATCGAGAAGATTTGCATTCAGGTCGTAGCAGCACACATCACCATAGTCGATTAAGGGGAAGATAAGAGTTTGCACAAGCGTAGTCTTGGTTTTTACGGGCAGGAAATTTCTCAGACGATTTAGAGCCCGAAGTGTCCCAGTAACCCTCCGGCACTGTTTTGCAATTTGTTCACGCCAGGTTAGCGTGCAATCGAGGTGTAAACCTAAATCTTTCACCGATCCACTCACAGGTATGATAGTCCCATCAAAAGTAATAGCCGGGAGAGATTTAGTGTCTACTCTGCTCATCGGCCGGTGACTTCCCACTACGATAGCTTGACATTTTGTGGCGTTCACTGATAAACCAAACCTTTGAGACCACGTGTTGATTGTTTCCAGATCGTGGTTGATCATTTGTATTGCTATCGAAATATCTTCCACTTTACTCTGTGAATAGAGCTGTAGGTCGTAGGCATACAGATGATATGCACAAAGAAGTTCCAGGAACAGGAGGTTAATATACACAGAAAATAATATAAGAGAAAGAATGCCGCCTTGAGGAACACCAGAATCAAGATCACACCAGCTCGAGGAAGATCCATCGACATGAACAGATTGCTGGCGTCCCTGAAGTTACGATGAGAACCAATCCTGTGCTTCAGGTGAGACCGCAAGATAGGAAAGGATAGACAGGAGTATATTGTGATTGACTGTGTTGAAGGCATTAGAGAAGTCAATTAGCACCAAAATAGTAACTTCAGTGTCTTGCATATCTGCCTTGATATCGCCAACCATTTTAAGAAGAGCAGAAGTAGTACTATGGCCAGGCCTTAAAACCCGATTGAAATGGGCTCAATAGGTTGTTTTTGTAGATAAATTCAGAAAACTGTTTGTGCACACAGGATTCTAGGACCTTTGAGAGGAAAGGGAGAACGGATATTGGTCTGAAATGGTTGGGGTGGTGTGGGATTTGGAATTTTAGGTAAAGGGATGACACAAGCTTTGCGCCACAGTGATGGGAAAATTCCAGAATATAATGAGTAGTTTATGATATGGGTGATTATAGGTAAAATGTGGTCAATAATTGTTACGATCATACGTCGGCTGATTTTATCACAACCAACAGCGTTGGATTTGATAGAGAATATGATCTTTTTGATCTCACCCGACGCAACCGGAGAAAATCGGAAGAGATTTATGTTAGGGCTATTTAAACTTGTCAGGTAGTCAACAGTGCGATACTCGGTTTGGGAATCCAAATGAGTAGATAGAGAAAAATGGTGGTTCAAATCCTCCAAGCCAACCGTCCCCTGCAAACCACCCGACCGCTGCTTGCCAATACCCAGAGTTCCAAGGAACCTCCAAACATTGGCGGGAGAAGAATGGGAGATGTTGTCAAAAATGTGTCGGCGTTTATCGTTGCGTATCATCTGATTGCAGCGATTCCTCGCGTTTTTGTATAAAGTGCGCTTTGCCTCGGTACGGTCCCTTCTGAATTTGAAAAAAGCTCTATCTCTCCGTCGCATAGCCAAAAGTACCTCTTTCGTCATCCAGGGAGCAGGTTGCCTCTTTACTTTAATACTTTTGATGAGTGCATGGTTATCATATAGAGCAAAAAGTATGTGATTAAAGTTATGAAGCTTCTCATCTATGCTTATAACTGACGTTACTGCATCCCAATTCAGACAGGCAGCATCCCTAAGTAGCTTGTCCACATCCATACGAGCAAAACAACGCATGCGCAAAACTCTTGGTTGGGGTTTATGTGGTTTAAGGGCATAGGAGAGGAAGATTAGATCGTGATTGGAGAATGCCGGTGCTTCAAGTTGACCATGGTTACGGACAAGCATAGGGGCCGACACCAGTATTAAATCTAACCAAGTGTCCACCCCCAGGCTGTTATGATGAGTTGGCTGTAGAGGTAAAACATGCATACCGGTTGACTCAACAATCTGAAGGAGTTTGCAGGCACGTGAGGTAGGGCGGGTCAGGTCTGTATTGAAATCTCTCATGATGATGTAATGAGTGTATACAGACCCCAAGGATTCCAGCACTGTTTCCAGACTGGAGAAGTAATCTGTCGAGGGAGGAGAATACACTGCCCCCAGAACCACCTTAATTCATCTCACAAGGACCTCAAGAAATAAATATTCTACGGCAGCCGAAGAAGAAGAGGGAGAAGAAGCCAGAATTTTAAAAGGAATAGAACTGTGTATGTAAATGGCAACTCCACCTCCCCTCCTGGTGACTCGATCATTTCGAACAAGGATATAGCCAGTGAGAGGATAGAAAGCAGAAAGAAGATTAGGTTTGAGCCAACTCTCCGATATCAGGATGGCATGAACGTTGGTGTTACTAAAAGCCTCAGTGAAATCACTATAATGACTGGGTATGCTTTGTGCATTAAGGTGACATACATTAAGCAGGTGCCCTGACTGAGAGTTGAATGTAGATTGTAAGCGTTCACCTAATGTCTCAGTCATAGAGGCAGAACTATCATCTACAGAGGATAAAGTAGACTCGTGAGCAGTGTTGTCAGAATCATAATCATCAGTTATCATGTGTATTAAGTATAAGCAATAAAAATATACTACAAAATAGTAAATTTCTTAAATGTAAAAAATAAATAGAATTGTTTATACGATATTTCAAAATATGCAATACCTTACTATGTTGGCACGAAATTACTCCTCTGCACCACCCACCAGCTAACACCACACAAAATTTGATAATAACAACTAAAAGAAAAACAAAAATACAAGTGTAATAAAACGTATCAAATAGTGTTAGTGTAAACAGTAACACGCTACGTTGTCCACCAACGTATTTCCGAACGCAACCCGTCATGCATGTCACTTTACGAATGTCAAATATGACAAGTTAAATATATTGTTGATGTTAAATAAACAATTAGATAAGGCCAAGTAGAAACAAATAAAATAAGACTATATTGTTTACCTGCCTGTTAGCCGACGAGCTACGTTCAGAAAAACGTACGTTAATGTGAATATGTCCGATGTATTATATTTTGACCGGCCTTTTTTTGTGCGGGCCAGACAACTTATTCTCTTTGCCACTTCTGCCGTGGGGCCCCACTGCAGGAAGAGCTTTTGGGTACTTTGAAATCAAGTCCGACAGCTCCTCAACGGTAGTAATCTTACAGCGGATGCCGGTAGCGACCCTAACAACAATTGTGCCGTCATTAGTCCAACATGCACGGGTGCCGAAGTGATTCCGGGCCTTGGCAAATACTGTCTGTCTTGATTTGGTGAGAAATTCACGAACAAAAACGACGGAACCTTTAAGTGCAGATTTAGCCCTCCAGGCTGCCGACCGGACTTGCAAGCTACGAAATCTCACCAAGATGGGCCGGTGATGATCTGTATCCTGTGTCCCTAGCCTGTGACAGACAGTGAAGGACTCCGCAGTGTATGTTTTCAGTTGCAGCTTGTTGTTGACTATGTCAAGTGCCACTCTGCCACAGTCTTCACCGTCAGACTCCACAACGACGATGTCTTGTCTCTATGGCATCAACAGCTTGAGTGCATTCTTTAATCTGCTTCCGTAACAGTCGCAACATGCTGTATATTAGTTCCCGAAAGGTTCGGAACTCCTCAGCAACTTTTGCAACCGTGTCCTTTGAGGTACTTGTGCATTGAAGCTGTGACTCCAGTTCCGCCATTCTTCTGGTGAAGGACTCCTCCAGAGATTTTTCAGTGGCTTCAATGTTCACCAACTGTGACATATTGTTGTGTAGTGTAGTGCTGGTAGGTGGTGGCTACAAATTGGCTAAGATCCACACATAAACTCCCACAAACAAGTGCAGTCCAATATTATGATGTATTAAGCAAGAACTTGTAATAGTTTTTAGGAAATGTAGATATTTTAAATTAAATACAATTAAGAGCAAATAATTTTTTGTGTGCACTTTTTGACACCTACCCACAACCGTTCACGTTAGTAATGTAAGTGCATGGTAAAATGTAAATCCATAAAATGTGGCTGGTAGCCCATTTGCCTGTAATAGCCTCCTTTTTCACTAACCAATAACTATACTTATAAAAAAATATAAATTATATAAAAATTGCTTCGTGGTAGTTAATACAAATTTTGTCAATCTATATTCAGGGCCGTATTCGTTCTGTTTATCCTATTCTTTGTAACCGTGGCATGCGCGCAATATAATACGGTGATCGCCTTCATATCTAAGGCGTAATATTATAAGAAGCAAACAAACTCTCGTCCACATTCATAATATTGGTTATTAAAACATTTGACGCACCACTATTAATTAAGAAGACAAATGATACCAAAAGTTTACTGGGAATTATGTAATAACCAATGTTAATAACAGACGTAAAATTGTGTATTGTACATATCTGTGTTTTGTCTTGTAATATGTCATGGTGTTAGAAGAGACGGAGGTCAGGCACGATACATTACACTACGTAAATTGCGTCTATCTATATGAGCGTGAATACGAAATATTACAGCCTTTTTTAGCTAAAATTCTCGGGCTATTTTATTTTGTTTCGTTTTATTATGGGATATAATAAACTATATTTTCGCTTTAACGGTTTTATTGTTTTATTCTCGTATAACTTTATACAATTTTACATATTGCATTACAGTCTTGAAAAAGTATGATATTTTATTGAATAATGCCTGTACTGAAAATATTACTGATTTTTAGTTACGTTAACTATTATTTTATTACTCTACGATTATAGATCTAGCGTTTATGTTTACATTTAAATTTTTATCTCATCATTTCATTAACTAACTACCTTTGTAAATGAACTTATATTTTTAGTAGTCCAATCTGTTGTTATTCGTTTTGAAAAATGAGCTTTCGTTCTTAACTAAAATATTGTACCCATAACATCTACCTTATTTTAAAGTACCACACAAGAAATAAAACTATTTTTTTATAAAAAGCGACTAAAAGTGAAGATTACCTGACAAAATTTAGTGCAATGCCTACCCACATTTGTGTTTTTCAGGGCAGCCATTTGGTACAATTTGATTCGATAAATAATGTTCTCCTGACTGGTTTCAGCTACTGTGGCTAGCCACAACGAAGACCAGCATACAACCCAGGCGATATTACAGTGCAAAAATGTGTGTGCAAACGCAGGTACACTCTCGCTTCACTAACTATCACAATCCAATGAGACGGCTATCCGAGACGACCGGCGATATCAGACGCGGGCCGACAGCCTTGTGGCAGTTCGAGACACGAGGGTTGAGACCCAAACTTCCAAAAACCAGGCTGTTATTAAACATTTCTATAACCATTAAAACTCAATAACACTTAATGACCCGACCCGGGAATGGAACCATAGATCTCTTATTCAGCAGTCACATGCATTAACCGCTAGACCAACAAGGCAGGTCAATAATATGGCCACAAACTTATCTATATAGGAAGACGTTTTGTACTTTTCATGTAAAGGTTAAAAATTTTGAATAATAATAATCATTATTAATAATAGAGTAATTCAGTAGGTTTGTGAATAAAATACATGTAGATATTGAAAAACTACTTCAAGCAGTATGAACTTTTCCGCATTTATTTTAACACATAAAACATTATTTGATAAACCTATAAATGCATTTATACGAGTATATCTCGTGCTTAGTGTCTTTTCAATGCCTCAATTCTGGCAATAAAACTTGTCTTTTGATTAAACTCTCTTGTAAGTAAAGTCATTGAAATTTCCTCAAAAGGTAATTCTTCCAGCGTAAAACACCCTTTCATTTCTTCCGTTCACTTAACAATCTAACAATAGCTTGTTCAACTTTCAGTTATGATTCAATAGAAATCAAATCAATTCTAAATGTAAAATGTGTCTGTTTGAATGAAAATGTCTTATTCATAAAGAAATCATTCAAATTATATTTGTTTAAGTTAGAAAGTCGAGGGTTTGAAAATTGGTAATGGAATAATATCTTGTTTATAAGCAGAGCAATGGAGCAGGGGTTACTTTATAGTGGTAACTACCACCACACACACAAATGCATAGCAACTCTTTGACTCCTTCCCTAAAAATTACGAGAAGAAGGGATTTGAGCACCTCACTGATGACAAGCAACGAAAACATTTACATATTAACCTAGGTGAGCGAGAATATGGTTCCCCCTGGTGGAAATCCGGCCCATTTGTACAGAAACATCACTTTTCCACTTATAAATATAGTTACAATAGCAGTCCTAATATATTAAAAAACAGGCAGTCATTACTTTTGGTGTGTCTTAAAATATTATTTACATATAGGTTTGAGACTAGATAGGCGTACTCAAGTTCTATACGTCAACCAAAAAAGTCACCAGTCATGTCTCCACGTGTTTTATTGTTTAAAAATTTCCTTCCCACAAATATGACCATGTATCTGCTTCACGTTCCCAGTTGCAGTGGTTTCCATTTACACAACGTCACAGTTTGTGAGCTCTGATTTCTCTTTCCTGCACTCTCCAACAGTACCCGAGTAACCAGTACAACATTTCTGATTCTTATGTTCCACTCACAACCAAAATCTTAGATCAAGAAACAATTTGCTTCTTCTCTGCGCTCGTCACACCTTGAACTTCATCAGTTCAATCTTCTATGTGCAGTTAGTTTTGCTCTGGAATGCCAGCCGAAATCAGGATGTCATCATACTGCCATACATTCAATACTAAGTTGCACGAACTTCTTCAGAGTGAATTGGGAATACAGTCATAACGCTAGTGCCCGGTGTGTACTTTTATGTAATATTAAATTGTGTGTGTGTGTTGATATATGTAGTAGTAAATTTATGTTCTCTCTTTCAGGCAATGCGGCAATATGTATACGTCATGTAAATGAGAGAGAAAACTACATCAAATGTAACTAATAAACATAAATTTATTTATTTTTAAAATAAATAACTTATAAAACATTATTAAAGATTTTCGATTCTAATTACGTTCCTTTAAAAATTTATTTCAGAGAGCAACATTGGTCAACTTAAGAAAAGTAACTTGTGGACGATTTGTGAATATAAGCTAAATCTTCAGAAGATAAAAAAGGTATATCAATAAGAAACTATAATGTTGCACATATTTTCATTTCGATGAATCTTAAAGACTTAAATAAGCAATAAATATTGCGCGATAACTTCGACTTTTTCAGTCTAAGCGGGTCTATACTTTGTTTTATGTCAATAAGACGACAAGTTGGTAATTGTTTATGTTGGAAAACGATTCCTTGCCCAACCCAGCTGTCTCGAAACTGCGAAAATTGTTAAGAACTTCCATATTAAAGAACCTTTTGTAAATATGTAGAGGTACGGCAGTGCCTGCGTCAAAACGAGCAAAAAAGTCAAAACCATATTTACTTTGAACGGAGGATATTTTCGAGCTCTTTTAACTCAGCTTAGTAATAATTGAACATCAAATTTAATTTAAATAAGTAAACTTTTAAATTTAATTAATCCTGTATTTCCTTAAGTACAGGATTGAATAAATTAAGAATTTTTTTCATCAATCATAAGAATTTTAGGTATTTTTAGTAGACAAACAAGCTACTTATGTTAAACATAAACAAGTTTCTATTCGATTAGAGATTCGATGTTATTAGAGGCAACTTAAGGGAAAAACTATGTAGGATAACATCACTACAAAAAGTGGGAAAGCTCAAGCAAATTGTATAATAACTCGTCTAGCCAAACTTTGTGGCTTTGATGAAAAATACAGGTGAACATAATAATTTACCCTTAATACATATGTACACCAGTCATGAAAGTTTAATTCCAAAATACGTAAGTAACTTGTTTGTCAAACTGTTCTTGCACGTTATACTATTCCTTCATTACTTACACTATGAGATAGTGTTTGAGATTCCATTTTGAACACAAATGTACGTAACTTATGCACGTAAAGACGTATATCGTAGAAAAATTATGTACGTAAAGAGATAAGGTAGTATTAACATGAACGGCAATCACAACTTTAGAAACACATTCGTCGAGAAGCAAAGAAAATGTTATGATATTCGCAACACTCTTAGAAAAATTACAAGAAGTCCTTGCAAGTGTACTACACCTACGTGGTAGATTATAAAAGCCGATAAAAATATGTTCAAGTATAATTCACAGTCACGCAGGAGTCGCCTTAAAAGCGCCATTACCGCTCATCTCACTGATGCCACCATTATGCTGTACTGCTTTTATTTATACTTTATATTATGTTGTCTTATAAAATTATATTTAAGGTGCAGATATATTACCGATATAAAGGTTTAACTTCGTCAACTGCCGCACTTTAACACTTCACAGGAACTTCTTTTTTATAGCTTGTACTTAAGATCTTTAAAAAGCATTCCTTGGTTTTTTCTTGAAGAAAAATTAAAGGACGACTAATACTGCACAGTTTGCTTTCATTTTTGTTTTTATTACATGTAAATTCTGAAAATCGTGTCTTTAAAAAGATCTTAAATGTTATTAATTAAAATAGACAATTTTCATTAATAATTTTCAAGTGTTTTCTTTGTGAATCTTAATGAACTAAGAAAACATTATAAGATTTTATATGATTTCAGATTTAAATGGTCTATTTATCATATTATAAGATCCTCAAAAGATTAAGAGAGGAATAAATAATATTAGTCCAGTTATTTATAAAGGATTAAATATTAAACTTGATAAATACGAGTATAATAGGCGACTTTAGCCCTTTTAGAGTAAAGGCGTAACAAGCCTTTCGTTATAAAATTAAAATCCTAAAACGCTCGGTCCCATTCAATTTTTTTTCAAATTCGAATATACAGTATGAATGTTATGTTTTATTGGAGCAGTCGTTAAGAGGGTCGAGACTGTTCCGAGTGACCTTGTCTCATCTGAAAACAAATGAACGAAAACAATGTTTTCTATAGATCGATATAAGTAATATTCATAATAGGAGTTCTAAAGTGTTCTTCAAAAATATTTTAATGACTCTTGTGTAAGAACCGTTCCCTTCACTCAAGGCCCTCCGCCTTGAGTGAAGGGAACGGTTACGATACTTGAGTATCCTTAAAGACTTTTAAGATGCAAACGATTTTAAAAGATTTTCTTCAAAGATAAGGCCTAAGGTAGATAAGCTAGCGTATGTAATGAGTAGGTTTAAACTTACTTTGACGAAAATAGGTGAGTCATTATTATATTATTTATTATACATGGGAATGAGATAATAAAAAAAACAAGAACTTAATACGTTCTTTTAAGTAATTATAACTTAAAGTGCATTATGGTAACGGTACGTTTAGGTACAACGATTCTTAAGAAGACTTCTTCACATAGGAAAAGAAAGGAAATTGTCCTATTATGAAACAAAGAGCGAGATGGACATTAATAGGGTAATAAATCATTGAATAATAATGAATAAATAAAACAATCATTATCCAAAAGATTGTATTTATCATGAAATTAATTTACACAGAAATTTGAAATACTGACTCTTTATGATGCCAAGTTCTTTAAAAGGGGCTTGAAAAAGCATCTCACTAGGCCACCATAGCGTAGGTCGCTATATTGGATTGTCTTCATTCACAATGAGTATGATGACCACCACTCTTGTATTCTATTCATACTTTCCATCTGGTAGAGTAGAGTCACTTTGGTACACTTTTATAAAAAGAAAACTTAAAAACACTCGTGAGTATATTACTCGTAAGTAATGAATGAACGATTTTTGAATTCATTCATTCATTCTTGGTGGATAGTCTACAGGCACGCTGACGTTGAAGCTTGTGACTGATTGACATAAATATATAATATATATTATGACAGTCTTATACTATAAAGTGACATAATAGATCAGTCAAAGTGTTGTCGACATCAAATGCCGTTTTGATAAAATGGTTTTTGCTAAACTTAGTGATTTTAGACCAAACCTTAGTAGTGTGTATTCTTGGAATAATATTACGGATTTTCTTCTTCAATCCCAATTATCGTCTCACGTACCACTTTACTTATTGAATCCTCAAATTTCTAGAGTCAAATTACCTTTTATCCTTCGACATAGTGAGTATGTCATTGTCAATTATATTCAACCTAATAAATTCATCATTTCAAGATAACTTCTACTTTGAATATTCATATTACTAAGGCGGAGAAATTTTATATCGGAATTGGCGATGATATGTACAAATATCTGATCCAATTCATATTCAATATCATATTTTAAATAAGGTTATTATACGTCACGTGCATAAAGACGCGAGTTTTCGATCTTATAGCTGCGGCCCTTTATTCTATTCAAAAGCCTTCTGAAATTGACAGGCGGCAAAGTAAGTCTTTGTAATATTTTACGGTAATCACTTTTTCGTTGCTTTATTTATCGCCTGACCAGGAAGGAGAGTGTCTGAATATCGAATGGCTGCAAAAGATTTATTATGATTGGATAGTAAGTTTGGGTTTACAGGGACTGATATTTATATCCCCAGAAAGGTTCATAATTCAAAATAACGCAGATTTTAATATGCATATATTACATGTATTTATATAGCTTGAAGTATTTACGAATATACTAAAGTTTTAGTAAGAAATTTACTTTAACAGAAAGGTCTATATTAACAGTAATTAGGTAATAACGTGGTTTTAATATACAATTTTATTTAATAAGCTAATCAAATAATAAATACAAATAAAGCTGACTCACATGTATGATTGAAATCTTTATTTAATATTTATAGATAATAAGAAATGTTCTAGAGCTAAAAGAACTGCAGTGTCACTTAACCATATTTAAATAATGAACTTTAAAAAAAGAAAGAATGTTGACTTCAACTAGTCTACATAACGATCATCATCATCATTATCTCACCCAAAAGACGTCCATTGCTAAACATAGACCTCCCTCATGGTTCTCCATAGCAGCCGGTCCCGTACCACCCGCATCCAGTGGATTCCCATAACGTTGAGTTAAGATGAATTGTACATTTTATTCCTTGGTTCTGAACCCTTAAAAAAATATTAACCAATTTTTTTTTTAATCCTAAACTTGTCAACAGTATTGTGTATCCATGAATTTACAAAAAAAATCCAAATCAATCAGTTTATAAATGACAAAGTTCTGAGCTGACATTGATAAAAATTTCGTCCGTTTTTTTAAGAAACTGGTGTAAATACAAAACAATAATCTAAAAATACTGATGTGGTTTGTAGTACAATACCGAGTTTAGAACAATATTCTACGTCGATACTCTTGATACATTTCAAAAGCTTTCAAACATAAATTCTACTAAAAGGCTTCACTGAAAATAGGTCAGCTAAAAATAAAAAGGATGACTCTATTTATATTTCAAATAATAGAGCATAAACATCTAAAAACTAACTGTTTCTCTAGTATAAATATTCCTTTTATTTAGTCTTCGTGTATCTTTACACTAGCCCAGCTTGCGATAATATTAATAATATAAGCATGCTTTTAGTGATCAACATCGCTTCCTAATCTTTTTTATGTGTTTGCATTCCTGTTTCTATAATCCACACTAATATTATAAATGCGAAAGTAACTCTGTCTTTCTGTCTGTCTGTCTGTCTATTACGTTTTCACGCCTAAATCACCCAACCGATTTTGCTGAAATTTGGTATGTAGATAGTTTACATTCATGAGAAGGACATAGGTATATTATTTTTTGGAAATTCAACCCCTAAAAGGGTTAAAAGGGGTGGCAAAGTTTGTATAAGAAAAATATTTTTATTGCACATTTTTGCATGAAACTTTGAATTAATGCTTTTTAGTACAAATGATGAAACACGTATTTCAGGGTTTTTCGAAATTCACCCCCACTGGGGGTTAAAGTTGGTGGCTAAGTTTGTATGGTAAATTTAATTCTATTGAAATATTTTGCGTGTCATTGAAATAATTCTCTGCAATACAAATTATGAGATACATATTTAAGCGTTTTTTGAAAATCAACCCCTATGGGGGTTAACGGGGGTGTCACAATTTGAGTAGGAAAAATATTTAACAGTAATTTTTACCATAAGTCTATGTGTTTCAAAGATCTCAAAAAACACAATGATCAGGAAATGTCAACATTTAGAGAAGCATGTGAGGTTAAAGGTTTATCGCAGAATGACAATCATTGGGATGAAACACTGGAAGAGGCCGTACAATGTAGATCAGCAGCCAAGGTGAGAGAGCTTTTTGCTATTTTAATAGCGACATGTGGACTGTCGAATCCTCAGCAATTGTGGGACAAGTACAGAAATGATATGTCAGACGATATATTATATAGATTGCAAGAAAATAATCCTAATGTCACATACAATGATTCTATTTATGATGAAGCCCTAACAAAGATTGAAGACCAAGTGATAACTATTACTGGTAAAGATTTATCAGATTTTGGGATGAGTAGACCACGTAGGACAGGGCAAGTTTGTAGTGATGTGTTACGCGAACTAAATTATGATCATGCTTTTTTACAACAGCAAATAACTGAGTCCGTTCCACGTTTGAACCCAGAACAAAGAAATGTCTTTAATATTGTGGTGCAAAAAATCGAAAACGGCGTAGGTGGTTTGTTTTTTCTTGATGCTCCTGGAGGCACTGGCAAGAAATTTCTTTTAAATCTCCTTTTTGCTCAAATCCGAAAAGATAAGGGAGTTGCTGTTACAGTAGCGTCCTCTGGCATTGCCGCCATACTGCTCAGTAGTGGCCGGACAGCACATTCAGTACTCAAACTTCCTTTAAACTTAGCTCATGAAGAAATTCCAGTTTGCAATATAAGTAAAAATAGTGAGCGCAGAAGAATGTTGCAGCAATGTAAGTTGTTGGTTTGGGATGAATGTACTATGTCTCACAAGAGAGCAGTCGAAGCATTAAACCGGACAATGCAAGACCTCAAAAGCAACAGAAGTATTATGGGAGGGATGGTTGTTCTTTTGGCTGGTGATTTCAGACAGATTCTACCCGTGATAACTAGAGGTACACCGGCAGATGAAATAAACGCATGTTTGAAGGCCTCTACGCTATGGGCGCATGTGCAAAAATTTAGTCTGACTACAAATATGAGAGTACAACTGCACAACGATTCACAAGCGGGGCTATATGCGGCCACTCTCCTGAAAATTGGTGAAGATCGTATGGCCACAGACATTAACGGTATGATCACACTAAATCACGAATTCTGTAATATTGTTGGCAGCACTGACGATCTAAAAAACAACGTATATCCTGATCTGCGGACTAATATGAGAGACCAAGAATGGTTGTGTGAAAGGGCAATTTTAGCACCAACGAACGAAATTGCTGGACAGATTAATGAAAATGTCAGAAGTGGAAGGTGACGTGGAATATCTCTCTGTAGATAATGTAATGGATACAGAACACGTAACATCATACCCTGGCGAGTTTCTTAACTCTCTAGAATTATCAGGCGTGCCTTCCCATAACCTGAGGTTGAAAGTTGGTGTCCCCGTTCTATTAATGCGTAATCTTGATGCTCCTCGGCTATACAACGGCACTCGATTGCAAATTACGCACTTGGGGAAAAACATCGTTAAAGGAACAATTATGACTGGAACGGCAAAAGGAGAAAATGTTCTGATTCCACGTATTCCCATTATTCCAACAGACTTGCCGTTCCAATTTAAAAGAGTGCAGTTCCCTTTAAAACCCGCCTTCGCAATGACTATAAATAAAAGTCAAGGGCAGATACTGAAGGTAGCAGGTGTGTACTTAGAGAAAAACTGCTTTTCCCATGGGCAATTGTATGTGGTGTGTTCCCGTGTATCTAACCCCCAAAACCTGTACATATTGTCAAAAGACGGTAAAACAAAAAACGTAGTCTATAGAAACGTATTGTATACGCGTCTATAAACATATATTCCTACAATATACACGTTCTTAGTAAAAAATGACGCGGACGAAGTCGCGGGTAACAGCTAGTTTAATATAAAGTATATGAAACAATAGATAGAAAAATCTTTATAATACATCTACAACATACTATTTAATACTATTACACGAATCGTATATATAAACAAAATCAATAGTAGATCAAAAATAAAAGGTAGTTTTAGGCCACACCGAAGTGGGCTCCGGTCTGTCAGACGTCCAATTTGGCTTTTGAGCGGGGTGTTCTATGGCCGTCGCTGTGTGACACCTGAAGGTCGTAATAGAAGGGGCAACGAGCTATGGTGGCGTACTGTTGGCGGTGTCATTGGACATGGCCAGCACATTCAATAGTCTGAAATTCAACTGCATCAGGAAAGTATTTCTCTACCACTATTGTCTAGAAGAGCGTATTGTCATGTACAAGGAGTGAAAGACTATTTTGAGACTTTCGAGCTCATAACGTGTGGTGTTCTACATGGATCTACTCATCAGATCACTCCTATGAAATATGAGATACGACTAAGCTCTTCGATACGTCTTCCCTCTCACTCCTCCGGGCGGGATGTAATTTGTTACGCCGATAACACATTGGTAGCAGCCCAGGGGTAACGCACACATCTATATTTTCTTGATCTTGTACTCGACCAGATTCTCATGATCCCGTTGAAAAATGTGGCCTAGTACCAGATCGAGCTCAGTGCCAAGCTGCTGTCGTTTTTCCTTAACGTCTGAAAACATTGGCTATACGGTGTCCAAAATATCGTCCACGAACTGTTCCCATAGCAATGTGTATTGCCAAGGGTTAATACTTAATTGGTATGTAGAAGAAACTATAAGGACAACAGGACAATGCTCTGTTGCACACCAACCGTAACCTGCTGAAAATCGGAGGCGCACCGTCGCAGAGGACCATAATGCGGTGCTTGTGCAAGAAGGTAGCCTTCTAATTGTAGAGTTTGAGGGGCAGGCCGATTGTCGGCAAGTCCTTCCAAATATCAAAGGACATAGGCTCCGATAACCTCAACTACTCAGTAAACATCAAAGTAATAATAATATATTCTTTTCTACTATCATATGTAAATATAGTTATTTTTCAACGGTAAAAATAATAACAACAACACTTTAAGAGGCTCACGTTAGAAGGTTTGATCAAGAGTCTAATGCAGAAGCCAGTCCTCCTTGGCACGACCCGTTTAGTGAGAAGGTTTCTAACTTTAGAGCCCTAACCACCGATTTCTTAGACCCTGCTCTCGAAATCGGTGGTCTACTATTTTTATATCATATTTTGATATATGTATTTTTGCCTATTTATATATTTTAAAATAGTACTAATATGTATATATAATTGTGTTAAAGAGTATAATAATAATATTCTGACATATTCTCACGACCTCATCTAGTCCTAAACTAAGCAGTTCTTGTACTATGGGTAGTAGATAACAGATATAAATACATACATACTTTTTATATTAATATGTACATATCATACATAGAAACATCCAATCCTTCGAAATAAATATGTGCAGATCATTTAAACATATAGTCCGATCCGAGAATCGAACCTGAAAGCTCGAGCACAGCAGTCACATTCGCTACAGTACGCCGGCGAAGCTCCTCAATACTTTTATATAATGGTAATGTACATCATGCCACCACGAACAAACTCTTGTTAGAAAATTCACAATAAATTGTTCAAGTTAATCACTTAGAAGTTTAACTATATGACTCAAGATGTTTACAAACTTTGACCAAATTCTTTGAACCACCACCGATCATGCTGTAGGTGATCTTGATTGCTAACTCAGAGAACGTAGGTTCCACTCTCGTCTGGGACAAATATTGTATAGTGATTGTGCTCAACAATCATTGTTCTGTGTCTATATAATATGTCTATAGTATACGTGTATATATACGTGTGTATATATTATTAATTTTAATGTTGTTTTTGATGCAAAAATATGTAAACTCTTAATTAATTTATTAATCTCTCCCCTCTCTCTCTCACTAATTAATTAAATAATAATAAAAATCGCTTCACCATAAGGTATTAAAAAGTATCGTAAGTTTTTTAGCCCATAAACTTGTTAATAATGCCCATATGATCGAAAGTTGTAAATAGACGGTCACCAAACCCTTTAAATACACCACCAATGATATCATTAACACTTAGCGAAATACTCAAAAGTTTAAACATTAATCTCTCTCTCCGTAAAGCTATTTTTAGAGAGATGCCACGAATGTTCGGCAATTATTCAATGTTTGACTATTCGGCTATGTTTTGTCACTATTCGGTATTCGGCCGAATACTGATCATTAAAAAATAAAAAGGAGTATGATATTACTCACAAACATTTTTATTTTATTTAAAATTTAGCAGTAGTAAGTTATTTAGGTATAGTTACTGGTAAAGTTGACCTAAATACTTTAAGGGATTGCAGTAGAAATTGTTACTCTATTAATAGATTTCACAAAAAATACCATGTCCCCAATTGAGATATTATTTTTTATCAATATTGCCAAAATGTTGCCTTTTACATTTTCTTTTAAATTGACTATGTTTTTATTTACTTAACACACTGTTATCAATAAATGACCAATAAATCTTAGCAAAATCGACATGAAACAAAAGCGCTCACGGTGCGACGTCATCGCACCTTTCTGATACAATACAAGTTTAAAACTGCCACCCACGAATAGTACTAAGTTGACATCAGGTAAAGTAGAGTCACTTTACCAGGCTCTGGATTAATAAAAATGTATTGCTTCAGCCAAAGTACTCGTCTAACATTCGATATTCGGCTAAATCACGATTCGTGACATCTCTATGCTTATTATAGCGTTTGTTCGCAGAGGGAAGTTTATTCAATTGTACGTTATGCAACTGTGAGGGCAAGTCACCTAACAGTGGATATTTATGGTTGATAATTAATATTGCTATTTTATTTATTGCTTGATTTAATAGATTATTGGTTGATCTACCTATCGTCGTATAGCCGTGTACGAAAAACTT
Source organism: Hypercompe scribonia (assembly GCA_949316085.1). Taxonomy (NCBI): domain Eukaryota; kingdom Metazoa; phylum Arthropoda; class Insecta; order Lepidoptera; family Erebidae; genus Hypercompe; species Hypercompe scribonia. The sequence continues at coordinate 16,216,127 of OX438979.1, forward strand.
CACGCCCAAAAGAAACATATGCATTTTTATTAAATTACAAAATTCTCATATCTTTTGCATTTTTACGAAGTGGTCAACCTCGTACATTTATTAAAATCTTTCTCAAAGGCATGCCAAAATATTCAGAAATTCTTAAACAATTTTCACGCACTTTTAAGTAAAATGAAGTGATTGATGAAGATTACATACCAAATTGAATTGCGTACCGGTTACGAGCACACGACAGTCATTTGTCGATTCGAGATTGTAATATTTTTTATTTAATGCTTAGTAAAGAAGGCGTTGTATTCATATTAAATTCTTTAATAAAGTTCGAATTTAATGTTTTTCCTTTATTACCTATTTTAACTCAAGACGATCCACATATAATCGATCACACAGAGGTCCAAAGTACGTCTGATGATAAAATGAAAAATTGTTATTCAATGTCTAGGTAAACTTTAACATTTAGATGAATTTTTAAACTAGAGCTACGAATTATCTAGATATTAGACTCATGTGTACCGGGATATAGTACCAAGCATTACAATAAATTTGATCCTGACATCGTTAATCTTAATAATGACCTAAGAATGGCACTGTTACATGAAAAGTCAAAAGTTAATGTTTGAAGATTACGAGGCTCGTAAAAAGCACCTACACGTCAAATAAGTGTGTTGGAAATATAGTAGCGCTCTGTAATACGGCTTTATGAGTATGATTAGAGATACAGGTATTACGACTGGACGATTTCGCAGAATAAAATAACGATTTCAGAAGAAGAATGCTAGTACTGGAGGAGTTCTAAAGGCACTCGTACGCATAGCTTGTATTTATGACATAATTCTATTGACCATCAGAGTGAGAATTATTGAAGGTAGACTGCGTTGAATGTCAACCGACCGAGTCCTCAAACCGTCTAATTTAGTGGCGAAAACTTCTTTTTCGAAAGTGATGTATTTTTTGTTTATTGTTACTAAAATATTGTAGTTTATTGAAAAAAAAAAAATTTTATTTACCTTGCGTAATTTAGTTATTGTACTATGTTTTAATGTAGAATAGTTTTGTAACTTTTCTTTCTTGTTCGTTATATTGATTTTATTGAATTACGATTTACATATTACTTTTTTTCTATAAATCTACTTGCTTTTAACAAATTATTTTAAAAGTTTTGCATGATAACATACACGTACACATACTTTTTGACCTATATCTATAGAACTAAGCTTTATTACATAAGAACTCAACACCCCAACCAGAAAAGAGTTCAGTTATTGGACTATGGAAATCTTTTTATACATTTCTGACATAAAAAGTATTACATTATTTTATTACGGAAGCCTAAAAATGTCACCTTAACAATTCTTTGTATAATTTAATTTTGGTTACGTTACGACAAAATCAGTGCTTAAGATTTATTTGGCTTGTACTGACATAATTTAATTTCGCAAAACGAGGCAGTATTCAGTTACGAACACCTCACGTTACGTTCACGTTTAACTTCATTACTCTTCACAAACGACGTTAAACGTGTCACTATGGTTTTTATATTATATTTTTTATTACATTATGCACGAAGTGTAATTTAAAGCGTAAAGCATTCACTGTTTATTCATGTTTGGCAATGTAGTGTAGTACAGAAGCGTGAGAGTAAGTGTATTAATGAGTAAAGAAAAGTGTAAAGAATAGAATAGAAAAAATAATTACATCAGTAATTTGAAAAGTATTTGACTTAAATAAGTTTTATATTTTTCTGATAGCTGTCATGGCTTGGCCTTTATTACCTTTGATCGGCTTGATGTTGATTGAGACATCCTACTCATATATATAAAAACTTGAGTTTTTACGTAAATTTAACATCCATATAAATTTTGTAAACATAATTTCACACTTTTGTTAAAGCTTATAAGTAGAATAAATGTAGGTAGGCATTTAAAAAATGAAAACAGCAAGAGTATAATGTCTTCGTTATACGGTTCCAGTTGTAGGTCAACTGGGAAAAAAGATAAAGCAGGTGGGTGATCCCATTAACCTACATTCCTAGTCGCCTTTTACCGCACTTGCAAGAAATTCAACAGCTGAGCTGGTTTCACAGTGTACTCATGTCTTTGGTGCAGTGTATCAAACCAAAATAGTTAGCTATTTCTTAGGAATTACGTTATATTTTTGATATCTTGTAAAGTTGTTTATATACTTAAGTATTATATAATATTTCAGACTTTACACCTACTTTAAACAGACTAGAAGGTACCTAGTGCTTTTTTCACACGCTTTTATTAGCTTTACCTGTATGTTTGTTTATAATATTTATAGCGTTTTTTAAGAGCAAAAAATAAACATACAAACTGGCAGTTACGTGTTCTCTTTTCCTTTTGTGTAAAGGGATCTAAAAGAATCTCTTTAAAAAAGTTAAACCGACTTCAATCAATGTTAACAAAGAGAAAAATCTCAACATAACAAGTAACTTTATTACAACAAGAAATACCTTTTAGTTTATTTGAAGACGGTGCTACTAGATCCTTGATAGGCCAGCCCCCACGACGGGCTTCAAACATGCTGAAATAGCCAAATTGTCTTACGCACATCTCAAATGATATTATTATTTAAAATACTTATTATTATTATTAATTTATTAAGTAATTTATACATTTGCGTAGGCAATTAGACTGATTGACTTTTATTTCTGTGAAATTTCTTTGTAATTTTAATTTATCATTGAACAGATATAAAGTTGACATATACCCCAGTATTATTTACTATGCATTGTGATTGACACCGTCTTCAAACAGACTAATAGGTTTCTGTTGCTGTAATCATGTTACCTGTTATATTCAGAGTCACACTCATTTTAGTTTTTCATTAGATTTATAATTTCATTCACATTTCGTTCATCGTATTAATTCATTTTCTAAACTGTCTCCCAAAACACAGGCTCTAGCCTAGTTTGGGAACCAGTGTAATCAAAATATTGTAAATTTCAATGTATAATCAGATGAGATCATGGCTGTAAATAATTTTATAAGACAAATAAATATTTGTCTATTTATTTGCAATTATTTTTTAAATTGTAGTTTTCTTTGCTAGTGTACATTAAAGTCGGTTCAAATTTTTTTTAAGCAATTTATTTCACCCTTTTAAGTATCTTCTCGTTATAGCCGTATCTTAATACTTAATGAGTAGATACGATATTTAAAACACCACGTACGTACGTAATGTCTATTACCAAACTATAACATATTAGACTATATTAAATTTAAGTAGGTTAATAAGACCGTTACTTTATTTACATAAGCTCGCTTGATATTAAATTTTAACCCAAAAATAAATTGTTTGCTACATTACTTAATTTCTCACCATTAGAAATAATATTTTTCTTTATATTTCAAAAGACCTAAAGGGCGAAATTATATTCCTCGAAGTCTTTTTTCCCAAATTAAGTTAAGATCGGCTTTAAGTCTACTGCAATACGTCTGAAATTCTTTTAATCTAATAATATCATTTTTTGTATAATCTAGAACAAACACTTAAAAAGTAAAAATAAAACAGGTGAACTATCCGATTATTTTGCTGAAAGATTGATCTACCTGTATAGCTAGAGAAATAAGCAGAAACACGTCGAAGCTGTCAAATTTAAGGATTTCGAATACAAAAAAAAAATAAAATCGGTTCACAATACATGATTATGTAACTGAAAGAGCTATTCTCTTACTCAAAAAGTTAAGGATCGTTCCATCATCAGCCCAGTGATATGAAATACTGATTACTAAAAGCAAATACCTGTAGAGTAAGAGAAACAAGCTAAAACACTATCGGGGCTGTAACATTTGAGAGTATCCCTTCTTTTCTCTGGGATTCCATTATGAAATCCTAACACGATGGTAATAGAACTACCTTGAACGTATACCCTTTCGAATACAAAACGAGGTTTGAAAATCGATCTACACATGGCGTATATGTCGAGTAACAAACATACAAAAAAAACATATAATTTAATTGAGAATCTACTCCGAAAACAGCCAACATCTAAAATGTAGAGTCTTCCATAGTTTCTTATTAGTATAAGTAGGTTTTCTGTTTTTTTATGTTCCATAGTACAACAAACAACTAATAAAACTCGAGAACAGTTCACGTGCCTAAAATCTTTAGTTATTATTGAAGAAATTTTGAAATTAATGTATATTTAATCTAAATATATTCAAGAAATTAACATTGCGTTATTAAAGTACTCACCTCCAGACGTTATTTTATGATTAGACTCCGTGTAATTTGAGATTGCAATATTAGAAAAGATTTTATCCAAAAATAATAAAAACAATTTATTATAGAAAGTGTCAAGAAAATGTTCAAATTTCAGGCATATTGTAAATATTAATAGCGAGTGCCTTTGTTTTGACCTACACCTAGGTCGTTTGGGACGTTCCATTAACGAGCATATAATTCGAATGTTCAGCAATAATCCACTCAAAACTTGTTCCTTTCAAAGTGAAACGGCTTACTGCACTTAGTTAAGCAAAAACTTTAATATTATACCATTTCTATCTGATCACTGATGACGTGTAAAAAAACCTTTGTAACCATTTTAAAACAAGTATGGTGCACGCAAGCCTTTCATATTTGTAAAAAAAATAATGTTTATATTATTATAAATAAAGCTGAAATATTTAGGACAGGGGATATGTGTGTTACATATTTTCAAGTGAAACTGGTAGTTGAATAAAATGATAATTTTCTCAATATTTGACCGCCAGGTGACCTCTAGTAAAAATTAATATGTCAATACAAAATTTAAAATAAATATTTTCTTCTGTGTTTTTCAATCAATTTTGTAACATTTTTCTTATAATACTTTAAGTCTAATGATGAAATGAGTGATAATTTTTAAAATTAAATCACACAGTTTGCTTATATTTAGCTATTCTTCTTCTTTTTTTAAAAAGGTCTTGAGGCAAAGTTTTGAGATCATTCTTTTTTTCATGAAAGACTCAACCGATATCCTCATTTTTTGTTTTGACTGCAAAGTACAGTTTCTTTTGATGATTGCAAGGAAAAATTTCATCATACTCTATCTATTCGGTTATTGTTTATCGTTATATTACTAGTATCATTTACTTATTCCCTTTTTTTTCCGGTGGCTATGTCGGACTCGAACTGATCAAGAACCGCACACCGTCTCAGGTACTAGTAGTCGGCGATCCAGGTGTATTCTTTTTCTTTTTTTTTGTTGACGAGACGGAAAATCCCTTCGGATCTGCTACTCCTTGGGGTACAGGAGTTAGGAGTATGTGGTCTTCCCATTCAAAACTCACTCTGGCACACTACTCTGGTACCCAGGTGTACCCTAGAAAGGGAATCCCTGGAATTCTGATGTATCTCGGATCTAGCTACGACTTACAGATAACCCCCTCCTAAGCGAGAAACCCCGATGTTCCCTTTTCTGCCTATAAAAGAGCGCGCGCTCCGTAGCGCGTCGCACTGCCCCTCGATTCAACCAATCTTCCAACCCCAGTTCTAGACCTCTCCTGGTCCTGTGGCACAGTTACTTGTACCCTAAGTTTTATCGTGTATTTACTCACATAATTTTATGACTAACTAACGCAAGAACAACTTACAGTCTTTTCATATTAAAACTATTATATTGCAAAGTTGCCTAAAATATCTCTAATTTTTCCTTCTAAAATATCACAATGATATTTCAAAATATCTATTAATACGTTTATCGTTTCACCTGTTGTGTTGATAAAATTATGCTGTGCTCTGCAGACTTGATACAATACGTAGTATAGTTTCTGGTATGTTTGAATAGAACGAAAGCGCTATGTTCTTTAATGATTCCTCATTTAAGATTATAGAACAAAAGTAATTATAGAGCAGAGAACCTATCTTAAAGTGAAGCGAAGCACAGTCTGTGGAAAAAAAACGAGAATCTATATTGGCGTCATTCTTCTAGTCTTTAATTGGATGACTTTGAAACTTTTCATTTCAAAGCTAAATTTAGACTGTGGGAGAGTCCACGATCTTTGAAATCTTAATATATTTCAGAGAATTTATTTATTTCGCAAAACCTAAGTAGTAGAACACAACCTTTTCCATTCTGAAAAGTCGAGAAACCTAGTGTTATTAGTGTTACTATTTTATGGTGTATACATCAATAGTTGATTTTTATCTGTATAACAAATAGAATTATTTAACCATCGTATGACACCCTAATCAATAAGGGAAACTAGTAGTTTTTCCCCAAACGATATTAGGAAAAAAAATGAAAATGGTGATTTTTAATACTAATTTCTTTAACGTCAGATATTTGCTCTATTTCGTAAGTATTCTATAGATTTCACATCACACATTAACAGCCTTTAATAGTCCACTGCTGGTTACGTAAGTCTCTCCTTAGAAAGTAGGTTTTGGTCTACTATAACATGTTGGCCACACGGGTAGATCTATAGATTTATGAGGATAATAATCGATTTTTAGACCAAGAAAATGTGACTTATTTTGAATTTTTCTTAGCCTCATTATGTGTCTATATTTTGAAATTCATGAGTCTAGTAGAAGATCTTTAGAATCTTGGTTCTTGGGGAGTTAATGAATTATGAAAATAAAAAATCTTTAACACACAATTGTTTATAAACTACAAATTTTAACAGAAAGATAATATACGTAGTTGAATTATGTTCTCTTAGGAACTGCAAGCTTTTATTTTCATTTCCAACGAAGTTAGAAGGGATCGAAACATATTATTAAAACAATCTTTATATAAATGTCAGGTAGAAAATAACTAAGTATTAAACATTGAAAAAATGAGATTTAGTACATAGATATATTTTATTCAGCGTTGACAATAAAAATCAGCTAGTCGTCACAAGATAACTGCGGGAAAAGACTACGAATACTTCGCTTGCCGGAGGCCTTGAGTTTACGACCTGTAAACTTGCTCCTATACTTAGAAACACGTAACGGTCCTAAAGAGTCGTCATTTCCCTCGTTGACTCGACCTTAAGTAAAAACGACACTTTATTGCAGTTCTGTCGGTGTTCTGAGAAATCTAATTAACAGAACACTTTATTACTTAGGAAAAGTAAATTCAAGAACAAAACTTTATAGGAACGCCCGTTTATTGCATCTGTTGGAAGTAGCCTAAGACATAGCTACTATAGTATCACCAGATAATTTCTTATAAGAAAAAGTTTTGCAACAAATAACTTTAGTTGAAATAGAAATGAATAAATAAAATTGTGCCGGCTTAAGACTTACTACAACGCCATCTACTGAAGTTATACCGAAATACGGAGTAACTGATACTATAACGCGATCTGGGAATTCTTGTACTGACTGGCATATATACAGCTTCCCCGCCCGCCTTGCGTGATCACCTCGCGTGATCGAAGGATCACCTTTGTGTTGCACGGACAAAAACCTGTTTCTCCACAAGGTCCATCCACTACCCGCTATGTATTTTCAGCTTTCTTTACTTTTTTTTAACGTGTGAAAACCCCCACGAGCCGTCACCCTACTGGGGATTGCGGCGGGGTAGTGTGTCGGAATCGGATCGACTAAAACCACACGGTGTGCCACTTTGCGCCTGTAATAGAAGGGATCCGGGAACTGCAGTTATTAAGCCATCTGGACCCCTCCTGGCGCCTGCTCGTTAGCGCGGGCACCATCATCGGGTAAACTCTCAGTTTAGGTGACGTATGAACCTTTTTTATTTACCCTTAATATAGATCTAACTTCCATGTAGATTATAATTTTTATATTTTGCGTGTCCTCAACAAATACCAACTAACTACAATTTTTAGTTGTACAAGTTATCATTATGAATGCGCATAAAAATTTATGTGTTTGTTACACTTTCACGTCTAAATCACTCAATTGATTTAAAAAATTCTTTCAAGAATGGACAGTAACATTATTAGAGAGTAACATAGGGTACATTTTCAATGCAATAGCTGATACAAAGGGCGGGGTAACTGGTAAAAGCTTGTAATTTGTAAAACTAAATTAAAGTATTACACTAGTAATAAGAAAAGCCCATTCTTTCTTTATGAGAAAACATAATATTTAGAATCATTGTCAAAATACAAATGCTCAATAGTTATAAGACTAGACAATTACGGAACATTCCACCTTTTACATAATTAAGTAAAAGTAAGGTGAAGATACAGTTCACAAGTCGAAAAACGTATAAATATATATGACTAGCTTTTGTCCGTGGTTTCACTCGCGTGGAATTTGGTCTGCCACATTAAGTTTCGTAACAGATCGTTCTAAATAAATATATATATTTTTTTAATAAAAGTATCCTATGTTACTTCTAATAAATCCAAGAACATGTGTACAAAATTTCATGATGATCGGTTGAGTAGTTTTCGCGTAAAATCGTAACAAACAAACTTACATTCGCATTTATAATATTAGTAGGGATTACTATAGTGATAAATAAAAAATACTGTCATACTGAATAAATTTAAAACCAATTAGACAAACTCAATATCAAACTGCGTACATTCGAAAACATTTACCAAAATTTTACACTTTCGACATCCCTATATATTTGGTTCAGTAATGAGTTACAGTAACTTGGGGATAGTAGAAGCGTATTTTATTCTCTCATAAAATAAGCCTTCGACCTCACCAGTAACTAGTTGTCGCGGCAAATTCCCATGTTGCCTCTTTACAGGTAATTTATTGTTACGAATATGTATACCTAAAAGTAAGTTTTATTTAGATATTTTGTGGATATTTGTATTCCCTAATAAATATGTACTTTCTGTGATTTATAGTAGTTTTGTAGAACCTTTCTAGAACTCTTCTGCCATAGTCAAAGTTATCAAAGTACTTTGAACATAGTAATCCAATTTACATACAATTTTTCGTAGTTCTCTAACTTTGAAACCATTTTTAGAACATTTGTTATCTACAAAATATTTATAGGTATCAACTCCAGACTTTAAAAATATACATATAGACTATAAAACTTTGGCCCACGGCTCCACCCGTATGTGTGTCGGTTATTGTGGTACATAGCAATATACGTGTCATTCTGATGTATAAGCTATATTACTGTAAAGTTTCTTCTAAATCCATTGCGAATTGTTTGCGTAAAAGAGTAGCAACCATCCATACCATATTAGTAGATAAAGAAGAAAGTAACAGAGCTCCAACTGATATATCACCTCCAATATTTTTATTCATGCTGACATATTCGAATTTTGTTTACATTGTATCATTTTCCACACAATACGTTTTATTATTTTCTACTTTACTAATGCTCACAACACGCTTATTTATCACTGTTAATAGTGTTTACTATTTCTATTCGCTTCAAGAATGTATAGCGTTCATGTGCATATTTGCACGTTCTTAAAAATTTTGATCCTCTGATCTCATCAATATTGAAATACATAGAGTACACTGCTGCTTCTAAAAAGGTACTACTACTTAACGTGAAAAACGCTTACGGCAACAAAAATAATATATTATAAACATTTGAAATTAATAATATTTTACTAACCTTTAAAGGTTTCCATATTTGAACTCAAACATCGTAATTGAAATGTGCAAAATTTGTATTTTTGAAAGTACTAACTGATCAAGTCATTAGTAAGATAAATAATTTTCATTAAATGTACGCACAGCAACGAAATAATTTACAGAAAAGATAAATTATTCATTGCCTATAATTGCTTGCGAGAAAACGCTAAATCATGCGTAACCTTTTGTACAATCGTTAATATATCTCATTTTAAAACATCTACACGCTGTAAATTAATGGACTCTTTGAAAGCTTAAGTACTGGTGCAAACTTTGTAATGTTCAAAAATGAATTAAATTCTACATAAATAATAGAATGACATTCTTTGGCCGCAATACAAAGTGTGAAATTATTAGGTAAAAAGCACACATTTAGTTTTCATTAAATACAACATTTTGGAGACGGTTTCAGTAATACGATTTTTTTTCACTAAATAAGTTTTTAAATTTTATAACAGACAGTTCTGCTTTTTTTGGTAGCTCTCGAGAAAGTTTATTTTTAAAGTAACTTTTTAATGGTTTTCCGCCGCAAACCGACTCGTACATCCATTACAAATATTTTTAAACGAATAACATCCAAACCAGCACAGGTAAGGTAAAGTTACTACGCACTTTACGAACAGTATTCAATTTTAAATTTCATTATAATAAATTTTAAAATAGGATCGAAAATTTCAAAAATAAGTGTGTCATAACTCATGTTAAACTCTTAAGGAAACAGTTTTACGTGTATGTAAAAGGGAGTTGAATAAGTTTTAATTAACTTCATGGTACAAACAAAAGTAAAACTCAAAAACTTTAGATGTGCGTCGTGTTTGAGTTTAAATATTGGATATCCCATAGCACACATGCCAAAGTTTAACTGTGTTCGAAAAGTAAACACCGCTTGTTTTAAAATTCAAAACAATAATAAAACAACTATTATACTTAAAATGATCACAACAAACCCTACTATCCTTAAGCGAACGTAGTTGCGAAATGAAAATTGTATTTGAAACATGGTATATCAGATCTGTTTTACAAGACTTCGAGAATATATTTGATAGAACAAATTGATTTCGGTATACCTAGTGTAGACAAGATGTGTAAGCCGATGTGATACAGAAAATGTAGATTATATTATTAAATAATAACAATGTCTTGTTATATAACAGACACGGCTGTCTACTAACTAGGAAGGCCCTAAAAACTAGACACAAAAGAAGAAACCTTCGGTTCATTTTCGTCGTTTATAAAGCAGTAACGGTGTTGATAAAGACAAAAGATAGTTATTAACGAATCAAATAATTTCACAGTAGTAGAGCTATGCTCATTTCTGCAGGAACGGGCCGGCTCGATCGGGGCAGTACTACCCTGTCACAGGGGATCAACCTAAAGCGACATCATTCGTGCTGTCGTGTTTCATTGGTGAGTGTGAGGCCGGAGGCCCATTGATGCAGGTGTGACAGTTATTGTGGCAACTGTGTTAGCCTTACACTGCCACGATGACTATCATGCCTTTTACGTATCTAAAAATGCGTGAAAAAGCATCTCACTAGGCCACCATAGTGTGGGTCACCATACTGTATTGTCTACATTTGCAATGAGTATGGTGACCACAACTCTTGGATTCTATTCGTGCTTTCTATCAGGCAGAGTAGCGTCACTTTGCAGGCTCTTGATATAGAACATATATATATAGAATGTCAATGTCTCTTAATGCCGGGTTGTTCCTCTTATACAGTCGGTAATTACTCAAAAATTACGAGTACATTGTTATTGTTGGTAAGGCACTCTTGTCTATGAGTAACGAGTATTTATGGGTGGTGAAAGTCACATTCTATAAGGTGACCTGCGGGTTCCTTTGCCACTTATGTTATAAAAGTATGTGTTATCAACCTGTTACTAAACTAATCTTCTCAATGCAATGACATAATTATCAACCTGTATTGTTTATACTTTTTACAACTACCAAAATACTTTGTACTTATGAAATCACTTAAATATTTACAGATTTATCTACCTGAACCCCGATCACATTTCTATTCTCTGTGAAACTGAATGTTTAATATTAAAATTTGAAGGATACCTTAATTTTCCGAATTGTACCGGGACGGTATTTCGTTGATCATTCTTGAGGCTTGTGTGAACGTTGATAATTCAATTTCATGACTAGAGAAATTACATGAATATTAATCGACATGCAACTAAGTTCCCACTCTGTAAGGAGAAACATTTACTATTACTCCATCGATCACCTATTAAATTACACTATAGTAATAACATATATTGCAACTAATGTAAATATCGCAAGAAAAATTGTCGTAATATATGTATATGTTTGAGAAATTATGACATTAATTCACATACATTTACTATTGTAGTATACAAATTTAAAAAACAAAAAGTCTTACAGATAATTTTAAAGATTTTACTTAAGTCTTGCAAAAGTATGTCATAAATATTAACAAAAACTTAAAACATTATTTGATAATAACAAAAATAAAGTTAAAAAGAATAAGCGAAAACGTACTCTCGAAAAAAAGCAAATACTTTACTCTAAAACGTTGCAGGATTATGCAGAACATAGTATATTATACATTTGACTAAACACCTCGACGCACTGTATCATTGAATTTCATGTCTTAGTATTGACTTATAATTACGCCTCCAAAAGTTTAGAGTTTCTTCCCAGAGTGAATCTTAGATAATGCTGGCACCTAGCGGTAAAATTCGACGTATAAAATATCTATATAAGATTTACTTATAAAAATAAACATCATTTATCATTTAGGCAAGTAGAGCCTCTTTAGCCCCTATTTGGCACGGTCCCGTTTAGTTTTGCCTTGTTCCTTCGGATTACGTGCATTAACGAGGGATTGTAGAAAGTCTATTAAGTATGACTCCTACGTACTTTTTGTTGAAAATTATCTAAACTTACTACGAGATTTGCAAACAATATAGATAGGTTTAAATTGTAGGCTTGTGTTAATATTCATTACTGATCTCAAATATTATGATTTCATTCTTTATACATTTGGGTTCTGATGTGTTTTTTAAGTAAAATTTATGTATTTGTGTTTAAATACATAGAATTGTGTGTATATTACGCAATACTAATACGAAAGAGACGCTGAGTGTTTATATTTTTGAAGGTTTGTAACTGTTATTACCGTTCTCTTTTTTTTGTTTTACTATGCCAAAATTCCCCCGGATACCACCTACTGGTGGTTATATCGGACTCGAACCAACCAAAAACCGCACGCTGTCTCAGATACCAGTAGCCAGAGAACTAGGTGTACCCTGGAAACGTCGCATCGCGCTGCCACCCTGGCCTGCTTCTGCTAGAGTGACAGATGGCCTCACGTATCGGGCCCAGCGGATCTGGAGAGTTCTAAACCGGTCCTAGTACTAGCTTGCTCGCAGAAGGAGACGGTGGCGTTCCACTTGCTCTCACTCCGTAGTATTGCCGTAATCATGCTACCAAGCGAGAGAATACCTACTCTGATGGCCGCCACAAGGTCACGCATCAGCTCTGCAAACGCTGGGCATTCTGCTTACATGTGGAGCGGCGTGTCCACGATCCAGCTATCGCAGTGGTGACACTCAGGCGTTAGCTATTTTCAGATCAGACAAGAATGATGTCTGAAGCATCCTATCCCAGTGATCACCTGTATCAGCCAGTATCAGAGGGTCCCGTGATTCCTCTTGAGCCAATCTTCCATAACGGATCTCACCGCCACAATGACGGCGTGCCCGGCGCTTGTTTGTCCAGGTCGTTCCTTCCACTCCACCACAAGGATCTGGCGGAGTTGGGTTTACTGATTCTCGATTTTCCGAGTTTTAAGATTCCGGTCCAACCCCCGCGCCTGTACCACTATATCTTGTACCACTGATAAAAAGCTGCAAGGGCTTTTGCTTCCAAGGCCCATAGTGGAGTGCCGGCCAGGAGACTCGCCGTCCCAAAGGAGATTGTGCGGTGTCCTCTTATGACCCTGATGGTCAACACTCGCTGCAGTCGTCGTAGTATCGCGACGTTGTTGGCCTTGAGGGTCTCCGCCCACACTGGTACTCCGTAAAGGGCCATTGACTGCACAACTCCCGCGTAAAGTCTCCTGCAGGAGTCATCGGGTTGCCTCATGTTAGGCAGCAGCCACACCAAGGCTCGCGCTACTTCTACCGACTTTAAGAATATTTACTTTAATGTTACAAACAACAATTTATAACAAATAAGATAAGTATTTACCTAAACTCATACGATATTCCTACTTTCACTCAAAGTTCATTAAAAGTTATTCCAATAAGCAGTTGAGTGAGTGCAGCAATCACTATGGGTCTATGGGATTTGGACCATAAGCGTTATATAGGTCAACTGGGCGTTCAAAGGGCGTTTAGTGACTGTCGATAATGTGATTACCTCCTACTGAAATAACTAACGTTCGGTGAAGAGCTTGCGTTGAAAGCTCTGTTTATGTAAACATGTTTTATTTTTCTTTGCACACGGTAAGTGAATCTGTTGATGTGATCAGCCTTCCGCTCAGGGAAAGGGGAACCGACTTTGTTATATCTGACATAATTTTTTGTATTTTGTTATTTATTCGTTGTTATTTTTGTTGTCACTCCTGTAAATTCTCAGAGAGATAAGGGGAGCTATTGTATATCTATACAATGATTACTATATCCTTGGTGTCAGGTGTGAAAATGATATTATGTTATAAATGCCAAATATGGTATAATGTGAAAATGATTGAGATTGTATTTTATGAGAAAAACTGAATATTTAGAGAAACAGTTAACGTATACTCTATCCATATTATTATATCAACGTTTGCCTGCAGTTCCACCTGCACTTGTGTCAGTTATCGCGGTGATTCTTGAAAATTAATATATTATAAAATATTTTATATGTCGGTTAGATTGAAATAAAACAAATCCTAAATGCTAAGTGAAATTTACCACAACACTTAAAAGAAAACTGTATCTAATCAGTCAAGCCACTTATGAGATTAGGTAGCTTAAACACACAGACAAAATATTGTAGTGAGTTCTGTGACTTAATAAAGACTCACTTCATTAGTTTTTTATCAATGTCTTTAATGTGTGGACATCGGCTTCTTGCAATTATATTATATGTATAGATAATATACACTTAGATAATATATGTTTATGACCAATAGATATATATAAATTAATTAGCGGCTGTTAAATGTAATGTTTTCACTTAAATTAACAGTCCTGTTCACCTAGTGACTAATGACTGATAGGTAGAAATAGTAAAATGATTCCGACCAGGACTAATAAGTGTTAGATGACCACAATAATTTATTACATGACTTTCATACCATTACATAAAAGAAATAACTTTAATTGTGCCGGCTAATCTCTGAACCGAAGAGACAGACTTTGAAGGAACTTACAAATGGGGAAGTACATAAATTCCACGTGGACGAAGTCGCGGGTAACGACTACTTAAATAATATTTTTGTACATTATTTAGAAAGTTGGTTACTATACTAAAGACTCTCTTGCGTTCGTACCAGATCGTCATGTGTGCAATTTTTCAGGTTAGTATTATAATTGATGCAAACTCAGAACTGGTTTTTTTAATCACTCCCATGTTCACCACAGTAACTCCTGTACTCCAGGATTAAAAGTAACGACTTGATAACAATAAAAAAGGAACACGACATGACACTCGGGCAGTCTAAGGAAAAATTAAGCTGTTTTGGAACTCGCAACGATATTAATCAGAAGAAAACTGGAGGAGTTGGAATATAATAAGTCCACTTCCCTCCTTAGTGAAGCGGATGATAAAGTGAAGTAAAAATAGGCGTACACCTTTTAAAATAAGAAAGTAGCTAGGACATAAAAATATGAGTTCAAATATGAGTGAGCTATTCTCGATTTCTATAATATGTATATATGGTGAATCGTCTGAACACACAAAAATTTATCTTAGTTGACACACGATCCCCATTGTATGCCACATTGACATCTGTAAATTATGCAGCATTATATTGCGTCCCTTTTTTTTTTTATACAGAAACCTACCAAGGTCTATTCTGCCTGATGGAAAGCATGAACAGAATCTTTTCATTGTACCAAAGACTACATTCTCAGAGGATATAATGAACAGAGTCTTTACACTTAGAGTCAGGTAAGGTAATTTAAATGAGTATAGTTTGCTCTTTTAGTGACCATGTCCAGTAAGAAATTGTAGACACAGTGATCCACCTCAAGCCAAAACTGGTTTATTGACCATTTACATCACTGTATATAATATGTGCATTAGAGTTTTCAAGTCATATAAAAAAGGTAATCAAACACTACATTAACATTTTTTTTTTCTTAAGGTGTGGTAGCCCCCTCGGGCAGTCATCCCACCGGAGTTTGCGGCGGGACTAAAACCACACGGTGTGCCACTCTACGCCTGAGACAGGAAGGCTCCGGAAACAGCAGTTATTATGACATCCGAAAACTAATATAACTAAACTAACTATAAAGCTAACCATGGAAATATTTGAAGTAAACCTTAAAGCGCCTCTTTGTGTTCAGATCAGAAATAACGTTGTTGATATTACTTACCGACCGCACTCATGATATTAAACAGCAAGCCCACTTTGTAAATACCTGAAAAAACAACAAAGTTAACGTCAATTGTACTAGAACTCATAAAACGCACGGCCTCAACAATCCTATTTAAATATAAATACGACGCAAAAGGACTTTTGCTTAATGCGACTTATTCCACGCTCTTTGATATTCCGCTTCGAAACCTAATTAGACTGGTCCCTCGGACACATTGTAGTAACTAGACATCTAGCGGATTTTGTCGGAACTACAAAGTCCCAATACAGCGAAATTAGGTTGCGTGCCACATACAAAAGTTTTGTGGAAGTTGTCAGTAGATAAACTTTAGTTTAATATTTTTGTGTATAATCGTGTATATAAATAAATATCTTCATATTAAAATATGCATTTTTCAAATTATCTACCAAAAGAGTAGATTATTTATTAAAATCTGTGTTAAGTATTGATTAAACTTATAATGAGTAGTAACAATTCATGTGAGATTGAGCAATAATAACGATATCGTCCGACACGGTTGTATATCAACCACTCCTCCCCTCAATCAACAAATAAACAGATATTTCATTCATTACAGAACAACTAAAAAAACTTTAAATAATTGTTTCAAAATTATAATATTATGTATAGTGGCCTCAAGCACTCAGTCGACGTTATTAATTTACGATTTACTTAAGCTTTATTTGTATATATAGGTTACTAACTTATTTGAAGACGTCAACTATTAACTAAGACTAAGTACATCGAATAATAATTATTCTAGTTGGGCTGTACGATTACATGATAAATGTTTCTTAAAGTAATAGGATAGATCTAATAAAGCGGTAAAAATGTATTGGATAAGTCTTAAATGTAATGCGAAAATCGTTTAAAGTCTTATCTGTGTCATAATGGCAAATCTGAATATCTTACTTATAAAACAAGTATTGAAATTATTCAAAACAATCTCAGATTTTATTGCCCGACACGTGAAACTTTCGCGGAAGCCGTGAAAAAGTAATAAACAAAAACGGAATATGTGAGATGGCTGATAAGTTACACATTCTGGCACTTCTAAAATGTATGGCAGGTACTCGATACATATTACATGCGCATTAATACTTCAAAAATTTATAAGAATTAAATTTGCTATCGTGTAGAAATCCTAGGGTCTTCACCTTACCAAGGATCATGGGGAAGGGTATTTCGGCACAGATCTGACTAAAATCTCACAATGTTCTTATTATATTGCATCGGATACACCCTAGAAATGAAGGTTCTTAAACCACCATCAGAGCACAGAGGGCCTTTAGAACTAACTTTCAGCTTAAATCATGTTAAATCTCTAAGTTACCACCTCCAGAGCTCACGTAGATTAGATATCATTCAGCATTCTCTGGTAAGCACCAGAGAATTATTTGAGAATGCAGGTATTTTGAGATGGAAAAGTACTGACCTTCCCTTTTTTACCTTCTGCTACTCTATGCACACATCACTTTCTCACAAAAAAAGAAATATCATGGCATCTCACACATTCACAATTTGGATCAAGGACAAAACCACGGTCTCTAGTGAGAAGTTTGCTATAGGAGTAAAGTATAAAATATTATTGGAATAGTTGCCATGAAGTCTTATCATCATCGTCATTATCATCTCAGCCAAAAGATGTCCACTGCCGGACATACACCACCCCCAAGATTCTGCACAGCAACTGGTCTCTTGCCGCCCCCATACAACGGCTTCCCGAGACCCTCACCAGGTTATTGGACCATCTTGTGTCTTGGGTCTTATCGTGGCTTACCTAAATTTTAATCTTTTCAGTCAAAGCTATTAGATAAAAATTATATACAATTTTCGAACAAACATCAAATTGCTAAAGGTATTTATATTTCACAGTTGAGCTTTTCTCGAAGAACCTTTTCACTAAAACTTTTTAGTGTCTGTATTTTCTTAGAGCAATAAAGGTTACTTCAAGTTAATCCCTTTCAACTTGTAAACACGACAAATTGTACAGGCTTCCATTTTGTTTCATATCCCTGTAATCCAGGAGCGATCTAATGTGTGGTCCAAGTATGAGCGGTTGAACCTGAAGACAGTTATAGCTACATATAAATGAAACAAAATGCAATTTTGAAATAGGACTTTGAATCAAATGTTGAAACAACTAAAACTCAGAGATATTGTAGACTTCTATAATAATTATAAAAAAAACTTCACATAAATTTTACACGGCCGTTTGATCTCAAACTAGACAGAGCCTGTACAATGACAACCGGTCGGATAAAAACAATTAAAGAGAAAGGTTTCCAGTATTTTAAAACCAATAAACTTATTATGAATTGTATTTAGATTTTAGATGCTACATAAGATTACAAGGTAAAATATATTTTTGAAAACCGAACATTTCGACCAAAGTTGAAATCTGTGCGATCGTGAACACGGGTGAACTAACAAGAATTTAGCGACACCTGCTTGAACAAACAGTATAAAGTAACTCCAATATTTAAGATGTTTATTTCAAATCGTGTATAGATCATAGGGATTCAAATACTTACTACGTTTAAATTGAATCGATTTAGTAGGTGGAGCAACTTCCTCGTGATAGACGGACAGACAGACGTATGGAACTCGAAATACTTTTTTTTTTTATATATTCAGTCTCGCTACCACCTGAGTCTCACGTTTTTTAAACCTTAACTTTTTCCTCCTACAGAATTATCGCAAAGGAAACTGGTGCAGAGAGTTTTATGGCAGAAATAAATTTTATGTGGTAAAAGTGTTGACGTCATCGTGTTTTGAATTTATTTTCACAGATATAAAAGTATAGTGTGCTATAAAGAGCGTACAGCGCAGACAAGAAGTTCTGTAAAAAAAAATACACATATATGTGTATAAACATGTATGTACTAACGTAGTAATCAACAAAATCACGTACATTATTTTGCTTATTAAATTCTACTAAAATTATTTAGAGATAAACTTAATTTTAATTTTACGTTCTCAGAACTCGTGTCTTTTACATCATTATTCTTTTATGATAGTATGATAGCGGGTCTTATGTCCCTGCAACAAAAAGTTGGGATCCTCCGACAAGGCAAGGTGATCATGCCTAGCGAACAGCAGCCAGACGGTTGATGCTAAAATATTCTATAATGTAGGCACTAATCACGACACGTGTCAAAAACCTTTGTATCTCTTTTTAAATAAATATTGAAATAACTAATACATATACGCAAAGAAGTACAAAAAACCAAAATTTTAAACTTTTTTTATATAAAAATGAATATGAAATTTCAACAAAAATCTACGTTACAGAAGTGCTTAAAAATATTTATTTATTTATTTATTTATAACTTTATGCACAAATACATACATCGGCGGACTTAATGCCTAAGGCATTTTCTGCCAGTCAACCGATTGGGCGACGCAGAGAAAATATGAGATAGGTGCACTTAAGAATAACAAGTAATTGCCAGAGGATTTAGTATATATAGACCAGATAGACCATAAATAAGTAAATATACTTACATAAACACATAACTATATAACACATACATATATAATACACATACACACAACTCATATACATACGTGCATACATATTACCACTATAAGATATAATAATACCAGGTGGTGAACTAAGACTCCGCCATTTCAGCCAGTAAAAGCCTCTTCACCCGAACCTTAAACGAGTCGCGACTTTTAGCCATCCTGACTTCGAGGGGAAGCGCGTTCCAAGAAAGGATAGCCTGCACGAAGAACGAAGAACCGACAAACCCAGTGGAGTGAGAAGGACAGAGTAGAAGGAGATTATTAACCGAACGTAGATTTCTGTTATGGTTGTTGCTCAATAATTGAATTTGGGATGTTAAATAAGTGGGAGGGGATGGGGAATTGAGAAAAGAATATAGTAATGTGAGTGCACGCAATTTTCTGCGTTGACGAATAGGTAGCCATGTGAGCTGGGTCCGGAAACTGGAGATATGATCCTACTTACGAAGGTTAAAGGTGAATCGAATGCAGTTATTGAGAAGACGTTCTAGCTTGTTGAGGAGATCTGCATTCAGGTCGTAATAGCACACGTCACCATAGTCGATCAGAGGGAAGATTAGAGATTGCACGAGCGTTACCTTAGTTTTCACGGGAAGGAAGTTTTTCAGGCGGTATAGTGTTCTCAGGATTCCAGTGACCCTCTGGCACACGTATGTAACTTGATCACGCCAGTTCAGTGTACAATCAAGTTGTAAGCCTAAGTCTTTCACTGTTGCACAAATAGGTATCGTGGCACCATTTAAAGTAAATATAGTAAATAAAAATAGCACGGAGTTTGGAAGTTAGGGTCTTGATCCATGTCTCGGTGAGCACATAAAGTCGTTAATCGTGCGCGTGCAACCATGTGTACCCACACACTTGTGTAGTATAATGTTATAATATTAATTTTGCAGTCAAACATTATAATATTTGCTTAGTCGGTTGGCCTAGTGATTTAAGCGGTTGCAACGCCGCTCTTACTACACTGAGTGCTGTGGATTCAATCCTCACATGGGACAACATTTTGTATGATCCACAAACTGTTGTTTTGAGTCTGGGTATTATTTGTGTCCGTTTCTTGTATATTTGTAAAGTACCCCGTGACTTAAGATTTATTCCTAGTGCGAGCGGTATCTTTTAAGGAAAAGAAAAAAATATATATCTCTTGCGTAGTTGGCTAGTCTCGGGTGAGACTGGCTGCCGTGGCTGAAATCGGATAAGATCAAATATTAGCAAAGAGCAATACATATTTCAGAATTTTTTATTTAAAATTATACTTTAAATAAATATGTTTTCCATCTATTTCTACTTCAAACTGTCATCAGCCCTTTAAATATTCATTTGAAAGTATTATTGCAAAAAAAAACGCTTCCACCTTTAGCCATAAAACCACCAGGGCAGTTCTGTGTACATAAAACAAATGGCGCTGTTAAAATTGTAATAATGTTTTTAAGGTTTTCGCTCGCGCATTTGAAAGCCCCGAATTGTTTGCTGGTTGACCCTTTTCCTGACATCCTTATAATCTAAATAAAAACGAAAAATATGCCTTTCACTTACTGAGTATTGTCTGAATTTCGTTTACAATTCATACAGATCTGAGAAGTTATTTTAGAGAGAGATAAGCATATGTCAGTTTGAAATATTCAAATTCTACAGAAATTAAATTGACAAAAATTATTTTTATATATGTATATGTTATATATGTATAATTTTATATATGTTTGTATACAAGTCACAAAATCGGTTTCATGCCAATCAAATCAAGCTTCCTTTTCATTTTTTTGTCGAGTGAGTGCAATAAGTGGAGACCTAAACCCTAAATTCTAGAAGTTAGGGTTTAGGTCTAAGGGTAGATATAGCAGTCCATGTCCGTGCCCAGTCCAGGGTCCATGGACAACCCTACTCACTAACCTTCAGGTAACCTCATATTTTGCTTGACAATAACTGCTTAGAAGTTTCACTGTGATTATATCGAAAACCACGCACCAGAAAATATGTGGTATTTAGATTATGTTAGTTACTCACCTGATTATCCTTGTCACTAACCGATGGTTAGAAAGTTTTGGTGCTATTTGAATGTATGTAAGTGTTTGAAAGAATGAGTACGCAACTAATGAGCTGCAGTGAATTGCTGGGACCCCAACTTCACTTGAACAGTCGAAAACTTCTTGTTATAACAAGCTGAAATCATCCGAGCGACTGTAGCCACACTACATACATGCCACAGATCCCGACGTGCAAACTATCCTGATACATGAGGAATTTTTCTTTTGTAACGACGGCCAAGGATAAAATAATACACTTGCGCGTGCAGATTGTATAAGCTACTTATTCCGACGTGGACTATTATCACGACACGAGAAAAGAAGGTGGCCGCTATACCACCGGACAATAGCTAAACTAGGCGCGTTTACGGGCAATTTGAAAAAGCTACTAATACACATGCAACTTGATACCTGTCGTCAGTGCTGTCGAACTGCTCTCCACCATTAGTAAACAATGATTATTAACCAATACTACATATGACATAATGACATACGATGCAAATGTTTGCATGCGCATAACCTTTTTAGATTTAAGAAAATCGTTCGGTGACAGACAAACTTACTTTCAACAACATAAGTATGCTCAACCTTTAGCATACTCACTATTCTCGATTAAATTCTTCAAACTCTTAAGCCTCCAATAAATCATTACTTGAAGTTATAAATTTTGATCTTTAATAAATGGAACACCTATTTATAGATATATTGTGTCCCCTTTTATCGTTATCTTGCTGTTCACACTGTTGAATTTATCAACAGACAAGACGAACAAAACTGACAAAAGACAATATATCATTCCGTTACTTCATAATGGATCTATCAACTCCCGTTTCATGGAATCTATATGGAAACAAACTGTTTTTCTCAAACACTATATCGCTTACGTACAAAAGAGACAAAGGCTGTATTTATTACGGATTAGCTTGATAAAAGGTGCCAGTTGACCGTACTAAGCTCTTAAATCTTATTTGATAAGGCATCACATAAGGTTTATGTATTTTGTTATCGAAAGGAAAACATTAAGACCTAAAATTTGCGCAAAAATTATGTTATTATCACATTAGCTGGCCCACATAGCTTAATCAGCCTCTTAGAAGGAATAGATCTACCCCTTTTTTCTACAACACTACTTAAACAAATAAAATAATGAATTCTTCAGCTTTGAAATATTAATGTAGATTACTATTGATTACACACACTGCAATTACAAGTTAGTGAAAAAATGGTGATATTTTTGATCCACTATAAGTATATTTATATAATAATAATAATATATAGAACTTAATATATTTTAATAATATCGAGAATCGTAATTAATTTAAATTAAAGTTCAGAAGATAAACAAAAAAGTATAGGTGTATTGAATGTAAAATATATATATTTCTTTTGTTTATATTATTTCTTAGACTCTCCTCTAAGCGTTGTAATGATAGCGTTTGTAACTATTTTCTGTTTAAGGATGATTAAGTAGTATGATTTGGCATTTAAAAACCTGTCAGAGTCTAATGGATGAACTACCCACAAACCCTAATTTCAGTAATTGACCTGAAGAAACGGATACCTTTTTTGTTACGAAACCGTATTCAACTTTAGCAAGAAACCATGTAAAAACTAAATACCTATTTAAGTAAAATTCTACAAAAGGATTCTGAAAGTCACGCAATAAGTAGCCCAATTTCTAAAACTTGAAGGAATAATAAAAAGTTAAGTTTTTAATGACTTACTCGCAAAATCTTTGCCATTCGTCCATTCAACTTTTGGGTGATGCAAAGCTATATTTTTGGATTCATAAAAGATATTAATATAATCACAGTGACAAGTCCAAACCGAACTCTGGAACATATACATATATTGTATAAGCTTTTATTTACCTTGTATGTAAGTATGTTTGGTCGATGGAATCTTGGAATTCAATTTTGAATTTTTAACCGATTGAGCCTAAGTGTTGCACGTATATATGTATATCTATGTCGTGCGACAATGCAATATTATAATGACAAGCTTGAACTGATGAAAGAGCTAGAAAGTGGCCATAGTAATTCTGTAATGAAACGACGCAGCCCTATCGAGCTTGGACTCTTTTGATGCGTCTTCATAAGTACTTTAATCGTAGAAAATGTTCATACGTTACCCCATCACACTTGGGAAAATAAGTTCATCACATTTGTTATTTTTTTTATCATGAACAGATTGTGAAACTTGTCTCGCGATAACGAACAGTAAAAAATAAAACTAAATGTAGAATAAACTTCTTTAAAAATAAACTTTTATTTAAACGCTCTTAAAAGATTAAAAATAAAAATATATATCTATATATTAATACGTGATGCAAAAACTTTGGACTCCTTTTTACGAAAATTGCGCTGAAGCAGGAGCATAAAATTTGGCACTCTTATAATTTATGTGTAAGAGAAGTGCAGAACGGTAATATTTTTCAATAATAATGCTTATAAAGTACATTAAATCAATAAATAAAACATTACACAAACCAGCATGCATTTGACACACGCATACACAAGTACTTGTACACGTATACATGCTCTGTGGTCAAATTGTTTTTTTTTTGTTTATTATAGACATGAATGTCAAACAGAAAAGTTTGTTTACTGTGGTTTTATTGAATGTCAAACAGAAAAGTTTTATTTGACGAATACTACATGAAATACTGAGCGCTTCTACAAATTTATGTAATATATATAAGTTGTGTAGCAGTAAGATACATTTAAATGTACACGGACTATCATTATATGCATAAAGAAAGTTCTGTAGCAGCATTCTACAATAACAATATTCAGGTACAAAAAAATATAATTTCCTATTGATGGTTCAAAGCAATTATTGTAGTTTACGATTTCAGTAATTGCATATATTTCAGGATAAATAAGTGATTTTGAGTGATACGTATATTTAAATGTGCACGAAGTATCAGAATTAACAACATCATCATACAGGTAAAAACTTTTTCTCTTCTTAATTCCAGTAATTTAATTAAAGAACTTTAATTATGCCTCGATATAGAACATTAACGGGTTGGAGTGAGAGACAAAGAAGGAATATTTCTCCCCATCAGTAGTATTCGATAGTAATATGGTTTTGAGAGAAACATTTAAATGTGCTCTAAATGTCATTTCAAATGTGTTTTTAAGTTATGATTGTGGATTAATGGATTTAGAGGGTAGGTTTTGTAATGCGAAACATTTTGAATCTGAAGTGACTTTAGGCCACCGAACTGCATTCACTTCATGTTGTCACAAGGGTGTCAAAGGGTAGTACCCTTAAGTCAAATCAATATTTTAAATCATTGTATGATGGACTTACTTCAAATGAACCTTCAATAAAAAGTAAATCAAATTTTGAAAATATTTTGAAAATATTAGGAAATATTATTATATATTCATGTCTTGCTATGGTTAGCTCAGAAGCCAAAGCTGCTGAGGCGGAGTTACAAGTAAAGTGTATCATTTCAAAATACATGATGTTTTATATTACAGATCAGGCCCAATGACTGTCGCATATGGTCGCTCAAACGTTGGAACGCAGTAATCAGTATGAACCTTCATTGCAATGAAAGATCGAAAGATATTTGTATGCTCATTAAAGTAAATCATGATTTAGATCTACGCCGATTCAATGATGCAGTTCAAACTGATGTAGCAGTAATATTTGGTACAGTTGATGGTGAGCCACCTTAGGACGCATTAGTCAATGGAACAAGAATGCGCATCAAATTTAAGTATCGAAATTCAATAGATTGCGAAGTTTTAAATGGGACTGCACGTAGTAAGAGAATTTTGATTCCACGTATAAATTTAACGTACTCTGGAATTATTTTACCATTTAACTTTCAAAGAACTCAATTTCCTATAATACCTGCATTTGTGATGACAATAAATAAGTCTCAAGGGCAAACATTCCAGAAAATTGGAGTTTTATTAAATCGGTCAGTTTTTACACATGGGCAATTGTATATCGCAGCAAGTAGAGTTCGTTCATTTGATGGTTTAAGGTTTTATATATCCGAATATAACGGCCAAGGACATTTAGCAAACGATGAAAGAGTTTTTGCAAAAACTATTGTTTTCAGAGAAGTTTTAAATCATTAATTAAATCATTGCAATATGCGATAAAAAAGGGTCTAAATGGATAGTATTTTTAATGCATGATTTTTTTGTTTTGCATCCTCTTATAGCATGTTTTGTATTAATAACAGTAACAAATAACAGTCTTGGTCAAATCTGTGGTAATAGTAGTTTAGTTTTCGACGGTAGAACCTTAATAATGTTTGAATATTATATTTCAATAATATATATTAAATCACTTACAATTTTAATTTATTATGATAGAATTTCAACTACTGGGCAACCACTAGTAGTAATAAAAATATAAATTTATTATGTCATTACACGTTTCATATGACATGAAAGCTTGTCACAAGATTTATCTATGTAGATAAGTAAGTAAATTAAATAATTAGATCGGATTCCTTTAAATTTCTAAAAACTTTCAAATTAATTATTATAAATAGGAGTGCCAAAATTGCACGACTAGCTTTTGTATCATGTAAATTGTTTAATGGCATTATAAGTTGATAGTAAAAATTTTCAAGGAAACGTTTATTTTATTTTAAGCGCGTTTAGTAGTAGTAGTAAATTTCAACACGAACATACCGGCTCAACCGGGACAGTACTACTCTCTCACCGAACACCAACCTAAAGCGACAGCAACCGTGCTGTCGTGTTTCGTTGGCGAATGCGAGACTGGCCCATTGATACAGGGGTGACAGTTTTCGAGGTAACTGCGTGAGCCTTGGTAGCCTGCGTGAATCGTGGTAACTGCCACAATGACTGTCATGTCAAGCGGGGCGTGAACAAACATCTCAGTAGGCCGCCATAGTATTGGTCACCATACTGCATAGTTTGCATTTGCAATGAGTATAGTAACCTTAAACCTTGGATTCTGTTCATGCTTTCCATCAGGCAGAATAGAATCAGTTTGGTAGCTTCTTAATATAGTTTAAACATAATCTTGTGTTTATAGAAATTTTCTTTGCTTTTAATGAATTCATGTTTATATCGAAAATAACACAAATCACGAAAAAACCACGATTAGGTGCCCAATTATAACAAGAAAAGTTGTTATGTTAAGTCATATATAAACTAACAATAAAAGCACCTTTATTTCAGTACTAAGCTGAATTTGAAGAGCCATTTAGCCTCCAACAGCGGTGAAGAACCCGCTACAAACAAAAACAACGTAAAGTTATGGTCAAATTTCTGATACATGCTTAAGTTTTGTTACTTATTTATTTAATCATAATTCAAGTGAATATTTTATATTCTATACGATTAATTGTTATTTTTTGGTCCCTTTACAATATAAAGTATACCATCGTTATATTATTTATTTATTTAAACAAATATGGGCTTAAGCTGAATTTTGTCTAGTAACAGAATTTGAACAGTGTTAAATTAAAGATCTTAAGTCATCACAACTAACCTAGCTTATGACACCCAACCGCAATTTGTCCTCAAAAACATTTTTTTTTTTTTTTTTTTTTTTTTTTTTTTTTTTTTAACGTGTGGAAACCCCCTCGGGCCGTCACCCCACCGGGGTTTACGGCGGGGTGGTGTGTCGGAATCGGACCGACTAAAACCACACGGTGTGCCACTCTGCGCCTGACATAGGAGGGATCCGGGAACAGCTGTTATTACGACATCCAGACCCCTCCTGACGCCTGCCCGCTAGCGCGGGCACCTTCTGCGGACAACCTCTCCATTTAGGCGACGTACGGCACACGCGGACGTCACCTCCTCGCGGTTGGCCACTATAGCGGATGGAGGGGAAAACCCGTCCCGTCCACCCGCGGCCACACTCAAGGCGGCATAAGGCGCTGGTACGCGCGCCTCCGCCGCCCGGTTCGCCGGCGGCGGATTGGGTCCGAGTGGAGGTCGTCCTCCCGGGCCCTCTCCGCCGTCTCCTTCCGCGAAATTACGTCTTCGCAGAAGGTTGCGACCGCGGTAAAACAACTGTCGCTACCGACCATGGAGCGTATGACGGCCGGTAGCGAGAGATCTCCTCCAATAACTGCAGTGAGGACCCCACGCTGCGCCGCCCAGGCGGAACAAACCGCTAGCGTGTGCTGAGCCGAGTCCTCACTGCAGTCGCAGTGGTGACAGGCGGGACTCAATTCCCTCCTGGCGACCGAGTGCAGATACTTCCCGAAGCAACCGTGCCCGGAAAGGATCTGCGTCAGTCGGAAGGAAAGGGTCCCGTGCTGTCGCCCCGCCCACTCGGCGATGACCGGCTGGAGAGCCTCCACGGTGGCAAAGCCAGCACGTGGAGCCTCCAGCCGGGACGACCAACGAGCCATCGTGGCTTGACGAGCGGCCTCTCGCCACTCGCGTATCTCTTCGGGCGGGGGCCGGATGCCGCTACTCACCCGGAAGTCTGCCGTTCGCCGATAAACTTCGGCGAGCACTTCCGCCTCCAAATCCCACGGGGGAGTTCCGGCTAAGGCGCACGCCGCCTCCGTCGATATAGTGCGGTAACCGCGTATGGCTCTAACCGCCAATATCCTCTGAGGACGCCAGAGGCGAGTCCTATTCTGGGCGGTCAGAGCCGCCGCCCACACTGGTGCACCATACAGCGCCATTGACCGGACAACCCCCGTGTATAGCCGTCTCGTCGCGACGCTGGCTCCACCCAAATTGGGCAAAAGTCGCCCAAGGGCAGAAGCAGCGCCGACCAGCTTTGGAGTAAGCTGTCGGAAGTGCTCGTCGAAGAGCCACCTGCCGTCAAGGATCAGGCCCAGATACTTCATCTGGGCCTGAACCGGTACGAGGACCGAATTGACTACGATGGAGGCGCCGGAGGGTGGACCACGACGGAGCCCATGAAACAAAAGGGCCTCCGTCTTGTCCAGGGCCACCCGCAAACCCAGCGCCTCAATACGCCCGACCACCAGAGAGACACCCGTGGTGGCCAGGCGCGCCGCCTCTGCAAAGTTCATTCCCCGAGCCGTGACCAATGTGTCATCTGCGTAACAAATTACGCCAAGCCCGGGGGGAAGACGACCTCGAAGGGCCCAGTCATATCCCATATTCCACAGGAGTGGTCCAAGGACAGACCCCTGTGGAACACCGCACGACATGAGCCGCCGCCTCAGAACACCGTCTCGGTCCTCGTACATGACGGTACGCTCCTGTAGGTAGTCTGCCACAAGCCGCCTCAGGTACTCGGGCACCCCGTGGTAATGGAGTGCTTCCCTGATGCAGCTAAA
The DNA here is from genome assembly GCA_949316085.1 of Hypercompe scribonia. Lineage (NCBI taxonomy): Eukaryota > Metazoa > Arthropoda > Insecta > Lepidoptera > Erebidae > Hypercompe > Hypercompe scribonia. Next base: position 16,245,038 of record OX438979.1, read on the forward strand.
TGGCAGACTATTAAATGCGTTGGCGATGTCCAACGATACCGCCAACAGCACGCCGCCACAGCTCACCGCCTCTTCAGTCACGGCCCTCAGGCGCAACACAGCATCGACTGTCGAACGTCCGGTTCGAAACCCGTATTGGGCGTCCGACAGATCGGGGCCCACCTCACAGAGGTGCCGGACGATGCGGGCAGAGAGTATCCTCTCAAACAATTTACCCGCCTCGTCCAGCAACACGATGGGCCTATAGGCCGCGACCGAATCGGTCGACCGTCCCGGCTTAGGTAGTAGGACCAGCTTCCCGCTTTTCCAGCCCTCAGGAAAGCGCCCGGACGCCAAGCTGGCGTTTAGGACTTCCCCAAGGCGATTCGACATGTGGTCGAGGGTTCGCGCCAACACTCGGGCAGGTATCCCATCTGGCCCAGGGGCGGTGTTCTTAGAGCGGATCCGTAGAACGACCGCCCCTATCTCCGATTCTCTGACGGGCGGAACATTATCCTCGTTCCATCCCCCGTCGTCTCTGACCAAGGAGGCCATCGACGGGGGTGTGTGTTCCACCCGCTGCGGGAAAAGCCCCTCGACCACTTCCTGCAGGAAGCTGGGCTGGAGGGTCTCTGTAAGGGGGGGGCCCGACGTGCGGAGCTTTTGTCGCGCCGCACGATAAGGGCGACCCCAGGGGTCACGATCGAGACTCTCCAGCATCTCCTTCCTCTTCACTTCTTTGGCGCGGCTAATGGCCAGCTTCAGAGTTTTCCGCGCCTCTCGGTACTCCTCGTGAAGCTGGTCCCCCCCGCCTTCTTCGCGGTGTCGCCGCCGACTACGGGTGTAGGACCTCCGGGCACGTGTACAGGCCGCACGGAGGTCCGCCAACTCCTGGGACCACCAGTAAACCCCCCTCCGTGGAGGCCGACAACCTCGGATGCGGGGCATGGCCGCATCGCAGATCTGCGTAATCGCATCGCGGAAGCGACCAGCCCCCATGTCAACCTCCTCGGCCGGGGCCTGTGGAGACAGCCAAGAATAGATGACGGCCGCCTCCTCTAGTAGGTCCCTATTTAGTTTGGCTACAGCCCACCGCGGAAAACGAGAAGAACGCCGCGCCGCGTGACCCCTACTGGGGTCCTGGGTCCGGGAGAGCTCGAATCGGATGTACAGGTGATCCGAGAGCGTCTCAACCTCTTCCAAGACGCACCAGCTCCTTACTCGTGCGGCGAGGGCAGGGGTAGCGAAAGAAAGGTCCACTATTGACCCCCCCTGCTGTCGCACGCACGTGTTGGTCGAGCCTCTGTTTAATAAACAGAGGCCCACCGAGGCCGCCCACTCCTCTACGGCCTCGCCCCTAGCGTCCGTCCTGGGGGAACCCCACGCAATGGATTTTGCGTTGAAGTCCCCCAGCACCAGAACGTGCCCAGACGTTAGTCGCCGTATCGAGGTTTCCAAGTTGTTAAGGAAAACCTCGAAGTCGCTCACACTCCGGTTGGGGGAGAAGTAGACACCATATATGGTGATCCCCCCCCACTCGGCAGCAACATATCCAGTGCCCTTGTCTTTTAGCGACAAGGGTGGGGAATGAGCCGCCGTGGAGGCAACGACTGCCACGGAGCCGTCCCGATCACCCAACCAATTTGGGCGGGGAGGAACGTAATAGGGCTCCGCGGCTACGGCAACACCGATCGACCACTGTGCCATGGTTTGCAGGAAAAGGTCCTGCGCTGCGGCACAGTGGTTCAGGTTCGTCTGGACAAGGAGGTTGGAGACTTGGTCCATTACTTGACCGTCTCTACAACCTCCTCCATGGGCGACGATATCGACGCACGAACGATGTCAGAAGCAGCCTGGGTCGACTGGCTAGCCCCTGACACTTGCCGAGAATTGCGGGCAATGCTGGGTTTGCAGCCTCCCTGCCCAATCTGGTGATTGGCGGGCTTGTTACCCGCCGCACATACCGGGCAGTGAGGGGCGGCAGAGCATTCGGCCGCCTTGTGCCCCGGTCGACCACAGCGGAAGCATAGTCCGCTGCAGTCAAAACAGCTAACACACTTGGCGCGTGTGTGTCCCGATGATAGACACTTAAAACACCTCATTGGTCTCGGCGCCAGGACTGTAATCCTAGCGTTCACGAAACCAATGAGGATCTTGCCAGCATCGCCCAAAATTTTGGCCGACGCCACGGGACAGCTGATCCACACAGCGCCAAGTCCTCCCAGACCGGGGCGGATGGTGCCGACCCTGATGCTGTCCGCGTTGCAGCCCGTCTTCTCGCTAATTGCAACGCGGACATCTTCGGCCGTCACAGAGTCATCCAGGCCCGAAATGCGCAACTCTGCGCACTTGGTAGGCCTGGCGATCTTTACACCATCCGTGGCTGCAAAGATTTCCCTCAGTTTCTCGGCGAACCTGTCCGCCGTCTTTGCGCCTTCAGCCCCGGGGAACTCCAGGACTCGAGCTCCCGTTTGGGCAAGGCGCAACCTGACCCCTTCAGTCCCGAAATCAGTGGCGAAACTATCCCGGGCCTTTTTAAATAAGGCCGCATAGGACAGTCCGCCACTAGCTGCCTCCGGTGTTACGGTGACCACCACAGCCGCGCTTTTAGGCACCCGCAGTTTGCGCGGCTTTTTTGCGGTAGCCACCGCAACCGATGGTGCCTGCGGGGTAGAGGCTGCTGTTTGTGCAGCCTTCTTACCCCGCTTTCGGGACTTCTTAGCACCCCCGACTACCTGCCAACCATCGGTGGAAGGGACAGATGTTGAGGGGGCACATGTGGAGGTGCCAGGTACAGCGATAGGAGTGGGGAGCGGAGGGAACGCCGCTGCAGCCTTTGCCGCTGTTTTTGGCCCCAACCTTGGTGCAGGCGTCTTGGTCGCTATCTTCGCTGCCCGTCGTGCCCCCGGAGTTGTTGTGGCAGCAGCAGACACCGACGCCGCCGCGGCATAGGTCACGCGACCGCCCACAACGGGCAGCGCTGACGGTGCCAATGCGGCCTTCGGCTTATGCGCCGCAAGTGGCGGCCGGACAACGGGGGCCGGTGGCAGTCTCGCCTCCAGGCCAGCCAGACGTCCGTCCATCATGCGCCATACCACATCCGTAATTTGGCGCAGATGGGCGTCAGGAATAACACCGAGGTTGGAAGAGGAAGCAGGCTGAGACGGGGACGGGACCGGATCTACAGCCGGACGATGCGCCCGGAATTGGGCGAACTGAGCGCTGAGCTCAGCCACTTGCCCCGTCAGGCGATCGTTGGCCGCCTGGAGGCGAGCCACGTCGCCGATGAGGGTATCCACGACCCCCACAATAGCGGAAGAGGAGTCCTTAAGGGCTTTCACAAAAGAGCCCTTAAGGTTACTCGATTTGGTGGCCACTTTGTGAATAATGGCCACCGCCGCGTTAGCTCTCTCCTGCATGGATGATGGTGTTTGGGGAACTGAATCCCCCACCATCGGCTCCTTAATTTTCAGCAGGAGATCTGCAATCTCCTCTTCTGCCAGTGTTTCGCCGTCTGCCCTGACTCGTCTATAGGCTTCCGCCTTGCAGAAGACGGAGCCTGACGGGGCCGAGACCGGGGTTCGTGGCCTCCCTCTGCGACTGCTTGGAACCTTAGGAGGCAACATCTCCTGGGATGTGTCGCTCTCCTCGTCCCTGGAGCGTCCGCGTTTTCGGCTGTCGCATCGCTCCGTTTCCATAAGTTCCAGTGCGTCCTCCCTCGCACTGGAGTTACCGCCCGCGACGGATCTGGAACGTAATCGTTCCGATGTTCTACGGCTCCCAGCAGCCATAATGACTTCTGGGAGCCCCACCGAGATAGGCATCCCAACTAGTGTTTCCTCTTCGTTGGAAGAGAAATCCTCTGCTTTTGCATTTATATCCCTCCTATTATTGATCTCCTTCTTTCTTTCTTTAACAATATTGGTTTTTGTTTTATTTAAGTTTGATTCCATTTTTTAACCCACGAGATGGGGAGAACAGAGGTCGACCCGGGCAGAGATCCCCAATACCCGGGCAAGCGTATATTTATGCCCAACCGAGGGGTCCGCAGGTGCCTCGGCTGGGAGTGCGCTTACGACTGAACTGCCCATCAGCCATGCATCCCCTGGCCACGCACCAGAACACGGGATTCGGGGTAATTTTTTATAGAGGTTTTCTTCCTCGCAGTCCGGGCGGTTAAGCCAAGACCCTCGTCCCCGATAGAAGTCGCGAGACATAACCACAACACTACTTTCGGGACTACGATATGCCGACGGTGGCAGGGAGACGACGTCTCCTGATGCCTGCTCGGTGGCAGTGTAAGTACACACCGAGCCCGTCCTTCTTTTCCACCGCTAAAAGCGGAGGAACTCCGACCGAGAAACATTTTTTTCTCCGCATTGCTCCGAAGAGCGAAGAGCCAACAGAGGAATCGACAAAAATGCCCGCTCTGTTGGACCAAGCCTCAACCGAATGACCGAAGAAAATGGTGTCCTCTTCTTCGTGCGTCGTCGTGGCGTCCTCAAAAACATCTGCCAACCGAAAGCAACAAACCTTTATTTATATCGTTACAATACTCCAAAACGTTACTGACTTTTTATGTGAGACGATACGATAACGATACTGTTGTCCTACATAAGGAACGAGGATGTATCACAAGGAAATAAGGTTAAATCACACAAGAAACTCACATTCGTACGCATTTACCTACATCCAAATTTATTTTTCGAATATATAGTAGTGGTGAGAATTGCATGATCTAATTATGTAGCCTATTTAGACACAGTGTGAGTTTATCCGCACATGGTGCCCGCGCTAGTTGGCAGGCGCTAGGAGAGATCTGGATATCGTAATAACAGCTGTTCCTAGATCCCTCCTATCTCAAGCGTAAAATGGTACATCGTGTGGCTTTAGTTGGCTCAATTCAGATACCTCATCCCGCTGCAAGCTCTGGTGGGGTGACGGCCCGAAGGGGTTTCCACACGTTAAAAAAAGGTATATACCTATTCACTTGAGAAAAACTACCTTTACATGTATATTTGATGCTTATTGTTTAAAGCTATGACCTTTGTATTAACTGTTACAAAGATATACATATGTGTACTTAGTAAAGCAGGTACTCAAAAAAAGAGAATTGGTCGTCTTGCATATTTAAATAGTATCGGATATTATAAAAATCATCATTTCCTAAACAAATACAGCATAAATTCTCGATATTGGCATTTAATCTAGGTCAAACCGATATTTCGAAATTTGCAGACGAGTTGATATTTGGTCCGATTTTGGTTCACAAATTGGGGACTTATTTGTTTATTTGGATCTTGTTTCCTTTTGAAGTTTTATATGTGTTTGACTGCTGACAACACTCATACTTTTTAATTTATATTAATTTATTTGTATTTATTTTCATATTTGACTGCCTCGGTGGCGTAGTTTTAGCGTATGTGACTGCTGTACTTGAGGTCTCGGGTTCGATTGCCGGGTCGGACCAAATGTTTGCAAAATCTGCAAATGTTTGTTTCGTAGTTTAGATGTTTTCTATGTATAATATGTTTATATTTACAAAAAAAAGTATGTACGTATTTATATCAGTTGTCTAGCACCCATAGTACAGGCTCTGCTAAGGTTCAAGTCATAGATATCGAACAATTAGTGATAAGATTATAAAAGACTTTTGAGAAATCATTAAGTGTATGAAATAAACAGAATCAGTATAACATCAGACGTAGGTTAGTGAAAAATGAGATGTTGTATAAGTCTCGTTTTTAAGTCAAAGTGTTCTAAAAGGAAATTATAGTAATAATGATCAATAACTTTTTAATTTTTTATGTACCCTTCATCGCCAAACAACACTAATGTAGCATAAACTGTGAAAATATATGTATGCTATTGATAATTTATTCTATTCAATATCCTACATATGCTTAGTCTTTGATCACATCAAATTTACATCAAAGAAATCGTCCTTATTTTAAGAAAGAATAAATATACAGTGATTTATGTTATTTACCATTATAATCTTCAATTTATTCGGCAAAATATTAGTTTCTAAACTTGCATTGGGAGATCTTAAGTAAAATATCATCAGTTGGTCTTGTAGAAGTGCTGTAATACAAGGACCTTCTAAGAACAGCAGCTGTAATACAAAACCATTATTCGGTTGTCAATCTTGCCGCCCAGCCATTATTACACAACAGAACGTCCGGCCAGCGTCCGGAAAGTAGGTCGTACACTTATACAGGACTCGGTTGAGAAAAGCCGGTTATCCGGTTACAAGAGGTCTAACGGCGCTCGTTTTAACGATTGACAGTGATAAAGAGACATAGCTGGTAAAAGCCTACAGCGTTTGTGTTTTTATTAAATGAGTAAAAGAAACTAAGGAAACTTTAGGTGGTCATTTTTTAAGTTCAAATTACGGTGAGATAAGTTTAAATTCTCTTTTGTATCAAATTTAAAAAAGAGTTTTGATGTATCTTGCAAAAAATTTTAAAATTCTACAGGTTCAAAGGCAGCAACTCATAACAGGTATCGATGGGCGACGATATTCACTTACCGTCAACCTCTGTCAAGTCTCTCCTCAACTTTACTATAACAATATTTTTTTCCGTAAACCTAAATGAAAACTAAATTATTAATAGGTTACTTACAACAGAAAGACGTTGCGTGTTTTCAAGTGAAACACGTCAAAGCGTCTTACTGTGTCATACGCTTGACACCTTTTCAGACATAAAAAAAACAAAATTAGGGTGAGATTTTCACAAAGACTTCTCTTTTCAAATACGGAAAATATCAAAAGCGGTGCTTAAGGCTGCTTGTCAAATAATCTACGTTATTTCCTATTCCATTGGATGGTGTTTACTACTACTATTATTTGAAATTATTCTGGGAGATGACAGTATGGTTTGTTAGACACCTCTGTAATTTGTTTTGGCGTTTCTTCCCAAAGTGAGACGTTAGAAATGACTTATTAAATAGTTAAGTCCGACTTGTAAACATTTACTTACAGAAATAATTATCATTTATCATTTATGAACCAGTTTATGTGCCCACTGTTTGTATTGTTGTTTGTTGTTAAGCAATTTTATTTCAATACAAACCTTCATATGTAGATTAGGTAGTCACAATAAAAACTTTTACACGTCTATTTTATACCTACTTCTCTTAAGAGTATTTTTATCACATCCGTACCCGCCATAGCCTATAAATAGTTTCTCTAGTTTCATTACCAGTGCCGTCTATATACGAGTAATATCGGAGCAGGTGGACCTAGTTGTATCAATACGAGATTGATTACGAGTACATAACATCAGTGCTTGTATAGCAAAAAAAAGAGTTAAATAACAGCAAGTAAACAAAACAAAAATATGTTATTCTAGACTATCCTTGAGATATATATAAATATATATATATATATATATATATATATATGTATATATATTTAAATTAATTGTGTCATATATATAATATATATATGACACAATTAATTTAAATAAAAAAAACAGATTCAGGATTGCGGGGTATTATGGGTATTATGCCATAGTAAAACTTTAAAGTACGACTTAACCAGTCCAAACTTGCCAATAATATGCCAATTTTTTAACCGACAGCCACTATTCATATGATTTTTATTACAAAAACGTATTAATATTAGTTCCACTACTTTTAGTAGCAAAATTGCTTTTAAAAATGGGGATACTTAAACAAGTAAAACCCAATGTATGGTAAAAAGTAATATATATCAAATCCTAACAAGACGGCGATCCATTTTCATCTAGAATAACGACTGTCAAAGCGACGATTTAGTATGCTACAGAAGTACTCTTTATTTTACCGATGAACGCAGGAACAAAAACTCTCTGCAGGTTTTGGACTGTGCACGAGTTGTTATTACTGATGGTGATAAATAGTAGCTGCAACTGCTAAACCTACAAGATGAAAATAAATAATACCAGCGAAAGTGATAATATATAACATCATCATATCACCAGCTTTTAATAATCTAATGTTGGACAGAAGCTTACCCTTCAAAAGGAGGTTTTGGTCTACTATACCACACTAGTTCAGTTGGTATAAGGTTTGTTTCAAGGTTTACTTATCTTATAGTGATATTGTCCTATGTAGTTTGTTTGCTTAGTCACCTTTAACGACACGCCTAGGATGAATAGGCGTGGTGACACGCTTAATCCGTCACTATACAGAACGTACATAGGCTACTTATATTATTACTACAATATACCTTTTATATAACTATATTTTTATACATATATTACCTATTGTTAGATTTAAATTTCAAGACTGTAACTAGACTGTAATATAGTTAGTAGACTATAAAAGTTAGCTACAAATTAATGGTAACTATTATCAGGACAGATGAAGTAAAATAAATATCTGTAATAAAAAACTCTGCTTTCAGAAAATTTGATTTCAGAACTGAAAGAAAAAGGAAACGTAATAGACAACGAAAGGCCACTTATGTGCGTACCAAAGAAAGAAATGGCTATTTCTAAAATTGCGTCGGCAAGATGTTTCAGTTTTCTTTTATTATTCGTCAACAAGAACGTAATTATTTTTCATGTTCTTCAAAATTGCCAACTGTGCAAACGAGCCGGATTGAAGTAAAATTTCGGGGAAAGCTATCTGGGGAGAAACATTGTTATATGTTTTGGGGATTATTTAATTTCTTTGTAGAGTGAATTCGGCTTTCTAATATAGATCGATAACTAAGTTTCAGCGTGGGCAGTACCGCAAATGGCTAATCAGTTATAGAATTCCCTGACTTTATATCTCACAGGCAATTTTATGCTATTTTATTTTTGTGCTATTTTATTTGTTACTGCTAAGATCAAATGTATATATCGTTATTTAATCACGATAGAAATTATAAGATACGATTTTCGGTTACCTGATCTGATCGAATGGTACTGACCGCGGTCACGGGTACACTATTAAATATACATTTATGAAATTGCTAAATTTTCCAACTCGATTTTCTTTTATTTTTGCAGAATACAAAAGTAAAAGAAAAATCGAGTTGCAGAAATGCACTCTATTATTGAAAAATACTGTTTCCGTTGGTATAACCTATTTTGCTTTGTTAAAAGAATATATATGTATATGTACTTAGTCTGGCCATAAATACTGTTACACTTAATTATAAAAAAATATTACATTTGAATTTCGAATCTGTCATTTTTATACGATTGTTCATTGTGTTTTCTCATTTTGGCGCCAATACATTGTAAAATATTTTGCGATATTAAAATGGTGTGGGGTGATAAAGAGAACCGAATCGCTGTGATAGCATTACACAAAGTAGGTATGGAGCCAAATGCAATTTTTAAAACTCTCCATACACTTGGTATTAGTAAAATGTTTGTGTACCGGGCTATTAATAGGTACAATGAGACCTCCTCTGTTTGTGACAGAAAAAGATCTGGCCGTCCACGTAGTGTTCGTACGAAAAAGGTGGTCAAAGCAGTAAGGGAAAGAATTCGAAGAAATCCTGTCCGAAAGCAAAAGATTTTATCTCGGGAAATGAAGATAGCACCTAGAACCATGTCGCGTATTTTAAAAGATGACTTAGGACTTGCAGCCTATAAGAGACGCACTGGCCATTTCTTAACTGATAATTTAAAGAAGAATAGGGTGGTAAAATCGAAACAACTACTGAAGCGGTACGCAAAGGGAGGTCACAGAAAAATTTTGTTTACGGATGAGAAAATTTTTACAATTGAGCAACATTTTAACAAACAAAATGACCGTATTTATGCTCAAAGCTCTAAGGAAGCTTCCCAATTAGTCGACAGAGTGCAACGTGGACATTATCCGACTTCAGTGATGGTTTGGTGGGGTGTTAGCTATGAAGGAGTGACTGAGCCATATTTTTGTGAAAAAGGTATCAAAACATCGGCACAAGTGTATCAAGATACCATTCTTGAGAAGGTAGTTAAGCCCCTTAACATCACCATGTTCAATAACCAAGTATGGTCCTTCCAGCAAGACTCGGCGCCGGGTCATAAAGCTCGGTCCACGCAGTCTTGGTTGGAATCGAACGTTTCGGACTTCATCAGAGCTGAAGACTGGCCGTCGTCTAGTCCCGATCTTAATCCGCTGGATTATGATTTGTGGTCAGTTTTAGAGAGTACAGCTTGCTCTAAACGCCATGATAATTTGGAGTCCCTAAAACAATCTATACGATTGGCAGTGAAGAATTTTCCCATGGAAAGAGTGCGTGCTTCTATTGATAACTGGCCTCATCGTTTAAAGGACTGTATTGCAGCCAATGGAGACCACTTCGAATAAGCTTTTTATATTTTTAATTGTTTTATATTTATGTATTAAACTGACACACTGTAAAAGTAATAAATGTTATTTGCAGTTAACAATTTTCTTTTTTCTTTATTACAATATTTATGGCAAGACTAGGTAAACTAAGCGAAAACTATCTAATTGCGTTATATACTGAAACAACGTAGGATTCTGTTATTTTTTACTAAATTAATAACCCTCATTTTAATTAAATATTTCCATTTTCATTAAGTTTTGAATTAAAGCGTTTTAATACTGTTTAAGTATAATATCTAACATTTATTTTCTAGTGAACGCTACTGGTGATGATATTAAACGCGAAAAACATTACCAAACCAGACAAAAATAATTTGTACTTTACAACAACATATGGCAAAAGTTGTAACAGGACCCGACAGTTAGCGTAGCACCGTTCTATGTTATTAATTACCACTAATCAGTGAACCGTAGCAGTGCTACAACCATCTAGCAAGCTACGCGCTACACCGTATTAATGCTGGTGAAACTATATCTATACCTCTGACGGTACTTTGCAGATAAATCGTGATTGGAATATTTTATTTGTGTTTGATAAATATGGTTTACGTGTTTGTTATTCGTATAATGATTTTATTTAAGTGTATAATGTATTACAAAAGTAGATGTTTTTCCGTTATATGCTTATTACGAGTATAATAATTTGAATGTTTGGTAAAGTATAAATACGAAAATGAATGAATGTAGAAATAAATATATCATCAAATCGTTTAAGTTTTGTATGGAGCCTATTTTGTTAATTACAAATTAGCTGTGTGTTTCTTTAATAGACTTCGACATAAAATATAGGCTTAAAATATCAATAGCCTCCGTACAGAGTACCCATACGTAAGCAAATATCACAATGATTGGTCTCCTGTAGTAGTTTTAATATAATACCTTCTAAATGTATGTATTAGTATATATATGCCCATTGATACAGAACTAACAGTTATCGTGGTAAGTGTGTGAGCCTTACGTTGCCACGATGACTGTCATACTTTTTACGTTCACAAGCGAGGCGTGAAAAAGCAGCTCACTAGGCCGCCATAATGTGGGTCACCTTACTAGATTGTGTGCATTCGTAATGAGTATGGTGACCACCTCTTGGATTCTATTCATGTTTTTCATCAGATTGAGTGGAGCCAGTTTAGTAGGCTCTTAATATAAAAATATGCACAAAAAAATCTCATAGCTATGTCAAGAATAATTCACAGAGATCGAGAAATTACTACTTACCATCAATTGGTAGCTACAAAAGGTGTCAGAAACTACTGAATTTTATCTTTAAAAAAGATCTGCTCTTTAGGAGACTGCACAGATTTTAAGAAGTGAATGTTATGTACATATATATGAAATCAGAGGAGAACTTAGCATGTTAATAAATTCAGTATTCAGCTTTAATGGAAGTAACTGACTCAGTTTTGTCTTAAGTATCTGACGCACAAAGACAGCTAAGTTGTTAACCAACAACAATAAGAACATTAAAATGTTCACTATTTGTGGAAGTTTCAAGGTGACGGCTGTCGGTGATAGCGTTATGTGCGAGGTCTTGTGAACGTGCTTAAGGTTTTCAACCTCAACATGCGAAACTACCGACAAGAACCCAACTTATGTAATTATCTTAGCTGAAGAGATAAACAAGCATACCAGTAATGTAAGACCACGATTGAAAAGACGACAACAAGTAGTAAATATAAATAATATAATAAAATATAATAAAAAACCTAAGCTTTGATGCTTATCAATACCATCAGATAGCTTAAGTAGGATCACAAATTATATCTTTTATCAGCCTAACTCAAAATCTATCACGAACAACAAGTTTACCTGTGCTGTCGTAGATATTGACGTTGGTGAAAACCTTTAGGCATAAATTGGTATCACGGTTTCAAATCATTTTTTTTTTATTAAATTTTTAAAGTTCCCAAGTTCAAGTTAAGTTGAGTTGATTAAATTCACGTTCTTGGTTACGTGTAAGTAGTAGGTTGATATCTAAAAAGTTAGCTGTATGAAAATGAAATTCGCAAGGTAAACTTAGCACTGTGTTGCTGTCACCCTTGGACAAGAGTTCCTAGGTACACAAATGTATTCCTAGGTATATACATTCCTAGATACGAAGAGCATGACTGAAATTTACCTCGCTCTAACAGTAGCAAGCCTTATTAAATCTCCTAAGTTTTGGGCAAGATTACTTTCTTGTGTGACTTATGTAATGTTTTTATACATAGAAATTGTCTGAATTGCTTTTTAAAATAGCACAAAACATTTTTTTTCATAGTCTCGTTACTAGTCACCAATACGTTCTCAATGCCGTAAATGTCGATGTGAAAGATTGGGCAATAACATCCAAAGATAAACTGAGGTTTAATGGTTAACAATCGCTTGGGGATGTTAAAGCGCTAGTTGTCGGCTCAGTCATAAAATTCTAAATAAGATCGAACTTCTACTAAAACCTTCCATCAGGCAATAAAATCTGTAAAACGAGAGAATTAACCATTTATACATATATACATTTTGTTCTTTTTTGTTGCGGATTAGAATACTGAGTGTTACCACACTTATTCTAATCATGGGTCACGTAAAAAGCGACTAAGGGAACAAAATATGCAAGACAACATCACTTCAAAGAGAACGAAAACTTGAAACAAATCCTATAACAACATGTCTGGTCAGCGTGGAATAACAGACCAAAACGTCAGAAAAGGTCTATGTCTAGCATTGGACTGTTAAAGGCTGTTGATGGTATTAATATACGAAGATAGTAAAGGTAGGTGTGCAATTTTAAAACAGTCGAACACACGTAGTTGAACTATCAACTCTCACTAATCACTCGATTAAGTTAAAAATATAAATTTTAAAATTATTACTAAAATCCTATTTATAAAAACTAGTATCGGTACTTTTCCAAACAATATAATTATATGAATTTTCGTGTCTACCACAATTGTTTATCGATTGTCGAGATTTATTATTTATCGAGGAAATCTTCAGTACTATAGCGGGTGCTAGGTTTCCTGCGAGTCAAAATGTTAATTTAAAAAAAACGTATTTTTACACAATGATTGGTGATTAATTTAATTTACATGACCTACTATTACACGACCATAAAATATACCTTTATGTATCGTTCCCTATATCTAGCTTGTTTCGTAAAAAAAAAATTAAATATTATTATTAAGTAGCCAAATTATAAATAAACTTACTCATTTTTTTCATGCTCGATCTACTCTTTGGGACCGCTGGTTCATTTGTAAATACTAAACGTACATATATATATATTACCTAGAGACCATTATTGAACGTATCCACGGGAAAAGTACCGAAAGTAAAACTATCGTCGTTAATCTTGTTCATTTAGCCTCAAAGCGGTATATGTGCGGTACGTACCAAACTCAAATTAGATCTACAAATGTATATTTCTGTTACTAGGAGTTTTTGTTAACCGTAGAGTGGAATGAAATTTGCTAAAGAACATTACGTTCGGCTATTTGCAATGATATTATATACTATATTTTCTACGACAGACAATAAATCTGTCTAATTAACCAGCGTAGATTAGATTTATTACACTGAAGACATGAAAGTAAATTTTCTGGAACTGAAAGTCATGAGTTTACGTTTAAAAATGAATAGATTATTAAGTCATCAACAGCTTTTTACAATCCACTGCTGCATAGGCCTCTCCTTAGCAAGGAGGTTTTGGCCTACCATACCATATATCACACTGGCCAGATGGGTTGGAATAGGATTTGTTCCAAGTTTTCCTTCTCTTTGTAATGATATTTTTCTGAATATTTTGTTCTTCTAGTCACCTTTTACGACACTCACGGGATAAATAGGGGTGGTAACACTGTATTCTTAATCCGTCACCACACGAACATTAAGTTAGCAATATTTAAAGTTTTTTTATATTATGGACTTAACCGATGACGGTTAAACTTAGAATTATATTAAAATAATTGTTTAAAACGACACTAACTATTCAAAGTAAATTTACAAAAAATAACACTGAATAATAAATTTAAGTTCTCAAACTTTAACACCTAATAAAAAACAATATTGTTAAATGTTAACTATTATAATTAAATTAATGAGGATGTAGTGACAAAGATCGAAATAATCGGTTTGGTCACGTAGAGAGGATGGTTAATAGGAGACTCGTGAAAGTAATTTATAGAGGGAATGAGTGTAGAAATGACGAAAGAAATCATCACCAAATTGGTGAAGTTCTAAGGTAGGGCCCTGTGAAAAATACCAGGTACCGTCGAGCATGCATGCAGCGATTCATGGATGTGAACGAAGCAAAAGAGGTATGTCAGGACCGAAGTAAGCAGAGAACAATTGACTCTGCCTACTCCTTTGGGAAATAGGCGTGACTTTATGCTGTTATAAATTATTATTTAGCTACCAACTAATTAGATGGTCATAAAACAGTGAATGCCTAAAAGCTGTAAAGAAAAGTCACACTGAAATGACAATGAAAGGAACATCTAAAACCATTTTATATATTTGAAAGGAAATAATATTTTTGAGCGGCATAAAATGTCAAAGACATTTATAACCAAGTGAAGTTTGGTCAGATAATAAAGTGAAAATGTACATTTAAAATGTTCAAGAGACATTTTAAATTTCTGACCGAGAAATACATTTAATACGACAGTTTCTGCCAGCCCTTTATAAAGTATTTTTATTTTCCAGCAACCTATTACAAGACAGAGAATTTTTTATTATTATTACAAACTTAATAGTACTTGTGGCCTGGTGTGTTCAAGTAGTTCGAGAAATACATAACTTACTGAATTTCTGTAGTTACGTAATAGATATGTGATCGATATGTCTCGGGTTCGATTCCCAGGTTGGACCAGATGTTGGGTGTTTTCTATGTATTATATGTATGTATTTACAAAACAAAAAGTAAATATGTATTTATATCAGTTGTCTAGTACATATAGTACAAGCTCTGCTTTGGGACTAGATGGCGTTGTATCAAAAAAAAAAAGAATTGATTGTACATATTTTTTCTTTCAAAGATTTGTAAAAATAATGTGATCAATTTTACTTTATAACTGGGTGTTTATTATAGAACTGCAGAAGCGAAATTCCGAAAGTTATAAACTGAAATAAGCCGATGTTGGACTATTAACATCGTCAGAACTATCAATCACTATATAAGACGATGAATAATCTGTCATTCACGTACCGTTTAACGAACGCAATATCTTATTTCAGTACAATAGATAAAAAAGTATATTGGGTTGATGTGTAATAAATTAACTTTACCTACAATAATTAAGTAAAAAACATACAAAGTATTACTATATTGGGAATGTTATTTCTTATAAAACCCGTCCCAACAATTGTCATTCCATTACGTTTACTCCTACTTGGTACTTGAGTTTCAATACTCCTAGGTTTTCCACTT
Source organism: Hypercompe scribonia (assembly GCA_949316085.1). Lineage (NCBI taxonomy): Eukaryota > Metazoa > Arthropoda > Insecta > Lepidoptera > Erebidae > Hypercompe > Hypercompe scribonia. The sequence continues at coordinate 16,260,744 of OX438979.1, forward strand.
AATTCCTGACGTGTCGTTAAAAATGCTTTTATTACGTAAATGGGTATGGATATTCAACAAGAATTCAACCCACGAGAATACATTAAGAGTGTCACTAAGAAGGCCTCATGGCAGCTAGTTGTAAAGTGAGGCGGTTTTACTCGCCGGAGTATTTGTGTTTTCTTTATGAGGTCCAAGTTCGCTCTTGCATAAAGTACTGTTCTCATCTTTACGATAGATTTGCACAGTATTTGCTGGATGCTCTCGATCGGTTGCAGCGGCGAGCAGTTCGTATTATGAACAGTTCCGACGCCACTGAGTCCCTTGAGCTTTTCCAGTTGCGAAGAGGTGTCGCCTGATGTATGATGTCGTATGACAGCCCTCTATCATCTTTATCATGGAGTGTTCAGACGAACTCTTCCTACTCGTCCCATCTTCTCTCCTTATGTACATAGAGGACGAGAAGTTGGCACAACACAGGCTGGCCTTGAAAATCACCGTAGACTCTCAAACTAAACAGTTCGGCTCTTTCTCCCTGGGCCAATCAGTCAAAACCAGGCATTCACTACCAGCACACGCTTCCTTCTCACTATGACCCTGGGTCGTAAAAAAGCATACCCATAGGGTAGGTCGTCTGTATACGCAACGAGTATGATGACCACCACTTTGGCAGGATATATATTTATTTAAAAAAAATGAGACAAAAACTATAGTCACAGGCACCCCTTTATGTTGTTAAATGTGTAAAATACACTTCTAACTGACCAATGAATTATCAATATTACAGGCATGTTAACGAAGTTTACACTGTAGACTCAATAAAAATTTGGATAACAAGAAATACGAGTACATAGTGTCACATTTAGTGTCTCGGTGAACACAATTGAAGACATTTCACTTTCTGTAATGAACGATAAAATAACGATATCTGGGCAATTAAAATCTGACTCAATTAAATCTTTAATAATAAAACGTATAATTAAAAATAATAATTATTTTAGCACCAATTCATGCCACTGTTTCCATTTATGTTATACTGTTATTAAAGATATCGGAATACTGTATTAATTTGAAATATTATATTATATAATATTACAGGAAATTATTGTCGTTCTTATTTTAGATAACATCTTGATTTATCTGGTGAATAATTATTTTACGTTTGTTAGTGACTGATAGGTAAACGATTTTAAAGATAACTACGTAAGAAATTATTGATAAAATAATTTAGCACTGTATTGGATTAACATTAGGTAACTTTGCCAAAAATACTATTAATGTTATATAAGATTCATTAACGTATACCTATCAAATTACTTCCCCCACCAAATAACATACACATCGCCCTATTAGGATCAATACCACAAGGGTTAATAAAGTTAATCGGGCCATCCATAAAATTCGGCTTTTATTGAATAACGTACTGGCCACGTACAACAAAAAAGCAGTTACTTATAAGGTTAAAAAAAAACTCGTTTTTCATAACCTTTTTCTAAGTACTTTGTGTTTTTTTCCTATTTTTTGTTGCGTGTAAAAATGGTAATAGAATATTACAAGGAACATATATATGATAGAAAGGGGGACTAAGCTGCTTACCAACGGAATAAGAAACATGATGGCACAATGATAGTGTCAGCAAATCGGATTCGGGTGAGAGAAATAAAGTAAGACCAACACCATATCAATTACCAATGGCATCGTTGGGATAGCTGTGTTATAATTTTGATATAAGTTTTTTATTTCTTTTAAAAAGACAACGCCCGCACTAGAAATAAATCCGGTGTCGCGGGAACTTTACAAACATACAAGAAACTGACACAAAGAACATCCAGACTCAGAACAACAATTTTTTGATCACATAAAGAGTCGTGGCCACCGCATGAACCACTAGGCCAACCGTGTAATCAAGTAATAAGTATGTATATATAAGTAAAAGAGATGAGAGAAAGGTTCACAATTTTTTTAATGTGTACTATCAAATTACTGACATAGTATAACTCTGATACTCGTTTTACATTATTTAGTAAAGTGAGTATCAAAGTAATTGATTAAGCGTTTTTGGAATAAGTTTCAAAAAATATCAGAGGGAAATATCTACTTTAATTTATATATGAACATGGAGCCAGGCTACTGGTTTATTTGAAAGAATTAAGATGTTGTAATTCAAACCGGGTCAATTGTTTCTGTAAGGAAGCGACTATAAAAACATAAAGTCACCACTATTTCCTAGAGGGGTAGGCAGAGGTAAAGACGTACACAACGCTCCTAACTCACTTCTTTTACTTTGTCCACATTCATCAATCGCTGTATACATGCTCGACGGCTCCTGCCACTTTTCACATTATTACATACATTTTTTTGGTAAATGTTCGACGTTGAAGACTTCTTCCGACACTTACACACACATTCACTCTGTAAATACTTTTCGTCAGTCTGCCTAAAGTGAATATTTCATCGATTGTACAGCAGCTGATTATAAAACCACGTGATTTGAAACTAATGTGGGCATAATTTCCAGTTTGTCAAATTATTTCGTACATTACAACTTGACGCCACTTGGCATTACTTTTCAGTGACATGATGCGTTTTTTGAATATTGATCTTATGATCATAATAAGACAAGAAAATTCTCAAGTTCCTCCGAGCCTTTTTCCCAAATTAGATTGGGGTCAGCTTTAAGTCTACTTACTGTATCTGTATCACAGCTCAATTTCGATTTTTAACGCGGAGCGACGACCGTCAGAGCACCACAATCAACCAAATTCTAAGTGATAGTGAAATTCTATAAAAAGATTTTTATCACATTTTTTAAAACTCCGCATAACGATTACCAAAAGTATGGGTAACCGGGACTTTACATGTTGTCCGAGACACTGAAGGGTCTCAATATGTTAAGAATGGTCATAGACCATATACTCATCCATCATAAGCTGGCCTGGTTGGGATTTCTTGACATTATAATGTGTTAATCAGACAAGAAAAATTTAGACACAGAAATTAGGACCTAGTGTGCAAGAGTGATAGTAACCAAAGTGCAATGACGAATGAAGAATCAAACTCGAGATCAAACATTCGTCTCAAAAAAGGCTCATAAGTAAGCACTCAACGAGGTGTAATAATACAAATCATTGACATAGATATATCTACGTGTGCGTGAACAATATAGCTCTCCGTCCATTACTAGAAATAAATCATTGGCTTAAGGACAGATGGGTATAAGAAACACCTACACCAGTCGTTTCAGACCTTCATAAATCTAAGGAGTAAAATTTTAGGATATCCGTACTTGAAATAGAGCACTAAAAGCTATCACTGAACTAAAGGTTAAGGGTTGTGGAGTGCTTATACAGTATCGTAAACGGACAGTTGGTTGTTTTAATTTTTTCGTGAATGTGACTGTATTGGTATTAATTACGAACCGATGGTATCTGTAAAAAAACTTAAACTTTAAATTTTACATACCGATTTTGGCTATAAAACTTTAAAAGATCTTTACCTAAAATCAAGATCAATAAAAGCAAATCGTGTTGACTGATAAATAATTTACTCTATCGAAACCACATTTAAAGGTATCGCTTAATTGTGGAAAAATCTAGAAATTTTATTTTCATATTTAAAAAGTTAACGGCTGGCTCAACAGCGGCTAAATAAAGACTGGCTTTATAGTTATTTTTGATTCACACATGTATGTACAAATGTATAAAAACCGCATTCATAGTGTTTGTCCCCCCGATACAGAACTTACGGCGTCTTCAAATTAAATAGCACGCACGAGTGTAAAGGTCCCATTTATTTTTTCTTCTTCCTTTGTGGTTGTTTGTTACGACCGAAATATGTATATACGAGTACAACAGTTTAGATTTTGTTTTGATGCAACACATTTAACTTAACAACCGGTTGGGGAAATCAAGACGTTTTGAGAAATTATGAATGAAAGTTGGCTGTTAAACTTTGAATGTTAGTCCCGATGTTTCTTTCTGCTTATATCTCGAATAACATTATTTTATATATTGTATATTTTTATTATCTACTTTGTGACGCTACGTGTATAGTGAATATTGCTTAAGTATATTAAATAAAATACTTACGCAGAACACCAACCTCCAGTTTTGGAACGAAGTTCATTCTCTCTCTCTCTCTCTCTCTCTCTCTCGTGCGGTATGCGTACATTGTTTTGTCGTGTTGGTGTGTACTTTTTTAAAGTTAATTTTTAAAATAAACAACATTCTTTTTTAAAATAAACAACAAATGTTTATATTCATAATTTTTAAAAAACATTGATTACAATTTTATTTGCATTCCCTCACTTATTTCATTTATCATATAACTTCTAAATATTGTTAATTTATTTAATTATACCTCCTATAATGCTTATTTCATTAATTTCAGCAGTAAACCAGCGTGGTCCCGAATTTATTGACAGGAATCTATACTTACTGTTACAACTGCTTACTCATCTGCACACGTACAGCTTACTGAGATGGAACAAAATATCATATTGAATAATACTTTACCGTTACAGTTGCCATCGGTTATCAATATGTTTAAGTGGCTAATTACTAAAAGTAGTGACGCAAAAATAAATTAATGATATCAATCTGGAATTTTGGTCATTACTGATCCAGTAAAGTACGAATATAATCGAATATGTACCCTATTATTGAGGACCGTAGCCAGTAGAAATTGATAAATGAATTGCGTTCATCAAAATGGGACAGCGACTGTTCTAATCAAATGAAACTAGGAGACTTGAATGTTATTTATGTTTAAGTTTATAGTTTGACTTTAACAGTGGTGGGTGTGCATAAAGACTTTCGCTTTAGTATCCTCATTAACGTGGCAACATTACTGCTATTATAATAAAATTAGTTTAAATACCGCGTAACAAAATATAGAAGTGAAATTTGGAACAAAAAGACCGTAATCCAATTAATAAAACTAATAGTAAAGTAAAAGTAATATTTATTGTTAATTAGACATAACGTATACATTTATTTATTTATTTATTTATTTACATGTGCACTTTAAACATCGGCGGACGTAATGCCTAAGGCATTCCCTTTCTGTCAACCTGAGGATGGTGTAGAAATATTGTAAGGGAGGTGCACAGAGGTTACATTGACAATAAAAATATACCCTACATGAGTATCATATACATACATGAAGACATACAATACATACGTCATAAATTCACATATAAATATCCATATATATACATAAATATACATATACATTTAGATTATGTTCGTACACTATTACCACTTACGAGAAAATATAAGCTGAGCCAACAATAGATTAGACGTATAGATGTATGATAGCTACGGCTTTTTAATATTATATTAATTAATCCCCTTCAATCAATTTGAGATCTTTCAAATGTAACTTTTAAACCAAAATGAAACAATGGAGTTCAAAGATATAAAGTATCATATAAAATAAACCTCTTAATAATCTCTAACAATATTCTGAAGTCGTTCATTGTTTATTTGCAAACCTAAGACGTATCATATCATCCTTTCAACGCACAGATTTGAAACCGATTCAACGTTTACAAAAGAAATAATGATTCCCTCAGATAATTCACGACACAGCCCAAAAAACATTTGAAATATTTATTTTTATTTTCTTCTTTGTCCACATTTCATTCAGAAATTGCCTTAAGCTACAAAGACCACTGACAAAACAATGTGATTTGTTTTACTTGTTGAATTTGAAATAGAGTCTCCATGACTTTTGATTTTTGCAAGTTATTTCTGCTGTAAAGAAATGTACTCACTGACACCCATATTCTATTTAAATATAGTCACTTCTTATAACACTTTATGGTGACCACAACTCTTGGATTCTATTCATGCTTTCCATCAGTCATAGTAGAGTCACTTTGGCACGCTCTTAATATAGAAAAAAAAGACACTTATACTCACCATTTTTCATCCTTAAGTTATTACTTTTCTAGGTTTTCTAAAATTTAATAACAGGCATACCTAATATTTTAATATAAATGTTTCAGGTAATATCTCTTAATAATAATTAAAGACATGCTCCAAAAAATCGGAAAAGTTTGTTCCAAAACTCAATTTTACGAACTACATTCGACGTTCCATTGTCGTACGCCAATCTCTGCTACGATATCTCTACACAGGTGAATGGCTATTCATTCATGAGAACAAAATCAGATGAAAATAGCATCCAACCAAAATGAAATTCTGAAACGCAGGTATGAAACTTACTTCCTCCACTAGAGCATCTCATATTCTCAAACATCGGTGTTTTGACTTCCTTAAAAAAAGGAGGAAGTTGTTAATTCAGTTATGTTATTCTTTTGGTGGGTTATCTGGCCTCAACTAACTAAATCCAATATTCGAACTGTCAATGAACAACACAATTGTTACAAATGTTACTACTATTATTATATTAGTACTAACTAATTTAAACTGAAATCCAAAAAACACATCAGAGAGTGGAGTAAATTAAAAAATATTGCTGACAATTTTCAGAATTCAGTTCATTTCCATATGATATTACCTAAAATAGTTATATAGTCTATTATATTAACAAGACACGTGAATTAAGTGAGCATTTTCATATTCGACTAGTACCCGGTTCTTCATATCTCTTTATCATCGAGACTGTTGTAAAATTCTTTGTTTATATTATAATACAACGTTTTGTCCTCTAATTACATATCTATTTAAAATATTTATTAATATAACGAGAAACAACAAACCCAAATGGTAGCACAAAGGAATCAAGAAATTACAAATTATATTATCGTGGAAGCGTATGCCCGAATGTTACAACGCTACACAAATTATTTCTTGTGGTGATTGAACGACGATTTGCGTTTCTGTTACTGAGAAATTTCGACGATTGTGAGGCTTTCATGTGTTCTAATCGAGAACGGTTTACTGTAATATCTGCCAGTGTCGTCTTTATTAAAACAATAAACTAACTTTACAAGTAGTATGTAGACGGTAACACTTATCTGAATTACACTGCGTTTATCACAAAGCTTGGTCAAACTGCGCCACGTACACTTACAGCACACCAACACAATTTAATTTTTCAAATTGTTTAAATTACAAGAGGAAAAACGCACGTGATACCAAAATGGAAGAAATATTTTTTTCTTGTAATCTTTAATGCAAAAAACATACCCGTACAGCTATTCTTGACATTTATCATAATTTAATAATAAAATTTAATCATCAAAAAGTGACTCATGAGAAAACCTCGCCAATTTTAAAAACACGATACTATTGGCGAAAGAAAACGTGTCGTCAATTTATAATCGACGTCTGCTGTCAACAAATTGATTTGTATGGTTTCTGGTTGTTCTTTATTTTGTAATAATATCAATATTATTATCCAGAGGTAATACGTAGATGTTTGTTTTAGATATTGAGAATACCTTTACGAACTTTTCGTAACTTGGTAATTTTTTCATCAAGGTTTGTAAATAAAACAAATATGTGTGGGTTCATCATCATCAACAGTTTTACAGTCCATTAAACATTGATCTCTCCTTAGAAAGGAGGTTTTGGCCTACTATACCTCGGTGGTCAGACGGGTTGTTTCGTAGGGTTTGTTTCAAGTTTTCCTTCTCTTTGCAGTGATATTTGCCTGAGTAGTTTGTGCTCTTAGTCGCCTCTTACGACATCCATGAAAAGGTTATTCTGTATTTTTAATCCGTCACCACACATGTGGGTTACTAGATATAAATGATACCTCATTGTTTTTATCATTTTCTTGAAGGCCCATTTTATCATTACCCAAAAATGACAGTAATTTTTTTATATTTTCTTCAGCCTAATGGTTATAATATAATCACTAGAAGAAAAGTTTTAATAATAAAAAAACATGCGTATTCTCTACTTTATTTCTAAATGACAAGAACAATAGCATAAAAATATTAATTTTTATTCAAAAAGATACAGGCTGTACGGTACCTTATGTGTTCTAAATGCTTTTTAGTGGAAGTGTCAAGACTGTTTTGCTAATATTCAAGTAAGTGCCTGATTATTCTCTACTTTTTAATTAGGATCTAATTTATATTTTATCATGAACATACCTGGCATTAAAAGTTTGATGGAGGATGGATGGATGAAAGGAGACTTTACTGAAAAGACAACTTAATTCAAAAATATTACTAAGGTCTTAGTTTTTTTAATACTTTGTACTAAACCGACAAAATTTCAGATATTTTTTTTGAAAGTTTTTTGTTGTGGGTTAATTATTTATTACTACATTATGCTAAGTCTCATGAACTTCTAAACCCTGTTGTTTATTTTGCCAGTTACATTATAATGAAACTCTATTGAGAATGTCTAAAAGATCTTGTCTTCAATTACATAACAAATCCTGGTAGCCCTTCACGATACGGAATGATCGCTCTTTAACTTTCAATGAACTGAAAACCTCTCACAGAGAGAAGAAAAAGTTGTACCATGCAACTGCTATGAGATTACAGGATATTAAAAAAAATATGTTTAATACATTTAAAATCTAATCTCGAGCTCTGTTTATTCATCAGACCTTACAAAATAATTTAATTGATAAGTTAGAACTCACGTTTATTTAACTTTCCTAAATAATAAAACTATTTAATTTATTTGGACTCTATTCAGAACATTATTAAATATTTTATTAATTTCAAGTAGCAATAACTTTTAAGGATTTTATAATGATTACAGAGCTTATAGGCTCGAGTTCCTGAAGTAAAATTTAAGGTTGTACCACAAAAAATGTAGTAGGAGGTACACAATATTTTAATTCCTAGAGATTAAAATGATACTCTTCAAAGTGTAATTAGACGAAGCAATCAGTCATTATAACTTTTGATTAAGAAAATAATTTAAGTAAACTAATAATTAAAAATTCCATAAATAAACAAGTTTATAAAAAAATAAATAAATAATATAATGCAATCTGTGTAAGCACTGCCAATTGTTTCCAACACCATTGTATTAACTAAAGTACTGATTTATAACTCACTCGAAAACAACAGCACTATGTAAACAGTGCCAAATAACACCATACTTCATTTTCTACAAAACCCTATTCAACCCCTTAGCTTACCCTAAATTGAAGACAAAATCAGCATTACTATTGTACCACAATAGAGTAAAATAAAGCGTCTAGACACCAGAGTACATAGACCTTAGTAAAACATAAAGGTCGAAGCTATCATTTCGTTGAAATAAAAAGAAAATTGAAATATTACGCGCTCCTCCCTCTTGTGTACAACATTAACAACGTAGCAAAAGTTAATACAGTTCGGTGTGACTGACAGCCAGACCTCTATAATCAAATAACAAGTCTCGCGTCATCACGCTATCGTAGGCGACAAATTAGTCCCTCTGTATAATGTTTGCAAACTTGGCAGTGCTCCTAATTAGTGGGGACGGTAAAATTATGTTAAAATTGACACAATTTACCGACCCATTTTCCTTGTAGATCTTACAAGAACTCGATATACTCTGTTCAGTTAATAGTCATTGAAACTTACTTTTACACATTTATGTAGTGGCTGAGAGAGGAGTCAATTAAAAGTGATCATTCATTCGGTGTAAACAATATACGTTAGTGTATTTAACATTATTAATATGATAATTCATACTTTGTAACAGTGTAAGTTTTGATTTTAAATCTTAAACATATTACAATTTTGCTGAAGCTCTTTACTCTAACTGACGACAGCGTATATTGTTGCGTGTCTACAACCATGATAGTAATTGGTAAGCCAGACCAAATGCAAATTGAACTCACTTGAAAAAAATCTGTTACAATTAAAAATATTAATTTTTACTTATTATATTTATAATATATTTTAATCTTAACATATTTATTTTAAAATAAAACTGTTGTATTTCTATATATCCCACATTGTTTATATTTGATTGACATTTGATTGATATATTTTTTGTTTTATTTTTATTAAGAGCCAGGCAAAGTGACTCTACTCTACCTGATAAAAAACACGAATAGAATCCAAGAATTGTGGACACTAAATTCATTGTGAGAGCCAATGAAGCAGTATAGTAACCCACACTATGGAGGCCTAGTGAGATTTAACACCTCGCTTAAAAACCCGGGATCATAGTGGGAGGGAAACACGTGCGTTGGTAGTGAATTCCAGGTCTTACTGATGTGCCTAGGAAGAAATAGTCGAATCTTTTAGTCCGAGAGCGTATGTCTTCCAGTTTAAAACGGTGAATTCCAAGACTAGCACGTGTTGTCGTGAAGAGAAAAGGAGAAGGTAAAATCAGTTGACAGAGCTCGCCAGAACGCTCTCCGTGACAAATACGATAGAGGACTGCTAAAGCGGCGACACCTCTTCGTAACTAGAGAGGGATCACTCAAGGGATTCGGTGGTTTTGGGACTATATAATGTAAACTAATGGCCACTGCAGTCGATCGCGAACGTTAAGCAAAGACTGCGCAGATGCATAAGAACTGCACAGCACGCAAGAACGAACCTGGGTTTTATAAAGAAGACGCAGATGCTCGGATAAGAAGAACCGTTTCACCTTGATCAATACATTTAGCTTCTACTAGGTCACCTTAGATCAACGATAAAAAGTAATAATGGCTAGATGATGACAATTTATAAAATAATGGCGATCTCTGTTAGAGCGTACACTGTATATACGGCAATCGGGCAAACTTCAATCAAATTACAGTTACAATTAGTAGTTAGTAGTTACGTATGCCATGAGGTGAGTCCGCCGTCGAACGTTTAATATGCGACAATATCGACCAATTAGTGCGATATGTTGTTCCTGAAAATGTATCGACGCAATGGAGCCAATTATTCCAATTGTCCTTTGTATATCTTCCCAAAGGTTCGAGCTGTAAGCATGGTAAACTAGATTTGTTGTTTTTTAAATAAAATTTTTGGATCTTATTCAAAAACAGAGTATATCAGACTGTTTCTCATTTAGTTAGCAAGTGTTCTTCAGTTCATTTACTAATAAAGTGTGAGACCACCAATTTCAATTATTATATTAGTCTGACTTTATTTCTGCCGTTAAGTATGATTCAGTGAAGCGCTACAAGTCTTTTAAAACCATTACTAAAGATACAATGTAATCTTAAACGTCTGTCGAGCTCCTACCTCATAAAATATTACCTGAATATTTACAGATTAAATGAATTTGCTAAAATTCATTGAAAGTCTGTATTTAAAACATGAAAATGAAATCTTAAACTGTTAATAGTATTAACGGTGGCGATCCAGATGTTCAATTGACTTGGCAAAAACAGATTGAACTTAAATTGACGAGAACGAAGTTGTTTTGGTCGGCTTGGCATCGTTATTTTAGTATTCGGCGCCTCTTGGGCTGTGATGTCAATTTGATTGTCAGACCTCCTTTTTGTCAACTTTTTCCGTTTATAGTTTTTGGCACAGAGAACTAAAAAGATGTGGATAGTTTTGTTGCTCATTCGAAATTGCACCCACTTATTTTTGTTATGGTAGTGTTTACTGTGTAATCCATTTTCTCGTGTTAGTTTTCTTGATTCTTATTTTTATATAGGATATGTTGTTTCAGAACATTGCTATTCTGAAAATTTTCTTAGGATTAAACACATAGTCCTCCTACTTACTTTTATTATAGCTGGCAAAATGTCTTTATACCACCAAGTTTAACAATACTTGTAGTGTCGAAATGTGTAACTACTATTTGTGAGACACACAAACGATTTTCTTGTATAGGAAACAAACTGCCAACACACTAGAGAGAGCCACTGAAACACTTAAAAGTTTAAATAATTACTTACGTTTTTTTACAAAATTAGTACAAGAGCCGGTGAAGACAGACTTTAGCTTGTAGAGCCACGCTGATTTTAGCACGAACGGGCTGGCTCGACCGGGACAGTACTACCCTCAAACAGAAGATCAATCTAATGCCACAGCATCCGTGCTGTCGTGTTTCATTGGTGAGTGCGAAACCACAGGCCCATTAATGCAGGGGTGACAGTTGTCGTTGTATGTAAGTGAGTGCAACACAGTGTCGCGATTACTGTCATGCCTTTTACGTCCCCAAGCGAGACGTGAAAAAGCATCTTGCTAGACCACTATACTGTGGATCACCATACTGTATTGTCTGCGTTCACAGTCAGTATTAATCTGATTAATGCATAACATATATTTTGTTTGAAATTTCATTATTTATTGAAAAAAACCTATGATGGCTTGCACATCACTAAAATTATCATCATTATTTTCTAATTAAATTAATTTTAATCATCTATTGACAGTTTCCTATTTAGACAATATGCCTAGGTACGCTTGTTTTTTTATTTCCGGCCATAGCTACCTCACAAGCAAGGTATGAATAGGTAAATCAATAGAGGTAACTACACTAAGCTAATAACTAACTGAAGTTGGTACCATAATAAAGATTATTTAATAACAAATGAAATAGTATAGACCTGCCTGCAAAAGAAAAAATGATTAAAATTATTAAAATTAAAAATGATCATGACAGCTTTGCGATAAGTAAGTTATCATAGGTGTGTTCATTCATTAACCAAATTGAAAATAAAATATGTATCAAATGAGTAATAAATAACTCATTTGCAAACAACACTTAGTTGTCACACTACTTTGTTTTCGACATACGGTCGGTACATACGCATGTTACTTTGTAAGAGGCACACTGATTTCCAAGTGCCAGGTGTAAACCTAGTTTAGACATAAGGAGACTCATTCATTTTGTAAAGATTTATTTCAGAATGTAACACTTTTCCTGTGTAATTTTTATTATGCTACTTTATCATCTGGTTATCAAATGAGTGTTAATTGATATTTACCAGCCCAAAACCAAATAAAAACAATACAATTTCTGCAACAAGGTCTTGCTGAACTACGTAATCGATTTTGAATCATTATGTACTCGTACAGTTATGTAATTTATCTTATTTATTTCTTTTTTTACCAAAAATATGTATCCCATAACATTATTGTGAATAAAACAATAATAATAATATAGAATATTACTGTCACACCGTTTTTATTCTTACGTACATTTGTTTTTAATAAAAAAGTTCATAAGGTGTCAAAATGACTCAGGAAAACATAAGAGTGGGAAAAAGGGTACAGATTACGTTCGCTATCGACAAATAGTTGTTACTGCATATCATATGTCTGTATATAGATTTATATAAACTTAAGTATGTATATGTATGCATTTATGTATTTGTATAAATTTTAGTATATGATAAGTCTACTTCTTTCATTCAACACCTGAAGCGCACCTACTTTCTATTTTCTCTGCATTATCCAAAGGTTGATTGGTAGAGAATGCCTTAGGCATTAAGTCCACCTATGTACATATTTAAATATTTCAGTTCGTATCAACGAGATGATATGGGAATAAGATGAAATTTAGACTATTATGCTTCATGCGTGAAGGAATGCTTGAAGGATTCATATAGTGCTTAAACCTGCTTAACTCACAGTTACAAGCAAATATTACTAGTGTATAATAGCCGACTAAGCTAAATATATAACAGTTTTCGTAGCCGGTAAGTGTCATTTTCAAAGTCATCAATATTATTTATCTATAAATACATTTATGCATAAACTATTACCTCCCTTTTTTTATTTTTAACGTGTGGCAACCCCCTTGAGCCCTCATGCCGCCGGAGTTTACGGCGGGATGGTGTGCCAGAATCGGACCGACTAAAACCACGTGGTGTGCCACTCTGCGCCAGGGATAGGAGAGATCCGGGAACAGCTGTTATTACGACATCCAGACTCATACCATTACCTCCCTGCGCTAACAAATGTTTTACAAAATCTACAGTATTACAAAATATCTAATAAAATGAATAATATAACGTTAAATCTGGATAGATAATAATTATTAAATAATAATCATTTTCTTTTTGTCTAATATTCACATGCTAGTACATGTTTTATTCTCATACATGTATTCAGACTATCTCTGAGCACATGAAACTGCAATATTTGATATATGAACAAAAGAACTTAAAACTACAAATTAAGAATTTATTTAGAAACAATAAATAAATAATTTACATATTTTACACGCAGCCGTAACCTTCATTCAATCATCAGAATTCAGGAAAAGACTTACGTAATCAACTGAAAATTTCATAGGAAAAAAAGTCAGCTTAAGTTACTTGACCTTTGAACCCCCTTGTAACAAAACAATGTAAAATACCAACATACTTTGTACGAACGCCTTTATTTTGTTACAAAATGTTGCTTCAATTCTGCACCTACAGCGTTGCAAAGACATTACGTTGAAATTCTAAATTAGCCGTCTGAAACAACACAAGAAAGTAGAAGAAAACGTTTGTACAAGTTAATTAATCTAGCTTATTTGGCATTGCTCGTAACCATTTGCAGACATATTCCTAAATTGTTAAAACACCCACTGGAACTGTACTGACGCGTATTTTGAAAGTATTACTCTGTAAATGTGTGCACACCAGGTAATTATCTATTTATTTTAGTTTCATCTAAAATCACGTTTATTATTACTATTATCTTGATTATTAAAACACGTATACCCTTCTTTAAACTGCCCTCTTGGTCTAGTGGTTAAGTACTCTGACTACTACTTAGAAGATCCAATTTGAACCTAAGTTAACGAAAACAAAAAAATGCCATGTGATTACCAGAAAAACTGTGAAATAAAATACTATTAACCTAACTAAAATATTACATAAACATATTCCTAGGTTTCAAGTATACTCGTATATCTATAGGTCATGCTAAGTATACCTACCATTGTGTGGACCTGACTAAGAATAGAAAACCTTTTTAAAGCACGTACATACATATGATTAACACGTGACAAAAGGTCGTGATCATAGCAATATGTTTTTACTCAAAATAAAACTATACTACACGTTCTGTATCTAACTAAGCATAAATAAATCTTTATCATTCTATTTAAAAACCAGTAATTTAGATATCTAATTTTAGAACATATATGTATAAAAACAAAGAAAGGTAATGAAATATTTTAGATTTCCAGAGATAAAACCATCCTCCACAACAATAATACTATTTCGTTTAACACTCACTCTGGACCTTGGGAAATTATTTACGACCTTGTAATATTGTAATATGATGAATAAACAATAACCATGAAGACACGGCAATATTATCTGTACAGCATTCTATCTTTATACAAACGATCGGAACGCGACTCATACCTACACGCCTACCTAGTTCCTTTGTGCAAATACGTTTCTTTACGTATAATATTCATTATCTCATACATTGTTGATTTCTATTAAGTAATAACGCTATTTCTTATTTAAAAAAAAACTCTGTTTAAAGTAACTTTACTATTTAAGACAAAGCGGGACATGTAATGTTGACTTAAACTATCATACCAGAAACAAAAACAACGATTCAGAACATACAAAAGAATTCAGAGATTAGAAGAAGTATTTCTTTCGTATCTCCCATAAAAACTATGGAACGCAATATAAAAGTTAACGACTTCAAGTTATATCCTATTATGGAAAGGGAGAGAGTAAAAATAAAATTAAGTGGCTGGGAAGGTCAATCTGACCCTTCATTATAATGGGACAGCCGAGGAAAAATTCTGGTAAACATAACTTCTAGCATATGCACATTGATTTTCAAGAACGGAAGAAAATGTTACCTAAGTCCTAATAGTACACTTACCTACCATAATGGTACTGATCTAGTATTTACATTCTGCGAGTACAAGGTATACACATTTGTATATGTAATTGTGTGCCATGAAAAATTCTAACCATTAAACACTACAGTTACCTCGGTGCACCTATTTACAAGATTTCTACACCACCCTAAGGTTGGCTGGTAGAGTATGCCCAGGGCATTGAGTCCACTAATATAAATGAATGCGGGAATTATTTAAAAAATATTTAAATAAATAAATAATTATTTTAGATCACAAGTGAATAGTTCATAATTTAACCCTATCATATTATAATATTATCGAATGCTTTTAAAATGTAAACTGTAAGTCTTGAAACAAATAAACACGTTTCCTTTTTCCTAATTTATTTTCGTATTGCCAGCACAGTTCCCAAGATTCATTCTCTTGTGATGGCGAGGGCGAAAATTGAATTACATAATTTGTTCTTGAACCGTTTCTAAAGAAGCCTCGTGCGGTTTGGAACCACGTGATGAAATATTTCTTGTAAATAAAATTTTGCCAAATATCACGTTACTTCTTTCTTAATTAATTTAAATAGCGGGAGAAAATATCTTGAAGGATGATTACAATCTGCTGCGGTCTATTGATAAAGTATGGTTTCTTTGTAGTTTAAGTAATTAATTATGAAATACTAACTCTCGTTTTTGGCTCATATTAGGAAACAGTTTTGTTTCACTGAAAGATATTCGATCACGTGCATGTAAATTTTAACGACTATCCGAGTAAAATAGTATCTAACAAAAAACACTCAAAGACACATTCACATTTAGAAGTTAAGTCAACAACATAGAAAACATTGTTAGATTGACGAATGTGTTAAATAGGCTTATATGTCGAATGATTTCTGACGTTATCAGTTCGATGTCCACCCAAAAAAGATAATTGTGTTTTTAGCATTCGTTATGTGGTATAATTTGTCTTTAACAAGTAATTTGATTTAATAATATATAATTGTATTTATTAATTTATTTAAACTTAATGCATATGTTGTACAAAGGTGGACTTAAAGCCATGGGTTATTCTCTCCCAGTCAAAATTTAGGTGATGTAGAAGTATGATGCGGTAGGTACAAAGATAAATAAAGAAGTTGAGATGGTACATAAAATAACAAATGTTTCACATATATGATAACATTAAACATTACTAATAAAATAATATTATTATATAAACAACATATACACAATACATAAACATACATATATATAAAATTACTATAATATTCTATATAAATATTCACTCGGGTGCTATCGTTGTGACGATTCTACCAATTCATTTCGAAGTGAATCGCTTGCTTTTGTCTTAAATGTGTGGCGATTCCTGATTTCGGCGGACAGTGCGTTTCACAGAAGAACTGACTGCACAGAGAAAGGGAATTGATAAAGTTGGAGGTGTAAGGGGGGCATAGAAGAAGCATGTTGTTTCTTGACCGAAGGATATAAATATAAGAAAAGGATTATAAATAGAAGGACCGAAAAAGAATATAAATATTCTATCCGTCAGTTTAGTTATAATAGTACAAGCTCTGCCTAGTTTGTAACTAGATGTCGTTGTGTGTGAAATGTTCGAAACATTTATTTAATTAACTAACAGAAGATTCAGTAGACTAATTGGGAACTGAAATTACAAAGTATAACCATTCTAACAATGTATTATCTCTCTAATAGAAACACAATGATGTCTGTTACTCTACCAGAGATCCCCAAAGATATTCTTGCTTAATTTTCAAACAATATACTTATTTTCACTGTTGTCTTATTGAAAAAAGTACAAAAGAAATCTTGGCCTTTGTCAGATGAGTCAATTTAATATCTACCTTTCGCAAACAGTGGTGACTCTTGCCAAACTGTAGTTTCCAATTTAACTTCTAAATGGTTTTTTCTCGGTCTTGGTAAATTTTAGCAGTGAGTTTTTATTGAAACACGAAGTACACTACTATTTCAATTAAAGTAGCAACTTCTTCAGAACAGGCTATACAAGGTACTTTGACGACCGCGTGTATAATGCAGCTATCTTCATTTCATTAAATAGTCGCTAATTTAATAAATTTAAGAAATTGTTTAATACAGTGAAATAAGCAAAACCATGTCAATACCTCTTACAACATTACTGAATGATAGCGAATATCAAATATGATAAACGACTAGCAAGATTTCTACGCCCTTATGAGTGGTTACGTCGGACTCGAACCGATCAAAAACCGTATGCCGTCTTAGGTACTAGTGACCGAGGAACCAGATATACCCTAGTAAGGAAATCCCTGGAATCCCGACGTACCTTGAACCACTTACGGCTTGTAGATGGTATCTTCATATGTGGGAACCCCGAAGCTCCCTTTTTCCCCTGTCCTCAAAAGAGGCGAGTGCGGTCCGTAGCGCTTGCATCGTCACCACGGCCTGTTTCTATTAGGGTGACAGATGACCTTCCCTGCCACCCTGCGTACCTGGTGCTTGGTTGCCCAACTTGTTCCTTCCTCTACAAGGATCAGGCGGAGTTGAGTTTTCTGATCCTCGATTTTTCGAGTACGAATATTTAAGACTAACGCTTCATAAAATTAACCGTCCTTCATCATCATATTTAAAAAGTTATTTAACCGCAAATTGGTATAACATATTTATATGATATTACATTAAAATCACAACAAAATATAGATTTTGTTGTCATGAAAACTAAATAATTTTGAGTTTTGTAATGGTACAAAACTAATTTACATCTCTTACTCGTTTTTAATTAATCAAGTCACTAAAATATCATTGTAACTTAGTACCTGCAAAAATGTATTATTCATATATTTACTAACACTATTTAGTATCTATATTTCGTTTTTAATTTACAATACACCTTAGAAAAAAGATAAATTGTATTATTTGCAATTCTAAAAAGTTCTTCTACATTATACGATGTTGTCTGCATCAATGTCAGCGTCAATATGGCGCCGTCTCGATACCTATATAGCTGTCAGTACAACGACGGTTTGCCTTCAGTCGGCCTCATAAATAACCTTTTTGATGTGTTTGTATTTTTTATGGTAAAGGAGGGTAAACGAGTAGACGGGTCTCATTATGGTAAATGACTACCGCTGCGATAGACAGCTGCAACTCATGTGTCATGCAGTCTCAATGTGTTGCCGTCCTTTGAGTCCTCCGTCCAGAAAACGGAGGTCAAGAGTTTACGGCTCTGATAAGCTCAATGACTATAAAGTAACGAAACGTAAAGTAACGAAATAATTGTTTAATAGCACTTTTGAGCAGCAGCTGTGCGGACGTAGTATCAATATGGTCTATCTGGCCCATTTTTACAGAAGCAATGCTCTCTCACGGTCAAGCAGTTTTTGAAAAGTTAGTGTAAAATGTGAAAATTTTTAATGGTAATAAAAATTGAGGCGACCAAATTACGTTATATTGAACTTATTTTAGACCATAGAGGTTTACAAGATTTAGAATAAACCTAAGTTGTGTAAAATGTATCACTATAAAAGCACTTTTGAGAGTTAGTTTTATTTTACATTCTTCTTGAATTCAATATCTAAAAACATACATTACGCAATTACAATTCAAGTTTTGCGTCACAAATGTTTGTGTCTTTATTAGAACGAAATAGTACCAACTACATCATGTAGCAAAATAATTTTCTTTATAAGTCGTAAATCCCGCCCCTTTTACTTCGGTACAAAGACGCCCCTTCACATAACAAGCGGTGTAGCGCGCATCACCTTATGAGAGACGTGCTTCTTACCAATTTCTCAAGGTTATATGCGTGGAATTATATAGAGTATATGTTTTTAGCAAATCACAACACACACCATTAATAGATGAATAATTAATAAAATAGTAATTGTTCTATTTTAAATACTGTTATGTAACCCCACATGTGAGACACACTTAAAATTTATGCCAAAGAAAAATATTTTTTTTTATAATGTTTAGGCATTTGCAAAATATTTTAAGTAGCCCTTAGTATACTTTGAATATTCTATTATTACTGTTATTGTAATTAAGTCAACGTCTACTGTTGGGGTATATCCTGTACCGCGGGGGGCTTAACAAACATACATGAAACGGACACAATGAACACTCAGACTTAAAACAACAATTTGTAGATGATACAAAATGTTTTACCATATGAAGTTTGAATCCAAAACAAAGTGTATTAGAGAACGGCGAAGTGACCGCTTAAACCACTACGCCATTCGTGCAGTCGAAAGCTATATATGTGTTGTGCTATATGTGTGTACTCGTACAGTGTATTATATATATAATATACTATACGAGTATATATACTATACCATACATGTACCATACATATACTGTACATTATATAAATTTTCCTTCCCCTCTTCTTTTTCACAATTTTATTTAGAGCAGGTTAGTAGTTATGTGTGACATAGCAAAAGGTTTTAGTTTGTCTCCTTTGTGACCGGCCATCTCTCTAGCCTAAGGTCACCTCTTTCTTTGAGAGGTACGTTTCCCAGTGGATCAAAAGAAGAAAGTAAATTTTGTTAAAGTTGAGTCCAATCGCAATTCTTGGAATCGAAACGACGTATAGACTGTAGTAGCTCATTCTGTTTTGTTCACCTTGAGTTCGGAGATACAACTAGAAATTCAATTATTTTCTTTTTAATTAATCTAAACGTATAAAATTACTTGCCTCGACCAACTGATTCATTACCGGGGAGCCTAAACCGCCTGTGCTACAAACTTGAAATATTGACATCTGTTTATGATATTGCACCCACCAAGAAAGCACTTTCAGTAATTTCACACCTAAACAGGAGATATAAGGATGAACGCATATACTTACGAAATAACGAATTTTCATAATTAGAAACACAAAATAAGGAATAATTGTGAGTGACTAGTTCAATAAAAAAGCGAACGTTTTATTTCAATCAGAGCACAACTCTAAAATGTTTAGCTTGTCTTGGTAGATGACATGTTGAAATTTCCTTATTAAACGTGAAAGCTCCCATGTTATCCTTCAAAGATTCAGCAATATGTAAGTCGAGTGTGAAAACTTGTCAAACCCATATGAGGTGAAACTGTACAGACATGTCCAAACGTCGGATATCTAACATATTTCATTGGGACCCGTCCATCTTTCTGTCCCTTTTAATTTTCACTATTTCTAGTGTGACCAAGGAAATAAAAACGTTTTATCTTCATTTTATATATTGAGGAAAAGTCTCCTTTATGTTGAAACAGTTGTAGTGACAGTAAGAGAGACTTAATGTACAAAGGAAAAAGGCCAGATTCTACTTAGAAAATATACACAGGTAGACAAAAACATATAGGATAGCTAGAAATTATCCTTTCTGACATCAGTAACAAATTGATTGGCGATGGCAAGCATACGACACGCATAAGTGTTACCGCTTTCATTTCATTGCCTTCGTTTCCAACCTATATTTTGCCACTATATCCCAAAGGGACCGAGTTCGAACTTGTTATTGCAATAGGCTTCTATATTTTCAACACTAACTACAAGTAGTTAGTGTTATGTATGAAAATATAGTGTTGAAAATATAAAATACTGCATAAAGACAATGATATTAATATGTATTTGTAAAGTACTTAGGAGCTTACTGCCTCATGCCACCCTGGCTGTGGCCGCGAATGGACGAAATGGGTTTTCCCCTTCATCCGCTACAGTGGCCAACCGCGAGGAGAAGATGTCCACGTGTGCCGCACGTCGCCTAAATAGAGAGTTTACCCGCAGATGGTACTCTTGCTAGGACGAGTCAGGATGTCGTAATAATAGCGATTCCCGGATCCCTCCTATCTCAGGTGCAGAGTGGCAGATCGTGTGGTTTTAATCAGTCCAATTCCAACACTCCACCCCGTTGCAAACCCCGGTGAGGTGACGACCCAAACAATTACAGTAACAATCTAGCAGTTGAACACAACACAAGGAACTAGATGATGTTAAATAATATATTTCGTATAAGTTAACATTTTCTCTTTTGAGTATATTGTAAAGAAAAAATAATTTGAACTCTATAGAGAGTATTATCAAAAACATTTATTTGTGGGATAATAAGCAACGTGATAATTAATTTATAATATGCACACAAACTTCAAAAGTGCCTAGGTATCGTTATTGCCTGCCTTCGTTGATATCCAAGAATTTATAATCCCCCACATATTAAGCTGATAAAAAGGGTCGCGTTATGTATGAAAGAAGCTGACGTGAAATCGTTAGTTTCAATTTCCTTTTTTAGGCGAAAACGTTGAAAAGGGCTCAGGGAAAATAGGACACAAAACATTAATCTAAGCTTTTAGAATATCGCTCAATTGTGTTTTTATGTTAACGAGCCACAGAAATCTAAAGCTAAATATACACAATATATATTATACAACAATATCTTATATATAATAATAATTTAAACATATAATATACGAGTATAATTATTTTTCTTTCTCTCTTTGTTCATGTCTTTTTTTCATTCATTTCTCTCTATCGGTCATATTTACACAATATACTTAATTTATACCTATAGCCTCTCTCACCTTCGCCACGTTTTCTTTGATCAGTATTTCGCTAATTTTCCACGTGATGTTGTTATGTCAATGCACACCAAACTGCGAACTTCTAAAATATTCTCTAATAGTTCTAAAATTTTAGTAAAACGACGTCCTTCCCCGCGTCTACGAAAGTCATGTTTTTGTAATTTAAAATATATGTAGGTTGATATTTTCGTTAAACAAAAGCTCATTATTTGCTGACAACCTCGGGACAAAATGCCGAGGCACGCGTATTATACCTGAGTTGGGTATGCATAATTATACAATAGGGTTTGTGATTCTTAGCGTGTCAACATACCCTACAAAAAAGAGCTTATTAAATTTTATATTAATACAAAATGTGGTTTAACCTAAATACCTTTTTATACGACTAAGTTGTCGAATACGCAACTGTTAATCAGATTTTACCATGTTACCCTGTTGCTGCCGACTTGCGAGCCATACCAGATACCCCTCGACTTTAGCAACATCATTTAAACCTTATCATTATATAACTATTTGAACCTTTACGAACAATAGAAACTTTTTTTTTAAAGTGTGGATATCCCCTAGGGCCTTCACCCCGCCGGTATTTACGGCGGGGTGGTGTGTCGGAATCAGACTGACTAAAACCACACGGTGTGCCACTTTGCGCCTGACATAGGAGGAATCCAGGAACAACTGCTGTTACGATATCCAAATCACGATCAATAGATACAATGTTTAAGAGATCACCTAGATTAATAAATTCTTAAGAACACGTAGGAATAAACAATGTGATTGTAATCACTCACTCAATTGCGCTTCGCAATCCCTTTTGTGTGATCGTAATCACACAAAGAGAAATTGTGAAGCGTCTAATCGACGTTTCTCGTGACGAGAGAACTAGTATTTTCTACTAAGTATAGCTATTTAACGTACATTTCCTCGTTTTTACGTATATATATGTTTGTGTATATGTATGTGTAGTTATAATAATGTCCCAGATTTATGAAAAAACAAGACAATGACCAGGCATTTACAAGATTTTCGTAACGTCCACTCGGGTTTTGTGTATTTTTTGTGTGTTATTTTTTTACTAAGTGTAATTAATCAATGTAAGAGTGATTGAGTTTTAATTATCTTTTTTATTTTAAACATTAAATTACCTTTTCACATCGTTATTGAATATAAATACAGATATGAATACTCGTACCTTTATATTGAAATGTAATTTGGAGATTTCATTAAACAATTGTACATTCAAACAACCAGGATGGTTAGTACAAACCTATTTAATTGTCCCTAATTAAATTGACTTCTTTGTTTATATAACCTCTCCCAAGATTTTTACGAGATACTATACTTCAGATATATATATTTAATAATAATATACTTTATTAAAAATTTAAAATAAAACCCGAGACAACAAATCTACAAAAAGATATATGAAAGTTTAATATTTAAATATATCTCACCGGCACGGAAAATTGGCCAAGTACAAAACGTATGACAACTTCCTTTTTTTTTCACTTAGCTCTACAAATTTTGGCTAATTGTGATCACAGTCTATCCAGTTAACGTTCCTGATCACTTCTTTTCACATTAAAAGGTTTTTCGGGTTCATAATGACGTTTATGCAAAAAATCACGTTTTCACAAAATTTTACACTAGAGTTAAAAGCACTACGAATTTAAAATTGTTTGATTTTTTGTCGCTTTCTGTCCTTTTTAATAGCGTGTGTTGCCTCCTCTAGCCCTAATGACCGCCTGCATTCGGTTTAGCATGCATTGGATGACGTTCTTGATGTTGACTTGTGATAAGTCGCGCCAGACAGTAAGTGCAGCATCTCGAAGCTGGTTAAGGGTTTGTGGTGGGTTCGATGATAACTTTATTGCTCGTTCCAGTTTGTCCCATACGTGTTCTATCGGATTTAAGTCCGGGCTGCGAGCTGGCCACTGCAATTTTTGAACACCAACCTCTTGAAGGTAATCATTCACGATGTGAGCGACATGTGGACGGGCATTATCATGCATTAAAATGAATTGGTCATAACCAATAAACCCTCCGAAGGGCACAACATGATCTTGAAGAATTTCTTCGACGTATCGAGTTGCATTTAAGGCGTTATTGACGATGACTAATTCCGTACGAGCATCAGAACTCACGCCACCCCATACCATTATAGAGCCTCCGCCAAAACTGACCGTCGGTGTGGTTGTCATCGCCAAATAGCGTTCCCCTTTCCTTCTCCAGACACGTTGTCGACCATCAGGTGCATTTAAAGCGTATCTGCACTCGTCTGTAAACAAAACCCTTGCCCATTGCTCAAAAGTCCAGTTAGCGTGTTCGCGGGCGAAGTGAAGTCGAGCTACTCTGTGCTGTGGAAGGAGCTGTGGACCACGGGCTGGTCTTCTTGCTCTCAAATTAACTTCCTCGATACGTCTTCTCACCGTACGCTCGCTAACATTCACACCTCAGGAGATTTGAAGCCGCTGACGGATCTCAACAGCGGTCAGGAAGCGATTTCTTAAAATCTCTAACACAATAAAGCGGTCGTCACGAGCTGATGTGCATCTTACACCGCCACTACCTGGTCTTCGGGTGTAGCGGCCAGTCTCTTGATACCGTTTTAGTGCATATTGCATCGAAGAACGCGGCACGTTTAGGACAATAGCCACTCGATGGGTCAAACCTTGTTCGACTAATGCCACTGCCTGTGCTATCTGACTTGATGACAAAGGCATTTTTATGGATCCTAAGGGGCCTTTAGGTGTTTATTAACCACAATAACAACAAAAGTCTTTGTCAAATTAAAACTTAAAATTTTTAGAGCACAATTAAAAACTTCGACTTCGTCGGATTAATGACACGATTTAACTAAACTTTAAAACGCAGACCAAAATGCATTTCAAATTAGTGAATTACCCTCTTGAGATGAACATAAACATTTTTTCTACCCACTTACACGATAAGAACAAAGTTAGACACCCTTCAAAAAATGTTATCGCATGTTATGAGTTTGGCCAAGATTCTGTGCCGGTGAGTATTTTAAAAAAATTAAAAACACTATATTATTTTTCAAATAATGCAAATATCTTGTAATTGGCTTGATCTGATCGAATTGATCTAATGGGAAAATAATTATTAGTATGAACATTATTTAACTTTATTACTTCAATCAATTCTTAATCGAAGTGTGGCGTATTATACTAAGAATTCCCTAACAGAATAAATCCAATAGCTTTTAATACCATTTTACACTCGTGAAACACGCAGACCTAATGCAAGTCAAGCGAGTTTACTTACACGGAAAAATCCTTCATCACAGCGTTCCTACCGTACTTTAATAAATGGCCGACCGCGTGGCTAATGGGGTTCGAATATCGACGCACAGTGACAACGGGGATATATAGGCACCGAGATACTCGTATGTGGCTTATCGTCCTTTAGTTTACATTATAGTGAAAATATACTACATGAGACGGTCAGTTGAGCTCAAATACTGCTGTGAAAATGTATCATACTGGGGAATGATGTATTAGTGTTCGCATACATATATAATATATACGTTCAGTTTTATCTTATAAAAATTTAACAGTGACTTTTTTAATAGAGTTTTTTGTGTTTTCTGTAACTTCACTTGTAGGTAACAGTAAAAGAGAAACTGTGGAGTTAGGCAGTAGCATATAGATTAAAAAAAAAGAATATTATTACAGCTAAGAAGACTTTGTTATTTTACAAGTAATAGTGGAATGAAACGATAGCTAAAATAAGAAAATGCACTTATTACAAAAAAAATCTCATCAAGATCAAGGACTGCTGCTAGATTAGAACCGACGACAATTCATAAGGCTTTTCACTATTTATTTATATTATATATTAAATTCTTTACACTGAGTCAAAAGGGTGTAATTAATTGCTCGTGTCGTGCTGCGATTGAGAAAAGTTGCATTCAACAGCATGCTATCCGTAGCCGATAAATTGCAAAAATAATATAACTTTGTGCGCCTATTATTCAGGGATTTACTATAGTTTTCAAAATGATAGATTTCTTACTTGTTATTTAATAGCCTGTGTTCATGCTTTCTTACGTCATCTTTTTTCTTTGTGTCTATATAACCTAACTTTCATGTTTTTACAATTATAAATTTTATCAACTTTCTAATTGTATTACAATTAATGGAACTTATCACTATTAAGTAGCCTAAAAGCTAAGGCTCTTTTGGAAACTAGTGTAGACAAAGAGGATACCAATGTGCCGCATTATTTACATACATACATACGTCCGCCGTCTGTAATGTTATATGAGAGGTGTAAGATGATCAATTAAGAATTTCTAGTGCTTAGTAATTCTACTGCAAAGGCATTGAACACGGGTTTAATTCTCATTGAGAACAAATAATAACATGATGAGTAAGGTTACTTTTTATATGTCTGGATGTAATTATTCTTTGCTATATTTGTATGGATTTAGAAACATATATTTCTAAATACATGTATGAGTATATATATTTATATATATAAGTACGTTCATTTGTAGTTTTATGATCAAAGCTCAAAGTTTTTAAGGGCTCAAATATTATAATGCTCAACTTAAAAACTCTTAAGAAAATACCAACTTAGTAAATTATTTTAGTTGTTTTGCAAACTAATCAGTTTAAATAAAAGTAAGTTAGTTAGTTAGTTAAATTAACAATCGTGGGAGTATTTGTCGACGATCTATATTAAAATATGAATATAATGATATACCGGGTATCGAAACTTCGGCGAAATGAGTCTGAAAACATAAATAGTGAGCATTTGATCAAATTTGTCCCCAAGCAAAACAACTTTAACTTCTCAGTATCAACTTAATACTATTCATAACTGGTATAATATCCATAAAATGGCAAAAAAGGTTTCGAATAAGGGTGCGATTAACATAATCCAATTTTGATTTTATTTGGCATCGTATGACAAGTTTTATCATATTGTGATGGAATTGTTGACATATCTCCGTGTGGTGACGGATAAGAATACAGAGTGTCACCACCCCTATTCTTCTTATCAGTGTTGAACGAGGTAACTAAGGGAGCAAAATATACAAGACACGATCACTGCAAAGAGAAGAAAAACTTAAAACAAACCCCATACCAACCCGTCTGGCCAGCGCGGTATAATAGGCCAAAACCTCCTTGCTTAGGAGAGGCCTATGTCCAGCAGTGGACTGTAAAAGGCTGTTGATGTTGATGATATATTTTTTAAATAGTATTACCAGCAGTGAATCGCAATTATTAGTTGCTATCAAACATCATTACATTTTATTCAAACTTTAAATTTTAAAGTCGGTTTCATAATTTAAAGTGGTTTGTAAGCATCGTTACTAAACTTACATATCTAGGTAGAGATATTACTATACCAAAACATTTTAAAGACAAGTAGAAAAAAGTAATAATGTTTTAAAAACCATAGTGGTTTATATTGTCGTTTCTAAAACTCTGTTTGTTTACTTTGTATCTTTCCAACGATTAGGGCCTCCTGATACAGAGTAACGCTACGAACGGAAACCAGTGTTGTGATTGTGATAGTCATCTGTTTTAATTCAAAATAAAACAGTACCAGGAGTTTATTTCTTGCAAATCAAATGACATTTGTCACTGCGAACACCTGACATAGCAAATACTTTGTGATTTATAACTCGGCAGGTAATATTTAAAAATAAGGAAATTTTCAACGTTAGAGAAAGGCCTAAAATAAAAGGCAACATTACAAGCAGACTGAGTTAGTACACTTTAGTAAGAGTACTCATAGTAAAGGATTCGTGGATCAAAGAAAGCAAAGTAGACTAGAATAGAATAAACATTATTGTACATCATAAGAGCATATCAATTTCATTAGGACCGAGTACATCAATTGACATAAAGATATGTCAATTGATGTTCAGTCTCACACATGTGTTTCTGGCACTCAGCTAGTTTTATCTTTTTATAGTTTTCTGGAATGGTATACCGTGAAGGCATCCCGCCTGAAAACGTGTTATAGTAAAACACAATCATTATATAAAATAAAGTATTTCTGACTGGAGAAGCAGACGTAACAATTTTTTTGTCATTTTTGAAAATTGAGAAATCTAAATATTATAACGCATTTTTCTCAAAATTTTATAAGTTTTTAGTTATTCTAAAATTCCTCCATGGAAAAAAAGGTGAGCCATTTAATAGACTTTATTAAATGTGTGTATAAAGTGTACAAATGTTTTCAGAATATTTTTGTAAATAGAAGAAAGACAAAAAATAAATGGTCGACTATAAATATAATTAAGTAGGTTACATTAAGCCTGGACCACTTTAAATAGAGGTTGACTGGAGAGTAATAAAAACGAGTTAAGAGTAAATCTTTTTAAGGGTGGAAAACATAATCTTATTAAAAAGGCATGAGCTCAGCTTTAAAAGAAAATTTGTCGTTTTTATTTTCTTAATGTGGATTTTACGTTTTATTCTTTTAACAAAATATGACAGCGATTATTTTTACAGTCCCATAGCCGAGGGTATATAATTATATAGGACTTATAAATACGTCTAAAATAGACATAGATTTACTGAAATATTCTTGATCATAGACAAATTATACCACATATTTGGAGTTCAATATTACAATATTTCAATTTTCAATACATTTATTCAACACTTATATTTCTTTAGTTGTGTTTTGTGCATTCATGAAATTAATTTACAGGCTTTAAGTATATTTGTTAATAAATCTTTCAAAACTGATAAATAATAACTAAAATGAAATATCTAATCAAGGAAAAGCAAAAATATCCAGAACCTCTGTAGCAAAAAATATACGTATAGAATAAGATAGAAACTTTGTTATAAACGAAACTGTACTAAATTTAATCAAATCATTTATGAGTTAGTGGGCCATTCAACACTCGATACCGAGATCACTTAGTTAATAATAGACGAGGAAGCTTCCGAATCCTTTAAAGTGAGTCAAGCTTTCTTACAATTTCGTACCGTAGACCTCTTGCAGCTATAATAAGTTCTATTTTCAGAATTACATTCGTTGCTATTCATTCAATTTTGAAACTCTAGTATTTTTCCAATATGAATAAAATTTACGTTATCGAAGAAGCTATATGTACTGCAGGTTTACAAAAAAGGTTAAAGTGAAAGGTGAACCCGACATCTTAAAGTAAATGGTTTCAATAAATAGCACTCGCAGAGAAACGAAGTAACCAAGAAAACTACCCAAGACCTCGTTAATCAGCGAAAAGGCCGAAAGGTGAATTTGTCAGCTTCTAATTTCGATACAAGTGGGACATCCTTGTAGAAAAAATTTAGCGCGTAATTTTTAGCGCAGAAACATACCTTTTTTTGGATATATAAAAGATCAGTTGAACATTTTGTACCAGAAATGTTAATTTTATGTTTTGATGTTAATTCCGTGTTTTTACGAAACTATTGAGTATTTTATATGTTTTATTAATATAACATGAGTGTTCTACATATAAAACCTTCCTTTAAATATAACCTAAATGATGGTGAAAAATTCATTCAAATCCGCAGCGTTAAAAAAATTATGCGTATAGACAGCAGGAGTAACTTTGTTTTATGCTATATAAAAATTGAATGGTATTATTAATATCATAATTGTAGAAACTTCCATATGCAATAAAACATGGGCCTATTCTCTAGTTCCTACTACAATCTCCTATAGGTAAGAGCACTCGAACATAATTTTAGTCCTCTTTTTCCCCTAAAGTTCAGTACCAAATTCTTTTAGACTACTTAATGCTGTTAATACTGTCTACACTATGCAATACTTTTACTATTTATTTGTGTACAGTGGAAGGTTGACGCTTAGATCTTTTTTTTAACACCGTTTTATACAATAATTTTTAAAATATACGCGGCAAAAACTTTCTTACTGCGTAGTACTAAGTAAAGGGTTCTTGAGCGCCCACCTACATACATTATTCATTTAATTAGCAATTAAGGAGAGTAAACTCTGAAAACCCGGCCTAAATTGCCTTATTCCTCAATAAATTAAAAGCTACTAGATTTTTGGAATAGGAAGGAACGTAATCAATAGTCTATATTTTGCAATAAAGTACACATTTTGTGTTAACGGAATAACGATTCTTAAAATAATATTAATTAAGTATGTAGAAATAAATAAATAGATAGATAAACTTAATGACTAAAAGACATATATGAAGTCATTTAGTTGTGTGTGTGTAAAATAGCAACTCCTAGCGGCGCAGAGAGAGGTGTTGTATGCACAATTTGCAAATGACAAGTTGACAATTCAAATGACTAATCTTTAGATTTATTTCTACGATTATTCTATAGATATAAATTTTGTGTCTTTAAAATATAGCCTCTAAGATTCAAGAACAGATAATTCAGGCAATTCAACAAACCGCCTACATGTTTCAGACACGATGTCGACCTAGAAAGACGATAACCTTGATATTAGAAACATGATCTTGAATCTTTGCCAAGTAGGGGATTACTTATATCTAACTTATATTTTGAGACATTTAGCTACTGTAATTCTAGTTTATTTGAATAATGTACGACGAAAGGTTTCCAAAGGAGTGTTCCTAGGTATTTCCTTTGAAACTTTTCTAACAGCTACATTATCTCTTGTCTTTTGTTTTGTCTAGTCGAATATTTGCCTGGTGCAGGTAAATATTTCTGTTAACGAATTCATTACAAATTTTAATGTCAATTACAATAGTTCAGTTATTTATTACACATTTTTAGACAAAAAAAATTAAACAGCGTTAAAGTTCAATTTGTCTGTTTAATAATTATATTTCAAATGTTAAATAATTGAAAATTTCCATAAACATTACAGAACTTAAGCCGAGTATATAACAGAGTGAAAAACCAATTATAAGTTGTGAAATAATTATGTACTGCATCATTGTTAATGGAAGAACATTTATTTTATTTATTTATGACGCATGAAAAGTAAAGACAGTGCGGCATTACATTCTATTTAAAGAATTTGTCAATCCGAAACATTAATATTATCGAGTTTAATATATTTAATTTATTAATTAAAAGCTTTCAATGTGAACTTAATAGGACTCAATCATTTCCGTGCCACTAACATGTTATGTTATAACGATATTTCTATTTCATATTAAATTTAAAAAGAATCCTCATTCCTATACTCTCCTAGTAAATATTTTCCGAGTCTTTTAAAGAATGAATACATAGTTAATATACACAAAAGGATTTCATTCAGCGTAGCAATTTAAATAAACGTTGTTTGAACTTGTATTTGAAAATAAGTGAAGCAACACTGTATTTCTTTTACTGTTTACCGTATCCATTTTAAATATAAAATACTAAAAGTCAATACATCTAAAAAGTGTAGACAATTTATATATAACATAATCATTATTTAACAGAATAAAAACCATAGTAAATCCTATTTGTGTTTATCAAAACTAAACTACATATCTGTTTTTAGCATGTACAATTTACAGATTTCATGCAGCTAATGTGTAACGCTCACATTATATAAGTTTCTCATTTTTGTTTCAACATAACAAGAACAAACTTGGCCCGAGTTAATGTATACTGTGATTTCCAACTAGGTAATAATGATATTATGCCCAAGTTATGACGTCAAAACGACGGGCGTAGCCTTGGCGCACTCGTTGAAAGACATTTCGTTGCCGTTGGAAAATTGAAAACCCGGGAATAAGATTTATCTTTACTCATTAAAATGGTAAATTATGAAATTGTTAACATTGTAATTAATATGTTGTATAGTTTGTTTATAAATTAATCTATATTCAAAGTTCACCTACTACTACAACGTAGATCACCTATAAAGTTACAAATTTAATAAAGTAGATAACATCCTTAATATTTCAGAAATTATAACAAATTTGAAAAGTATTTATAAAGTTCTTCAGAAAATAGAAAAAAAACAGTTTAACTTAAACATTCCGTAAAATCTTAAAATAACTAATCCAAAGTGACTACCTCGGTAGCAACTGCTGTGCTTGAGGTGTCGGGTTCGATTCCCGGGTCGAATCAAATGTTTGTATAATCTGCAAATATTTGTTTCATTTGGGTGTTTTCTATGATATGTATTTATTTTAAAAAAAGATATAAATATTCTATCACTCAAACTAGTTATCATAGTAAAAGCTCTGCTTAGTTTGAAACTAAGGTGCTGTATTTCAAATGTCCGAAATATTTACTTACTTATTATTTATTTATATAGTTGTATCTAACACCAAAGTTCCTTTATTAATTCGACATAGTACGTATTTAACACTGAGCTGGAGATACTAAAACAATATAATGAAGAGCTACAGTTAGTAATAAAGCCCTAACATTTATGAAACAAAATACTGAAACAAATACAAAGAAGACAACTAAAGCCTAACTGAGGCTTGGCAAATGGTTTTCATGAAATGTTTACAAAAGACTGGGTTCGAGTAGTACAGCTTTGTCTTGGTCCTGCTGTAAAGGACTATTGTGTATATATTAGATTTATTATTCTAAAAAACTAAACTCTTCTAAAGATTTACTTAGGTAATTTGATAAGTTTTTGTGAATAATGAAAACGTTCTCAGACGACTTTGAAAAGGAAAAGGTGTTTGACATTTTTATGCGTATATTACGTAACGTCTTCGTCATTTGTGAACCAATTTATAAAATGAGTAAAACTTTTATTAAGTCCTACTTTTAATCTGAAAGAAAACATTTCATCTCTACCGATGCGACATTAACAGACAAAGAAATATTAATCACAATTTAAAGATATTAATATCGTTAATACTTTGTTGAATGTATATTTATAATGATTAAAGTATAGGGTGGGCCACGAATTAGGTAACATTTGAAAAAGTCGTATAAAAAACCATTTAATGTACTATAAAAATTGTTAATTTATAGAAAGAAAAACTGTAGAAATTTCATTTTTAAAAATTACATTGTCTAAATGACCACCGTTTCGATGTTTGCACTCTTCTAAGCAAGCACCGAAACCTCTTCTCTTATTTTTTCTTTTAGTTGACGTAATGTATTTGGTTTATTGATGTAGACACGATTCTTCAAATAACCCTATAAAAATAAATCTTCTGGGGATAGATCTGGAATTCTGGATGGCCATGGAATGTTGCCTCGTCTGGAAATCAGCTTTTCCGAAAATATGTCTATGACCACCAGTAGGGTCTGTGACGTGGATGTGTGACTAGTGGCTTCATCTTGTTGAAACCATGTGTTACTATTGTAGTTGCTGGCTACCAGTATTCCAGTAGCGTTGGTCTTAAGAACTCCCGTAACATGTTTGTACGGATGTTAGATTCAAATGTTAACGAATTCTTGGCCCACCTTATATATGTGAATATAATTTATATCTAATTAATAAATGAAGGAAGCGTTAACTGATTTAT
The DNA here is from genome assembly GCA_949316085.1 of Hypercompe scribonia. Lineage (NCBI taxonomy): Eukaryota > Metazoa > Arthropoda > Insecta > Lepidoptera > Erebidae > Hypercompe > Hypercompe scribonia. Next base: position 16,294,310 of record OX438979.1, read on the forward strand.
AATGTTACTAATTACGGTTTAGTTATAATATTTTCTAGTATCGTTTTGAAACTCAATCTGCGTAACACTTTTAATAACTTAGTAAGGGATGTTCTGCTGAGCACAGTTAAGGGAGAATTTTCTTCCTCTATCCTTTCTCTTACCAAGTCTATCAATCTCCATCAATCTTCTTGTTCACTAAGGATCTAATTTTTTCATAAGTCATTAACTTTACCATTCACGAGATCATTTTCGAGCTGGAGTCACCGCTGAATTTGTGGAAGTTTGCGGCAAGTCCAAAGTGGTGTCCCCAGACCCTCAGGTTTTGATCCCACGTCTCAAGGCGCTATTTTTAGAAGTGAATGTGGTAAAGTCCGAGTTTTTGTGGTAATGAGGCTCATATCCACTTTATTCACTTTAATACACCATTATCTAACTTTATCCCAAGGTCATTTCTTCGTTCCTTAATTATTTTTCCTAAAATCGTCACAATATAACTTTCGATTCATATTTTTTTTTTTAATTTTTCAACACTCGTTATATTAAGTGCTCATAGTTAATTCGTCTGTCTTTCATAATACCTCATCGTATCTAAAATTCTCTTGAATTCTATTCATATTTTCCATCAGGCAGAGTAGAGTCACTTTGGTAGGTTCATATAACAAAAACAAAAAAAACTTAAATTTATCTCACAATTGTCAAGTCCAAGTTGTGATTTTCAAAAGAAGATGAAAAATACAACTTTTCATTAAACTTCTAGTTCTTTATATTATTATATTACACTGTTGACATATCACCTAACAACATCACCTTTATTTACCATAATATATACATAGTGACATAAATTTGACGCTGCGGCTTTCTCTTATACCAAGCAGGTAGGTATTCAGTGTGGCTTATGCTAAAGAATATAAGACTTGTAACGTGACTACCTACTACTACCTAACTACTAATGACTAACTACTACTATATACCATTCTTTCTGAACGTAACATTACCTGCAATATGGTTACATAACTTCAGTGTGGACAAAATTCACCTCTATTTAACTTTAAAGCAAATGGGCAATGATAGTTTGAGATTGTTCTTGATATTTTAAATAGCACATTAAAAAATGTTGACTTTTCATTAGTGTTCGCAAACTGTTATCAGATTCGAAAATGAAAGGAAAATAAAGCGAGCAATCAACCGTTTCCGTTTTGTTGAGTTTATTACAATTGAGAGCTCTTGGTACTACTTTGTAAATGGTACGGGATATCTTTTGTAATAAATTGTTTAATGAATATAAGTAGCAGTGGTGGTGAATGCGACTGCTGTAGTTGAGTTCTCGGGTTCGATTACCGGGTCGGACCAAATGTTTGTATGGACTGCAGATATTTGTTTCGAAGTTTGGGTGTTTTCGATGTGTATGTATTTACAAAAAAAAAAGTATATAAGTCTTCTATCAGTCAGTCTAGTTATCATAGCACAAGCTCTGCTTAGTTTGAAACTAGATGACGTTGTGTGTTAAATGTCCGAAATATTAAAAGAAAATATATATTTATATATTCAATGACTGATAGATTGTGTAAAACAGTTGTTCAATAATAACGTCATACAGACTATTTGAGAAGTTACGAAAATATAGTTTAAAGTAAAATATAGTTCTAAATTATAATAATAATTGTCAACTAAGATGTTCATAACTAGAGGCACAGAATTAAAATTTATAACCTACAATAAAAATATCTATCAAAAATTTGTAAGTTAAAAACGCCAGATTATTTATGCCTAAATAGAGTGTCAAGCTACAAAATAATTAAAATAAACGAAACAACTTTATTGTACTAGTTTGTGTTTACGTGTTCATGTGTACGTATTTCCTAACGAGTGTGTGAAATCTACACTAGTATGCGTGCAAATTGTATTTATAGTTAGAACGATACAGGGAAATACAGAATGTATATATATGTATATGAGCAAGGGTTTCCTTCCATTATAAGCTCCTGATATATAAGGTGGGCCAAGAATTCGTTAACATATGAATCTAACATCCCGCGCAAATATATATAGTTCTTAGTACCGATGCTACTGGAATTTGCTGGCTACAATCGTAACACATGGTTTCAACAAGATGGAGCCACTTGTCACACGTCCCGTCGAATGAGTCCCTGCCGGTGCTCAAAGACATGTTTCTGAAAATGCTGACTCCCTGACGAAACGACATTCCATGGCGTCCCAGAAGGGCAGATCTATGCCCAACAGAGTTTTTTAATTGGGTTGTTTGATGAGTTGTGTCTACATCAATAAATCAAATACACTACGACAACTAAAAGAAAAAATTAGCAAAGAGATGTCGGTGATCTCGCGGTCTCTTTTCCGACGAGTATTCGATAATTTCGGTGCTCGTTTAGAAGAGTGCAAACGTCGAAACGGTGATCATTAAGAGAATATATTTTTTAAAAAATAAATTTCAACTAATTAGCTTTCTGGTAATTAATAAACAATTTTTATAATATTTTAAAGTTTTTTAAACGATTTTTTCAAATATTAACTAATACGTGGCCCACCCTATATTATGTTTTTATTCTCACATTTTTATTCTCAAATTTTCACGGTATTAACGTACATTAATGAACTCAGGGATCTGGTAACATAAAAGTAACAGTACAAGTCAGTATTGTTACTGCATTAATTCAAAAAACTTTATCAAAACAATGTAATTCTACTGGCGCCAATTTAGTCTGCAAATCTACGAGTATATATTTCTTAATAAAGAGAATATTTCGTACATATTTTTGCTGAGTTTGTCCACTATGGAACTCACTGGAACTCACAATATTTAAAATTTATATACAAACTTAAGGGCAACAGATTTTTAATCAATGTATAATATATTACAAAACAAATTACTGGAAAATGGGCACATCTGTTCACTTCTTGCATACTAGGGAATATGTATTTATTTATTTTTTATTTTAAAACGTTTCTACTGAATATTACAATACCAAAAATAAATATCAAAATCAAAAAAATTCAAAATGAAAAAGATCGAAATCACTATAATTTTCGGACAATGTCAACGCGGCGATTTTGGCGCGCTTATTCTGTGACGATGGACTACACTCATGTCAACAACGAAGTATTTGGTTCACAAATGCACCGAGTTATTTCTTCTAATTATTATAGTTATTAACATGGAAAAGAAAAGAAATATGTAAATATATAAAAAGTAAATAATATAGTAATTGTGAAGATCATTTTAACATAAGTAAGGATATTAAGAAAGTGATAAAATACATATAACAATATTTTTTACTAAGGTAACTGCACATACTATTTTGTTTACAAAATAAAACCTGCTTTACGAAAAGATCCAAGAATAAATTGACGTCAAATTTTCTTTTATTTTAGCAACTTACGAGTGAATTTTAAAAAGCCAATATTACTATTGATATACACTATTATTATATACATTATTGATTATTAAATTGCCCTAATAAATTGTAATAAATTCCAAAAATAATTACATAGATATGTTTTCTTAATAGGAAAGTTTACAAATAAAAATATTTTGTCCATTTTGAAGTCTCGTACATATACCCTATTATGTATGGACTTGTTAGGGTATATAAGCATATATAATAATAGTTCAAGTTAAATTGGCTAATAATAATGTAACGACTGGTGGTGATGACAAAATCCAACCACTAAGTGATCTCTAATATTAATTCGACGTCAGTTAGTCAGTTAACATTAAGAAACTCAATACTGTATTTAAACTTGTTGGATGTTCCCAGCCGCTGTCAGTCTAACGTTCTTAACTTCAAGATAACGTCACAGATTCACTTAAAAACTGGCTTTGTTATTGCCAACGATAACCACAAAGGTTTACAAAAGAGTTTCAAACTCAACTTCTTACCAAAGTTCGAAATACTATCAGTCAATGTCACTTTTAGATTCAATAAATAGCTGTTTTCTTAATAAATGATTTCTGAATTTCGATTTCAATCATGTTGAGAATTCGAAAAGAAACCAACAACACGTATTTGAATTGAATTGACAATAAAATTCTGTAATATTTTTAATTCTGATATACTATAACTATTCAAATGTCAGCAACAGGCTACCCCGTGGTAATGTTTTAACATCAAACAGGTCTTATTATTCTTTGGAAAAGGTTTCCAATGAACGCTTTTAACTACTTCAATGCTAAACAAACAATTTGCAAAAAATTGAAGAAAGAAAATGTATAAAACAATCAACTACACACCACAGTCTCTCTAATAGTTTCTTTTTATTAAAAACAATGAATATATAATGAACAGTTTCTACAAAAATTGCACCATACTCAAAAACCTAGAAGATTTAACATGAAATAATGCAGTAGAATTTAGTAGGTCACGTACAACCCACATAACAAAATGACATTGGGGCACTCTTGACATTTTCGCTTATGACGTGTAAATTTGGTCGCGTAATCTCATTAGGCTGCATGTTTGACTCATTAGAAGTAATGTTAATGTCTACAATCTTTAACGTTTTATAAACTCAGAAATATTTAATAAAATTATTTTTCTTTTCATTTCTCTTGATTAGAAGTTGATCCTTTACATTTATTAATAACATATTATTAAAATTTTTGTACACAATTTTCTTCAAACTGATAACTAATTCAAAAGATCAGGATGATAAGCTAACTAGAATAGTGTAAAAACACCAATTTTACCCTAAGTAGTGTGAAGCCTTAAAAGTCTGTCTTTGTAAAATGAAAATAGACCCAATAACGTTTTGAAACGAAGTTGACCCTATTCACGTTCACGAAATAGCGTCATATTGCTAAGATAAGTAACTCAATCAGAATCCAACATTAGCACTATAATCAGTATCCACCCCTAAGCAATATAAAAAAAAAGTAAAAAGGCTTTAAATAAAACCTTTCTAAGATGAGAGATAGCAAAATAAATAACAATTTACCTTAAGTCTGCACACGTAGGCAGGTACAAAACCGGTTGGGATACAAAACGAGGATAAAATATAATAGTGCTTTTTAAGCTTTTAGACATTTGCTACTAGGTTTGAAGAGGATACATAGGACAGGATATTTCTCATGTAACGATCACGTTCATCCTTTGTCAACATAACCTTTTTTTTTTACACGGGAAATGCATTTCGCACAGTACCCTCCAGAGGAACGAAGAGCGTGTGCGGGACTACCGGAGAGCCGGTCTATCCACTAAACCCCGCAGCGGCTTACCTCGGCAGTCGAGAGGAGCTCCAGGAACACATTAACGGCTTCTACAGTTTGTTAATATAACCTATATGTACAGAAACTAGTCTTTCACGGTAGATACCCTGGCCGTAAATGTAATGTAGGTGTGTTGACGGACTTGTTCGTCTTGTGGTAAGTGACCCTGACTACTAAACTGGAGGTCGTGGGTTCCATTCTCACCTAGGACAAATAGTTGCGTGAGCATGATTTTTTGTTCTGTATCTTAATGTAATTTATTTATATTAAGTATCAAATACATTTGAAATATTTAAGTGTGTTTATCAGTAGTCTGTTTACCATAGCACAAGCTCTGCCTAATTTAAAATCAGACAGCCGTGTGTGAGAAGTGTGAGGTTATTGATATATATATATATATATTTATATACATATATATTATTTACTTATGATTTAAACGTAGGTATTATATAGATACAAATACATTGTCACATGTTGCAACGTCTTATTATAATGTAGGCGTAATAACCGATACCAGTGTACACTAAGTCGCTATCAAAATACTTCTAGTTAGAAAAATTAAGATTCTGATATTTATACATAATATTTATTAAAATTCAAGCTCTCACCTAAAACACCGTATCTCATCAACATCGAGCTTATTATAATACTCCAGTGCTCTAAAAACTAATATCCATACATGTGCAAAGTCAGCACTCTAGATATAATCGCCTCCTTAATCACATTTTATTACCTGAACTTATTTGAATTTTATATCTTTTATAAGCAGTAGGGGAATTCATATTTACTGCAGACTCTTGTCGAGTTATTGCTTGTTGGGTATGCTATGTTGAGCACAGAATGAACTTTGTAGACTTCAACTAAAAGTCCTTATATTCTCGTAGTAGTTACATATACCTTTGCCAAAGGCTATTGTAATAGTGGAAAAATTTAATTCAAGGACTTAGAAATGAAAGAAATTATTTCAAATATTCACTCTTAATTCAAATGGTAGATTTTCTAACTTTTTCTATATTACTTTAAGAACCTGCCAAAGTGACTCTACTCTGTCTGATGAAAAGCATGAACAGAATACAAGAGTTCTGGTCACCATACTTATTGCAAATGCAGACAAAGCAGTAAAGTGACCCACACTATGGCGGCTTAAAAAGATATTTTTTCACGCCTCACTTGGAGACGTAAAAGCATGACAGTCATCGTGGTATTGTATTGCACACACCTACCATGACAACTGTCACCAATGGGCTAAAATTTCAAAATATTACTAAGACACAAATCAGTTTACCATAACTTTCATTTGCGACCTCGTATCGGTAGACATAATAATATACTACGAGTGATATTGTTCGCAAAAGTTCCTTCAAACTCCTGTACTTTGAATAATAATCGATATTCTTCGATCAATCGATTTCAGTCTGTAATTGTCGCAGTGAGAGAGATTGTAGAGCAGCTTCCATTTGCTTTAATTTTTTCTAAATTTTCACGGAGTAAGATATTTTATTAGACATATTTATGAGACAAAGCGATGAAAATATTATTATAAATAAATAAATATAAAAAAAAAATAGTATTATATTTAACCAAAACTTCGCTAATATATTCTCATGAATACATGTAATTCATAGTTGTAATTGATTAATCACCTGAAAATTTATAATCCTTATTGATTTATCAATGAGATAGATTTTTATATCTAGTATCCTTACTGATATTATAAATACGAATGTAAGTTTGTTTGTTACGGTTTCACGTAAAAAATACTCAACCGATCTTCATGAAATTTTGTACACATATTCTTGGAGGCATTAAAAGTAACATAGGATAATTTTTTATTAAAAATAAAAATATCGAATTCGAAACTTAATGTGACAGACCAAATTCCACGTAAGGGAAGCCTCGGGCAAAAGCTAGTGTGGCGGCTTCTACATTATTAACTCAAAAGTAAATGTACAACGACGCCATCTAGCGAAGATACATCGAACTACGAAGTATAAACGAAACGTATGAATGTAATGAACTACAATGCTACTACTAATCCTGCATCGCGATATAGAGATTCGTGTGGCAATTAGCATATGTACAACATCTCAACATCAACCGTTGGGCTGTGGCCCACCAGGCATGATCACCTCGCCTGGTCGGAGGATCCTCCCTTTGTGTCGGAGGGACACATGCCACACGTCCCTCCACACTAGTAATATATAAAAATACAAAGAACTTACGGTAAACTAATTTGTGTGTTAGTCATATTTAAAACACCTACCTTTGATCAATTCCCATTGAAAGTTGATTTTTAGCAAGTGCATATTGAATTTCACAATAACTGGGAATCATCGATCATCTCAGTCAGGCTGTAGATAAAGCACAAGTGCAGTTTCCGACCGCTGAACTGGTATTTCTGAGAGACTTTAACGCCCACCATGAGCCCTGGTTGGGGTCTTCCGGAACTAACCACGCGGGTCGAACTGCCCACGCATTTACTCTCACGCATGGCCTCATCCAGATGGTACTCCAGCCCACCAGGATGCTCCCTCCTCTTTTCTAGACCTACTGCTGACGAGTCACCCAGCGCAGTACACAGTATCGGTTCTTGCCCCTCTGGGATCCTCCGATCACTGCCTGGTATCCACCACGGTGCCCCTTGTTGCCCCGTCACGACCTGTGGCAGCGAGACTACGGTTATGGCACTACTCGTCAGCAGACTGGGATGGAATGCGAGATTATTTTACATCCATCCTCTGAACGCTGCTTCAAAGACAGGGATCTGTCGCAAAGTGACAAGTGACAAGTCACAAGCAAGCGGCCTACCGCGCATGGGCCAGGGCCCGCGCTCAAGACCATCCAGACTTAGATCGTCTAAAAGCAGCGTACAACAAAGCCACCAGGGAATGCAAGAGGGTTTACATTAGAGCGGATGTCCAGCGCATTGCACAGACTGGCCAAGAACTCATCGCACACCTTACGGGTAGCCGTAAGTTCTAGCAATTAGCCAAAGACGTGCAGTCCAATCACTGCCAATCCTCACTACCACCACTGAAGTATCCCTACGGGTCGCTCGCCCATCAGCCGCAAGAGAAAGCGAATCTGCTTGCTGACCTTTTTGCGGCCAACTCTCGAATCGAGGACCATGGCCTACACCCGCCCACCATTCCGACCTGCGACGTTATAATGCGGGCTATTCGTATTCGGCAAAGTGACGTCCGCGCGGAGCTACGGTCGCTCGACGTCCGGACAGCCAGTGGACCAGACGGTATTCCGGCGGTGGTTCTTAAGAACTGCGCTCCAGAGTTGTCTCTAGCATTGACGCGCCTATACCGCCTGCCGTATTCCTCCGGGATTGTTCTGGAGATCTGGAGAGAGGCGAATGTCCAACCCATCCCCAAAAAAGGGGACCGCTCCAATCCGGCCAATTACCGACCTATAGCCATCACTTCCATTATCTGCAAGGTGCTCGAACGTGACATTAATAAACAACTAGTCCGTCACCTGGAGGATCACTCGTTGTTAAATGATCTGCAATACGGCTTCAGACCGAAGCGAGCTACGGGTGATCTTTTTGCGTTTTTCACACACCTTTGGGGTGAGGCTGTAAATAGGCATAGGGAGTCCTTGGTTATCAGCCTCGATATGGCCAAGGCTTGCGATAGGGTCTGGCACCGTTCGCTCCTCTCCAAACTTCCGTCATTAGACCTGCCCCCCAAACTCTGCGGTTGAGTGGCCGCAATTCTGCATGAGCGCTGCATTAGAGTCCTCTGCGACGGCGCCACCTCCAATTTTCGGCAGGTTAATGCTGGTGTACCTTAAGGTTCCATCCTGTCACCCACACTGTTTCTTCTGCATATCAATGACATGTTGACCCTTGGCGATATACATTGCTATGCAGACGACAGCACAGTTCATGGACGATATTATGGCCACCCTACAGCCAAATTAGCAGACGTTGAGGAAAAGCGACAAAAGCTTGTCACTGAGCTCGACTGGGTCCTAGGCCGCATTTCTCAATAGGGTCATGAGAATCCAGTCGAGTTCAACGCCAAGAAAACACAGGCGTGTCCACTCTCTACCAAAAAGTGTCCATTCCTTCCCCTCCCCACATTTCAGAACACTCAACTGCCACTGTAGGACAATCTCAGTATCCTGGATATGAATATTGGCCGGGACCTCAATTCACGAGAATATATTTAAAGCGTTACTAAGGCGGCCTCGCGGAAGCTGGGTATACTCAACAGAGTGAGACGGTTCTTTACGCCGGAGCATCTGTGTCTTTATAAGATCCAGGTACGCTCCTGCGTGGAGTACTGTTCTCATCTTTACGATGGATCCGCGCAGTATTTGCTGGACGCTTTGGATCGGTTACAGCGGCGAGCAGTCCGGATTATCAATAACCCAAAAGTCACTGAATCCCTTGAGTCTCTGCAGTTGAGAAGAGATGTCACCTCTATGGCAGTACTCTATCGTCTTTATCATGGAGAGTGTTCTGACGAGCTCTTCCAACTGATCCCATCCTCTCCGTTCCTCTATAGGACAACTCGTGCTGGCCTTGGAAGTCACCGTTTCAGAATGGTAGACATACGCTCCCGAACTAAACGGTTCGGTTCTTCCTTCCTGTGCAGATGGCTTAAAGCCTGGAATTCATTACCAGCGCACGTGTTTCCCTGCCACTACGATCCCGGGTCCTTTAAGCGGGGCGTGAAAAAGCATCTTATTAGGCCGCCGTAGCGTGGGCCGCCATATTAAACTGTTGTCATTCGTAGTGAGTATGGCGACCACCGCTCTTGTATTCTTATCGTGCTTTCCATCAGGCAGAACAGAGTCACTTTGATAGGTTAAATAAATTAAAAAAAGTAAAAGGAAAAGAATCTGTGCCTTGATTTACTTTTAACTTACTCGTATATTGCAGATTCCGAAAACCATTTCTGTTCTACCAAAAGCAAATAACTTCTGATTGATGTTCAAAAGTTGAATACACACTTGATTATTAGTAACATATGACTTACTACTATGTAATAAAGTTAATTATTCTCTCCCTGTATGGTGACGGATTAAGAACACGTCACCACCCTTATTCATACTATGAGTATTGTAAGAGGTAACTAAGGGAACGTAAATTAACGTGCGAGGTTCGAAGAACTTCACGGCTAACTCAGGCTCATCCGCCCATGCCGCCGTCCGTTATTAATCGCTTTGAGTTTCGGTTATGTTCAGCAAGTAAACAATTAACATACAGATATATTCTAGGGTAGGACCAAAAAATATTCAGTGGTTTAGAAGCAGGACAACTCTCAAGTTTTCATAATTTGCAACATCATGTGTAAATGCAGTTATACATATACATATTACAGTGACCTCAGGCAATGATTACTTATATACGAGGCGCGATAACATAATACGTTGGCTGTGGCTACTTTTACTAAACTCGAATCGACACCACGATGAAAGATACATTATTTTAATTAGTTCACCCAGTCAGTCAGCTTTTGGCCCTGTGCCACCGCAAATGGCTGTTTAACTAATGCTGTTTTGTGCTGTCCTAACTAAAACGTTTATGACGGATTTTTGCAATACTAACATTATTGTTGGTCGTGAGATATTTGTCTAAAAATTTTGTAATTAAGGTGTTAGCTGTTTAGTCTTGCTGTATTTGTCATAATATACAGGTTTGGTTTGAGTAAATGTTAGCAAGGACGCAAGACTTCCTGTCGTAACGACTCAAACTGAGCATATATCGGAAACTGGCAGCATTTTTTTTATAGCATCATCGGTACAAATATTACACCATAAATGATGCTTACAGTCCCGGCATATTCTGAAGTGATAATATATTTTTTCACACTCTACTGCCAAAATGACTCTACTTTGTCTAACAGAAAGCACAAGTTGATCTTAAAATGATGGTCACCTTACTCATTACCAATAACATGATGACCCTTACTATGGTGGTCTAGTGAAAAACTTTTAAGCCCAGTTTAAGAAAATCAGGATCAAAATGAAAAGGAAACACGTATATTGGTAGTGAATTCCAGGTCGTAACTTATAGGCACAGGAAGATAGAGTCGAACTACGTAGTTTGAGAGCATGTTTTCAACTCTAAAACGGTGCCTTCCAATGTCGGTGTCGTAGTGTCGGAAAAAGGACCATATGGAAAAGCTCATCAGAACACTCTCCATGATAAAAGCGACAATTACCAAGGCTTAGTCTTCAGGTTTAATTTAATGCTTTAAAGATGATTTATGACACCTAATAACGCTATCAAAACGTATCATTTTCAAGCTTTACTGATTTATCGAGATATGGACTAAATCGTGTCTGTCTTACAGACTTTTAAGGGTATACAAAAGATAATGAGACAACCAAATTACTTTTTTTAAAAGACTGCCAGCTTACCTAGTCGAGCATATCCAAAATAAGTACGTTAATAAAACCGTATCTAAGTGATTGATTTAAAAAAAACAAGTGAATCTGATTAGTAATAAAAATGTAAAGTTCGACAGCTCATCATGGTGGCCTCGTATCGATGTCGCCGTCATTACGACCCTGCCATTTACAATTGACCGACTCATATAAACGATGGTGTTTAATTCGGAATCATATTATTATATTTAATTTGGTTTAAATTCGAGTTAATTTATTTTTTTAAATATTTTTAACCGAATTATATTGATATAAACACTTAAATTATATAACATATTTATCACGACATTAAAACCGTTGTTACATACTTCAATGATTTTCTTTTTATCTTATTCAACTATATTTAACAGTATCTATGTATAAATTTTAAATATGTTTAAATAAGTTTTGGTTTCGTATGAAGCTGATAGCCAGGCTGAAAGTTCGGTATCGATTTCAGTTTCAGCTGAAAAACCACTTTCGTTCACACGGTTGGTTTCAGACACTAGATTTTATGTCGCCGTAAATAAAACGCGTGAAATTTTAGAAGCATTATCCACAAACATTCGTTAATGTGATTAGTATTCTACTTGGTTACGTGCTTGATATGGCGATTTACAGCTACCAATCAAATGGTTAGGTGCACAGACAGCAAGGTGTTCTTTCCATTATAAACTCCTGATAGATAAGGTGGGCCAAGAATTCGTTAACATTTGAATCTAACATACCGCGTAAACATGTATACACGTATACCGCGTTAACAGGAGTTCTTGGGATCGATGGTACTGCAATTTGCTGTCTACAATTATAACGTATTGTTTTAAAAAGATGGAACCACTTGTCACAAACCTAATGAGTCCCTGCCGGTGGTCAAAGACATATTGCCAGAAAAACTGATTTCCAGACGAGGCAACACCCTATGGTCACCCAGAAATCCAGATCTATCCCCAGTAAACTTTTTTTATAGGATTATTTGAAGAATCGTGTCTACATCAATAAACCAAATACACTACGTCAACTAAAAGAAAAAAAAGTGATATCGGCGATCTCGTGGTTTCTTTACCGACGAGTATTCGAAAATTTCAGTGCTCAGAATAGTACAAACGTCGAAACGGTAGTCATTTAGACGATGTTGATGAATTTTTAAAAATAAATTCTAACTAATTGCTGTCATATAAATAATCAATTTTCATAATACATCAAACGAATTTTTTTTCAAGATTTTTTCAAATGTTAACTAATTCATGGCCCACCCTATATCTTCATGTTAAGGAAAGAAAGTGCTTGTTAATCACAGTTACGAGAAGAATTATATTAGATTTTACTACCCCAAGAATCAGGCGTACAGTATGTAATTGTTATAAATTTTATTTAAGAGAAATCGAGAAAATCTTGTGATATTGAATGTTTTATTAATTCTTAACTTATATCAGTTGTTTAACATACTCTGCATTGAAATATTTAATTCTGTGAACAAGGAACAATCTGCGGTTATGTAACAGCACGTGGAGGCTTTATAAGCCATAAAGTTTGGGGAAATACATCAGAAACTGTCTGAACAACTTGTACAACAAGTTGACGAACAAACCAGAGACCCACAATATAGTTCAAGAGTGGACTGTTAATAAATACTAGAACAAGTACATGGACATGATAATAAAAATTTTGTTTGATATCGTAGAATTTATACGTAAATGTAAAATAACTTAGCCTGATTGACTCACTGATTTATCAACGTGGAGTGTCAACTCTTGGAAATAGAGACTTGAATTTTTAGCTACTGATATTTTATGTTGTATGTAAGTAGCCACTGAAACAGAATTTTTGAAAATTTCGTCCCGTAAAGGGATAAAATAAGAGATTCGCGCTTTTAATGTTTTTTTTTCAGACGTCTGACACACAACGTCATCTAACTTCAAACTAGCAGAGCTTGTACTATGACAGCTGGACTAATTGATAAAATACTTATTTATTTTTTTTGCAAAGGCAAAGGAAACACTCAAAATTTTTTAAAAAATATTAGTTGATCATACAAACAGATCTTATGTACAGCAGTCACATACGCCACAACTGCGTCCCTGAGAAACTCAATAGAAATTCGAAATAAGAATAATCACGCAAGCGTAGCCACCAGCAGTAACTATTATAGTATAAAATAAAAGAGTCTATCACTGTTCATGTTGTTATAGAAGTTTTCAAAGTAAGTGAAGGAAAACATAGCGCAGTTTTCGTAAAAAATATTTTGATATCAAAGCTACGCTCGCTGAATTTATCGAATGCTTTATAGGACATATTTATGAACGCTAGAGGCGTCTTCATTTTACGAATTATTGTGTTCATATTTCATGTTAACATACTGCTGTTTTGCACAAACCTTAGGCAGAGGCTGCACGAAACTTATCAAAGTGGTAATTTCATTTTTAATTTCTTATTGAAATTTAATGATAATGATTACATAATTTCGTTGATAATGTTACGTTTACTAAAAAGACATCTCATATGTTTTGAAATTCATTATGTAAAATCATTGTGATACTATTGTGGCATGACGTGCATAAAAATCCTGTATTCTTTGATTGAGGGATTAAACTTGTACACGTCGGGTTGAAAACGGCACACCCAAAGTCCCTACTGATATTATAAATGCGAATGTAAGTTTGTTTCTTACGGTGTCACGCGAAAACTACTGAGCCAGTCATCATGAAATTTTGTACATATGTTCTTGGAGGTATTAGAAGTCACATAGAATATGTTTTATTCAAAAATATAAATATATAAATTTATTTAAAACGATCTGTTACGAAACTTAATGTGGCAGACCTAAATCCACGTGAGTAAAGCCACGGGCAAAAGCTACTAATAAATAAAAAACCCTTCACACATCTCACACACAGGACCATCTGATTCCAAATTAGGCAGAGCCTGTGCTATGACAAGCAGACTGCTGATAAACATACTTAAATACTATACTTCTAAATACATATATATTATAAATAAATTACACCCAGATGCAGAAAAACATATTCTACTCACCAAACAAACATTTGTCTAGGGTGGGAATAGAACCAACGACCTCCGGCTTAGCAGTCAGAACCATTAACCACTAGACCAACAAACTCGAATAAAGTATATTAAAAGAAAAAGAAAAAGATATAGTAGTAGCTCGTCTGTTTAATATATTGATTAGAATGAGTTAATGGAGGTAAATACGCAGAATTTAAATATTATGGAAATTATTTTAAGACTCATATTTCCTTATCATTCTATTTAATTTTCATCATGAGTAACTTTGTAATAACTTTTGTTAAAATATGAGTAATGAAAAGAGTTTTTACTAAATACGGTTCAAGTTTAAGGATAGAATAGATAGGATTTTTTGTCCATATTAAAATTCTTTTTTTAGCAGCTGTCGAGAGTGTTTTAACAGAGGAACAGACTTTACATAGCTACATCTCATTTACTAAAGAAAAGAATGATAATCTGACAAAGTTTCTAAAATTACTTGGTCTTTCTATTTTTACATATATCTTTGTTAAAAATACAAAAACATTTCAAGGTTTTATATATTACAAACGTTAGGATTGTCTACTAATTTATTATATATACATTTACAAATAACTTGTATTGAAATAATAAAGCCTCGAAGAAGACAATTTTATACGTACAAACAAAATAGAAAAAAGCACACTAATTAAGATAATGTGTTTCTACAATAGTGTTGTACATGTATGGAAGAACAAAAAACAATGATATATGTTTTAGAACCAAATATTTACTTTAGTACTCGGTCCAAGAACGGACCAATATTCTCGTATTGATGTACTCGTAAACGTAATAACTTTTCGGGTACTGCTATATATAAAAACTTTGACCTCAACAAACCTACAAGATATATTTGTATGCAAATAAATCATATACATGCAAATTAAAGTTTTACATATTATTACAGATTTTAAATGTTATACGTATGAATTTATGCAATGGAAATTAACTGTCTGACACAGATTCATAGGGATACTGGCTCTGCCTAGTTTAAGACTATGCAGCCGTATGTATGACGTTTGAAATTATTATTAACTTTCATTAGAGAGATTAATTCTCTCTTTGTTTACCTCATACTTGCAGCATATGACTTAAAAGGGCGAACGATTTGACCCGTGTAATGAGGCTCACAGCTATTGCCTCCCTTCTCTCAAATTTAATGAAGCGCGTAATCTACAGACATCTTCTGAAATACCATGAAAGACGAAATTTCGAGCGATCAATCGTGACCTTCTCAAGTTTATTCACATTAAAAAAGGACAAATTTTTAACACAGTACAAATTGTAGATTTGCGTGTTATCGAGGATTGATTCTACCACCTGCCCTATCTTAGGTTTTTGAAGGGTCGGCAACGCGCACGTGATGCCCCTGGTGCCGCAGGTGCCCATAGGCTGAGGTAACCGCTTTGCCATCAGACGGGCCGTATGCTTCTTTGCCACCGTCATGGTATAAAAAAAAATCGTCTGCAAATCACTAATATTGTTCCTAAGAGGTACACACACTACACAAAAATTCTTTCGTCTAAAGTGCATTGTTACGCCAAGTAATCGTGATAGTTCCCAAACATGCTAATTCTCTCCCAATAATGTGACTAGAAACAAAAACCATTTAGTGGTTAAATCTTAATCAAAATTGTTCAGTGTGTTATAAAACTTTCGTCAAACGATGCCCTAGACAGATAAAAACGTATTTCTTTGCATATGTATATTTCGTACTTATTTTACAATCTACCTATTTAGTAGGCCACAAGTTTCTACTCACCTAAACTTCACAATATTCCATGTGGGTTTTTTTATTTAACCTTAAAATAAAGTATCTTGAAAAATATCTCTGTAATATGCCATTACTTTGCGTCAATAGGGTTGAGCTCCGATAGATCACAACCTAAAGGTTCCATTTTGGGAGAGATTTGATATAATATCGCATCTTCCAATTTATTTTTCCCATCTATTGCCTAAACGTGGTGTTCCCTAACGGGCATCGTTTGGTGTGACGACAAGAATATTATGGTCTAGCGGCATTTTTTCTTAAGGAATTTTGACGCGGCGGCTGCGGTAAAAGCATTCTTTCTGAAAGATTCTGGTAGGCAATATATCTGCAGTATGTGTTATTATGGAGACAAAAATTCTTATCTTAGTACAATAAATTTTAATAAAACAAATTAGGTATTATACTTCATAAGGTGATTTTGGACTCTGCAATATTTCTTCGAAAAAAAAACCTTTTAGAAAGGATAAGGAAGATTACAAACAAAAATAGATTAGTCATGTTCTAAGAAGTTTATGATGTTTGTTAAAGCTTTGTGAAGTCATCTTTTAAGGTTAACATTTGATCAATTCTTTTGATGTTTCTATGAAAATGTATTTTATTTTCAACCGAAAACATATTACATTTCTTGTTTTCTTCTTTGATTCAACTGATTTATACAAGGTGAGTGAGAAGTTCCACTCGACGGTAATTTTCGGTATAAAAGGCTCTCACGCCGTGCCTTAGAAATATCTTATTGTTTGTTATGTCCTATTACTCAACATGAATTGCCGTGTTTCTGTTTTAATCAAGAATTTTTATTTGTCCTGTCACCCAACATGTAGAAATTTTACCTAAAAAGTCTATCTTGTGCAATCATATAAAAATAACTGCAATTTAGTGTGACAGTAGTGAAATATCAACGCCCAGACTAGTACCTACCCTACTCTATAATAAACAGAGTAACCGTTAATATCTATTCTGTACCTAATAATACCTATACACGTATTTACAATCTTAGTTGAAAACCCGAGCAGACGTCGGCACCATACATTACATTTAATTCAAAATTTTATAAAATAAATACTGTGAAAATGCTTCTATTACTGATCAACAGGTGGTGTCGCAGTTTACTGATCTTATAATTATAAGCGTA
Source organism: Hypercompe scribonia (assembly GCA_949316085.1). Lineage (NCBI taxonomy): Eukaryota > Metazoa > Arthropoda > Insecta > Lepidoptera > Erebidae > Hypercompe > Hypercompe scribonia. The sequence goes on from OX438979.1 coordinate 16,311,851, forward strand.
CTTATTAAAAGTCTATTTTAATTAACAAATGCATGCTTCTTATTATTAAAAACCAATGAAATTTAAGTAATATATGTATGTAAACATTTTAATGAAAATTTCTGGAACCAGCTCATGATAATACCTAAATATGTTTTACAAGAAACCTTTAAAACCGTAATTTTAACCATAAACTTAATAGTTTCTACCTAATACCGCTTTTAACAAAACGTCTTTTTCACAGGAGTGTAAGAGAAATAATTCACGATCTTTAACTTAATTACGCCTGATTAAGTCTAATCTCCAATTAGTTAGCAGCATAATTAATTTGAAGTAACAGTATTCTATTTCTTTTCGGTTACAAAATATACTTCAGCAGAAGAATTTCTATCTAAGCTTACTTTTTACTCTTTTTTATTTGGATAATTTTGATTTACAATGTAAAAGTAGTGATTTGGTTCTAAACATTGCTCTGTTGCAGCATTTAGATTCATTGACGATACATTACGAGTTTCTATATCCTTACTACCTATACTATAATTACTATGATTAAGTGAGTGCCAAAAGTACCTCCATTTAAGAGTAAGAGTGGGTGGGACTACGACTTTAACTTGACCACTTTTGTACAGACACAATTCTGGATTTTCATTTGAATTATTTTCTTGTTTCATCGTTTTTAGACTAATTTTTCAAGTAGTCGTATTATAGTTATGTAAATTTTATTTTTGTTAAATAATTGACCGTGCTCTGATCGGGCATAGCCATTTATTATATAATTTTATATGTTTCATTTGAAAACCGAATTCAGCGAACGTATCTAAGTTGAATGCCTTCATTCCTGAAAAAATGTCTCCATCCTTGAGAAACTGCTCAATAACAAATAGTAAAATAGTAGTTTTTACTTGAACTTTAGACTTCAAAATTCAATTACATGTCCATGTTACTCTCTCTCTCTCTCACTTGCTCTCTTCAGCTTACGGCCACCCATCGCTGAACGAACCTTTAAATAACTATTTTTTATTAAGTTTGATACTAGCTCTACAATGAGACGGATCTTGTACATGAATAACAAAAATTAAATGAACAACTTCATGTTGCTATTAAAACTCTAACAGAGTAAATTAAATTACAGGATAGTATAAGTAGTAATATCTAACCATGATAAATATCAAGCCCTTCTCAACCTCAACTTTGCGGAAAAGTAGATAAGTATTCATTGAAAAGTTTTTTGGCTAGATCCCAAGCACTTTTTGCAGTTGATTTGGTTAAATGTTGAAAAATAATTCATAATTACTTCACGAAGTTCTGGGAATTAAGCTTAAGGTTCTTAAGTGTTATACATATATATATATATATAAATAGGTCATGTATATAAGGATTCAGAATAGTAGTCTGTGATAGTTCAGACCATATCAAGTAGCGATTGATGTCCAACGCTCTAAGACTAGAATTACTTTTCATAGAAATGTTAGAAGTTGCGAATTTAAGGACAACACAACTATTATCATATCAATAAAAACTGTTACTTCTTTGTGACTACTTCTAGTAGGTACTTTGTAATATTACTACTGCAATAAAAGTTCTAATCATTTCTTTTCTACCGGCCGCTTCTTCACTATCGCTCCCCACAGCAAAGTATAACTTAATTAATTGACTCTCCAACTCTCTGTAAAACTAATCTGTAAACAAATGGTCACTTGTTATATTATTAGGCTGTTACGACCTCCAAATATTCAAAGAAAAGCGTTCTCCTTTCTTAAAAGAAGCAACACGCTTACAACTCCTGCGTGCCAACTGTTCATGGGCACCGGTCACTTTCCATAAAGTGACTCGCCTTCTTGTTTACCCAATATCAACTGTATTTATACTAACTAATTTACTGTACTGTTGAACTTTATTTCGTCAGACAAGACCACCATGTCTCATCGGAGGTATGCATAACTGCACATGAATTCTGAAAATACTTCGAAGCAATGTGTATGCGCATTCAATCATATTCTGTTAGTCCGCAAATTAATCTCAAAATGCTTACAAATATAATTGGGTTTAAAAGATTGATGTGCAAAGCGTCGCGTCAGTGAGGGAAGGCTATCGTATAGGTAGAGCATGGGATTTCCGGACGTTTATAAGGGTCGGGTTTTTATGTAACAAATTTCACTATGCGGGATTCTTGTCTAGGCACAGAATTTTAAGACAATTATTACAATAAATGAATCAGTTGTTTTACGAGTATATTTTGTTAACATAACAGTTCTATCTGATTTTAAAAAATTGTATTTTTTTTATTTCTCTTAGCATATATATACGGTGTGTTCAAAAAGTATCGCGAAGTTTTGCTTATGGTTTTCTTCAATTGCAGGGGCGTAGTGCATCATGAGTTCTTGCCATAGGGTAGAACGGTGAATAAGGAATATTACCTGCAAGTTATGTGCAATTTGCACGAAGCAAAGCTACCGAATTTGTGGAAAAACAAAAATTGGCTTTTGCACCACGATAACGCTGCTCACACATCGCTGCTTGTAAGCGACTTCTTGGCCTAACACAACACACTAATGATACCACAGCCACCGTATTCCCCAGATCTGGCCCCCTGTGACTTTACGGACTTTATGGACTTTACGGACGACGCTACGCTACGATTGACGAGATAAAGACGGCATCGAAGGAGGAGCTGAACCAGATACAAAAAAAATATTTTTCGAAGTGCTTCGAAGATTGGAAAAAACGTTGGCACAAGTGTATAATAGCCCTGGGGGATTACTTTGAAAGGGAAAAAATAGATATTCACGAATAAATAAATAATTTTCGAAAATACACTAAATTCGTGATACTTTTTGAACACACCGTAAAATGCAACATGTAAAGTACTTCTATCGATTTCATGAACCGTTTTGGACTGATGCTGGAGAATTTGTAGAATTATCATTTATAATTGTTTGTTCGAAAAGTGACAACTGCCTTGTGTATCCCTTAAGAAAAACAAAGCTCACAAACACTGAGCACTAAAATATGATAATAATATCAAATACTAGTACGGAGTATGACAATGCAATAACCTATTTTAGTAGCCAACTGAATCCACAAAACTTCACGCAGTCACAATATACGACATTATAAAACTACGCTATTTTTCATATCAGAATATTAACGTAGTTAACAAAGTTAGCGCTGTGGGAAACAATGGGGGCAGGACTTTTTGGATTAAAGTTTGCTTATACAACCCCCACAAAGATGACATCGTGGGTAGTTTTGTATAAATTTTTATTCCATCATCATTATTAAATGGTCTAGTGTTTATATCCAGTATTTCTTCTATTCACAGTGCTGTTTTTCTAAATAATTTACTCCTCTTCTTACGACATTCATGGATTGAGTAGGGATGGTCATACTCTATATTCTTTATCCGTCACCACACAAAAAGTTCAAAGAAATTTCATTCCATAATGTGTTTAAATCTGGCATCCGTGAGTAACAGCCGCTACGATCCAAGTATTGTATACTCATCATTATACGAAGTACACAATATCTAATAATAGGCAATTTCCATCTACCTGAAAGTGAATAGCTGATGAGCGCGTGTGTATGCCTGTAAAGGCCCAAAACATTAACCCATAATATCTGGATTATATTCAAAAGGTTTTACATCTACTTATAACTTACGATTCATTTTATATATAAACAATTGTTATGTGTACAACAAGCAGTTAAGATATGCAAAAATATCTTGAATGAGTGTCGTTATCATACAAAAGTATCGCATTAAAGACGCACATTTCTGTTGACGTCTTGTACTTACACATTACGCTCGATAAAAATATGATCTACAATTTTTTACATATGAGACTTATATAACAACTATCTGCTATGAAAACCGTAATATTTACTAAGCTAAAAAAGCAACAATCCTGCAGTGTACCATTTAACCGTGTACGGTTAAATGCTCCCTGGCATCGAAATTAATCAATTCGTCTGTATGACAAATTGTAACGATTCTTTCGATCAAATTGCCGTGCTAATATATATGCGACAGCTACTGACTGAAGCTGCTCTATATTTGCTATGCTCTTTTTCAGAAATATTCTGTTCAGATAAAGTCGGAGTTCCGTTCTGGAGAATGCATAGCATTATCTTTGTACTTGCCTTGCTGCATAAGTACAAGGACTTGATGTAAATAATTTATTTTAACATACAATATGGCACTTATTACATGCGATTGTACATCGAAAAATTAAGTTAAATTTACAGTATAAAAGGGAGAGCAATATAATTACATCGATATTATTACTTTCCTTACGGTTCAAAATACTGTTTCAATTTCTGAAGGCTTTTTGTGTGGAGAAATACGTGAATATTTATTTGCAGGCCGCAAATAAATATTCACGTATTTCTCCTACGTAAGTCATGAAAATCATAGAAGTATTTTTTATATTCAAATATGAAACGTAATGTTACAGTTACAAAAAACACATTTAAGTCCAAAAATAAAACATTAACTAATGTTACTGTTAACGATAGAATTAAATTTTATTGCTTTAGGAAATCAAGAGCGATTAAAGTTCCTCGACGGTAACAAAATAATTAATTTTAAAAAAAATTTATTAACTTATTGACGTTTATGATATTTTGTTATATGTTCGAAATATTTCAATTTTCAAGTTAGTACGAATACTTTCTTTTATACAGACCAGCCCTCTTGGCCAAGTTGATATTCTACAAACGTAAATCATATTAGAAAACTGAGAAAGGTATGGGAATGACGTTTTTCGGCGTTAAGTCACAGTCGGTCAAAGTACAATATTAATCAATAACACAAAATAATAGAACCGTTAACGATTGTAGAAAGAGAATCGAAACAGTTGCATATTGGCTAAGAATCCTCTTATCCAATATGTATCTAATACTGAAAGCGCTATTTTATTTTGATATTCTATAAACATAAACAAGAACTTAGCTTAATTTCTTTTCATTGTATTTCCATAGTACAGTATACTTGAAATAAAATAATAATTTTGAACAACTTTCGAAAATAATATTGGTAGAAGAAGTTTAAAAGAAACACACAAAAATGAAAGAATTATTAGTTACTAACTTACGCCTGCTACGATCAATAAAACTTATTTTTCTGTCCCTCTTACAGTACTTTTATTTGGAAGTCGGAAAAGCTCGACTAGTGAAATGTCACAATAGAAAGAAGGACAAATTATAAATACCTGTTACAGATCCTGTCTGCTAAGTCCCGTATGACAGGTGTAATTTATCTAAAATCTGTATGTATACAAAAAGATAAAAATATATTTATCAGCAGCCTTATTACCATTTTTTTTTCTTTTTTTTAACGTGTGGAAACCCCCTCGAGCCGTCACCCCACCGGGGTTTACGGTGAGGTGGTGTGTCGGAATCGGACCGACTAAAACCACACGGTGTGCCACTCTGCCCCTGACATAGGAGGGATCCGGGAACCGCTGCTATTACGACATCCAGATCCCTCCTAGGGCCTGCCCGCCAACGCGGGCACCATCTGCGGACAAACTCTCTATTCAGGCGACGTAAGGCACACACGCACGTCGCCTCCTCGCGGCTGGCCATTGTAGCGGATGGAGAGGAAAACCCATCCTGTCCACCCGCGGCCACACTCAAGGCGGCATGAGGCGCTGATATGCGCGCCTCCGCCGCCCGGTTCGCCGGCGGCGAATTGGGTCCGAATGGAAATCGTCCTCCTGGGCCCTCTCCGCCGCCTCCTTCCGCGAAATTACGTCTTCGCAGAAGGTTGTGACCGCGGTAAAACAACTGTCGCTACTGGCCATGGAGCGTATGACGGCCGGTAGCGAGAGATCTCCTCCAATAACTGCAGTGAGGACCCCACGCTGCGCCGCCCAGGCGGAACAAACCGCTAGCGTGTGCTGAGCCGAGTCCTCACTGCAGTCGCAGTGGTGACAGGCGGGACTCAATTCCCTCCTGGCGACCGAGTGCAGATACTTCCCGAAGCAACCGTGCCCGGAAAGGACCTGCGTCAGTCGGAAGGAAAGGGTCCCGTGCTGCCGCCCTGCCCACTCGGCGATGACCGGCTGGAGAGCCTCCACGGCGGCAAAGCCAGCACGTGGAGCCTCCAGCCGGGACGACCAACGAGCCATTGTGGCTCGACGAGCGGCCTCTCGCCACTCGCGTATCTCTTCGGGCGGGGGCCGTATGCCGCTACCCGCCCGGAAGTCAGCCGTCTGCCTATAAACTTCGGCGAGCACTTCCGCCTCCAAATCCCACGGGGGAGTTCCGGCCAAGGCGCACGCCGCCTCTGTCGATACGGTGCGGTAACCGCGTATGGCTCTAACCGCCAATATCCTCTGAGGGCGCCAGAGGCGAGCCCTATTCTGGGCGGTCAGAGCCGCCGCCCACGCCGATGCACCATACAGCGCCATTGACCGGACAACCCCCGTGTATAGCCGTCTCGTTGCGACGCTAGCTCCACCCAGATTGGGCAAAAGTCGCCCAAGGGCAGAAGCAGCGCCGACCAGCTTTGGAGAAAGCTGTCGGAAGTGCTCGTCGAAGAGCCACCTGCCGTCGAGGATCAGGCCCAGATACTTCATCTGGGCCTGAACCGGTACGAGGACCGAATTGACCACGATGGAGGCGCCGGAGGGTGGACCACGACGGGGCCCATGGAACAAAAGGGCCTCCGTCTTGTCCAGGGCCACCCGCAAACCCAGCGCCTCAATTCGCCCGATCACCAGAGAGACACCCGTGGTGGCCAGGCGCGCCGCCTCTTGAAAGTTCATGCCCCGGGCCGTGACCAATGTGTCATCTGCGTAACAAATTACGCCCAGCCCGGGGGGAAGACGACCTCGAAGGGCCCAGTCGTATCCCATGTTCCACAGGAGTTGTCCGAGGACAGACCCCTGTGGAACACCGCACGACATGAGCCGCCGCCTTAGAACACCGTCTCGGTCCTCGTACATGACGGTACGCTCCTCAAGATAGTCTGCCACAAGCCGCCTCAGGTACTTTGGCACCCCATGGTAGTGGAGTGCTTCCCTGATGCAGCTAAATGGCAGACTATTAAATGCGTTGGCGATGTCCAACGACACCGCCAACAGCACGCCGCCACAGCTCACCGCCTCTTCGGTAACGGCCCTCAGGCGCAACACAGCATCGACCGTCGAACGCCCCGCCCGAAAACCAAATTGGGCGTCCGACAGATCGGGGCCCACCTCGCAGAGGTGCCGGACGATGCGGGCAGAGAGTATCCTCTCAAACAGTTTACCCGCCTCGTCCAGCAACACGATGGGCCTATAGGCCGCTACTGATTCGGCTGGCCGTCCCGGCTTCCTCAATAGGACCAGCTTCCCGCTTTTCCAGCACTCAGGGAAGCGTCCGGACGCCAAGCTAACGTCCAGGACCTCCCTGAGGCGGTCCGACATGTGTTCGAGGGCTCGGGCCAGCACTCGGGCAGGTATCCCGTCCGGCCCGGGAGCAGCCTTGTTACCATAATACAAGCTCTGCCAACTTTAAGAGCAGACGGCCGTGTGTGAGATGTGTGAAGATATTATTATTACTTCATACGTCACTTTCAATCAGATGATTTAGGAAAAAAATGTGTATTCCTAGAGCGAATAACAGAAACATGCATATATTGTATATTCACTATAGGTATAATCCCAAAGCTTCTGAAACTGATATCCAATTCATCGTGCATTAGTTCCTGTTACTGAACTTCCTTTCAGGAACTCCATTAAAGATTCATTATTGCTTATATTCTGTACATATGAAACTTAAGTTCATAAGATATGCACAGACAGAATCTTTTATCTCTTTATGAAATCTTTAATAAGTAGCTGATCTATTTTTATTGAAACCTAAAGGCAAACACATTTACGCCGAAGCGTGGCTCATCCATGTTTGTGAAATTCCACCCTTAAAAATATTCGCATAAGCGACTTCTGCCTGTATATTTCTTTGTTCACATAGTTTTTACTCCGTTTCTACGAGTCTAATTGAGATACGCAATTTACTTTGGCCCAATAGCACTCGCTGGAACGAGCCTTTTCATTTGAGGTTTGATCACTTAAATTGATTGATTTGGGGGAAGCTCAATGTGAATATTCAACTTACACCTTAAATGCAGGGACTGTGAAGGTCACTCTCAATAATAATTACAATATTCATTGTTACAAACTTAAGGAATATATATAAACCCTATAATTAAAAAGTAAAGTAAAATTAAACTTGCCACAGTTTAAAGATTTAATTTTTTTAAATGTATGATTCCTTCAATTTATTACATTTTTTTAGTAACGACCTCAAAGAAATCGATGTTAAGTAAGTGGTGACCAAACTCGTATTGATTTGAAAGCGAGAAGGGGGGGGCATTTTTATTCTTACACTCTTGTAGTTACTAACTGTCACCTATGTATTTGCTCGATGGCCCCTGATAACATTTTCATATGTAAGTAAAACAGAAGTCACCAGCGTCTTTCAAAATGAGATGTTAATTACTGTTTTAGAACACAAAGTAAAGTAACTATTTCTTTCAGAAAATGCATCACGATGTAAAATACAAACCATAGATAAATTATTGGATTGGAATGTAACGCCGTATACTCGTAAAAACTAAAGCACCAGAGTGTTTTGACTGTTTATCATTACAAGTATACAATATCCATCAGACAATAGATATACTCGTTTACCAATTTATCTATGAAAGAAAGGGGTCTTTTCTCCTAAATTTGTATATATCTACAAGAAAACTAGAAGGTATTCCTCTCAAAGTCCGTTAAGCGTGAGTGTAGATGTGTCCCCAATCTGTGGGCACTTACTCAAACTCAGAAAGGTAGACAACCTTTATTAAATTTATTTTATTTTGTCAGCATAATTTCATACGCAAAATATTACATTTCATATCAAAAGAAAGCAATTCTTATTTCACACATTTTTCTTAGATATGGAATATACCACATTTTTCTTAATAAAACTGTATTGAATACGTCATAGAAAAGTGAAAGCAAATTGCTAGGAATCTCTAGTGTAACCCTTGAAAATATTCCCTTATGAACAACCAAAGGTCACAATCCCGCAGAGAATTACATAACTTTATTCATTATAGAATATCTTGAAGTGACGTTCTGTCTGTGGTTTCTTGCAGTAAATCAAAAACACTTTCTAAATGCAAACGAAGAGTGTGAAAAGTCATATTCATCTTGTAACTGTCCAGGCTAGTATCTGCAGACTACCGATGTACATTTTTTTTAAATTTATAGTCTACCATAATGACTTTACTTTGACTGATAAAAAAACATAAAGAGAATCCAAAATTGGTGGTCCTCAAGATCATTGCGAACGCAGTCAATGCAGCATGATTACCCACACTATGGCGGCCTAGTAAGATGATTAGACAATCATATTCTTTTATATATGATATATATATATGTGTGTATTTATTACAAATATACACTATTCGTTGCTGTAAATAATTGATGAACACTATAGAATAAATAGTTGAATAAGAAATAATATTTTACCATATTTTTTCCGATCATGATAATCACGTGCATATTTGAAGAAATCCGTCAATATAAACACATAAAAGTAGTAAATGAAACGTGTCAAAAAGTTACTAGTCCTGATAAAATGATTTACCTTCACGTATTTACCTTTAAGATGAAATCAAATTCAAGTCATTCACCAGTGTAAAAAAAAATAAACAAATTTTCTTGTTTAATGATACAACACGATCACAATTTACAATTAATTTATTAATAGAACTCGACCACCGTGTATCTCATTAATAAATCAGAAAAATGACAACCGATCAAAAAGTTGTCTGAAAACATAAACACGTGTACGTCAAACATCAAAAACAGTGTACAACAAACAACAGGATGCAGCGCAAAAATTGTAAAAAACTTACCTGATCTCAATTCGAAAGGCATGATCAAGCGTGAAAACCGCCCCACCCGTGCAGTTACCCCTGTCACAGAAACGACCCACCACCCCGTGACATTGCACGCCAACTAATGCATTGCACACACACTTACACACTGGACACACGTGGAACACCACAATTTCGATGTTAAGGTTGCACAGTGAGAAGGGTTAATCGTCAATGTGGTGTACCATCACGCACGGCGTATTCCCGTTTCGTGAAAAACGTTTTAAACCGTCGATGCGGCGCGGCGAACACGGCAATGGCGAGGTCACTTCTGACGGTCTGACGCAGCGCGCGCCGTCAGCGCCCCCCGTTTCCATGACTACAGTCCCGGGCGATATCTGCCCCGGTCCTCTTTGGTGAACAAAAACAAAAATAGCAAATTAATTGCGTAATCGCGTACCGTGAATATTTTTGCTAAGGTTAATTAGTACATCAAAAGGGTGCGTAAGTTAAAAATGGATGTCTATCGACTGTGATGAGGTAAGGCCTTTGGATTTTTATAACCTTCCCTTCGCCCTTTGGAAGGGCATTGACGCACTAAAGTTTAAATTTATAAAAATACCGTAAAAGTAATGTTTGGCGATACCCTAAATAGCTTTAGTTCTTAAACAAGAATCATTTTTATTATTTAGTTTGTGTCTACAAATGAAAAAACCCCTTTGGTGACGCAACGGTAAAAAATTATGTAAATGGGTACTCAAGCAGCGCAGCGTGCCCCGTTTCTGTCGAAATAAATTACGAAATGACAATTGAAATAAAAGATTTAGGTAGTTGTTGGCAGGTGAGTCTTCGTAACAATTCTATTCTTTCAGTACTCCATTAGTAATTTAAGCTTTCTCAGAGAAAATGTACAAAGGTAGACGTGATCTAATATACATTTTCGAGTAGTCCACATATAAAAGAAGCTTGCCTTTTTGCTACTTAAATGTAATCTTAATCTTAGTGAGTACTAATATTAGTTCATGGTTAATTATGTATGTTTACAAATAATCCATACATGCTTAAAAAAAGTATGAAACCATATTTTAAAAATATTAATAATATACATTTGCCTGAAGCTTTTCTTGTGTCCCTAAATGTAATTATTTCATCTCTTATTTCTTTTCCTTAATAAAAAGTACCCAACCTCCTTAACTGTAAACCGAGCAAGGCAAATGATAACAATGAAATGTACAAAGATTTTTAAAGATTTAAAATTTCATTAAAACATACAATTACATTATATTATCTCTTGTCTTATACATTTTATATTATATTGTACATGTGGTGACGCATTAAAGATATGTAGTGTCACCAACTCTATTTATCCCAAAGGAGTCGTAAGAGGCGACGAAAGGAGCAAGCTGGACTTCACGGTTAGCCTAGTGGTTTAAGCGGTCGCTACACCGCTCTCTACTGCGCTGAATGTTGTGGGTTCAAGCCCCACATGGGACAACACTTTGTGTGATCCACAAATTGTTATTCTGAGGCTAGATGTTCTTTATATCCGTTTCTTGTATATTTGTAAAGTCCCCCGCGACATAGAATTTATTCCTAGTGTGTGTAATTTACTTTTATTTAAAGAAGATGATTTATATGGATCGTGTTTAAACCAAATTTCAGTATAATTCTGACAGGTAGTAGAGCCACGGTGAAGGGACTTCATCGTCATGGCTCTACTACTACTACTAACTACCTGTGTCCCTACTACCTGGTGAATTCAGTCAACGACATTAATGAAGAAAATCTTGAAAGATTTGTCCACACTTTTCATGTCTTTTAAACAGACAGTCAACATTTAAAACACTTATCTACTTTGGTATGCACAGTATTTAATGTCCAGTTAACAATGATATCATAAAAAGTCATATTTACAGCAATTAAGACACCAGTAACGTCCCAATTACAGTATTTGAAAGTGAATTTAATGGATATTTTTGTATACAGGTCACGTTTAAATATGAGCATAGAAGAAAAGTTTTTGGAAACATACACTTTTGTATTGTGATAGTTTTTATCAATAATATTTGTTTCTTTTCTCTTCCACAAAGATTATTTTTCCTAGAACATATTAAAAAAACGTTTGTTTGGTTCGCTACAGTGCTATGTGCTCGGTGCTGATGCGAAACACATATGAAACCCACAACTAGAAACCGAGGGCAGAAGTAACAATGAACTTATCAAATATAATAAAACTGTAAAGCGGTTAGATCTATTTATGTATTTACATCTTAAATAAATGAACATTAATAGTTCTGTAAAGTTAAAATTGTTCACAAATTGAAAGTTTATTGAAGGCTTGGAAAGGATTTATTGATGACCTTTTTAAAGGAATATTTCTTACGAGAACTTCTTTAGAACACGCTTTTCTTAGCTTGAAGAGTACTACGTGTGTATCTATGAATTAACGTACGTTATGTATACAACTGAAGTCAGTAGCTTTTGTCCGCGACCTTCCTCACATTGATGGCGATTCAGTTCATAAATTTAAGGGGGGGAAAAGTGTTGAAGTATGTGGTATTAAAGGAATATTCCTCTTTCAGCAGAATTTTCTTCAGCACCTGTGGTTTCAGCATCTAAGTACTTGTATCACCAATAGGTATATAAGCTTGATGCTTAATGCAGCATCAAATTTTGTTCCTCATTCAGCACTGTTTATAATTATAATACAGTATAATTATACGTAATTACTAAGTAGTATTATTTAGTTTTCTTCCAAAACATGAGTCCTCGTGAATTTATAAATAATCTAAAAAGGTTATTCATTTATTTTAAGTGAAAATATTGACTTAATATTTTAAGAGGTAATCACTTAGGAAAGTTCAGAACCAAAAATAATAAAATAAGACGGTATACAATGAGTTCTGGAAACTTAATTTCTTAAAGGTCTATTGATTTTATTTAAATCACTTGGACTTTAATTAACTTTCCGATTAAGAGCGGTGTTTAGTACCACTGGAGTAGCCCTTAAATATTTAGAGGTTTTCGTCCATTACTTTCTATTACCTGGGTTGAATAATGCATTACTAATGAATTGACTTCTTTGTAAAACTGAAAAATCTATTAGCGAACTGACAAAATACTTTGATGTTTGATAGGTAAGAAATATTTATTAGAAGCTTCAAAAGAAATTCCTTTTTTTTTAAAAAAAAAAATTAGTGACGATTGATTTTAGTAAGTTCAAAAAAAAATCGAGAGAAATTACGACAAATGATGTTTAAATATCTGAAGCCCGTATAAAAGTTAAAGTAATCGATCTTTAATAAAAGAATCAAAAAATTCTCTAAATAAAATGAAGTACACGGCATGAAAATCTAAATTTAGAAATCCACCCACATTTAAATTAAATCTTAAACTAAACTGTCTCGTTGGCGCAGCAGTAGTGAATGCGACTTCTGTGCGTGAGGTCTCGGGTTCGGTTCCTGGGCCGGACCAAATGTTTGTATAATCCGCAATTTTTTTCGCAAAGATTGAAGCTAATATGGTAGTAAGTTTTAAAAAGAAATACTGATCACCAACAATAAGCTGTGGTAATGAAACATTTCCGTTTACAATAGCTGACCTAACAAGAGTTAATAGTGACCTAAATGCACTAGCTAGTTGTATTTCAAGGTAGCAGACAGGGTAGACTGCACTGGGCTGAGTAGTAGAGTAGCACACAAGTAGCATACGAGGCAGACTGCGTGCGTTTTGCGTAGACAATGACAAGCCTTGTGGGTGACCCCACGGACGCACAGGGTAGGCTCCTACGTTACAGGGCATTGACACAGAGCTGGTCTGCAGTCAAGCTTGGTGGACTGACGGTAGCAGTAGTGATACTGTAGCAGTAGTGTGAGTCATGAAGAGCGGTGTAAGACACCGTAAGCTGAACCGTCCAGTTGTTGCGAAGTATAAGGGTAAAAATAGGACCTGCTTGAAATGTTTTTTATTCTATAATTATTTAACTTATGATGTGGTTTTTATTACTTTTTTTTATTAACAATAACCTGGCTATTATTATACTGCAGTAGCAATGCTGTGTTTAAATTATACCTAATTGAGTTATAAGAAATGAACAAGTGCCAACTGATATTTGTATAGATTCTTGGGCATCGTTGGTCTGCTGACTAATTCGAAAGTACAGAATAAAAGTACACTCAACACTGAATGTCTTGAGAAAAACCAAAAGCCAGTTTTACTAGCTTCTGCTAAAAGTCTTTTTTTACTGTAACATTTCACTTATGTTTCAAAACTTCTAGTGCATGCTACAACATAAAGAATGACTCTTTTCTATGTGAACAATGAGGCATATTTCCAAAGAATCTTTCATCAAAACGGAACTATTAGAATTCGAGATATTCAGTCCGCAACCGAAATGAAAGTAAATTCTGAAGAACAATAGGGAATAGATCGAGACCGATCGAAACGCAACCCAAAATATCTTATACTCAAACGTCTTAAGTGATTATTTGAGTCAAGATCAAGCAGCTCGTCTTCTCATGTCTTTAATATTTTTACTCGACTACTGGGAAGCATGTATATTGTTGTATTTTCCACCATAACGCCTAAACTACTGAACCGATATTAATGAATAAGTTATTAGATTTGAATGACCACCTGACTGAATGAATGGCCCAGATGACGTACGTTGTATACTCGTAAATGTTATTAAAATTTTAAATGACGCAATTGATACTTCAGATTCTAAACAGGAAAAAATTAAACTGTGATGGTCATCACGTGTTTTGATCATCATAAGAAAGGTCTTAGTGAACATATTACAAATATGTAAATACATATATATCTATACTGTTTAAGTCGAAATATATGTAAAAAATGCGGTCGCACAGTTCGCGCAGTACGGTCGTTTCAGCTAACGTTGCTATTTGTGCCTACTGGTGCCGTGATCTTTACCTTTTCTTAGATTAGATGGTTAGGCTGTATGAGTAGGCAAAGTAAAGCTATTATATATCATAAGTATACGCTAAAAAACTCATTTTTAGTCGTCCCTTTTAGACCCTTTTTTTACGTAGTCGGGTTACAGTTTTTTTCAACCATATCTGTTTGTTTGGATTAACTAATTTATATTGTACTATCACACCGGCTCAATTATCGTATACTCACACTTTCAAACACTTACATACATTCAAATAGAACCAACACTTTATAACGGTTTGTCAAATACAACGATAATCAGGTAAGTAACCTAACGTTCACCAAATACCCCACATGCTCTGGAGCGTGGTTTTTGATACAATAAGTATTTAAATACTGAAGTAATTCCATGACATAAAAAGGAAGGCAGAGTTGGCAAAACGCCAAGAATTTCCAACCTTTAGAGGCTCGGACCAGTGGCAGGTAGCAATTAATAGTTAGGTTTACAGAGCCAATTTGCGTTACGAGATAACTTGGACAAAGTCGAGAAATACTTTTGTTAGTCTCAAAGGGCAACGGCCCCTAAGCAGGATGAGACACGGTTTCGATCTCGATTCTGATAGTATTTGTCCAACATGTGTTTTGTGAAATACCTAAATTCACAAACCTACTGCCAAACCACTAGCAGTTTCAAATATTATATTTACATGGTTTATATAATCTCGACTGCAGTTTCCACGTATTGTACGTGTATTATTTATGAAAAGTAATCACCTGTTAGTCAAAATTTGATCACAATTCGTTAAAGTTATAATTCTTTGATTTATTTGACACTTTTCTTACCCTTGCTCCAAATTAATTTGGAGTTGGTGCATTGTCCACATTCCTGTACTCTATTACAAAATGGTGTATTGTATGACAAAATAACAAAATTAAGTACATTTAACAAACGTTTTACAAAATCCACGAATGCAGCACATCAAGAAGAAAAGCTAACTTCATAGTCTATATAATATACTAGTGACACAATTTACGTCTATTGTTTTGTCGCTGCCTTATTCGAATATCGGCACATACCACAGTGGCACATAGATTTCATTGTAGTATACCACAGATAATACGAATACAATTGCAATTTGAAGTGACATATATTATGAATGCACAATGCCTCTGGAGGTTTAGGTTTATCGAAACTATGGATATGTGTCTTTTTGGGACACGCTTTGTTGAGTGTAGTTGTTAGTTATGAAAGTAAAACAGACGAGATTTATTGTTGATCTGATTTATGTAAATATTTTTTCATACAATACGCAATTAGTGTAGTATTTTTTTTCAAATCGATGCCTATTCGTGTATGTACTTTACGCTTTAGTTGTCGTGTCTCATCAACCTAAATATACTAAATTTGTTATAATACAATGATTATACTTATATTTCTTATATCTGAAACATCAGATTTATCTATGCATTTCTCTTTGTGGATATAATGACATGTACGAATAATTATACCCACTGGTATAATGGTATGCAATTATATTCACCATACCACTGACTTATAAAATACGTAGGTTTTCATAGGCAAAATTTAAAAAATAAAAAAAAAACACTATTAAAATGTGGGTACTTATTTGATTAATGTAATCAATGTGGCCTCTACACCATATAAGGGCCAAGATTATTCATTTTTTAATATGTGTAAGTCCTAAATAATTGATATTTACGTTTGTTGTTCTAAAATATTTAAAACCGTGATTTTATTGAATAATAAAATATAAATATTAAAAAGCTAAGAAGACAAGCAGTAGCGTTAATTTATTTATGTCCGTATTATCCGTCAAACCTTAATAGCCAGGGATTCTCATAGAAGG
Source organism: Hypercompe scribonia (assembly GCA_949316085.1). Taxonomy (NCBI): domain Eukaryota; kingdom Metazoa; phylum Arthropoda; class Insecta; order Lepidoptera; family Erebidae; genus Hypercompe; species Hypercompe scribonia. Next base: position 16,328,450 of record OX438979.1, read on the forward strand.
CAATTACACATTCCACTAAACCCATTGTCACAAATCTGCCAACCAAATTCCAAATTCTCATTCCATCATACAATGCACCAATTCACTTTGTCCTTTAGATAATCAACTTGAATATTAATACAGAAATGTTCGTTTATCGTGTAAACAAGCTTTGGAAGTTTCCAGAAGCACCGCCTAAAGTCAATTTGTGCGGAACTTCAAAATTACTTACCAACTTTTCAACATTATTAATTAAACACTTCATACACTGAGGTTTTGTATTCAAAGGAAACGTGTGTAATTGTTGGTGAAGTATAATTAAGTCGATGAAAACAAAATTCGTCTTGAAGCTAATTAATACATACTTATAGCTTATCATCGCAGATGGTTTAAACGCTCACCACCGTGTCTTCGGCTTGCTAGCCGGCAGCGTCTGAATGCGAAGTCCTGGTCCACCAAATTGGAAAGAGAGAGGAGATCTATCTCCACCTGCAATTATTAGTGTTATACTGGCGGACGAGTAGAGCAGGGTGCAGGAGTATCTTTCTGGGAAGCTGTTCGTAACAAAACGAGTGAAAGAAATTGGGAGAGTACCAATCCTGACCGAAGAAAACGTCGCGATAGACGCGGCGGCGGTAAATCGTTGCCAGGACCGTGGTTCACCAGAGAGTGTTGGCAGTAGAGGATTGATTAGCGACCTGATGACATTAATGTGCAATTGGGCTGCCTCGCTGGGATTGAAGAGGGAAGATATTTGTCCCCGGCACAGGGCCTGATAAGGCATAGTGTCAATTCGGAGAGGACCTGAGATCACATGGTCCGATCCTCTCAGAGCAGGATACCAGATGTCGGCCTTCAGTGGTTTTTAGTGGAAACACTACATTCTCTTGGCTCCTGCGTCCGCGAGGAGTCGTAGATTTAAAAGGATTTTTAACCCTGTCAACAAAAAATAAAAACTACATGGAGTCGGTTTTGCGGCATTTCGTTTACGTCACTGACATTTGTAGATTCACATATTGCTCTTAACTATTTAAAATGAATTATTACTACCTATCTAGTTTCATCGACACACACACACACACACAAATATTTATTTTCATATAATTATGATTGTAAATTATATGAAAATAAATATTTACATAAAACAAATGTATAATTATTGAAAATATGTAAAGAGTGATCACTCTTCATAAAAATTATGAGATAAAATGGTATGAGGAATAATTTTTGACTACCGATAGTAGAACTTCAAAAGTTATGTGAAAAATGTGCAGCCACACGTGCACATAGTTTATAAACCGATTTTAGATGTTTTAAGTTTTAGTATCTCTTATCTGCATAGTATTATTACGAACTAAAAGCATATTTTGGAAAAAATATTACTAGTAGTTAGCACTTAAAGAAGTTTGTATAAGAAAAAGTTAAATGGGGGCATAAAAATGGATAGGGTGAGGGATATTAGTCTCTGATGGTAACAGATTCTGAGACGTCAATATTTCAGAATGATTGAGTACCCGTATGAGTATGTCCATCTGGTCAAATAGTTCGTCTAGTCCAAGAAAAAATAGGGCTGTAGGTTTTTTTCTAATGTTTCTTTTTATTCCCTTAATTAATTTGTTATTATATTATCAATCATCATCATCGACACCCAGTTAGGAGTCCAGTTCCTACTATATGCTACTACGCTGGCCAGACATTTCGGAATAGGGTTTATTTCTAGTTTACCTTCTCTTTGTAGTGCAGTCGTCACGACACATGAGATGAACAAGGGTGATGACACTCCGTATTTTTATCCTTCACCACATGGGGCATCAATATAATTATCAATTGTAAGAACCCATTTATTATTTATAATAGTAGCACTTAGTCAATTAGTAGTGGTTTTTTACTTTCAGCTAATATGAGTTAAGCCTGAGTTTCAGTTAAATTTCAGTACTTGTTTGTTTTCGTAATAAGTCTGATAGTTGAGTAGAAAGTTTAAAAATGAATAACTAATATTCTACTTAGTTTTAATAGTGTGTTAACTTACGTAGACTTAATTAACGTAAGACTCAGTTTGACTAAGTGCTTGTGTGCTGTGTTGGTATTAATTAATTTATGCTATTGTTAAACTGTATGGATTTGTTTTGCCAAGATTAGGTCGAAAGGTCTTATGTAAGGTTATTTATTTATCGCTGTACGTACACATAAATATCATATTATTGTTTAATAGTATAGATCCCGTCTCTTCGAATAGTCTTTATTAAAAGAGCGCTCGGACACTGATTTAAGTCGTGTAAAGCGTATTCAACGCAAAATAAGCGTCTCACAGTGAACAGAAGCGAACTGTTGTTTGAATAAAATTGTTTTACACAGTAAGCGAGCTGCGGTGTCGTGAAGCGATCCATTGCGACGTAATTTCCGAGAAACGAGCTAGTAGTCAGACCCCTCCCCGTGCCCCGCGAGGCATTTGTTTGCGCGGGATATTAGATTCAAATGTTAACGAATTCTTGGCCCACTCTGGATATTTAATAATTGGTGCTCTTCAATTCTATTTTATACATCTATCACTTGCAATGTTGCTACATTATAAATTATATCGGCATTAAAAAAAGTTGGGATAGGGTAGCAAAATAATGATGATAAGACAGATTAACCTAATATATGTTATTTTCATACTCATACTCGTGACGTTTAGGACACCAGAAGACACAAAGTCCATAATCTTCGAAAATCCTAAAGCTTTGCACGTAATTTCTGCGTGTAACGTTATAGTCATTTGTCATGTAGCTGTCCACAAGTATACTATCCACTGGTCAGTTAAAAAATTAATCACAAGTTTATTTAAAAATAATTGTTAAATTATGAGAAACCTGGGACTAAGTATATGGGACGGTGTTGTGAGTGTAATGTGCTTTAAAATAAAATAACTAAGGCTAATCTTAATTGAAGTTTGTTTTGTTTCTCCTCTGTTGTGTCAATGCATGACAGCAACAGTCCTGCTTTTAAAAAAAGCTATGCACGTTGAAGATTTCTATAGTAGCACTGATTGTACGTCATATAAACCAACTTATTAGTTACTGACATAAGGAAAAATTAGTAACACGAGCTTAGTTCGAACATATGCAATCTCCTCCTAAATTCTAATGTAAAAAAATATTAAGTCAACCTTCTAACAGATATGTGGGGGTATCCAGTTACCAAGATGATCTGTCTGCTCCAAAAGATAAAAAAAACGAAGTAGATACAGCAGTTTATTGAAATTTTATGTCATATCGGCAACCCACACAAATGCTTAATACCTGTACGGACATATATCGAACATTCATTTACCGACCATTCTTTCATATGCATATAAACTTTTGACATGTTGGTGAGATTCACCAACATGAAATGGAACTGAAACTAGTGCGTCTACAAACATGGGAATATGAGTTTTTATTCCCATTTACTTTCCTTCTATGATTTTATTTATTCGTGACGCCGTTTCTCTCTTAAAAAACATGTACGTTACAGTTGTATTCAAGACCACGATGATGTAAAACAGTAATATAACGCATGGTATGTATAGAAGAATTGAGTGATAAATTTTAAAACTTTAACCCTTCAAAATCTCTTAAGCATAATCAACCCATAGTTTAATAAGTAGATTTATTGCCAAGTACTCGTTTTTTTAAAAAAACATAGAAAGAAATTCAAGAGTAGATACACAATTCAATAAAAGCACTATCGATTTTTCTTCGTGGCTTATTCGGTCATTGATATTCAAAAAACGTTTTCGACGCAACTGCGTGATCAGATCTAAGCAAAAAGCAACGTATTTAGACCATAGGCATAATTAAGTTCATTGAGTGTACCTATATCGATTACTTTTATATAAAACTTACTTATTGGATACTGAAATATAATATATAAATAAGGTATTAATAATAACTCTGCCTCATTTTCTCATAAAAGGAGCAATGTCATGTGTGTTAGAAATTTATTTTTGTATTTCTATAAACGTTTCATGGTCAAAGTTATATGTACTCGTCTATGTAAAGAAAATTTTATGTCACAGAGTTTATGTTACACATTTTTTCAGAAATAACTTTTGAGTATGAGTTTAGTTTTATACAGAGATGCCTGAAGTTTGTATTATAGCAAAATATACCATTTCATTATTTTTGTGTTACTTTTCTTACAGGCGCTTTAATCCAAAAATTAATTTTCTTTTAGTGACCGACCGAACTTTGGGTTTCGGCCAGTTCCAGTCGTTAAGTGGTCCACATCGGAATAACGAAAGAATTCTGTTTGTATCGTAATAGTTTCTACGTCGGTATCTGTGGCTTATAGGTAAAGTAATTACAGCCGCTCGAGTATCATTTGGGTCCCGGTGTTTCACCCCAACTCAATCGTCATGAACTCACAGTTACATAGATTCAAATGGCACCAACGCTCTAAATTCTAGGTCTACGATATGTAGGATAATCAGGTAATCACGTAACTACCACAAATTCTGGTAGCCAGTTTGATTTCGATACATTATCTACATATATTTTAATGTTCTGTTGACTTCACTAGACTTATAATGTAAAACATTCTCAGCAGCAACAATTACACTGTTACCGCTATGTGAAGTGATATGTCCGCAGTCAGGATGTTATCGTTGCGCTTACTCTAAGATTGTTAATCATGATTGGCTTGGACAGACTAACAGCGGCTAGCATGCTTTGCACTGTCCTCCCTATGCTGAATCTAGGACTTCTGCCTTTAAAGTGTTAATGTGAAAGACAAATAAAGTTTTCCTTAGTCTTGTTTTCATTACATTATCAAATATTATTATTGCTGGTTGTTCTTATTTTGCTACACCAGGATCGTAAACCAATAAATTACCCTTAAATACACTAAGGCAGTTCAGTAAAAATTTTATAGTTCAGTTTGCTCATGTGACAAAAGTAAACGATTGCGTAAAGTGAATTTGTTAATTTTTAACTCTCTGTTTAAATGAATGAATTTTGAGCCTGATTGTGAGGGAAAAACTATATCTTTTCGTCCTTTCTTAGTAATTTCAGTTTGATAGGTAAGCAATGTGTGTTGTTTTAGTACTGTGTGATGTATGCAAATTTGGCGGACAGTCAACCACTCTTTGGGCTCGTTCTAAAGGCAGTAAAATAGTTTTTAGACCCAGGATATGCAAAACTGGATAGCAGCAAAATAAATACATGACTGTTCCTACTTCTACTCGACTCGAATCTAAGTTAATAAGTCGATTATTGCGTCATCTGGATGAAAGACACACGTTTTTAATTAGTTCATTCAGTCAGCCAGCCCTTGCTCCTTAGCCATCGCAAATTGCTGTATGATTTACGATGTTCTGTGTCCTAATGCCCGTATGACAGATTATTGTAATAAAAATATTGTTCTTGGTCGTGAGATAATTGTCTGTTTAGTCTTACTGTAGTTGTCATAACAAACAAGAATGGTATCATGAATGTTTAATGTGAACGTAAGACTTCATGCTATAACGAGTCCCGTTAATTTTATTTGAAAAGTGTATATATTAGCCTGTGTTTTGCAAGGATTTCAAATTTAGTGCATTATCAGTCATATAATTTTATTGCATCATCGGGGCTAACATTAATAATGTTGTGAACGTTATTTACAGCACCGGAATAAGCCTAAGGAGTCTAAGGAGAGGCTTATGCATAGTAAAAGACTATCAAGGGTTTTTGGTGATAGTCACCATCCTCATTGCAAATGTAGACAATGCACCATGGTGACGATGTGCTTTTTACGCCCGCTTAAAAATCCTTAAATCAAAGTGAAAAGGAAACATGCGCTGGTAGTTAATTCTAGCTTTTAACTAATAAGTACAGTTAGGAAGAGTATGATTTCCAATTTAAACCGATGCCGTCCAAGGCCAGCACGTGTTGTCGTTTAGAGAAAGGGAAATATTGGGGGCCAATTAAAAGAGCTCGTCAGAACACTCTCCATGATAAAAGCTACAACTACAGAGGCTTAGTCTAAAGGCTTAATTCAACGATTTAACGATTACTTACAAGGCTTAATTTACGAATAACGCTATTAAAACGCATCATTAGCTTTACGGGCATATCGAAGTATGTATGTACTAAATCGTGTATAGCCTACAGACTTGTAAGGGTTGTATGCCCAAAGAACATATTTTCAAAATTGAATATATACTGTTGAGTTAAAAACTAACCAAACATTTCCGAAACAAAGGCGTGAATAAAACCATATCGATTTAATTGATTTTAGAAAGTAAATGATTCTGATTTGTAATAAGTACGTAAACTTCGCCGGCTCGTTGCGGTCGCGTCGCTTTGATATCGCCGAAAGTACAATACTGCCACGTACAGTTGATCTACTCACATTGTACTATTATATTTAATTTTGGTTTAAATTCACATTTTTTTATTTTAATCCTAATTTTTCTTATAAATTTTTAACCAACTTGTATTGAACGGTGTTACTTGTTTTTTCAATTTTCGTTATAAGTATGATAATACTTACACAATGTTACATATTTATTTGTCTATATAAAAAAAAAATATATTTATAACATACTTTAATAATCGCCTTTTATTTTATTTAGTACTATTTATCTGTCTGTTTACACATAAATAAATGTGTTAAAAATAAACTAGATTCCAGTATATAATACAACTAGTATTATATTTATATGTTAGAATAAGTTGCGGTTTCGGTTTCGGCCCCAAACTGGGCATAATGTCGAAAGTTCGGTTTCGGTTTCGGCTGAGAAACTAGTTTCGGTTGAAGAGTTCTGTCATGGAAAAGGGGTGAGCAGACAGGGCACCTAACGATAGGTAGTCATGCCAACAACTCAAGGGTCACAAGTTTAGTAGCACCTTTGTAGGCTTTCGTTGCAGATTAAGTAGGTGCAGACTGAGATACCTATCTAACCCCACTCACTCAGTACATGGCAACGTAACAATTATTGCTTCTTCTTTTTAAAAGACAACTTCTGCAGTAACAATATATCCTGTGTTATGGGGGACTTTACGAATATTCAGTACAGCGGACATAAACAATTTCTAGACTCAAAACAACAATTTGTGAATTAAACATAGTGTTGTCCTGTGTAGAGATTAGAAACTACGTCAACCGTGCAATCTTTATATAAACACTTAAAACATCTCCATAGGCCCGGTCCACAAGTTTTAAGGTAGCTCAGCGTGCGATTCTGTGTGTTTCTCTGGTTGATAACATTCGTAATGAGGTTATTCGACAAACAACGGAAGTAACTGATATCGCACGGAGAATCAGTACGCTGAAGTGCAAGTAGGCCGGACATGTTTCCAGACGAACCGATGGTCACTGGAGCCGAAGTGTGCTAGAGTGGAGACTACGATTGGGCAACGTAGTGTAGGGTACCCTGCGGCGCGATGGACCGACGACTTGAAGAAGGTGGCGGGCAGTGGATGAATGCGAATTGCCCAAGACGGAATGGTTCGCGCTCCTTGGGGGAGATCTTCGTTCAGCAGTTGACGGCGATAGGTTGATTTGATTTGAAACATCAAATCTCAGTGAAATAAAGAAAGTAAAGCATACTAATAATCGTACTCTGTTAAAATAAAATGAACATGAAAATGTGTATATGACAGCGTAAGCGAAAAGTATTTATCTACTTTTAAGAATAATGCATCGGAACTTGGTATCACATATTTTTCAAATTGTCCACGTGTCTTAAGACATATTGTTTAGCTATCCATCCATAGCTTATTATTTCCTTTAAAAATTTAATATGTGTATCGCAAGTATTGTATTATTTCTACTGTTATCTGCGGAACAAAATGTCGCCTGCGGTATTGCCGGGCCGATACAATCTTTAAATCTTCAAGAAAATGCTCTCCTTCCTAAAAGCCTTGCAACGTGCTTGTGAGCTTGTGACTCCTGACTTGTAGGTGAACTACAGTAATCACTTTCCTTCTGATCCTGATGAAACCACACGCATTCGATCCTTACCAACGGAAAAACATTGTTGTTGTCATAAGGTATCGTTCGCTATTGGCAATAAGCGCGACTGTCTGCGCTAGAGATTTAGCCTAAAACTAGATTAATTTAAAAGGACATCTAACAATGTTTCTTAGCATTTCATTTTTTTCTGAAACATGATCGTATGGTTCTTTAAATTATATATCACGGAAGGTTATATGAATATTCTCTGAGCACAATTCTAATTCCTTTAACAATTTAAATTCATTATCATTCCTCATAATATGAAATATCTGCAATTCAATATTCTAGAGGTTAGCCAGAAAAATGCAAACAGACAGATATATAGGCAGATAGGCACATAGACATATTTTAACATCAAAATTACTTTTGATTACAAGATTGTCAGGTCCTGGTGATTACTTTTCTTAGAAAATGAAAAAAGAATAGAGGTACGGCCCATTTTCTAATACATCCATATACGCCCAAATAAAAATCAATTTGTCTATCCTTAATGATGATGATAATGTACTACTAACCGATTTCGGCCACGGCGGCCAGTTTTAACAGAGAGCAGCCAACCGGGCAGATGACATTACAGTGCACAAGTGTGTGTACAAACATAGGTTCACTCTCTGTTCCCTCGCTCTCACAATCCCATGAAACTGTTATCCGACACTACTAAGGAGAGGTCAGGTGCAAGACCAACGGCTTTACGTGCTCTTCAAAGCACGGGGGTTGAGACCCCAACTTCCAAGCTCCGGGCTGTAATTCAGTATTTCTGTAACCAGAAAAATTCAATAACACTTTTTGATCCGGTATGAGAATCGAACCTGAAACCTCTTAATCGGCAGTCACATAAGCTAACCGTTACACCAACGAGGCAGTTAACATGACAATAGCAATTAATTTTTAGTTAATACACGATTAGAAACAATAATCTTTACAACAGTATCTATAGAATAATTTAAATGTACGTTAGTAATATGTACGAGACTAAAAAAATTAGGGTTATGAATAGAGGAAGCTGGGTGACATCGGATACTGACGCGAGGGTCGATCCATCTATTGTTAGAGGGTGTCAGGTCCGAAACTAATCGGGCATGCCCGAAATATTTAAGTGAATTAAACACAACAACAAAAAGACATCTCAGCTTGCGGAAACACATGAAATTGTGATAATTTTCATACAATTAAAATTTGTGTGATTTGTAAATAGTTTTACGAAATGGATTCTTTGTGCCTGCTTTTTTTATTCATAACGTATATATTATACAGGAGTTATTATTATCAAAGCGGTACTTTCAACTTGTTTCACTTATAACACTTTTAATTACTAATGTATCAACTCAAACAAATGTCTCCACTTAAATCACATTTCTTTTACTTATTTATCTATTTGAACTCTATTAAATATAGCAGCATGAGTGATACAGTTTAGGTATACTCGTGATATGAATCATTCGCAGCGGTTAATTACAGTGAGTCATGAAATGAAACAGTGACATTACATTGTAATGTGTGCAAATTGGAATTTCTAATTGTTACTTTGTTATCAACAGAATGACCCTTTACGAGCTCCGACCGAAAACGACATTACGTTTTAACTACAAAACTTTTGAACTACAAATATTCAGAGAATTCTCAAAGGTACTAAAAGAATAAAATTTATATGATCTCGTATGTTTTACAAAATTTTCTGAATAGAAAATAGTAAATCTCACGGTGAAATGTAATTCCAATTCAATGACCATAAGTTGTGTTGCCACCTCAAAGACCGGTTACCGTGAGCCCCTTGTATTACAGAAAACTTGTCAAGTAAATATTTTATCTGTGCACCTACCGCATCATGTTTCCGCACCCCTGAACGTTGACTGGATGAGAATGGCTCATGACATTAAGTCCGCCTTTGTATAAAATGTGCCATAAGATTTAAAAAAAAGCAAACTTGGTGTAAAACTTTTAATCCACAAAACGATACCAGATGTAATTCTAGTAGGATAAATTCATCGTATGGTTGAACCCTGCCTATAAGTCATTAATATTTTTATTTTATTATCTAGTATAACTTAAAACTACATTATCGACTAGTGCCATTGTAGTTATTACTTCAAGTTTGTGGTATGTATATGTGGTACAAGTAATTTAAGTTAAATCACTTGAAAATCTAAATTACTGAAGGAACTTTTACATTATACAGCGTGAGCTTAATCTCTTGAAAACGTTACTTCTAAACGTATAAGCAAGATGTCAGTGGTAGGGTGAGGAATTTTCCAATTTAGTCGGAGCCAATTTGGCGAGGACTCTTGTAGGTACACAATAGTTTTAGACCAAGCCTTGTGGAAAATGTCAAAGTGTAGAGAATATATGTTGTAACAAGCTTTCAGGATTACAGGGATATAGAATTCGACTTTTTTCACAGTTCTGTTATATTTGGAGATTGGACGAAACCTAGTCGGTTATTTTAAGCTAACAGAATATTGGAAACTGAACGCGTGGGTACTCGATTGTATATTCAAAGTTTAGTTTTGTTTAAAAGGGTTTAGTGTGATAAAATAAGGAACCAATATAAGAGTCCACTAATCAAATAATTCAGATATAAATTATTAAGAAATAGCGAAATGTTTTTAAAACTAAACTAAGTATATTTTCTGCTGTCTTCTTTCCAGAACACTCAAATAAACTAAATAAATCTATCTGTTTTGTAACTCCATTAAAACGTTTATATTATAAATCTTTTACAAAGTAATAAATTGAACTAAGATTTTACTTCTTACCAACTGTTCACTTCTTGTTGGTATAAAGTCGCTTGTACATAAATAGACCGATTACGGTGTCGGTCGTGCAGAATTAATAAAAACAAAGAAAGTAGATAACCTATTTTTTTAAAATTGTTTTCTAACGTATTAATGCACTTAATCTCATCAATAAAGTAGTCACACTAGTCATACTCGTTACCCATTATTATACTAAATCATATCGAATGCTTATTAGACGTTTTCTATTAAAAACATAACTCAAAAATTTTCTACTAAAATTTTATTTCATAGAGCAGAAAATATTTCATAGAGTGCCAAGCCAACAAATGGCATCCAATTTAGTAAAATTGATGCAATTTATCGCTGATTTTCAATACGGCCAAATGTAAAATTTTATTTATTTTACTTTACGTAGATAGAAAAATCGAGAATAGTCAAATAGTGTTGTGTGAATGAAACGAATATAATTATCTAACAATAGATTAATAATCAAGTTATTAAAGTTCCTCTAAGGTGAATTCTGGAATATCAACTATCCTAACCCTAACCTTTGCTGGGACGGTACATAAACTGTCTCAATACAAAATTTCATGCTTAATTTCGCAGACTTTCGCATTAATCTACTCCAATTACTACTCAAGGACGTCCCGGGTGGTAGCTACGTGCAACTTCCCATTTTTTGTTTTTCTTTTATTTATAAAAAAAATCGGAAGTGCCGCTGTTTCAAACAATTATATGCTACACTAAAGGCGGTCCACTTTAAAATCACAAGAAAGAACATTAAATTCATTTAAAATCAAGATCACCCTTTAGTGCAAACAAGTAACAGTTTGTATGAGACTCATAAATAACCATTTTAGCATTTTCATTCACACAATGGGACGTAACACTTGAATTGAATAACTTCTTTTCTAATGAATGAATGGATGAAGTGGTTTTTGTTAACCATTGTTAGTAAAGTTTTGTAATGGTCGGCGGTATTCACGCGAGTGGCCATCTTTGTTTTTTCTGTAGTTTTGTAGTTAAGGTTGTTTGTTGGTCTCGGAATGGTTTGATGTGAATGTATCTATCACTCATATAGTAGATTGCACGAATAACGTAGTAGTTTAAGCGGTCACATCTCTGTTTTCTATTGCGCTTCGTTGCGATGTATAAGTACAAGCTACAATACTGAGTAATCCATAAATTGTGGATCTGAGTCTGAGTGTTCTTTATGTCCATTTCATGTATGTGTGTTAAATCCCCCGCGACTCGGGACCTACCATTCCTATTGTCGGAGTTATTGTTTTAAAAGAAAGAAAGAAATGAAAGTTATAAATTTCTTGAAATTGATAGATCCGTATATTAACCCATATAAAAATGGCTGTCTAATAATGAGGAAATTATTAAAAAGTTAAGCACTTTCAGAGTTTAGTAACTAGAAACAAAACAGTTTGTCCTTTTATACTAATATGAAGTATTTTGTTGAATTTTGAGTCCTCTGGTTTTATCAGACAACATGGCCTTAAATCTTCGGTCGCTATCTACATTTAACTCCCTAGAGCACACCCCTCCTATCATTCTGACTGAAATATTACGGACTTTAATAAAACATAAAATATTCAAGTTAAATTGTGGGATGTAAAAGAGTACGCGTTAGGGTATAGATAAACTGGATACATAAATTTATTAATGTGTATTATAGTCGTGAAATACTTTACCGATTGCAATATTTTTTTAAGATGAGACGCTAGGTAATTTGCAGAGTATTACATTTCACAACGCCTATATTTTTTTTTGTATAAATAAAGAACCTCACATTTCTCACAAGCGGCTGTATGATTCCCAACTAGGCAGAGCATGTGCTATGATAACCAGACTGCTGATAAACATACTTCAATATTTCTAAATAAATACATATTATAAATAAATTACATCCAGACATAGAACAAATAATTGTGCTCACCAGTCTCACCACACAAATATTTGTCCTGGGTGGGAATCGAACCCACGACCTCCGGCTTAGCAGTCATGGCCACTAACAACAACACCAACAGGCCTTTTTATGTAAACGAAGGCTTATATAAATAAAAACTTAATAAGCGAATCTAAATAAACTTGTAACCGGATATTTTTATATATTATAATCAAAAATAACTTACAATATGTATCCTTTACTTATCTTACCCTACATATAAGTGGACGCGAAAATGATTATATAGGATATTTCTACGATTCCAAAAACCTTGACCCTAAAATAAAACACCGTTGAGCGTTTAGCTTCAAGACATCTTAATACCGCTTTAACTAGGGACGACTGTACTGTCACGGTACGGGCTACTAATTAATTCAAGGTAAACGAAAGGTATTTTTCCATGGTACTTTAAAATACCTACTAAAGTTTAGACAACGTCTATCCATTCAACTTCTAAAAATACATGTAAGGATGAGAACATCTCTAGATATATACCTACCCTTTTAGTGGAATAGAAATTCTGCACCGAAAGGAGGAACAATATTTGGAGTTAGAACTAACGCTGGGAACTCGGTATACATACACGGTCTTGTACAGACATAGACGCCCTTCACATGTACAGTTCCAAACGCTCCGAACAGTACGCGAAGTTACATCCCCCACTCTGAAACGGATGTACACAACGACAATCGACGACGGTTTAACATTGACACGTGCGCAGTTGTCACGATTTTGCGGGTCTATCAAGTGTGGAAGCACACTAAAAAATGTTGGTTTGGGACGTCGAAGTTATTTGTTTATTCGTACTACTGATTACAAACAATCAAAATCGTCACTATCTATTTCTAGATAATTTTAAAATCATCAGAGTGACACTCTCGTAACCCTCTTAATATTGGTAAATGTCCGAATCTCCGTCTGTATTCCTATACCCACAACCGCCACTTTCTTTTGGTGTTTAAATTGACAACATAATAAACTAATGTGGTAACCAAACGAACATCCATCTGTCTTACCACTGAGGAAAACTTTTAAAATTTTTAACATTTCACGCACTAATTCAAATTGGAGTTAAAATTTTTAAAAATCCATTTACACGCGCAGTACGGTCCGTTTACCTAAATATTTAAAATTCGCTGGCACTCCAAACCGTAGTTAAATTTTTTTCGTAATTGTCACGTCATCGACAGTGTTATCCGCAGTACAAACTGCACGGATCCAACTGCGGAATAGAACGCAGTTCAGATACAGCGGTCTAAACTTTACGTGGAAAGGGCGTAATAGTCACAATATCTTGTTTAGTGATTATGGAATAGCTAATACATTCTCACTAAGATTTTATGGTTGTGGGGTTGGAATTTTACTATTTTAATTTTCAATTAAAATATCTTGCCTATGTTTTTGTCCATCTCCTGTTTCGAAAACTATTTAAGATAAAGTGTAAGGACATTAGGAAACAAGCTATTATTACGATAGAAATTGGTGATTGCTTCAGGTTCAGGTCAAAATTTTTAATTAATGTTGGTACCATATATGTAAATTGAGAGCACGTGAGATTTAATCATAATTTATGACTTATTTATGAATAGGGCGCCAAGCTAAGTTAAATGAGTATATAAATATACGTGACATTAAGCTTTCTAGAAATATATGATAAAAATATTTAATATAATATTATATTATATGAGCAACAAATATAATCGTTGCTAATATTATAAGCGCTAAAGTATGTTTCTTTGTTTGATTGTTTGCAATTTTTTTACATCGCAACGGAATGATTTTATGATATGATTTTTGTAGCTGGTGATAGTTAGAAGGCTAGAAAGTGATTTAGTCTACATTTTACCGCGGTAAAACATCTCATTTCCATGGGAAGATCCATTATGATGCGTATTTGAATCACTCCAAAATATGTAAATGCCAATAGATGGCGCTATATTAAATAATATACCTAGAATCCTTGTCGATAAACTTTTTAATATATTTTTTCATTTTAAAGATAATAAATTCGAACGTTTGTATGGATGTTTGAATTTTTGTTACTCTTAAAACTACTCATAAATTTAGATGACATTTTACAGTAAAATAGCTTTTACATCAGAATAACGTATAGGTTACTATTTACCGCGAAAACCGACATACACACTGGTTGAGCCGCAGACAAAGTTTTTAATAATTATAATATAAACTCTCATAGCGCGATGTAGGATGGGTTATAAACTCGTATTTTGATTAATCTTCACTAGATGACGCGTAGACGAATTTTACTGTATGTGAAGGTCACCACCCAACCGTAACTGTTTAATTAGTTCAGACTCATTGAAATTTGTTGCTCTGTCTTTAAATATTATTTTACTTCTTGAGACTTGATAAAACGAAGAATGCTATCAAAAAGTAAGAGTACCATTAGTACAATGAATATTTCCATAATCAGTAACACAAACATATTATGTTCACGCATACATCACGCATATAACGTACATTAGTACACATAATATGAAGAAATTTACAATATTTTTTAAGACTATACCTACATTAATTACATTATTATATAATTTTTTATTCATTCAATATTGTTTATAGAACAATGTTCACTGATTAATCGCGATTGTCATATGTGTCTTCATAAGCCAATTTCATTTGGCAAGGAGACGTCAGCTGAGAAAGGACTTTAGAGACTACGGACACCTTCATATAACCTTGTGAGATCAAGGTTATACGTAAGTCCTTAGTTTTTGTTCTAGAAACCTAAATTTGACGGATCCTTTATTCCTTATTCACATTTAAGAAAAAAATATTATACACAGATTCGTTCCGATTCGAAAAAGTGTATTAGTGAGTTTAAAACGTATGTCAAGCCAAAAGCAACCATATATTAAATCTTCCACGAACATTATTTATTTCGTAGTTCTCGGTTTTATTTGTTCTGATACGTCATTTTATAATTCTGACGTTTAATTCTGCAAGGTTTCTACTAAACTTTAAAATTACAAAATAGAAACTTTTTCGGGACTCCACGGATTCGAAGGCATAGACAATAACAGAGCCACCAAAAATAACCAGAACGTAAACCGGAAGGACCCATATCTTGCCGCAAGAAGAGAGGCATTGCTTTTTCGAAAGGCGGAAATTGAAAAATCATTCAATTATATTTGGCTTTCCCCCTGTAGCCACCCAAATATACAACCTACATCTATAGAATTTTAACACAAACTGCGAAAGATGTAGATGTGTAAACATTTCAAAGAAACAAAAGTTAAATTAAAGGAACACGAGCTGCATTTAAATGAGTGTTAAAGTTTAATTCTCCAATTTGGAATGACAGAGCATGCCCTTTTACAAAAACAATAAGTTTCTTCTAACTCCCAAATTCGAGAACTCTTAATTTATTCTCCAACTGTCGCGTCTTGGTCTTTCTGTTATACCACTAATATGTAAGTATTACGGTTATTTTATTTATAGTTTCTTCTAAACACATAACGCCATACTTGTAACGACTAATATTTTGGGCCCCTAGGTTACTGAATATAAAGATTATATTTTAGGTCTGGACGAATTCTGAATGGACAAATGATTAAGTGAAAGTCAAACTAGAGTGTAATTCCATAGCTATCAGGAGGTTCTACAAGAACCAAGAGCTCCAATTTGATAGCCTATTTAAATCGTACGAGCTAGACTCAGTTCAGGAGAAAGAGAGTTGTGACCCCTCTTGGATCCACTCGTAGTCCGATATACTATTGGATTTGTGGAGGGAACACGTGTGATGTCCCTCTGACACACAGGGAGAATCCTCCGACCAGGCGAGGTAATCGTGCCTGGCGGGCCACGGTCCAGCGGTTGATGTCGGGAAGTTGTACATATGCTAATCGACGCGAGAATCTCTACTTCGCGATACAGGATTAGTAGTTGCTTCATAGTTCCTTGTACTCCGTAGTTCGATGTACCTTCGCTAGATAGCGCTGTTGTATACGAGTATTTTTTGTTTGTGCTGTATGTGGAAGTTGTTACAGATTTGATGTAAAATTTAAGATATCATAACTATTGTAGTATTCAAAGCTTAATTTCCTGAGAAATATATTCTAGAAGGTGTATGCAATGTACATATTCTGTTATTTTAACCATATTAATTTATCCAATTATCGACTTAAACAATCGCTTACATCATATCCTGTAACATCGGTTAATAAAAGTGATTTAATTCAGTAAAAAGTAGAGCTATCTACAACTAATATTTACATTGTCTGTGGGTACATTTGAGTTTGATTCAATGTATTTGTAGGACCGCAACTCTGAACGTGTGATGAATGAAGCTAACCGCTTGCCTGTTTACTTTACCTTTTGCCCTCTTTTACAGAGGATAAATAAACTTTTATATATGATTGTAAAAAGATAGACAGATGAATAAAACTTTGTTGGTATATTAGGGTTTAAATGGAGATTGTGAAACTTAAAATGTACACCAAACATTACACACGTAGAGCGATTTTATCGCTTACAATGATCGATTCAAAACGACCGAATATTGCAGTACAAACGTTAAAAAATCCTCTTCCTTTTTGAAGTCAATTTAATAGGTTACGAATCGAAATCCCGCTAAAAACTACAATACGTTTTTTTTATTTCGGCTTAGATTAAATTCTATTAAATATTTAAACAAAAAGATTTACCTTGATATTAACTTCACAGTACTTTAATTCAAATTTTCTCTCAATTGCTGCAAGATCAAAAAAGTAAAAAAAATACAGTGACAACAAGAACTAATAATTACACGTTTTACAGCACTTTTAAAGGTTATATATAAAACGTGGTGCCAAGTTTTGGCGACACTATTAAAAAATGTCTCATAAAAATACAGAAATGCTAATTACCAACAATATAAATACTAATATTTCAATTGTGAATTAGAGCACTATTGATTTCACGGGTCACTCACCTGTAGACAGTAGCAGCGCGAGCGGCACAAAAATGGCGGCGAAACCAAACGCGAACCAAGCGTCTTGTCGTGTCGCGAAATATTAAATTCTGATCACCGATCAATATTCACTCAGTTCACTTTTTTAAAATCTAATTCAATGTTAATATTTGCTTAAAATTCATTCAATGGTCACATAATTAAAATTAGTCTCTACCACTCACATCAATGCATCGACGACATCTTCACAACATGTTTTCGCGTATTTTAGCACAAATTTTCACTCGTGGCTAGAGCTTTTATTATATCGAATGCTATATATATACCGACCGCTCTTGAAGAATATACATCGGATATATATTCTTCAAGAACAATCGGTGTTCGGGGATCAAACTCAACATTACCAGGCACCAAATTTTGGTTGTCTCGTAATCTTTGTACGGAGCTTACAAAAATTCAGTTGTCTGTACACACGAGTGCACACGAGTACAACATGAATTACCTACTCACGGTATGTCCGTAAAGTAAGAAGTACTTTTGATGGCATTTCCCGTAAAATTAAACCATGTCGGTATATTACACGGTTGTAAAGGTCACTCGCGGCGTTATGAATGTTGATTTCGGTAAATGAAAATAATTTAAAGACTTACAAGCACAGCACTCAATTTCACACACACACACTGCATAACACAAACTAATACCAATACTCTTTAATAAAATTAGGGGGGCTCGTTACAATGAAAAGTAAAGTCTTACACTAACTGACGCTACTTTCTAGAATCCGGCAGTCATCGAATATAAAATAATTGAATCAATGCAGGCAATTTTTAATGTTCGAAATAAATTAGGTATAATGTGTTTACCGGTAGTAATCATTATATACTGTAAAAAATATTTAAATAAAAAGTATAATAATATTAAAATTCTTAATTATCAATATATTTTGTTTACATTCAATGGATAAAAAAGTGCGTAATTACGATTCAAAAGTGATTAGTTGTAGGTTGACAGTAATAATTCCTGTAACGTATTAACCAATTGCATGTTTCTATTTTATATTCGCCGACACACTGATCAACAAAATCAATTAAGTTTATGCACCTCTTTGTCATACGCAGTATTATCTTCCGTATATCATTTAAAATATGATTGATTTTGCTTTAAAAACATTTTTGTTTTCAATTTTATTCATTATTATATCGTATGTGTGGTAACGTGTGTTTAGTAACGTAAGGAAGGTAATTGATCATTAAATAATACAGTTTTAAACAAGTCGCTGACTTCAATATGTATGTCATCATAAATTCTAATAAAATACTTTTTATACATTAATTTTCCAACCTCAGCTCCTTATATACCTTCCCAAATATAAAAGCAATAATTCACCAAATCGTTTCCTTAATGATGGAGTTCTGAGAAAACCTAAAAAAGATACAACAGAATTTAAAATCTTCTTTGAACTCGGTTGATTAAAAAAAGAGATTCATTATCTAACACTTTTAAACGAACAATTCTTATATACGTAATTTTGGGGGCGATAAATTGATCTAGCTTGGTTACATATTTAGAAAACCGAACCGTAAAAATACGAAAGCTCAGTTTCCTGGTACTTATAAGTAAGTGTGAAAGCTGGGTATTAATTTATACAGTATTTACACTACCGGTCAAAAGTCTTTGCCCTCCTTACAATTTGTGTGATACACAACAAATAAAAACAATACAATCGATTTTGATATTTTTATTTTATAGAACATATATAGATAAGAATATAGTAATAATAAAACCACAGTCTGTAATTGTTATATATTTAAATTTTTGTTTTATCAATGTAACCCCCTTTTGATTTAATTATTTCGGCGCATAATATTGGCATTCTCTGTAACAATTTGGACAAATAATCGTCGTCTATTTGGTTCCATTCGTTTTTCAGGATATTCCAAAGATGTGAAGTGGAAGTAGGACACTGCTTTCTGACTTCCCTGTCCAATTTGTCCCACAACAACTCAATCGGGTTGAGGTCGGGCGACTGTGACGGCCAAATCATTACTTCCAGTACATTCTTCCTTTCCAATTCTTTCAAATACTCTTTGCACAGCTTCGAGGAATGCTTGGGATCGCTGTCATGCTGGAAGACAAATTTTCTTCCAATCAGGGGTTGACCAGAACGTACTACATTTTCCTTTAATATTTTTTTATAACCTTCTTTCTTCAAAATCCCTTCAATTTTTACCAGGTCTCCAGTCGCCCGCCCTCCAAAACATCCCCAAACCATCACCGAGCCTCCGCCATGTTTTACAGTTGGGATTACACATGGATCTAACATCCGTTCTTCCTTTGACCTGCGCACAAAGACTCTTCTCTTAGACCCAAAAACCTCAAATTTTGTCTCATCACTACATAATACTCTCTCCCACTGTTCAGGCGTCCAATTTTTATGTTCTTTAACCCACTGCAACCTCTTAACTTTATTATGACGTCTTAAAAGAGGTTTCTTCACCGCCACCCTTCCAAAAAGGCCAGCTTCTCTTAATCTCCTTTTCACTGTAGAAGTACTCAAAGGCTGATCCCTAGACACATTGATCTGAGCTGCTATCTCTGGACCAGTGAGTCGTCGATCACGTTTACTGATCAATATAATACGTTGATCTTCAGCTGTTGTGGTTTTTCGAGGTCGCCCTGAACGTTTTCTATCGCCAAAGCTCCCAATGGATTCATATTTTTTCACGTTGTAGTCCACGGTACGTCGAGGTAGTTTTAGTTCGGCGGCAATGGCACGGTTACTTTTACCTAGATTATGAAGACTTGTAATTAAAGCACGAGTTTCAACTGATAGTTCCTTGGTTTTACCCATTTTAAAACTTAAAGGTCTGAATTTGCGAAAACGGTAGCAATTCGTATTCGAACTTCACAAAAAGATATCTTGGTACAAAAAGTATAAATCACAGTACGTTATTGCGTCTCACAAGGCTAACTGGGACTAAACTGCAATTATAAACACCGAAGAAATAATTCACAGTTAAAGAATAATAAACGAATCAGCGGGTACTCGCAAGTTGTAACTTGACGCACTCACCTACAAAATATAAACATGCGCTCGTATGAAGTAAACAATTAATGGGCACTATTATTTTTGGTTTGTATAACATCGTTTAAACCTTCGCTTGACAACATGAAAGGGAAATTTGCTAAAACTGTATTATTTTGAAATTTAATGAATGAAGTATGGGGTGGGCGAAGACTTTTGACCGGTAGTGTATATAGTACATATAGCATACGTACCT
This sequence comes from Hypercompe scribonia, assembly GCA_949316085.1. Classification (NCBI taxonomy): domain Eukaryota; kingdom Metazoa; phylum Arthropoda; class Insecta; order Lepidoptera; family Erebidae; genus Hypercompe; species Hypercompe scribonia. Next base: position 16,349,273 of record OX438979.1, read on the forward strand.
ATAATTTATTTCTATCTGTGACCTAATTCTGTTTCTATCCATCACTAAATATGTTATAGTCTAAGTGTAAAATATGTATGAAATATGCAGTCATTACGGAGCATTCCGATTACCGAAAACCACGAAATACCTATAGGGCACTAGAAACGCCAAAACTAAATAACTTAATACCACATGAATTTCATGAACCTATTTAATGATATAAAAGTACTTATTTAGCATCTTCACAATGTAGATGTGTTCAAAATGTAATTTGTAGGAAAGTTTCAAAACTTACTTACTACTAAGTAAGTAAATTTGAAATGCATTAATATCTTACTTTTTCCGTGCAGTACTTTGATGACTTTTTAAGGTTGTTTTTAATAAAATTATAAATTGAAGACACTTAGGTAACTATGTAACTGTAAGATATACATATGTTGCAAGATCAATACATATATAAGACTTAACATATATTAGTAATACCTATTACGTAAAAGTTTTTTTTTATTTTAAAAGCCAACGCTTGCACTAGGAACAAATCCTGTGTCGCGGGGGTCTTTACAAACATACAAGAAACGGACACAAAGAACACCCAGACACAGAATAACAATTTATAGTTTACACAAAGTGTTGTCCCATGCGGGGCTTAAACCCAGAACACTCAGCGCAGTAGAGAGCGGCGTGGCTACCACTTAAACCACTAGGCCAATAGTGCAATCAAATTTTAAAATTTGAAATTGCATATAGAAAATGTTATTATCAAAGCCTTGATGTACGACTCAGTAATTTATAATAAAGTAACTTATTTAAATGAACGCTTAAATTACGAGCATTTGGCACAAAATAAAAAAAAATAATTACATAATAAGGTAATTATTTTTTTTTATTACCTTTACCTACAATAACAGAAGGACCTCCTTCTGTTATTGTAGGAAAATAATTTAAATAACTAGAGTAAAGTGTTACACAGTAAGAAAAAACATAAATTTTGCTATTAGTATGCACGCCATTTGAAGTTAGGAGGGGTTCTGGAATGGGTTCATTAATACGAATATATGTATACTTCAAAAGTTGATTCAGCTTCAGTCCTGGATTTATGTTTATTCAAAGGTGAAATAAAAAAAAATGATAATGTGTATTAAAATTACTGTTACTTTACAGAGAAACAATTTTAAAAACATAAGTCTTTAATGAAAATATATTTATTAATATTAATAAGTGCGAAACAGCACTACTATTAAAATTTCTACAGCCGTTTTTAATAACATGTATTCAAAAACCTATTTCAAAGCCATCTAGTGAAGGTTATCCGAACTACATAGCACCTGTTCTTGTATCCCGCAATAACAATTCGCAATTAGTTAAAATGATTGGAGAATACGCCTTTGTGTTGTTTTAGAAAGACAAACCTCTCTCATAATGAGATTCAAATTTTCATTGATTACTTACTTTAAGATTGCTAGAAATAAAAGCCATTAAAACGTTCGATGTTGCGGCGAAAAACGATAAATGCTACAGCTGTGTTCATAGGGCCAATGTATCTGCGTTTAGCTTCAGCTGTTGCGCTGGTACCGTAAACAACAATAATTAAAACGGGCCATCTGCGACTCCGATTTGTATACTTGAGCGTTTCATTTAGTGAGGTTGTCATTTACCGATACGACACGGCGACTTGTCGTAGATGTGCGTTCTGGAAAGAATTTTAATCAAAACTGACTTTTTTTAATTTAAATTCTAGGTAAGGAGTACCTATGTCTATATTAACTCAAATTCTTCTTACCTCAATATTTAAATAGTTCAGATTTTGTATGGTTTTTATTGAGTTTTAATAAAATCTAAAAAAAATTGGCGTCAGTTTCTTTCTGGAACTTCAACAGAGCTATTGCTATCCGATAAAGTTATATAATAATTATCAATTACATACAGTAAAGGAATTCAGCGTCTCTAATTAAAGAGAAATGTTTCAAATTTCCGATTATAACGATTTATGTTAATTCTAGGCCTGAAATGAGAAATGAAGCAAAATTAAACTGATTTATTCATAGCCCACAAAATACCAAGCATATAGCACTAAAATAAAATATATTAGTATTTTAAAACATAGAGTAGAACATTAAATTTTAAGCTTAACAGAAGATCTGTTTAAGAATGTCGGCCACAACGTAGGTATCACTATCTTGCTTAGCTAAAAGCTGCGCGATGTCTGTGCAACACTAGTTTTCAAATGGCACCACCGAAATGGCAACGCGTTTGTGTGTACTATACAGCTTTAATTAACAAAATAAAAATAAAGAAAGCAAAATAATTAATGTGTAAAACACACACAAACACCCGGCAACGTGTATACCTTATGTTTAAGTACAACCAAATACCCACGGCAGCTCACAGTAAAATATTACAGATTATCAGGTAATCTGTGGAAGTGATTCATTGTGTATCAATTGTTGTCTGTGTGATCATTGATCTATTACACACTACATTAGTAATTGTGGAACAAGAATGTTGTCACTGCAATCAAGAACTTAATATTGTTGAAAACCAAACGTCAGTTAACTGTTCAATGGGGCACCAACCGAGGTTAACGTAGTAACAGGTGACAAAAATAATCATTAAAACGGGTAAATACATAGCAAAAGAACGCGATTCTATTTCACAAAACTATTATAAATCACACATAAACATTTTTCCTAAGTAAATATAATGTTTATATATTGATATTAAGGCAAACAAGGCTATAATCGAAACAAAAAGTTAATATTTGAAATTTATGAATAGTGTTACCATTAAAATATTTGGAGAAAATTTGTAATTAATGAAATAATTTTACTTTAATCCCTATTTTAAAATGGTTTGTCAATACTAGTAAAACGTGGTGAGAACTAATATTGAATTATTTAGACTCATTGTAATTGTGAATTATATTAGTAATTAGCAAATTAATTGTAGTCGGGTAAAAAATTTCAGCCCTCATACGATAACACATTACAATTATACTAATTAACGTCATTATTTGTATATACATCAAATAAAATTGTATCATGGCAGTAATAATTATCCACTCAAGCTTACAAAAAAGAATCTTAAAAACGGTGAACAACGGTGTTTGATTCTATTTTTATACTAAATAATATAATAATAGCATCAAAAAGATTCTATTTTTAAATTAAATATTTAACAAAAATTGTCCAGTTATATCCATGCTAATGCCATTCAAATATAAATACTTGATTTAAAAAAATAAAAGATTTATAAACTCTTTTTCTTGGTTTGTATGGGCAAATTTTCATATAGTAGTCACACTGGTCCAGCATCGCAATATTAATGTTTTGTCTTTGTCTAATCACAATTACTTAGTATCAGTAGCGAGTGATACCATATTGTTCTTGTGACGCAAGTAACTCAGGCATACGTATGTTTATTTTCAAATGTGTAATGGTTTCAAAGCTACGTCGTTTTAGTTCAAAGTGGCTACACTTTTTGCGAAGTATTGTAATGAAGTTACCTCCTCTATGGATTTAACACAATGTGTGTTCCCGTGCCGATTACGGCTCTTGGCTTGGCTTAACACAATAGTGATAGGTTGTCAAAACGACTGAAATGTAATCACACCATAAATTATTTTCATTAGAAACAACACAAGCACACAGATTTTAGACAAATATATTTTATGTTTTATCAACAAATCTTTTAACTCTACCTCTCCGTGTGTAGTCTTCCAAATGTTTAGACCGATTTTCAGCGATTTTTTCGTTTCAGGTAGTTTAATTGTTAAGGAGTTACTAAGAGTTAAAGTCCCGAATAAAATTGAAAATGAATTCGGGATCCACTTAAAGAGTATAAACGTGAAGCTGTGGCGGGTATTGCTAGCACAAAATAATTCTACTTAATAATAATAATATGGCTTCCAAGAAATACCAAACTTGTGAATGAAGAGCCGCATAACCAAGATGGCGACGGCCCAGGTAGGTAAACACTCTTACAATAGCATCGCGCAATTTATTTTTTTCTGTCTTTGTAATTCAGTGATCCATGAATTTCTTTAGCGCAAAGATAGAAAAGAAAAGATTTTGATTTGGTGCTTGTACCTACCTAACTTTTTAATGAAGGTAAGAAGAACTTGCGAGATTTAGTGATTGGTATTTTTTTGTAAAGCACAAGCACATTTGTGTAAAGAATAGATAGGACATTCCTAAAGTTCCTTGCGGGTATGATTATAAGTCTAATTTAGAAACTCTCTATAAACTTTTTATGCAAATTTATAATTACTAATTATGAACTGAATGATGTTCTGATTTTCATAGAAACTCAATTAGGTACTTAATTGAATTTTTATATAATATTTAGAAAAGCAGTGTACAAATAAGTAACTAGGTCAATATAATCTAGAAATTTCACCACTTATGTCCTGTATTAATACATTTTGTAATAATACCTTATAGAAGTACCCCATACCGTCATTAATCCTGGCTACGTTACAAGTAAATTGTTAGCATTGTAATGTTTTACGATCACTATACATACTTTAGCATATTTTAGCCTTCGGAAACAGGCACAGAGTCTTATGAGTATACGAGAGCTCTTAGAAAAACAAATTTAAGTTTATTATTGGAACAAGTAGACCAATACCATGGCTCATAATTCGAGGGTCTCTTGCTAAAAAGGACTAGAGCGTCCATCTTCATCCAAGTATGCTCAGAACTTTGACAGAACTCGAATGCTGTTCGTTGATTTTTTTTGTTGGCGTAGTGTATTTGGTTTATTGATGTAGACACGATTCTTCAAATAACTCTATAAAAAGAAATCTGCTGGGATAGATCTGGACTTCTGGCTGGTCATGGAATGTCACCTCGTCTGGGAATCATATCTTTTCTGGAAACATATCTTTGACTACCGGCAGAGACCGACACCGACTCATTGGAAGTGTGACAAGTAGCACCATCTTCTTGAAACCATGTGTTATGATTGTAGTCTGCAAATTTCAGTAATATCGATCCCAAGAACTCCCGTAACATTTTTACATATTCAGCAGGATTAACAGCAACTGACCAGCCGCGACAATCTTTGAAAAAGTTGGTTCCAATGATTCCTTTTGCTGAAATTGTAGCCCATGTAGTACCTTAGAAAAATGAAGTGGCCTCTCATGCTTAGCTTTGTGATTTTTACTGATCCAATACCTGTAACTCTGTTTGTTTACATGTCGGTTGAGGTAAAAATGGGCGTGGTCATCGTTGTCCTAACATTTTTTCGGCACATGACTTGCTTTAAATCATTAGGTTTTAGTTCCCACACTATCTGAATCTTATATGGATGTTATATCAAATGTAATTTCAAATTCTTGTAATCATATATTATATGATATCTAATCTAATAATCATATATACTATAGGATAATCCTAATGCAGCTGAAAGTTTGCGCATCTATTAATCTGGATTACGTCGAATAGAAGCGGAAACTTGTAGCACGTTCGCTTCAGTTCGAGAAGCCCATGGGCCTCCAGTTTGCTTCATATTTAGCGTAGATCACTCGGACACTGGTTTAAGTCGTGTAAATCGCATTCAACGCGAAATAAGTGTCTCACAGTAATAAGCGAACTGTTGTTTAAATGAAATTGTTTCACACAATAAGCGCGCTGCGGCTCCATGAATGGGTCAGAGTCCATGAAAGTACAGAGAAACGAGGTAGTGGTCAGAACCCTCCCCTCGCCCCGTGGCATTTATTTGCGCGGGATGTTAGATTCAAACATTAACAAATTCTTGGCCCACTCTGTATATGGATGTACTACATCTATATCTTACATTACGTCTTAGAATTAGTCAATAATTTTCTTACAATATTATCTACCATTACTCCTCGAAGGATTTTTTACATTTTTAGCAGTAATATATACAATACGGAGAACGAGTACTTATACGTGTAGTTTATTGAAATTTATTGACGTCGTCTAATAGTCATTATAAGCGTTAAATATCATTTACTTGTAAACCAAAATGTCTATTTCAGTTAAAACAATTGTCGACCCAAAACTATAGAATAATTAGGTTGACCTTTTTAAGTTCATTAACTTCAGCGCAGGTCAGCGATATGGCAGTAATGAGTTAATGTAACCATTTGTATCCATAAGAGGCGAGGTTTTACAGTACACCAAAAAACTTATGATGGAGGCCAACTTACTAACTTTAACGATTATTTTGATTAAATGGCGAAATTTTAGAAGTTCATGTTAAGTCTTTCGTCTTTAATCTACCTTTAATTTATTAGTTAATGTACTAGGAAAGAATCTTTAACAGTTTTCAAGACTTTCACCATAATCTAGATATAATTCTATGGGTACAGTAGTAATTAATAAATCGCACAAAAATTAAAAACACTGAACATGTAAAAATATAAGATAAAAAAATTAAGGCATCCTCTTACATTAAAAGGCGCAAAGTTACGCAAACATGCGTACGTATGTAACTTTTGTTGTTTTATGTGCCACTCGTATTTGAACAGTCTTAAGAAGTTCCCAGAATGAGTCTTAGGAAATGCCGGCGTCTTCTAGCCTGTAAAGACCGACGTGTAAAATTTTCTGTGAAGGCTTACTTATAAAAAAAAGTTCATTATATCATTAACAGTACCAATTCTATTGAGAGTTCTAGACTACTGCTATATATTTGTTTTCATTTCTGATAATCTTTAAAATCCATAAAAAACGACCTATATCTGAAAGCTATTTCTAATTGTATTTGTTACCTAAATCCTTTTCTTACATTTATCGTTCTAGTTAAAATATGTAGGGTTAACACTTTTTTTAAAAAAATTAGTAGTATCTTGGCAAATACCATATTCAGAAACAACCATAAATCCTATTAGGGTATCAATAATTGTGTTTCAAGTAGACCGACCTAAACCTTTTTTGTGGTATGTTTCAAGTGGGTGTAGTAATGCTTTGTTTACACACTCAAAAAATATGAACCATTTTTTACAAGAGGCTGTTCGTTTGTAAATCCAAACAATATCTGTGTTCATTTGTCACTTGACATTCTTGTTATAAAAATATCAATGAGTATATTTAAGACTTTAATTGCTGTTGCTACTCAGCTAGTAGAGACTTTTAACGTAACAAATGTAATTATGTGTTCATAAATTGAGTGTTGTGTAATTTTGTAACATTTCAAAACACTTAAAATAATTACACATTTATATATTTTCTACTTCTTTTAATATTATGTGCCAATGTATGTGCATTAATGACAATCACTAGATGTCCACATAATTAGACAAAACCTTACAGTATCTAAAAAAATGACCTAGCCATGACTACACAAAACCTAAAATTACATGATCACATACAACAAAATGTAATTTAACATTCAAGCTAATACCGACTGAGTTAACGAGTAAAAATATATACTTTTTGCTGACCTAAGCGTACTATTCATTATCGTTTTATATCATCATAATTTTATATGAAGACACAGCTGTTTTTTTGCCTCACTTGTCTGGTTACACGTGCTACTGCTTTTTTATAGAACCGTCATTCTCTATTTAACCGTATGCTCGGAAACGGACGCCAGGACGCCCTAGTCAGGATATCCTGTTTAAAAAATATAAGAGCTACCCTCACACCTTTACAAGAACACATGACCAGAAATAAAATGTGAAATTCATCTTTATTTAAAGTTATTAAGGTTGAAAATACCATTAAGTGGTATAAGGGTAGGAATGTCAAGAATATGCCTGTGTGCGGGACCAGACGTTTTTAAATTACCATCACTGCGTAGTGTAGGTGTAGGTAACTATAGTGTTTGTAAATTGGCATTATATAGTATATTATTTTTGAAATTACTTCTTGGGTAAATTTGTTTCATCACAATGATACAGACAATGTTTAAAACTATTTTACATAATAAATGAATAAATGGTTAATGGCTTCTGTAAAAATCAAGTCCTTACTTCTAAGACGATGGATTTCTATTGTGTGCAAATAAGTGGTAAAATTAGTTGTAAAAATTTTAATTAATGCACCTTTTTAGATATGTAATCGTGGCTAAATTCATTAAGACCTAGTAATAACGAATTTCTGTTTTTATTTTCACACATCACACGTCAACAGTCTTTAATAGTACACTACTGTATGCACATAGTTATGTAACAATACCTTAAAAATAAGGTTCATTATGACAAACAAACATTATTGCATATTATTACATAGACTGCAAGTAGGTACATATTTTATACCACTAAGGAGACAGAATTGCATACCAGTAATGGAACGTGATTAGGACGATAATTTCAATAAGCTACTACAGATGTTACGTATTTGTAATTTATCAGTTATACAAATCTTGAAATGGCAACAAAAATAATTTCGAACAAGAAAATTGTGATATGAAGGATCCTATATAATCAATTTCATAGCCTTATTAAATAAAGCACATATTAATGTGGTTTTTACCTTGATTGACTTCTGTGTGATTCCTCTACCCCTACGTTGTTCAATCTAATTTAATAAATCTCCCGAAACAATCTTTTCAAGCATCCCATCGTATCCGTAATATTCTTTCTCTTGTCTAGTCGAGTCAATAGCGCGCTCTCGCTTGCTCACTCATTCAATACGCATATTTCCCTCTCTTACTTGTCGTCTCTCGAGCGTTCGGTTTTCGTCTGCCCAGTTAGTTTGCGCTAGCAGCCAAAGGTGGGAGTGTTGCACTGCGCATGCGTAATAACCTCGACTATTGTCAAATTTCGAACGAACGTAAATAAACAAGTGAAATTTAATTTGTGCCAAACTCGTATATATTTTGTATATTGATATTTTTCAAGGACTTATTATATGACTTTTTGTTGTGTGATTTAATATTGTTCAACGAATTTGCGAGTGAGTATTCTTTTGTTTTTTTCGCATGCCTGTTCGGAGCCGGTAGGTTACCGGCACTGATTTTATCCAGTAGGAATTGCATGAATTCCTTTCGATTTGATAATAATCTTTCTGGTATCTGTTAGGATAATGAGTATTTATTTTTGTGGGTACTACACATTGTTTCACAACATCCTAAATAATTTTGTAGGTGAATACTTTTAAATTTTAACATCTGCCTTCTTGATTTACTGTTGCGTTTATTTATGCAATTTTTTAAATGTGTCCATATAAATAAGCTAATTCGCTAGGGATAATTAAAAATAAAATTTACCATACATCGTATTTTGGATATTAAATTTTTCGAAAATAGTTGCGTATTATAAAACCTAAATGATACCAAATATCATTAGTGAATAGGTAAAAAATTAATCTTTGAAATAAAAACTTGCTATGTAGGTGTGTAGAATAAAAAAATAACCAATAATTTTAAGATCATGTAGATTTCTGACAATTGTTATATATATATATATATTATCAAAGAAGTGCAATTTTACCTCAATAAGCATTAAATGAAGAGATTGCATAACAGTTTTGAGATGTTCTCTAAATAGGTTAAAGTCGCGTAGTAATAGGTACGTATAGTCAAAGCACCTCGAGTCCCAAATTCTCCGTATCGTCTACTTGTCTAGACAGTTCAGATGCGTTTGTTTTACAAATGACAGTAAGTAATTAATATGGTAAGTATAATGAGATCTTATTCTCCCACTTGTCCTGTTCAGACTACTAATTACGAGTATATAAAGGTAATCGTCATAAGCTAACTTAGACCAAACTATCTAGTCCTAATATTGTGATCTTAAACAAATTCATTGCAAATATGTCTCTTAATGTTCTGCGTGTGGCCACGGATTAAGAATACAGTGTCACCACCCGTACTCTTCTAGCGTGGTATAATAGGACAAAACCTCCTTGCTAGGGAGAGGTGGATGTCAAGCAGTGGACTGTTAAAAACTGTTGATGAATGCGTATTAATTATTCATAAATAATTTGTTTCATTGCTAGTCATTTAATCATAAGATATCTAAAAACCGGGTCGCCTACGAGTATGTATGAATGTAAACATGAACAGATAAATTGCAAATTCGGCATAGGACGATTTTTAATGCAAATGTAATAAATTATGTACGACCATCTCGAACTGAATTAAGATACAAAGTAGGCTTGAAGGTGGTTTATTTTATTAAATTAAAATGACTCCAACCTTTAGCACTTCTGACTTCAATTTTGAATGAGCAGATAGCGTAGTAGTTTAAGCGGTTAACGCGCCGTTTCCTACAGCTCTCAGTGTTGAAAGTTCAAACCTCACATCATCATCATCATCATCACCACCTCAGCCAAAAAATGTCCACTGTTGGACATAGGCCTCCCCCAAGGTTCTCCACAACAGCCGCTCCCGCACCGCCCGCATCCAGCAGCTTCCCACGACCTTCACCAGGTCGTCGGACCACCTTGTGGGGGGCCTACGAACGTTGCGTTTACCAGTACACGGTCGCCACTCCAGAACTTTACATGGGACAACAGTTTGTGTGATGCATAAATTGTTGTTCTGAGTCTGGGTGTTATTTGTGTCCGTTTCATGTATGTTTGTAAAGTTTCCCGCAACATATTACTTATTTCGAATGCGGGCGTTCCTTTAAAAAAGTTGACAATCGATAAATACACCAAAAATAAATCACATTAAGGCCTCTCCTTAGAAAGAAGGTTTTAGCCCAATATACCACGCTGGCTAGACGAGTTGGAATAGGGTTTGTATGAAGTTTTCCTTCTCTTCAGTGCTGGTGTCCTGTATAATTTGCTGTCTAAGTCGTCTCTTACAACACTCATAGAAAGAATAGGGGTAGTGACACTTTATATTCTTAATCCGTTACCACACGAAAACAAATAATTGGTTAAAAAGTTGACGACTAACTTGTTAAACCATCACAAAATTCTATATTCCAATAAGTAAATGCTATTCTGAAAAACTGACGTCTGTGCAAAAGATGAGCTGAAGATGTTAGCCCTTGTCATATTAATTGCCTTAAGAATGGGATTATTGAATTTACAATAAGTACCTATCCTTGAGCAGGTTGGTATGTAAATGAATGTAATTTATGGCGAGCTACTGGTGTTACTTAGGTAGGTGTCTACTGTCTAACCGTGTGAATTTCGCTAAATTCAATAAACAATTCCGAATGTTACATCAGATTTACATTTGATTTGAATTTCAATGCACTATTAATGCTTTGATTGTACAGATGGCGTAGGGTTTAAGAGGTCGCCTTGCTGTTTTTATATTGCTGCTGAGTATTGAAGGTTCAAACCCCACATGGGAAAACACTTTGTGTGATCCACAAATTGTGATTCAGAGCCTGGTTGTTCTTTGAGTCCGTTTCATGTATGGTTTGTTACCCCCGCGACACCAGAATATTTCTAGAGCTGGTGTTATCTTTTAAAAAAAATAAGAAAAAGAAAGATTTACGGCTTAAAGAATTACTTAAAAGCGTGTATGCCTATTTTTTTGACTTAATTTTGTCTCCCGCTTTATTAAGTAAATGGATTTATATTTCCCACTTCTACGATTTTCTTCTGATTAATTTCGATGCGGGTTGCAAGACAATTTAATTTCTCATGGGACTGCCCGATTACATAACTCAGTGTGTTTATAGAAACTGTAGATAATGACGTACAGGAGTTGTAGTGGTAGGCGTGTAGGGGAAATAAATCTCATCAAAACTCACCACTGTGAGAAAAATCTATTATTTTTTTTTAATCTCCGGAAGCCAATAAGACTTGATAATATGAATTCCGCACTTCTTCCCAATTCATTGTCTTCGTACCTGTATTGTGGAGTAGGCTTTATAATTTAACTGATCAGTTTACCATCCATGTTGACCTTACTAATGGGTAAAACGATAATCAGTTAATTTACTAGGGTAGTAGCATATTGACACATATCAGTGTAAATATATGCATTTATCTTGGAAAATACTTAGTCTGGCCATAAATACTGTTACACTTAATTATAAAAAAATATTACATTTGAATTTCGAATCTGTCATTTTTATACGATTGTTCATTGTGTTTTCTCATTTTGGCGCCAATACATTGTAAAATATTTTGCGATATTAAAATGGTGTGGGGTGATAAAGAGAACCGAATCGCTGTGATAGCATTACACAAAGTAGGTATGGAGCCAAATGCAATTTTTAAAACTCTCCATACACTTGGTATTAGTAAAATGTTTGTGTACCGGGCTATTAATAGGTACAATGAGACCTCCTCTGTTTGTGACAGAAAAAGATCTGGCCGTCCACGTAGTGTTCGTACGAAAAAGGTGGTCAAAGCAGTAAGGGAAAGAATTCGAAGAAATCCTGTCCGAAAGCAAAAGATTTTATCTCGGGAAATGAAGATAGCACCTAGAACCATGTCGCGTATTTTAAAAGATGACTTAGGACTTGCAGCCTATAAGAGACGCACTGGCCATTTCTTAACTGATAATTTAAAGAAGAATAGGGTGGTAAAATCGAAACAACTACTGAAGCGGTACGCAAAGGGAGGTCACAGAAAAATTTTGTTTACGGATGAGAAAATTTTTACAATTGAGCAACATTTTAACAAACAAAATGACCGTATTTATGCTCAAAGCTCTAAGGAAGCTTCCCAATTAGTCGACAGAGTGCAACGTGGACATTATCCGACTTCAGTGATGGTTTGGTGGGGTGTTAGCTATGAAGGAGTGACTGAGCCATATTTTTGTGAAAAAGGTATCAAAACATCGGCACAAGTGTATCAAGATACCATTCTTGAGAAGGTAGTTAAGCCCCTTAACATCACCATGTTCAATAACCAAGTATGGTCCTTCCAGCAAGACTCGGCGCCGGGTCATAAAGCTCGGTCCACGCAGTCTTGGTTGGAATCGAACGTTTCGGACTTCATCAGAGCTGAAGACTGGCCGTCGTCTAGTCCCGATCTTAATCCGCTGGATTATGATTTGTGGTCAGTTTTAGAGAGTACAGCTTGCTCTAAACGCCATGATAATTTGGAGTCCCTAAAACAATCTATACGATTGGCAGTGAAGAATTTTCCCATGGAAAGAGTGCGTGCTTCTATTGATAACTGGCCTCATCGTTTAAAGGACTGTATTGCAGCCAATGGAGACCACTTCGAATAAGCTTTTTATATTTTTAATTGTTTTATATTTATGTATTAAACTGACACACTGTAAAAGTAATAAATGTTATTTGCAGTTAACAATTTTCTTTTTTCTTTATTACAATATTTATGGCAAGACTAGGTAATATGTTTTTAATGGGTATATAGTACTTTTGGATAATATGCTTTTAATCGTTACAAATGCTTGGCCGTGTCTATGTTCACATAGATTTTCTAAAAAAAAAACCAGGTCTGCCAACTCAAAAATAACCGTCCTAGACAAAAGTCTTACTAAATTTTCCTATTGGAACAAGTATTATTTTGGCACAATAAGGAGTGTTTCTTTACTGAGACGTTTGAAAGTTACTTTGAAGTCATAAATACTGCAATTTGGGTAGTGACCAGTTCTATTTAGTTAACTGGAATGATCAGATTAAGTTTTTTTTTGAAATATTGTTCGAAATCATACATAAGTATATATATATATATATATATATATATACTTATATGTAGATGTATATATACATAAGTATATATACATAGTTGCCAACCCTATTTATAGGTAGATACACATAAGACTTATGGATGTGCCTCTTTTTGAAAATGCTGAATTAGAACAGGCGTTCTATAAGACGTGTCAAATCAATGCCTGTATTAAAAAAAAAAGGTCAAAGAACATTACCTTTCATCTTAATTTGCCATATACCTAAACCATATTTTATCTGTAACATTTCTTTGTAATAAAAATGTTAATATTGTGTATTTTTGTATGTATTTATTGGTTTGTATTAATGTGTATTCTATTCAATAATTATTTTGTTATATATTTTTATGTGAACAATTAGAATTCTTTCACAATTTCATTTTTCCTTTTATCCTCACATCAAACTAGCCATGAGTTCGTCTTTTACAGTTTATTTTTTTCTTACAAAGATGACCCAGAAGAAATTGCTTTTTAGCGATAAGACCGCTATTTGTACATAGTTATTCAACTGATATACTCTTTAATATACACTGTATAAAATGTGTACAACAAAGTTTATTCTATTTTACTCTAGAACACCGTTTGCAAACAATATTCCTATAAAATATGTACGTTTAGATTCAGTTTACCAACAGTCATTGCGTCGTGATTCACCTGCCTACGAATCATCTTATTTCTGGTAAGGTGTGCTGATTCAGTAACTATTACCCATCTGGGCAGCGAGTAAGCCAAATCTTCCTGTCGAAGAAGAGGCCTATGTCCAGCTGTGGACTATAAAAGCTATTGATGATAATAATGATGCGCTGATTTAGTATGTAGCGTGTTTCAACGCTATTAATATACTGTACAGATACGTATAACATTTACGTACAGATTTATATTATGTAGGTATTGAGTCTAATGTTCACGGCTACAAAATGAGTCATGGATATCGGCAGATAGGTATTTTAATTAAGTATTCACCCCCTAGTGCTGTTTTGCTTATCGATGTCTTTATCTTTGAATACGTATGAGTTTTTTTTAATACTAATATTAGCAGGTCTCTAATTTGATTAATAAGTAGAGATTAGTCGTATTTTATACATATGTATGTATGTATTTTCGCTTACTCCCTCGCCCTATTAGTTTTCCTTACCTTAATTTAACTTTTTAGGAACATTCGATCTTGAATTTTTATGAATGTTAGATCGTTATCAATTCAGGCAAAAGACGTCCATTGCTGGACTTAGGATCCCCCTCTCCCAAGGATCTGCACAACCACCAGTCGAGCCGGATAAATATTAGATCAGTAATATTACTTGCCATCTAGTGGTAATCAACACAATAAATTAGATCTCAGTTCCAAAACAAGAAAACTGCCTATATTCTAAACATAAAGAGGTTACTTTTAAACGCTGTGTTAATCTTTTCAACGATAGTAATAAACATTATATTATAAATATCAATAAAGTTTTCTTTGATTTGAAACATGCTTTCGATCAGTTGACTTAATTGACATTCCCGAGTTTTTAATGTCGTTCATTGGCCCTTTCTAGTTCATGAAACGTCACGCTTTCATCAACGTCAGACAGCTATTATAATTGTGAAGTGTAAAGAGCTGTACAGTTTCCATACAGATATCTTAGGCACACTCGCACTAACTCTAAATAAGACAGCAAATTGCACCTGGTGATACTTCTATTAAAAGTTTTAAACACGGCAAAGTGGCAAACATGCGACGCAAGTATTTTAAACGCAACGTGTTATGGTAGGATAACCATAATTTTGAATTTCGAGGAATTAGTCCTATTGTTGTTTTTATCACCTTATTTAATGACTCAACAGACCTCCTCCATAAAGCTAATAATGCTTAATAAATCATTTTTAAGCCATGCAATCAAACTCCACTTTCAAACAGTCAAGGTACGAACATGAAAATATTCGATAAATATGATTTTGTTTACCAGTGTGCTTCTCTTTTACCCTATATTTATCGTTGATTTGAAGATGTCTGCAAAGTTACAAACATGGTAAAAATAATTAAACGTTAGATACTGCAAAATTTGATTAGCACCGTTTTGTCACTGCTTATTTAAGAAACCATTACTTTTATTATCATTTTTATCAGTAATAATTGAAAAATGAATAAACTTTTGCAAAGATGGATTAATAGGAAATAAAAAAATATGTTTTGCGAAAATTTTGACGATGACAAATAAAAAGAAAATCCTTTACCATCGTTTTGTCACTTGTCATTTACTCGTATAAAATGAATACCTTTCACCAAGTAATACTTGTTAAGAAAACATCATAACTGTATTGGTGATTCGTTAAATAGGTAAAGATGTCCTATATTATCATATTAATATTGGTACCCTATTTCTAGATAAGTATTTGCTCTGACTGAGCTCATTACTGAAATCGCTTTGGTTTATTGAACCGGCGCCAAAGACAGAGCACCAGCTGATATGTTGACTGTTTATTTGCGTTACGTTATATGCAGAACATAGTTTAAGGAAGATAATTTACATGCCAAAGTGTTTAATAGGTATTGGTGTTAATATGAGTGTCTGTAGACGATACACACATGTACGTACTGTTTAGTTTGTAATAGTTTGAAAATACTTTCGTGAAATATACTTCTATGTATTTTGTGCTTCAGAATCGATCTCTGTTTGTCAATTTACTAAAATTTGTTTTTACAATTTACTAATATTTATAGGTACATAAATTATTGAAATGCAAACATATTATGAAGGCTTAACATTAGTTTATTTTTAAAATATGCTCCTATGTATGTCTAAGAAACATTTTTTTAATAGGATCTTAGGATTAGTATAATTAATAAAAAAATAAATAAAAATCACTAGATAATAAACAGCCAGTTGCAAAATCAAGAAGTTACCAATTGTTAACTCTTTTATTCTATATTTTACTGTATTTTGTAATTTATAATATGTACACATAATTGATGAAATTTAATATATTTGTAATACTGAATCGTTCTTGTTTCTACTTTAGTAAAAATTGTAATTGGTAAGCTGTCATTAGAAAAAAATCTAATAACACCACCATAAGTAGTTCAACGTCGTTTACTTAAATTGTTCCAAGTTTGTGTAACTTATTTTACATGACATATTTGCTACTAATTTTTATTTTTCTTTGTAAAAAAAAAGCTATCTGTCCCAATTTAAACAGCGCCAATACATGACAAGAAGAAACATAGTATTTTAACAGACGTAATATAGAAGCGTTCTACGATAATTGAACACGATTATAATTTGAACATACCTAGAGCACTTCACAGTATAGCCATAAAAACATTTCGTTTTGCCTATATTTCATAGTAATTACAAAAAAAAGTGACCACAAACTTTGGCAGTTGACTAACTAACGTAGGCCAGGTAAACGAGGCGCGGATACTCGGCGCGCCATCCAGATAAGCTAAACAGAAACTTCCTGTATGCTACGGTGACCACGCTTACTAATTATATGGGTGTGTCCTTCTCCGTCATTTATGTGAACGTGGCTTTATCATAAACAATTACTGTTGCTCAATTTGTAACCACTGTTATCTAAATACTTTGTTTTTTGTTTTAAGTTTAAAATTAAATCACTTTGGAATGTTAATATTCGAATTTTAAATATAGGTAAGTATGCAACACAGTTAACAAAGTGTTTTTGTTAACAATTTGACAGTGGATAAAAGTTGCTTTAATCCAATGATTTATTAATTAAACCGGTCTCTTTATGGTCCTTCTCATCAAAATTACACATTGTTCTATTACAAGCTGTTCAAAACGTCATTAAACTATATGCTTGTTGGTTTCCTTCTTCGATAAACCAATGTCGCACTACACAAATATATTCCATAGGGGCCTATGAAATATATTAAAGTGGTGTTTTGAATGCAAAGCACATGAACGCTTAATGGCTTATAAACTCGGCATTGACAGGGTGTGGGATATCGCCATGTTTAACTCTATTAGTTTTTAAATGTAAGGATTTCTGTTACTTTTCAAACATTTATTTTGGCGTTTTAATACATTTGAAAACTTTAAATTATAAAAACAAACATATCTGTTTATTTAGAATCTCATAGTTCTACTTCATATTCCATTTTTATGGATAAACTAAGATTATTGCTTTACGATTACACTTTTATGACTCATTGTTACGACTTCTCATAATCAGGTCATGACCCTATTTTAGCTTTACAACCGACAATTCGTGGGATATTGCCAAAATCTCTTTCGTCTGGGTCGCCGTAGTTACGTAAAGCGCAAGATTAAGGGATTAGCTAGAAACAGATTAAGCTTCGTTCTATTGCCATATGAACTAACACATTGTTCATAATGTTTAATTAGTATTTTTGTAGAGTAAAGAAAGGCAGTCTGCCCTTCTCAAACTTATGATGTCATCATACTAGTGTTAGCACATACTAACGGTCCTGAAATTTAAAACCTCTATTGCAAAATCTGATAAAATATTATCTTGTAATACTAAAAACGATAAAAATACTTCAAGTTTTTAAAAACTTTCAACTGATATTGTTTGCTATTTCTGAGCAAAATCGATTCTAATTAGTATCCTCTTTGGTTTTTTGTTTGGATTGTTTATTATCGTCACTGAGAACTTCATTCTATAAGCATATTGGTAAAGTTCTGAATAATGCACGCAAATGCCATCTGTTCTTGAACGAGACTCGCGTAAAGCAAATTTTATTACACGTCTACCTACGAATCTGTTTATCCAAATCAACATGGATACTAAAATAGGACTTGTCTCACTATTAACGTTAATTATGGCGGTAATATCACCGTGGCGTTGACTCGGCGAATCTCGGCCTCGACCCTGCGAGACTCAATAGCGTCGTATTTTTAGTTTTCATTGCATACCTAACTAGACATTTAGGAAGCTGGTATTATTGTTTCGGAATGTGTTGGTATAGAGAGGTGAGTTAATTGCAGTTGCGTGTGCCATGGCAACTGCGATTACATATTCTGGCGTAGCCCCTATCATTTTAGGAGCAGCTGTAACGTTACCAACTAACCCGAGTGTGCAACACACCTTATTTGTTAAATAACTACTGCTTTTGAAGGTTTAAATATATGAGTGTAAGTAATATACCTCACTAGTTTCAAAACAGATCTTATATGAGCGGATGCAAAGTCAATACTTAAGATAGCTGACTAGTGAAAGTTGCAGGCGTATTTAAAAAAAATAGTGAAGATGGAGCTCTTTTCAGAAACATTACATATGCGAGGTGTTCGATAGGATTTATACTTCGAAAAAAAATGGGAACGCCCCTTATTTCTGCTGGAATTAGTCATTCATTTCTAGAAACACACTACTGATTTCTTCATCATCTATCTCATTTCTATTTGAACCTTTGCGTAGTTAGTGAAAGGTCTTAATTCGTAGTACGCCATAAAGTTGCATTAACGTACGTACGTTTAGTACGTATTCGCATTTTATTACATTAAAACGACGAATCGGTGGCACAATGGTAGCGTATGCGACTGTTGTGCTTGAGGTCTCAGGTCCAATTCCCGGGTCGGATCATATGTTTGTATGATCTACTAATATTTGTTTCGGAATTTGGGCGTTTTAATGGTTCATATGTATGTATTTATATCAATTGTCTAGTACTCGTTGTAAAAGCTCTACTCGGTTTGGGATTACATTGTGTGTCACGTGTATGTCCGAAATATGTTGTTGTCATTATTTCCTTGTACTATAAGTATCTAGATTAGTCACAATCATAACAAAACAGTAACATTTCTAGCTGATCTAACCACAAAGCGTGTACCTACCTATCACATATTCACAACAAAGTAGTACGGAGTATAAGATTCAAATAAAGCAATATAACGTTGTATATATAACGTTGATCATTCCATCAAAGAAACCAAATTCTGACGATCTATATATATAAACCAAAATTCACACAATGTTTTATTTCTTACTTAGCAAAACGATTTCCAGGCACGACGGGACGGATCAAAGGACTTTGAGCAAACAGAAAACATTCATTATATCGTTTACGTCTCGCTGTACCTACATCATTTGTATCGTCTTGTGTGACTGTCCTTAGTTATGCGGGCTTGAGTGTTGAAATAAATCGACGGTAATCAGCATGTGAAGGTTGGTCTTTATGCTTTGTTATGAACGATGTAGGTATATGGAACATACACGATTCTTTTTCTGTGTTTTTATATTTACTGGTACTTTTCGCAAAAACCTAAATACACCTCTTGCACTAGGAAGATATCCTGTGCCGCGGGGACTTCAAACACATACATGAAGCAGACACAAAGAAGACCCAGATTCGAAACAATAATTTGTCGATCACACTAAGTGCTTTACGCTTAATACTACGTGAACATGCTTCACACTACGTGAACTAGTGTTTACACTACACTACGTGGTAGAAAGTGTTGAGATGACCGCTTAAGCTATATACATAGCTATACGCCGGCCGTGCTATTTATTCTTGAATATTTCACATATTGCCTAAAGTCAAAGGTGGACTTTAGGAAAATGTCCATTGACTGTATACTACCGTGACACTGTCTTAGACGTTTTAAGTATGTATATTATGTATATTAATGCTAGTAATTATCGTACGTAGAGTCAATTAGTTTATGTTGCGGCGTCACAGTCAGCAAATTGAGAAATGTTAAATTATGTTGGATTCAGGTGCCACACTCCACGGTCAGAATTAAGGTGTAAAAATAATACCTACATACCAATAATACTATAAAAAATACTAGATATAGTATGTATCAGAAACCTTTTCACCAAAAAATACTAACACGTTACTTTTCTTTAACACGAAGAGACCAATAATAAAATAATTAAACACATAAAGCATTAGTATACTATTAATTGTTTCTTGCACACAGCAATATTCTTACTAATAATTTATAAATAGACTGATACCTATGTACGTAAGTAGGCGATATAATGTAATATTTTATCAATGATCTGTGAATCACTTAACCTTAGATCCTGTTTAAGGCCCATTAATCTTACGTCGTGTGTTTTATACGAGTACTTAAAAATATTGACTTATTGTGTCTACGCTATGAACTGGCCCACTACTACTAAATGGCTTACGATTGCACAATTGTAATAATCAATATAGAGCCCCTTTTAAATCGACATTAATAATTCAGTGTCAATATTTAAACTTGATACTCGTTGAAAACAAAAAATCAACAGGATACAAAGCAATCAAGTGTGTCAACTTCCTTATCCCATTTTTTTTAAATTAAAAACAGCTGAAGTAAATATGCGTTACAAAAAGAGTAAATAGGTTTATTTTTAAATTAACCCTTGCATACCGGTCAGCTGCGCGTGCGCAAGGGTTGACGCTGCCGCTTGTTGAGCGCCTTTCCGCTGTTAAAAGTAACTAAATTTTAATTTGAAAGTTCTTAAAATAGCAATAGCTTTTCAAGTGAAATATTACTTTATTAGTAAGAGAATACAGTTTACTATTGCACCGTGATTAATCACTGTACAGTATTTAGCAAGTGGGTCGGTCGGAAACATTAATTTTATTAGTTTGAGTCATCATATCAATCAAAAGTTAGCGGTTTTGGATTGAAGTTAAACATATTCATGCAATTAAACAGTGTCCGTAGCTATTAAGTGTGTTACGGTATTTCTTCATAATGCAAGGTGCATTAGAAATGGACAAGTTTAAAAACAAGAATATTACCATAAATAATCTTGGAGTATTCTACACCTGTACGTACAATGTTACGTAATTTCACTCATTTTTAAATTCATTACATGAACTATTTATGCAAAACACTTTAATGAGTTTCCTCTTAAAAAATACAATTAGTAGATAACCAGTAAACAAAAATTCAATTAGTATCATAATGAAGCTGTAAAGTGTTTTAAGCGTATTAATCCCTAGAAATATTGATGGCTTGAATAATTCCTTTGTGTTTGTTTAGAGTATTTGTTCCGGATTTATTATATTCTAGTATTTAACATTACACAGGGGAACTACGGGAATGCCTAGTTTATAATACTACACAAATATGTAATACTAAATAATGCTTGCGGTGTTAGTACTTGCACTAAAAATGAATGTTCACGAATATGCATGCAATATACTTTCACTTACACACACTTTACAACGCAACAAAGTACCTTTGTATGAATCATGTCAGGCTCAAATCTTAACTTCTGCGTATAAAGTTATAATTTACACAAAAAAATGTAAAATAATACGCATAGCCTCTAACATGACCTATACAGACATTGACCTTAACCCAGTTGACCAAAATTGATAATGTAAATACAAACTCACCATATAAACCTAATATTTTAATTATTCCAACTGCCTGTTTGTTTGTTACACTTTCATGCCTTAACTATCCAACCGATTATTATGAAATTGTGCATACACGTTGACAAGGATACAGAAAGTGGCATAAGATGTCTTCGATATAGATATGAGGCGCCGTTTTCGAGATAAATAAGTTTAGACACGAGCAAAGTCTAGTTAAAAATAAAGTGCTAGATGCTATCATACCCTATTATCCTATTCCTTTTCTTATCCGTTGAGACATATTACATGTCAGAGTTAGGCATTGTCCCCATAATTCAGTTCTCTTTTGCCAAAAAAAAATTACGGCCATTCTTGTAAATTTTCGCCCTCAGCACTGACTATGCGAAAACTTTTTGTGTATCCGATAAAACCTGTGGTGAAAACAAATTGAATATCATCGATTTTCGCAGTTTGTGATAATCCGGAATTTGACTCTCATCATATAACTTATGGATCTTAATAATCTTTGGAAAACTGTTAGTTATAGGTTAATGACATAATCAAAATTCGAGTTTTTTAGCGGAAAATTACAATGTAACTTTTGTTTTTCGATTTACATTAAGCTTTTTTAACTTATGTGTTAAATAAAAGCCTATTTATATTACAAAATAAACAGCAAAATCACGGCTAGAACCATATGTTATTGTTGACACGTTTAGGAAACAATTTTTTATCTCTACTTTCCTAACATACCCTTGGGCAGAGAAACGAATCTTGGTTATATTTCTTATTTATATAAGACCTAAAATGAAATACATATATGTGGCAATTGTCTGTGTTTTGTACATTGTTGTTTTAACTGAATAATTTATCGGAGTAACTTTTCTAATTGTTTGGTATATGATAAAAACTTCAATCACAAGGTGTTCATACCGATACCCTACTACAGTATTATTCGCGTTTTTGATTTGAAAAGAGTTACTCTTTACTTAAATTTCACTCCGATTATTTTTTTTATTTTACCAAATTTCCTTTTTTTCCTGTCTAAGAACGATTACATTACTAATCAAAGTTGAAGTTAGGCAGGCGTACGGTCATAACAGGAACTAAATTTAATCATATGAAATTTTTATACATTGATCTAACTGTATATGTATAATAAAATTATATATTCAACTTTTAATTATAAGATTCTTATTTTATAAATAATTGAATACTATATGTAACAATGATAGAATTAACATAGTTATATATTTTTCTTTCATATATGTACTTATAAAGTACAGGTGAACTAAACACCTTAAATGTGACGTCTTGAATGCTACAGATACTATAAACGAAGGGTCTCAAACAAATATTTCCCATACCATGTTTGTTAACGTGGGAGTGGTGAGGTGCTAATGATAACAAGGATGAAACTGACCCTCCACTACGTGAAGGTTATGAATGGACCAGTTTTGGCCTTACCTCATTCAAACTTATTTTCGAGGTCAAGGTATTTCGAAGTTGGGCAGCGCAAAGTTTCTGTTGAAATTACATTGGAAAATGGTGATATAAACTATGTAATCATACAGGTTCAAATTAGTGTCTAATACCTTGCATTGCTCCTAATTTATGATAGTTTTTTATTAATTAATTTTAGACTTTATAGGGCAAAAAGTTACAAAACAATATAAAATGTAGTCGGAATAACAGCATTTATGATAAAAAGTACCAAAAGGTTGAATTACATTGTAATTAGAGATTCAACGCTCATCAAGCAGGTGTTTTGTCTATACGTCGTTAATAATTGCATAAATGAAAGTAATCATACAACATATTATTAGTGCGTTATATGAAATATAAAACTAAAGTCTTAGTTTTATTTAAGAGATTCAAAGACAAAGGCGTCCATAAAACGACCGTGAAACTACTCACAACTTAGGTAAGGTTTTATTATGCCTCGTAAACTCTATGCTATTGTTTTACCAACTTGAGAAAATGTTGCCAAAGACAAAATAAAGCTTAGGTACGGCTATTTAAGAGGAGAACATAACCATTAAAATGCTTAACGTTCAGTATCGAATAATGAACAGGGACGATCGTTTTAGAGAACGGGATCATTCAATGATTGCGACAAAGAATTGTAATTTTAAGGCTTTATTCATCCTTAGTAGTAAACAAATAACTCTCGTCTTTGATACTTTATTTTATTCCTATTCGATTATTTTGAATCTAGCGTGTTTCTGTAAAAAAAAGATAAATTAATCAATTCTTGGGACGTCAATTTTTCAAGACAACAAAATAAGTATAAATTACATATTTAATTTATATAGAGACAAAACATGTGAAATTAGCAGTATTGTGATTAACGAAATTGGAAGCTTAGAATACACCAGACCTTAAAGGCAGAATTTTTTAAACATTTTAATTATTCCAATAAATACTCTTTCGGAAGGTAAATGAGTTTCGGAATATTCGACGTTGGTAAATCGCATAATTATGTTTACAAAATAGGGTACTATAGTAACTGTAATCGTTTTTGTTCTAAATGGTAATATGTTTTAAAGCTTCTAAGTTAAAATTTTCTGATTTAAATTTTACTCTTTTCGAGCACTTAATATTCAAATTTTATAGTGAGAGGATTGCAAATAAAATAAAAGCCTTACTTAGCTTTTCTGTATCATACTGTTTTCGTTATAGGTAATTATCTGGCTGGTGATATTTATAAAAGCTACCTACCTCCTTCAAGTTGAAATTAAAACGAAAGGAGAGGCTCTAATTGCCAACTTTAAGGAAGATAAATCTCTCAGAAATAAGATTTAAGTAGATTTATCCCAAGAAAATTTTTGTTTTTTTATTATATCTTTGTCCTTTTTACAACTCAAGATATTTATGAATTATTTTATGATATAATGATGTTGATTTGTGGTTAATTTGTCAATTTTGGAAGTATCTTGCGCTTTGAAACGTCCAATTGCTTTTAAAACGGGACTTTTGAATTACTATGCCATTTTTGAAGAGTTATTTGGTGCCCACTTAGTCAATTGGTAAAACTAGTTATTAAATAGTTAGGTGTTCGGCCATTAACCCGACTAGTGATCTCATTGTGAAGTGTTTTTGCAACCTGTAGTTGCTTATTTTTTATCTTCGTTTTAATAACGTTACTTACATTTATATTGACTACTTTGTGACAGGAAACACTCTATATATAATGAAATTGATTTTAGTTATAAGTTTAAGATTAGTTGAAGGCAATTAGATGAACACTGAAGCAATTGCATAACATTTATGTAGGTACCCATATTATGTACCCATTAAAACACAACTCTGGCTTTCATCAAAATCAGAGACAGAGTGTGTCCACGTCTGTTTGCTAAATTCTTAAAATACCTGCTTCCGTGTCCGAAAGTTTCTTGAGTTTTCTAAAGTCGTTAAATCCCATTTTATGAGCTCGATTCGCACCGTGTGAACGTCTAATCATCGATGTGTCAGCAGCCTTACCATATGCTGACAACGACCTTCGTTCACACTGATCTCACTTCATAAATTTAGATGTAATGAATGTAATAGTCGAACAATGTACACATGTTTATTTGATAACATCTTGTTCTGACATGTCTTGACCTGTTAGCACAAGTCTTGAACTTGAGTCGTATTTGTTCTTTACTAGATTGTAACCAAGATTATAATAAGGCTAATTAATTGTTGACAAAACTGTGAAGTGATATTAATGACGGGTATAGTGAAAGCGTGAGAATATTTCAAAGGCCCCACTAATAAAATATTATGGTACTCACTGGGTATTAATTAGTAGCATAGTATATTCTCTACAGTGGGATAATGTTTTTCTATTATATTCTATTCAGACGGTTTATACAGTACACCTTATGTCTTAAGAGACACCTTTCATTTATACTATTTACTTAGATCTTCAATAAAAGATCCTAATTAGTAACAAAATATTTAGTAAACAAAACAAGAAATGGTGATGTTTAAACTTAATAACGTATCAACCTGTACCCGCCAGAAAATTATGATAAGTGACGCATAAATTTATGCAAAAAACCACCGTCAAAACTTATGTTTGATTCTCAAGAAACAATTTTTAAAAATTTTCAAAACCAATTGTGGCTTAAACCGTAATGTCCATGAGACGAAAACGTATAATTAGGAAACTGAGGCGTAAAATGTCTTACGACTTCTAACATTAATTTTTACAATCGATTATTTAAATTCATTAGGTTGAATTGTAACAAAGTTTTACGCTCATATTTCCATAAGCCAATAGAAAGAAATATTACCTCATAAGTACATCAAAAGCCAGAAGTCGATGACAGCTAAGAATCTGGTTTCTATAATGTTACCAGTTTATTTTATTTCGAACGACTTCTTTGGTACGTATTTAATCTTTTACCGAGGAAGTCACTGATTAACAAGTCGTGTTATCTTTCTGATTCATTTTTTTCCGACGAATGGGACTAATTTGTGGTATTTGTTTTTGTACTATGGATTTTTTCATTTTGAAGAACAGGTGGTCAAAACTAGTTTAACACTTGTTAAATGAGTATAACACGAACTTTTCCCATTGATGATAGTTTCGAAATAGCATAATATGAGAAATATATGCCGCGGGAATGTAGGTACCGCCCTGTAAAGTTTTTGGAAAAATTTATATTTGTATCAACATACTTCTAGATCATTTCGTTGTAAGAATCATTAAAATATTAGGAGCTGAAAACTTAAAATGATGTAGATTGTCTGTGTTAAAAATGACCGAAGAAATCTATTAAAAAGGCACGTCCTGGTATACAGTAACCTAACGAATGATGATATATAAAATATTCGCAAAATTTTATCCACATCTTGAATATGAGTGGCAAAATGTTGCTAAAATTTTGTTGAAAACAAGTCTCACGATTGAACAGCAACATAGTGTAAAATAAGAAGATTCACAGTGAGAAACAAAATTAATAAATACAACTTTCACCGTAACAATAGACCTTGAATTTGTTTGCGACACAAATCGGGAAATGGTTCGGAAAATTATTCTGTTATTGGATAACTTATTTTGCTTGATAAATCGATCATAACAAGGGAAATTCACGTTTATACATTTTGTTGCTGACGGGGCTAATATTACTGTATTGAAAAAATAGTAGAACCTGTCATTTGAATCATTGGGTAAGCAATTTCGGTTTTCAGAAAAGTTTCTAGGCCAATTTAATAAATCATCCTCTTCTTAAAATACAGTTAGATCTACTACGAAATTGCAATATCGAATATCGTGCAACTTTACTTTGCAACATTTATTTCAACCCTGTAGACATCTGATGCATCCAAATATGCTCTGGCGTTTACCAATGACTTTACAAACACTTGCATAATTTACATAAATTTCATCACAGACGTGTAGGGTTGTCGTACATCTTTTTGAATCGTATTACGAAAAGGTATGTGTTAACCACGGATTTTACAAATAATACTATTGCTATATTTCCTAGACGTTGAAATTTTCTTGAATTTCTGTTTTCTTTGTTTCAGATCCAAATAGGTTTCCAATCCAATCCAATCCAAAAAGGCTAGGTTTACATTTTGTAATATAGAACTTAAACACTTTTTATTTATGTAGATTTTATGTCAACTTTCAAAGATACTATTTCATTCCTTGGGGTAGCCTTACCTGGCAACAGAGGGTAGCGAATTGTGAGAAAACTCACAACTTAATAACACATATATTCTAAAAGTAATACCCTGAGAACTGGAACACCAGCTGCCTTGTTTGGCGTACATTATGGACGCAATGCCAATCGCTATGGTAATAGACACTCATTTAGATGAGACTTTTCATCAGTCTCTATACGTAACGCTCTAAACTTGCTACCTCTGAACATCGTCAAACTATTACGTTTTTAAGCTGTAGTAAAACTATTCAGTGCATATGCCATTCTCCTAGAATCTTTATTTTTTAATTTTATTTTAAGAGCCAAAGTGACTACTCTGCCCTATGGAAAGTACTCCACTATACTCATTGTGAATGCAGACAATGCAGTATGGTGACCCATACTATGGCGGCCTAGTAAGATTCTTTTTCACGCCTCACTTGGGGACGTAAAAGGCAGGACAGTCATCGTGGGATTGTATAGCACACACTTACCACGACAACTGTCACCCCTGCATCAATGGGTCTCCGGTCTCGCACTCACCAACGAAACACGACAGCACGGATGCTGTCGCTTTAGGTTGATCTTCTGCCTTTGATGCGGTCGAGCTGGTCCGCTCGTGCTGAAATCAGCGTGGCCCTACCACCTGAGACGCTGCACTGGGATGTCAACACTTTTGTCTTAGTAACGTTCAAACATAATATACAATAACTACATACAATCTATTTGTATTGGGTTTTTGGCGTGAAATGTGTATACAGAATTAAATTTAATCCGTCCAGTGTCACAACAGCAAATTTAATTTCATCATATTATTTAATCCTTACCAACGATAAACGATTTACCAAGGATTTCAATTGTCAAATAGCTATAGGTATCCCTTTCACATCGTTGGCTATAATCACGCAATCGGTATTCGTTGTGCATACGTGTTAATATACATATTAGGTGTTTATGTATGTACACATTGGACTGATTTCTTGCTTATCAAAAGAAAAAAACTTGACATTGCAGGCCAGTTGCAGACATACTTTTGACCTTCGGAAATTCACAACAATGTTGGCCAAAACCAGATTTATTGTATAAAGGTCATAGGAAGGATGCACAGACTTTCTAGCAAATAATGAAACCACACTTCCATTATGTCTAGAAAAAATATTGGCATTAGTCAATTATAACTACTTAATAGTATTTTAAAAGTATATTTCCGCTGACAAAATGGGTATAAGGGTAATCGCATTATAATTTGCTCGATATTTTACATCCTAGTCTTTCGAAACCTGATAATTTTAAGATCAAATAAACAGTTTTATATTCATACAACGATGCGAGTAAAAAAATATGGATTGCTTACGCTTAATGACCCCTTACGGACTCGGCGGATATCCTTTCATACATATGTTTTATGCTTCACTTATATTTTAGAGGAAACAAAAAGCGATTCATGTTCTTATACTGGCTACCGTTTACCCATTTTTATTTATTTTTTTTCGGCGAAAAACGTTTGCGTGCCGAAAATCGTTTGCGGAAATATTAAACGAAGAGCACAATTTTCTTAATAATGACGCAATTTGTTATGTAAATGATCTAGGCTCAATTAGTGGACGAAATGATTTAGAATAATGGTCGGTAAAAAGAAATTTCAGACCATTTCGATAGGAATAAGAAAAATTACTCCAATAGCAACGACAAATATAAAAAATAAAGAAATCTCTAGGTACAGAGTTTGCGTTCAACTTTTGAAAAGTTGAATCGTAACAAACGCTAAAAATTTCTCAGAAGAACTAATTTCATACACAAGTAATAGAAAAACATCAAAGGTTTTCAAAACTTTTTTCTCAATACATTTGAAACAAAATCAATATTCAAACAAAACTGAACAAGACGTTATTAGAAGCATCAGAATTTGAAGCTTTTTTTCCTCTCTCAATGACTACCTTGGGAGCTGCCTCCTGGCGGGTTAACCGCTGGTCAAATCACCGTTGATGATGAATGATTACTGAGATTTCATTTAATGATGGACTCAGGCACCGGCTTCCAACTGACAAGTTAAAAAGACTGCTTCAAATCGCTCGAACAATTTTTTGTACACTCTGTAGTGAGTAATGAAATGTATAATATTTCTTTATGGAGCAATGATGGATAGGCTTGTTATAATATATTGAAGTTACGCTTACGTTTTGATCGGTTTCATTTAGTAAATAAACGCTTCGTGATTGATTTAAGAAACTTGTTTAGATGACACAATAAAGTAACTTCAGATTTTGAATGGAATCTTCCTTGTTTTACTGAATTTGAACTGAAACTGCTATAGTACCTGAAAAAAGGTTTGGTATTTTTTTTTAAAAGGAGTATAACCTCTTTCATATAGTAGAATAATTTATAAACTGTCAAACAAGTTTACCCACTCTCTCTGCTTTAGTAATCCAATAGACGTGATAAAACGAACGTGACTATTTATACTGTTATCAAATATTGGCTTTGAATGCCTATCTCTATAATACATGGGACCTATATGTTGTTTTTCTTAATATACAAATCAGATAAATAATTATTAAACTGCATGTTGTTATATCCTTAGCAAAGTCCTTCATTTTAACACTACGTTGACTCTTTGTCTGTAAAACGAGAAACGAAAAGAAAACTTGTTCGTTCAATTACAGTATTTCCATTCCAGTCGCGTTTGAATTAAATTAGAAGTCAGATTGTCTTCATCGGTAATTTCTAGACAGATCGTAGCAATATATTGTTTTTAAGACGTCTACATAGTTACATTGCCGTAGGGCACTTTTAAACGAAGACTGTTTGAGATAAAGCATCTGGTGACTTTGTACTCGGTCTATATTTAGGTAATCAAATACATAAACTCTAGAAAAGTACACTCTGTTTTTTGTCCTTCTGATTTACAGTAATTTTGATAATGAATGATTAAACTTCTCTACGCCAAACAAGTTGATGATAATGCCAGATATGGGTTTTTGTCTACTATACCACGCTGGCCAGATAGGATTTATGTCAAGTTTTCCTTCTCTTTATATTCTGTTTTCCTGTGTAGTTTGCTCACTAGTCGACTTTTACGACATCCATAGATTGAATAAGGATGGTAACACACGACTCTTAATCCTTCTATACACCAGACAGAGTATTTACATTAGGTAAATACTATTTCTTAATCTGTATACTAGCCAGTATTATTTATATAATATTATGTATAAGATGATCTTTATTATGGTAATATAGTGTATGTTTATTCTAATGTTCTCAAATCATTAAGGTGTATCCTGACAGATGTGTGTGATTAGGATGTTCATTGTTCAATACAGTCGTATTGTACTCGTCATATTCCGATTATGCATGACTGATTAAAAAACAATAGGTTTTATTTGTTACCATGTACATACTTAGTTTAGTGTCGAAATATTTTTTTGTGTTAGTAGATCTGCAGGTTTCACTAACTTATTAAAGTTTTTTTGGTTGATTGTCGTTATCTGATAATTGTCAGATATGTCATCATATTTTCATACATTTTTCATCAATGTATGGAATAATTTTACGACAAGTGACCCTTAACCTCTCTTGCAAAACTACCAAAAAAATATTCGTAATTCTTTGAAGCTTTTGTGTTATAGTTGGTCTAAGTAACGCGATGATAGCTGAATGAATATCCATAATTCGCTACCCGCGTATAGTTTGCTCGGTTGCTTAGTAGCAAATCATGATGGTCATAAATTATATAATATATAATTTCCAAAAATAGTTTTGTTAGCTATAAGGTTAGAATTCTTAGCCCTATGTCATACTTGTTAAATCTATGAATGTTCTCACAGCTCAATATTCATGACAATACCTTGAAACATCTTAGAATGTAATGGAACGCGGCCGTGGGCGAATGAATGGTGCGCAGGAGTTTATTGACTAATCTGGCACCGGGCGAGTTATGATATAACTTTGTTGCATTATTTAACAAACATTTACAAAAGTATTACGAGTTATAATAACTATAATAAAAAAAATAAGTGCGAGCAGGACTTACGCAGTGAGGCGTGGGGTTTACACACTACATGTATGGAGACCAGAGACCAGGGTGTCCATCTCTGAAATCAATACAAAAATCGAGACTTATTTGAAAGACTATAGTTATGATATGAGAACGATCTACTCGTAATAATGGATATAATTATGGATACCAACTCAGTTTACAAGACTAATCTAGTAAAAATGTATAAAGGCTGGTTCATCGTTATCATCAGAAGCCTTTGCTGGACTACTTCTGGACATAGGTGTCCCCTTAGATAAAACTGGTTAATATTAAAAAGTAATTAATTACTATTTTAATAATATTACATTTTTACAGCCGGTCAAGCAGGCATTAAAATGATTCTTAAAAGGTTTCTATTCACGTGAGGGATGAAACCTTAAAAAAAATGAATCACTAAGTATTGATTGTCATTTTTCTTGATTTACTGCTTGTTAATATATTATGAATATGTGTGTGCATACATTATACATTACCTTTTATTTACTTACGGTCGCAATATAACATTTATAGCCCGGTAAGTGACCTAGGTCCGTTATCTATATAGTCTGGCCAACGCAGAAATTAACAAATCGTATCTAAAAAGTCTTGTCGAGTATATATTGAGTTCCTAAGAGCATGTGTAGGCAATTTGTTTCGGTCACCAGATCGGGAAAAAAATTATGTTATAAAAAACACAACTAAATTACATAACATCAGGCAATCAATTTTCGACAAATCTCTGTCTCCATTTTCTTGCAAAAAAGACCGAGTTGCAATAACAAGACTTCGCATCTGACATACTAACATAACTCATATTAACTTCATAACAAAAAATAATACCAATAAGTGCAAATGTGGTCAAGACTTAACTGTTTCACACGTTTTGAAAGATTGTGTAGTTTGTGCACAAGAAAGAAAGATTTGTAATATGCCTATTAATTTGAGAGACTGTTTAAGTCAAGGTGGATGTGCTAAAACACTAATGTTCTTAAAACTAATTAATATGTACAGAAATTAGTTTAAGCACTCTCAGTGGTTGTTAATGACTTTAGTGGTTACCCTTAAATAAATAAAGAAATAAAAAGAAATTGCCGTTCCGTTCTTTCGAACTGAAATTGAAACATTTATAACTCGACAGCTTTGTTAGCTAGAAAAGTATTCTCACATTTCAGAAACTGCGTGCAGTATAGAAATTAGAAAATATATTCAATCTACTACCAAAAATAAGGAGGTTCTCAATTCGATAGCAATTTGTTTACATATGCTACCGTCTATTATTTATGAAGCAATTATGATTTTTTTTTTATTTGAGATAGATTTGTTTCATAACATCGTAAATTAAAAAAAAATCTCTAATTAGGCTAGAAAATAAAAAAAATTAAGTACACGATTTAAGATTTTGTTTCGATTTTCAGTTTAGTGATGTCAAGGACAGTTAAGCTGTTTCCGATTGAAAGTGCTCATCTTAAGCACTGGTTAACGTATTGATATAGCATGAAATTAAATTTGTTTAGCGTCCTATACGGCTCCTTACAATATATCACTACATCAACTCAACTGTGATTAAGTATACTATGGAGTACATCGAGAACAGAAGTGTTAATGTCAGAAGGAGCTGAAACACATTTGTTCCAATAAACTTTATTAAGTATAGTAAAAAAACGAACAGAATTGGAAGCTTGCGGACCATTTGACAGTCATTTAAACTATTAGTAACACGGTAAGTCCTACGCTGTAACCGCGCTCAAAATAATTCGCAGTTCTTTGAAATAAATCGAAAAAAAATATACAAATTCAAAATCTGAATCCATTGTATCCATGCCCGCCATTCACTGGTTCTCATCAAAAACTGGCAACACCACAGACAGGTGTGTTCCCGTCGTGCCCCTTTTTTTTCAACGTCCGTTCCCGTACGATACTTTTATTAATAAAGGCGCAACTACTGTTAAAAATATAAATGAATTAATGTCGTATTGGACTCTCTGTAGGGCTCAATATTGCTCACAGATGATGTGGAAGCCGCATAAGAGTAACAATGAATGGCTCGTTTCCCTTATAATGTACGGCAACGGTTAAAGTTGTTTATCACAGGAAAATAAAATTTAGGTACACTATACAAGTTTCATATTTGGTTGAGTATTTTTAGTGTAACACATATTCTTTATAATTGTGTTATTTTTTTTTTTTAATTTACTTTGGGATTTGAAACTCAAGATCTTTAAGTTTTTATTGTTATTTTATTGCTTAAATCAAAATTGATAACATTAAATTTAGATTAAAAAATATTCAGAAGCTTAATGTTAATCCTAATAAATGGGTATGTGTCTACTTCATTATTTATAACAAATCGGTTAACAAACCAAAACCAAGAATTGAATTACAGAATTGTTTCAGAAATAATTTTCTGTAAGCGACACATATTTACAACAAATAAATAAATATGTTTTTTATTCTTTGACCAGTTGTATCAGACAATGTTTCTTTATAAAGTCAAAGTATTCAGATTAAAAACTGCGGTCTACAGAAAGCGTGTGATTAGGTCTCACGTCATATGACTTGTGCGAATATTTTTCACAGTAACAAAGGAACATAGATTACCGAC
The DNA here is from genome assembly GCA_949316085.1 of Hypercompe scribonia. NCBI lineage: Eukaryota > Metazoa > Arthropoda > Insecta > Lepidoptera > Erebidae > Hypercompe > Hypercompe scribonia. The sequence continues at coordinate 16,383,307 of OX438979.1, forward strand.
ACTGCACCGGTCTCAAGATTTCTATCGATTGATGTTTTTCATAACGAAAGCCGTTACCGCTTTAACTTTCTATGCTTCATACTTTAATTAATTGCTATTTGCCGCATGATTGCAAATTTCTCACATGTCCAAATATTTTCGTTTAAACCGTACCATACTTTTCTGAACGCTTTAACTGCACATAAACAATGACACTTATAATTAAAGATTAATCTCTTCACAACACACGCACATACACACACACATACATCACGGCACAGTACTAATTACCAAATGAATGTGATATATTCTTGACTTCAAATCTCGGATTAGATGAATCCCTTAATGTACCTTCGGATGTGAAGTTAATTGGACCCATATGTTAACAAAATCACCAATTAAATACTGTTGAGGTAATCATCTGTCGGCAGCTACAAAATTGTCAGAAGACATGTTCGTAATAATAAACATGACTACCTCATTATCTACCCGTCAAATTGGTGTAAAAAAGAAAAAGTTCATCAAATCATGCAGACTATTTAAAAAATTTTGATTTTAAGCTTCACCTTTATACATATAGCTACAAATAAGAGTTACTCAGAGCATTGAATTATGAAACTATCATTAACGTGGGATGAACAGTCCGCATTTGCATTAGTTATGCGAACAAAAAAAGAAAGGATGTGAAACCTCGTGGCTCGCCAGTAAGATGAATCTCGCATGAGTCAAAAAACCAGTCATCGATTCATAAAAATAAAAAGTAACTGCTTTTAATATAATAAAAATAACTGATGTTATGACACCCACTTTAGCAGAACGTAAATGGATAAGTTTTCTGCACTTCACATTACTATGTCTATTAAGAATCCATTTGATAAACCAATCTTAACGGTCTCTGGCAAAATATTGACTGACAGCTTTTCATACCTTCACTTGTATGTATAAGTCCACACCTAGACAGATAATTAGTTATCTTTCGTTTCGAACAGTAAAAGTTTAAACAAAAAGTCATGAATTTTTTGCAGTCGTATTTTAAAATTAAATGTTGTTTCGTCTGTGATAAACATATTCTGAATTGATTAATTTAACATGTTTGAAACGTAAAGCAGGACACCCACGGATTAGGAGGAGTTACCATTTGCACAAGACGACTGGCAGGAACTGGATGCGAGAGCACAAATCTGATCTAAGTGGCGTGCAATAGAAGAGGTTTATGTTCTGTAGTGGACTGCGGTGACTGATGATGACGTTTTTATTGGAATTTTGCTTAAATTGTTCTTTATATAAATTTATTATATTACTTGTCGTCCATTCAAACTATATAAAAATTATAAACATATACAATTTTTAGTCAAAAAATATTCACCTATATTATTCATCTCAATGAGAAGCCGAACAGTTGAGTGCCACAAATATTTAAAAACACTTCGAATCTCATCTGTATATTAACCCTTAAAATCATTTGTGATGCGATAAACGATTTATGATAGCACGGCAGGTCGAATCGAAAACAAGGCCGTCTTGGAAGAGTGGCGTGCTCCGAATAGTATTAATTACGGAATCATTGTGGGCATTTTGCTACGGAACCTCCGTGTCGAGCGTTAACGGTGCCACCGTGAACGGACAGGGATTAAGAAGCATGCGCCTGCGCAGCTGCGGCATGGACGCATTTTTAACTCCTAAAATCGATCAATAAAACTCTTGAACAAGTGTCATCGCCTTCAACAATTTGTATTCGTGACCGTTTTTTACCAAATTAATATTATTTTTTTGCATTTGAAATGTTTTTCGACCTCATTTAAGTTACGTCTTGAGATTTTGTTTTTTTTTATTGTTTATTGCATGTTGTTATTCTTAGAGCTCTTTTTTTGGTTTATTATATGTATTTTTATTTATATATTTACTACAATTTTGCGTACTAAATGAGAATACTGTAAATTTATTTTTGCTATCACAATGTTATACCATGCCACTGACTGCTGGATTCAATCAAAAATAGCTGCCGTTGCATTTTAAAAGGTGTTTGTGTAACTTCTAAAAAGTTATCTATTTACAACTCTTACTATTTAATCTCTCTTGTTTCAACTACCTAATACTCAGATGACGAGAAGTATGGCGTTGATGTTTTTGTCAGTTCCAGTCCGCTCATGCTCAGTCGCCAGTGGAATGTTCACGGTCCGTGGCTTCTTTCGAAACAGTCTTGGGCATGCTAGTGCAAATGTTTTTTATATAGATATGGTTTAATGGATTTGTACTGGCGCGTCGACGTGTTTGATTGCCTGAATTTCTTCAATTTGGCCTTCGTTCGCACTTTTGTTCAAATCATTTTTGAAAGCAGGAAGTGCATCGGCATTTGTATGTTTTTCGTATTGATACGTGTTAATAGTGAAAGTATGAAATAATTTAATGATAATTAGCATGTTTCCATAGTGTTACCACCTTAGTAGCATTATGATCCTAGTGTATTGTTTGTCATCCTCCGGTTTTATCCTTATGAAGTAAGTTGCGTTAACTATCTTTATCAGTTTGTCGAGAATGTCAAATCGTGATAGTGCAGGTGTTCGGGCTGCTCGTGCCGAATTCAGAAAATTTTAATTTAATCGTGGGGCCGTGGGACTCGAATTAAGTAAGTACTCCTATTGACTATCACTATTTATCTACAATTTAATCATTTTTAAAAGATGCCTGAAAAAAAGAGGTTCTCAATTTTACGGGTTTTTACATGTAGACGTTAAAGGTTTTATGCACCTAGATTTGTATTCTTGACATTCTTCTGTTAATTACTCAAGTCACTTTGTGTTAGGATCAGAAGAATAAGCCAGCGGTATCACCTACTTCTTTAGACTATATAGTCACAAGGTAAATTAATATATAATGATAATTAATAATCTGTTACAACGTTTATTATTCCTAATTTTCTCAGTCTTAATTATTCGCGTACATAATTACAGTAATTCTGTGCTATGAGCTGTTTTAGCATTATCCATTAGGTATACTCAGGTCATTTACCAGCCACATCTATTGTTAGTAAAGAAATATTATATAGCGAAGCCGTTACTACGTTTACTGTTCGGTTATTATAGGGTTCTTCACTCTTAGTAACTGTTACTATGGTATGTAGCACTTCCTAAACCACTTTAACGAAGTGTGTAGAAAGATAAATATTTAGTACACTACCATTTAATCCATCTAAGAAGCAGTAAGTTTGTTTAAAAATAAATATAGGAATCCAGGCCCCTGTTGTATTTCAGAACGGAATGAGTGGGAATGTTACCACCCAACGTGGGTTGCGTTGATCAGTTCGTCAGTTTTGATTAAATTTCACACAATACTGTATCGCCCCATTAACCTGTAAACAAAGCAGCCCGCATAATTTGGAACATATATTTTAGGTACTACGTATATTCAATGTTATTGAGAAATTATTGGCAGTTAGGTACTTTTTATGCAATAGGTTCTATTATTTACTGATATCAGATACAGCAGATTAATTGACTTCACAAACCAATTGTTTGGCTGGATTTTGAAAGAATTAATGACTAGTAACGTAATTGGGACACTTATGTATATAACTGCTTATATAGGACACAAAATCCCTCTATCTATCTTTGAACATTTTTAATTACATTTCACAAAGTAAAAATGAGATTAACATTAGCTAGGAGGCAAAGATAACTTTCGTTACAGGTGTATCATCCTCATTTTGTTCGAGTTTTTGCTTACACTGACCTATATATCGGTATAAGTAGCATCCTCTGCCATAAATTTCCTTCTGTTCTATCTTTCTCGTAGAATACTCCCTAATTTCCGACTTGTAAGCAAGCAATTTATTACGTGAGGGGGATGAAGTTTTAGTTGACAAAATGTGAGTTTCTCAGACGTTTTAACTACACTTTCGTGTGTGTTACTTGACGTGAGATTTTAAATACTATGCGTGAATCCATTTTATGTTCATAATATATGGAAAGGAAAAGTGTAAAATAAGGTTAGGACAATTTTCGAAAATGGATAATGCTTACTCAGACAAAAAATGTAAGAAATAGCTCGGCAATGTCAGAATCGTATACACGTAAAGCCTAGCCTTCTCCTACAAAACATCTAATAGGCAAGTGGATTACTAGGTATTTTTTATTAGGTGTAACCTACTATCCGTGCTATTGACATGTACTTTATTCTTTAGCATTTTATTCTTGCACCATGTAATAACCCATTCGCATCTTCAACGCCTTTAGCTTTATGCAGCTCAGCTTCTATATCCCACATTTATGCTAGATAGATTTAGTTCTTTTGTGAAACGATTTTGCAAGTTTTAAATGCAAAGTGCTACACTTTGTGTTCATATTTTCTTAAAGAACGATATGCGTGGAAAAGTTTCTAGTTTCTCCAAAGATACTATGTGAAGTAAATTAACGTGAGTACGTGAGTGTTGGAAACTAGTTCAAACATTTTTTTTCTTTCGGTAGACTTGCTTTACAAAAGAGTGTTATAACGTATTAAATATTTGTCTATGTGCTATTTCTTTCCAAACAATTGTCATTAGTGTTTAAGTAGATCTAAGTTATATAGTATCTTTAAATGGTCGCTTTACATTCTAACGTTGGGTTAATGTGCCCAAAATTACAAATTCTGTGGGCCTAAAACAAATGCCCCAAATACTTTAATGATTAGTTTGACCTTCATTCATAACGGTGTCTGTCTCGCCATCCTTTGCCCCTGAAACATTATAATCGCGAGAAAAGCAAACATTCATCCATTATAGACAAGTCACTATCAAATGGAAGTTTTGTATCATCATGACCATTACAAATTTACAATCGGTTTTGACTATTAAATAAATCTGCAGCTCAAATTAAAAATTGGATTCGTTCATAATTTCCGTGAGAGCGTGTTTTTTATCTTTCCATATTGATATGTCTTTGTATTTTAAAGTAACGGTGTGACTGTTTTTCAGTTTTCTCTCACGCCTTTATCGATTTTGAATGATGCCTATTTATGTGCTAATTGTTTCATCACGTTTTGAATACCATGTTCGAGTGACTGACACTATTTGACTTCATGATATTGTCAACACTTGTGACATGAATGATATTATTCTTGTTCTAATGGCATCTATTTATCTAATCCGTTTTATTCTAGAGATCTATTAAGGTTAACGATGTCAGATATGTTAAGATACATGGAACTACGCTAAAGTAAAACTTATTGAAACTCGTAACGGTTGTAAACCATAACAAATCCCAAATTCCAATCTAAAAGTCCTCGGTTTATGTTCCAGTGTACCGAATACTTCGTATGCTGTTGTTTTCGCTTAGCACGTCCCATTTAAACAAACGCAACATTCATCTACATGGCTTAAAGTGATCCCAAAGGATTTTATGTTAAGCTCAAATTGATTAGTGTGAGTGGCATCACCCAGTTAGAGACAATCCTGGTATAAACATGCTGTATTAATATGTGTCTAACCAATTTATACAATATACTTCTAAACAAAATGTAGCATACAACCTACCCGCTTTCAGCTTCAGAACCTAGAATTGAATGCATTAAATTTAATATGAATTAATGACGAATGACCAAATATTTAAAAAAGTATCACAGTATGTACAAAAAATACATCTAAACATTACTTTCAGGTATATATAAAGTTTATTATTTTTGGTATATCTTCAAAGTATGAGATTCTGAACATAGGACATATTGATATATTTTTATTTTCAAGTATGTTGTTATTTTCAGCTTCGTGCCGAATCGTTTCTCTATACGTCAAAGTTATATACAATAGTTTTTTTTTCGTTTCTTGCAACAGCAAGATAACCCAGCATTGCATTGATATTGATAGAAGTTGGCCATTCAATGTTAATCGATAACTGAATAAAAACATAAAATAGTTACACTAAGTACTTCGATGCTATTGTTCATTATCATCAACAGCCTTTCATAGTCACTGTTAGACTCAGACTTCTTCTTAGAAAGGAGATTCGACTTGTTCTTACCGATCTAAAATTAACTGTGTACAAACTTATGTATAAGACATATTACTGTAGCAATTTCCGTATGATTGCTACCATTATCTCTAATGTTCATTATTACTCGAGTATTATCTATATACTCGTAAATGTTAATTTTGACGCCACAATGGTCCCTTTATCCTACCGGGTACTTTAGAACTTTTCCTTTGTTTCGGAAGCAATCAGCAAATTATTCCTCTTACTATTAAGAATCTATTCAAGTGTTTGAAAGAAAGCTTTCATAAAATTAAATAGCGGCAGCTTAACGATTAATGTGAAATAAATGTTTTTAATAGAATTTGAGTTGCCATAGAGTGCACTACGATATAAATTTTGCGTCTATAATAATTTTTAAACGTAGCTGGCGGTATTCACTCGAAGTTTTATGGGTACTCTAGTAGAATTTCTCTTTAATATTGTAAGTATTTCTTAATGTAATTTTAAAACTTTAAGACTTCATAACATAAACAAATTAAACTTTCACGACTAAACTTATTAAACAATGATCAATATTTCTAAACGGATTATAGTGATGTTACCTAACACTATCAAATACACAACATTAGCTTTTCTGCACCCATTGTGCTTCCAAAGCACAGCTTACATGTAGGACGTAGGTATATGACACAACAAGTAAATTAATACCAGCTCTATCGATTTCGCATTATTATGGTAAATCAGATTAGGAAGCTTCTTAGATATATCGAATGTCAACCACTGTATTTAATATATACAACGAAAGCTTTTAGATATTTTTATCGAACAGTCCATGGGCTTATAGGACGCTATTTACTATAGAAAAGTACACTCTTGAGCAGCATTCTAAAGTTTGCAAGTAAAGCCTGCACATTGGTTTATTAAAGGATTCATTTATGTGACTTTTTTAAGGTAAGCTTTTACGAGCTGAAGGAATGATAAGTGGCTATTATTTCTTGATTGGACTCCTAGACTATTTTAGAAGTATCACCTTTTCATCGTCACAGCAAAAACGCTTTGGTAGCCCTATTTTGTGGTATAAATAGCTTGCGTCTACTTTTCAGAAGAATAGTAATCAAATTCGTTTTGTCATATAGATAATAAACATTTATTTAAAAAGTTAGGCTTTTGTTTATTTTCTGGGCCCTTCCTTTAACAGTATCGCAGTGGTTGATCCATATGGGAGTTATTTTTTAATACCAGGTCTGTCGTGGCACATACGGCACACAATATCCACAGCGGACCAGTTACCGCAAGTGATCGCTTCCGTTCTGGAAATTTTGATCTCAACAACGAGCATTGTGGCCGACCGGAGACGAGTGTCGACAGTCATATTTTGAGAGATAGAATCCATTGATAGCTCAAATATCTTTGAGCAAATACTAGTAAAGTGATTAATTTAAAGTCTGAAATCGAATGATAAATATGTTTTAATTTAAAATGGATCAATCTATGAAACAAAAAAATATTTTTTATTACTTTAATTTGTTGAATGTGGATATATTTTGCCAAAAGATTCCTAGTTAAGACTTACTGCGATTACATCCATTCTGACTTTTCACCACTGAAAGTTAAAGAGTTCTTATTTCACATTTCTTATCGGTACAGAAACCTCGCTATATTATATATATATACTTATCTTTATAAATAGTATTTCTTTTAATGAAAATAGACTAGATTTTTTAATTTCGTCTTTTCTAATGCTTTTATTAGATGCTTATTTTTTGTGGAATTAGTGGAGAGCATATCTTATAGAATTCGCACATAAATAGGAACGTGATAATATTTTCAGAAGAGAATCTATTAAATATGTAGCAGTAATTACTGGTGTGTATTTATGAAATTTCGTTTAGTGTTTACGTGACCGGTCTGAGAGGGACGTCACGGCAATTTTATCTCACGAGAATACCGCTGTTGTGATAGTTTCGTTTGCTTTCTTTATATTACGGGCGTCAATATTTTGTTAGGGGGGAACTTGTGCTATATTTTTATGGGCCACGTTAATAGGTATTTTGATTTCAATGTTATTATAAAATGAAGTAGTTAACTAGATTGTAGATGTTGATTCTTACTGTAATAATAGGAATGTTATTTCGGAATTTTGGTTGATTTAAATTATTTTATATGGAAAATCAAACTTTTTGTATAACTGCTAATATATAATTCTTTAGGTACATTAGCAATTTGAAACGTTCGCGATAGAGATTCGAACCCCTCTATTTCGTATTATTATTTTGTAAATACAAAATTTTACAGATTTTTTAATACTAACTTATTTGTTTTTTTTTTTAATTTTTATATCTAAGATGGTCCTTCACCTCATTTAAATTCATATTTGAATAATACATTGTCTTCTAGCAACCGCCATTCATAACACTTAACAAGACAATTTATGATGACGTAATATGTCACATGTTATAACAATTGTTAGCACAAAGCTTGTGAACTTGAGTATAATTATTCATTGAAACTTGTATAACCCGTTAGGTTAGCAATTAAGTAACCGACATTACAACAGACAATGCTTTTTGCATCAAAATCGTTAAGGCAATGACTTTGATGCTTGAGAAAAAGTACTTGATTGAGTTATTTAATGTTTGAGCTTACTTAAGGTTAAAGCTGATTCACCGTAACGGGTATATTTTTTAAAGAATAGCAGCGCTGATTGATATGATTTGAGTTGAATATGTATTTTATTACTTCTGATTACCTTGCTAGAGTAACTTGAGTGTACAGACGTCATTGAGTGTCATCTTGCTAGCGAAAAGTGTGAAGTCTAGTGGTTTGTTTTCCATATGAACACTGCTGAATATGTAATTATGAATTGCAGATTCAAGTATAGTATTTTATATCTAATACTTGAACGTCTGTTAAGTCGCCGCAACTCAGTGACGAAGTATATGAAGTAAAATTAATGAAGAAAATAGATGACTTGTTTACGCTGCAAGTCACTCAGGGAAGGGAATTAGTTTAATTCTGACCATAATATTATAAATATGTGTTAGATTTTTTATTTATTACTTTTTAATGCCATATCTATTCGACCTTCATGAATTTTTCATTCTTTGCAGTTTTCCTAGAACTAACTAGAGAACACGTTGTTTAAAATTATACTCAAACCTAATTCTAATTGCAAACGATATTATCCTGTTTATGTTACTATTGTGTTAATGTTTAACATCTTATTTCAAAACCCAGCAATCTGTTCATAAAACAGATAGCAACGGAACGCCTATCCATTATTATGCTATAAACGACAATTCGGGTGGCAACACAGAATACGAGTAATGTTATGTAAATTTTGTATTTAATGTAATGAATTTCCGTATTTAGGTGTGTGCGTGCCTGCCATACATATTAATTTAACCATACACGAGGCAGTTTTCTGTTTGAATATAAGACACCTTCTCTTAAGAAGATTGACTACTTATCTTTCAGTACATCAGAACATAATATAATGTAGTTGGTAGGTACTAGTATTATGTAATGAATTTTGTAGTATAATATATTTAGTGGAGTTCTGTACTATATACCTGGTAAATATATCAAAGGTTTGTATTTCAAAATAACTTCAACTTTGTTTATAAATCTTAAAAAGCGTGTAGAATATTGGCGTACCAAAATCGTTAGTTGAAGTTCGAAACTATGTCTATTAATACTAAGCTTTGGATAACGTTATCAACAAATGCTATCGACGAAATAAAAACTTTACCGTCGATTTAACTGCATATTGTTTACATAGAAATTGCAAGATGCGCACGGCTAAACATAACGTAGTGTGTTTTATATTTAGATTCAACATTTAACTGATCGACAGAATAAAAAGTAAAAATCAATTCGTTAACCATTGTAAATTGCAATTTTCGAGACAGTTAGTGCGCTTTCAGGCAACTTTTTGTCGAAAACGAAACAAATTATTAAATACGGTATTTCCGGAGCAATACAACTTTCAAGTCTAAGAAAAAAGTGTGTAAAAGCCGGCAATGCACTCATAAAGTGACGAAAGATACTGACATTCGGGTGACCTAACTGCAAGCCAATAAAAATTAGATCTATCAAACCATGGTTACATATTGTGTAGCCGAAAGGATGCCGAAATTAATGGTTTTTCGTTGCAATATAATATACAATATATAATATAATATATATATATATATATATTTATATATAATATATAATATATAATATTATATATATAATATATAATAAACAAAAAGCAAACCTATATTGTACGCAATATAAAGTTATATACTCTATATTGCGTACAAATAATATAGAGTTCTAGTTTGACTGATGACACAATATATATTAACATATTGGTAATTACTATTTTCGAATTTGATTCATATTTTTTCAAAGAGTAGATGGGTAAATGGGTGTTTTATGTGTGGGGTATAATGGGGTGTTTATGAGTAAATGGGTGTTTTATGTCGTTTACTCTTTTAATAGTTCTACATATAAAATGTACTAAGTACATATAACTTCGCCTATATTTATAGCAAGACAGTTGATTAATCACTTAATACACTTATATTCAACAACTTTTTTACTAGTACACATTTACTAGCTTTTAGACACTTTTTTTATTTAAATTTACTAAGTACGCGCTTATTTTAAAAAAACATCTTTAATTATCAATTACACGAAAACTAAACCAAATAATTTAAATAAATAGCTTCTGAGAAGTAACATCTATTTAAGGTTTCGTCTTCACTTTAAATTACGGACCCGATGATTAAAATATCATTTTCGTTTGCAGTCCCTGTCTTATTGACTCAGTCTTGTCTAACCTTCATCACTTTTTGGACGGAGGAGAAACGAAGTTCCACCATTTTTGAAGAAATAAGGGAGATGATATTTTTAACTGTAAACATTATTAACTGATTTTTTTTTAATTTACGCTTTTAATATACTTTATTATCACATTATATGGCAGAAAATATTTAAAAAAAAATTAAGTTAAAAAAAATAATTAAGTGGTGCTTTGTCCTCTTAATTATTTTTTTTAACTTTATTGCTATTTGACAAATGCTATTATGCCGTATTAAGCTATCTAAATAACAAATTGTTATTTTTTTTTCTACGATATTAAACTTTGAAATATCAAATTTGAAAATGATATTGATTTTATTATTTATTTTTTATTAGCAAACAATCAATCAATGTGTGTGACTCAAAAATATTTATGATCCATTTGTATTATTTAATTATTCAATGTTCATATGATAATTTTACTATGCTTAATGCATTGAGGCTATTTTTTTTAACAACCATATAAAGTGATTTTACTCTGCCGGATGGAAAACATTGCAACAATGTAGTACGGTGACCTACGCGATGGCGGCCTAGTGAGATGCTTTTGCACACCCCACTTGGGGATGTAACAGGCATGACAGTCATCGTGGCAGTGTAGGCTCACACACTCATCACGACAATTGTCACTCCTGAATCTATGGACCTCCGATGTCGTACTCACTAACGAAAAACTGAGAAAGAAATGGAGTAGTGCTGACACCATCGAGCCGGCCCGCTCGTGCTGAGATCAGCATAGCTCTGCTACCTACCATATAATACTAAAGACCTTATTTATGTATATTGATTTAGATAACTGTGAGATATCGTACGTATCAAGTATATATTGCATTAACTAATGTAACGAAGGCCTTTGTAAATATGAGTATCGAATATACGAGTATATATACAAACATAATTAATATTTTCGGTCTAAATGTTTAACTAAACAAATCGATAAACCGAATACCGCAACTCAATTATTTGCAAGCAATTTATTCCTACAGGAACCTGCACCAAACTGCAGACTATCGATTTACATTGCGCAATCTGTTAGCCATTTACATTCCCAATATTGATTAAACCCACCGAAATGCTCAATTCGTTGCACTATTATTCTAATTGGGATTTAATCATAGAGATATAATTTTGTTCCTTGCTCTTGCGTTAAAGTTTAAGTTATTAACAGAATAATTCGATTCAGAGTAAAAAGCGTGGGGTGCATTTTACTGCGATTCATAACTATCCTCTCATAGATAGTTGCCAATAGAATGATTGTAATATTTAAAATATCGAGCACCCCACGATTTTTACTCTGAATTGAATTATTCTGTTAATAATTTAAATTTTATTATAATTTTATTTTGAGGCGATTCATGAGGCGATGACATTTATGATTGATTGTTCGATCTTCTGCTACTGTAATATTAGATTCTTTGTCATTAAAGATTATTTTTTAGTTTTTAGTTCAATTAGCAATAAAAGCGTGTTTTTTTGTTTTTTTAAACTATTATTTATTTTTTTGAACTAATTTGAACTGTGACGCCGTAGCTTTAAAAGTAAACAAATGTATTTCTCGCTTACACGCGTCACAAGAACAATTCTGTCGCTATGATGACACAAAGCATAAACATGACGATGACGTAACAGTGTAGTATAAATTCTGTAGAAAATTTTAAATAATAAGCATGATTACTAATAAAACAGCTTGTTATATTAAAATAGTTTGTGTTAAAAATAAAATCATACACGGCTATTAAGAATCAGTTTTGTAAATAATTGTCTTTTGAGACTCTCTTTTGTAAGTTTGATTGAACTATTTACTTTAATGATAAAATTTACTTTTACGTCTGTATAAATAATGACATTTATTAGTATAAATAACAAAACGTTTATGTACGAAACCATCAAATTCCACGACTGCAGCTAATTTGCTCATTATCAATTACTAGTGTGAAGAATAAATAATCCAATGCTAGTAATTACTATTTTATTATTATTGACAAACCATTTTAAAACAGAAGAATAATGCAAATAATTTCATAAAATTCCATATTTGCCCATTAAGTGGAAAAAAAGGTATGTTAATGGTAACACTGTATGTCAATTATAAGTATTATTTTTATATTTCGATTATAGCGTTATTCACTTTAATATTAATACATAAACAATACATCCACTTGTGAAAAGTGTTTCTGCTTGATTTATAATAGTTTTGTGACCTTGAATAGCGTTCTATTACTATGCATTTACCCATCTTAATGATTGTTGGTGTCACCTGTCACTACGTTAACCTCGGTTGGCGCCACATTGAACGCTAAATTGACATTTGCTTTAATCAGATTAAGTTCTTGATTACAGTGTCAACATTCTTGGACCGTAATTACTAGCCTAGTGTGTGATAGATGAATGATATACGTAGAGCATATTCTAACTGATATTAGATGATATGTGAAATGAGTATGTTTTTTCCTTACACCTTTACTCCATATATATATTCATACTCAACAGATCATAGTGAAAATTTGCATACCCGTTATAGGGGGTTTCGACTATAAATATCGTGCATACTGAAAATAGTTTATCCAAAACAATAAATTGCCCACTGTCATTATTAAAGTACTGTCTCTTCTATCTTATTACTATAAATAAATCAAATAATATTGCTAAGTATACTTACACCTGAATCAATTATGATAGATCCAGTTACTTTATTATGCACAAGCTTCTTATAAGACTATTATAGCTTAGATAAAAGCTAATTGCCAATGCACAGAGGAATTATTAGACCGATTAACGGCACGCGTATCTGTTAATTTATTAATAACAAATACGCGGAAATAATTTATTATTCTTGTGTATGGGCGAATAATTTAATGTATCCCATCACCGATAGAGATTTTCATTTGTAATGTAATTGTATTTAGTATGAAATTAGTAATGATTACATACATGTTACATCTACTAAATTTGTTCTTAGCCCAGTTGTTACTAAAATTCATTGGACCGCAGTATGTTATGTTAATTCTAAACAACGGAATCAGCACGAAGAATTTTATATACTATAAAATTGTTGCAAGATTACATTATTAATATTACTGTCTAATTTTTTTTAAATTAAGAAATTTAATACTCAGGTTTGTGTATGTAGATATGAAAAAAGAATGACAATAATGTTGTTTTTGAAACACATCTTGATATCTATAAGCCACAGACTTCTGACTTAAAAAAGAAATAAAACTTATACATGCTTCTAATTTTAAATAAATTTGGAAAAGATTAAAATAGTAATCTTCTTTCCTGAATTCGGCAACTGGATTGGTAAAAATATATAAATAAAGGGTATAGCCACACAATTTTCTAAACGACATCGTCATTTCATTCAAGACTCATAACAAGTTTGTCGATGAATGAACTTACAGGTTTCTTAAAAACTTGTCCGTTAAGTGCATTTCTTATCACTACCATACTCATATACAGAAATTAAAATGGTTAATGAAAGCTAGCCATCTAGATGTCTTCCAATTCCGTTCTTATGTTGGGACCAAATTATAAATTAAAGTTTTATTTCAACTAAATTAAGAAATACGGATGTAAAACCTGTGGCTATCGCTTTATATGAACGATAAACATATTAATGACGACAATCTCAATGGCCGTTTTTTTTTTGTTGACAATAAAATAGTATGTAGTCTCTCTTGAAATAGTCGTCCGATGACTGGCAGTTTTCTTTGCTTTTAAACGATAGTGATACAGTTTTACAGTAACTGTTACTTACGAACTAAAATTTCTGTATACTGCATACGGCAAAGACTAAATTTGATTCAATTGACTGTGATATGTGTGCTATCCGTCTGTGATTATTTGAGAGGTAAGACGACTCTTGTGGGCTTAAGTTTCAGTTCGAAGAGGTAAAATTGACTAAATAAGTACAGAAGTTCGAGTTCAAATTGATACTACTAAGACTAGACATAGATTTATATAGATATAGTGATAGACAGCAGACATAGCTGGTAAAGAATTATGATATTTTAAAAATATCTTCTTATGAAAACTTTAATAATTTGTAACTAGTTTGTATGTAGTGAGGGTTAGAGCTCAATACAATATAATCCTAACAATGAATAATTTAAACAATTAACATATATCTTTAATTACTTCGAATAAATTTTACACTGTTTCGGTTCCTCATAAATCGTCGAAATACTCCAGGGAACGTCGTTATGAGGAGCTACGTTTTGAATATTTATTACTGTCAATATTTATTATAAAACCGGTACAGAAAATGGTTTATTTTAATTAATAAACGTATGTTGTCTGTTATTGGTTCTTATAGTTTTTTTTATTTTTATCATACTATGATTTGTTATCATTTTCTTACTTACCAAATTACGTCCTGGAAAAATAGCAAACTAGTCATAATTTTAATTATTTTAATTAATTTAATATTCAACGATAAAAATATTTCTAAGTTAGGATTTAATCGATTAGTAAAATAGTCATTCAGGTTCTTGGCAGGTAGCTTGGCAATATAGAAATTCTGTGGCA
Organism: Hypercompe scribonia; assembly: GCA_949316085.1. NCBI lineage: Eukaryota > Metazoa > Arthropoda > Insecta > Lepidoptera > Erebidae > Hypercompe > Hypercompe scribonia. Next base: position 16,398,609 of record OX438979.1, read on the forward strand.
AAGAACAAAAAAAATATCATAAATTCTTTGTTGCCACTTGCATCAGCAACTTTGCTCGTTATAAAACTGCATAGCTTTTAATACATTATGCACGAACTTTTTCTTTCATGTATATTATGTGAACTGTGTAATTTCCCAGGATTAATTCTGATTCATTATGTTCTCGTTAACTACGAAGAACTTTTTTTTTATCATTTTTAGTTTGTATTTCTATCCAGTCATCTGTAAATTCTGTGATAAGTAAGCATAGCTACGTGTATCTCATTTTAAAGATACAAAAACACGATTCGTTGAATAAATACCTTATTCCAAGTGAATAATTTTAGAAGTACATTTACGAATTTAAGTCTCGCGTGTGTGTCTCGTCTCGGCAACTTTTAAGGTCTGGATTATTACAAGACTTTTTGATGACAGTTTTAAATGAGAATAAAACGCTCGTTTGGTGGTTAAGACCGGTTACTCAATAAAAAAATTCCGGTGCTATATAGGTATGGTTTAATAACTGAGATTGCTCTACAGGATATGCAATATAAAGACCAAATTCCATGTTATACTCGTAAAGCATTTCTCCGAGATAAGAAAGCAGTATTTCTTGCAGAATAAAAATTTAACTTGTACCTATTTGTACTAATATAATAATATCATTTGAATAATAAAAAAACAAATAGGTTATTTGTACTGAAGCTCGCGTAGTCCATGATATACTTACTTAGATGCCGTAAACACTAGTGATCGGTAATGTCTGTGGCCCGCATCCATGCAACGTGATAGTATGTAATACCTATTGGTCGCGTTACTTTCCAAATAAATAATTATTTAAAAGGTCTACTCGTATTTCATACCATGTCTTCGATGTTCGTTATTGTTTTTGATAGTTCAATTAAGAATAAAACAAAATACGTAACCAAATTTCTGCCGTGTACTCACGATGTTGATCTTAAATCTGTAACATATAGAAACTTGTCCGTTTCAAAATTGTCATTGATTTGGAAATAATTTTTCAAATATTTCCATTTAGTCTGCTGTCAAAGATCTTGTATCCTTAATTTTGTGTTTATAGTATGAATCCAATTGCTTGCTTATTGCGGTTTCTTATTTTAAGTATTAAAAACGAAGACATCGCTCCGTTTGTTGGTAACCATTATAGACAGTGGTTTGACTTCCTTCCAATAAGTGGATAATGATCTGTTATCTTGTTTTGCTCCAACACCGCAATTGGTAGTTTTTGTAGCTGGTTACTTTTCCGTTCTGTTTCTTGTATTGTGTGAAATAGAAAAGTAGATTTTTGTAGAAGGTATACTAGTTTTTGCTGGTTGTGGTGAGACCGTTTAGAGACGTCTGATCAGATTTATACATTTATATGGTTCATCTGGTGTTGGTTAAGAGTTTTAGTATAAGAAATGAGCTGGTTTAGTTATTGCTTCCGTTATTAAATGAGTTTAGTTCTAAAACGTAATTATCGTAATGGGATATCTTTTATTTAAGCACATCCATCATAACATTTACCTACACCAGTTATTCTTGTCCAATGGCTCGGTAACGATAAAATCTTAAAGGCGTCGCGACTCTGAAACCTTGAGTTCAACGACCGTGATTTGAATATTTGAACGCGTACAATTGCGTCTAATAGTAAAGAAAATTTTGCACGAGCAATTTCTTTAGAATAATAGACTACAGTCTACTTTAATTTTATTGGTATAGATTTTATTGATTGCAATGAAATTAATTTGTAAAAAAATATAATATTATTAATATTGCTTCGTTAATGAGGAAGGTGTATGCTGTTTGTTGCCTTAATCATGATTAAAAATGAGTATTAGACAGCCCTTTCGTTCATAAAAAGTTACCGCTATTAGTATAAGTTTGGAAGAGTAGGATTTTCGCACAAGTTTCGGACGCTTTAAAAACTAATTTATTACTCTTTTGAATTATTTTTTATGTAACATCTTAGAAAATCTCCTAGTTATGACTAAAAGTTCGATTCCCATATACTTATAAAGTAATCGGAACTCAATCCATGACAGAATTAGCGCAACAGACGTAGTTGTATATTAGAATCTCTTCAGATACCTGTTCTCTGTCACTTGAAATTCTCTGAATAATTTTTAGTAACAATGTCAATTTTCGTTCCGCTCCAAAAACTAAACAGCTCTGTTCATTATTACTGTGTGTCAGTCATTTCTAATTCTTACTCATTTTGTTGTGTTGGTTTCGAAGTAAAAACATTTAGTCCCATTCAACTGTGTGAGGACATAACTGTTCTGAGCAATTTTATAGGTATTAGAAATAATTTGACCTTTGCTTTTGTTTTAAACTCTTGAAAGTCCTCAACTATTTTGTCTCGACAAATGGCGGTCCTTAAATAATGTTGACCTTGTCCAAGTAGGTACTTATTATCGAGCTTTTAATCTGAGATATTTGGGAGCATAACGTGACAAGATTCCCTTTCGGGTTTCCTTTTGAGTGAGAAGTTCCTTGACTTTTACAGTCACGTTTGCAATTACCGGTCGGGGTTCCCGGATGGCATAAATCTACAATTAGATGCGGGAAGCTATGTGTAACCACATAAATTACTAATTTATTAAATATGAATGTGACAATATTGGCAGTCATAACCAATCATGTGCAATATGAAACCAAAGGACGCATTCAGTAGATCTAGAAATAGTATTTAAAACTTCAATACGTAACAGACAACTTCTCAAACTTGCACAGTGACAATACTATATTACAGATAGAAAAAAAAAGTTAAAAATTACCATTGAATTTTTACATATAGAATTCTTATAATACCTAGACATTATTAATAATTATATACCGGCCAACCTACGTAAAAAGCTATTTATTTAATGTGGAAGAGAATATTAAAAACTACAATGATATCCATCGCTTTGTATTTTATAAGACGTATTAAAAGCATATAAAAAAGTGTTTTGTTTATTAATGATATGGCATTTCGTTTAGCACATTAGGCACATTTTTTTATATTCAGGTGTTTCCGCTTAATAAATTTCTTTCGATGATGTTGTTATTTTAAGGAAGTAGCCCAAACTTACAAGATCGTTCAATTTAGTGTATTAGAAACCAGATTTCTTATTAATACCAGCTATTTATAATCAACATTCCAAGCAAAAGTCCGGAAAACAAGATAATCATTATTTTAATGATCTGATGACATCATATCGAGTTGTGTCAATGGGTAGTACATTTCCTTTTATCGATCTAAATAACAAATATAATTTAAAAATTGGTTACAAACAAACAAACAAAAAAACCAGGTGAAGTTTATAAAACGTGTTAAAAAAAAAGAAAGGGTCTTTACATTTATATGACTACACACGAAGGGTACGCCTGTTTTAGACGGCTACCTTGCCGCTTCCTTCTGCGCTGAGCCTAGTGAATTCGATTGTCACATGAGACACACTGTGTGTGATCCATAAATTGTTGTTCCGAATCTGGGTGTCTGTATATCCATTTCATGAACGTTTGTAAAGTCAACCGCTAGTCACAACATAGGATAAATACCTAAAAACCACCTCGGTGACAGGTTTCAGGCATCCTACTCTAAAGTAGACCCGGACAATATTATTTTAGGTCCCTTCTAGAATCAACGCCGCGCCTAGTCAGACCCTATCTACAGGATATATACCTAGTAGATAACTCCCGCTAAAAATCTATGATAACTTAACCATATTGCAATTTTTGTATACTTGTTTTGTTTTCGTTATACAAATTGTATTTAACCCTCTCCTACTTCACCAGCGAGTCAGTTAGTCGGTTATAGCATACCTCTTTTAAATTAATTACACTCGACTTATGACTATGCATACATTCACTACATTTTTGTGAAGATTTTGACACCAACACATTAGTCATTAGTCTTAAAATCCTTTTTAATCAACTTTAACCTTGACTTATTACTGTTGTTTATTGTGCACAACCTTATCATAAAATATGTAATGTAACTGCATTCAATATATAGTACTTATATTTGGTGAAGTACCTCAATTTATTATTTCATTATCAATATTTATTAATACCTCTTACGCCATTATAGATTATATGATAAGCTGGATTAAAAACCATTAATTATACATTGGTAATACCTACAACGTTCTTTTACGCATAAACATTATTATCTAAAAATATACTTAAAATTTGGTATACCTAATGTAGCACTCATAATTGTTGAACAAATTGTTCCAAAGAAATACACATACATACACTCAAAAACGACCTTACTCCTAGTGCAGTCGATCATACGTACCTCATACAAGCAGTCTGATTTACTATAATGCAAGTTGAAAGCAACTGTATATCCCTTTACAATTATTTTTGTAATAAAAGATATATTGTTAAAGCTTTGTCCTTTGTGTATGAATAAAGAAATATCTATTCGGAAATAAAGCATGCGTTTAATTGCATTTCTCTTGCAACGTCAAAGTGAGAACAATTCCAGTGAGAAAATCCTTTACACCTTTGTTTGACTGTAACATAAGGGGATTCAAAAATTTTTTGTTTATAAATTATTTTAGTTTAAATTTTCGTCTGTAAATATATATATCACCACAATAAAAAAAGGTAAGATACAAAACTAATTGAAAAAGAAGACTAAGGAGTAATCCTATATACATATGTATAAACCATTTAATGTCACATTTTCTATACCAACTCGTATGATTCGACAAGGCAATCGTACATGACCAAAGGCATTTGAGGTGTGACTTAAATTGATTAATGTGTAAACTTCCAGTTTGCGGTCGAAGGAACAAACAAATTCTTACTCAACACCGAGATTTATCCATTTTACCCTTCATTATCGAGTAGATGCAACACCGGCTTTTCGAATCGAATTACGTTTATTAGCACAATAAGTAGCCGCTTCACTAATCCCGGAGCGTGCAACCAAATCGCATTAAAACCGGAAAATCGATTTCTGTTTAAAATTTTAACTAGTCTTATTAAAGCGATCGAATCTAGACCGACGGCTGCAAAAAAATAAAACTTAAATTTCTGGGTGTTTTTCTAATAATGCCTGATAGGGCAATTTGCTTATTAAGTTGCTTTTATTCGTCTCTTGACTCATCCTGGCGCCAAGTTGCGACTAGTATGGTAATGAGGTTCTTACTATTTGTTCGGTGTGAGTTTTCGAAACCGGAACGAGTTATTAAGTCAACCTTGTTATCCTGACGGCCTGTTTTTGTGATGTCATTGGTATTACACCGGAAATCGTACCTGTTGTGTGGTTTCATTCTTGTTACGACATCTTTTTAGCGTTTCACATTAACTTTTGTGTTGCTTTTTAAATTATTAATCTTGTAATGATTCTGAGTGTACTGTTGCGTTGGGCACCGGACTTGTTACTTACACAATTGATTGTTTATATCCTGGTTTTGAGAACTTGTCTGGTTTAATGTTATTATCACTATTCTTATACCCCTTTTCACTGCAGGAATGTCAAACACGACAATATTAATCTTGGTTGGTTTCTTAGAGTAGTGGTTAGTGACCAGGTTGGCTAAGCGAAGGTCGTAGGTTTAATTCCCTTCTGGATAAACAATTGTGTGTTCATTGTTGTTATTATTATGATTAACGTAACTTTATTTTTGTTTCAGATTTTATAAAGTAATGCACTAAAGACATTCAACAAAAATGCATCTTCAAGTAGTCTTAGCTTTAAGTGCAATTTTACTCTGCGATGCCAAAATCCCGAGGTACAAACCTAGCGCGCAAAACGACTTGCCGCCGAACCCTACACAGAACGGGCAAGCTCTGGCCCTTTTACAAGCTCAATCGAAATCAGTAAAAACTAGTCGAATAATCGATCAATACAGAGTGCGGCACCGAAGAGAAATATTCGACTCAAAATCTTATGAATCGAGTTTAACATGGGCACATTCTGAGAGATTAGATCAAAATGGTGACGTGATTCTGCGATGGGTGAACACAGATTCAAGTATAACGTTCAGATTGGAAGCGAGAACTCATGGTTACGTTGGTTTAGGTTTCAATTCGGTGAAGAACATGAGAGGTGCGGATTTGGTAGTCGCCTGGGTTGACGACAGGAATGGCAACGCACAGATTTTGGTGAGTTTATCAAGATTATTAACAGCTGTTGTTTTTCTCACGAAGTAGGGTGGTCGGGCTTTGAGATTTTGTCTTGTTTGTTCATGAATAATTAAGTTTTATTATAGCTGATACAATTAAAATCAAAAGTTAAATCGTTATCTTAAATTATTTCAACAAAAACTTCGATCTGTAAATAATGGCAATATTTGCCAAAAATATTTAATAGTCGTATATTATTCTATTATTGCTTCTACTAGTAAATAATCAAAGTTTAAAAGAAGTCGCTTAGCGTAATCCTACCACTATACAGGTTTATAGTATTTGTTGACCAAGCCCCTTATAAAAATAATTTTCAACCTAACGTCGTTATTTAAATAACTGTACGCACATATAATCTGTCGATTACAAACGATTTGTCCTCCACTACATGAAGAGATGTAAAATTATATCTAAATTTCAATATAATAAAATAATATAATAAACATTTTTGTGGGCCATAATCTCGGTGGTAATGACCAATTAAGTCATTTTCCGATAAAATTAATTTACTTACTAAACACAGAATTAACGGTTCCAGCTTAGTTAATAAAATACCAGTATGTTAAAATATCTCACGGTAATTTTAATTACACTATCTCGATAGTTGGCAACATAATCTTTACAATTAATTAAATTAGTAAGGGGCCGCGGCCATTTCTGCTGGATGTTAGTAAATGCAGCATCACTTACATAATGTGCATTTTGAATTACATCAGTTCTCAATGGACACATATTTTAAAACCACTTCCTCTATGGGTTGTTCACAGTCCTAACAAAACCTAGAGGTCTATGTCCAGCAGTGGACTAGGCTAGGATGATGATGACGATGGTAATGTGCAATCTTGATAGGACGAAACTTATGGTTATATTTGTATAGTTATTTCTAATTGAATGAATACGCTCAATCATTGAGTCTGCACACCCCTTGATCTACATATTTATATTAATTGCTGCCTACACGAATACTTATGTAATGCGTAATTAAAACATCTTGAAATGTATAATTTACATAGATTTGTATTAATAATTTAAAAACAAAAATGTCGATCGGAAGTTGCGGCCATTGGCCCATAAGTTATTGGTCGCGGCATTCGTCGCAGAGATGTGTGTAAGGTTCCTTGTCTATTAATTACTACCTACGCGCTTACCCACATAATATACGGATATGGATAGATTCGTAATAATAAACTTATATTTTCATACGCACTCGTTAATGCAACATCTAATAAAATGACAAAAAAATTAGTTCGTTTAACATTGCAATCTACTACCATAGAATGGTCATTAAATATTTTCATGAGTATCTACACCAAGTCTCACTTATTATTTTGTTCTGTAGCTAGAAATTTTAGACACATACCAAATCACATTAAAGTTATCTGTGTAACCAACTTTGCAATCGGCACTCTTGAGAATCAAGACACAAGTTCTTCGTTGAATTTTAATTGTTCTTTGGCAAAGATGTGATATTAATTTAAGTGCACATTTTGGTAAGAAATCCCTTAATCCCGTAAATAAATTAACGGTAACCTTATGATATGTATATAGATATACTTATATAAAGTTTCACTTACATCTCACTTACGTTTCACAGTCTTTGTGGAGAAGTAATGACAGTTTCTGTTTATTTTCAAACTTAATAAACGTTTATTTTATCAGAAGGTTCACGCAGGAAAAAAAAATATTAACAGAAACTACACCCTCTTTCCCTCTTACCCAATTATTTTCTCCTCTGTGCTGCTCGTAAAAATAAACATTAATATCGATATATGAATGTATGAATGAATATTATTGTTAAAATGAATGTAGAAACTAATTAAAATGCTCATTATAAAATTACTAGATTTATAAATTGACGTCTTTCTCCACATATCTCTCATTTCCTCATCCTGATTAGTTCATCTTAAGGCAGCCATTTCCTTATTAGAATTCTAAGCTCAAAGTCGTTAGATATTATAATATAATTTAAATACGGATTTATTTTATTGAGAATCGATCCCTCCAATTAGACGGTTCTTAAAAAGTTCAATAAATGTTTATAACGTCTTTAGCTGTCAATTCTATCAATTAATACATTTCGTTTATGCATCTATAAAATCACTTCCTTATTCTAATTGTTATTTCTATGTTATATTAATACACCGCAGGGACCCTGAGGACTCGGGGAATTCTCGGTCCAATCACAATTCAAACTATTATTATCATCGCTTACGAAATTCTAAAGGAGTCCTTACAAATTCTAATGTTTATTAATATTACTAATCCAAAGCTATTATAACATAATTAATTTTTAAAATGTGGCGTCGTATTTCAAGCACATATATTCTGAACAAGTTTAATAAGTAAAACTGTGACACACACTCGTATTTTTCTTGATATTTTGACGGGATTATTAGGAAGAATGTAACCTACTTAACAAAAATGATAGGATATTTCTAATCAATTCGTAAATTGCGGAGGTCTTTGCTTTAGAAATTACAAAATTCGAGAAATCGACAGAGGTTAGGTTGAAGCAAAAAAAAGTAATAAAAGGCACACACGCTCAAACAGCGAATGAATGAAAACAGATTATGAATGGAGGAACGCTGATTGTGTTCGGTTAAGTCAACTTGCGTAAACACCGTTTGCCCGTAGGCAGGGTGTTCAAGCCATACACAATATGTTACGAGAAAATGTTTGTTCGTATATTTAACAACAAATGTAAACAACTAGAAGCTATCTATTCACTGAATAATATTTTGTCTACGGAAAATATATCTACCTTAAAACGTGAACGTTTTTAACAGTCCCAGTACTGGATAAAAAGAAAAATTAAAACAAATCGTCGTGTCGTGTCGTGCTGTTAATCCGATCATCATATATTTTTGCATGCCGTGTGCCTAAGGTTTATAGTTTAATCATTTCACTTTTATACAATAAGTTTTCTATAGTTCCAGTAATAGTTTTAAAAGCTAGTTTCACTACAAAATGCTAATCTAACCTTGTATTTCACATACCGGACAGCCTAGTAATGTACGATTAACTAATAACACCAACCAATCGCTTAGCTTAGTTAACTGAGTAGCTTCCAAATGTTCATTTTCTAAATTAAATAATCGAATTAACGAATCACATCGTAGATTATGTCATAGAGTCGTCAGTGGTGGGTAAGTGTCACGGTTCGGTGGTCAGGACGTTGACATGCCTATCAAAAACCGCAATCCATTGTCTCTCTAGAAAACAATTCTACTTTACCTTTTACAAGCAACGTGCTTTCGGACCTGATTTTTTACCAGCTTGTACTTTTTTACGTATAGTTAGATATTTTGTATACAAAATTTATATATTGTATTAGTATAGATCAACGAGCAATTTATAGTCATTTCATGTTTACGTGACAGAGGCCTTAGAGCTTAGATACTTAGATAATAGTTGGACACTGAATATTCAAAACGAGGATCGTACACAAGTGCGGTCAAATTTATTACAAAACCCAAGAGCTTCATATTCCAAAATATCTACCTAGTAAACATAATGGGTTCTATGAGAAGTCTAGGTAACTGATAATTATCTTGGTAGTTAAGTGATCAAGGTAACATGCCCATTGATGCAGGGGTGACAGTTATTGATATAAGTGAGTGACCCTTACCCTGCCTTTATGACTGTCTTACCTTTTACGTGCCTAAGCGGGGCGTGAATAAACATCTCACTAGGCCACCACATTGTGAGAGATTCACTGGAACAAGCTCTTAAAAAAATGATAGTCTTTCATACTTAGTGAGGCGGACACAACACAGACACAGTGCGTTGTCTTATCAAAAGATTAACGAACTCAAATCTTAAGAAAAATAGAGTTTAGTTAATCTCGCGATAATAGCAATAATAAGTACAAGTTCAAGTTCATTATTATTACTGGTGAGAGTACATAGTATCACCATTCCTATTCATCCCATGGACCTTGTAAGAGGCGACTAAAAGAACATAGCTGCAAAAAGTACAAACTCTATACCAACACCTTCTGATTTGCGTTGTACAGTAAGCTAAGACCCGCTTTCTAAGGAGAGGCTTATGTCCAGCAGTGGACTGTTAAAAGCTCTTGATGTGATGTAAAGTTTCTTCTATAAATCCAACACAATAAGTTCCTCTACAACACTTATAACACGGTGACGTATATCATACCTATTTTCATTTTAACATTCTGACAGAATTGCCTATCCCGCTGAAATAGAAAATACAGCTTAATTTACAGATATTTATCCATTCCTCATGAAAAAAACCTGTCAATACCGAAATGCTGTATATTATATGATTTTTATTACGACTTATTGTCATTTTAGTATTTCTTAAAGTACATTGTTGTTACTTGCTGTGTTTACTGCATTATTGGTCTAGCAGTTAGCGTTTGCAACGGTGGTTAGATTTTTTCTGATTATAGAAATGCTTTATAACCTCTGGAGTTGAGAGGTTGGGATCTTAGCCCTCGTGCCTCGGAGAACATATAAAGCTTCTGCAGTCGATCTTGCGCTTGATTTCTCTCCGGTTGTGTTGGATAGCCGTCCCATCGGATTGTGAAAGTGAGGGAACAGAGGATGCACATGTGTTTGCGCACATACATGTGTACTATCATGTCTTCTGGATGGTTGGCTGGTGTCAGTTGAAACTGACTGTCGTGACCGAAATCGCCTAGGAGTACCATCATTATCTCTTGGTATTTCTCTTTATGTGTGTTATATTGTTAACATAATGATTAACTACGCCTTGTGTCAAGTACCCTGCAGTAGTATAGTCGGTTCTTATTGTAATACTCTTCCTTTTTCATAAACAAGCTTCCATTATAATCTGGTTTCTGTAGTGACAATACCATCTTTTATTATTATAACAATTGAAGATATCAAATATAGTATATATATTCCAATAGCAATTAAACACGTACATGTAGTACTAAGGTTTATTGTTGTCCGTGTAAGAACAATCCGTCTTTCTTTGCTTTTGCGTTCTAACATAGCAAAAAGTTCTTATATACAATTAAAGTTGAAATTCGACTAACAGGCTGTTTTAATTAAATATAAAAATGTATTATACTAAGTAGCTTTTTTACTTTACTATTGTATGACATCTGAAATGAGACAATGATTTTGTAACGTAGAGTTTTTTAACACGGTATCACGTAACCAGACCCGAAATAGATGAGGGTCCAAAACAGGTTAGACTTGATAACGATATAACTACTTCACAGTATCTAGCAACAATAGCAAGACTACTTGGTATTATTATTTCTGAAAAATTCACATACCGAATTTCCTAGTAATAGAGGAATTTTACCCGAAATTGATTTTGTGCTTTTCTTACCAAAAATATCCGAAATTGCTATAGATGCAAGCCTGGTAGAAAGAGGCAGGCAATAAGCAAAAAAAGATACAAATAGATATTTATTTCGATACAATATGGACAAACGTATTGTTATTGTTATTCTGTGCGGCTATAAGTAAATTGATTAGTCAAACACGGAATATGTAGAGTTGCGTGACATGCGTGATCGAAATAAAGATATAATGCGGTATGCCCGAAACAGTCTTGCACCAAGACAACACGAACACAGTTAATTATAAATTTATCTATGGTTTCGAGCATTGTCATTAACAATTCGTGTCTACGCGAATAATATCCATTTCGGTTATTTATAAGGTGAACCGAATTCTACTTTAGGGTACATATAGTGGTCTTATAATTATTTATTACATTATTTAACTGCCACGGTGACACAGCTGTAGTGAATGCGACTGCTGTACTTGAGGTGTCGGGTTCGATTCCCGGGTCGTTTGTATGACCTGCAAATATTTATTTCGAAATTTGGGTGTTTTCTATGTATAATATGTATGTGGTTTACAAAAAAAAGGTTATAAAAGTATTCCATCAGTCAGTCTAGTTATCATAGTACAAGCTCTGCTTAGTTTGAAACTAAATGACGTTGTGTGTCAAATGTTGGAAAAAAATATATTGAGCAGTCATGACTTGTTTATTAGTTGCAGTTAAGATGTAATCTGTTCAAATTGCACGGACTACATAATTTTGAATGTATACCCTATCGTAATCATCAATTTCTAACCTAATGTAAAGAAAGTTTTTTACCCTCTTTGATTTTTTAGCCCGTTTTTTATTGAAAAAACCGGAACTGCCTTTGTAGAAGTTTAATATGCGCATTTTCATTTCGAGATCACAGTAAGGTTCACTCAAGGGTAACGTTACAAATGGATAACCACTCCTCAGTTAATAATCGACTTTTGAAAAAGGTATACGTCTGTTTATGTTTGAAGATAAATGGACCGATCTTTGACATAGATGTCATTAACGCGATATAAATAGTAATAATAATAATAAATAATAATAAATATTTAGGAAATTTGACACAACGTTATCTCGTTTCAAACTAAGCAGAGCTTGTGCTATGATAACTAGACTGACTGATACTAAGTATGTAATACTTATATATTTTTTTTTTATAAATATATACATATTATACATAAAAACACCCAAACTTCAAAACAAATATTTGTAGATCATACAAACACTTGGCAACACCACAGTAGTCGTATTCATTACTGCTGCGCCATCGAGGCAGTTGATACATCAATATAAATATCATAGAAGAAAAAACATTATAGAAGAAAACTTACAGGTCTTTTGATTGTTTTTTTTTAATTAAGTATATCTTGACACGGGGATTTCGAGTGCGTTTTGCACTAGTATACGGTCCTTAACCAAGGTGTAAAAAATTACGTAAATTACTTGCTATATAAAACTTGTTTTATGCAATAAAATCCCACATAAATTCTCAATTTACATGTCATACGACATTTAAAGCGTCAAGAGTACTTGATGTGTTACGCAAAGGAATCCAGCGATCACACGATACTGCTAGGAACCGCAGTAAATATTCAACAAAGACCATAAGACCTATAAATTTGTTTAATATATTTAGCATTAACTTATTGTAATGCAAACAGAATTCTTTTAGAATCATTCTTGACTACCATTTAGTGTCTGTCATCAACTGAAATAAAAACTTAGAGTAAAAAAAAAACAACTCACTAAATTCGTATTCTATAAACGATCGTCAGTTATCGTAATTTCGGGAAACCCATACTAAATCGATTTCGTGCGCAAATGTACACGGGGATCCTGTCACACGCATCACGGATTACCTGTTATAAACAAGTATAGTACAGTCACGTACAGTGAGTCATTCAGTTCATATAAGTATAAGCCTTTGTTTCCTGAAATGGTAGATAAGGATCAAAGGCGTTAAGTGGAGTTGCGTTATTATTCTTAACTACCAGTGCAGTCTGATGTTTGAGTGAATAATAATGCACACATAACCGTTAGATCTGTGATGTTTTATCATGATACTTATAAAATGTGTAGAAGCTACATCGTATTGGTTTTCATTATTAGTTCCTCTACACTAAGTGGTGCTTTTCGAGAGTAAATGCAGGGTTATTGCAAAAAATACCCGAAAGCGCTATGAAATTGTTGAAATCGTTGAACAACCAGGAAGCCCTTAAGAATAAAATTTAATTTTTACAACCCTGAATTACTAGTCAATACATACAAATAAAATTGAAGTGTCTGTCTCTGATTTAAAGAAAAACTGTATTTTCTCAAGTACTCTTGTGCTGTTTACTCGATATTTAAACATAAGCTATGTACTTTTTAAATTTTTGTCTGTCTGTCTGTTTGTGCGGGTTAATCTCTGACACCACAGAACTGATTTTAATGGGACTTTCACTAGCAGCAATAGCAATACCTAGTCTCTAAGATAAACATTCAAAATTCAAATCCCATGCGAACAAAGTCTTGGGCACAGCTAAAGTAACTTAAGTATAAACAAATTTGACCACCTGTGAACGTTTTGCAATTCACTTTGAGAATCAAGATCAAGATTAAATTTTATTTTACCATGTTACGTCACCTCTTTAACCAATTTACATTCAATCCTCCTTACAATGGCACCTTGGCACTGCATCAAGCGCAATCTAAATCAAATGCTACCGCTTCATCCTACTTACGAAAACACATCCAGTACAGTCACTTACACATCCTTTCAATTTAATCGTTGTCAATGAAATTTGTTATCTTGAACCCACTCGCACCCAAAAAGCAACAGCAATTTGAGGTCTGAAATTAGTTATAATTGAATCAAACACGGCTTGTAATTGGTGATTCAGTTTATGTTACTAAATTAACTTTTTAAAAGTACTTTAGTTCATAAAAAAATTAAAAGTATATGTGGCGGCTTACTTGAGACTTAAAAGTTCAAATTTAGTGTTATTTTGGTACAAAATTGCCAGAAAAGCGCAATTTATAAAGAATACAATAATAAAAATTTTAAACTACCACATCGCAAACCGTGAGCCTGTTCTGTGGTAACCAAATTTTTGTATTATATACATATATTTGGGTGTAAATTGTCCATAATATGTACAGAAAAATTACAGACAATCCACCCTGACACAACAGACTATTATGCCGAACACACAGCTTTTTATGGGTCGGAATCAAACTCATGAGTTTCTGACGCAGCAGTCAGACCACCCACTACAAGGCCCTATTAATCTGTTGTTCTCCAAAATTAGTGTCATCATTACAAAAGTTTATCTTTTTAAATATTTTCTTATATTACATTTAAAATAAGAAAGAAATCAATTCCTGGTATTGTATGAACCAAGAAACCATTTTGAAGTAATTTTAAATTAAACAATAATTTAATTGGCTACACGAAGGTAAATCACATAACTCTAACATTTACGTTACAAACTTAATCAGTATGTGTAACTATCATAATGGAATAACATTACAAGTGATTGTATACCACACGATCGATTATATCCTTCGAGACCCTCTGGGTGTAATCATTGCCCATCACTATACGATATTAATGGTTTACCGAAATTCCTTTATTACCACTCGTCATAGAAATTAGATTTATTGCCATGTTTAATAAAAGGCTTTGTTATTCTAGCTACCGAGATTGTAGCTTATTAGGGTTACCATCCGTATATTGAAGTAAATTATTCATGAATAATAAAAATGATAAAAAAATCGACTGACATTTCGGCATTTTCCGCTTGATTAATTCATGAACAATATAAAGATACACTGTCCTTATTTGACTATATTTTTTTCTCATATTTATATTCCGAGGTTGTATTAAGTATGAAATATTCAGGTTTAATATTTATCAAAAGAGAGTGGAAACTTAGATCAGATTACGATAAATTTATATTTAGGGCGAGAAGATCTGCCTTCCATTAAAAGGCAATATTGGGCATTATATTTTGAGCAGGCGTATTACAGTCTCAATAAAGTGCTTCAGACTGTTTTCAATGACTACTTCTTACCCTGATATAAATCATATATAACAATACGTGTAAAAAATGAAAGCTCAGACTTTTTTGACAAATACTTTGGGGAAATCAACATCGTAAGGGAGCGGAAAAATCAAAGATAAGATATATTTTTTTTTAGAATCTTCTCGGGCAACGCTTACGTAATGTTCTCAAAAAAATTTTGAATCTATGTTTTTTTTTAGTTAATCTTCACTTGAATAAAAGGTTTTTGATCTAATACGTATTATACGCCTAGTATACCGTATATTCCAGTGTAAAATATGTATGTCTTAAAAGGTTTAGATTATTTTTTCTTCTTTTACTTTTAAGAAATGACAAATATCTAATAGATATATTTTATGAAACGTATGATATAAATAGATTTTTTTTATAACACTTTTTTTTTTTCACAAAAGCTCGAGTAACTAATTGAAAATCACTTTTAGTGCAGTGATGATTAAAGAAAGTTTTCTATTATAATTATTTTCATTAAAAATGTTATTTTCATTAGCATCAAACAATGTCTGTTAAACTTTTATTCATTTGTTTAAAAACATCAACTTTCTACTATAATTGATGACCATAGCTGCAAAATTGAAATTGCTAATTGTAAATATAAAATATTTATTTAGGATAGTACTGGTAAACCACGTGTGTGCACACTACGTAGGCTACATCACTACAATTTGAACCACATTGTATATTGAACAACATGACCAATTATTATAAATTAACTTAATTTTAAACATTAATTGTGTACCTATCATAACTAACTAGTTTAGAATTCTTTATTTCATTTTGGCGAAAGAACTATAAATACTTAACCATCTTATTATTGAAATACGTAAATGTGAAATATGAAACTATTCTGTACCTAACAAAACAGTTTCACATTTCAGTATTTACAATTAAGTGCGTAAACATAAACATATATAAGCTTACAATGTATATGACATATTGTTTATACAATAACATGTAGTTCTCAGAACTAGAGGATCCCAGTAAACTAAGCATTACCTTGATATTCGACCACACTCGTTACACACCTCACGTGTAGTTCAGACGACTTATTTAAAATTCTCTCACTGATTCAGCATTCTAAACGAAGCCAGTTACACCTTAAAACATAACACTTTGAATATACATGCCGCACATATACTTTTGTGTGTGACCCGCATATGTAAACAGGCATGAAGGAACACTAATTGTTGGAAGAATTTTGGCTTTTTTTTGGCAATGTACAGATTGAGAAATACATTTTCGACCGGATAATATTTCGAAGTTGTAAATTTTAATTGTATCACATATTAATTTCGTATACTATATAAATTTATTCCTTTGTCAGTGGCATGATGGACTAACGACTTAAATGTGCAAACTGCCAATACCGGAATAAGTATTCCTAGGCTTTAGTTGTTCAGCATTGTACGGTGTTAGGTTTATGTCTATAAACTTTTGTATCGTCGTTTTCCACTTAGGGCTATAAACAGCAAGATGGTCTCTAGCAAGAGTAGCTTGTTTATACTGGTCAAATATTTCTTGATTTCTGTATTTACGATTTCAAATACAATACGGCAGATATTTTGTTTTCTTATCACAGACATATTTCGTGTAAATTTTTTTAAAAATAACCCGCCAGTGTACCTCACTCCTGGTGTATTAAATTATCAGTTGTCAGGAACCTTCCGTTGCGAAATGCCTTGTGAATTTTTGTGGTAGCTTATGTTCTATTATCTTGGAAAGAAATCGAAATTTAGATATTATTAAAGTTTTTTTATTGATTAAATTTAGTAAACTTTTTGAATAGTACAAATTGTTATTGACCAAATCTACAAAATACATTTGCAACTGTCTTCTAGAAAACAGAAAAGTGATAAAGTTTCTCAAGTCCAGCTGTACTGATGTTATCTTTATATCATGCGTTGATTTTTATGGGATCCGAAATCGGGTAGCTTTTTCATCGTTTAATAGGATAAACCTTATTGATTGTTTTAATGACCTAAATCAGAGGGTGGAAAAATAAGGAATTTTATTGGAATAAGGAGTTGAAAGGTGGCACACATACATAATGTAACTCTAATGATACTACGACATTACGGACACTTGTGGTCGATCTAAATGGAGATAGAAGTCGAAGGAATTTCTTAAGAGATTTACAACTATTACCTCATATTTAGACTGATTCATTAATAGAATGAGAGTTTTTAACCTTGAAAGAGACTGTTGTTTAAATGTTTGTAACACATAACAATGAATAAATAAAGCAGGAAATTACTTGTATATTGCATCCATTTTATCCAGTTAATTACTTTATATAAAAACTTTATTTTATTACATTTTAGAAATAAAAAGAAATGAAATATAAAGTTTTTACAAATAAAGCCGACGTCAGAAGACAGACTCTGAAAAGCAAAAAATAAAATAAATTGGTACCAAGTGTAATTAAATTCACACATTAATGTAAATATTAATATAAATGAATATAAAGAATTTTAAAATTGGTACTAAAATAAAAACATAAATCGTAATGAAAATAAATAACATTTCAGTGAAACAATGCATCGCGTTACTTAATTTAATTAATTTACTAATCAAAATGATGGCTACGTCATCTTAACGGAACATTGTGTTATTGTTAGGTTCACATTTCGGGAACATTATATTCTTTAGGAAGTTGCATCAAAAACAGTCAAACATAAATAAATAGACACAATGATATAAATTCCAGAATGTTTATATACGAGTACGCAGATAACCTCAGGAGATACTATCCAGAAAGATTTCATAAAATAGTTTAAAACAGCTCAAACAGTGATTACGTAGCTCAGTTTATGTTTATCAGTTTTATCACTCTCAAAGTTTAATTAATGTAAAGTAGTCTACGCTTTT
The DNA here is from genome assembly GCA_949316085.1 of Hypercompe scribonia. Lineage (NCBI taxonomy): Eukaryota > Metazoa > Arthropoda > Insecta > Lepidoptera > Erebidae > Hypercompe > Hypercompe scribonia. Next base: position 16,416,971 of record OX438979.1, read on the forward strand.
GATAAAAAAAACCCATTCGTAATGATCAAGTTCAAATCAAAACCAAACATGCTGATAAAAAAAGACGAAAGATAAAAATACAAGACAAAATTGCTTCGTATTCACAAGGTTTATTGGGCGCGCAACCTAATCTTAGTTTAATCTAAGGTTAACAACGATGCAACCAAATGGATGTGAAACATTCATATGTAAACAGCATTTTAATTATTCCCAAGAAAAGAGTTTATTAGTCAAAATATGTCCGTCAAGTGGTCGATAACAAGCTTTGAATAGCGGTCATTGATTCTTCGACACCTAGTGAAGCATACCTAAGTAGCTTTGTATGTAACGAAGTCATGTTAATTCTACGTTACCTATGATAATCGGGAAATTCTTAACTGTGGATGGAAGCGTAGAAGTTCATATTTGTATATTAAATGTATCTTATTAAAATACCATTGCAATTACTGGCGTTAAACAAGGTGTAACCGGTAACGCAATGAATATTAAAGTTCATTTAAGAAAAACTCATTTATTGTAAGACTTTTCTTTATGTAGAATTTTTTTTATAACTTTTTTAAACATCTAAATTAATGATAAACAATTAACTTGTGTTAAAAAAAAGAGAGTTTTATACTATGAACGAGTACCATATATATATATTGTACACAACTGCAAAAATTACTTGTCTTAACATTTAACTAAATTGAGTTTTATAAAAAAAAGTGAGCTGTAACTAACTATTTTGTTACTACCCACGACATGTTTGTGAAATGGCAAATCAAATGTGAAAAACATATAAAAGAATTATTATAACTACAGTATGAAATACATATTAAAATAAATGGCAATGGTAATTGCGGAACTTAGAAGTGTTTATCTTTAAAACTGTATTATTTATGTACATCCGTAATTTAAAGTTCATTATTCATGTAACTTTATCCTCTGTTCTGGAACTTTGATTTACGAAACAATGAAATTATATGTAATGTTATATTACAAATTTTTACATTGCGACCGTTAACTGAATTAAGTCTGCGAATAAATTTAGGTAGTAATTTTCTTTGCATAATTACAGTGATCTCGTACACTAAGATATAGAAGAGTTAAAACCCAAATGCAACGGATTAAATTATATTAATGTTACCCAGTTACTTTTGAAACTCTTAATCTTCTGTTAACGACCTGAGCTATAAAAATTAAAATGTAAGGAATGCCAACAGTGCAAGGTGGAACCGCACACCTGCGGTATAGATATCTATAAGTATTAGGACACGTACTTTGAGGTATGAACTTTCACGGCCTTCTAAAGTGATATGACCGGATCTATTTAAAAGGGACTTACTCAAAAGGAACTGAGAATCGAAGAGATTTTTATATTTCGAAATTTTTCGTTGTCGTCTGCGTTTAGTTTATAAATGCTAGTATTGTGTAATCAGAGTGTGGTTTTTTTATAGAAACCTACCAAAGTGACTCTATTCTGTCTGATGAAAAGCATAAATAGAATCTAAGAGGGGTGGTCGCCATACTCATTGAGAATGCAGACAATGATTTCACTATTTTAACAGGAAAATTTCTTTAATGAACTTATGACACAAAGAAAACCAAGACACAGAACAACAATTTGTGGATCACACAGTCTATGCCTATATCGGGATTGATCTCAAGACACTCAATGCAGTAGAAAGTGGCGAGGTAACCGCTTAAACCACTACACCATTCGTGCAGTCAAAGTTAGTCAAGTCTGGTCGATGTTAGGAGTATAGTTCAGGTAACTACATCTGATGATGAATATATTTTATTGTTAAAGAATGTGGTATCGTATGAATTAAGTCGTTAATTTATTTTTTAGCAAAATATTAACTCTGAATAGCATTAACTGGTGATCTTAATTGAAATTCTCGAAATCGTAATTATGCTTTACCTCCGATTGTCATATCCAGATATGTATTATTTTCAAATTTTATATTCTCGTTTATAAAGAATACTTTTTTAGAATCTAAATAATCAGCTTACTATAAGAGAGATGGTTAAGTCGAAATTGATTTTTTTTTAATTTGTACGTGTACGTTTTTCGAGATCATTTAGTTTTAACTTGCTCAAAAAATTAACAATGAATATCCGGATTTCCTGTACACGAATCGCACAAAGAGAGCGGCTTAAACATAAATAGACAACAAGCCGCCTATCTGCACAGAATCAAAACATTTACCTGTAATTTAACACAAGCAAAATTCTTCCCACAAAGATTCTTATCGAAAACCAGTCATACACCAATGCAATTCTATCGTCTTGCGCAAAACGACTCTCCAAAATTGCATTCCGGGCAGGTAGTTAACTCATTGATAGACTATTTAACTCTTATTGCCAATGTAGAAAGACGATATTCCATTGTGCGTGTCGATTTACAATGAGATTTATGGATTGTTGCCGGCATTTATAAGTTCCCCACCACTGCCTTGTTGCAAAACGTTGACTAATAGAACCGCTATGTTTAATTAGTAATTTTAATTCTATAATATGTAGATTTAAAATTTTAGATATATGTTTCAAACTTGAATTCTGATTATTTCTTTCCAATAACGAAGTGGCTCCGATTAGAGAACCCTACTAAATTATGGTTGTAAAATATATTGCTATTGTTTGTCAAATGTCTGATTACTGACTGATTTAGAGAAATTCAGAAAATAAAATCATATTCTTTACTATCATGTACTAATTGTAATGATGTCTATAATAGCGTTTTGGTCATACTTTGTAGACTTTTTGCGATTGATTCGCAATATCCATATCAATAACCAGACACAAGATTAATGTATCAATATCTATCAAGCCCACAATGGAGGGTAAAAGATACCGCGGTGAATAGAAAAAGGACTTCGTTCAAACTCCAAGAAGTAGTTTTATTACATTCTATTATTATTTCTGTTCTGTTGATGGAATGCCGAAAAAGGTGTGTCATTTACCTCGCGACAGCTGTCCCCCTAGTGAATGATTGCGAGCTACATTCAGATAGTTGGCAGCCCTGCGATGCTCCTATTGTATTTCGATTCTCATGAGCCAGCGTAACATCAGGTCGATTCTCAAAACTTTATTCTTTTGTGTGAACGTAGAAAGAATTTTAATGCTTCCGTTTGAACTTGGTATAAAATTTTACAATAGAATGGCACTCTATTGCGTAATGCCTACCCATTTGATAGTCGACTGTCATTTTCTTGGCTAATTTAATTTTCTGTACATGTCACATGCGTCGTGATATTATGTGTGTTTGCATACACAAGAAATGTTCATTCAAAACTGTTTTGTAAACAGTTTCTAGAAAATTTCGATTGATCTGTAAGACCCTAAGTTGTGTATAATCTGAAACGATAATTACTTTTTTTTTAAAGTATTATTATAACTTAGTAAAAACATTGGAATCACATCTCAGAAATTTTAGTGTTCGCGTGTGTAAAACCTACAAACACTAAAAGTTCTTACTAAATACTGTATTGAGATAAATTTTATGTAGTCGATTTATACGGTGAAGCTACATAAAATATAATCACACACTGTTTAAAAACGGAACGTTGCTCAAATATATTAATTGAAAATTGCAATGTATACTTGTCAGCTGATCGAATGTTCTTGTTTGTGTTTGATTGTTTATACATCCCTATACATACCTAGTCTTGCCATAAATATTGTAATAAAGAAAAAAGAAAATTGTTAACTGCAAATAACATTTATTACTTTTACAGTGTGTCAGTTTAATACATAAATATAAAACAATTAAAAATATAAAAAGCTTATTCGAAGTGGTCTCCATTGGCTGCAATACAGTCCTTTAAACGATGAGGCCAGTTATCAATAGAAGCACGCACTCTTTCCATGGGAAAATTCTTCACTGCCAATCGTATAGATTGTTTTAGGGACTCCAAATTATCATGGCGTTTAGAGCAAGCTGTACTCTCTAAAACTGACCACAAATCATAATCCAGCGGATTAAGATCGGGACTAGACGACGGCCAGTCTTCAGCTCTGATGAAGTCCGAAACGTTCGATTCCAACCAAGACTGCGTGGACCGAGCTTTATGACCCGGCGCCGAGTCTTGCTGGAAGGACCATACTTGGTTATTGAACATGGTGATGTTAAGGGGCTTAACTACCTTCTCAAGAATGGTATCTTGATACACTTGTGCCGATGTTTTGATACCTTTTTCACAAAAATATGGCTCAGTCACTCCTTCATAGCTAACACCCCACCAAACCATCACTGAAGTCGGATAATGTCCACGTTGCACTCTGTCGACTAATTGGGAAGCTTCCTTAGAGCTTTGAGCATAAATACGGTCATTTTGTTTGTTAAAATGTTGCTCAATTGTAAAAATTTTCTCATCCGTAAACAAAATTTTTCTGTGACCTCCCTTTGCGTACCGCTTCAGTAGTTGTTTCGATTTTACCACCCTATTCTTCTTTAAATTATCAGTTAAGAAATGGCCAGTGCGTCTCTTATAGGCTGCAAGTCCTAAGTCATCTTTTAAAATACGCGACATGGTTCTAGGTGCTATCTTCATTTCCCGAGATAAAATCTTTTGCTTTCGGACAGGATTTCTTCGAATTCTTTCCCTTACTGCTTTGACCACCTTTTTCGTACGAACACTACGTGGACGGCCAGATCTTTTTCTGTCACAAACAGAGGAGGTCTCATTGTACCTATTAATAGCCCGGTACACAAACATTTTACTAATACCAAGTGTATGGAGAGTTTTAAAAATTGCATTTGGCTCCATACCTACTTTGTGTAATGCTATCACAGCGATTGGTTCTCTTTATCACCCCACACCATTTTAATATCGCAAAATATTTTACAATGTATTGGCGCCAAAATGAGAAAACACAATGAACAATCGTATAAAAATGACAGATTCGAAATTCAAATGTAATATTTTTTTATAATTAAGTGTAACAGTATTTATGGCCAGACTAAGTATATATAAAATACATGAAGACATAAATCCTGCTGTTTTGCATGACTTACTAGTATACTCTATCTTTGCGGTGTAATTTACGCTTTCCATCAGTCACTATCATCATCATCATCATCATTAACAGCTTTTATTAGACTACTGATGGACATAGGCCTCTCCATGGTAAGGAGATTTATTTCTAATTTTCGTTTTCTTAGCAATGATGTTGTCCTGTGTATTTTGTCCCTTCGTTGCCTCTTATTACATCCATGCGATGAGTAAGGACGGTGACACTTAGTATTCTTAAACCGTCATCACACTGAGTCTATCACCTATAACGTTTTTGCATATGCGACTGTTATCGCATTGCAATGACACTAATTTGTCAATATGTAGTCCCGCAGCTAGCTGAAATACATAGTTGCGGATTTATAGTCCACAAACAAGTTCAGACGAGTTATATTTTACAAACACCAGTCAATCATGTGTCTTAATGTGACACTTCCCGGAATTAACCCATAATGATATAAGAACAGGCGATCAAGCTGAATAATAAAATTCTTTACAATTAAACAGTATACGTAGGTATACATTTTAGCGACCGACCGTGGGAATCTATGTTGGCTGACGCGAATCGTCGAATCCATGCAAAATCCTGTTTTATTTTGAACATTCACTTCATTTTGTACAATAACAAGACGAGAACTATATACGAATAAGCTGTGTAGTGTTTTGTGAATTTGGAATATTAAAAAATAAATGTAGATAATGTTTAATGAAACACAATACTAAGAACTGTTAATTGATCTGCTTCGTTGGTGTAGAAGCTAGCGTAAGCGACTGCCAATCAAGATGTCCGTTCCCGAGTTGGGTCAAAAATGTTTGTTGCGTTTTTCTTTCTAGGAATACCTACTAAGAACTTGAAAGTTTGACGATGCTTCACGCCTGTGCTTTGAAGGGCACGTTAAACTTTCAATCCTGGTTGACATGAACATCTAAGAGTACCTAAGAGTCTGAGAAGTCAGTACCCTCAAATAAACTGAAAACAAGTTCAAATTTCGAATATAATTCACCCTTTGGATGGCAGAGGTTCGATATAAGTCGATCTGTGGAAAAACTAATATTCAGGTATAACCGGTTGAGCTAGTAGTCGACCCCAAATAATCTTAGGAATAATAGAGGCTAGAAAAGATGACTAAAACTGTTTATCCTGTATATGGTTTGTAAACAGGATTACAGCGTTTAGCATAGACCTCATTAGAATACTAGATAACTCCTATGACTCCTTATAGCAGGTTCACTGCACCTTCTTATAGCAGGTTACTTAGTAGAACAGTATTCAATACAAATGTTTAGTTGTTACTCTGTAAGAATTGCATCAATTATACAGACATTCGATTTCATCCAAAATACATATAAGACCTCTTTCTTCTGTAGGTTCTATAAAGTTGTAAAGTAAGATGATATTATGGATTTAATTTTGCAATAAGCTAACTCACGTATGCGAAATATTGCTGCGGTTGCAACTTATTATCTACTGCGCAATTAACAGCTCGAGGTTAGAAGAAAGCACTAGTGTTACAGGACGGGACTTAAAATTTTATATAAGTAATATAACACATACAAAGATGTTGTTGATGTACTCCTAGGCCGATTTCAACGGAGACCAGCGAACTACGTAGATGTTATAGTCCACAAAGGTGCACTCTCTGTTCCCCGACTCTCACAATCCGATGGGCCGGTTATCCAATGGGTTTATATGTTTTCCGAGGCATGGCTATTATTAAATATTTCTATAACCAGAAAAACTTAATAGCACGAAGGGCAAACGAGTTGACGGTCAGCTCATTGTAAGTGACTATCACCGCCTGATGATCATCTAAACATCTGCAACTTAAGAATCACAAGTGAATTATATTCCCAGAATCAATGTGAGCAGCCCCTCTTATACACCAGAGGGCAGGCACTCAGAGGGGTCTGGATGTCGTAATAACAAATGTTTCCGCATACTTCTTATCACAGGCGCGAAGTGGCTTACTGTAAAGTTTTAGTAGGTCCGATTCCGACACACCACCCTACTGCAAACTCCGATGAGCAGACGGCCCGAAGGGGTTTTTCACACACAAAGAGGACTCCGATAATCTCACTCATTTGGTGAAAAACAATGAAGCTTTTTGAACAATTTTCTGTTAGGTTTAGATTTTACTCCAGTCTAATTGTTTCATAAACATTTAGAACATAAGAATAAAGAAACATACAAGTCATAAGTATAAAGCCAATTTATGTATAAATTCATAAATTAACAATAATGTGCAACGAATCATAATAATATACAGTTCTTTAATAAGCGTTGGCGTTGAACATCAAAGGTCACGCTTAAAAAAAAGTTTTTACAAAGGTAGAAGGATATTTCTGGCATTTGGCGCATGTGTAACCCCCTATAATTACAAAAGGCGCCAGGTGCTCGAACAGAAGGCGAGGCACGTGCGCCTAACATCTGCTTAAGAAAAAAGTATTCATAATACTATACTTATACAGCTGGTTCAGTCGGAGATGACAAAGAGTATGTCTTGCATATATGACGTATGTATATGTACGTTTGTTGAGTTGCATCAGCTGATCATTTTATTATGACACCATTAAATTACAGATTAAAATTAAGTCATAGTAGTTGGTACAGTGAAGCTGAGCACAATCGCTGAGAATAGCATTACACCTGCTATTAACCTTTGTCATGAATGAAGAAATAAGCAAATTTGTATGTTATAGAGAGAAATATATTTTAATATTTCTCCGTTGGGTTGTTAACAATATAATTCTAAAAACAATAAAACAAGCTCTTGTTGAAACAATAATTATAAGCAATGAAGTAAGGTATTTCTGTAAACAAATATCAGTTCTGAGACCGTGTTATAGTAATACAAAATGTATAAATTCAAGACGAAACAGAATATTACAGCAAAACTAATTTTTTACTGTTTTACGATTCTCTTTTACTAATTAAACATGGTTTTTCGCCGATTATAACGTGCATTTGCAATCCATAATGCCGCCTTTAGTCACCTAATGCAGCGCAGGTCGGATTTGTACGTTTAACCCCATAAGTTTCCATCAATTACTACCACATTCAAAGACTTTCCGTGATCAATAATTAACGTATCCTTATATAGCTGCTTAAGTAACTATTCCGCTTCACTGCGAGAGTTCTTACATGTAACTGTTTAACTGTTAGAGAGTACATAATAAATAAACTTTAAAATCAAAATAAATTTTATATACTACTCATTTATATAATTGATAATTCTGTTAAATCAGAGTTATAAACTGAATACGCTGTTCATGCAACTCCTCATAAGGCCTGATAGCTCATTTAAACTGCTAATTTAGTCATAAAAACTTATTTTATATGGTGTTAGTTCTGAAATAAATTTTAGTCCAGTACTTATTTATCCTGCGTGTGACAAAATATCCAATCTTTTGTCTCTTTTTTTTTTTGAGGATAAAACAGACTTGGATATCTGAGTGACTGATTAATACGGTTGGGACTGATTAGACGAATTGCCGAACAGTGATTTGTTTTTTGTCAAAGGGATGCCCTTACTCTATCCGAAATTTACGGCCGCAAGGTCAAATTGTACGTGCATGAACAAGGCTTTGATCTCAAACAGCTTTAATGTAATTCAGCCCTCAGAAATGTAAGTCATTGAAATGCCGGAAGAATGTGTTTTTTTTATCGAACTGTGCCAAATAATAGACTTTTAGATCCGTTTTCACTACATAGAAGTTGTTTCTTGCCGTACCTGCAATTTCTGGTTGGATATCGCTTTTGAATATATAAGAAAATGAGAGGTCTTTTACACGCTACACACTCTTTTGGGTGACTATTGTAGGTGTTAAGAGTTAAACCAATTAAACAATATATTTTCTGTTTATGTTCAATGACTGAAAATTCATTGTATAGAAGTTTTTGACAATGAATGTATTTTTTACCCGGACTATTAGATTTTAAAGAGTAGGTAGAATTAATAGAGACGTATGTTCTTTAACTTAACGTTACATTGTATTATTACGTTCCTTGTTACAGGATTGCCATGGACCCGAGTCAGAAGATAAAGCGGTAGCTGATGAAGTACAGAACTATGAGCTCATATCTGGCTACCAGAATGACACTCACACTACTGTAGAGTTTAGGAGACAGCTCGACACCTGTGATAGTCAGGACTTTATTATTGGAGTAAGTTTCATTTCCATACACATATTTCCAAATGTTTTACAGCCATATTTATAAATAATCAAAACGTTTAAATTGTAATCGCTAGTTAAGTCGAGCGATGTCACACGGTCTTAGCTAATGGTTAAGGTTCTTAACATTCTAAAAGAAGTAAGATACAGTGAATTTTTGTTAGAATTGCTTCAGCACCACTGGAGAAGTACTGTTCTTTGTGTACGAGAAAAAGACTGGTCTCACTGATGTGTTGCAAAATAGTTGTGTTGCGATGTGAGGCTGAGTGATGCATCTGGTAACTGCCTCTGTAGCCCGTGTATGTTTTTAAATATCTACGTTTAAAAAAAGTTTGCTAAGTGCCAATTTTTTCCCCCTATCATATAATATTATTATAAGATGATGATCGTAATAAAGATTAAACTCCCATCACTTCTTAAGTACTAAGTTTTCTTACTGTTTTCTACTTTGTCGTGTTTACATTTCATACTACCGGCCTTATAAATTATTTTTTGTTTAGATTTCTATTTACTAAGAATATTTATAGACTGTGTAATAGTAAGTTACGATTTACTAAATAAGCTACCTAAATAAACGTAGATTGATTTTAGATTAAATAGCCTTTGTTTTATAACTATTTTAATTCATACTTGTATCTTGCAGGAGGACACAACGCAAATCCTTTGGTCGTTAGGCCCTCCAGGCTCTGACGGACAGTTGCCAAAACACGTGAAAAGTGGATCCAGGCCGTTACGACTTCTGCAGCCAGTTTCAAAGCCTGAATCCATACCACTAATGCATTGGGATGTCCGATTGACAAATGTAAGTATTAAGAATTCTTTCGTTATTAAAATGTAGAAATACAAGGACCTTAACGTACATGACTTTGTTCACTTAGAAAAGTACAAAATTAAAATCGGAATCAAGGAATTGTTTTTTGTGCTTTATATTTACTATTAATAATTATTTATGAGTTTAAATATATGGCATTTTCTACGTTATCTAAGTTCATTTGACATATGAGTACATTGTTTGTTACTATATTGTATAATATATAAGATATGTTTACGTCACATAATACATCTATACCTATTGAGCGGATTTTTTCACGGACCGTTTTTCTGTACACTGATTGTTTCTAAAAGATTAACACAGTGCAATGAACGTTGCAATTTTCGAAGTTACCCCAACATTACGAGTACATTACTATACGTTCCATAACTCTACAAATCCATTGCTTAAGTTCAAAAATTTTATTTGTTCTTTGACATTTAAGAGATTATTGTGGAAGGAAATGGTGATGTCAATAATCATTGCTAGTTTTTTTGTTATAATTAGTACACTTATTAGCAACAATAATCATTAATAATGATAAATTGATTTAAGTACAATGTTGCAAGACGAATCTTAAGAATGGAGCTCGTTCCTGCAGTATGACACTTGAGTCAGAAAGTTATATTTAAGATCAAGTTGTTGATTGACTATTATCCTAGGCAATTGGTTAAGTGTATGCAAATACTCAACGTTTGCAAATCGAGAACAACCGGAAATTATTCGCCTTAGAGATTCTCCGGGACGACGCCGTGTCTGACAAATGTCAATACGGAAATTTCCTGTGGTTAAAAGACGATTTAACAGTCATTGTTAAGTTACAGGTAACATAAGACTGTAAAGAACTTTATATGTTTTCAAGTGACTTATTACTATTGAATTGTTAAAGGAAGTATTCGAGGAAGATTTGCACTGAATCATAAGCATGACATGGATGTTAATTTATTCATAACAGGCCAAATTAATCCTTAATATACTTATAAAAGACCATACTTTTCTTAATGCTTCAAAATCTATTGAATACTGCAGGTTTCTGCCAATTTTCTTTTGCCAATTTCCTTTTTTTTTAGAGTAGAGCGTCATGTTAATTGCCATATGCAATGCGATACATAGTAAAGTACCGGAGCATGCATTAATAATACAATAAAAAACCATTAGCCTAAAAATACCCCCTTCACATACACTTTCTTTGTGTGTAAGAATGATACATTAAATAGTTTTTTTTGTATTTTCAGCTTACAATCCCTCAAGTAATGGCTACCCTGTTCTGGTGTAAAATTTTCAAAGTACCTGACCTTCCTAGAAAGCATCATATCGTAGGATACGAACCTTTGATAGACAGTAGACCTCTAAGGAACAATGTACCAGTCCACGTACCGAACAGTCAGTCTCCAGTACATCATATGGTGTTGTACGAATGTGCCGAGGATGATGATAAACATCTGTGGAATAGTTGGACGGAAAGTGATGGGTACTTTGGACCGAATAGACCAAGTGCTTGGGCAACGTGCGCCACGCCGATCGCTGCGTGGGCTATCGGCTCTCAAGGTGAGAAAGAACTCCTATATTTTCACTCATTTACTAGATTTTTATGATTTTCTTAAGGCAGTTCTATTCTATTTTAAATTATAATTTTTTATTTTGAAATGAAAATGTAATAAAGACATAATAGTTGGTACAGAAAAATAAAACTATTATCAATTAATAACTAATTAACATACTTCGGGCTATTGTATTCCAAACTTAAGTAGACTTTTGGTTACCCCAATCTAGACTTAAGATAGTATGCGATTTTTTCTTGTTATACAATGGAACTAAAGGATATGCAACAACTAATAATATTGTTAATTTATTCCTATCAAAATGATAATCAGAACATCAAACAAGACTAAATATGAAAATCCAGGTAACATTATAAGGGACTCGTGCCTGTTGTTGTAATATGCCAGAGCACAACCAACCTCTGTTACGAGTTACCAGGCCCCTTCTCTAGGTACCTTTATCCACTAAACTAAGTTCTTAGGATACGATTTATACAAAAAATGGAAATTATGGTTACTGACGTTTTGCTTACTGAAGTTTTGGTGAAACTAGGAACTTTGAGAGTGTTTATGTGGAACAATATATGCTGTGGTAGTGTATGACTGTGTGTGGCATGGCAGACAGTGCCCATTTGAAGAATGTGTTACTTTGAGTTCGATCAATTCAACAAGACATTAGTAGCAACTTATACTAAGTAAAAGCGAATGCTATAAAAGCATTAACGTACTTGTAGCTTTTGCGTTTTACGTATCTATGTGTGAGGGTGGTTACTTGCAACGGCTGAATCGTCTACTCACTTGACCCCTACTACTTATATTTTTTTTGATATTCAACAAACAACATTTTAACGTAAATTGAGTACATAAATATCTTCTTTTATAAACTTCGCAAATTATCTTATAGATGTTACAATAAATATTTCAACGCGCCACACATTTCTTGACTAACAAATAAAGTTTAACAATTCATTCTCCAAACATTTGTTTTCATAATTCCCGTTACGAAGTAAATAAACTTATGATTGTGTTCGGAGTTAATTAATTGTTTAAATAATTTCAGGCGAATTCCTCCCCGAGAACGTCGGCATACCTCTGGGCGAGAGAGGTGGAGTGTCTTACTACATGCTTGAAGTTCATTATGATAATCAGGCTCTGCATAATGGTAAGACATATTTTGTGAGACAGTACTCGTCTTGTCTTCATAGCTTTTCTTCACATTTCGGTACTAAATGTAACGAAGTGTAAATAAGATAATTACTTTATTTAAACTTAACCAAAATTGTTTCCTTTTGTTCCCGTACTGTTAGTATATACCTAACTATATGATGATGAGGTATTAGCCCAGTTTCAATGGAGACCAGTTAGTTATACAGGTGATATTATAGTGCACGAACACAAGTGCACTTTTTAATGTGTTTCCTTCCCACTACAATCCCGGGAACTTTAAGCGGGGCGTGAAAAAGAATCTCACTAGGCCGCCATAGCGTGGGTCGCCATACTGCACCGTCTTCATTCGCAGTGAATACCGCTCTTGGATTCTGTTCATGCTTTCCATCAGGCAGAATAGAGTCACTTTAGTAGGTTTCTATAATTTAAGAAAAAAAAGTTTTTTTTGATCCCACACACAATCCGATAATACGGTTATCCGACATGACCGGGTAGAGGTCACACGTAGGACCGACAGCTTAACGTGCTAACCGAAGCACGGGGGTTAAGACTCCAAATTTCAAATTTCCAAGAATATTTCTGTAACCAGAAAAACTTAATAACACTTCTAGACCCGACCCGGGGATTAAACCCGAGACCTCTAGAGTGGCAGTCGCATACGCTAACTATATTTAAAAATTGTAAACATTTGAATAACCTAATTTGTGTGGATGCTACTGCACTAGATCTTGCCATGAAATTCGTTATTCATTAAGTTTTAATAACATGCATACCAATTAAAGTATTTTAGGTAAGTAACCATAAGTATGTATAACAGTAAAAAAAATTTCTGAGATATTAAAGACAATGAAAAAAATAGGTTCGAATATTTATTACTCATGTTTGCTACTATCTTTGAAAAAAGTTAATAAGCTAAAGCAAATAAGCCGTCGACCATAAGTAGAGCAGTTTTCTCTTAATTCAGATGTCGAATATTCCCACTACAATAAAAACACTATTTTGTTTGTATTACGATGTTATTTGTTCGACAGTACTAGACAACTCGGGCATCAGGATACATTACACATCAGCCCTTCGCCAACACGACGCGGCGTTGTTGGGTGCAGGTATAGGTGTTTCAGCACTACACGTCATACCACCAAAGCAAAAGCAGTACAGGACTGTCGGGATCTGTAGCCCTGAGTGTACCAATGAGGTCAGTAAAGTCATGGTTTTTAAGAAAAATTACATTTTGTTTTCTTGAGTGCATAAGACATATGAGAATAAAGCCAATTATTTTGTTGATTTTGTTAATCCGATCATTATATATACTTTTTGTTTTTTTATTTGTAAGTGGGCACGGGTATATAATAGATTTTCTATAGGTATATGTTTATTTTGCCAATCATTTGACGAAACAGATTGTTTCGATTGTATTGTGCCAAAACAAGCGCACACAAATTGAGTTAAATAATTTAAATATTATACAAATAGCAAAATTAAAAGCTATTATTTTGTTAACAGACTTTACCTGAGGAAGGAGTAAATATTGTATCAGTCCTTCTACATGCACATGGTACTGCAACAAAGATTTCATTGAAGCATGTCAGAGGCGAACAAGAGTTGCCAAGAATATCTGAGGTATAAATATTTGATTTTGCGCCATCTATTAACTATTACTAATATTAGTTTAGCTTTTACTGTAAAGTAGTGCCATCTTGTGTATAAAAGCGAAATTAACATAATATTCAGTTGTTGCGTTATAACTTTCAAATTACGAAACAGATGGCAGCATTAGTTAATTTTTTTTAATAAATATTGCATTACCTTCAAAAGATGGCTCTTTAATTTGTTGAATATTTTCAGGAGAATTATTACGATTCACATTACCAACAATCTCGTATCGTACCCCGTGGTAGGAAGTTCATGAGAGGAGATACACTGATTACAGAATGCACTTATGACAGTACTTCGAGGGATAAACCTATATTGGGAGGCTATTCTGCTAAACAGGTAGGTTGAAAATAATATCTTTATACTTAATTTTAAAACGAAATTTGTCAGTCATCAGTGAGTACTGATCGAAAAAACTCAAAATAACGTGATTTTGCTCATACATTTCAAATTTCTTAAGAAGTCCAAATAATATGGTAATAGTTTTCTTTGAGAAATGATCTGAAAAATTCTTATATTACAGAGGTACGAGTTCTAACGTTCTTGCTAAGGAGAGGCCTATGTCCAGCAGAGGACAGTAAAAGGCTGTCGATATACGAGTTCTAATAGCGTTGATTACTGTTTCAGGAAATGTGCCTGTCCTTCATCTTGTATTATCCACGGACCGAGCTCGCTGGTTGCTACTCCATGACGCCTGTAAAAGAATTTTTCGAAACGTTCGGAGTCAAAGAGTTCTATGGGCTGAATTTTACGCAAGTGGAAAACATATTTTTGTCCTCAGGGTATGTAAACTTGAATAGTTTAGATAGTATAGCTTACTTTAGCACACACTAAAGAAGCGTATTTTATTTGTAGCTTAGTCGTCACTAAACTAGTCTTCTTTATTCGCTAATGAACTATCTATACGCAACAACTTTTTATTAGTGGCTTTGTTCATGCTTATGTCAATTTTGCCTACTAATTTTCTTTGATAAAAATTAGATGTTGCACAGACCACATTCTCTCTGAAAACTCAATGGATCTGCTCGACTGTTAACGTGATTGAGTTGCAAAAATATATAGATCCTTCCTCGCAAACTATCGCGTTTACAATATGAATGGTTTTTTCAATATTTCAGAAGTTTCGAGAACATTCCTCTTCAGCCGTGGTTAGAGCACGCCGGCGACCATCTTGTCAATGAAACAGCAGAACAAGGCAAGGAAGGTGACGACCAGGGCGTCGGACTTATGAGTAAGTTTGTCTGACTAGTTACATTAACAGTGAACGTTAAACTTACTTAGCGTGAAGATAGCATTTTTGGAGTTACTGATTAAAGTATAAAACTAATGTATTGAAATTGATTACGATGAAAGGTTATTAATGAACAAGAGCACAGTCTCAACTGTGTAGAGAAAAAATAAACAACACTATCTAGTCTATGTATTATAAACATGGCAAAAGAAAGCGTACTGGAATATTATAAGACTGATTTTTAATTGTTTTCTTCGAATTTGTAATGATTTATTAAAAAAAAGTTGTGGTCGGTTAAAAGTTATCGTTGGTTAAATCATTTACAGTCACTGCCTCTCTCCCAACGGCTATATCGTGGCGTAATATTTTCTCTGTACTTTCTCAATAAATTTAACTTCATACAAAAGACACTATTCAATTCTGGGAAACTGTACCACATTTAATCAAACAAAAAACTAGTTACAGTGTATATTAGTGTACATTAATAATTCACAAAAACTTTTTATTTCAGAGGAGCTTGTGATCTGGGAACCTTCAGAGTTCAGGAATAAGTCATTCATGGCCCACTTGAACGAAATGCCTTGGGCTGAAACATTGCTAACAGAACAAATTGAGAAGAGATTGTATAAAGGCATGCACATGACGTTTTGCAAGAAGAAGGATGATACCTGGGGAGTGGTACGTTATATGTATTTTTTTTTTAATAAACGACAACGCCCATATTAGAAATAAATCCTGTGTCGCGGGGACTTTACAAATATATAAAAAACGGACACATAGAACTCCCAGACTCAGAACAACAATTTGTGGTTCACACAAAGTATTGTCCCATGTGGGGTTTGAACCCACAACACTCCGCGTAGTAGTGAGCGGCGTGGCGACCGCTTAAACCATTTTTTTTTTAACCTCTGGAAACCCCTTCGGGCCGTCACCCCACCGGGGTTTACGGCGAGGTGGTGTGTCGGAATCGAACCGACTAAAACCACACGGTGTGCCACTCTGCGCTTGTCATAGGAAGGATCCGGGAACAGCTGTTATTACGACATCCAGACCGCTTAAACCACTAGGCCAACCGTGCAGGCATATATTCCTTAATAGTCTATCCTTAATTAAATCCTGATATTATGTTGTTTAAATAGTACCTTAAAGAAATAATAGATCCAAAACAATACTATGTATAACGTGATTAGGTTTTCTTAGACAATCCTCGGCAAACAATTTGTTTGTTTCGACAGGTCTGTCTGTCTGATGATAAGTCACATTGATTGCTAAGCTCTAAGGTTGTACTTTCGATTCCTACACAGAATGATCGATAACATGTAAGGAACACAGTCATTTTTTCTGTGTTTGGATCTAATTTATCTATAATAAGGATGAAAAAATTTATTTTGAATTCTAATCTGTTAGACCAAATTTGTTTTTACACAGTCAAGCACCTGAAAATATTACATAGTTCTTAATCAAATCAAATCTAAAAATCTAAGGCTGAAATTAATTGTTACAGCCAATTGAGATACAAAATTATCCAGTTTACAAGGAGATATCGAGCAACGAAACTGCGGAGAAGTCCTGCCATCACAAGAGTATGCGGTTACCGTCGGTAACGAAGGGTTCATCAACAGCCCTTATGTTCAGTTGGACAATCGTACTGGCTTTATGTTCAATGTTAATTATTGCCCGGTAATGAACAATAGCTTCTAAAAATTGGTACAGATATGCGAGATGAAAAAGCATTGACTGAATTAAGTACTGCTTATATTTCAAGTTGGCAATACTTTTTCTTTTCTAACAATATTTTGACAGATATAAGGCTGGACCTTATTGTCAGATAACAATCATTAGTCGATCATTGATTGTAAATAATTTCAATCATTTCTAGTATGTATTTTTATATTTTGTTGAGCGTTTCATAGATTTTTATTATTTCATTCTTGCCAATATCTTTTCAAGTGTTTTAATACATAATTAAGTGCCTTAGTGTAGGTGCCTTATGGTCGGCAATATTATATGTGTTTACAAGGTGTTTAATAAATAAGAGTGCAAATTCTCCCCGCATATCTGGACCAATCTTTGCACCAGAACCAGTGGTTATATTGTTTTTTTTACTATGTGTGTACTATTGAAGTTATCGACAGACGACAAATTGAATAGTATTACCCAGCCAAATTATGTATCATAATTTGCGAAAATATGTACAGTTATTTGTGTAACATTTTAGTGTTAAACCAAAGCTGTTTAAAACGGTTTTTGTAACACTTATTGAGTGGATGTTTTTGTGATTAATGTACTTATGAGTTTTGCTCATGTATAGAGCGAGTGTGTACAATGCTATAATTTTGTTCATTTTTTCCATGTCATGCATCTTTTTAAGGAGAGGTCTAAGTTTAGCAGTGAACTATTAAAGGCTGGTTGGTGATGATGATGATGATATATCTTGTACTGAGACTTATTAATTACCCGATAAAATAACTATGTCACGGGGTTTTATATGGTAATTTCAATATTACCGGTTTTTTAGTTTTTAGTTTTTGTTCGGTTCAGTCATTTTTAAAACAGTCACTGCTTTGAATAACATTGATGTACTGAATTATAAACCTTGTAACGCCTGAAGTTTCAGGAATTTGTTGACTATCTGTACCAATAGGTTGATTTTTTTAAATATGGTAGAATTTTGCAAAAATGAATTGTATTTTTGACTTAAACTTAAAAAGTGTGTAATTATTGGATACTGGCATAACATTACTGGATAACTGAAACCTTGAAATTAAAAAAAAAATGGTTTATCCTAATGACTACATAACATATGTTATCCGAGTTTTGTAGCGTAACACATGACACAGTGTAAGTTTTTACTATTTATGAATTTCAATCCTATGAATTCTTAAATACAAAAAAAAAAGCCAGTGACACTATCATTCCTGCTAAGAGTTTTGACATGTGAGAAAATATTGTCACAGACAAATATCATTTTTAGCTATGAAGTTCTGTGTTCTTTATCTAGATCAGTTGTTTAAATTGTAGTCGATGTGACATTTGAGATAGAGACTCAACACGCAATGCAATATGTAATTTGAAGTCTGAAAGTGTAGAGCGTAAATGGTTAAATGGTGGAGGAAACATCTAACCAATTGTAAGGTTCCAATGCAGTTAAGTAGTTTCTATATTTTTTCTCTGATTATGTTTTTAATTTATTGTAGGAAATTAGTGAAGTTTGGAATCTCGATGCGTAAATTTTTTATCGATAATTTTATGCGAGCGAATAGTCAAATAAGACTATATATTTTGAGAAAGGTCGAATCTTAATGCAAAAATTCCATACAAACAAAATATGTATTTAGTAAAAACAAACGAAACCCGTTTTGGTTCATCAAAATACCTAACTCCGTTTTGTATCAAGTTTTGGGAATGATATCACCGCATTTGTCGAGTAGATCCTTATTCAAATTAATTTGCATTTAAATAAAATAGTGAATATCACTAAACGTGGACACGAATTTCAAATGATTTTCTTTTAAAATTCGACTATTTCCTTTGTTGACTGATTCTTTATAAAAATATATGACATAATCAAGGTAAAATATCATTTTTGCTACAATTTCTGTAAGCTTATTTCGCATAAATATTAGTTTACATAATATAGGCTGTGCTTACCTAGCTCCTTAATACTTTGAGGTCTAAATATCATGTCAGACTGAATAAACTTACCCATTTTATAAATTCATTCTCTTTTTTCAACAGCTGCTCAATGAGGCATCTTATAGAAAAAAAAACAAATTGAGATTGCTTCTATACTACGATTCACGTTGATATTATAATACAGTTTTTAGATTTTTTGTATAACCTATACACAAATTTCATTGTTTTGGAAAATGTGACAGATGGAGGTAATTTTTGTCATTTTATTGCGTTAATATTTGAGTTCCGTTTAAAAAATGACAAATGGTTTTTTTTGAATTGTTATTTTTTTTCTTCAAAGTATCAAAATTTTTTGAGGTAAAAAAAATCATCACACTTGATTGTATTTGCTTATTTTAATTAATGAAGTTTTAGTTCTAAGATTACGCTTAGTAATTAAGTTTTATTTATTTAAAAGTCAATAAAATGTTTTATTAAATTAAATAAGTACATGGTTTTATTATGTTAATGTAAGTGATGATACTCTTGATGATTGTGTTCCGGTCTAGGTTCTTGTGGCACACGAACGACGGAATGTGTGGTGTAATTATAACTATATTTATAAGAGTTGCTAAATGAATTATTCCAGCTATAATTGTAATTGTTAGCGTCTCCAACTTTATTATTGTTTGATGTTGTCTGGCTGACTGCTTGAGCTGAAAATCTAGAATTTATTCCAGGATTTGAGTTGGAAACGGCGACATTACTGGCAAATCCCGAGCTTGAACTTGAAAATCCCTTATTCGGCAATGTAATACTTGGAGTTACTGATCCCGGGTTTTGATTGATAAATCCTGGGTTTAATGTTGTTAATCCGTGATTAGGGATTTTAAATACTTGCTGAACGTTTGAAGGCCTAGAACTGGTGCTGGCGAAGACCTGGTTTGAATTGCTGTTAACATTGTCATTGCTTTGTGGTCTGGAATTTTGTTCAGTATTTGTGTAAACTAGAGCAGGGTCAGTGAGAACAAAACCGTTGATAGAGTTAGTAAACCCTTTATTAGGGTTCGATAATCCGTTGTTAGAATTCACAAATCTATTATTATTCTGCGAACTTGTTTGAACGTTAGGAAAACTATTAAAGCTAGAAAATCCTTGGCCGGTTGAAAATTCTGGATTATTGTTTGAACCTCCTTGGTTACTGTTTGAAAATCCTTGGTTATTTGGAATTCCTTGGTTACTATTTCCAAATCCTTGGCTACTAACAGAAAATCCCTGGGCTGGAACACCTTGGTTGCTATTTACAAAGCCTTGGTTATTCGAACTGCCTTGATTATTTGCAAATTGTTGGTTGTTTGAGATAACTCCACCATTACTTTGTGGAATAGGATCGACGAATGCGTTTGGCCTTTGTGGGTATGATTGAGGATTCTTCCTGTGACTATCGAGAGCTTGCCAGTTGATGAACCAGAAGGGCTGCTTATCTATAGGTAGTTTACTTAACCGGTCAATGAGATCTCTGTCTCCGTTTGCCTCGATAGGCAATTTTTGTGTTGTTCCTTCACCGAAACTGCAAAAGAAAGGATTGCTTATAAAATACTTTTTTGTACGATTACGAAGAATATCGTAACTTAAAATTGTGTTGTCATTTATATATTATCATCATCTGAGCAGAAAGAGTTCATTTCTTGAATGAACTCTTGAATGGGGTACATGTACTGTACCCCATTCAAGGCTCTCCACCACGAATCGATCCTGTGCTACCCTTATCCATTTTTTTTTTTTTTTTTTTTGAAGAGACTATTCCCGCGCTATGAATAAATCCTGTGTTGCGGGGGGACTTAACACACATACAAAAACGGACACAAAAAACATTCAGACTTAGAACAATTATTTGTAGATCACACAAAGTGCTGTCGCATATGGGGATCGCTTCTACAGCACTTCGGAGCAGTATGAAGCGGCGAGGTGATTGCTTAAACGACTACGTCAACCGTGCAGTCGAAATCATTTTTATCATGACATATTTACTTTATGCATTAAATATTTTAATATGGTACTATTCATTGTCAGTGCAGCACCTAACAACCTTGTTTAACAGTATTAAATTCAGTGATGAGTGATGGTATGTTTCTTGCCGTTGTAAGTTGCAAGTATAGGTTGCAGTAATGGTTAAAGCATTATTCCAAATAAACCCGAGTGCATAAAACCTAATCTAATCTAACACATGATGAAGAGAAACACAACATCCTCAACACTTTTGTTAGAACTCTTCTAATCTTAACGGGAGGGTATATTATGAACCTAGTCATGTATTTGTATTGATGTAATAATGTATCCACTCCGGGCTTCCCATTTTCACAACAGTAATTTACTTTAAGCTTTGTAACTCTTGGGGCTGAATGGCTGTTATTAAAGGACATCTTAAGTTTATGGTGTATCAGTTTGATTTATTCTATACCCGCTTAAGATACAATAAAGCTATAGGCGTCAGTAGTATTTAGATGTTGGGCGATTATTTAAGTCAGGTAAGGTAGGTATGTAATTATTATTATTCTTATTTTCCAAATAAAATGGTTAAATCCGCCCGTATACCACTCGTTAGTTATATCGGACTCTAACCAACCGAAAACCGCACGCCGCCTCAAATACTGGTAGCTGGGGAACCAGGTGTAACTTAGAAAGGAAATCCCTGGAACCTCGACGGACCTCAGTGCATCTACCTACGACTTGCAGATAACCCCCTCCTACATAAATTACACCTAGAGATAGCAAACGATTGCGGTCATCACACAATTATTTATTCTGGTGAAAATCAATAGACCAAAAGGTTCATTAGATCGTATAAGTACTTGTTTAAATTAATCCAAAACGATGTAGGTAGATCAGAACATAAATCACTAGTAGAGCTTTATTTATATTTTACGGAGGATCAGTATGCTGCAGTGGAAGTGGGCCGGTCATGTCTCCAGACGAACCGATGGTCGCTGGAGCCAAAGTGTGCTAGAGTGGATGGCACGATTGGTCAAACGTAGTGTAGGGCACCCTGCGGCGTGACGGACCGACGATTTGAAGAAAGTGGCTGGCAGTGGATGAATGTGAATTGCCCAAGACCATGATAGTAGTGGTTGGTTCCTTGGGGGAGACCTTCGTTCAGCAGAGGACGGCGGAGGGAGCTTTATTTAGCACATGAACGGGTTCGTTTGTAATAAATTGTTTTAGCTTGTATTCTTTTGGTATCATCTATCATCATTTAAATTTTTCAACTTTAATTTAATGTACCTTAGTATTTAATAGGGTTCATAAACTATTTTATATGTAACAAAAAAAGAAATATATATTTTTCATATTAAAATCCAACCCATAATTTGGAAAAAAAAATTCACAAGATATACAAATGAGAAAGTTTTAAATCGTCACCAACTTACCGGTCTCCGAGTTCACCAGGCACAGGTGTAGTTGTCCTGTTTACTAATTCGGGAAAACCAATAGGCCGCGAGCCAGCAAATGGGGGTCGTTGGCCGGTCACCAATGCTGACGTCAGCACAAACAGGGTTGACAAAGTTCTCTGTACAAATGAAAACTTGAAATTACAAATTTTATATTTATTTGCATGTATTTTTTGCTAAATTATTCAATTATAACAAAAGATTTGGTTTCCTTAAGAACGCCGAGTGCTTACTTCCCTGATGCTTACTTAATCACTTTTGTATTATGATTAAAACGAATTAGTAATCGTGGATTTTTCATGCATGTGTCGGTGTGCACCTAAATTATAAGTCAATTAAAAGTATAAGACAAGAAAAAAAAAATGCAAAGGTATAATTTGTGAAAATGATTTGAATAGCTTGGACTTTTCTTAGATATTTTTAAGGAATTAAGGCAGTCTCACATTTTTCAACATTTTTAAATTTATCCCTACTTTACTATCTATTACGTGAGCTAGAGTTAGTGATGTTTAGGACAACTGTCTGTCTCAGGTTATGACAATACAGTAGTATACGAGGTGTGTTCAAAAAGTAAGGTGACTTTGTATTTTTAAGAAAAAATATTTATTTATTTATCAATATTTATGTTGTCCCCTTCAAAGTAATCCCCCTCAGATACAATACACTTATGCCAGCGGTTTTTCCAATCGTCAAAGCACTTCTCATAAGCACTTTTCGGTATAGCCTTGAGCTCTTCCAGCGATGCAGTCTTTATCTCTTCAATCGTTGCAAATCTCCGTCCTTTCATAGGTCTCTTTAGTTTTGGGAACAAGAAAAAGTCACATGGGGCCAAATCCGGTGAATATGGTGGCTGAGGCATGATTGTGGTGTTGTTTTTGGCCAAAAAATCTCTCACCAGCAAAGATGAGTGAGCAGGGGCATTATCGTGATGCAAAAGCCATGAATTGTTTTTCCACAATTCCGGACGTTTTCTTCGTATTGCTTCTCGCAAACGGCGCATAACTTCAAGATAATACTGTTTATTGACCGTAAGTCCATATGGTAAGAACTCCTGATGCACCACGCCGTGGTAATCGAAGAAAACAGTGAGCAAAACTTTGACATTTGATCGAACTTGGCGTGCTTTTTTCGGTCTTGGCTCATCTGGGCTCTTCCATTGGGACGATTGGACTTTGGTTTCGATATCATAACCATATACCCATGATTCGTCACCAGTTATGACCCTTTTGAGTAAATCTGGGTCGTCGCTGACGTCATTCAACAGTTCTTGAGCGATGCTCATGCGACGGTTCTTTTGGTCAAAATTTAGCAATTTCGGAACAAACTTCGCTGACACACGTCTCATGCCTAAAACGTTAGAAAAAATTTCATGGCACGAGCCAAGCGATATACCAACATCCTCAGCAACTTCTCTGATAGTGATTCGACGATTTTCCAGAACAATTTTCTTCACTGCTTGAACGTTTTCATCAGTTGTTGACGTGCTTGGGCGTCCAGAGCGAGGCTCGTCATTGGCATCTTCCCGGCCATCTTGGAAGAGTTTGTACCACTTGTAAACATTTTTTTTACTCAGAACAGTTTCACCGTATGCCACTGTCAACATTTTAAGTGTTTCGGAGCACTTTATTTTATTTTTTACACAAAATTTGATGCAAATCCTTTGATCCATATTTTTCGATAGCAAGAAATCGCCGAGCACGAAAAACACTTATAACCTTTACGCCTCTCCCAACCAAACAAAAAATGCTATACACTTGAAACTTGGTACAGATGTTCGGGAAGAGTGTACCAACATAACAAAATAAAAAAAATCGATAATCGAAAGTACGTTGCCCGCCAAATTTGAAAAGTCACCTTACTTTTTGAACACACCTCGTATAAATAGCAGATCTTCTAATTTGTCTTATAACAAAGGTCTTGAACGAATTAAAAAAAAATGTTATGGAAATTAAACAGTGGTTTAACGGCCTTCAAAGACGTGTCTTTAGAAATAAATGATTCTAAAATGTGAACTTTAAGACATGCCACTTAAAGTTCAGTTTGGATATGATAAACAATTATGGGATGTTGGAACCTAGTGTTATACCCAGTCTTTGCTATTTTTAAATGGGTCGTATCTTGCATTTCGAGTTCTTGAGACAAGTTTTTAAACTTGCAGTCTTTGGGCATTAACCCATTAATCCTTGATCAAACAGGTATCAAGGCAGAAAATTTGTACACCAAATGACGTGCATGAAAAATGATATTATTGTAAGTTATATGTTGTATTTTTTTTGTTATACTTTATAGTTATTACTTAATTACCAAAACAAATAAGGAGCTACTTAACTAAAGAATAAATTTAAACCATTTTTGAATATTAAGAACAAATATGTCAACACATACATACATTTAAAAAAATACTTCCTCATTTGTTAATATTATGGCATGACTAAGAATGTTTTTATTTAGTACTTGCATATTTAGCATATAATCAAGGTGCTTGACAAAGTAATGATGGTTAAATAATAGATTAGCAGGTCATCACAAACTATGAGAAATATAATGTATTTGTACTCACCAACATTTTATATCCTAATAAAAACAATAATTTCAAAAAATACGACCACTCAGTGTAAAGCTGCAAAACGGACTGGTTTTGATGCCATTTGCAAACAAAAAAATCGAAGAGGAAAACTTAGTCGTTTAAGATCTTAAGTGTCCACGTCACTTTTCAACTCCACACACCGGTTTAACGTTATTTAAACTAAATCTTTTAATTATACCTACGTTTAAGAGAATTTTTATTTGATACCGTATGATAAATCCACTTTTGTTCAAGTTTTTAGATAAAATAGTATCCGTGTGAACAAACAACTTCGCGCGCTTTTTAATCTGTCTTATTTCTTGGGCTTGTTCCTCGTTCATTTTAGATTCAAAGAGGTCTCACTACCGAATTAAAAAACAATATTACGTATATTATTTTAAAAATTCAATCAGGTAGCATAGTTTACTTGCTGTTTATATAAGGCCAACAATTTATTGGCTTGATTGCTTGGTGGTCAAGTTTGGTGCGTTTTCAATGTCTTATTTTATTTCTTGACTAGTATAATATAAATTATCATTATATTGACTTTTGAACTGTAATTGGTCGAAATATATACAGGACATGGGCTTAGATACAGCAGTCTTACATAAATTTTAACTTTGCACTAAATATTGTTTAGGAAATTGTTGTCTCATGTGGGTATCTAACCGACCCACGACACTCAGTGCAGCAGGAAGCGGCGAGGCTGCCAAAACGTACCATATCATTTGTTTGCGTATCATAAATATTTGTAAATTTTTCACAGTACAGAATAAATCTCTATTACGTGAGTTTTCTTAAAAAAACAATAAGTGTTCTAAATGTGAGACTAACTCGTAGAAAATTATTTTTAGTATGGCTATTTACAAAAGTGTGTTTTTTAGTTTTTAAAATTATAAAACATACACACAATCACGCCTGTTTCCTGGAGGAATATCCTCTTTTCGCCAGTGTCTTGATCCCAGGCAATAGGTGCCTATTGCTTCTATTCGGTGCCTTTATATTATTGGTCGTTTTCAAAGCGTGTCTTTTCAGTTTTTCCAAATTTATATGTATTAAATCATTACAAAATGTGTTGACTGAGTGTCTTGCACAAAATTCGTGTAAAAAGGCTCCCTTTTTACACGAATTTTGTGCAAGACCATTGTTTTGATTTTTTAGCAGGCTTTTAGAAATATGTACGACCGAGTTTACGCATGTACGCACGACTGTGCGTATTCTATCACAAATTAATAATATTTTACATCGAAAAGTTTTTACAGGTTTCGTGCGAAACGATCGTTAACCCGAAAAAGTGTTTACTTAGCACATACAAAATAACAGTGGGTTACTGTCTTATAACTTTGTAAAACAAAACAACAATGGCAACAATTTCGTCTTAATCAAATACCCATTAACAAAGAGCAGGGTTATAAAAAGGCAAAAGCTTTCGGTAAAATAAAGTAAAAAATATTTAAGTACTAAGGATCATTAAAATAATAGTGTTAGTTTTTGTGGGCAGATAATTGGCATCTTATGGCATGCATACAAACTAATAAGTATTACAGTAACTAATAAGTATTATTAACCTCGTGTGTAACATAAGTTAGTGTGTGTGTAAGTTAGTGTAACACATATTACAACAAATAATGACTATGTAATCAACACAGTCATTATTTGTCGTAATCAATTTTTAACATTTTTAATGCTACATCCGATAAACCCCTTTTGGAAAAAAAATTCACTGAATCAACTCAGTTAAAACAAATCTGTACTAACAAAGAGAACTTACAATAAAAAAAACGTGTGGATGTACTTATTTTACTTTTGTATGTACATACATATATAAAAAGTTATACTTTATTTACACTTTATTTACACTTTATGCACTTTGTGCATCGGAGGACTTAATGCCCAAGGCATTCTCTTCCAGTCAACCTTAGGGTGGTTTAGAAATATTGTAAGGGAGGTGCACAGAGGTTATATTGACAATTAAAATATACAATACATGAGTGCGTATACATACATGAACACATACAATACATACGTCATAAATACACATATAATTACACATATATACATATACATACACATACATTCAAATTATATTCGTACACTATGACAACTTGACTGTAAGCTGAGCCGACTAACGATGAGACGATTCTTCAATCTCGGTAAGAAGGAGACTATGTATATTCTTTTTGAATGTAAAACGGTTTGTGGACATCCTGACTTCGAGCGGGAGCGCATTCCAGAGTAGTACTGCCTGAACAAAGAACGAAGAGTTCACGAAATCAGAGTTATGAGAGGGACATAAGAGGAGCAGATTATTTTCTGAGTGAAGGTTTCTGTCGTGATTAGAGGATAGATAGCGGAGGTACGGAGTAAGATATGTAGGTGGAAACGGTGAGTTGAGAAATGAAAATAGGGCAGTTAGTGCTCGCAGGTTGCGGCGCTGGCGAATAGGTAACTATTTTAAGTGGGAACGTAAAGCAGACACGTGGTCATACTTTCGAAGATTGAAAATGTATCGAATGCAGTTATTGAGAAGTCGGTCTAGTTTGTTGAGAAGGTCTGCATTCAGGTCGTAATAACACACATCACCATAGTCGATTATTGGGATTATTAAGGATTGCATGAGAGTAATTTTGGTATTAGTAGGCAGGAAGTTCTTCAGACGATATAATGTTCGCAGGTTTCTCGTTACTTTCTGGCTGACATGAGTAACTTGAGCTCGCCAATCAAGGGTAGAGTCGATGAGTAAGCCCAGATCTTTGACTACGGGGCTGAACGGTACGACTGATCCGTTAAAGATAATTGTTGAGATTGAGGCAGTATCGAATCTGCTCATAATGCGTTTGGTGCCTACTATGATCGCCTGATACTTGGTTGGATTAACTGTCAATCCGAATTTCGTCGACCACGAGTTTATGATCTCCAAGTCTGTATTCACCACGTTAACAGCTTGTGTTATGTCTTCCACTCTTGCCTGTGAATATACTTGCAGATCGTCGGCATATAGGTGACACGCACTCTGAAGTTGTTGAGTTATGAGATTAATAAAAATTGAGAATAAGAGAGGAGATAGAATACCGCCTTGAGGGACGCCAGCGAGGAAATCACACCAACTCAATGTCGAGTCAGCAACGTGAACACTCTGTTGTCGCCCCTGAAGATAAGTGGAGAACCATTCCAGCGCCTCAGAGGTAACCATGAGATATTTAAGGGTAGATAGGAGGATTTCATGACTGACGGTATTAAAGGCATTAGAAAAGTCAACTAGTACAAGTACCGTGACTTTGGTGTCCTCCATGCCCTTTCTAATATCGCCAGTCACTTTAAGGAGAACGGTAACTGTGCTGTGACCGGCCCTAAAGCCAGATTGTAGAGGGCTTAATAGCTGGTTTCTGTGAACGAATTGGGCAAGTTGCCTATGAACACAGGCCTCGAGTACTTTAGACAGAAAGGGAAGAATAGAAATAGCGCGAAAGTGTTCAGGGAGAGAAGGATTATTGTTTTTTGGAAGAGGAATATATAAACTTTTCGCCATAGAGAGGGAAAGTATACTTCTTTGGCGTAACAAGATAAATATCTTTCTAAAATATTTTATCCCCTTTATTTTATAAATAATTTGTAGAGAAAACGCCACAATTATAAAAAAAGGTATATAATACATTGATAGAAATTTAATATGACGTATTATCCAGTTGTTTACGTATGTATGTATGTATTACTTCAAAACTAAAATGTTGACTAGCTAATGTTCTGGTGTTGGTTTTTCGTGACGGTGTGCACGCGCATCGTAAAAATTTACTCTCATAATTTTTCCCTAAGAAGTGCAAATTCACAAAAAAAATTTTACACATCCTATACATGGTTGTCTGATTCCAAAATAGACAACGCCTGTACTATAGTAACCAGTTAAATATTTCTGAATACATACACAATACATTATCATGTTCATCACACAAATATTATTTGTCCTGGTGGGAATCGAAACCACGACCTCCGGCTTAGCCGTCAGAACCACTAACCATTAGACAAACAGGTCCATCAGTTGGTGCCAAACGCAATAAATATTGATAGTCTAGGTGCCATGGGGCTGTGAAGGTCCTCATGCAGTAAAAAATATTTATGATGTAGTTGATACATTAGTGAATGAACTGGTTACGGTTCATTTCCCTCTCTTGTCGCTGAGAGACAAGGGCACTGGATATGTTGCTGCCGAGTGGGGGAAATCACCGTAAACCATATATGCTTCTCCCCCAACCGGAGTTTGAGCCACTTCGATGCCTCTCTCAGTAGCCTGGAGACCTCGATGAGGCGACTAACGTCTGGGCACGTGCTTGTGCTGGGGACTTGAACGCAAAGTCTGTTGGCCATAGAGGAGTGGGAGGCCTCGGTAGGCCGTTGTTTACTAAATAGAAGCTCCACCAACACGTGCGTGCGACAGCAGGAGAGGTCGATAATGGATCTTTCGTTCGTTACCCCTACCCTCGCTGCTGTGCGTTCGAACATCGACGTCGTGTTGCGCCTGAAGGCCGTGACCGAAGAGGCAGTGAGCTGTGGTGCGTGCTGCGTGCGTGTGTGTCGTTAGATATCGCCATTTCCGGGCACGGTTGCTTCGGGAAGTATCTGTACTCGGTCGCTAGGAAGGAATTGAGTCCTACCTGTCATCACTGCGACTACAGCGAGGACTCGGTTCAACACAGCTAGCGATTTGTTCCTCCTGAGCGGTGCAGCGTGGGGCCCTCACTGCAGATATTGTAGAGGATCTCTTGCTACCGGTCACCATACGCTCCATGGCTGGTAGCGACAGCTGCTTTACTGCGGTCGCAACTTTCTGTGAAGACGTCATTTCGCAGAAGGAGGCGTCCTGGGAGGATGATCTCTACTCGGCCCCAATTCACCGCCGGCGAACGGGCCTTACCAGCGCCTCATGTCGCCCTGAGTGTGGCCACGGGTGAATGGGACAGGTTTTCCCGTCCATCTGTTATTGTGGCTAGCCACGATGAGGCGACATCCACGTGTGCCGTACGTCGCCTAAACAGAGAGTTTTACACGAAGAGGGTGCTCGTGCTAGCAGGCAGGCGCTAGGAGGGGTCCGGATTTCGTAATAGCTGTTCCTGGATTCCTCTTACCTCAGGCACAGACGGCGCCGTGTAGTTTTAGTCGGTCCGATTCCGACACACCGCGGTTTGCGTCGGGGTGACAGATAATTGAACTAGTTTGTCTTTATTAATTCACAAAATTTGTAATGATTCATAACAATTACTTTCAATTCTTAATTCTTTATGTAGCTGATACAAAGTTGACATAGACCCCCGTTACTTATTATTATTACTTATCGAGTTTTGTACGGATTTATTTTTTTTTTGCATCGGATTTAAAATTATTTTTAAATTTTAGTTTTCCTTGTTAGTATTTACTGATTTTTTTTTAAATAGGCTTTAATTTACACTTTTTAGCGTAAGATACGTTAGTAATTTATAGATACGATACTTTAAACAGTACGTAGTGTTACGTTTATTGCCAAACTGTAATATTTTAGAATATATTAAACTTAAGTAGCTTAATACATCCATTACTTTATTTAGATAAAGTATGTAGTAAGATATTGAATTTGAACTCGCAAATAAATTGTTTCCCTCATTATTTTATTTCTCGCCATTAGGAATAGTGTCTTTTTATATTTGAAAGGACCCAAAGGTAAAAATTTTATTCCTCCAACTCTTTTTTCCCAAACTAAGCGGTAGGTTTTAAGTCTACTGCGAAATAGAAGTTCTGTAGAAATATTTTGTAGGGTTTATACTACCCGTAACGATTATTCATATGGCAACCAGGACTGACAACTTGACGTGTCCTCAAAGTTAATTACCCATCCAAAGACTCATCTAGCCAGAATTGCTTAACGTTGCAATTTGTGAAAATTCTAAGTAAATTAGAGTTTTACAAATAGCGTAAAGAATGATAGAGTAATGAAGTAACAACTTTGAAAATGATTACATAATAAATATTTTTTGTCGAAATATTTTAACACTTTTTCATGCACATGTCTGTAAACCAGCACAAATACGTAACAAAAATTTTCAAATAATAAACTATATAAACTAATTACTAAACTACTTCTTGTTAAATCCTTATCCTCGAACTCTGAAAGGTCAAAAATCTTTTCATCATCAGCTCAGCAACATAAGATCGTGACTACCAAACGTAAATACCTGTATAGCTAAAGAGACAAGCTAAAACACGTCGTCGGGACTATTTAAAAATATGTTTTACCTTGATTTCTCTGGCATCCTATCACCAGATGGTGGACATGGTGATTATGGGACCACTTTTTAAATACAAAAAAAATAATTGAAAATTGGTTCTAAATTCTACAGGTCAGGAATCCTTCTATAATCAGCTCCGCGACATGAAAACCCGATTACTAAACGCATATACTCGTATAGCTAGAGAAAAAGACTGAAACACGTTGTTGGGTCTGTAAAATTTAAGGATTTACCTTGATATCTCTGGGATCCCGTCATCAGATCCTGACATGGTAATAATCGGACCAACTGGGGTGGAGTAGCAAATATATATTAAAAAACATTCACCTTGGGTACCTTTTTCTTTTTTTTGAAGTCGCTTGAACATGTGTAAGTGTGTGTAAGCCAAAGTAATAATTAAAACCGGTGTCGTTGAACAGCAAAACCAAAAAGAGTTCGGTATATTCCAAATCTTCCTCAGTTAAATTGCTTTTTTTATTTTAAAGATTATTCTTACATTAAGATAAGGTTCGAATTGGTTTTGTAAACTTTTTCTGCGCATGCTCTATTTTGTATATATATTCATATACCTGTGATCATTTAAACAGGTATTTAAATATCTATTCTCTTAGAAAAATAGTCACACTACTGCCTTAAAAAGATATCCAGAACTTGACAAAGATTTACATTTAAGTTGAATTTCTAATGAAATTCCTTAAAACATTGGGATTATCAGTTGAACTGTGTGTCGGAATAGCATCTACTCAGACAAGACAAGAGCTTTCTAAGGGTAATAATCTGATTGTGATCAATAGTGGAACTCTCTTCTAGTTTTGTTATGTGTTTTCCTACTATAAAACAAAAATATTATTTTGTTTTATTTTTTAAACGACAATAATTATATCTTTAAGCAGCAATAGCAGCAGTCTTGTATGACTGTCATGTTTCAGTTCATGTTCGGTCATGCATGTTTTGGTTTTAAGCCCTCCACTCTTAAAGACAAAACCAAAGAGGGTTGGTCTCGCAGTGACGCAGTGAAATAAATTGCTGTCGAAACCGTGGTATCACTTCGACCAAGACATCTCATATCTACCGAAATACGACTCTCATGGTAGTCACGGTCAAATTTTATGACGTGACGAAACTTCAATATTTAAAAAAACTGACCTTCAGTTTTATACCTATGGAGTGCAGATATTTACCAAACGTTCCGTTTTACTCTTTATCGCAACGGTTGACGTTTGAACGTTCGTAAGTTTTGTGAGTAATGGCTGCTAAGCACGAAAACGATTGCTTAGAAAATGGGTTAAATCAGCATTCTTACTTTACAGTTTATATTGCCAGTAAAATTGTACTACTTACACCTAGCAAGTATAGTATAATTTTCTAAATTAAATTATGACATGACTGGACTTTACAAATAAGGTTTGAATTTTACAGCTGTTTAACATATTTCTGTATCCAAGATGTTTAATTTTTATAGTGTGTGATGTAGAAAAGCAGATTTGTAAGTATTTTTCGTGGGTACCGACAAGAAATATTATTATATTTTATTTTGATAAATTTTTGTAATATAATATGATACTTTAAAAACTACTTGTTGCATTCTGAACGAATATGGATAGTTAAAATTCAAATGATATATTCTTAAATATAACAAAAAACTACCAAAACGCTTTTGGGTTTTCGTAACCATAATAATATCACAACAATTTTATTGCATAACAATTTAAACATACAATAAGGAATTTACACAGTTTTCTGTACTTCCATTGTTTATTTAATTTCAATTATTATTATTATAATCATTTAGAATATTCATTTAAGTCGTGATTTAACTGTTTAAGTTAAAATTACACTGTCTATTTTAAGTATATTTTTACAACATTAATTTGTTTTTAATAATGCCATTGTTGTTAATAATGCCAGTTACAATTATTAATGTCACTAGCAATAGTCTATTACACTGTTACAAATATTTATTCAAAAATAAAGAAAAGAAAAATATATCACGAAAGAATTTTTTGGTTTTAGTTTTTAAATTTGTGAACTTATTATTGTTATTCTTTAAATGTTAAAAAAATCACCAAGTTAATGTCGATTACAAACTGGGTTGTATTTCTTCTGACAACAGATTGCAACTGAATAGGACAATTTTATAGTTATTTTGTGAACTTCCATGCTTATGGATACTTCAAAAGTCAATGACTTTACATTTACAAGAGATTCCTATGCACCATGATAAAACCTTCAGCTTTTATGACTTGTATTTGGTAACCTCATAAATACTAATATTACGATAAACGAAATAAGAAAAACGGCAAGACATTTTTATTGTTTATTTGAAGTAATATTTTTTTAGAAGGTAAATATTTCATTTTAGTACAGAAGAAATATTGATTTACTGAAAATACATTTTAAATAGACTATACAAAAATAACCTCGGATTTATAACTATTACTGTATTCGTTATGAAATTAAAATTGAAAAACAATGTAAAATTATTAAACCACTTATAATTTTACTTGTTATAATGGTACTCGCGCCATTATCATCGGTAGCCTCTTTGCAACATTTTGTACCAATTTCGACAACCTTGGGATAAAAGTTTGTCCAGAATTCAAATGCTTTATAGTTAACAGTCGCTGGAGTACTCATTGTGAAGTTTTGTCTGTCTATTATCAAATATCCAGGCTTTTCGATTTCAAAAGGTTGCCAATCTATAATAACCCCTGAATTTGTAGGATTTGTATACCAAGCAAAATTTGACCACATTCTCATTATGATTTCTGAAATACTTTTGTCTCTGATGTCCCATTTACTTAAATCTTCTGGTAACGCTAAAAATGGCATACCGAACGTAAATATTAAATCAAAATTGTGAGGAACACCTATCCATTCTGGAAGACCTTCATTAACTATGTCAGAAAATGGTTTAAGATCAAACCTGTACAGATAAACTGGGACATGTGCACTAATATACTTAGCTAATTGATATGTAGTAGCACCGTGGACTTTGTCTGTGTAAAAATCTACAAAGAGCTTTCTCAAAACAGTTTCATTGGTCGTTGGAGGGATTGGCTTGTAGAAAAATTCCACGGCATCTTGAATATGATGTTGATTAGTAAAACATGAACTGTTGTCCACTGTTATGTCGGCTAAAATGAGTTCTTCTCTCATAGCATCAAACTCTCTTTGACTTATACCACTATCACCATTATCATCCTTTTCTAATAACAGTCCGTCTTCCATACTAGTGTAACCTGCTAAAAGTGGAACCGGGGAGAAAATATTATCATTAAATAGTTTGCTTGGGAAATCTGGCAAAAATGGGCTTGTTAAGTTACTGAAACCGCCATCAATTATTGGTTTCCAGTCACCTAGAGGTCCTGCAATATCTAAAAGCGCTTGATCCGGTACCCTTCTGAGACAATCTAGTAATTGGGTGGTAGGTTTCCGGAAACAACTGAACGAAGCTGCAACTATATCAACCGTTACGACTTCTTTTCTTGCTGTATTCACAGTCTCAGGCGATAACCCGTTGCCGCTCATTGCTATAGCTTTTGCAAAAAGTCCAGATGAGTACGTAGATATTAAGTGTAGAGTAACACTGATCGCTCCAGCGTCATGCCCAAATATACAAACATTTTCTGGATCTCCACCAAAGTTTTCAATGTTATTCTTGACCCAGTTTAAAGCAGCTACTTGATCTAAAAGGCCGAAGTTGCCTGGTGCTTCAGTATCTAAAGTTGAGAAGAATCCAAATATATTGAGGCGATAGGCGACAGACACAAATATTACCTAAAAGGAGAAAAAAATTGCTAAGTATAAAGAGTAATATTATTTGAAATAATTGAAATTCGAATATGTAGCTTTTTATGATAGTGAAGTATGTATATGACAATAATAATTACCCTTTGTTTGAGTACTAGTTGAAATGGATTCAGACTGTTTGCACTTCCTCGTAAGAAGTCTCCGCCATGGAAGAATACCAGAACTGGATAACCTTCTACCTTGAAATCTGTAAGCAAAAAATTTATTCTATAAATCCTATATTTCTACGTGTATATCATAAACATTACATTATTCTTTTTCCTTATAAATATTTAAATCTAGATACATGCAATGAATTGTTTTTCTTTATTGCTTGTATTTGCTTGTATTTCTTAAAAGACTGAAGCCATTTTTGTATATCGGATAAATAAATACAACAATCCATTTTTGAGGACAGGTGGCGGTAGTTAGTAAATTTGACGTTACCGCAATGTCTATTGTGTAGTTTATTAAATGTCATTATGCTAAATTATTGTATAGACTTGTAGTCCAATCATTTAAGCTTAAATTAGATAAGAATCTCGGCATTCGAGATACCCAGCTGTAAGTCTGTAAATATTTGTATATTGACACCTTACCTCACCTTTTTCTATTAAGAACTGTTTGTATTTGTCGTGTCTAATGTGTCTTGATGAAATGTAAAAAGAGCAATACAGATTCCTAATTCGTTGTTTATTCTTAGAAGGAAAAACACGTGATGAAATAAAAGTGAAGCTCGGAGCTGTTAGATATTATTTAACTAGTTTAAGCGTGCTCACACCAATGTATTCGACGAGGAGCGGCTAGGAAGTCCATCATACATGGTTACCGACATAATCGTCGAAAAGTTCTATAATATCATTCTCACTGATCACCGAACAAAAGTGCACGAAGTAGCTAAGGTGTCTTAAATGGAAAGACAATCAAAATATGCCTATCAAATAGGTGTAAGAAAGGTGTCAACGCGATGAGTGCCCTGATTGCTGAAATGCTGACACTGGACAACAAGCGGTTACAATTAGCAATGTTGAAGCAGTGTTTAGACCGTTTTGAACAAACTTTACAGGATTTCTTACGTTGAATTATTACCATTGATAAAATCTAAATACATTACTGTACATCAGAGAACAAAAGACAATTTAAGCAAATGATTTTTCAGGTGCGTCTGCTTCGAGAAAGGCAAGACAGTGCCCTCAGTTGGAAAAGTGATAACCACGATATTTTGGGATTCTAAAGGAATAATTCTGATCAATTATTATTATACAGTACTGCAGTGAATTACTATAGATAGATTTTGGTAAGAAATTGAAAGAGACACGACTCCATTTGTTCAAGAAAAAGGCGTTGTTTCATCATGAACATACACCAGCACATTCATCTCTGATTGTGGCGGTTAAATTGCAGGGTTTGTGCTATGAATTACTTCTGCATCTATCTTACTCGCTCGATTTAGCACCTTATGACTTTTTCTGTTCCCCAATGTAAGAATAGCCTAGGAGAAAAAAGATTCATATCAAATAAAGAGATTATCACGGAAACAGAAGTCTATTTTGCAGAGTTTAAGAAATATTATTTTTAAAGGTGTTAAAAAAACCCATATTGATGATTTTACGATCTTTTAATATTATTTTAAGTTTTGAACGCATTATTTTAGAACTTTAAGTATTCTTTAAATTTTTACCCTTAGGCCTGGTCTTTTCTATGAAGAATGTAACCAAAATGAAAGATTAATCCTCAATAAGTAACAAAAAAAAAATCCAAATTAGTTCTGTGTTCAGAGACAGCAAATTAAAAAAAAATAACCTTAATATTGACAACTTCTGCCTTTTTTGAAATCGTTTGAGTATTTTGTTTACTTCATAGCACTACATCGTTAAACTTGTTTACGTCTCAGTAAGCTTCAAAAAGAAGATAAAAATACAAAATGGTGTCATCATTTCTCAAAAATCCAAATAACTACATTGGGCGTGTCAGCACTACTGCCGTTTTTCGCGTCGCAATAGTTTTAATGATTTTAAACTCGAATTAGAATTCCGTTCTAAAAATTAATTTTCAAATAACGATTCATAGTCATTTTGGACTGGTCATTGGTCATTCTGTACGATTAAGGTCAAGTATTACATTAAGGCTAGGTCAAAGTGGGGTTCTCGTGACCGATGGATTGGCACGGCAAACTTGCATTAAGTCACCTACTTATGAACTAATAACTAAGGGGCTGTTATTAATTTTCTGGTTGGAAAGGTGGTGCGGAATATGACACGAGATTTTAAGACGTGCCGAGGTAAATGCATATGCTCGAATGTACATAGTGAAAATAGCAGATGTGTTTTCACCATCTCTGTGTCTCTAGAGAACAGTACATTCTTTTTAGGTAAATGGTAACCCTTCATCTTTTCTATGGTTCTACTTACTTCCCAGTAATGTGCAAAATGTTATTGTCATTAATTCACATCAAAAAGCGTAACAAAGAAACTTAAAAGACACTAATTGATTTTCCTAATAGCCAATTTGAATGTGAAAATCTTCAAAATTATTTAGTAAAAATATGTATTTAATAAGTTATTCAGAAACATATAAAAGACAGATTCTTTATTGTCTTGTTTTTACACTGCTTGAGTCTCAGAGAAAGCAGTTAATTATATTCTCATTTATTACATTATCTATATTATTTGTAAATAACATAGATAACTAGATGTCATCTGTAGAGCCAAGAGACACAGGTGTGTGAATACAGCGGACATAAATGCAATAAATAGTAGTCAATTATCAGCTGACAACTTAACAGTTAGAATTGTTATAGACAGTTAAATATCATCAGACTTTAGTAACAGAGATTTGCTTATCACCCAAGGCAAGAACGCATATTACGACTATAGAGGTATCTCAGTTGGTCTTTCTATTCTTCGTCTAATTGACAGTTACAACTGTTTTTATTGACTGTCTGGGGGTCAAATTACAACCGTTATGAATTTCTTAATTTATTTTCGTTGACCAGTATAATTTGAACTGTAATTAATAGAATATCATACCAAAACAGATCAAAATTGGACGCCGCAAGTTTCATGTAGCGGTATTTATATAATTTTTAGCTACGAGTATATAGCACAATCAAATATTGTTCAAAAACGTTTTTACATTTTTTTCTAAAAAATAAGTATTGCAAACATTGTATACAATATATTTGTTGAAATATTACCGTTATATTTTTATAGATTACTAGTTTGCTTGCCCGTGTGGTGAAAACTAGCCTGTTTTTCTACAATATTTAAAAGTATCTCCATGAAGAATTTCATTAGAATCGATTTTTTAATAAGAATTGCAAAAACATATTTATAAGAAGAATTACAAAATCATTTTGAAATAATACTTGATTGTGATATACACAATCAAGTTAAATCTTTTTTGTTTTTGTGCGCTGGAATCAACCATCTATATTTTATATTTATTTAAATTACAATAATGATTTCACGAGTAATTTTACGAGTAAGTAACGGATGTCAAATATCATAATTTAAAATATTTTAGTGAGCTACAATATTAAATATTATTTTAAACAAGTAATTCTTGTTTGACTTCTTTTATTTTTTTGTAGGTTATTCACATTGATTTCATTTTTAAGAATATCAAGTATGTAAATTAAAGTAGTTAACGTAAACAGTAAAATTTGCACATTATATTTATTAAATGTAACTTTTTTTATATATGCTCTTGCATGCTCTTTGATACAATATAATCATCCCACGTCGCGGATTAGTCCGAGGAAAGGGTTTCCTACAATCCGGAAGAATGCCC
Source organism: Hypercompe scribonia (assembly GCA_949316085.1). Classification (NCBI taxonomy): domain Eukaryota; kingdom Metazoa; phylum Arthropoda; class Insecta; order Lepidoptera; family Erebidae; genus Hypercompe; species Hypercompe scribonia. Next base: position 16,456,012 of record OX438979.1, read on the forward strand.
CGAGTCATGGCAGTCAGAAAGAGTTCGGCGTATTGGTTGAACGCGAAGATCGTATAGCTGAGAACGACAGTCGTTAAGTTGCGCCGCCCGTACCTTCGAGCTCGAAGAAGACGGCGAGCCACAGTCGAAGGGATCGATGGAGCACGGCGAGAATATGGAGCTCTTGTAAAGGCTGTCAGCGATGCAATCGCAGAGGTCAAGGCCCAGTCATGGAAAGAACTCATCACGGGATTGCATAGGGATCCATGGAGGCGCCCATATAAAATGGTATTGGGCAAATTCAAACCATGGGTGCCACCGTTGACGAAAACTCTGGACTCGAAGTTTTTGGTAAGAGTGATAGATACACTCTTCCCAAGAGTTCAACACAGTCCCCCGATTCCTCCGTCACTATCGGACTGGCAACTCTGGTCCGACGAATATGGGGTAACCGAGGTGGATTTGGACCGGGACCTAATGGTGTTCCAGGTCGGACATTGGTGATATCTTTGTTGGTACTAGAGGACAAATTAAGGTGAATCTTCACAGATTGTCTCAGCCTCGGTATTTTCCCCCTCGTCTGGCAACAAGTGGAACTGGTAGTCTTGAAAAGGGAAGGAAGGGCTGCAGATTCTTCCTCTGCGTTCCGACCGACATGCCTGCTGAACACCCGAGGTAATTTTTTAAGAGGGTTATCTCTGACCGGATCAGCGGGCATCTGTCGCGAGTGGGTCCTGATCTGTCAGCCTGTCAGTTTGGATTCCGACGGGAACGTTCGACAGTAGATGCTGTCAGGTGTGTTCGATCGCTGTCGGAGTCGACAATCCAAACAGGGGAGGTGACGTTGGCGGTTAACCTTGATATCATTAACACGTTCGGTTCCGTTCCCTGGCAGGCAATTAAAGCGGCCTTGAATATCACCTGGTGCCACTCTACCTCTCTACCGTCATAGAGGCCTTTCTACAAGACAGGTTAGTAAAGTTTATCGGTCGGAACGGAGAGGAAAATCAAAAGGAGGTGTATTACGGGGTTCCCCAGAGCTCTCAGCCCATAGTTATGGAACCTCGCATACGATGCAGTCCTTCGTACCAGTCTGCCTTCTGGCCTAAGTGTCGTCTCCTATGCGGACAACACACTTATACTGGCTAGAGGGTCACACTTTGAGGTGGACACTATGGTCTATGACCAAATAAATTCTGTCGGTCAAAATAATGAAGAGGCTGCTCCAGATCATGAGCCTGGCAAGCTACGGCAGAATGCGCATAAGCAAGCTCTGGTGACTTGGTAGGTACCGCTCGAAAATCAGAGCTGTGCTAGCCAACGCGTTGAACATTTCGAAGCGTGGGTAGGGAGGACTGACTGTGTCACCTATCGATTGACTCAGATCCTCACCGAGCACGGCTGTTTCGGTGAGTATCTGAATCGAATAAGAAGGGAATCTACGGCACAATGCCACTATTGCGGATCCGACGGGACTTTGCCTAGCACACGATGGAGGGCTGCCATGCATGAGAGTCTGAGCGTCGAGTCCTGGTCGGGTGGATCGAACAAAACCTGTCACCGTCAGCATTGATCGCTGCAATGCTGGCGAGTGGTGAGGGATGGGATGTCGTCTCGTTCTGTGAGGATGTTATGCTCCCGAAGAATGCCGCAGAGCGAGATCGGCAAAGGGCCGATCCGGCTCGAAGGATAGAAGTCGCTAGTTCCCTAATCGCCGCCTAAGGATCGCTGGGGCCACATCTTGCGGCGATATGACCGCTGCAAACGACCTAAAACTGGTGACACTCCGGTGCGGCCGGTGCGTCTGGGACGAGACGCTGTTCCGCCTTACTGTGTAGAACGGTGACAGGTGCGATAGCGCCTTGCCTTGGGGCATGAGATGCCCGGGATATACCTCAGTTGTGAGGTACGGCAGGCAGGATACTGTTAGTGTTCATTTTAACATTTACAATTACTATGTTAATTATCACGTAGTCTTAAATGTGGAAGAGCAGAATTTTGTACTACAAGAATACTCATAATTTGCTCAAAAGAAGATTCTAAATGCAACTTAATAAACTCAGGTTTGGGTTAAACTCTCCTTTATACATGTTATTTGCTAGTTACTAAAAAAATGGAAATGTGTGTACATTATCATCATCATCATCAGCCGCAAGACGTCCACTGCTGAACATAGGCCTCCCCTCTAGAACGCCACGCCGTACGACTGGATACCAACTGCACCCATCAGCTCCCCGCGACTCGGACTATGTCGTTGTTCCATTTAGTAGGGGGCCTATCTACGCTTCGTCCTCCGGTACGTGGTCGCCACTCGAGAACCTTTCTTCCCCAATGGTTGTCGGTTCTACGAGCGATGTGGCCGAAATAAAAATGAAGAACAAATAATTAAAATAAAAAAAAACTTAGTGTAAACAAAGTATTTGTATATTGTATATAATAATATAAAATATATTTCAAATATCATTCTTTATTTTTCGTTTCACGCTTGAGAATTCCGATTTCTTTTTTTTTTTGTTTTTCTGTATTAAGAGCCTGCCAAAGTGACTCTACTCTGCCTGATGGTAAGCATGAGTAGAAATGCAGACAATGCGGCGGTTTAATGAGATGATTTTTCATGCCCCGGGACGGGCCTTGGGGACGTAAAAGGCATGGCAGACATCGTGGCAGTGTAAGGCTCACACAGTTACCGCGATAACTGTCACCTTTGCATCAAAGGACCTCCGGTCTCGCACTCATCAACGAAATACGACATCACGGATACAGTCGCTTTAGGTTTGTCTTCTGTGGGAGGGTAGAACTACCCTGGTCGAGCCGGCCCATTTGTGCTGAAATCAGCGTGGCTCTAGTACCTAATATATACCGATATCCAAAAGAAGACAATAGATATCACACATACATGTCCTTTCGTAGAAACGTTAAGTAACAATTTACAGAAAATATTATTTCATAATTAACGTACATACTTACTTATTTATTAGTATGGTATACTTCGTATAGTGTCAAAGTTACTCGCAATTAGTAGGTTAGAATTGAACATCGGCATATTTGCGTACAATTTGTTAAGTAAACAAAACACAATTCTGGGCCACGAGATAACATTTCATTTGACAGCAGTTCGCTTTGTTAGACAGTTTTGATATGAAAATATATAACTACTTCAGTTTTTTAAGTTCCTTTTAAAAGTATGTTAAGAGCATTTCGTTTAATAGCAACAAATTTTCATTAAATAAAAAGTTAAAAAATAAACAAACGAAATATTGTAATTATTTTATCGTTCAAAAATTGTAATTGATATTTCGTTTCTCTTTTAAGACTTATTTCTTTTAATTTATTTACAAACTAAAATGTTATTTGAGATCTTTTCTTACGGTGGTTAACCAGGCTAGTTTATTTGTTGCGAGCTTTACGAATCTTAAATTACCCAGAGTAAATAGTTAGTAATTTTATATATAAACTATTTGAAACTTCTACTATTCAAGGGTTTGTCCTTAAATGGATTTGTCTACTATTCACTAAAAGTGTTTTTCATGTTATCGTTTATGGATAGATTTGTAACTCATCGATCATTATCATCATCAACAGCGTTAAACAGTTCACTGCTGGACATAGACTTCTCCTTAGAAAGGAAGTTTTAGCCCACTACTATTTGTAGTAATGTTCTACGCAGTTTACTCCCTTAGTGGCCACTTACAACACCAATGGGATGAAAAGGGGTGGTGGCACTCCGTATTTTTAGTCCGTCACCACAAGTCAGGACATAATGTATTACTGATTGTAAGTTTAATATGACTTTAAGGTTCTTTTATACAAATTAAACAGGACAGATATAGATGGGTCACTAAATGGTAAGAAATTACCGCAACCCAGCAACACTTGTAACTCTAAGTCTCAAGTACAAGAGCTCCCTAACCGTAAAATTAAGGACACACGAACTCGATGAAAGTAGTGAAAAATTAGCTTTACAACGGTTTTATTTCAATCTGTGATATTGCTCCGACCGAATCCAAATACGCCGATAATCAATATTTCTCAAGAAAATATTTATCCAATACAAGAACGAGTACCTGACAGTAAGACAGAGAGAAGTACATTAATAAAAAAAAATTCATTATGTTATTTTCACGAAATTTAACGCATTTACTGAAGATTTGAATGTAGACCTTTCAACCAAAGTTACAAGTTTTTGAAGTTTAATACAATATTGAAACTTGACCAGGCGGCAGTTCATTAATTTTATATCTAGGAATATTTCAATCATTAGTAAATCTAAAATTAGAATTAATTACTCCTTACTGGGAGGCTCGGTGATGCAATTAATTTCCTTGGGATTATTTTACTAACCACTTCTAACATTAAGCCCTGTTTGATTAAAAATTAAGGCATTAATGTAATTATTTCTTCACAGTTCTTCGTCGTGTATTTTGATATTTTCTAGATATTGTTTATAGGCTCTTGAGGATTACAAGATATATAAAAAGGAAGAAAATTGTTACGGTTATTATCAGACTGAAGTATCATTTACTGTTGTCCTGATAACTCGAGTGCTCATCGAACACATCACTTAGATCAAATACAAGTGGTTTCAAGATTCCTTTGTCACTTATATTATATAAGACGATGCTTCAACAGATTACAGTTCTTTTTTTTTCCAATGTGGCAGTTATTTTGGATTTTTACTAACACAAGACGACATTTTGACTGCTAGATCTTGAGTTAGATTTGGGTCTCATACTTCCATATACGAGTAAAATGCATTCTACTCTCCATAGTCAAAGCATTGTGTTTGGATAGTGCTGCTTGAAATATTTCAGAATATAATTATAAGTGTTTCAGTTAGTGAGGTTGTCTCAGTCAATTTGTGAGGCACATGTATGGATGTTTGTTACTCTTTCACGTAAAAATTACAAAATTTATATGAAACTTTATAGTAATATAGCTTTAATATCATAACTTCTTCGACCGACATACATGCGGGCGGAGCCACGAGTAAAAGCTACTTATAACATAAACGTAGAATATTGTCACGTTTTTTGATTTTAAGATTTTAATCTGATCTATCCGAATCGTAAATTAGCAACAAAACTGAATCTAGATATCCATTGTTAAGATACAAGATCATCAAAACTCTCCTTATTTTTGTAGATTTAAGAGAGTGGCTAATACGAAACACGGACACAAATACAAACGTTAATACGATAATATTACACTAAACCCTGAAATTCAGATTATCGATGTGTATGGTTAGCGTGCTTTTTCTTTGAAATTATCAATTTAAATTATTTTTTATGGTCATAACAAAAGTGTAATGAAATCATTATTAAAAATTTATTTACAAGTTTTAATTAGAATTTTTTCACTCTAAGGTTCCGTTGTTGAGTTCAGTGGTTATTTCCGCACAGAAAAGCGTTGTTAAGCAAGCTCTTTTGTTTTTGCCACTATTTTGGAAGATTAAATACTTTTTTTAATGTACTTTACGAAAAAACAAATTGTCTCGTTCCACAATTAATTTTGTTAAATGCCAATATATTGGTTTTGATTGTTGATGAAATGTAAATATATTTTATTTGTCGAGGGTAATAAATTATATCTTCATTTTCAAATGAATAATTTTCATTTATAAGTAACAGTAAAGGTGCTCTCTCTCTCTCTGTGTAGACGCAATCATGATTGAAGCTTGAATAAACATGAAACTTATTATTTTTTGTTGTTCCTAACTAAAATTTATCAAATGTGATGAATGGAAATAAAATGACAATAACATCAGTAGGCAATTTTCATTAGAAATAACTTGGATACTCAAATTTATCAGTAACTGCTAAAGGAAGACCTAAGTGGCCTGATGGTAACAATGATTGTAGTCCAAAGATATGAGTTCAGTACAAAAAAAATCTTATAATGTAATAAAAAGTTTTCTGATTCCACTTAAAAAACTAAAAACCACAAATATTTTGTTACCTGTTTCTGGAGGGAATCATGTCTTAGTAATAACCGGTAGTTCAGCAATTTAAAAAGTCGACCAAAACAACCCTAGTCAGTTCTGGATGAGTGACTATTATTAACGTATTCAGAGCTCTCCGTTCCTCCGAGAGCACTTTAAACCATCTGTCCCGGTTGCTATATAAATATCTGTTTTTATCATTACTGATAGTTCGAGCTCTACGGACAGAACTTCATAATGTCCTGGTACTAGGATTGTGAAGGTCTGATGGCTCGCTCCACGTACAAAATATAAGTTGCACCGTTTAATAGTAGATTAGAAGCCGACTCCGATCTAGTTTTGGGTAAGGCTCCCGGGTAAATGATGATTATGATGTAGTTTTAAAGAAATCAATAACAAATATACCATTTTTTGTTTGAAGGTGATCAAAAGAAATGAAGACTGTCTAAAAAGCTCGAGTTATTCGTAGTTCTCGAGATACTGTTCTTATGTATCCTTAATTGGATATCAAGAACAAGTGATATTGGTATCATGAAATCAGAAGAAAATTACTGAGAACTGGTCACGATTTTTTTCTTAATAGAAGCCAATTTGTCCCTTCAAAATCACAATATCATAATAGTAAAGAAAAAACCAATCTAGTACAAACTAAAGTGAAGAGGATGAAACCAATATCAGCGTTAAATGTGCGACCGCAATAAGGACAGGTAAACAGCTTAACGCTGATTGGAAATTTAGCCGTATTGGCCGCGATCGGAACTGGGTTACCTTTCCTTTCTAATCTGATCCTCATGAGAGCTGATATTTTAGTAATCGAGAAATGACCTACAACGATAAAATTTATTGGACAATATTTATAAAAAATAGATACAAAATACGAATTTTTGCATAAACAGAGTATTTTGATACTCGAAAGTTAAAAATGAAATCATGATTATTCTAAGTTATTGAAAGTAGTCCTGTTACAGTTCTATTGAAGTAGAAATTTATAATTCATAATTTACGTGATAATGTTAAAAGTTTTTAAAAATAATTCTCTATATCTGTAATGTGTAAAAAAATAAATAAGATACTTCACAGCACAGTGTTACCTCAATGAAAATAAAAGTGTTTACAAAATTCTTGTAATACTGCTAGTATAACACTTACACCACTATTGTGCTGCGAACTTTCAGATCCTGCGAACTCTAAGTAACCACTTTAGTAAATGTTAAAGTATAGACGGGTATTTTTATTACCCACTCATTGCCCGCCTCTTCTAGTCGGACCACTAGCTTAATTAATTATAAATTAAGGAGTAATTATTGTTAAATTGTAAATTATTTTATGACCCTGTCACGCCATTTTTAATCAATTATTTAAGAATTTTTAGTGTGGCTACAGTATACGGTTCAAGGTGAAAGTAAATTTAAAGCTTTCACTAGAAAAGTAATCCTAATGTTATATATTTTACTGAGACATGTGACTTTGAGTCATGTTTTTCAAGTCTGATTTCTATTTATTACTTACACTGGCATATAAATTTTGCTGCACGATTTTTAAATTATGTTTCTTAGCTTTTGTCAATAAACAAACTTTCTTCGACATTAATGACATTTTTTTGGATTTTTACTAGTAAATTATCGAAAGTCTACATACACATACTAGTATATCATAGTCTTTAACAGTCCATTGCTGGACATACACTTCTCCTTAGAAAGACATATAAATATATAACAGTTGTCATTCATAACACTTTCAATGTCTTACGGGACTGCCTGAGAAGTTATTTAATTTTACTAGGGCTTTTACTTTCCTAGGACTACCTACAGTCTAAAGCTAAACATAAAATACAATTACTGTATACACCGTTAAGTTTATATATGTACATAAATTGTAAAGTTTTTTTTTATGGCAGAGCGCGCAAACGAGGAGAGGCTCGCCTAATGGCAAGTGACTACAGCCGTCCATGAACGCTTGCATCTTAGGAGTCACAAGTGGGTTGCCGGCCTTTCAGAAAGAAGTACACTCTTTCCATTGAAGGTTTGAAGGTCGTATCGGTCCGGAAGTATAACCGAATGGTTGTGCGAGTGTGGTCGCAAATATTTTTTCTCTTATGCAATACTCACTTACAAGGTGTTTTATATTGGCTGTTTATAATTAAATTTAGTATAAAATCCTTAAAGAGTTTCTATCAATTATTCGACTAAATGGTAAAAATAATATTTTGCTTACTCAAATGAAGGCGATTAAAACCAATCAATAATAGTAGTTACTTAAGTAGTATTTAGGTTTTAAAACCTAAATACTACTTACTGACTACAAATATTTAAAATTTACCATAAATTCTATTTAAGGTTTCGTTCGACTACGGCTTATTCTAAAGTTTTTGTCTGGTCAGGGCCTTTGAAAAACTGTCAATTTAATCACTCTCCCGTGTCGTATTGCTTTTGTGGTTCGGCAATTGCTTTGTTGTTAAATTCAAATGTATCGAGTTTGCCTTGTTACAGTGCACTTTAACACATTTAAAAAGAATTGAGATACTACAATAACAGAGATAAATTTATTCTGAATATCTAGTGATAGGTTTCATTTAAATATATTTATAACCAGTCTACCGTCACCTGAGCGCAATTATTTTCTTGTCATAAGACAACGTCCAACTCTATTTCTTTCTCTCATTTCATCATTCTTCATAATTCCTTCTTATCTTATTAACGTATAAATATGTTTGTGTATTGACTTCTTGCCTTGACTACCCTCAAGGCTGGGGGTTGTGATCTTATTGCAGTGAGTACTTTCATGGACAGGTAATCGCAATCTTGTTCTGTGGAATCCAGGATCAAACTGTTATGATCGTATGCAGCTTCTGGAACGGATTCTTTTTGGTTATATAGCAGTACATTGCAGTAGGCTGACGATGATGACATAATAATATATCATCATTATTAATCTAGTACATTATCATGACATACTCGTAACTATTACACTTTCATCTTTGTAGATATTTTAGTAAAGTACAGACTATATTTAATTAAAGTATCTCTCATAATTTATTTCGTCTCAGCACGATAATTTAGTGGCAAACTTTTATGGTTATCTAATGGTACAGTCTATTAGTGAGATCAGTGTTGCATATATGGGTATAAATGATAGTTTGTCTTAAAATTTTTTTAGTAACTTTGTGTGGAATTAGCTTATTAACAACGAAAACAAACTCAAGAATCAAACTTTTTTGTACTCATAACATATATAGTCGTCGTATATTTAGAACTCACCTAATAATTGTGGTAAGAGATTGATAGTTGATCAGGAGTGGCTTAGTAGTTAGTAAAGAGACTAAAATTGGAATTGGGTCTCATAGATCGTGATTTGTTATGACACATCCAACAATATTCTTTCAGCGTAAGATAATGTGATGCTCTAAGGATCAAGACATTAGAAAGATAATGGAATTCTTTTTTACTTTTCTACTTAGTTCTTTTTTGTATATAGTAATCAGAATATTTATATTCTATTAATATGTATTAATGTGAATAGTTGTTCACAGAATCAATCTTACTAAGGCTCCGAAAGTTCTAAAATTTTTTTCTAGACATTATAGGGTGGACCAAGAATTCGTTAACATTGGAATCTAACATCTTGCACAAACATGTTAGGGGAGTTCTTGGGATAGATGCTACTAGAATTTGCTGGCTAGAATCGTAACACATGGTTTCAACAAGTTGGAGCCGCTTGTCACACACCCAATGAGTTCCAGCCGGTAGTCAAAGACATGTTTTCGGAAAAGCTGATTTCTAGACGAGGCGACATTCCATGGCCACCCAGAAGTCCAGATCGCCCCAGTAGACTTGTTTTTATGGGTTATAAATACACTACGTCAACTAAAAGAAAAATCAGCCAAGAAATGTCGGCGATCTCACGGTCTCTTTACCGACGAGCATTCGAAAATTTGGGTGCTCGCTTAGAAGAATGCAAACGTCGAAATGGTGGTCATTTAGACGATGTAATTGTTAAAAAATAAATTCCAACTAATTAGCTTTCTTGTAAATAAACAATTTTTATAATATATTAAATAGTTTTTAAACGTGTTTTTTCAAATGTTAACTAATTCGTGGCTCACTGTATATAAACCTTTCTATAGGACATTAAAGAGCTGCGATGGTCAAACGCCAACCCTAATGAACTAGAGTTGTAATTGTTAAAAATCTACCTCTAAGTAGACTAAAAGGTTTTTCTATAAAAGTAGAAGTTGGAAGTTTAGTTGTAGTTGTAGATTGCTTATCCAAAATGTAAAGAATCAAAGTACTCATCGTACCGAATTCGATTCACATTGAATTGAGCTGAAATTTTTACTTTATTTGTTACCCTATTTTTATTTTATTTCAGTCGAATCCTACTCCATCCTCATTTTATATAGTCACAGTCTATTTGACGAAAAGTGATGAGATCGAAAGCTTTCAAAGAATATAGAAAGGAAACATTTTTCAATACTTCAAAATAAACTTATGACACACATTGAGAAAGTGTAAGGGATAGATATTCCTTAGACGATTGAAATTTTCTTGGACCTCTTTATGAATCTGAAATGCGTTAAAAACTAACGATGTAAATTAACTGTCTAGACATTGACTAAACTTCTACGTAATTAGACAATTCAGATATGTCTTTAAAGTTTACTTTTAATCGCAACCAGTCCACATTATTCTATTAACAATGTTACAACAATTATTAGTATACTGACTGATTTCACAGATTTGACTAACTATTGTCAATAAGGAGCTGGCAAGATAGGCTTACTCACAAACGGTTTTTAACTTAACATTTCGTATAAAATAGTGAACATGGACATATCTCAATAGAAGAATAAATACTTATACCATTGATAAAATTATTCATATGAGTTATGAATAAATTATTTAATTTCCAGTAGTTTAAAAGTCTATTAATACAAGTTATTGATCCAAGTTTCTAAGGTGTGTTATTGGTATGAGCACATGCTTTTTCTCACGAGGTTTACATTAATACTAAGTGCTTTGAAATATATTTACTCTGAGGAAAGGTGATCACGTTTAGTGTTCCGCCATGAATCATCATCATCATCATCATCTTAACCAATAATATTCGAAACCGGCTGTTGTGGAGAACCTCGGGAGAAACCTATTTCCAGCAGTGGACGTCACTGCTGGAAATAGGTTTCTCCCGAGGTTCTCCACAACAGCCGGTCCCGAATTAATGGTTTATTTATATTTTAGTTAAAGAATGTTTTGAGTTTTATTCTATTTCTCGGTGAATTGTGTTACCTCGACCTTATCCTATCAATACTGCTGTTGTCATAATGATTGTTACTTGGATAGTAAATATTTATTGTTTATTTTGACTCTTTAGAATTTCTATTTTTTGAATACACTTCAGAAACGATTCTTCAACAAAATAGAAAAGGTATATTAAGATGCGTTACGACTGATAATTTTTAAGTAGTTATGAGGCAATATATCGTACACAAACCGATACACTCTAAGTTAGGCAAACTTGCCTTAATAAAATCAATAAATATACACTAAATAAACACCACACTTATTTACGGTTTTCACTATTTCTAAACAAGGTTATAGAACTACTATGCTTAAAATATGTAGAGTTCAACGCACTACCGGATAAATATGTTACACTTAGCTGCTGTGGTCTAGGTTACCGTAAGCCCGCCACAAGCAAGGAGAACCCAAAAACCGAAAAGTGCGACAGCCATAAAATATATGTAGCCATATATGTATAAGTATAAAGCTTAACTACATACTTTTGATTTAAATGTTGATATAATGAAGATTATAAGTTTAAGTGCTCTAGGTCACGTAAGCTTACATACTTGTGTTTGAATATTTAATTGAATTAGTTTAATAACTGCTATGTAGTTTTATATTGCATGCAAGAATGACCAGAATTTGCTGACCCGCAAAGTTTGCTGAAAGTTGTAATTTTTCAAACAGAATGGTCATGGTATACGTCAAGTTATTATGGTGCACTTCCAGTAATGTTACGCTTGGTAGCATGGTAGGTATAAAATTTACTTTATGAGGCAAAAAATTATTTAATTTCACTGAGCTTAGAAGTGGGTGACATAGCAAGGAATACTACGAAGTATTTATTTTCAAGTTCTTTAAATTATATTCTAACAACAGAAGGGTGGTTTTTAGTATGTTGTAATCGACGTAACGACGAGGCTTTTAAGTTCAAGTCACAAAAATAACCAATTTTCAAGAAAAATTTTTTTCTGCGAAATATAATACAGTTGATTTTTTTTATTTGTTGATATTGCGTTTATAACGCAACAAAAAGTTATTATTGGCTGCAATTGTTGGAATTGTGTGGCTGAAATATAAAGAAGCTGACACCCATGTAATACATACGAGTACAGTATATGTAAATCACGTATAAGTATCTCAACACACTTGTTTTATATTGCTACGAAAAGTTAAGTTGAAAAGTGAACTTAGTAACATTTAAAGTGTATTTAGTAAAGTAGGTAGATGTAAAGAATCCTCGTGAAAGTAATTACACTATTGTCAAATAATTAATTTAATTTTTTAGTTACAATTTAGTCAATCATATTTTTGCGAACTGGTTTTTTTCAGCACTTGAGTTATTTTTACAACGAGTCACGAGAGTTTTATTTAATAAGTCTAGCGTTGAGAAAAAAAAAAGGTTTTCTCGTTCTGTAATTCGATATCAAAATACGATAAAAAAAATAAAATAAACCTTTTCTTTTGCAATAAACCAGGTTGAATGAAAAAGGTTCTGTGTGATGAAAATATTCTGATCTCGTTTTGGCGAGGTCCTAAATGATTTTGCGTCAGGTTTAGGATAAATCCCCTTATTTACTATTCGGGTCTTGCTAAATTTACTTGAATCTCAAAAATATGTATTTTTGACCTATTGCCTTGGTGGTTAGTGATCCTGACTGCTAAGGTTGAGTTCGTGAGTTCAATTCCCACCTACACCCTATAATTGTGTAATGAGCACGATTGTATGTTTAGTTTCTATGTATGATTTATATACGTTGTGTATATGCTTAGAAATATGTTAATGTGTAATAAATTAATAAATATACAATATCAAAAACCTTTAATCTCTCTCATTAGACAACGAAAATGTTGTTAAAAAAAGTAAAGGTATTTTTTAATGTGTGAAAATTCGAAATAGTGATCTTTAATCTGAGGGATTTGTTAGGAATAGGATCGTGATTTATCTATCTACAATAATTTAACACTTCATTTTCGAGGTTAAAGTATTAAAGAACCTAGGCCACCTACTACTTCGTTAAAAATGTTTTTTTTACTATTGGCAATACTAACATATAGTTGATGTTTCACCTTGAAGTGCCATTACTCCGACTACATATTTTAATTTTTAACCTTTATTTATTAATGATAACCTTTATTTCGTTAAAATGTTGCTAGTGCAAAAATATAAATATGTGTATGAATTAATTAAAACAAAGTAGAAATATGCGTGATAAAGCTGTCAAAATGTCATAAGATATTTGAATAATCTGCATATTATGTACATTAGTTTTAATGTTTCTAAATACGCCTGATAATAAGGTAAAACTGACCTATTTTGTTGGTTTTTATTAGATCGTATGAAAAGCAAAATATTTACAAATAAATACAAATAAAATTAATTTTAGACGTAAGTGAAATTCTCTCTAAAAATATCAAGAAGATCCAAAACTAAGTCATTTTTCGTTCTTGTGCGCTTAGATTTTAAACTTCGCAAACTTTTAATGCAGCTTTCACCATAATTTAAGTTATGTTGTTTTTAGGAAGATTTCTCTATTGTACCTATGTTATTGTGGAATAACGGGTATCATGTCCCTCCGACACAAAGGGAGGATCCTCCGACCAGGCGAGGTGATCATGCCTGGTGGGCCACGGCCCAACGGTTGATGTTTGGATGTTGTATATATGCTAATTGCCACGCGAATCTCTATATCGTGATACAGGATTAGTAGTTGCATTGTAGTTCATTACATTCACACGTTTCGTACATACTTCGTAGTTCGATGTATCTTCGCTAAATGGCGCTGTTGTATATTTTTCTTTGTGCTGTGATGTGGAAGTTGCCACAGTCATAATAATAGAACATACAAAAAATTAGTGTTTTGAAAAAAAAAACGGTTTTTTTCCACTTCTAACTAAACTTTACTAGATAAGAGGTGAGGCGTGTCGCTAGTACATACATATTTAACGTTGAAGCTAAAGTTAACTCCAAATTCAAAACAGAGTTTTAATGAGTTTTGCTATCGAGAACAGTTTACAGGTAATTTTAATAGCCCGCACTTTATAATCAACTTTGTAAGTTATAGTTTTCACTTACTCAAGTGTTAGAGATAAACGTTAAGGGCATGAAACACAAGTTGCTTATTATATTTTCAGAGACGGAACCAAGAAGCTCCTCAATCTAAGTAGAGAATAAATTAAGACTTTCTTTTTCATATTTTTTTCATTATAAGTAGCATGTAAATTATTTTACCGATATTTTTACACGTCGGACTTTACATCTAGAAAGCGCCTGCATTTCCTAAGACTCATTCTGAGAAGAAATGTCGAAACAAACCAAAGAGGTGTTCTTTTTTCTTAAGTCTGTGAGCATAGATTAAAGAAAAACTAAGCGAGTACAGTATATGGTCTGGGTTGATCTTTGGCAATAAAATTGTCCAAAAAATAAAAAAATAATCTGTACAAAGCCACACTTATTACCTAAGAGTATAAAAAATATGCTACGTCCTATTCTCTTACCTACCACATACAAAAACCACCATGAAAATCAATCAAGCCGTCTCGGACAAGTTCAATAACAAACATTGTGTCGTGGGAGTTTTATTACTATATGTTTATAACTGTAACCGTGTAAGTTCCATGTTTCAGCACGTATGAGTCGGATCGTCAGGAGTGATATCGTCTTACAGGAATATGGTCCTTCCTGTCATTGCTTTTCATCGAGTTAGTGAAGTTACGAGACCCCAAATCCTCTCATCTTAAATATCAAGGCGACGAACTCAGTGAACCATGTACTCTTTTTCCACATTATGGCACAAACAAATATTTCTTTTAACGAAATGAATTTTAAGTTATTTGTATTTTCATGACATTATTATTCCTCTATTATCATCCAAGCTGAGTAAGTTAGTTCTTGTGATTTCAGTGACTAACTGGCTGTAGTCCCAGTCGTGTTGATATAGACTATGAACCTAGATAATCGTATAGTCGCCGTGAATAAATTCCCCATTTGTGAAAAAAAAATATTCAGGGACAATGCTTAAAACTACTGATGTTAAAATCATCTAAACAAATACAATAGGCAAAAGTTATAGATGGGAGAACTGCCTGAAATGTGAATTCATATGAACATGACCCAAATACGTGATCGAAAGTTCAATGTAGGTACGAAAAATTGAACGAACGAACGTTTGTCTACGCTTTCTGCGTGAGTCATTGGTAAGGAAAGTTGTTTAATCACTCACTCTACCTTTTAAATTAATCCTACAATTATCTAACCACATTTCCTTCATTATATTTTTACTAATTTTGCTAAATTTTTACATATGTTTTAATTTGAACAATTGCTCTACATGTTACACTATGTTGATTGTAACAATATCTTTACATAACGGACTCCGAATAAATTGGCTTAAGTGTGCACAGGTGATTTGTTAGTAACATAAAATATAAATATTTGTGTCTAAATATTTAATAAATTATGGTTACAATCCAATAGTATCAACATAATATACATTAAAAATGATCCTTATCCTTATTTTTTTACTTATGGAACGTAAAAAATGTGCTGAATGTAAAATAAAATTACTACATACATAAAAATCTCATGCATTTAGTAAGTGGTATGTAGTTTTTTTCTATCTTAGCAACTCTTAACTAATGACAAGCCTTTTTTGAAAATCCCTTCGGATCTCAGGCTCTTAAGGGACGCAAGAGCCAAGAGTATGAGGTGTTTCCACTAAAAACCATTACGACGGATGGTTTTAGGCGTTTTTACTCTGGAGGGGACCTGTACCATATTATTTTAGTAACCTCCAGGATCAACTTCGCGCCTGGTCAGACCCGTCCTGGGGACACCACAGAGGTTTCCCGCTGGCTAATGTCAACCTACGTTTCCCGCTTGCGTCATTAGTCAAGCCGCTTTGCGCTTCTCGATCGAACTGTGAATGTGTGTGTGACTTTGTATTTGTATTTCTTTATCAACTTATTTTATTATATACTGATTATACTTAACTGACTTGATTCTTAACTTTATAAAATATTATCTACTAAGGGTGTAGGTTAGTGGAAAATAGTACTGTAATTTCAATAATAAGTTGTCTGTGTCTAGGTCAGGAGTCTATTTAAAGTGGTCTATGTCGGTTAGGTATATCCCTGACTTCTGCCATATGGTGTAAACCAAGTAGATTTTGGCCACGGTGGCCGGTCTCAACGGAGAGTAACCAACTACACAAGAGCTATATTGGGCTGGTTTAAATAGAACCTTTGTTTTAAATTTCTCTGATCAAAGAATGTGATGGTTTTATAAAAAAAACTAACTTAACTTAATTAACTAACTAAATTAGTTTTTGCTTTGAATACAAGTGTAGATGTTTTATTCTGAACTATGGCCACAAATGCATTAAATTATTGTACGAGTAAGACCAACATGTAGTTCTCTCTATACTATGTATACCCATCATCTATACATTAATGAATATGATATTCTTTATACTCCTTTTAACAAATATGTCCCACGTCAGCTTATCATTTTTGGAATGATATCCAAATAATTTATGGTATAAAATTAAAATTATGCAAGTATAGTCGCATGAATCTATAGTGGTCGTGTTTATTTGACTTGAATTAGCACAAAAGTCTATACAAGACAGTTAAAGATAAACAGGTCACCCAAATAACATAAAATATTCTAAACGGTATAAATTACATGCTTAGAGAAAGAGAAAGTAATACACTATGATTTTTCTATGGTTAGTGTTCCGTAGCTAAAATAGCCAAAACGGAACCCTTTAAGTTTCGTCAATTTTTTACGTTCATCTGTCTATCCGTCCGTTCGTCTGTTTACACTATATTGGAAACCAGTAATTTCGCAGGAACGTACATATTAATGACGTCAACAAAGTGATCAAAGAAAATCTTTTAAAATATTATTTAGAATACCTTTAAAGTCGAGATATTATTTTTTTACAATATTCCATGATGCAGAGTGTTATTACATAGGTCTTATGAAAATAAAATATCTACCTTTTAGTAATAATAAACGGAAAAACAGGTGTAGAGATTATTTATAAAAGTATTCGTTTGTAAGATATTAAGTAAGTATGTCAAAAGTAGATCTGTAGAGGTATTTCAGGTACGAGTAGTAGATGCTTCGTTGGCTGTTGCTATAAACTTATTTTGAACCTCTTTTTATCTTAAAATACCAATTAATTAGAGAAATTTTTAACACTTATGACATCAAGAACCTTTGAACCGTTTAATTAGTGTTAAGTTAGTTATTGCACCTTTTCAATAATTTATGTTGTGCTCGTTAGCGGAACCGAGACGAGTGCACGATCCAAGAGATTCTGAACTCTTGTGCTATAAAAGAAATAAATATATTTTTGTAGCGCTAGGTATTTATTCTAGACAGAGTAATCGGTATCGATACATCAAACTGACTTAGACTAAATACAGTACTGAGTAAACCAATGCCTTAAGAAGTTAGGTAATAAGATTATATATTATGTTACTTGTACAGAGATCTTTTTCAATATTGCATAATAGTTTGTAAAAAAAAATGAAATTTTTTATATGAATTTCTTCGTTTTCATACAGTTTCTTTATGAACTGTGGCAAAACAAGTAGACGAGTCATCTGATAATAAGTTACTACCGCCGTCCATGAAGACCTGCTACTACAATCACAAAGGATTTAGATCCCACAACCTCACTTGGTGACACTTCACTCATTCGGTTAAACGCAACGAAAGAATTACTGGACATAGGATTTCTGTGCGGTGTTTAACACTTCGATCGTGTAGGTGCGATTCTAGCGAAGCATGGCTCGCTCACGAAATTATTCTTGTAAGTCTGGGTGTGCTTTGTATACGTTTCAAGTATTTTTATAAAGGGCCCCGCGACACAGGAAGTCTTTTTTTTAAATAGAGGTATTCTAAAATCTAAAAAACTAACGTCTTTACGCACCATGGCCAACAGGTATTATTCTGTTGGCCATCGTGGCTCGCCTTCTAGTAAAAAAATAAATAGTTCCCACATAGCCATGATGTAAAGACAACGGGTTGTCAAAGTCATTAATAGAGAAATTCCAAACTCGCAATTAACGACGATTTACTGCCTCATAGAACAATCCCTTCTCACAATCTTTTCCAATGCTTGATTAAAGTTACTTTGAAAATCATTGATACGGGTTTAAAAATAGAAATTCCAACCCTTTGCCCTACTTTTATCAAAAAGTGATCCAATCGAAAACGTTCGCAAATTACAACGTTTTAAATCGCAAAGGCTATAAAAATTCCTAATTGTTAAACCGATTTTGTATCAAAAAAAAATATTTTTATTCCAGTCTATCAATTTTCAATTTCTTTCGTTTGAAAATACCACTCTGAAAAATATTTTTTCAAAGGACAAAAATGAGTTTGTAAAATATTATTTAACTGAAAAAATGTGGGTTTGTAAGAATTGCCAACAGTAACGATAGATGATTACCTTTTATTTTTGATAAACGACAAGTTAATAGAAATTTCAAATGGAAATTGAAAAATAAATTATCCACTACAGTAATTGAAAACAGTAAACAAACTGTAAACGATTAGGCAGGCATCTTTGGAATTCGTTTCTGTGCTACACTTTATTCACAGTCGGATAAGCAGAAGGATTGAGATACAGTAAGTGACTTGTGAGGAGACATGACAATTCATGGAGAAACGAAAATATCAAAAATATAGAATTATGTATTTGAAGTAAAAAAGAAAAACGAAATTTAAAAAATCCTCGGGACTCGGTGATGTAGTCTGTGTTATATTGCATCAGACAACCGGTTATCATGGTTAATGTAACCTGGCCGAAATTTGAGTTCGATCAATTTAATATCGTAGTCTACTAATGAACTTCGATCAGAGACAAAAACTTTTACAGCTGATAAGAAGTAAACATTGTATCTTATTAAGAAGTAAAATTAACACGAGAAAACAAAAGTTATATGCAATGCTGTCCTGTTTCTAACCAGTAAATTTGGTCTACTTATTTTACTTATATAATTGTATATTCTAAAACGGCTTTTAATGTTTCTACAATATACAATCTCCCCACAAGAAACAGTTTCTTCGAATATCGATTTAACGTGTTCAGATGGAAATAGTTTTAGATATATATGTAAATAGAGTTATGGGTTTTATTTACGTATATCTTTTAAAATGTGTATTTGTTTTTTTTTCAGGCTTTAGGGAGAAAACTAGATTTTAATTTATTTTTCTAAGTAGAAGAGTAGATTATAAAAATATTTTCGGTTGATGTAATAGACTGTCTATTATTGTTATAATTTAGATATAAAATTTTCAAGTGCTGGAAAGTCATTGATGTATCATCCTCATCTCAGCTGAAAGACATAAATATTGCTGGAAATAGGTCTCCCCAAGGTTCTCCACAATAACCGGTTGTATGCGGCTCTTATTTAAAGGTTTCCCGCGACCTTCACCTTTGCGAGGAGATTATGGCAAAACTCTCTGATGAAACAGTTCAACAAAAACGGTCACTATTAAATTATAGCTCGTAGTTGATAGATTTTGGGATTTTAAATTGATTAAAGATGGACATATGTCTTTTAGCGGTCCATGAAATTCTAGACAAGCTGAGTTAATACCACAAATCACGGCGGCCATTTTCTGCCTGCAGGTAATAGATATTACTTAAATAACCAATAAAAGTATAAACTTACATGAACATTCGTTCTACATACAGTATATGCAAAACATAACAGGAGTAAAGTCAATTTTATATTGTCGTAAAGAAAACTAGAATCATGCCAGTTCCAAGTCGATTGGCGCCACGTGACTCGGAACCAATTCCTTATCAGATTGTGGGGCGACCGCGGATCGTAAAGTGGGTTAATGAAGGACTATTTATGCTTTTTTTCCGTAAATTTTGTGGTATTTAGATGTAAGGGGGTCGTGTGCCAATGTTTTATTAGATACGCGTTAAGTGTATATGACATGAATATCTAATTTTGTATTGTTAGGTGAACCTGTTTTAAATATATTTCCATGATTATTATTTGTGAAGTGAGATGAGAGAAAGCTTCTTCGGCAAGGCAATGATTTCAATAAAACTTGACTTTTGTCCGTGATTTCTCAGCGATCTTTGCCCTATAAATATTGAGTCTGACTTGATGCTTAGAAATAGGTTGAAGTATAAATATTTGTATATATGCACTAAAAGAGCATCTACTTATTATTATACGAAATAAAGTTGGTTCCTCATTATGTAAAATAATACTATCTTGACAAAACAGATAAAATCAGAAGCAGGGATCACCGACAATGATCATGATACATGAAAAAAAGATATGTGTAAAATTCTATTAGTTTGGCATTAAACGTTCTAATATTATGTTATACTGAGAATTTTATTATTTAACTGAAAAATTTTTTTTGGTTCATAGAAAAAAGTACAACATTTTTTTTCTGTCTAGCAGCCCGTGATAACAGGATCAGTAGGGATAAAAAATATTGCCTTAATTGGATTGGTCGTGCTTCTACATCATGAGATTACCTAAAGCCATCGGATCTCAGTTGATGACAACTGAAATCCGATGGCTGTTATTAATACTTATGAAAGTGGTAATGACAGTCATTTTTTGGTATGTCTTACTTCATGGTCTTCCAATATTGTTCCGTGTATAAGTAAAGTAGGTGGGAAATTCAAGCAGTAAATTAGTGGTCACTTATATGCAAAAATACATTGTATTTTCACATTATCACGATAGTAAATTAAAGTTTGTTATTATGTATACAGATATGGAAAAATTGCTAAAATACATTAAATGTACTTAAATATTTTTATAATTTCATATAACATGATTCCTGCATCCAAATTACATTAAATTAAAAATATTTATTTTTGTCAATAGATGCATATAAGATTACTTTTATAGCAACCCATACAACATACATTAATCTCGAATACTATCTAACGAAGACATAACGAACTACGGCATAACTACTTTACCTACATCGCATAATAAAAGTTTCTTGATTATCATATATGAGTACAAAAGTTCTCAACATCAATCTGCAAAGCTACGACCAACCTTTCCCCCTCAAAACTAAACTATATTGCCAATAAGTGATTCATACGTATATGAAGTCATATAGGCATATCAAACGTCCTCTGCTCGCCAGTATTTTGATCCCACGTCACGAGTCCGCTAATTGGGAGATTTTGTTTACCAGAGCCACGTCCGTCCGTCAGGTGCACCACTTGTAGGTGAGGTACCGACACCAATACTCATGCAGTCATTTTAAGATTAGTTCCAAGGTAATTTATTATTTATCTTGTTTTAAATATGTAAGAGTAGAATCATATTTATAGGAACCTAAATATTCAAATTTACTATCGTGGGTTTATACATGTATTGTCTTTCAAATGACATTGATTTTAGAAAGTAAACAACGAGTTTTTGTATTTGGCTATTAGACTTACTTATCATTTATAGTTGAATGTTATAATTTTTTTTTTACTATAAGTATACAATTTTTAATAAGGGAATCCACACAATCAATAAGTATAGCTTTGTATTAAATTTCTATTACCCGACTTTTCGATCAGGTTGCATAGAATGGACCAGGACCATAAAATGGGCATAGTTTGGGCACACAAGACTTTATGTTTTTTTTTAACTACAGATAAAATATGCAAATTTGTTATTTCTAGTATTTACCGTAAACGAAAAATATTTAAAAATTACGTGTTGATACAATTGGGCCATATTAAGTTTTTATATTTATCACTAAACTAAACTATTAAAACGTAGATGTTCCTAAAAATCTAAACACTAACTGTTTTCAGGCTTTTACAGTGACATTTGGAATTAATTGTAGTCGTAATAGTTATTTATGGTTTGGTTTGACCTCTTTTGTGTACAGAAAAGGTTTTGAACTAAGTATTTGTAATTTTGACAACTGTGATACAAATTTTATATAATAAATTTTTTGTTCGTTAAATGAATGGTGTGTTACTGTCGGACTGTTCTAGTTAATTAAATCCATTTGATTATAAGTTGGTAGTAACAAGCTTAGAACAAAGGATATAAATCTCTTTTTGAATAACAAAATTGGTACAGCTATGGCTATCTTTTTGTACAGCTTTTGAATTTTTCTATTTATTTTTGTAAGCATAAATTCGGTTAGGATAAATTACTAGTAAACGTTTACTGTATAACTATCAAAATATTAATTTCTTCTCTAATGATTAATATCTAATAACAAATTATAGGTCGAATCAAATTAAATCGTAAGTTTAAAAATAAATACTACGATACATAATAGCTGCATAAGTTAAAACCTTTATTTGAGCAGGCATTTGCACCAGGTTCAAGACATGTATGACGAATCCCCAGGCTCTTGCTCTCCGACGGCATACGAGCATCGAATATATTATACGTACTGCGTATAATAAAATATACAAACTAATTCAAGATACAAAATGAAAGAAAAAAGGTAACGTAAAAACTTGTTCTTTGTATTGTGTGAGCATGTGTGGGTGTGTTAGTGTTTGATGTGACGTAGTTGGCAGTTTAGGTAGAAACTATGGAAATATTTTTATAGCATTTATTTTAGAGTTAAATTTTGTAATTTTGTAGTTTATTACTTACCGTCAGGGACATACACGTTCAAAAATAAACAATCCTCCGAGTACTCTTTTTTCCTTTTATCTTCCATCTGTGATTCCAATAATTTCATAAACAAATCATCGTGTTTCTTGGCAGGGTACTGCACATCCTCCTTCTGCGGATCGGTTTGCATACAATCCGGAGCGTATATCGTCGCATTTTTCACGCCTTCCCATTGAGGCAAATCCGTATATTCCGGCGGAGTAAATCTTCTAAAATCAATTGGAGGCTGAGCGTAAGGTATTCCTACGTAAGCCGCTATCCTTTTTGTCCGAAATCTCGTAATATACATTCCCGCTATTGTCCCTTGGCTTGCTAATGTTATTTGGCGCGGTTCTCTTGCTGCTAAACTTATAGTCATTTGCAGAAACAACACTAATAAACAGATCATTTTAATCATATTTAATCTTACAGAAACTGGTAACACATTTTTAAAACTTGACATTCACAAATATATTCGAAGGCGTTATAGGTATCATTCATTTGAAATCGTTTTATTGGCCACGTTCGTATAATACTTGCTAAATTAGAATTCGTGAAGTGAACTAGAATTTGTTAGTTTAGTGCCAGTCGTCCGGACTTCGTAGTGGGGTGTTCGTGTTCGAACGAAGGTGGTGCGTTACTGTTTCTCGTGCAGACTTTGACTCGTAAACAGTGGGGTTGTCCGTCGTTATAGCGACCAAGGAATTGCTATTGTGGGCTTTGTTTGTTTTAGAAGTGGCGAATAATATTTGCTTGTGACATTTTTATATATTAAAATGAGTATATACTTACCGTTGATTGTGTTTTTATTGTGATTTATATTTTTATAGTACGTATAACAATGTTGTCATATTTTTAAGCCTTAACGCGGATACCATTGTAGGGTGCAAATAAATCTACCTAAGAATCAATGTTAGGATTTCGATTTGGAGAAGATATTCTCAGATTTTGAATGAACTTTAAATGCATATTTTCGGGTATAATATTTTTAACAGTAATTAATAGAAGAATGAGAGAGCAAAGTTTTACTAGTCGGCAGTCTGCGAGATATATCGACGGGTGCATAAAAATTTATAAATGGTGTTTGTCGATCTAGAAAAGGTATACAATAGGGTACCCTAAGAGGTATTCTGGTAGGCCTTGTAAGAAAAACAAGTACATGCTATGTGGTATTGTTTCATGCTATTACAGAAAGTCTAGCAGACAAATCAGGTTGATAGTAAGAAAGATCGACTAAATCAGTGTCTCTATTGACTTGCGCCATAGATCGGCTCTCAGTCCATACTTCTTCCTTTTTATAATCTCTGCTCTGGTATCTAAGTTACATATATCAAGCAGATATCAAAGTCAAAGTCAAAGTCAAAGTCAAATTCATTTATTCATTTAGGTCACAAAAGACACTTATGAACGTCATAAAAAAAACAATAAAAGATGAAAGATGAACAATCTGTCGATTAAAATTACAGCTAGCTGGGTTCGCAGATTGTTCATGGTAGAGTGGTGAGAAAAGAACCCAGGAAAGAAACTCACCACCACTCTTTTAACTCAAAATCTTTTAAATATTAAACTAGCAGTTACATTCACAATCATAGGTTTTAAAAAAAGAGCAATTCATTTCCAAACATCTAAATCTGTGACATAGTCTGAAACTGAGTAATAAGCCTTTTTGGACAACCTCAGCTTAACAAATTTCTTAAATCACAGTGCATGCTATTTATACATGACTCAGTATTGGTCGATGAAGACGGGTCCAAGGTCCAGCGCAGCTTGAAGACATGATAGCAAAGACAACAGAACCAAAACCGGCTGTCTCTCCGGTCTAGCTGTCATTTCACTGAAACAGCAGGTATAAAAGTTGAGGATCATCAAACAGAACATGGATGATTGCATGAAGAAAACCCGTATAGGAAGAAAGTAGGATGTGAACTGATGATTGGTAGATGAGAATGAAGGTAGAATACACATTGCGTTGACTTCACATAAAGTTAGGAAAAGAATAAGTAGAAAAAAAGTAGGCCAAATTTAATTTGTCTGTATATTTTGATATGTTTGTGATCTTTCAACTCTGTTTTCTGGACTGGTTCATAAAATTCTTTTTTGGATTTGCGAGGATATTTTTCCTTCATTGCCGGTTTATATCGTGTTTGTAGATAACTTAAACGAATCAAAAAGAAACGAGGAATGTACATTTGCACTCAAGATAAGCTAATGTGCGTTTTATGGGTGATTCACTCTTTTTTATTTACTATTTGTCTTATTTAAATCATAAAAAAAAATTTCATTAGATTTTTCAATTAAAAGTGATGTTGAAATTTGAAAAACAAATGAGGAAAATATATTACACGTACAAAGTTTAAAAGATCGTATATTATTCAAAATAATATTGAAAATGACTTTGTTCTGTACGTACTAATCTATGAAGGTAATGACATCCAACATTGTTCTTTGAACTGCATATATATTTAAGAGCAACGATCCAGTTCACAAAATTATATCAGCAAATGTCGGCATCTAAGAATACCAGTTTAATGAAAGAGGTAGAAATGAAATACTCCTTAAATTAAATAACTATTACATTCAAACCATAGTATATGTAACAAAAAAAGTGATTATAAATTAACACGCGTAGAAGAACCATGACTTCACAGAAAACCTATTTTAAATTTTTTTATTGCTTTTTACCGGCTGCACTTATTCAGTGAGAAGTAATCGGGGCCTTCCCGTAATTTTATGTGCAGTGATCAAGTGACCGGTCTTCTCGTTTGACCTCTGACCTATTAAAAAATATTTTCCCCAACTATACAATGTTCTCAAAAATACTTTACATTCCTAAGCAAACTTAATCGGATTTCGATTTTGGCCATATTCACAATCTTATCCGGATTATTGCTCTCGAGTGTAGTGTAATACTCAGAAATGTTAATATCACCAACTTCAAAAGGATATTTATGTGCGGGATTTATGTATCAGGTTGAATTAGAAACGCCAAAGCCAATAATAAAGTAACGTGGCTTTTGGGATTTCTTAGTATTAGGAACAGTTATTTCTCTCGGGGAATAAACAACATACTACTTAATTAGGGATTGATGAAAGTGAGATGTATTTATTTTATTTCGGAAAATAATTTGAGACGTTGACAACGTGTGTTTGAGGCTAATAAATGTTTAATGAAACCTGTTAAATAATGATATTCACATTTCTAAATACTAATTAGAATAAAATCATTTATGCTTTAGTGATATTTTATACTTGTATTTGTTAATACATAAATCACATTTACAAAAGTAGGTTTTTAAGTACGATAAGTCTTATAAATTTTGGATTTATGTCACAGATACATTGGTAAGTAAAATTAAGTTAAAAAACCTAATCCTAAGATCGAAAGTTCGTATTGTAAGGTTGATATATTTCTGTATATTTTAGATCGTTGAGACTTCATATCGTGAAAAATATGATTTCAGAATATGAATATGATTTAA
Source organism: Hypercompe scribonia (assembly GCA_949316085.1). Lineage (NCBI taxonomy): Eukaryota > Metazoa > Arthropoda > Insecta > Lepidoptera > Erebidae > Hypercompe > Hypercompe scribonia. The sequence goes on from OX438979.1 coordinate 16,482,315, forward strand.
GAATTAACAAATTGATGTTTTTAATACTTTATTAATGTATTAAGTACACAACTATATTTATCAATGTTACTAGGTAAAGTTATTTTACTGGTTATAAAGGAAATTATTTTTAATAAATTACACAATATCGGCTGGAATCGAACCGTAGTGACGTACAAAGATTTTCTCAAATGTTTTCACAGCTTGTGTTGTAAAGAAAATTTACATCATCATTAACAACTTTTAATATTCCGCTGGTGATTTTCCTTAGAAAGGACATTTTGGCCGATAGGCTAAACGGGTTGGTATTAGGTTTATTTCAAGTTCCAATTTGTGTGGAGCCAGCCTTGCGACAATGACAGCTGTACACAGGGTTATCCACCACGTGTTTACTAGCGTCTATGCCGCCCTGAGTGTGGCCGCGGGTGGACAGGACGGGATTTCCCCTCCGTCCACTACAGTGGCTGTCTTATACACTTTGCTCTCTTAGTCGGTTTTTACGACACCCCCGGGATGAATAGGGTGGTGACACTCCATGTTGTGAATCCGACATCATATGGACTAAAGAAAATTAAACTATTACAAACAATTCTATAAATTTGTTTGATGCTTTAGTAGTACATAAAAATGTACAAGAACTAGTTCAATCCTCCTTTCTCTAAAATTTTTTTTTTAAATTTTCTACGCTAAGGCTCTGAGTTAGATGTTTAGATTAGTTTAAATATTATTACCCTAAAAACAAAACTGTGATCGTGAAAAGAAAAATTTAAAATTGTGTTATTATAAGCTGTTTTTGGTTTTGCCTTGTCTAAATATTCGTTTTCTATACAAATAGCTGGTGCTAAGCTTGCGACGGTAGCTCGCGTGACAGCGATACCTGGAGTCATTGCATTTGGCTACCGTGCCCGAAGCTTTCGCCTCATCTCTCCAAATAGGTCATTGCGACTAACTTGTCGATCAATAATATTTTATATTTATTTTAAATTATTCACATTATATTTATTTTTTTATTAGTGAGTTTATTGAACAAATGTCGAATTGTACGGGTATAATTGGTTCGACATTCTGCAGTTTTCTTTTACTTAGTTTTTTTGTTTAAATTAATATAAGGTATTAATTTAAATTACAAATCGCCATATTTTTGTTACTTGTAGACTAATTGTCACTAGAATCAAAGCTGTGGGCTAGACATTTAAGTTATTTGAGCAAAGTAAGCCAAATAAATATTTTAAAATGTTTCACCGGCTTCTTGTGTTGTACACGTTTTTTTAATTATAATTTTAACAATGTGTATTATGTGAACCATTTTATTCCTTATTTTTTATCTTATTAGTAATACCCAACTAACCAGTTGCTCAGCATTGCATTGTATGCTAATTGCAAAACGTCACAACTAAATTGCAACTGCCAACTGACTGACAACACGACTCTCAAAATGAAACACGTTAACTACATCTAGCTTTGCAGTATACTAAGCGCTTATGAGTACGACATAAACGGAATTTTATTGTACGTTGAAGATATTTGTAGGTATAACAAGATTATTATAACCAAATTGTACGAAATCGATGAAAATGTTCGTTTGGGTTTTTGCACTCGAGAAAGTAACAACGATGTTGAATATGTTCAATATTTATTTTGTAAGATTCAGAATGAAAATATAACTTAATACAAAAAGGTTTTATTTTTAAAATACAGCTGCTGAGTGAGAGGATCCGGACTGGACCGAAAAGGGAAACCACAAGTAGATATGACTATCTCGCCTATTCCTTTGTGCGTTCTTACTAAAAAGCTACTGTTAAAAGAGTATGAATAAAGAAAGAATATATCTTTTTTTTCGATAAGTTATGGTATTCTATTAAACAAATACAATGAATTTGAGTCATGTACTCGTATACATTTCTAACGTATTCTCAGAAGTATTAGTAACTGAACTTACACAGTCCATTCCGAGAAAAAAAGTTAGATCAATACCAGTCGGTACACACGATAACTTTGACATTTAGGTCTCTTAACTAGAATTTAGTTACCTGACCCATTATAAATTTTACTAATTTTGCAGTGAAACAATCAATTTATCGTCTTCGAATGTTGAATAAAGGTCACCTCTAAGGAGTGGTAATTATCGCAGTCCTGGGTAATCCAATCCATTAGTTGTCAGCTGCCTTCTTCAAGTCATCGATCCTTCATGTCACAAGGTGCCCACTAATCACAATCTCCACTCTAACACACTTCGGTTCCAGCGACTATCAGTTGGTCAGGAGATATAACCTGCCCACTTCCACTTCAGCGTACTGATTCTAACTGAATAACTTCAATATTAATTTTATTGGACAGATAAATATCTGGCATCGTAGGTTCCTTCATACAGTGAACTACTTTAAGCTTGTGGATCAGTCCAATTATGAGTGTTCACATCTCGGCTCCATATATCATTATGCATTGGTTAAATATCAGTAATCTGTAAAAAGATCCGTAATGATTGTGGTATCGGCGACTCCAAGATGTAGATTCCAGTACGCCGCCCAGCCTAGATGAATTATTTTTATCGCTTTCGCAATCGAAGTTATGCCGACCGACTTGGATAGCTTAGCTAAAGCAAATTTATTCATGCACATAACCCCTATATTAGCACTATTTAGTGTTATGGAACAATATTTACAAATAAACAAAAATGTTGTTGTCGGATATGACGCGTTACGTAACTTTGAAGAAAAAGCGCAAGTATGGAAAAGCTAGTTTCGAGATAATTTGAAAAAACTTTGCGCATTAATTTAATTACTTGTAGCTTACTTGGAGCAAAGCTACGGGTTTGTATTCATGTGTATTATAATCATAATAATTTTGGTGTTATGCAATTTTAGTCATATTTCTTGATAGAAATTAAATATTAGTAAAAACTATTTCTTATTCGTCATATTCCCTTAATATTTATACTTTTATCTATGATTTTAATAATAAATAACAAGCATTAGGACACTGAAAAAACACAGGTGACGTTATGACTGTGCTCATGTTTTATTTCTTTTGCAACCCTAGTAGCATTATTATGTGAGATACGAAAGAACAAAAACAAAATTATAGATAAGTTAAAAGATATATACGTATTTTATGTTTACAATTAATGCTATTTTTGCAACCGGTGTCAGCCAACGCAGATGCAGCACGGCGGCGCAGACCAATCGAAGTGTGCGGAGGTGGGAGGGGTGTAGAATAGTGTAGTCGTGTCATTGATTTCATAATTCAAGTATTATTGTACTATTATTGCTAGATGCAGTATCGTATTACAAGAATACGTAACTATTTTTGGTACTTTTTAGTGTATTTTTTAATTTACAATATTTTCTGTCTGAAGTTGTTAAAATTTTTGTTTATTTCTTTTCTTTTAGTGAATATATAGTCCACATGCCAAGCACCAGTTTTCGAATATGAAAAGAATCTTCAAAACCCTTAAACACAGTTATAAATGATGGGGTAACAAACACAAAAAACCCCTCCTTTCTGAAGTCTGTTAAAAAAAAATTACGAAATATTTCACCTGTGAAATTTACGTAGGTACGAATTTATTTCTTGTATTAAAAAAGAAAGAATTTTATAAACATTAATATTTATTCAAACTTTTTTCATTTATTAAAATATTTATTCAATAATTTATATAGTGTAAGTTCATTTTTATAATATTTATACGACTTGAAAAGTACGTCTTTTCAGCTTCTGACCGTAATCGTTAATAAACTAAAACACTTATTTCCTTTGTACTTTTTCTCTTTAGAGTGTAGAGACGTACGGTGTTTAGACCTACACACAAAGAAACAAAAACCAAAGGTGGTTACTTATATAATTTTCAGGTTCATTTCATACGATTATGGTTTTGCTACTTCAATAATGACAAACACTGAGTAAAATGTATATCACTTATGCTATACCAATTCGTAACCTATTTTAAATATCGAAAAAACACAATAAAGACAAGTCATATTATTTTCACGTATCTCGAGAATGTAAGTAACTCAATTTCACAAAATTGTTCCCATATTAGTCCATTGAAATGTTACATTTTTTAGGCCTAACCTTGCGTTTTTTAGAGGACATAATTTTATTTTTTTGATGTGTAGGGGAGGTCAGTGTAAAGCTAAAACCAAGTTTGTGGGGTCGCCACCCTTGTCCCACAGCCGCCATCTTGAAAATAGGGGTTGAAACGGTTTTTATGATATATCTCTTAAATTATTTATTTGATAAATAAAATTTGTTAACATTTTTTGTTGCAAATTAAATTCTTTACAACTTTGGTCCAGTAATTTTTTATCGTAGAACTATAAATAAAAAAGTTATAAGCGAAAATTTTCAGATTTTCGAGAAAAAAATTTATATTTTTCGATATTACTTTTTTTTTTATCATTTTACGGAAAAATAATATCAGACCATTTTTGTAGATCGTTTTTTGAGGAACAACTTTTATTTGCATCATTTTTTCATTAAGTTAATAGCTAAGGTTTTACAGCGTTCCGAAGTGAGTACTATTGTTTAGTACTCTTAACTATACCTATATTATATGTGTGTACTAATAATATGTCATCGGTTATTGTTTTTTTTTCTTTTATTTTGTTATTATAACTTTTTTATTTACAAATATAGCAATATTATTAATAATTAATTATTGACTCTTTCTCACTCCATAACAGGATTTAACAATTATTGATTTTTAAAATAATTTTAAAAATCGAAACGACTGAGGACGAAGTAGTTCTAATTTAGAAAATTACCGTGGATTATGCCTATTGGGGATACCACGTAAAAAAAAACGCGCCTCTAGACTCTACCTCGTGGGTGGTGGGGAAAAGATTCAATAATTAATTATTAATAATATTGCTAAATTTGTAATTAAAAAAGTTATAATAACAAAATAAAAAAAAAAAAACAATAACCGATGACATATTATTAGTACACACATATAATATAGGTATAGTTAAGAGTACTAAACAATAGTACTCACTTCGGAGCGCTGTAAAACCTTAGCTATTAACTTAATGAAAAAATGATGCAAATAAAAGTTGTTCCTCAAAAAACGATCTACAAAAATGGTCTGATATTATTTTTCCGTAAAATGATAAAAAAAAAGTAATATCGAAAAATATTTTTTTTTCTCGAATTTCTGAAGATTTTCGCTTATAACTTTTTTATTTATAGTTCTACGATAAAAAGTTACTGAACCAAAGTTGTAGAAAATTTAATTTGGAACAAAAAATGTTAACAAATTTTTTTTATCAAATAAATAGTTTAAGATATATATCATAAAAACCGTTTCAACCCCTATTTTCAAGATGGCGGCCGTGGAACAAGGGTGGCGACCCCACAAACTTGGTTTTAGCTTTACACTGACCCCCCCTACACATCAAAAAAATAAAATAACGTCCTCTAAAAAACGCAACCCCAAATGTAACTTTTCAATGGACTATATGCTTTTTCCTCTTAGCAGGAGCCCGAGACGGCGAGCGGTTTTTGATCAGTTCGAGTCCGACGGGCTACCGACTAACAGCCGGTGGTATCCAGAGAGAAATATGCAGGAAAATGAAAATGATCAGAGTTAATCAAATCAAAGCTCACTTCTCCTTCTTCTTCTAACGCAACTCATAGGAGAGTTGGATTAAGGTCTGACACAGCAAACCTGCTTTATTAAACAAAAGCCTTTTCAAGATTAAGAACTACTTGAAATTAGTTTCTGACTTACTTTATGTTATACGTCGATCAAGGCTTGTCCGAATATTGTGACTATATTAAACATTTGTCTTTTACTAGAAAATAGAATTTTTGTATCTATTTACTATTATTTGAATACTTAAAAATCGTTTTTTTTTATTGAACTTCGTAATACAATCTAATTTATATACGTGTTTCATGTAATGTGCTACAATAATCTGTGTATTTTTCTAAGATAAGAATCTCCAATCTTCCAATCGATAAGTTATCTACGAGCAAGCTAGCCAGAGTCACAAATTTGTAATTCCTATAGAAAGTTGCCCACTAGTGTGAATCTTGTAACCTTATCTTTTAACTTTTATCTTTATAATTAGTAGATTAGAGATTATAATATAAAACAATTATAAAAAGTCCCAAATCTTATTCAATTTCATTAGGAAACTTTTGTCAGTTTAAAAGGTCCACACTTCATTCATTTAATTTTATTATATTAGACCTCTGTTCTGGTATTTGTAAATTAAATTTTACGTGGGTCTTCCTGTTTTGAGTGAAGGTTATTATTTTGTATAATATTGACATCTGACAGAGGCTTAATTTAGCACGATTATATTATTTTATTTTGCTCGTGATTTTAATTCGTTCGATTTTTATTTTTATTCACACATGCAGCGGCGAACTTAATACTGTAGACATTTTCTACCAGCTAATCTTTGGGTGGTATAGAAACTTTGTAAGTTAGGTACACCGAGGTTGAGGTCAGAGATTATCAATAAATATATATAACCTATAAATCTACATAAACAATTACAGACATACTTATATATGTATATACACATTAACACATAAATTTTTCATCCGTAAATATTTACGTTCTTTTTGAATGAAAAATGACTTGTAACAGAACATTAGAAGAACAGTACTGCTGGAACAAAGAATGAAGAGTTTACGAATTCGAATTTGTGGAAGGGACACAAGAGTAGCAAATTGTTGGATGAATGAACATTTCTATCGTGATTTGAGGACAAGAAACGGAGGTCGGGATCAAGGTTAGTGGGTTAAAATGGAGAGTTGAGGAAACAGTTTTAATTGCGAACGTAAAGCAGATACGTGGTCAAATTTGCAGAGATTGAATATGAATCGAATGTAGTTGTTGAAACGACAGTCTAGTTTCTTTAAGAGGAGCGTTCAGGTTGAAATAACACATATCGCCATATTGAATTAAATTAATAATTGGGGACTGTTTGAGAGAGATTTACGTTTTAGGAAGAAGGAAATTCTTCAGACGTTATAGTGTTCAAAGATTCTACTACTCTCTGGCTTACATGAGTAAATTAGTCAAGCGTTGAGACAATGAACAAGCCGAGGTCCTTGCCTGCCAGGCTTCAAGGTATAACTGAGCCATCGAAGACGATAGATGACATTGATGTAGTACCCAACTGGATTATGATATTTCTGCTGCTCACCATAATTTACTTGAAAACAAAAGCAGAAAATATTCTCTTCCAGACTTAATCACCTTCTCTTATTTTAGCCTTTCTAGTTCATCGTGTTCATTGCCTGTTACATAAACAGTTAACGATAAAACCAATCAGGATCAAATTCGATAGCATTGAAATTTTTTGATGAAATTGATCTGGTCTCTTGCCTTTATATAAATAGTTTCAAATAATCTTGCTTTCTTTTGTTAATAACTTTGCCCACGCTATTAAGTCATTTTTAGATTAAGTAATATAGTGGTTTTTTTCCTAGTGTTGTTGCAATGTTTTACGATTTACGTCTGCCGAGTATTTAGTCTTCTAAAAGTAATCTTTACATCAAAACTGCAAGTTCTACGGTCATAAACAATTTGGAAAGTTCATCATCATCATCAACAGGCTGTCAGTCCACGGCTGGACATTGTACTCTCTTTAGCAAGGAGGTTTTGGTTTACTATGCCACGCTGGCCAGACGAATTGATATAGGGTTTTTACCAGATTTCCTTGTCTTTGCTTTAACTACCTCTTACGACACCCATGATATAAGAACACTCTGTATTCTTATCCATTACCGCATAGAGAAAAGTTAATATATACATTCTTAAAGTTTCAATTGCTTTGAGAAATTAAGAATTCAATATGTTAAAGAATATAAGTGTTGTAATTATTAAATGTGCTTATTCATGATAACTATTTACCCTTATAAAGTGAAATGATGAACTAGCTAGCAGTTACATGTGAATTAGTTAGAAGTATCAAAGTATTTTACGTAATAGACCAACAAAAAAGTAATTGTGGATATAGAAATGCTTACACTAGATTTGTATCCTAATGTTAATTTCCATAGATCACAATCGTGTCCCACATAAGGTTACAGTTGCCAACTATGTCGGATAGATCGGACATTCCATTTCTGATAACAGAGTTTATGAAATACAATGTACCCGAAACTTGAACCGTTTTCGGAACATGCATTCGGATTATATATCGTACAGTGAATAAGTTTAGTATGAGGTCAAACTAGGGTCATCAGATATCCTACAAATACGACGTTGTGAATGTCCATTAGTTTTAGTTTACCTAAGGTTCATGATTAGGTGTCTGGCAATTTTTTGTGTAGGTCTATCTAAATAAAATTAGTTTCAGAAACAGAATCAAATCATATGGACATGGTAACTGCCCTTGACTAGACTCATACTGTAATAGCCGGAAGAGCTTAGTTATTATTTTTCTAAAAACCAATAGTTTGATTATGCTGCAGAGGCAACTAATAAAAAAAAATATACATAGCTCATGTATCATATTTTATTACTTGTCTCTACAGCGAAATCGAAAAAACATTTACTAGGTATCATTTCATAACATCGCATACTAGGTACTTGTCCTTGGTACTTGTACTAGGTAATCTATTTTGCCTTTAGCGTCGCCGTCATAAATAGGTGTTCTTTTTTTGTTTGACAATAATATTATATTCTCGATATTTTGTTCAGCTCGATATTCCGTTGATAGAAAATGTTACATAAAGGACTGTTAATATTAAGTACTTAGGTGAAGTTCAATCAGATATACATTTGACTGTGAGTGAAAATCCGAGCCTGATACGTCATTTTAATCAGTGGACTGTCATCAACACGTTTTCATTTCCTTGTTCTGTCATTTTACGGTTTGAGAGCATTTGAATTTTGCACCTTATGTGAAATGTTAAAATTGCTATAGAGTTTAGTACCATAACAAAGTCTTTGTGTCAAGCAAAAATCACTGTTATATGATGGAGTTAATGTATAGATTTAGGAAAAATCAATATATACTTCATAATTCGCCGTTTTTCATAGATAATCGACGCTTATAAATACTTAGCTAAAAACCAATAAGTTGAATTTATAGCAAGGCAAAATAATTAAAGCTAGAGTAATAGAATACATTACATCCATTTTCATAGTCATCATCATCTTTAGCCCATCGCAGTCTACTGCTGCACATAGGCCTCTATAATTGCACGTCACTTAATTTGATCCTCGGCTTCACGTATCCATTTCATTCCTATTTTATGGATGTGGAATAATATCTAAGAATTAATTTTTAAAGCAAAACATGTACGAATGTAGGTATTAAAGTACTTGCACACAGCACACCATTAGTTCCAATATAAATAAGTAGCAACAATAGTATTTACAAGCAACGTTACGGAACAAATAAATGACTAGCTATATATACATATACGAGTATACACATATAAAAACATTATAAAAGCTTCGACAAAGAGCCAACGGCATGTCCGAAATACAAACGAGAGGTAACCTTAGATACATTTTTTTTATAATCCAATAACATAAATATCACTCGCAATAGTTTGATTTTAAATTCAATTACAACTTACAGTGTTCTCAATACAAGAGTGTGTTTCACGTAAATAATTTTATAAAAAATGACAGTAATTTTCGAACTGACAATGAAAACTTGCCAACTTAATTTTTTGATGAATTATTCAGAACTTCAATGAAATTTAGTATTAACGTAGTTAAGTGTAATAAATTTAAGATACTCGTGAATTATTCTTGACACACGTAATTAATTTCTTCGCTTACTAATAAACAAAGTTATTGATAAAATTAAATGCAAATACGTAGAATCGTCAACATCAACAGCCTTTTACAGTCCACTGCTGGATATCGGCCTCTCCTTAGCAAGGAGGTTTTGGCCTACTATTCCACGCTGGCCAGATGGGTTGGAATCGGGTTTGTTTCAAGTTTTCCTTCTCTTTGTACTGATGTTGTCTTGTATACTTTGTCCCTTAGACGCCTTTTACGACACCCGCGGGGTGAATAGGGGTGGTAACACTGTATTCTTAATCTGTCACCACATGGACAGCGTCACTATACGTAGAATAGTCACTTGCAATTTAGTACCGTTACAAAAAAGTTAAAATGTATCATTTTCACATTCAAAATCACATGGTCAACCTACTGACACGCTCACGATACATGTAAGGGTGGTTTCGATACTGTTAATTTTACTGCCAGCGGTCACGTGAGACTGCATATGCATTGTTTGCTTGCAAAAATTTGGGTAAAAAGAAGGGTAAGATAAATTGCTTTATTAAGTTTTAAATATAGCTTAAAATTTTAAAATAATTGTGAAGTTTCTTGATTTGTACAAATTATAAATTTAAAGATGTACTGGTTAAGGATCTTGTGATAAAATTATAACGCTGTCATACATATTTTAATGGCAGTCATAGCTATACTGAAGCCACATTTTTGCAGCTGTCCTTTTGATGTCTGTATATAACTTAGAAAAATTTACTTTTTTGGCTAGTGTTATGAAAATGTACCTACACTTTACGTGTATGACGCAACGTTGAGTTTTAATAGAACGAACATATAAAAACGATCATTGCGATAGAATGGGGCAAATAAAGGATTTATCTTTTTATGCGTTTGACAGTATTTGGTGTGTAATATGCGGGCTTGATAGGTATCTTTATACAAAAACGTTGGTAGATAAGTTTTTGTATTAAAGTATTCTGATGTATACAGAAGCATCAAATATTGGAGGTACTCCTGCAATATGTTTTGAAGTAACTTCACGTAATTTAAAGTAAAATTTGATTTGAATTTCAAGGCAAATATTTAATTTTCACAATCAGTAATATATTTATAGACTATCTAGTGGTATATTTCAGGAATATAAATTTCGAATACCAACTACAGTATACCACCATATGTATCATAAGTAATCTTAGTATATTAAATGTATATACTAAATAACTTGATCTCAGTGACGTTGGTGATAATCAAATGCATCGGCTTAAAAAATCGATTTCAATAGAGATATTAAAAAAAGAGATCGAAAACTTTAAAGATACCTAAATTTAACAGCTAATTTTTGCATCTAAGGTAATTGTTTTTAGAAAACTCAGGACGAGCTCGAAATGTGGCGGCACACTTACCGACAAGCATTTGCAAAAAAGGCACGCGCGGCTGGAATAGCCACAAAATGCGCGCCAATACGCTGTCAGTGTCGTTCTGCCCAACCTCGAAGCTTAGTTAGATAGGGAGGGAGGTTGCGTCACCTACCACTTACTCATTGGGCATGGTTACTTTGGTAAGTAACTGAATAATATAAAAAAAAGACATGAATTTCTCGGCAGCTTTGTGGTTATAAAACTTTTGGCGGGTGATCTCAATTGTGCTGTAATACATACACATATGTGCTTCTGGACTGGCGCAATTTAAGTATATATCCAGACCATTTTGAAGTATTTTCACTTGGAAATTTTCCAATAACGATTAAATATACCGACCATTTCTCTCTACAATCAAATGGTGGTATACGCTGTTATTATCACCGATTACGTTGCCGTTTTAATACTAAAATGCCACTGTTATGGCTAAAACGACCTTGGAGTCTGACAGCTTGATAAGTATATATAGGTACTGATTAAAATATTTCGAGTGGTTTAAGTTTCACGCCAAAGTAATGTCGTAGGAACGTGTGAATAATAGGGCTTTTACGATAACACTTAAGGGGAAAGACCGCACGTCCTTGATTCCGTTATTACAAAACGGTGTAGGTTTTTTTATTATATAGAATGGTTCTAAAATAAATTATTAGTTTATTAAAACTGATCCATACATTACTATTTACAACACGTACCTATTTATAAATGCATGTGGCCTATGCATATGTTATTCTTGTTACATAACTGATACTAAATATTCACTTGGCAAAATGAGTCCTGTCCCAGTCCAGTCATTTTGTCCGACTGATCGGACGACGCGGACTTTTTAAATGGAGGCATAAGGTAACAGGCAGATAATATTGAGTGCGGCAAGTTTCAGCACAAAGAGAGTAGATTGTAAATTTATGAATTGCAGATAAAAGAATTATTGAAAATATTTTTTTAAGAGTTCAGTCTAAGCGATAAGTAATTTGTATTGGTTGCAAGTCAATTGTTTGTAAATAACATGGCTGCCTGATTGTGTGTGAATTATATCTGTATCTTTATTGTTTATTTACTAAAGATCACCTAGTATTAGAATTTACATCGTTTTAAATATCTTGTTGCCTTTATTGACTATTATTATTTGAACTTTTAACGTGTAGACAGGTCAACACATATACTCTAATCTATATAGTTATGTAGTCGTTTTCATTTAATTTCTGAATTTTAATTTTTAAATATGGTTTTTCGGCCGATAATAATACTTCGGACATTGACATACAACGCCATCTAGATCCAAATTAATCAAATATTGTACTGTGGTTACCAGACAACTGATATAAATACATGCATACTTTTTTGTACATACATATTACACGTAGGAAACACATAGAAAACATTTAATCTGAGCCTAGAATCGAAGAAGTCGACGAAGCACAACAGTTATATACGCTGCCACGACACCAGCGAGGCTGTATATATAAACATAAAAGTATTTTATTTTGTTTAAAATATTAAATCAAAAAAATAACTCATTTTATATTGACGACGAAATGATCTTAAAGATAACCAACAACAATTTTTGGGTATGTATTTTACACATAATTATTATATTGCAATGCGATTTCCAGAAGAACATATGAAAACTCACGTTTCTATTTGGAAGGGTATAAGCTGATAAGATTGGCATTGTTTAAATGTTAGATAATGTTATCGAACTATCACAAAAAGAGATTGGCTTATTTTGACCATATCCTTTAGCAATTATGTAATTTATTTATCAATCATCCTCAATTCATTAGATTAAACTTCTACGTGTACCAATTTACTGTGAATCAGTTTCTATTCGTCTGCTTATTACGCATGCAGCTCTAAGCTTTTTATAGGTTCAACCGCTAATATTGTTACTTGGGTGCGCTGTTGTGGGGTACCTATTTAGGCAATCATATGTACATAACAAGTATATACAGATATTGTGAAAGTCCGATAACTTGCGAAAAGTCGTGGACTGAGGTGCGCCTCGGTCGCTCGAAGCTGCTAGTCTTTTGGGCGTGGTCAGTACCTTTGATTCTCCACGCACGCCTTCAGTATAGTGTCGTCTCCCTTCGCGTGTCGTGATAGTGTCCACGTTGGAAGCAGTGACTAAGATATTTTACGCACGCGTGTAGCTAATTTGTTTTCTTCTCACGTCGCTCAGTAGCTCGCGTTAGGATAGCGGATATTTTTTTCGTGTATCATTAATCACTACGTCGGTATTTGTCACTTATATGTGAAGTGGTTACAGGCAATGGGATGATTTCGGCTTGTTTTATCAGGAGGCTTTGGACTGTTTGAGTGAAGTCAAGGTCCAGTAAATCACCCCGGCTTAATAGTCATGTATGTACTTACTCGTACTAAACCTACATTCAAATAGCACCAACACTTTACAACCGTCAGTCTACGACTAGAGTAATCAGTTTCTATCAACTCCACGGTAACCAGCGTGGTTACGAGACAGTGAATATAGAATTCCTTTAAACTACTGTTGCACTGCTGTTGTTTTAACACTTAATTATACTGCTCCTATGAAAGTTACACCTAAACTATATTCAGCTTGCTTTCAGGTGAAAACAACAGGTACTTTTAAATAGCTCATTGAAATAAATTTCTATGTCAGTTCGGCCCCTGATTTCGTTCGTAATGTTTTATGGTCTTAAATTGTGTAGAATCAAATCTAAATTTAACCTTCGGCAACGGCGACTGACCGATAGTTAACTAACAATATAAACAGTTCAAGGGCATCGTTTGTTATTCAGGAACCCACCCTCCGCAGTTTATCTGATTGACTAATATTACACTAAAGTATATTCGAGTGAGGGTCTGTAATGTCCTTGCTTACAACGATTGTAGTTTGAAAATGCTTTTCATGACTTTCTGAATTGTACGTATTTACCTCAGTAAAGACGATAGTAGGCCAGAACCTCCTTTCTAAGAAGAGACCTAGATCCAGTGGATTATTAAAGGTTGTAAATGATGATGATGTTTTTAAATGTAAGTGAGAATAGAAATATGCATCATATGTTAATTATAGGTGGGTCACGAATTGTTAACATTTGAAAAATTCATATAAAAAAACATTTGATATATTATTAAAATTTGTTTATTTACAGGAAAGCTAATTTGTTGGAATTTATTTTTAAATAAATTGAATCGTGTAAATGACCACCGTTTCGACGTTTGCATTCTTCTAAGTACAAAGAAATAGAAGTCATCCTCATAAAAAAATCTGCTGGGGATAGATCTGGACTTCTGTATGGCCATGAAATGTCGTTTCGTCTGGAAATCAGCGTTTCGAAAAGATGTCTTCTTTGACCACTCTGACCACCAGCAGTCTGTCTTTGACCACCAGCAGGGACTCGTTAGATTTGTGACAAGTGACCCTATCTTGATGAAGTCATGTATTACAATTGTAGACAGCAAATTCCAGTAGCATCGGTCCCAAGAACTCCCGTAACATGTTTGCGCGGGATGTTAGATTCGTTAGATTAGATTAGATAGATTGTTAGATTAGATAAATGTTAATGAATTCTTGGCCCAACCTATATAATGATTAAATAGTCACCATTTGGTCGATTTGTGTCATATAACTGTATATAATTAAGTGTTTTCGTTATTTTAATTTGACTCTGAAATATAGTGAAATAAAAACACCAGATATTTTGAATAGAGGTTATTAACTCCATTTTACATATTCTAATATTCCAAGTAATTACACCCAATTAATCAGTACCAGAATATAATTATAAGATAGTCTAATAGTTCAAAAAATGAATGTCTTCCTCCATATGAGTAACTCACAATATGAAAGGGGAAATACCCTAAAATACTTTTATCGATTTTTAAGGTTTTCTTGGAAAGCACAGTGTCTTAAATAATATTATGTTTGATCACGCAATGCGAACACGCACATTGTTTCAGTATACAGGTTATTGGTGCTTTTTGATGAAAACAAAGATTCAACTAGCTGAATAATAGCGCTGAAGTAGTTCAAGCACTTTTTTTTGTTTTTTTTAGCGTGTGGAAACCCCCTCGGGCCGTCACCCCACCGGGGTTTACGGAGGGGCAGTGTGTCGGAATCGGACCGACTAAAACCACATGGTGTGCCACTCTGCGCCTGACATAGGAGGGATCCGGGGACAGCTGCTATTACGACATCCAGATCCCTCCTAGCGCCTGCCCGCTACCACGGGCACCATCTGCGGATGAACTCTCTATTTTAGGCGACGTACGGCACACGCGGACGTCGCCTCATCACGGCTGGTCATTGTAGCGGATGGAGGGGAAAACCCGTCCGTCCATCCGCGGCCACACTCAAGGCGGCATGAGGCGCTGGTACGCGCGCCTCCGCCGCCCGGTTCGCCGGCGCCGAATTGGGTCCGAGTGGAGATCGTCCTCCCGGGCCCTCTCCGCCGCCTCCTTCCGCGAAATTACGTCTTCGCAGAAGGTTGCGACCGCGGTAAAACAACTGTGGCTACTGACCATGGAGCGTATGACGGCCGGTAGCGAGAGATTTCCTCCAATAACTGCAGTGAGGACCCCACGCTGCGCCGCCCAGGCGGAACAAATCGCTAGCGTGTGCTGAGCCGAGTCCTCACTGCAGTCGCAGTGGTGACAGGCGGGACTCAATTCTCTCCTGGCGACCGAGTGCAGATACTTCCCGAAGCAACCGTGCCCGGAAAGAATCTGCGTCAGTCGGAAGGAAAGGGTCCCGTGCGGTGGCCCTGCCCACTCGGCGATGACCGGCTGGAAAGCCTCCACGGCGGCAAAGCCAGCACGTGGAGCTTCCAGCCGGGACGACCAACGAGCCATCGTGGCTCGACGAGCGGCCTCTCGCCACTCGCGTATCTCTTCGGGCGGGGGCCGTATGCCGCTACCTGCCCGGAAGTCAGCCGTTCGCCGATAAACTTCGGCGAGCACTTCCGCCTCCAAATCCCACGGGGGAGTTCCGGCCAAGGCGCACGCCGCCTCCGTCGATATGGTGCGGTAACCGCGTATAGCTCTAATCGCCAATAACCTCTGAGGGCGCCAGAGGCGAGCCCTATTCTGGGCGGTCAGAGCCGCCGCCCACACTGGTGCACCATTCAGTGCCATTGACCGGACAACCCCCGTGTATAGCCGTCTCGTCGCAACGCTGGCTCCACCCAAATTGGGCAAAAGTCGCCCAAGGGCAGAAGCAGCGCCGACCAGCTTTGGAGAAAGCTGTCGGAAGTGCTCGTCGAAAAGCCACCTGCCGTCGAGGATCAGGCCCAGATACTTCATCTGGGCCTGAACCGGTACGAGGACCGAATTGACTACTATGGAAGCGCCAGAGGGTGGACCACGACGGGGCCCATGGAACAAAAGGGCCTCCGTCTTGTCTACGGCCACCCGTAAACCCAACGCCTCAATACGCCCCACCACCAGAGAGACACCCGTGGTGGCCAGGCGCGCCGCCTCTTGAAAGTTCATCCCCCGAGTTGTAACCAATGTGTCATCTGCGTAGCAAATTACGCCCAGCCCGGGGGGAAGACGATCTCGAAGGGCCCAGTCGTATCCCATATTCCACAGGAGTGGTCCGAGGACAGACCCCTGTGGAACACCGCACGACATGGGCCGCCGCCTCAGAATACCATCTCGGTCCTCGTACATGACGGTACGCTCCTCAAGGTAGTCTGCCACAAGCCGCCTCAGGTACACTGGCACCCCGTGGTAGTGTAGTGCTTCCCTGATGCAGCTAAATGGCAGACTATTAAATGCGTTGGCGATGTCCAACGACACCGCCAACAACACGCCGCCACATCTCACCGCCTCTTCGGTAACGGCCCTCAGGCGCAACAAAGCATTGACCGTCGAACCCCCCGCTCGAAAACCGAATTGGGCGTCCGACAGATCGGGGCTCACCTCGCAGAGGTGCCGGACGATGCGAGCAGAGAGTATCCTTTCAAAAAGTTTACCCGCCTCGTCCAGCAACACGATGGGCCTTTAGGCCGCCACCGAATCGGCAGGCCGTCCCGGTTTCCTTAACAGGACCAGCTTCCCGCTTTTCCAGCACTCAGGGAAGCGTCCGGACGCCAAGCTAGAGTCCAGGACTTCCCTGAGGCGGTCCGACATGTGCTTGAGGGCTCGGGCCAGTGCTCGGGCAGGTATCCCGTCTGGCCCAGGGGCGGTGTTCTTAGAGCGGATACGTAGTACAACCGCCCCTACCTCCGATTCCCTAACGGGTGGTACATTGCCTTCGTTCTCCCCGTCGTCTCCGACCAAGAAGGCCATCGATGGAGGTGTGTGCTCCGCCCGCTGAGGGAAAAAACCCTCGACCACTTCCTGCAGGAAGCTGGGTTGGAGGGTCTCTGTAAGGGGGGGGCTCGACGTGCGGAGCTTTTGTCGCGCCACACGATAAGGGCGACCCCAGGGGTCACGATCGAGACCCTCCAGCATCTCCTTACGCTTAATTTCTTTGGCGCGGCCGATGGCCAGCTTCAGAATTTTCCGCGCCTCTCGGTACTCCTCATGAAGCTGGTCCCCCTCGCCATCTACGCGGTGTCGCCGCCGACTACGGGTATAGGACCTCCGGGCACGAGTACAGGCCGCGCGGAGGTCCGCCAACTTCTGGGACCACCAGTAAACCTCCTTCCGTGGAGGCCGACAGCCTCGGATGCGGGGCATGGCCGCATCACAGATCTGCGTTATCGCATCGAGGAAGCGACCAGCCCCCATGTCGACCTCCTGGGTCGGAGCCTGCGGAGACAGCCAGGAGTGAATAATGGCTGCCTCTTCTAGTAGGTCCCTATTCAGTTTGGCTACAGCCCACCGCGGAAAGCGAGAAGAACGCCGCGCCGCGTGACCCCTTCTGGGGTCCTGGGTCCGGGAGAGCTCAAATCGGATGTAAAGGTGATCCGAGAGCGTCTCAACCTCTTCCAGGACACGCCAGTTCCTTACCCGCGCGGCGAGAGCAGGGGTAGCAAATGAAAGGTCCACTATCGACCCCCCCTGCTGTCGCACGCACGTGTTGGTGGAGCCTCTGTTTAATAAGGCCCACTCCTCTACGGCCTCACCCCTTGCGTCCGTTCTGGGGGAACCCCAAGCAATGGACTTTGCGTTGAAGTCCCCAGTTCAAGCACTTCCACTAACCTATTTCCTCTTTGGGTTGCACGTTGCAAAAGCATCTCATAGTGTTTGTCTAATGTATAATGTAAGGTTAAATATTAGTTTGATTCCTATTGGTTTCATAATTTTAGTTTTATTTCAATTGCGGTAATGAAGCATCATCGCTACGGAAGTATATAAGAATGGTTTTTGTACGCAATTCAATACCAGCATAGATTTTATTAATTTTTTTACAGCATGATAGCAAAAAAGTGTAAAATTGTAACCATTTCTTTTTTAAATATGTAAATGGCTTTTTTGAAATGTAATTTCAAAAGTAAAGACAATTTTACAACATAAGGTCTGATTTTAAAGTTATATTTTTAACTGGCTCTTGCTCACAGCTCTGCTCGCGTGTATACCGACAATAAAAGACAGTCACTTTTTTGACTTAATTCTTTAAACGGATGTAACTTATTTATTTGTATCCAATTTCAATAAATGAACAAAAAATTTTACGTCTAACTTATCATAATGCTTAAGTGAACATCACATCCTAATCGATTCCAGCCGGTGGAGTAAGTTTTGAGATTAGCACGCACAAACACACAAACAATAAAAATTAAGAAAAATTAATTGAATTCTGTACTACCCCCTGTAAATACCCCTTTTTTTTTTTTTTTTTTTCCTGTTCAGAAATCCCCTCGGATACCACCTACTGTGTGGTTATGTCGGACTCGAAACAACCAAAAACCGCACGCCGTCTCAGGTACCAGTAGCCGGGGAATCAGGTGTACCCTAGAAAGGAAATCCCTGAAACCCCAACGTACCTCGGGTCATCTACCTACGGCTTGCAGATGACCCCTTTTCTGCTCCAAAAGAGCGTGTGCTCCGTAGCACGTCCCGCTGCTATCCCGGCGTACTTCTGCTCGGGTGACGGATGGCCTCACCTATCACCCTCAGTCTAGCGCTTATGGAGGACGGAGATCGTTCTGCAATCTCCGGCGCCCGAGCCGTCTGTGATACCGGACACGTTCCCGGGCCTGGCGGACCGGGAGAGTTCTCAACCTCTCCCGGTCCCGCTCCGACATCTCCTTTGCAAGCATAACTTGCTCGCAAAAGGAGACGGCGGAGTTCCACGCGCTCTCGCTCCGCAACATGGCGGCGATCATGCTACCGAGCGAGAGAGTTTCCACTCCGATGGCCGTCACAAGGTCACGCCTCAGCTCCGCCCACGCCGGGCATTCTGCCAGCGTGTGGAGCGCCGTGTCCACGGTCCGGCCATCGCAGTGGTGGCACTCAGGCGTTGGCTCCTTTCGGATCAGACACAGGTGATCTCCGAAGCATCCTTTTCCAGTGATCACCTGCGTCAGCCGATATGAGAGGGTCCCGTGATTCCTCTCAAGCCAATCCTCCATAAGGGGTCTTACCGCCGCAATGACGGCGTGCCCGCCCCTGTAAATACCCCTGTTTTTATTAAAGTAACAGTCATTAGTTCTTCTTTAATATTTTTAATGTGTAGACACCGACTTTTAGAATTTTATTTAAATATATGTAGATGTTTCATAAGTAGCCAATTTTATAATATAATGTGTGATTTTGAACTGTAAAATTTATGAAAACACTATTCTATGACTGCCTTGTAACGCAGGGGTAGCGTATGCGACTGCTGTGTTTGAGGTCTTGGATTAGATCGCCGAGTTGAACCAAATGTTTATTTGATCTTCAAATATTTGTTTCGGAGTTTGCATATTTTGTATATATAATATGTATGTACTTAAAAAAGAATATGTATGTATTTATATCTGTTGTGTAGTACCCATACTGCAAACTCTATTTAGCTTGAGACTAGATGGCGTTGTGTATCAGATGTCCTAGATATTATATTTTTATATTATGTTATATTCTGTTTTAATAAATTAACCGTATATAAAACATAATTCCGACGACATAGTCCGAGTCGCGGGGAGCCGATGGATGCAGTTGGCGTCCAGCTGTACTGTGTGGCGTTCTAGGGGGAGACCTACGTTCAGCAGTGGACGCCTTCCGGCTGATGATGATGATGATGATGAAAATATAAACGAGTCCTTGGTTCATTTCTATCATTGTAACACTCGCAGAAAACGTCATTTCTTAACCTGTTGTATTTCTCACAAGTAGTTCAGATTTCTAAATTATTATTTAATTTAGCTATAGAATAACTCAGAAAGTTTTCAGTAAAAAACCCGAAGAAAATAAAATTTCTTACAACAGGAACATTTTAATAATCAGCGTAACAAGACACGCTTTATAGCACATATAAGATACTCACAGTATGGAAGCACACGATTACAAACGAGCTAACGTAACAAGGCGATTAGCAAACTTTGATGATAGTTTTATGAACTTTAACGCTTCTGATCAAGTTTAAGATATTCTAGTACCTTAGTGTAAAAGGTTTAACTATGTTTAGAAACTGTTATGCGTATTAGGATAAACTTGTAAACGATTAGACATAAACGGATGACATTGTTCCGTACCTATTTTAATATGCAACTTTACTGCATACCAGCGTCTTGGTCCTTTAATAATTCCGTATTTGAACGATACAATGTGTTTATAGCTCATACTATTACTACATGATCGTTTTCGAAAAGACCATACCTAAGTTTATTTTCAGATTTTGTTCGCATAAAGAAAGGTCGTAAAAGCAAAAAGATCAAATTAAATTATTTCAAAAGAAAATCAAAAAGTTTTTAATTGAGTCCTATGTCGTCATAGTGTTCTTTGAGTGAACAAAGGTTAATGTACACTATGAGTACAAATTTGATTTAATTTGTAAGTTATAATGATAGTACAACGTCCTGTGACGTGAATCATGTAGTCTCCGCTTATTTCTGCAATCTAGATGCATATACGTTTATAGTACACACGGTTATAATGTTTGTGTAGGCACAAAGGCACATTTTAAAATATTTTTTTAAAATAAACAAATTCACCAAAAAAGTTAAAGAGCTGTGGGGTGAGAAAATTTGATTAAGTTCATTTACATTGCTCTTAATGAAGTTAAATTAAAAAATAAAATGGCGTTTAGATTAATTTCATTAAGATTCAACACCAAACAACACGAGTTTCGCTTAGAAGTACCTATTTGTATTTTTTTCTGCGGAATTTTAACATAATTTATATTTTTTTGATTTGCAGTTTTAAAGTATATAAATATCACTGTTATGAATCTCAGTGAGGGTTTTGGAATGATATACAATTTTAAAAGGAATACAATTTTAAAGGAAAATAAATAATTTTATAATTTGTACAATTTTCTATTATATTGTTGTCTGACATGTAAAAATTATAATATATGATAAATATGAGTAACTTTACAGAACATTATTTTCAACTTAACTTTTTATTGCTTGTAATGGTTATATGGTTGTTTATTTTTATTATATCATAAGGATGCTTTCATAATTGGGATTTTTCTTTCATGACACTTACTTCCAACTATCTGTACGAATATTATAAGTGTAAATGTAACTACATAGTTACTTCTACACTTATATTGTTCAACCAAAAGGTTTGCCTATTTCTTACGGTTTAACACCTAAATTGACAAACCAACTTTGATTATCTTTTTGTAAAGAGATTTATTTCTGTTGGTGGTATATACATGGCTTCCTTCGCGTAAAGTTTTATTTTATTTGTCATTAACAGTTCTGTTTATAGATAAATGTATTGTATATTCGAAGTATTCGTATCTAAAATTTCACAGTGATAGGTCAAAAGCGTAGTCGTCTAGCGTAGCAACAAACTAACGTAATGTACTCTGAAGAAACCTTTAGAAAAAAATATATCCTACGAGTTTTACTCACGATTTGAATAAATTGAATACAGAATTACCACTATTTTGGTTCCAGCACAATAAGTTGCCTTATAATGGGCGGGATTTAATTTATTAAAGAGTTGCTAGAGATGCTACTACTTTTGTTTTAAAATATACCTTCGTACAGTTGACAGCAAGTTATTAGTTGGCTTTGATAGATAAACACACAGATAAATGTGTTATTTTGTAAAGGTTTTGTTTTTTGTTCATTTAGATCAGTAGTTCCAAACCTTTTAATGGCCAGATACTACAATGATTACCACTATGTCCAAGAAAAAAAACTTCTGTACCTTCACTAGCGTTGTCCGTCTTTGTCCGTGTGGTGATGGATTAAGAATACGTAGTTTCACCACCCCTATTAATCCCGTGGATGTCGAAAGAAAACAAACTATTCAGGAAAATAGCACTGAAAGGAGTACGAAAGCTTGTAACCTTATTCCAACCAGTCTGGCTAGCGTGGTACAGTAGGCCCAAACCTCCTTGCTCAGGAGAGGCCTATGTCCAGCAGTAGGCTGTTAAAGTTTGTTGATGAACTTCACTAGCATCCATGTCAAAAGGGTTACGACTTAGTTTTTGATGAACTTTGTCTTCTGTTTAGATATAGTCTGCAAAGTAATGATTTAATTCGTCCATCTATATTTGGAAATGACTTGAGACTTTCTTTTATGTTTGCCAACTAGAATTTTAGTTCTCGGCCTTTACAAGAATATACTACTTATAATATATAATATAATATATTTCAACTTAAAGTTAATAGTAAAACTTACATACACATAAAGGTCGAACTTTATCTTCAAAGATAAATAAATACATTTGCAGCGCTTTGTAATTGTTTGTTGCCGGAACCTTTTAGTTCAATTTACTTGAGTGTGTGAAAATAACCACAAGGTAAGCAAATTTCATCCGACATGTTGGATCAGAAAACTGTTTCTGCAACTCACTTAGGCTTGACGGGATGTCCGACCGACGTTGTACACGACACTGTCTATATTTACACGTGTTTGAAATACAGCTAAAGTGTTTTTCTTGTGAATATACTCGTACATACCAAGTTGTAGACTGTGATGTAACCGTACATATAGATTAAGTACAATTAAACAAAATTTTTAAACTTCTAATTAATGATTGCGACTTTTAACTGCCTGAAACTAGAGTGATATAAAGTTAAATCAGACAGACATTTGACACACAACGCCATCTAGTCGCAAACTAAGCAGAATTTGTTCTATGGGTCTGATATACATACATAAATAATTCACACCCAAACTCCGAAACAAATATTTACAGTTTATGCAAACACTTAGTCTGACCCGGGAATCGAACCCGAGACCTCAATCAAGCACAACAGTCGCATACGCTACCTCTGCGCCACATAGGCAGTCAAGGTTTAAAATAGCTTTACTATTAATATTGATTTTTGGTAAAAATTGAATTGAGACACCTCATGACCTGAGTGAACACAGGCCATAAGGTAAAATACTATGCAGTGAAATGGATTTCAGTGCATAGTATTTTAAATAGACACGTATTTAAGATTTTGCTCTTGAT
Organism: Hypercompe scribonia; assembly: GCA_949316085.1. Classification (NCBI taxonomy): domain Eukaryota; kingdom Metazoa; phylum Arthropoda; class Insecta; order Lepidoptera; family Erebidae; genus Hypercompe; species Hypercompe scribonia. The sequence continues at coordinate 16,505,920 of OX438979.1, forward strand.
GATATTTACCACTTTTAAGCCTAATTCCATTGCATTCTTAAGACAACCTTATCACGCTTCTTTGAACTAGCACTTGACAATGTAACTCGTTGTTATAGTCTTTGGATTCTTCTGTTTTACCCACGTCACCCAAATGGAGTGTGATCTCACCATTACTGGAGCACCAAATGCACAAAAAACAATGATTTTCTTCCAGTTGACGGTCACATATCTGAAAATATTTCGATATTATATTTATGAAGCCGATCCCTTTTCATATTGTTTCCATTTCTTGGGTAATTAATAATTCTTCTTTAATTATGTTGACGTCATTTGTCAACTGACAACACTTAGAATGTCACTCGATTCATCACACGGCAAAGTGAAGTATGGAATGAATGTAATAAAAATGGTTTCAGGAGAGTTTCTCAGTTAGTGTGAGGTTTTTTAGATTGAACTATTAACTTCGACATCTCACACGACGCTACAAATAATTTCTCCAGCTCCGTTTTACGTTAATACCACCTATGCACAGCGCACCACCCGCTAACACACCCATTGTCGTTCGGTACGGACCACTGGTCAGGAGCCATTGATTTAGACATACAGGACCCATAAAAAATGAAAAGTCATAAAGCTTTTACTTGTTAAAGCTTGTTATAAAAACACTCTGTTTCTGTATGATTTTCATAAAATTAAAAACAGTTCTTAGTTATTAAACTTAAAAACTAAGAATTACTACTATATGTACTTTTGACAGTAACGGTGAACATTCTCACCTTTTTAAAGTTATTACAGTACGTCTTACAAAAGTTTATTCGAACGGATGGAACGGAATTATTGCAAAAGATCAATCAACCAATCTTTTGTTAAAAGATCGAGGTTCGTCTGAGAACTCATCACTAAGCTTTGTTTTGATATTAAACTTTTCAAAGAAAATATTTTGCACACAAATTTTATATAGTTTAATATAAAAGCACAACAAAGTAATAATAATAAATAGTAATAATAATAGTAATAACGAATAACTACCGGAAATATATCCTGAAAGATAGTACGGTTGACATTTGTCGGGCGTGCCACCGTCCTGGAGAATCTATTAGGCATATTATTTCTGGTTGTTCTCGTCTTGCTAATGGTCAGTATTTGCACAGGCACAATCAAGTAGCCAGGATTGTACACCAACAACTTGCCCTTAAATACCAACTTGTCAATTTTGAAGTGCCTTACTACAGGTATGTGCCCGACCCAGTTCTCGAAAACGGTCGTGCTACGTTATATTGGGATCGATCTGTTATCACAGATAGGACTATTGTTGCCAATAAGCCTGATATTGTGGTGATAGATCGATTAGAGCGCCGCGCAATGATTATCGATATCGCCGTTCCTCATGACGAGAATCTCGTGAAAGTTGAAAAAGAAAAACAATTGAAGTATTTGGATCTGTCTCACGAGATTGCCGACATGTGGAATGTGGATTCGGTGATTATTGTTCCGATAATCATATCTGTTCATGGATTGATAGCGAAGAGCCTCGACCAACACCTTAAGAGGCTCACGTTAGAAGGTTGGATCAAGGGTCTGATGCAGAAGGCAGTCCTCCTTGACACGGCACGTATTGTGAGGAGGTTCCTGTCTCTGGAGCCCTAACCACCGGTATCTTGGTCCCTGTACCCGATGTCGGTGGTCTACTATTTTTTATATTTTTAAATATGTATTTTTTATTTTTTATATATTTAAAAATGTAATCAATATGTATATTTATATGTAATAAAGAGAATAAAATAATAATAACTCGACACATCACACACGAGGTCGTCAGATTTTACACAAAACAAAACCTGTACTGAGATAACCTTAACTCTGGCAAACATACTCGGTTTAAATATGTTTAAAAATCAAACTAACAATCTTTAGCACATGATAGCCTGAAGTTTTGATGAAGAAAAAGAAAAACAATCTTACATTTTATTTTTGTATTTATCCGCAAACAGTTACCAGACATACTTTTCTCCATTGAAATGGATGTTGTACAGAGGAAGTATTTGATTCATGTTGGGTAAAATGATATATGGGACAAAATATCCCATTACACGTGCTCTTTTCTGACAAAGAAATGGATCTGCGTACATAGCACTTAGGCAGTTTCACGTGACAACATCAATTAGGCTCAGATTAATTGCAACAGTGTCACTAACCTCGGGTGGTAAAGGGAGGTAGGGTGGAAAGAGTTTGAATCCGACGCCTGTACAATATGTTTATACCAGGAAAAGATTGATTGACCTTTAATTTTTTTCAACATAAAAATTTGCGTCGCCAGTCACCATTCAAAGACTTACGGCTAAAAAAATTTTAAGGTACTAAGTATGTCTAAATATACAAAATAAAATCAACTCTCTAATGATAATGTCAGGGTGAAGCTTTTAAGTTTTTCTAATTAATCCTGTCGAGTTAAATTACTAAACCATCAGCTACATTTTGCGTTGAATATTTCACTATAGTATTTTAGAGAAAATGCAAGTAATTTTAGAAAGAAGAATCTATAACCAGTTAGAATTTTAAACTCAGTGATTTATAGAACTAGCAGTAATTTCCAGTTATTCCTTTTTTTTGTAGAAATAAATACACGATAAATATACACTGTAGATATTAAGAAAAAAGTATAGTAAGCTCGGGATAGTTTTAAATTCATAATTTCACAAGATCGTAATTGATGTTCCCCTTTAATTTCTAACCAAAAATTATATTTTTTCATTTAAAATTTAGGGACAGGGTGCTTTCAAAATTACTAGCTGAATAAAAATTCACTTTTTGATATATTTTAGTCAGACTTCGTCCGTTCTCGAAATGACCAATTTTGAGAACACGATACAAAGACAACTTTATTAGTATTTACGAAGTTTTTGACGGTATCAAAAAATCTAATGAGTAACAACTATGACTGTTACGATAATTTACAACTATTTATAATGTTTCTTGCGTAGGACCAGTACATACAATTAATTGTAATTTAAACCAATTTACTTAATTTAATTTACCTAACAATAAAACAAAAACAAAACAAATACATATCTGTACTGATTTATTGAAAAATGAAAACGCAAAGAAATTATCTTTTCAAACATTTAATTTATAATGTAATATAAAAATAATATAAAATAGTCCTATAAAATAACATAAACAGGAGTTTTACTTATTTTGATGATCTAAAATCGCGACTTTGACGTTTTAATCTCTCCGTGCTTAGTTTGTTAATCACAGTTTTACTCGTCTTTGATCTAGAGTCGTCATAAATATAAGCGGCATACGGTAAGTATATACTTAAATAAAAATCGACATAGAGGTCAAAATTTGAAAACTAACACTTAAGTAAAAAGTGGTAATGGCTTACCCTATATATACCACAAATACTTAGAAATCTAACGGGCAATTTTGTCATCCTAAGAAAACCTTAAGTAGTATAAAATATTATAAAGAGTTTTTCAAACTAATATTTAAAATAAATAATGAAAGCTTAAATTGAATACTTATCGATTGATTTTCTCGAACGTATAATACTATATGGGATGACACTATAGTGCGATAGCGACTCAAGCAGTTACACGGTAGCATCGCGTGAAGATTTCTAAACTACGATGACGACGCGACGAGACGAGAAGTCTCGGAGATATCAGTATCGAAAAACATAAAATGTTTTTCTTAGATAAGGATTCAGGATTGTCGTATTTTCAAGAGAGCAGCAACTCTAGTTGACTCTAGAAAAATGATGTGATATTAAAGAACTTTTAGTTTGAGATCTAACCTTTTTGCCACTACGAGTGCACTTTGTGAAAGAGCTTTAGTTCTTTTTGACCCCATAACGAAGTAAAAAAGAAAAAAATATATTGGGTTAAAAATACATTCCTAGAACAAAGGTTATTGAAATATAGAACCCAACCGTTAAAAAAACTAAAAAACTATAACAATAGTCAACTCCATGTTGAATTGTTGCACAATTGAACAAAGCTGAAAAATGTATAAATGTCCTAGGATTTTAATACCCGTATAGTTACGTTATACTTGTAGTGTGATAATCATTTATCTCTTTCACAATGGATCAATTATTGCTAAGATAATAGCGTAAGGTTTTTCGCAACAGTAATGGCGCCTAAGCCTAAATTGTATTTAAAGTCTTAAAGAATGTAATTAAATACTGATTATTATGTTATAAAATATTAAAAAAGCCGTAATACTAGAAATACAAAGTTTCTGAGTAAATATTATAATTATGGCGACCTCTAACGACATATAAACGAAATGTAAATAGTTTCAATGTGGCTAACTAGATGGCGGTACCTAATGAGAATGACCAGAACGCAAGTGAAATACGTTAGTGTTATTAATTATTATATTATACAAAAGATTTATTTTAGATTCTCTAAAAAATGACTGGGTTTACGTATTAAATAGTAAGTATACATATTTAATATTCAATTAAAAAAATATAATTGGATATCCGCTAGTTTTATGCTTAACCAAGCTTCCTATGAATCACAGTCATACACAAATGGTTAGTGCAATATTTTCTGTGATGCAAAGTTATTTTATCCTGTTTTGTTGACATGTTTCCATTTTAATAATTTTTATGTTACGTTTGAAAATATTGAATATATAATATTCATAATCAAGATCTTAAGAAATATATAATGGTACGAATTTTAAACAATAATATAAATAAATAAATAAATTTAATTGTCTCACTTTTTGTTGACGAAGACGACAAGCTGATATTGGTAACTTTCCACATTTTATTACCGTTTGTCTCACACGTTATTTGAGAGACTCTATTATACACCGAATAATTTGTGTATGACTAAAGTTTTGAACTTATAAATCATTCGGGACGAGAAGCGATAAGTTCTAGAAAAATCCAATAAGAGTTTCAAGGATAAATCACTATCAAAATACCTGTTTACACTGTGGTATAAGTTTAGAACAGAGTTTGTCGTGTACGTGTCGGTAGACTAACGACACAGTAGTCTGCAGAATATCATTATAATGATGAGGAGATAGGAAACTTGTATAACGCTTTAGGTGGGTATAAATCTGCTAGTATTCATTTTTCAACATTTGGAAAGCACTTTATTTCTTTAGTAAGTTTTTCATATCTGTAGATCTATAAATCAATCTTAATATGTAATATATTGGAATTGAATTAATAAGAGTGTTTTTTTATAGTGAAAGAGACCTTATAGATGAGTAACTATAAGCAGAAGAAGTCTATTTACATACTTTACCAGGTATAATAAACATATTAGAAACTGAAATATTTTGCTAAACTTTTAATACGGTAGAACAGCATTCATCAAAAAAATCTTTTATTTAAAAGGTCTTCTTGCTTTATATGCATACTTTGTATTATTTTATTCCTTTTTTAAAGACCAACAAGTCTCCGATAAAACCCTTTCACAAAGTCAAATGTTATGGATACTACTATGTTTAAGAAATAATCAAATGGACAAGATTACTAATTTTTTCTTTTAAAAAATGGATCACATAAAAATAAAAGCATCTGCTAAGTAAAAGTAGCATTAAATAAAAATATAGATTACAAGAATACTTTACTAATTTTTCCTAGCGTAAAACTTAAAGATTTAACCTTCATGTTGTTTCTCAAATGAGAGCTAATGATTGGATAATCCAGAATTATTCAATTTACATAAAAAAGAACTTTGAAAATTGAAAGTAGTGTTTTTTTTTGTAAACAGACAACACCTGCACCAGGTATAAATCCTGTGTCGCGGGAGACTTTACAAACATACAAGACACGGATACAAAGAACACCCAGACTCAGAACAACAATTTGTGGATCACATAAAGTGTTGTTCCATGTAGGTTTGAACCCACAACACTTAGCCCAGTAGAGAGCGTCGTGGCGACCGCTTCAATCACTAGGCGAACCGTGCAGTCCTTTTTTAGATATGATTACTGTACTGTAATGATTATATGTTGTAATGGTATCATGTTTCATGTTATTTTTGTAAGTAAATCTTTTCATTTAATATTTTATTAGTAAGACTTCTAGCAACAAATGGCGGGCGGTATTTACTAAGACTTACTCTGGGAAGAAGCTCAGAAACAAACACAGAGGTCTGTTCTTTCAAAATTTCTGAACAATGTTAAAAAAAACTATGGGCAAATAATAAATGAGATGGGTTGACCTTTTGAGGAAAGGAACATATTTTGAGTCGGCCTGTCCATACAGACGGTATACAGGTCCTAGTCGATGTGTACCAACGGGATATACAAGCAGGCCGTGGAAACATTACCACCGGAAAGTTCCTAAATATGAACTGATATTATAAACTTAGTGTAGGTTTATAATCACATTTACATTTACAAAAAAAAATCTATACGATTCAAATTTCATAAAAGAAAAGAAAAGAAACAAATTGAAGACAATTGAAATACGAAATACAACAATAAATGAAATGTACATCACGTTCAAACCTAACAATAATGTTAGGAACGTAAATATGAGAGTAAAAAGCTTCTATTCCTAGTAAAGGAAAGGGGACGACTCGAGACTTCCCCAGGCTCAGGTGTTAACTCCATTATATTTTTTTTAATATATACTTTAAAAAATGGAGAAGGAACTACCCCTTGTCCGTTTTATGCATAATATTTACAAAATAAAATTTCAATTTCTGTATAATATTTATTACTTTTCTTCAAGAGCTGAGATTAAAACGTGATGCTGAAGGCCTCAAAAGTAGGTAAAGAAGTCTGGTTTTGTTCGTTTGATAGGCTAAAAGTATAATTTGATGCACTTAGAGGTTGAGATGTACACCACCGAGTAACCAACAAAATCACCTTATCGTATAAGACTCTTCTACTGATGTATCTGTTCGAAATACAAAAAAAAAACGAAAGTTTATATTTGACTTAAATATTTTCTTTACTTCATTGTTTGCCAAGAAATTATCTGATGTTGCCTACAACATTCATGTGGTTCGCGAAGAATATGGCCAGATTTCGTAAGCAATTGCTTTGTTAACACAAAGCGTGTGACTACAAACTAAAAAATGCTGTGTTCTTATATATGTACTTGTGGGAGAAGCTTCTGCATTGACAACGAGGTAGTCACGCCAAAATAAATGTCCAGAGATAATATTTCACAAAGTCGGAGAGTCAGACAACGTGAAAATCAAACGATGTCTCCGCCACATGTCGTTTAGTGAGTACGTGGCTTTATATTTCTACTTAATCCAAGTGAGTCACTCATCGAATTAGTTGAGATTTAAACGTATGAAGTACGTCCAAATTCCTTGCATTTGAAGATATCTTCTCGTTTAATTATGCTGCTTCAAAAGTAATCGTTGTTTTAATATAACTAGTTTAAGACTTAGGTAAGATTAGCAAACTGCCATGTCTGCTTTGTTCAGCTCTGAACAGTATATAATAGTAAATAATATTTTATTTGTAATAAGTTTGGAGTAGATATACTGTAGGGTGGGCCAGGAATTAGTGAACAGGAATAAAAGTAAACCTACATCGTCTAAATAACCACCGTTTCGACGTTTGCATTTTTCTAAGCGAGCACCGAAATTCTCGAATATACATTGGCAAAGAGACAACAAGAACGGCGACATCTCTACGCTGACTTTTCATTTAGTTGTTAATTAAATGAAAAGTACGTATAATAACTTAATTCACGTAGAGTATTTAGTTTATTGTTGTAGATATGATTCTTGAAATAAACCCACAAAAAGAAGTCTGCTGGGGATAGATCTGAACTTTTGCGTGGCCATGGAATGTCGCCTCGTCTGGCAATCAGCTTTTTCAGAAACGTGTCTTTGACCACCGGCAGGGACTCATTGGATGTGTGACAAGTGGTTCCATCTTGTTGAAATTATGTGTTACGATTGTAGCCAGCAAATTTCAGTAGCTTCGGTCCCAAGAACTCCCATAACATGTTTACGTGGGAGTTTAGATTCAAATGCTAACGAAATCTTGGTGGGATATATAATATCAAGTATATTATATATATAAGTATATATATAATATACTTGATATTATATATAAGTGTAAAATTGAGATACGCTTATACTCATTTTTTTCTCTTTATTTATTTAGCGAGCGTTTAGTCATGAAGTGATTAAGCCGATCTCATAGAAAAATATATATTAAGGTCTATTTAACATATAAATTGTAGCTATATTGCACATTGATCTCGCTTTTCCCAAGAGCGAGAGAGCGACAATGCTATTACATACATTAAGTTTCCAAAAGAATTGCTTTCTGTCAGCTTTGTCCCAGACACATTCCATCAAAATAGATTGTACATTTTCTACCTAATTTTATCTTCGGGGTTCCTCGAATCATTGAGAAGCTGCTAACTAGATGCTGGAGAGCACTTTTCGAAGCTGAGAAAATTACATGACTACCGTTATTAAGAGTTTTAATATATGCCAAGGCTTCACTTATTGCAAAAAGTTCAACATACATTATGTTCATATTACAACTTCTATTAAGTTCGTGAATTAATTAATGTATCAAAAAATGCAGCTCCAAGTCTACTAACGTTCTTCGAACCGTCAGTGAAAATTTAATACCAGGTACCATAGTGTCGATTAATATATTGACTACAAATTTATCTTAGCTTAAATTGAGTGTAAAACCGTTTCCGTGTTTTAGATACTCATAAGTAGAAACTAATAGAAGATATTTTTTGTGTACCTCTAATACGTGTTATAGCTAAAAGTTTTGTAACTCCTCTAACAAAGCTATACCGTAATTTTTCATAAAAGTTTTCAATCCAAGCCAATATTTTCTAGTCAAGTAATATTTACATATTTTGCCATAATGTGTATAGCAGTGCTTCTACTATAACTAATTCATAATATCAAATTCGAGTGTTCGAATTGACAAAAATACTTTACTGGAATCAAGTGCTGACTGAGCTAAGAAACAAAGGTTTTCCTCTTTCACTACACATTTCACCTGTCCGTTGACAATACGCAACAGTAGTACTTCGTGTTTAAACATTACTAGAGATGATATACAAAGCTATTAGAGTACCTAAAACACAACAATTACTGTCACCGATCTTTAATAATCCACTACTATGTACAGGCTTTTCCATTAAAAGAAGATTTTAGCGTTCTGTATCACGCTGGCCAGACGAGTTGGTACACGTTTTGTTTCAATTTTTTTGTTTTCCTTGTAGTGTTGTTGCCTTGCTTGTTATTAGCTGCTTAAGTCGGTTCTTAATGAATAAGAGTGGCGACACTCTGAATTCTAAATGTCTACTACCTCTTGGACTACGTAGTGTTTGTCAATAATTGTTCTATCTAAATAAAAATAATTAATAAAATAATAAAAATAAATTATTCAAATGTTCTATTTCACGTTTCAGCAAATAATTAAACAGAAAGCTATTTTCTTAATTACTTTAACTTTGTTTAAGTGGTAAAGATAGATAGCAAGATAATATTAAAGATTAACTCGTGAATAATAAAGAGACTCGGAAAACTTTTGGATCAAACATTGTTGTGCTATCTAACAAACTTTTATTTACTAGGAGATCAAATAGTGTTTCAAAGTTGTAGAATAATACATAATACTTAGTTCGGTATTGCCAATAAAACTATTGGCACTAATTTAACCTTAAAATTGGTAGAAAGTTGTGAACTCATTACAGATTGAACTGAGGTCTATAACTAATTAGATCAGATTACCATTAATTCGTTTCTCTTGAATCTACTGAAATATAAAATTGAGATTCATCACCTTATTTAGTTACATTTGAAATTACTTTTAGGGTAATATTTTATATCGAAGTATAGCGTTTAATTAAGTTTGCCCGTGGGAGAGGTGTTGAGCAATTATTTTGTAGCGTTTTAACGAGTGAGTGAGGTTATTGAAGCTCTAATCCGCTTCCTCTGGGGAAAGAGAATGAAAGTGCGGCATATTACGCACATTTATCAGCTGAGCTGTTAACTTTTTAAAAAGTATTACCGATTCGAATAAGTAGCTGGAACAAAATGTTGACGTTATTATCACTATATCTTAATTAAGTTGGTAAGAGTGACTAAGAGCAAATATAACCTACGTGTAGGTGAACTTTTGAACTTTTACCTATTAAGCTTACGTCTTTGTGATATATAATATGTTAAATACACAATGCTTAACAGAACAATATTTCACAGCCACCTCAATTTAACACTTCGTTGCCTTACCCAATTATAGTGGTATAGTACACAATTATTAAAAGTCATTACACTGTTTGCTGTTTTTTAGTGCTAGATACAAGAGGGAAAGAAAATAGTTGAATGATTTTATAGTTTTATTTAAATGTAGTTTCATAGTTTGAAAATTGCCTATAAGTAATTAATTTACTAAAATTACTAACCAAAACTCAACTCCTTACTTTCCTGTATCATGTCAATTTTATTGTATCAAAACTATTTTGTTCTGTAGGTAATAGAACCACGCTGATATCAGCATGAACGGGCCGGCTCGACCGAGACCCTCTCATAAAAGACGATCCTAAAGCGACAGCGTCCATGCTGTCGTGTTTCGTTGATGAGTGCAAGACTAGATGTCCATTATTGTAGGAGTGATAGTTATCTTGGTACATGTGTGAACCTTACATTGCCACGATGTCTGCCGTGCCTTTTACGTCCCCAAGCGGGACGTCAAAAAGCATCTAAATCGGCCGCCATAGTGTGGGTCATCATACTTGCTCCTCTACATCTGATTCCTGCTTTCCATTGGGCAAAATGGAAGCACTTTGGCAGGACACAAAATAAAATAATAGATGCAAAAAAGGTTGTAAACTTGTTGTGTAATTGTTATACTTTTTGTATTTCTGTAAATCCTTGTGGTAAGTTTGAAATTACTGCAGTTATTGGAGGAGATCTCTCGCTACCGGCCGTCATACGCTCCATGGCCGGTAGCGACAGTTGTTTTACCGCAGTCGCAACCTTCTGCAAACACGTAATTTCGCGGAAGGCGCGCATACCAGCGCCTCATGCCACCTTGAGTGTGGCCGCGGGTGGACGGGACGGGTTTTCCCCTCCATCCGCTACAATGGCCAGCCGCGAGGAGGCGACGTCCGCGTGTGCCGTACGTCGCCTAAAATGGAGAGTTTATCGGCAGATGGTGCCCGAGGTAGCGGGCAGGCGCTAGGAGGGATCTGGATGTCGTAATAGCAGCGGTTCCCGGATCCCTCCTATCTCAGGCGCAGAGTGGCACGCCGTGTGGTTTTAGTCGGTCCGATTCCGACACACCACCCCGCCGTAAATCCCGGTGGGGTGACGGCCCGAGAGGGCTTCCACAGGTTAAAAAAAAAAAAAAATTTGAACTTGAAGCTCAAATAAAAATACTTTCTTTTACTGTCAGAAAGTAAAAAAGTGTCCACTGTGTTTAATTTGGAGTAGTTTATAAATCGTATTCATTAAGAGACTATTACTGAGAAGTATTTTAAAAAGTTCTTTACACGAAATAAAAAACTTCTAATTATTTACACCTAAATATAATGGCACATTCTAAATTCTATGTATGGAACAATCTATTCCAGGTTTTTAAAAAGTATATCGTTGTACTATTGGTGACGAACAAGAGCCTGTACGTATATCGCCAAAGCATTCTTAAGACAAGATTTTCGTTGGAACTTCTCTTGTACAGGTTTACATAATCCACGAAACTGTTTCACCGCCACTCGCATCAGCCACATCGTTCTGCTGGCATGATTTGCACCACCAGTTAAACTCACTTGCCTTCTCGTTCAAATTTCAAATATATTGCTAAATTTTCTTTGGTGTTACCCCTGTTAAGAAAGGCAACGAATTGAACTACCACATCAAGGTAGTTCGACGACGATCGGTAGCATTTATATTATGTTATAAAGCTGCAGTATTTGTTTGCGTCGTTTGAAGCACTAATGTCAATAAGTAAGGGGTTAAAATTGAAAAAATTTTTTAATGTTGGACTGCTTATTTGTCAAGGAATGCTAAAGTCTATATGACACCATACCCTAGTATCTACTCTGGTCCGCCTTCTAGTCTGGTCCTAACCAGACTAGAAAAAAAATGACAAAAAAAATACTTTTAACAAAAACAGGAAAAATGCAATCAACTTGAATTGTCACGTCTAGTCTATCCCCACGGAAATATATTTTCCAACAACGTGTTCTAGTTGTAGCACACAGTATATAATAAAATGAAAACTTGATAAGAAATCACAACAAGTTTATCATAAACCAGCATTGCGTTATATTTTCATTTCAAATTATCTGTACCTTGCCAAGTTTCACTGTGAAATGAGTCTTTTCCCTCATTCCAATGAGGTACAAAAGTGACGTAAAAATGAAGTAATAAATCTTTTAAACTTGAGATACAAATGTATATCACATCAAATTCGAGTACATTTGCTGCAGGACTACACTACACATACACACACACACGCACACACACATACACACACACACACACACACACAAACACATCACCTATTGTAATAAATGGCTACAGTTATGACTTTAAAGTGTAGCAACCGAGTGACTCTGAGTTCAAAAAGTTATGTATGTTATTTTTTTTATTTCCATTTATGTAGAATACTTTAGTTTTTTTTGGTTACCTATTCCTTCGTGGTTTGCTTTTTTTTATTAACGCTGTTTTTGTCTTACATGTATTACTGGTGTATGTTAGTTGTATGCACGGAGCTATCCTAAAAGTCCATCCAAGTTGAATCTTATTCTGAGTACCAGAGTTTATCGTAAATGCTGTTTATGTTTTTGATGTGGATTTTGTATTTTTGTGCGTTGAAAAAATAAATAAATATATGTGTTTTTGAAAATCTTTGAGAATCAACTTAGCATTTTTATATACATATATATGTATACATACATATATATATATGGGCTTATATATTTAAAAATTCAGATCTTTTTTTTATTTTTGTAAATTAGGTGGAGTTTATTTACTATTTTGTACCAATATATATTATTAACATATAACCTAAGTTATTTATAGTTATATAAATGGTAGATTTTAGACAAAAAAATGTAAGGATCAAAAAACCATCTGACTATTTTTTACTTTTGACCTCAAAGGTGTTTAACAAAATAATAAATTTATCGATTGCAAATAATAAATTTAATTTTGGAGATTAATAGTATTCCCATTTCCTTGTAATTTTTTCCCTATGAATTTCTGTATATATAACTTTATTGAAGTCTGAGGTTCTTCTTTGTGATATATTCACTTAAATGATTAATTCTAGTTTTATTATTAAAATTATAAGGTGTTACGTTTATACATTGGAATATAAATAATAGATTCAAAGGTTTCCTAATAACGTACTGTTTATTGAATAAAAACACATGTAGCCTATTTCTACAAGGCCAAGGGTGATCATAGTTCTCTGTGTTATCTGAATTGTTTACGATCTCGATATTTCGTTCGGCAAGTTTGTGAGAAAAAAATATATAGAACAAATAATGTAAAAACAATTTCTTTTAGCAAATAGGAACAAAAGTACCTTCTTTTTATGTTAAGTCATATAAAACGAATGGATCTTTCATATCTTGCCAAGATCACCAAATAATTTTGGTGACGCAATAATCTCACAAACACTTGAGGAAATTCAAAGTAAAGTAGACGGAACAAATGACTTTCATGTTTTTCCTTATCGTGCAATTATTCTTGTGGAACATTTTTTGACTATAGTTTATAGAATCGATATTAAGTCTGGAAAAAAGAAGTTTCGTTTTATATTAAGTTGTGAAGTAAATTTTTATTCAGAAAAAGTACACACTATTACAGTTTTAATGACAATGCGCTATGAGTAATATAACATACTAAATCGATTAAAAATAACTACGTGGCTCGCTACTGGGCTGAGTGTTGTGAGTTCAAATCCCACGTGGGACAACACTTTGTGTGAACCAGAAATTGTGGTTCTGAGTCTAAATGTTCTTTGTGTCCGTTTCTTGTATGTTTTAAAATCCCCGCGACATAGGATTTATTCCTAGTGTAAGCGTTGTCTTTTTTTAAAAAAGAAAAGAAATAGTAAGTAGTAAGTAGAAGTAGTTGAGCTCCCGCAGTACAGTAAATGACAGTATAAGTTTCTGGTCAATGATAAGAAATATTAAAACATTATTGAATTATGGCGTAGCTTAACCTCCAGCTTATCTTTTATTTTTTATAAAATACTTTCAACATCGTTTGGTTGGAAAAGGAAATTGTGATTCTTTATCAGCATCGGGGTTTCAACTTAGTGCCTGATTCGTATTAAGAAATATTTGTAGAACAACATCGAAGAAAACCATGAAACCGAATTTGAAATGATTGTTATCGGATTAAATCAATATTTAAACAACATGCCTAAAAAATATATTCTGTGCCAGTATTGTGTAATAAGTCTGTCTCTAAAGCTTCAGTTAAACGAAAAGTTTTTACTGTTCAGAAATAGGATGGTTAATTAATTAGCGATTATCGCCAGAAAACTCGAGATTTTTATTTTGTTATTTTATGATAATCTAGTTGGGGTAAAATACTTGCCGATCTTCTTAAAGCTCTTATTTATTACATTGGGGCAATAAGTTGTTACTTCATATCTACTCAGATTTTTAGGACGCTGATAAGTTATAAAAATATAGTGATTAGTATGCATTAGAAGCCGAATTTTCACGAAGCTGTTAAAACTTTTATTGCTTTGCCCAACGGGAACTTCTTCGACAAACACTGCACATTTTAAAGTAGATATTGTATTCTAGCCTTTTATATAGGTAATCATATTGATATAGAATTGTATAGTTGATGGAAATAGGCTATATGTAAGTGAGTTCATCAAGCTATCGATGTTTACTACTGAACGAAGGTCTCCTCCATGGAGTTTCAACTATCCTGGTCTTGGGCAGTCCACATCCATCCACTACTAATCATTTTCTTGCAGTTGTAGGTCTAACGTGGCACAGGGCGTCGCACACTACATTTGCCCAATCCTGATCACTACTATAGCACATTTTGACTCCGGCGACCATTAGCTCGTTAGAAGACATGACTGGCTCACTTTCACATCAGCATGCTGATTTTCCAGGCGATATCAATTACTCTAGTTCTTAGTTAGCTAACTTCGTTACGAATTTATTAATTTAAAAAAATTGTAGCTATAAAATTAACAGTTAATCTCTTAACTTTTCCACACTATGTTGGCAAGTCTCTCCTTGTAATTAAGAGACTTATAGGTTTCTCTTGAATTGTCACATTACATTAACATTTTGATAACAGCTAACATCGTTCTAACATTAATAAAATTAATTATAACTGTGTTGTGCGTGAAACTTATTAATTTTGACTCAAGTTTCGTATTTTAGACGCTTAAAATGTACAATGAAAACTATAAATTATTATAAAGAAATGTTATTTATATACAATTGAAATTGACTCTGTACATTTTACTTTTTTGGAACATGAATAATTTTAACACGAGGGTAATTTGAAGAGGTTATTATTGTTTGATTGGACCAAAAATAAATCTTAGTAATTTACTGCATTAGTAATCATGCAATTTTCATGACACAACGCGTGGTGGCCCACTGAAACTGAAATCAAGTGGGTGCTTTAAGAATATTTATGCCCAACTACAACTTAATTGAGACTTAGGCATCAAATTCGTGAGTCAATGGGGTGTCCTCAAGGGTTAGTACTAGGTCCATTCTTGGAGAATATAGATATACTTTTGACACGAGAGCGGGGCTTGAGACAATACCCGATAGATGTTTGAACTTAATATCACATTCTTAATATCACCTAATCGCTTAACTTTTACACCCAACAAAATCTTTAGTTGCTTCTAAAAGTCAACCTCTAATTACCACCATGCAAATAATGTTAATGTTAAAAATATAACCTCAGGCTGTTATTTCGGATTAGTTTTAGAAAGAAACTCCCCATTTAATAAAGAACAGTTAGTAAAAAGTCTATACATTCATAAAGTTATTAGCTAAAACACGATATTTCTTATTTAATACACTACATATCATATATGAAGTTACTAGTAACTTCTATGGGTTATGGAGCACCTGTATGCACAATGGGTCGATTGTAGGCGCTGTTCATCGCAAAATGTTACACGACTAACGAATTGCACTGATATTCTTGTACGGAGCACGTAGGACGCTTAGCAATGAGGCTTTACCGGTGTCAGCAAGTGGCCAGCAGCCATAGTGCAACCATATAGCACATGCTATTCAACACTAAAAACATATAGGGAGGGCCAAGAATTTGTTACGATTTGAATTTAACATCCTGCGCAAACATGTTACGTGAGTTCTTGGGACCGATGCTATTGGAATTTGCTGGATACAATTATTACACATGGTTTAAACAATATAAAACCACTTGTGCCACATCCAATGAGTCTCTGCCGGTAGTCGAAAACGTTTTGCCGGAAAAGTTCATTTCTAGACGAGGTGACATTCTATGGCCACCCTGATGTCCAGATCTATCTCAAGCGGATTTCTTTTTCTGGGGTTATTTGAAGACTCATGCCTACCTCTATAAACTAAATACTCGTACACTACATCAACTAAAAGAAAAAAAACAGCGAAGAGATGTCGGAGATCTCACGGTCTCTTTGCCGACAAGTATTCGAAGGTCTCGGTGCTCGCTTAGAAGAGTGCAAACTTCGAATCGGTGCTCATTTAGACATTGCAGTTTTTTAAAAGTAAATTCCAACTAATTAACTTTCTTGTAAATAAACAATTTTTATAATATATCAAACAGTTTTTTTATACAATTTTTCAAATATTAATTAATGCCTGGCCCACCCTATATAAAGCAACTTTTTGTGCGTACACGACTGCGATAACATCAAAAGATTGCTTCAATACTAATCCAATCTATAATGATCTCAAGAATCACAACAACAGTTCATCGAATCATATAAGGGACGCCACCTTTACTAATTATTTCCATCTGTTCATGAACAGTTCTTGAGGGCATGGCTTGAGAGGGATCACTGTGCCCCTCAATTTCTTACAGGCCATGGTAATTTAAACAGCAATGTACACTCATTTTATTTAATTTAGTCGAGTCACCATTTTCAGTTGAATTTAAAAAATGGAAGAATAACTTTTGCAGATGATACAGCTCTCTTTTTTTTCGGAGACACTTGGGAAGAAGTCTAGCGGCATGCTCAGAACGGTTTCACATTAGTCTCCAACTGGCTAAGACAACATGGACTAACACTGAATATTGACAAGACCAAATATATTACTTTCCACTTAAATTATACTAACTTCACTCACAACGATACACACAACATAACAGCGCATTTATGTATCTGTAATAAGTCATTTTTATAGATATATCATCATCATCATCAACAGCCTTTAACAGTCCACTGCTGGACATAGGCCTCTCCTTAGCAAGAAGGTTTTGGTCCACTATACTACGCTGGCCAGACGAGTTGGAATAGGGTTTGTTTCAAGTTTTCCTTCTCTTTGTAATGATATTGTCTTGCATACTTTGTTCCCTTAGTCGCCTTATACGACACCCACGGGATGAATAGGGCTGGTAACACTATGTATTCTGTCACCACATGGAGAAAAAATATTTATATAGATAAATATTTGACAATTAATAAGCACATAGAACTTTTACCCAATAGAATCAGGAATTTAATGTACATTTTTATTAATGAATTTTATAAATAGCTTACAAATAACATTTGGAGTGGTATACTATGAAGATTTTGTGTTTCAATTTTGCCACAAATATTAAAGAAATCAAAATGACTCAATTGGACTCATAATATTTAATCCTACAAGGGCTTTCCTGTTTTATAAGGTTTATTTTTACTTAATTTTGTCTCTCACTTTGCTACAGAAAGAGTGGAATTCGACAGCAACAGGAAGGAAACAGAACAGAACAGAAGAGGACAGGACAGGATAAAAAGAAAAGAATAGAAATGGATTAGCCTTAATGTACATCAGTTACCATTTTACATATAGGAGCATATCAGTTGAATAACTAATTGTAATAGTAGAAATTATATGTTATTGGTAAGAAGTAAGAAAAAATTGTAGTAAATTTAAGTAAGAAAAAATGTAGAATAAAACTATAGAACTAGAATAATCTAAGGTGAACTGAAAGTATTGTTGAAGTGACGATCATAATTTGTTTCTTCTTAATGAAAATTGTAGTAATACAAGGTCTTGTAAGTGTTAGTAGTTTCGGAAAAATAGCTTTATGTGTAAGTTAAAATTAATCGTTTTTATTTTTATCTTTATTTTTAGGCTTTGGAACTAGAGTAGGAACAGATCAAAACAGAACAGAACAGACCAGAAAAGAAGAGAAGCGGGCAGAAAAGTAGAGGAGAGACCAGAAAAAAAGAGAGCAGAAGAGTAGAGAAGAGAAAATACCAGAAGAGAAGAGATGATATCTGAAGAGAAGCGAACAGAAGAGAAGGGTCTAGAAGTTTATAACGTGACTATCTAAGGTGAAATAATTAAAGTAATATTGGCGTGGTGAACAGACTTTTGGAATAGTTTATTTATTTTTAATGAAAGTTGTAGTAATACGAGGTCTTGTAATGCAAGCAGTTTTGTGAAAGTATCTTTATTATGCAAGCTTTCTAATATTTCAATTAACAAATAAAACGTGCGAAAAAGAACGTGTGCCAGTAAAACTTCTTTACTAGATTTAAATATTATATTGTGCTAACATATTACGTCAATTAAAATAATATGATGTATATTTAATACAGGATAAGTTAGATTTTACTAATATTCGTAATGTTAAGGACGAGGTCACTCATACTGTAGTAATTATGTTATATCGTAGAAAAAAAAATAGGCGTAAATAAATTGTTAATAGCTCAATTACACGTGTATATCAATGTCAAGGCATGGATTATCCTTCCGAAGGCTATTGTTAAGAATAGTGGAGAGACCTTGTGTTTGAAATATTTATTATTTGAATAAGTTTTATTTGTTAACATTTCTAATTATTTATCTTAGTAGTCAATATGTTCCTGCTTCTGCAATCAAATATACACCTGTTTCCTTCCTCACACCGAAGGTGTATATGCTTCGTCGTTTTGGTCACTACTGACTTATTTCGAGTAAGTAATATCTGAACGCGTTTTTGTTGAAACTCTGAATTTATACTTTTTTATTTTTTGATGAAATTCGAAATCAAATCCGAGTGGTCAAATAGAAAATGAGAACTCATTGTACCAATCCCAGATAAATTTGAGTTGAAAAAGATAACGATGGTTTGAATTCCGAACACGGTGTGTATCATAATCTGCTATCATTTATTTCAATTAATATCTGCAGCTAATTACGTAGGCCAAAGAACTTTTATATACACTAATGGAAAAAATTAAGGGATCTAAAAAAAATTCCAAATTTTTGGGCAGTTTTCAACAGGCCATAACTTCGAGAGAAATGGTCGTATTGGAAATCAAAATAAAAGAAATTATAGTTCCAAGTCTCTAGTTTTTTGATTCGCAATTGAAAATTTTATAACCTCCGCGGTTTTTGAGTAATCGTAGAAAACCCAGCAACAAAAAAATTTTTTAAATTTTTTTGTTTTTTTTTTTGGTCTGCGGACGTGGAAAAAATTGTTTTAGCTTAACCACTATAAGGATCGGATACCTTGTTCATTTAACTTTAATTTGCTTTTTTATATACCCTGATTTGCCTACTTCTCGCCGAGATATCGGTTTTCAAATGGAAAAGGATCCTTTTGTCTTTGATTATCGATATTTCAGCAACCAATGATTCCATAGAAATTTAAAGGTGGGTTTCAAGAATTTGAATAAATTATCCTTAACGACTGGCTATAGTTTTTTCGAAAAAAAAATTTTTCTTTCTGTCACATGAATTTGAAAATGCAACAAAAAAAGGGCTTTTGGTGGTTTTTTGGAAAATCAAGCACTGAATCGAAAATATTGAGGAAACCACTAATGTTAAGTATGCCTTTTAGAGTTCAATATATCCACAAAAATCCTACAAAAAACCAAATTAATCCAACCAGCCGTTTTTTTGTTTCACTCGATCGAATTTTGGAAAAATTAAAGGATCACGTTTTTTGCTCTGAAAGCTCATAATTTTCAAAAATGAGAAAAAACATGTTTTTTCCGAGCTTTCCCACTATTTTGTTCCAGAAAGTGCTTAAATTAAAAAAAAAGCAGGATTCAAAAAAAAAAAAATTTTCTCAACAGTTTAAGGTAATTCAAAAAACCATCACCTAATAATTTTTATCGCGTTTCCGCCGCTGCATTCCTTGATTCTTTTGATCTCAACATTTTTTTTTTTTGAATTTAAGCACTTTCTGGAACAAAAATGTGGAAAAAGCTAGGAATTTTTTTTTTTTCCGTTTTAAAAATTATGTGCTTTTCAGAGCAAAAAACGTGATCCTTTAATTTTTTCAAAAATTCGATCTAGTGAAACAAAAAAACGGCTGGCTGGATTAATTTGGTTTTTTGTAAGATTTTTGTGGATATATTGAACTCTAAAAGGCACACTTAACATTAGTGGTTTCCTCAATATTTTCGATTCAGTGCTTGATTTTCCAAAAAACCACCAAAAGCCCTTTTTTTGTTGCATTTTCAAATTCATGTGACAGAAAGAAAAATTTTTTTTTCGGAGAAACTATAGCCAGCCGTTAAGGAAAATTTATTCAAATTCTTGAAACCCACCTTTAAATTTCTGTGGAATCATTGGTTGCTAAAATATCGATAATCAAAGACAAAAGGATCCTTTTCCATTTGAAAACCGATATTTCAGCGAGTAGTGGGCAAATCAGGGTGTATAAAAAAGCAAATCAAAGCTAAATGAACAAGGTATCCGATGCTTATAGTGGTTAAGCTAAAACAATTTTTTCCACGTCCGTAGACCAAAAAAAAAACTAAAAAAATTTTAAAAATTTTTTTGTTGCTGGGTTTTCTACGATTACTCAAAAACCGCGGCGGCTATAAAATTTTTAAGTTCGAATTCAAAAACTAGACACTTGAAGCTATAATTTTCTTTATTTTGATTTCCTATACGACCATTTCTCTCGAAGTTACGACCTGTTGAAAACTGCCCAAAAATTTGGAATTTTTTTTTAATCCCTTAATTTTTTCCATTAGTGTATTTGTATGTCACTAGATGTTAAACAGAAATATCGATCTTTTGATCGAATTGCCCTATCGTAACACGAACACTCAGCATATTATTTCCCCCCTACAATATTATACCAAAAAAGGTCTTAAGTAAGGCTGCTCCTAGACTACACTTATAACAAGTAGGGATCGCCCAAGTTTACGACCTGCAGAATCCGAAAAATCCTCATTTTGCTAATGTCGTTATTACCGCTGCCCTCTAATATATAATATGGAAGCCTCAGGTTGTTTTATTAAAATATTTCGGCGCCTCAGGAGTCATAAAATAGACCTTACATATTGTAACAAAAATTACTATAAAGCTCTCATTTTCTTTGAGGAATTTTTATATTGCATAGCTCTCTATAATTATATTTTGTTTGCTTAGATAAAGATAAAGTATTCTTTATTAATCCAAACAAAATATAAAGTAACTATTTGGTAAAACGTAAAAGAGGTGGTTAATAAAGAAAATAAACCATTACTTAAATATTGTGTGAGTGACACATGTAAGATTTCTCTTAAATCTATTTACTTTATTGCTTTTAGAACTAAATTTACTAGGTACACTCATAAGCACAATGAGTGCGAAACCAGAGGTCCATTGAAGCAGGAGTGACAGTTTTCGTTGTAAGTGTGTAATACATTGCCACGATGACTGTCATGCCTTTTACGTCCCCAAGTGAGGCGTGTAAAAACATCTTACTAGGCCGCCATAGTGTGGGTCATCCTACTGCATTATTTGCATTCGCAACGAGTATGGTGACCACAACTCTTGGATTCTATTCATGCTTTCTATCAGGTAGAGTAGAGTCACTTTGGCAGGCTCTTAAAATAAATAAATAAATAAATTATAAGTTAAGATGAATATTTTTAATTTATTTATTAGGTAGCTCGAAACGATACTCCTATAAAATCATCTACCTTATAGGTTGTTATAATTAACGATATAAAAAATTAATTACAGTCTGTTTAATAAGAACGTGACCGCCATTATTAAAAAAAATGCGCCACAGCGCTATTTATTTTTTTAGTCGTAATTTTTGACACATTTCCTAATGCGTAATATAACTTTTAGTGGTATTCAGCATTGTTGATAGTAGTGTTTTGTTTATTTTTACAATGAGTGAAAAATATTTTAAATGATACGAAGCAGTATTTCTTGTTTACCACTCTAAAGAACCGAAGCTAACATATAAATCAGTTGAAAAATATATATAGACAAGTCTGAAAGTTTCGTTCAGAAATGGCTAAAACAATTTTTAGAGGTTGGGAACGTGAACAATTTGCCGGAGAGGGCATCAGGCCGCATAACAACTGAACAGGAGGATAGAGCGATCATTCGACTCTTTCAAGATACTCCAGGTCTTTCAATGCGTACTGCTCAATTGAAACTGTGTAAGAAGGGAATAGATATATTTTTAACTACAATCCGCAATCGAATGCGTAAAAATAATATATCTTTTCGGTCTACTTTAAAAAAACTTCTGTTATCTGAAAAACACGTTAAAATACGACTCAATTGGGCAAAAGAAAATTTAGATCTAGATTGGAGCAATTTTATTTTCACAGTTGAATCTTTTGTCTAGGCATGGTCTTCTCTGTCGAAAGCTTGGACAAGTAAGTATAATAGGTTACTTCAACGTACTGTAAAAAATCCTGTAAAAGTGCATGTGTGGGGATGCTTCGTCCAAAGTGAATTTGATTGTCTTTTTGTGTTCACCGGTATTTTAAATGCTGAAAGAATGTATAAAATTTATCAAAAATATCTAATGAGATCTGTAAAAAGTTTTTTGGATCAGACACAACCTGGGTACTTCAAGAAGACGATGATCCAATACATCGCAGTAAATTGTGCAGTGAGTGGAAACGGCAAAATAACATCACTACCATGGCGTGGCCGGCAATGTTTCCAGATGTGAATCCAATAGAAAATCTGTCGTCCTACATTAAAATGCAATTAAGAGGAAGGCCCGTGTTCACGGAGCTTAGAGAAAATATGGCGGTCTTTGTTATCGGAGTACGCGGAAAATCTTGTCAAAAGTAAGGAAAAAAGGTGTGAAGCCATAATAAATAATGATGGCGATTGGACAAAATATTGAGTAACTGCATAAAAGCTAGCATTATGTACTTCAATTAAATATTTTGTAAAAAGGTTTAGATTTATTTTTTCTGAATAATGGTGGTCACGTTCTTGTTAAACAGATAGTAAATCAATTAGGTTTAAAGGATCACTATGTCATTTGACTACGTTGCTAATTGTCCTTGTATTGTCATATAACAAGTATTTAATTGTTAAATCTTTTATAAGCAATAATAACATCTTTTTTACGATTTTGAATAATAGTTATATATACCAAACTTCACTTTCTCTTAAGCTATACAATCAACGTTACATGTACCCCAATGGCTCTCATAGAAAGAGATACAGAAGTCTTATAGATTCAGTTTCACTACCACCATACTACCTCAGTTTGTTTGTCTATCTGTAAGATACAGAATTCGTTAATCAACAAACTAAAACAATATATCCATTTAAGTTTAATGTGATCACTCACTTGAAATATTTTGCAAGTAAATCAAAACCAACACTA
The DNA here is from genome assembly GCA_949316085.1 of Hypercompe scribonia. Classification (NCBI taxonomy): domain Eukaryota; kingdom Metazoa; phylum Arthropoda; class Insecta; order Lepidoptera; family Erebidae; genus Hypercompe; species Hypercompe scribonia. The sequence goes on from OX438979.1 coordinate 16,529,634, forward strand.
TTAATTAGAATTAAAATTCAGGGAAAAACAAAATCTCACAGCACAAGTAGATTTTTGTGTTTACTCATAATAAAAATTCTTATGTACATCAATCATCAATCATCGTCTATCATCTATCAATCATCAATCATCATCATAATCTAGTGTAAGTCTGTCTGCGTTTAAAATATAAATGTGATGTATAACGTGACAAAAATGACAAATTCTTCGACGCGTTGTAAGTAAAAACAATTGACGACTTGAAATAGGTTCAGAAATGGATTTCGATTCGACAGCTTCTACGAGTTTTTTCAATTCCCGACGCAGTTTTATTGTTGGGGTGAATACAATGTGTTCCGAAAATGTTCGGGCAACAGTGAGTAAGTAAAGTTTTGACTTGTACAAATGTTTAATGAAGTCCGAGGTTTTTGTGGGAGACACGAATTTGACCAGCATTAAGTATTATTTTAGAATTGTACCATTTACTATTTGTCGTATTGAGATATCCTACATTTTCAGTAGCCGCATGAGCTTTATTATATTATTTTATATTTTTTAAGATACTAAAAAAAGTCAAACTTCGCAGTAATATTCTCGTAAACCGCTACAGTACAGCACTTTTTAAGTTAATTTTAAATAACTTTTGTTTTATTACACGAACCAGTCATTAAAGTGTTAACGTGGTAACGTTAAAGTGGAAACAGTTTTCATACTATTTAGCCGTCTATTGTTACTTAGAACCTTTGTAAATAGGCACTATTCCTAATTAAGGGTTAGTTGCTTTGTAGTTAGTTTATTTTCTAATTCTTGTCTTTTAGGTGAAAATTGAATTCTACTTTGTTGAATTGAAGTGAGATTATTTAAATAAAAAAGTAAAGTTTTCTTCTTTCCTATTTATTTAAAACTTGATATCCTCGTGCTCATCATATTTATTAAATTCAAGTAATACACCAGTGGAAATTGTTCCTGCAAACAAGAACATTAATACGTAAATGTGTACCGTCGTTCTGGGACAAACAAAGCTAGGTTTATGTTCTAGACATCCAAGAAAAGTGTAAAAACATAATAAAAATATATTTATTTTTATTTTTATTAAAGAAATTTCATTCGAAAGGATGCAGTAAACAACAGTTTCTAAAAAAAAAACTTATGTACGCACGTAAGAAGTTATGCTTCTTTACATAAAATGTTTTTAAATTTTTTATCATTCAGGTTAGGATAACTTATATATAGATATATTTATAGAGAAAATAACACTAATAACATAAAACAGATATGTAATATATTCAAAGAATGTTTTATTGTAACGCATTATATAGTTAAATAAATTTTATTAAAATATCTTAAAATAATTAATTGTACAGTATTAATAATAACAAAACTAAAATCTTGACTAGCTATTATAATTTCATGGTGTCGGATTTTTGTGACGGTGCGTGCGTGCCTCTTAAAAACTTAATGTCATAATTTTTCCCTAACGCACCAAAAGAAGTATAACTACAAAAACAAACAATGATATATAAAAAAATGAAAATAAAAAAAACAAATTTAAATTATTATTTTAATATTTTGTTTTGTTATTTTAATTAATAGTTATTTATTTAAATACAACAACAAATTTAATGTCTATCACTTTCAAACACAACAAAATTAAATGTGGACGTGAGCAACATCAATCCCAAGTAAACTTATCATTTAAACAATCTAAAACTCTAAAGTAAGACTTTCTACATGGTTTTTGTTTGGTTAAAAACTAAAATTTATTAATACATAATTCTTAAAATTTTCTCGAAATTGTATGTCTGGAAATATACTTTATTCATCGCACTTACTGTAAAGTAAGACCAACTATAATTAAAGTTATTTGAACAGAATAACTCCGAAGGGAATACCCACTTAAATTACTCAAGTATTTTTGTATTTACGGTTCACGATATTTTCTGCATATTTAAGGTGTCAAAGTATAATAAACAGACGCCCTATTTTTGTTTTTATATTTAACATCAGTTAATACTAATAAATATTGCGTGCAACATTACAGTATGCTACCATCCATCATCAGAATAAATAATACACTGCATGGTTGCGCATAATTTAGCTCAGATTGGAAGTCTAAACAATCCTGAAACACGTCCACATTAACTTTGTTAAATTTTCTTGTTTAAAATAACAATATGGTTATCGTATCTTATTTCGTCAAATAAAAAATCTTATTATAAAAAATAAGTTACAACATCAAAATGAATTGATACATTTTGTCAATATCTTGTAAAATATAAAGAATATAAAATAGATACATCCAAATCTTATACCAACTCGTCTGACGAGCGTATGAAGACCTCCTTTCTAAGAAGACGCCTATGTCCAGCAGTGGACAAATAAAGGTTGTCGATGATGATACTACGTTTCATTAGCAAAATATAATGGTAAAATAATTCTTTTAAGTAAATAAAGAGAACATATTTAAAAGGAAATATATTAAAACGTGCTTCAATTAACGTGCTCCTCTGGTGAGACAGGAACAAATTAATTTAATTAGTTCTTAAACGTATTTATAGCTGTTAATTAATTTTCTTATAAATAACCACAAATAAACATTAAGTAAACTTAACAAATGCATATTTTTAAAGAAATAGTAGTTTTTTTGATTCAAAATGATCCGAAATTGTTTTGCATTTAATGTATTTAATAATTTTAACGTAAAATATTCGATATTGAGGTTAATTTTTTCTCCATTTGTACAAAAAAATTACATTCATCTTTTAAATAAGGATTGGTTTCATCAGCTCCTGATAGTTTCAAATAATTATTTGACATGTAACTGTTACTGTTGTTGGTAGTGCTGGGGACAGATCTGGACTTCTGAGTGGGTACGGAATGTCGCCTCGTCTGGTAATCATCTTTTCCGGAAACATGTCTTTGACCACCGGCAGGGATTCATTGAATGTTTGACAAATGACTCCATCATGTTGAAACCATGTGTTAAACCGATTGTAGCCAGCAAATTCCAGTAGCATTGGTTTCAAGAACTCCCGTAACATGTTTGCGCGGGATGTTAGATTCGAATAATTGTTAACGAATTCTTGGCCCACCCTTTTTTTTTGTACTATGTGGAAATCCCCACGGATACCACCAAAGGGTGGTTATGTCGGACTCGAACCGACCAAAAACCGCACGCCGTCTCAGGTACCAATAGCCAGGGGACCAGATGCACCCTAGTAAGGAAATCCCTGGAACCCCAACGTACCTCGGGCCAACTACGGCTGCAGTGGCCCCCTCCTGTGTGGAAACCTCATGGTTAGTTCTAAACCTCTCTCGGTCCCTCTCCGCCATCTCCTTCGCAAGCATAACCTGCTCGCAGAAAGAGACGGCGGAGTTCCACGCGCTCTCGCTCCGTATCATGGCCGCAACCATGTTACCGAGCGAGAGAGTCCCCACTCCGATGGCCGCCATGAGGTCACGCCTCTGCTCCACCCATGCCGGGCATTCTGCCAGCGTGTGGAGCGCTGTGTCCACGGTCTGGCCATCGCAGTGATGGCACTCAGGCGTTGGGTCCTTACGGATCAGACACAGGTGGTCTCCGAAACATCCTTTTCCAGTGATCACCTGAGTCAGTCGGTATGAGAGGGTCCCATGATGCCTCTCAAGCCAATCCTCCATAAAGGGTCTTACCGTCGAAACAACGGCGGGTCCAGCGCTTGGTTGCCCAAGTCGTTCCTTCCACTCCTCTACGAGGGCCTGAGGGAGTTGGGGTTTTTGATTTTCGATGTCTCGAGTTTCAGGACTCCGACCCAACTCCCGCGCTTCCTTGCACCACTGATAGAGAGCTGCAAGGGCTCTCGCCTCCAAGTCCCATGGTGGAGTTCCGGCCAGGAGACTCACCGCCTCAAAGGAGATCGTGCGGTATCCCCTTATAATCTTAATGGGCAGCATTCGCTGTGGTCGTCGCAGTAACGCTATAATGCTGGCCTTCAAGACCTCCGCCCATACTGGGGCCCCATAAAGGGCCATGGACCGTACAACTCCAGCGTAGAGTCTCCTGCAGGAGTCATCAGGTCCCCTCATGTTCGGCAGCAAACGTGCCAATGCACGCGCTGCACCAACTAACTTGAGGACCAGACTTCGGAAGTGATGTCTGAAGTCCCATCGGCCATCGAGTACTAGCCCCAGATACTTCCTAGAGGACTCGATGCGAGTACCTCCTACTATGAGGCTGAGTCTATCAGGTGACTTTCTCCGAGGTCCATGAAAAAACAAGGCCTCGGATTTGTGCAAAGCCACCTCGAGACCCAGCTACCGGATTCGCTGCATGACTTGGGCAACACCAGCCTTGGCCTTGGCCTTGGCCCTTACGGTTGGCTCACGGTGTGTCTTGTTGTATGCCGTCACAAGCGTTTCGTCCGCGTAACATGTGACGGCTACACCATCTAGGTATACACCGCGAAGCACCCAGTCGTAGCCAATGTTCCAGAGGAGAGGCCCTCAGACTGACCCCTGTGGAACACCACACGACATTTCACGCCGACCGAGACCGGTTCTACTTGGGTAGACAACGGCTCTCTACGATAAATATGCCCCGACAACGCGGCGGAGGTAGAGAGGCACTTTATGATGTACTGGCGCCTCTCTGATGCAACCCCAGGGCAAAGTATTGAACGCGTTGGCGATATCTAACGACACCGCCAAAATCACTTCACCCCGAGATACAGCTTCCTCCGCCAGAGTCCGCACGCGCATGATCGCATCCACGTTGGAGCGCCACTGACGAAAACCGTACTGCTTATCCGCTAGGTCCGGCCCTACTCTGAAGAAGTGCTTGACGAGGCGCCATGCAATCACTCTTTCATAGAGTTTACATACCTCGTCAAGCAACACTATGGGCCGGTAAGCGGATGGTGAGTCCGCTGGGCGTCTCTCCTTTCGGATAAGGACCAGTTTTCCCATCTTCCATATTTTTGGAAACTGGCCCTGCTCGATGCATGCGCTGAAAAATTCTCTCAGTCGGGGCTCGAGATCCGGCGCCTCATCATCCAGAGCCAGGACCCATGCTCGTCCTGGAATGCCATCGGGTCCTGGGGCGGTGTTTATGGCTTTAAGCCGTCACACTGCCAGCGCTAGTTCTGCCCAAGTGATCTTAGGCACGTCGTCGTCGTCCACGTTAGGCGCCTCAGGCGCTGGAGGCGAAGCCATCGATGGTGGAGTGTGTTCCATCACATGCGATGGAAACAGGGAACCGACAACCCTTTCAAGCAGCTCTGGCGGAAGACATCGGGTTAACGGCGGGGCCCATGGCCGTATTTTGCCCCTAACCATGCGGTAAGGGCGTCCCCATGGGTCCCGGTCCAGTGTCTCCAGCATTCACGGCGGGCCTCGCTCTTGGATCGTTTTATCGCTGCCTGAAGAGTTCTCTTTGCAACCCTGTATTCCACGAAAAGATCAACCTCTCGAGCTGCCGCATCCTCGGGGCAGCAACGCCTTCTGCGGAACCTAGACCACTGACGGTGCGCGGTCACGCAGGCTTGTCTCAGCCTTGCGATCTCCGGCGACCACCAGTCAACCCGGCGTCTCGCAGTGTTGGGCTGAACCCTAGGCATCACCGCATTGCAGACGCGGGTCATGGCCTTCCGGAACCATAATGCCTCGGCATTCACATTTATAGGCCTGTCCGGTGCAGGGGCCCAGGCCTGTACGATGGCGGCTTCCAGGAGGATCTCCCAATCTAAGCGCTTGAGTGCCCAACGTGGCTCAGGTGGATTTCGTTCAGCCGGTACGCCATCTGTGGGAGGGCAGACTTCAAACCGAATCTATCGGCGATCCGAAGCCGTCTCCTCCCCCATAATCACCCGTCTGTTCTCAACACGGCGTGCCAGCAAGGGGCACGCGAACGAAACGTCCACGATCGAACTGCCCCTCGCTGTCACGAACGTGGGTACGACCCCTGGTTAAGGGTAACTTACCGAGGTAACTTATGGAGAACTGGGCCGAATCTTTCGGCCCAGTTCTCCAGTGCCCTGCCCCTCGGGTTCGTGCGTCTGGAACCCCAGGCCTCTGACCAGGCATTGAAGTCACCGAGCACAAGAACAGGGTGGGGGCGACAGGCGTCGACGACGACAGCTAGCTGAGCGAGCCATTGCTCATACTCAGATATGTCTCGATTCGGCGTGAAATAAGCAGCCACGACCGCTATATCCCCAACTACCGTCACTAAGCAACCCCGTTCCCTTCCAACCACGGTAAGGGGAGGAGTGCCAGCGGCAGTGCTGTGTACCAGTGGCGCTAAGCCATCCAAGTCGGTCTCCCAGGCAGCCCCAAGAAACCGGTGGACGTATGTCTCAGCCACAGCGGCAATGTGGATAGACCACTGTGCCTTGCTCTGGAGCAGAAGATCCTGAGCAACGGCACCGTGACCCACGTTCGCCTGGAGGATGCGGAGATGCGCATGAATTATTGGATTTCTATCTCCACCTCCCGCTGCGAATCTTGCTGCCATCTGGCAGTACTCTCCGGGCTCTTCGGAAGGGGGTCAGGAAGTCGATCTACCAGCTTCGAATCCGACAGGGCACAGGAATTACTGCCAACCCGGTGGTTGGCAGGTTTGCTCCCCGCTGCACACCTAAAGCAACGCAGTGGAGCGTTACAGCCACCCGCCTTGTGACCAGGCTGGCCACAACGGAAACAGAGGTCACCTATGGTGACCTCCGCCATACATTTTACCCCTACATATCCCACCGACACGTATCGAAAGCATCTTGCCGGTCAGTTCTGCAGGAGCCGTGCCTGTGCCCTCAGAAAATCACCAACCAGGAGAGTACGCCTATCAGCGATCTTTTGGGCTGCTGCAATAGGGAAACTGACAACCTCTGCCCCTTGTCCACTGGGGACGAAGCGTATTGCTCCAGTCTTTATATTATCTAGAGGGCAGCCTCCGGCCTTCATCACAGCGAGCCTGAGCTCGTCCGTCGTAACAGAGTCGTCCAGGCCTGTGATGCGTACTTCAGTGCATTTCATGGGCCTGGACACTCGGATGTCCGCTGCGTCCAGTGAGTCCCTTAGTTTAGCCGCTAGGGCGTCAGCTTTGGGCCCCCTGGTGGCACCGGGGATCTCGAGAAGCCGGGCTCCTGTTCGCGTATTGTTGCACCGGACGCCCGGTATCTCGAGGGCCTTGAGGTCGACGTTGGCCTTCACTTTCGCCAAGACCTCAGCATACTCCAAGCCCCTCTCTACTGCCTTTGTCGTCAAAGTGACGACGATTGCCGTAGAACGAGGGGCTCGGAGTCTTTTCGTCACTCCTGTTGCAGTGGCGGCGGCCATTTTGGCATTTTTTTCTGCTTTTTTGGTGGCCTTCCGTCTTTTCTTCCTATCACCGGCTGCCATCCAGATCCCTTCTATCGGTTGCGGTGCTGCATCAGCCGGAGCTGAGACTGGGGTTTGGATTTCGGTTGGGTTCGCCTTCCTCTTCCCCTTCCCTTTTTCCTGGGTGGCCTTTTGCGACGCTGTTATTGTCGTTGGCTTGACCACTCTTGCTACTGGTTGGGCTGTTGAGCCTGCTTTAGTAGCGGCCGCATATGTTACCCTTGGCAGAGTTAGAGGTGGACGATAAAGTACGTTCTCTATTGCAGAGATACGCTGGCAAAGTCGCTCCTCCATCTCCGCCAGGAGTCGGACTATGTCCGGTTCCACTTGGCAGGCTGACGTCGATGGCGCTGGCGTGGCACCAGCGTTACCGTGAGTAGAGTTTAACGCCCTCTCTCTCGCTTCAGCAAGGTCCGCTTCAAGACTGGCTTTCTCCTTCTCGTGGGCTTTGTTTTCGGCCACTAGGAGTCTTTCCGCTCCGACTATAATTCGCACGTTTGCTTAAAGAGCCTCTTGTCCTGGACTCCCTGGTCCTTGTAACGTCTGAAGAAAGCAGTTAGCTACACCGATTACCACCTCAATGTGGTCCACAGGGTTTTTTGCTCTGCACTCTTTCAGGCTCAAATCGCTGCACATGATGTCCGTAGGCTTGTCAGACTCGGTCTTTTCACAGAGGGCCTTTAGCAATAGCTCGCTCTCGGCCTTCTTTTTTGCATAGATTTTGAAATGATAGTAGTCCAGCTGTCTTCAAGTAAGTGGGTAATCCGACCAACTGAGAAGCTCGTATAATACATTCATTTTTAAAATAATTACCCTATAATTGTTATGAAGATGTATTTGCCCGAACATTCACAATATAATCAAGCCAGCGGCATATAAATTGAATAACCGGGACGAGATTGAATACGAGCACTACAAGCGGACGTTAAACAAATGAAAACAGAAAAGTAAATTTACGGTATACCGAATTGAGCCCAGAAAAATAAACTTCTCGGTTACTTGTGTATCTTAATTAAAAAGCAGACGTGTATAATATTTTTTTGATATTAAAAAGATTTTCATACATTAGAACTTTAACAATTCAAACGTCTTAAGCTCACCTATTCTTCGGCAAACAACAATAAGTGAGCACTTGTACTCTATTTATCACGATACATAATCTTCAATAATAATGTCTGAACAAAATCTCAATACAAACTACTACTTGTCAAGTGAGCACAAATAGACAGGGACTTAATTTTGTTAGTAAATCTTCGATACAACAGCTGCTACGAGTACTACACAATTGTACTCGTCGTTTTGACTTCATTTGTTTAAGTAAACCCTTCCATAAATGGATAAAGATGAAACACTTCAGAACTTTGTGCCCTTTAATCAAGGAATTTCTATTTCTTTTTATTTACTAGCATTGCTGTTGCCAGTAAAGAAATTCGAAAACAGTTTTTTTTGACTCACTTCCACTATTTATGTATTTAATAATAATTAATAACTAATAATTTATAAAGGAAAAACTTTGTAAAGATCTAATACGGTGTTCTGTAGTACCTTGAGGGGATTAAGATAATTAATTTAAGCTAGTTAGTTAGGTTGTCTAGATTTTTTAGAAAAATTGAAATTACGAGAATTTATTACGAAAACTAGCCAAGTACAGTTACGTTGGTTTTGAGTTTTGAAAGTTAAAATACTATAATTTTAGTAAATTTTCAGTATTTTAGTACCCACAAATAATGATTTACATTAAGGTTTTGATTTTATTTTTTTCAAGTAAATATGTACATTAGAATTTTAAAAAATAAGGTAATTTATAAGTAAAGTTGGACATATAGTTGGTTTTACATGTAAATTGTGACAATGTGCTTAAATGATGATTAACAGATAACGATGATAATAAATGTTTCTCATTAGGTAGTTTCAATGAATTTATAGCTAAATATGTGAAATAAATAATATTAAGCGAAGCAACTTCAGTTTTGTTTTTAAAGACAACACCCGCACTAGGAATAAATCCTGCGTCATTCGGCACTTTACAAACATACAAGAAACGGACACAAGGAACACCCAAACTCGGAACAACATCCCGTTAATCACACAAAGCGTTGTCTCATGTGAGGTTTAAACCCATAACGCTTAGCGTAGTAGAGAGGGACGTGGCGACCGCTTAAACCACGAGGCCAATTGTACAGTCAGATAATTTCGATAAATAATAAATGTTATATGGTTTTCCCTGTAAATATTTATTGACTGTCAAGACAAATTAATTAAAATAAAAAAGCGTGAAATGTATAATTACATCAGCTAATATTTAACCTGTAAATATTTACTGAATGTCAAGACAAATTAATTAAAATAAAAAAACTGTGAAATATATAATTATATCACATAATATTTTATCTGTAAGTATTTACTGACTGTCAAGACAAATTAATTTAAATAAAAAAGCGTGAAATGTTTGATTACATCATAGTATTTTACCTATAAACATGTATTCATTGTCAAAACAAACTAAATGAAATAAAAAAGCTTGAAATTTATATTATAATTACATAAGATAATTGTTGATAATAATAAATTATCGTTATTTATTGTTTTCATCATTATCAATTTAATTAACTGCTGGTATAGTTATTTTGTTAACAATGTGATTGTTTGTTTGTAAATTTGAAAAAAATAACCATAAAACTCTTTAGGTATAATTTATTTATTATAAAAGTGATAAATGGTAAAAGAGTAAGTTTAGACGTTCCAAATTTAAGCAATCCTTGCCTGGTCAGTCTATGAATGGATAACTATCCTTAGCATATTGAGACCTCTCCGTGCCCGTGCATAATAAAATGCTGTATAACTATACGAGTGACATAAACATAGCTCGTGAGCTGCTACTGCTATGTATGTTCATTTAGATTTTATTCATTGAAGATGTTTAAGAAGATCTCATGACCTCTCAAAAAGGAAAAAGAAATTATGAACCCCATTTTTTTACCTATTTCCTTTTAATGGGGAAATGTTATTAATGTCATTTATGATATTATACTAAACGAAAATTGAGTGCTTTTTTATAATTAACTATTTTTACCATTAAATGTATTTTAAAATATTGAACGTAGCACTTGCCCGATTTTACTAGTATACACAGCTAAACAAAATCTAACGTTTGATATATATATAATTACAAGGTAGTAGAGCCACGCTGATTTCAGCTCGAACGGGCCAACTCGACCAGTGCAGTACTACCCTCTCACAGAAGACCAATCTACAACGACAGCATTTGTGCCGTTGTGTTTCATTGGTGAATGCGAGACCGGAGTCCCATTGAAACAGGGGTGACGGTTATCGTATCGTAAGTATAGAAACATTATACTGCCACGATGTCTGGCATGCCTTTTATGTTCCCAGGGAATAAGCATCTTACTAAACCACCATAGTGTGCGTCACCATACTACCTTGTATGCATTCACAATGAGTTTAGTGATCGCAACTCTTGGATTCTATTCATACTCTCTATCTGGTAGAAAAAGTAATTCATTTTTGTCAAAATTAATTATATGAGGTACACCTACAAACAATGTCATTAATCATTCGAGAGTCATATCTCTCCGATATTTCATAGAGCAACGAAACAGATTTCTATCTGATAATGACATGGAAGCCAGCAATATGTGTCTGCACGAACATTGCTGATGTAGAAGCGAACATAGCTAATGCAGAAGCGAACTGCAGAAGCCATACAACCCTATCAACATCTTAAAGCTGTTTTAGTATTAGACTCGCAGAGTGCTAATGGTCCTCTGAGTATCATTGATTTACAGGTTGCACGTGCAGATTGCACTTAAAAAAACGCTTCAAAAAGTGTTATTTAACAACTTCATTACAGCGTGCACATCTGCGTGCCAACATAGTGAAACGGACCACCAGCGCCCTATGATTCTGTTCAATGTCCGCCTGTTCACTAAGATCGTCGGTTATGTATTACTCAAGTACTTGAATTGATAAATCCGTTAAGGAGTATTACTATTGATTTGGATTTCGGGTACAGATTCTGATCATTTACCACTGTGTGCCCTGAAGACTAAGGATTCGCTATTCTTCACATTATATATCAGGCCATATGATTGAGTGTAGCACTCATAGCATCTAAGCATCTCTCTCAATGACTTAACCGTCAGATTCAGCAGCAACATATTGCATGTTAATATATTCTTAAAATTCCTAATACAATCAGCATCAAGTGTTAATGAGATGAAAATAAGTCGTTTAAATCTTAGAAATTTTATTTTATATCCCACTTTTAGAACGCTTCTTTAGTTTTGAGTTGACTTTTATTTCCATATCTATAAGACTCATTTTCTGACTCACGAAGTAACTTCATAAATTATATTAAAAATCTCGGTATATGAACTTGGTATGTGAACTTATGGTCCCTCGACGTTCCATTCATGTCAGCTTGAGGTAAAATTCGTTTATGGTAAAATATTTTAGCTTTTATAATAGACTTGCCCGCTGTGTAGGAGTGATGGCAAGTATTATAAAGCTAAACATCGGCACATAAGATATTTATGATTAATGATGATTTGATTGCATTTTAACATTTATAATTTTCTATATACTTTTACAAAAATTAGGTAAGTGAGAAAGTGGAACTCACATAATGCTTGCAAAGTTGATTAATGGAAACTGCTCCCAAGGCGTTAAAATATTTACTTACGTTAATTTCTACAAGTACACCTTGTACATGTATGTTGTATATACACGTACATTAGATATTTTAAACATTATATCTTGGTAAATTTCAAACATTTTTTATATGTAGTTAAAGGCTTCAGCATTACTTTTTTAGCTATTCTTCAAGGATTACCAATTTAAAATTCTTATTAAAATAGATATTTCTCAACATTACTCGATTTTCTCAAAACTTTTAGAAGTAATTCTACAAAGCGGAATTCACTTCGTTTTTTTTTCGTGGCCTCGTTATTATCGTTTTCAGAAAAAAAATATTCTTAGAAGTTCTCAGTAAAATGCTTACATTCCAACATTTCTTTTGTGATTTTTCCGTTACTTTATCATTCAGTTAAGTGAATGGCTTCGGTGAAAATTATGTACAATAATGTCAGAATTCTAGTAAACGTCATATTGATTTAGTAGATATTTACAACTTAAGCAAATTGACCTAAAAGATTCAGAATATGGTACCTTATAGGAACTTGTGAGTATATTTATAGTTAGTTATATCTTTTGCGTTTATATGAAGTCCGATACAACAGAAATTTGAAGGATCATAATCAACTCAACAAATTTATCTTAAAAAACATTCTTAATCCTGTTCAGTCTGGCTTCCGTGCAGGACACAGTACAGTGTCAGTACTAGTCCACATTCCAGACGAAATTAGAGGAAACATGGATAGTGGAAAAGTGGCGGTATTATCCTTACTAGACTTCAGTAACACATTCAATACTCTTGATATCCCTATTCTCTTGGGTATTCTTCATGTTGGTTCCATTTATAAATTGATTTTCTTTATCAGTACATGTTTGACGCTGACTGTACTGATAAGAATTTTGTATTTTTATTTAAATTTTAATCAAATCCTCTTATTCTATTACATTAATTTTTATTAAACAAACTACGTTATCTTTTCTCTTAAAACGCAGTTTATTAAGCTACGTTATTAAAGTAGAAATATTTTAAATGAGAAAATGAACATTGTCTGTGGATTTTCATAACGTCGTTAGGTTGTTTTAGCTAAGCGCACTTTATCAATTTTATATGAAATATGTAGAAAAAATGTTTTAATTCGTGGCATCCATATTTAATTGATAATACTCGTACACAACTAAAGTTATAGTGGATTTTTAGAGCGATTTTCATAGTGATTGACAATAAACATCCATATATACATATAATACAATTACAACAAGTCGATGTCAGTACATTAAAAAATTTGAAAAAGTAACTCATGTCTATGAAAGCAACAGAATTCAAAACTACAGTTTTTAGAATTTTTGTCCGTTTTTCTCTGTGAGATTAGCGTACGGCTAACCTCATAAGTAGCTTTACCGGTTTCGGTGTGTTTTACATTCATGTATGACAGTAAACTTCACCTTTTTTTTTTTTTTTTGTACTGTGCGGAAATCCTCACGGATACCACCGCAGGGTGGTTATTGTCGGAGTAAACTTCACCTAACATTAATTGTTTGTTTTATTTCAATAGGTTACTAAATTAAAAAGTTATGGAAGGACGGGTAGCATATGTGCCTCCGACACAAAGGGAGGATCCTCCGACCAGGCGTGGTGATCATGCCTGGTGGGCCACGGCCCAACGGTTGATGTTGGGATGTTGTATATATGTATGTTAATTGCCACGTGAATCTCTGTTTCACGATACAGGATAGTAGTTGCTTAGTAGTTCATCGTACTGCGTAGTTCAATGTATCTTCGCTAGATGGCGCTGTTATATATTTTTGTTTGTGCTATAATGTGGAATTTGCCACAAAGTTATGTCAGTTTAAAAACGTGAATCATTAAAAAATTAGAAGTTTTTAAGTAATAAAGAAATCGTTATTGTATCTTAAATGTAAGAGTTAGATTGACGGTGCAGTAGGTTTTATTGTAAATCTATTTAATACCAATATTTTTGCATTATACTTTATTGCTTACATAAAAACTGTGTAACTGGTGAACTTTTCTTAGTCTTGAAGATTTAACACTGAAGAACATTATTTATTACTATTAATTATAACCTATGTCACTTTTTGTCCGAGAAAAAATTCTTAATAGGTATACAGGACTCAGTTATTCGTGATGTACGCATGTAGGTCAGAGACACAGTGGTCACTATCGATGTCGGAGTGTTGTTTATTCATATTATAAACGTGAATGTAACTTTGTTTGTTACGGTTTCGCGAAAACGACTCAACCGATCATCATGAAATTTTGTACACATGTTCTTGAAGGTATTAGAAGTAACATAGGACGCTTTTTATTAAAAAAATATATACGAGTATATATACAGACTCACTGGTGAGATACTTTCAATATTTGAGGACGTGATAGTATGCGAACATATATCATGAAATAAAATAACATAAAAACGAAATATTAAATAACTTCTTAGTAAACTTCGTACACAGTACACCGAGAGCCCAGTATTTAACTGCGGAATACTTGGACACCGCGCGGACTTATTTTTTAGAGACATTTCGTTAAAAAATTAGCACCTATTTTTTTTATATCAAGTTAACAAGAATCGAGTACCGAGTACTCTCCATAAGTATTGAAGGTATCTCACCAGTCACAGTGTATATATAACACTTAAAACAATCTGTTACGAAACTTAATGTGGCAGAAAAATTTCCACGCGAGCGAAGCCGCGGGCAAAAGCTAGTAATATTATAAAACTAATATATATTATAAATTGAGAAATTGTTTGTCTTTTTGTCTGCTATCTCTTCACTTTTTATAGAGACAGTTCGAGTCCCATAAAAGCACAGAATAGTTTAATCCCAAAAATCACCCTGTAAGAGGGTGACAAGGAGGGTGAAAATTTGTATCAGAAATAAATAAATGCTGAACAGATTTTATTGTTTAATTTTTGTTCTCAAATCATTACTTAAGGAGGTGTATTGATATGTGTATATATATGTATGAGGACTCGGTAACAGTTAAATCTATAGGCGATTTGATATGCAGATAGTTTGAGTTTTGGGAAAGGTTATATGGTGTTTATCCCCAAAATCATCTTGTAACGGGTAAAAGTCTCTTTGGGGAATCAATAACCTTTGAACCGATTTAGATGAAGTTAAGTATTGAAATAATTTTAAGTGTTATTGATTTCCCGTAAAAATTCAGTCTCATCCTCTTAAAGGGAATTTCAAGCATAATTATTTTTTATCTTTTTCTAGAATTCAAGTTATCTTCACGTCAAACTTCATTTAAATCGGTTCAGAGGTTCAAGCGTGAAAGGAACAGATAGACGGACACATTCAAAATCGAAAATATATAGTGTTAAAAATCAATATTTATTAGTAAGGATACAAAAGTACTTTTATCTGTCTATTATGTTTTCACGGCTAAACCGCTATTTTATCGAAATTTATTGTTATATTTATTTATTTAACAAACACACATATCTAAATGTTTCTATTAAGTGGTTTCTATGCTTGAAAGAACTCTGGCGACCCTACTCACCAGCTATAACAAACCTCCTGGTTAGTTATTTTGGTTGTTAATATCATTTTCATTATTAAAAGTTTACGTTGTCCAAACTTCAGGGTGTAACCATTTACGTTGAAGAGTTCCCTGAATGTATGGAGATTTTACGACCTGATAACCATTTCATCAAACTAAATTCATTATATCTGCGTCATTACCCACTAACAGATCCTGTTTACAAATTATAGTATTTTGTTTACACTATTACAGGAAGAATTATGATGCACCTGACTCTCGTATAGTTAATTTTGTGCTAGTAACTGAAAGAGCCGATAAAAATGAAATGATAATAGCCTATTCGAAACCTGTTCACTATATATTTTTGAATAGTACGATTCGTCGCATAATGAATGCTGTTATAGAAATTGTTGACCACGTCAGCAAAAGTTGACGTTGCTATTAGTAGCAGTAGAACCTAGCAGAAACAGTAGTTCATTCTTTGGAGAGCTATGAACAGTAGCATATTAATGTGCCTACTTTTAACATTCAGTAAAATAACTTATGTAAATATTATAATGATTGACGTTAAAATAAAAGATTAAACCCGTATTATCGTAGTTATGTATTGTGTATGTATTACCTGAAAAAATTGCCCATGTTTTTAAATATCTAGGCTAGTGAATTCGGGATTTTACAGTCAAAATGTGCATTGTACATTTGCATTATTGATTCGTATTGTTTCTTAAGTGACTAAAGTACATGTAATTTTATGTTATGTATCTGCAACAGTATTCATGCTGAATTGGACGTGGTCACAGGTTGACTAAGTCTGCGTCTGAGCCTTAAATATACTATTTAAATAGAATCAAAATATCACTCTTGCAGTAATGGTTATTTTTTTTATTTTCATATATTATAACAACGTAAGAAAGTATATTAAAACTGAAAAGATTTGGTAGCACCAAAACGTCCCATATTTACTCGTAATTCTCAATCCTTTTATTCTTAAAATTCTACAAGACTATGGATTATGAAACTGTAGGGTAAAACTGTGAAAATATTCAAGCTACTGTGTTAGATCTTGAAAAATATGCAGCATGCATATGATTGTATGCATTTCGGCGCAGTCAACGTGCCACTGCGGGCACGTGTGGCTCACCCGCTTGTTCGGTTATCGAGTGTTGTTTTAAAAAATTTTCGAGTCAAATAAAATAACATTCTAAAATTAACTTACGTGTAAGGGTAACTCTAAGTACTTGGAGTCCCTTTTTTTGAACATGTATCGTTACCCCAACTTATCGGTAACCCCTAATGTCTCAAATAACTGCAAAAGATAATACAGTTAAGAAAACTTAAGTCACACCAATCTAACGTTCACAGCAACATATCCCCACAAAAATTAAGCTATTATATATACTTGACTTAATAGGTAACACAACGCTGAGGGATTATTTCACCGTGTTATCATTTCTTGTACCGTCGGCATCGACCCGGTTTAGTTCTCATTTTTTAAATTCTCGAATAAGTGCATATTCAGACTCCAAAAAAATAGCGAACGGCCTTGTGGATATTTAAAAAAAAACATCTTAATTTTTATTTTGTTTTGATTTTTTATTTCAGACCCTGCCAAAGTAACTTTACTCTGTCTGATGGATGGAGTAGAATCAAAAAGTTGTGGTCACTGTACTCATTCTGAATTTAGACAATACAGTGTGGTGATCCACGCTATGGTGGCCCTGTGAGATATTTTTTCACGGTCTGCTTGGAGACGTAAAAAGCATGACAACAATCGTGGTAGTATAAGGATCACACACATACTACAATATCTAGCACCCCTACATCAAAGGGCTTCCGGTCTCGCACTCACCAACGAAACGTGACAGCGCGGATGCTTGTCGCTTTAAGTTGGTTCTCTGTGGGATCCCTACTATGTCTGGCACAGAGTGGCACACCGTGTGGTTTTAGTCGGTCCGATTCCGACACACCACCCCGCCGTAAGCCCCGGTGGAGCGACGGCCCGATGGGGTTTCCAAGGGTAAAAAAAAAAGAAAAAAGGGTAGTACTGCCCAGGGCGAGCTGGTCCGCTCGTGCTGAAATCAGCGGGGCTTTCGTACCTTTTGAAAATAATAAAATTCTGGTCATAAAACCGCTTAATACTAAAAACAAATGTATAGTTCTATTAAATGTTTGTCGAGTAATCACACACTATATGACAGAGCAAAAAACTTGATAACATGAGGCTCTGATAAAGAGTGTTTGTTACCGACTCATCGTGCACTTGTTAGGCGAAAATAGACTACAGAGCTTTTTTTTTAATAACCGACCAAAGTGATTCTATTCTGCTTGATCGAAAGCATGAATAGAATTCAAGAGTGGTGGTCCTCATACTCATTGTGAATGCAGACAATGCAGTATGGCGACCTATGGTATGGCAGCTTGGCGATTCCTAAGGCCTATATATGACTTAGTTAGTTTAAAAACGTAAAAATCATCAGAAAGTGTGCAAATTACGGTGCTTCGTTTTCGTAATGGTACTTTTAAAAGTAGCCGAATTAAAAGTATAGCTGAAGCTAGAGATATATCCTTGCAGTGCAGTAGTAAGCAACTTACTTTAGTTATAAAGTTAATGTTTTACTTCGAGCTAAATATCTTATCTATGACTATTAAAAAAGTACAACTAGAGATATTGAATAGGAATTCTGATTTAATTTTCTAGTAGATTTTCAATTTTCTCAAGGTATGTTTGTATTAGATAACAAAGTACTTGAAAGCATTAAAGGAGAATAACCAAGAATGTATGGACCACGATACAGTGTTGCTTAAACTAGAAAATATTTAAGAAGGTTTATAAAGTAACCAAATAATATTTACAGTTTCCTTTTTGTTTGTATCACAGGATGTTAAAAAAAGTAAAACCTTTTTTTTGGAAAATTAAACAAATCTATAGTGACTGTGGTGACGTGTGTTATAACCCTCGACCTGAATGCCAATCTGCTCCATAAATTATACCGACTTCTCAACAATTACATTCGGTATATATATTTTTTTGTATTTATATTATTAGATAATAAATAATAGTATACAAAACTAATTACACGTAAATTAAATAATCCTCCTCACTAGCTCCAATGTTCCACCTGCTACATATATCTCTGCATCACCTAAAAGTCGCCTCGAACAAAATGCCTCTGGCATAAGTCCGCCTTATGCAATGTAAGTTACTAGCAGGAAGCATCAAAATAAGAAAATAAATAAATAACCTCAAAAAACTCAATATGTAGGTAATTAAATTATGTAAGTTCATAGCTAGTTAGGTAATCATAACCTAAAGAGTAAAGAGACTGAATAAATCATCACCTTTTAAATACTGGAATGATTGTATTCATCATATAATTATTTAATCTGGATAAAAATTGAACTCAAGACTCGCTACTAGTAAAAATAATCAGCTTGCTATTTTCGTTAAGTTGTCCTCATTTATATGAGGATAGACTTACTCGTAAATGAAAGAAATGAAAAAGAAAAGAAAAAACTTGTTACATAATTCTACTATCAAGGAAGACTGTGCTACAACTCTACTTGCAGTTATGAATGAGAAGATGGGACTACATGATGTATCACGGCACAACATAAGGCACTGTCATCGCCTTGGAGCCCCCTCTAAGGAACATCGTCGCCCAATATTGGTGAGATTTGCTACCGCAGAGGTCAGATCTGACGTCTGGAAGTCCAAGACATCTCTTAAGGGTTCTGGTTACTCGGTGAGAGAGTTTCTAACTAAAATACGTCAGACTGCCTTCACCATGGCTCGACAACATTTCGGCATGTCGGCCTGTTGGACTCAGAACGGCAGCGTAGTAATCAAAGCGAGTGACAACAGCCGATATAAAATTACATCCACCGACGACCTGAAACCACTGCTAGTCAAATTTCCAAAGGTGTCATCCGGGAGCAAGAGTGATTCCACTAATGCGAGCTGAGATATTGGTAACAAAAGTTCGCGAAGACGCTAGTTGTATGTAACATCATTGTTAGTCATCTTGCAAATACAACGGTACTTTGATTTTGTTTACATGGTTTAGATAATCACTCTTGACGGTTGGTTTTGTGTATTGTACCTTCAATAAATTACAAAATTAACTTTTCGTACTTTTCCAATGATGTTTACAATTGTGTTGTGACAGTTATCGCACCTGTCAAATCGAAATTTTGCTCTTTGCTCAGCGTTCATTATTTATAACGGATGCATTCCGTTTCTTACAATACTTCGTTGGAATACACAGCAGTGGAGTGATGTTTAGCATAACCATTTATACTCTTTAGATTTTTATTTTTTATTTCTTACTTTTTTTATATTTCACTTTGATTAGATTGTATAATTTATGGTCACGGGTACTTATTAGTATTTTGATAATTATGTTTTACCTTTCGTTTTGCAACAGTCTCATGTGTGTAAGCTGGCGGGTGGTGTAGAAATACTCACCGGTTTCGATCAAGGTAATTATAAATTAGACTTATAAATATATAATTATATCTATATAATATATTATTATTATTTATTTATTCGTGTAACATTTGTTACATTATATTGAAATTAAATATATATTATTTTATTGTGTACTCGTTTGTAAAGATGATGGATGATAACGATTTTTATTTTTCTGCAAATGACTCATCTGGAGACGAGAGCTTCAGTTCCCTACCTGACACCTTGGGTGAACAATTACGTCTGTCATTTAACAATCAATCTCGAGCGCTGTTGAATGTGTGTCATATTAATGTTCAGAGTATCCCCAGCCACTTCAGTGAATTGGCTGAAACTTTCTCTGACAATAATGTGCATGCCATCCTGATTTCGGAAACTTGGTTAAAGCCGCATCTTGTTTCCACCGCTTATTTACTCACTGGTTTCGTACTCATTCGAAACGACCGGCTTGAGCCGAGGAGGGGCGGTGGGGTTGCCATCTACCTGCGTGAGTGTTTACCCTACAAAATCCTAGCCATTTCCTCTTCTGATCTTTCTTCTACTGCTGAATATCTTTTTCTTGAAGTCTGTGTCAAGGGATCTAACGTCTTACTAGGGGTCGTTCATTGTCCCCCCGCTGTTAACTACTTCTCCAGCCTGGAAACAGTTCTGGAATCTTTAGGGTCAGAATATTCACACCACATCATTATGGGCGATTTTAATACTGATCTCCTGGCATCTTGTTCGCTCCGTACTCGTAATTTGCTCCATATCATCCAATCCACTAGCCTTCATATCCTCCCCCTTCAACCAACTCACCACAATATTGAACACCAGGATACTTGGCTTGACCTAATGCTCACCTCTGCTCCATACCTAATCTATTCCCATGGTCAACATTCTGCTCCCGGATTTTCTCATCATGACTTGATTTTCCACTCTTATATCCTGAAACCTCCTAAATCCCCTCCCAAAATTCTGCATATCCATAGTTTCAGACAAATAGACGTCGAAAGACTGTGTACAGACGCTTCTGCTTTAGACTGGACCAACTTGGCAACAGCTACAGACATTAATGATAAGGTCAGTATTTTTAATGACACTGTTCTGAAACTATATGATAGCCACGCACCTGTGAGGAGAGTAAAGTTGAAGCGCCTCCCTGCTCCATGGATGACGGCGGAAATTCGAACAGCTATGAGACGCAGGGACCGTTCTTACAACAGATATAGGAGAAACCGCTGTGTGGAGAATTGGGATCTTTTTAAGACCGCTAGGAATCGGTGTAATCAGGTGATACGTAACGCCAAACGCCGCCATATAATTCGTAATTTAGAAACCTCTTCAATTTCCAATATGTGGAAATTCCTTGGAACGCTCGGCATTGGAAAGCAGCAATGTCCTGAGCTTAAGACGACAATTGGTTTAGATGATATCAACGTTCACTTTGCAACCACACCTCAGATGGATTATCAAATCAAAAGTCAAACCTTGAGCTACATATCCAGCTTAACGCATCCAGACATTAATTCCTTTGATTTTTCTCCAGTATCTCCTGAGGACATCAAAAAGATTTTCCTGTCCATTCGTTCCAATGCTGTAGGATGTGATGGCGTTAGCCGTTACATGATCGTTACTATCCTGGACCACATCCTTCCAGCAATATCTCACATCATTAATTTTTCACTTGACTCTGCAACCTATCCCTCACTCTGGCGTAAGGCCTTCATTATCCCTCTACCTAAGAGAACTGACCCCTCGCTCCCAGAACACTTCCGACCCATTTCTATACTTCCCTTTCTCTCTAAAGTCCTTGAAGCCTGTGTTCATAAACAACTCTCACAGTTTGTATATGAACATAACCTCCTTAGTCCGCTACAATCTGGCTTTAGACCCGGTCATAGCACAACCACTGCTCTCCTCAAGGTGACTGGTGATATTAGGGAGGGTATGGAGGACACCAAAGTCACAGTGCTGGCTTTGGTAGATTTCTCAAATGCCTTCAATACCGTTTGCCATGAAGTCCTACTGGCCATCCTCTCCTATCTCATGATCTCCTCAGAAGCTCTGGAATGGTTCTCTTCCTATCTTCAGGGACGTCAACAGTGTGTCCACATTGATGACTTATCGTCGAGTTGGTGTGAACTTCTCACTGGTGTCCCTCAAGGCGGTATATTATCTCCCTTATTATTTTCAATTTTTATTAATCTCGTAACCCAACACCTTCAATGTGCGTATCACCTGTACGCTGATGACCTACAAATTTATACATTGTCAAGAATTGAGAATATATCAGAAGCCGTAGAGAAAATCAACAAAGACTTAGAATCTATAAGGAGTTGGTCTACCAAATTTGATCTGTCAGTAAATCCAACTAAGTGTCAAGTGATTGTCGTGGGGAGCAAACAAATGCTCAGTAGGTTGGACGTGGCAACTATCCAACCTGTTGTTTATGACAAC
This sequence comes from Hypercompe scribonia, assembly GCA_949316085.1. Classification (NCBI taxonomy): domain Eukaryota; kingdom Metazoa; phylum Arthropoda; class Insecta; order Lepidoptera; family Erebidae; genus Hypercompe; species Hypercompe scribonia. The sequence goes on from OX438979.1 coordinate 16,552,037, forward strand.
CTGACTATACCTCTGAGTGCAGTAGTTAAAAACCTGGGCCTATACCTAGTCTTGCCATAAATATTGTAATAAAGAAAAAAGAAAATTGTTAACTGCAAATAACATTTATTACTTTTACAGTGTGTCAGTTTAATACATAAATATAAAACAATTAAAAATATAAAAAGCTTATTCGAAGTGGTCTCCATTGGCTGCAATACAGTCCTTTAAACGATGAGGCCAGTTATCAATAGAAGCACGCACTCTTTCCATGGGAAAATTCTTCACTGCCAATCGTATAGATTGTTTTAGGGACTCCAAATTATCATGGCGTTTAGAGCAAGCTGTACTCTCTAAAACTGACCACAAATCATAATCCAGCGGATTAAGATCGGGACTAGACGACGGCCAGTCTTCAGCTCTGATGAAGTCCGAAACGTTCGATTCCAACCAAGACTGCGTGGACCGAGCTTTATGACCCGGCGCCGAGTCTTGCTGGAAGGACCATACTTGGTTATTGAACATGGTGATGTTAAGGGGCTTAACTACCTTCTCAAGAATGGTATCTTGATACACTTGTGCCGATGTTTTGATACCTTTTTCACAAAAATATGGCTCAGTCACTCCTTCATAGCTAACACCCCACCAAACCATCACTGAAGTCGGATAATGTCCACGTTGCACTCTGTCGACTAATTGGGAAGCTTCCTTAGAGCTTTGAGCATAAATACGGTCATTTTGTTTGTTAAAATGTTGCTCAATTGTAAAAATTTTCTCATCCGTAAACAAAATTTTTCTGTGACCTCCCTTTGCGTACCGCTTCAGTAGTTGTTTCGATTTTACCACCCTATTCTTCTTTAAATTATCAGTTAAGAAATGGCCAGTGCGTCTCTTATAGGCTGCAAGTCCTAAGTCATCTTTTAAAATACGCGACATGGTTCTAGGTGCTATCTTCATTTCCCGAGATAAAATCTTTTGCTTTCGGACAGGATTTCTTCGAATTCTTTCCCTTACTGCTTTGACCACCTTTTTCGTACGAACACTACGTGGACGGCCAGATCTTTTTCTGTCACAAACAGAGGAGGTCTCATTGTACCTATTAATAGCCCGGTACACAAACATTTTACTAATACCAAGTGTATGGAGAGTTTTAAAAATTGCATTTGGCTCCATACCTACTTTGTGTAATGCTATCACAGCGATTCGGTTCTCTTTATCACCCCACACCATTTTAATATCGCAAAATATTTTACAATGTATTGGCGCCAAAATGAGAAAACACAATGAACAATCGTATAAAAATGACAGATTCGAAATTCAAATGTAATATTTTTTTATAATTAAGTGTAACAGTATTTATGGCCAGACTAAGTATATGGACTCGTCACTTGATTGGCGTGCTCAAGTTACACACGTGAGCCAGAAAGTTACCTCGTGCCTCCGTGCGTTGTATCGTTTAAAAAATTTTCTCCCTATTAAAACTAAGGCTACGCTTATGCAGTCCCTAATTATTCCCTTAATCGATTATGGTGATGTGTGCTATTTTGACCTGAATGCAGACCTCCTCAACAAACTCGATCGCCTTCTCAATAACTGCATTCGATTCGTTTACAATCTTCGCAAGTATGATCATGTGTCTGCTTTACGTTCCCAGCTACAATGGCTCCCAATTCGACAGCGCCGTAGTTTGCGTGCACTCACTTTTCTTTTTTCGTTCCTCAACTCTCCATCGCTACCTGAATACCTTGTTCCCCACTTCCGTCTCTTATGTTCCACCCATGATCGAAACCTTCGGTCGAAAAACAACATGCTTCTTCTATGCCCCCCTCATACCTCCAACTTTATCAATTCCTCCTTCTTTGTGCAGTCAGTTCTTCTGTGGAATGCACTGCCCGCCGATGTCAGGATGTCCACAAATCGCCACACTTTTAAGGCGAAAGTACGTGATCTACTTAGAGATAATTTGGTGGAATCGTCTTAACGAGTACCCGAGTTAGTGTTTAGATTTATATAGAATATTGTATTAATTTTATACACATGTATGTTTATGTATTGTTTATGTACTGTTTATGTAAAATAATATTTTATTAGTAATGTATGTCAACTTTATTATTTTGCCTTTGCACCTACCGCTCATGTTTCTACATCACCTAAAGGTTGACTGGGAGAGAATGCCCCATGGCATTAAGTCCGCCTTTGTACAACATGTGCATCAAGAATAAATAAATAAATAAATAAATAATTCTAATAAATTAAACGGTGTCCTTACATTCAGCAGTTGTTTAAGATTTTGCGTAAAATCCTGTAAATATATTATTTGTGGACTTACAATAACCAGTAAGAAGTAGTAAGAGATGGTGATGCATGAGCTTGGATGAAGACTTTTATAGGTAAATAATTATTCTCTTATAAACAATCAAGTGCCACACAGAAAGAGTTTTATTTCATTAATCATATTCATTTAAAAATCATCTAAACATTGGTGCTGGAGCATTGATATTAATGTATCTTGCATATTCTAAAAACCACACCACTTACATCATCACTTCCACTACTTTAAGGGACCGGATATCACCCTCGTTATTTCCCAATGATTCGGGTAAGACTGTTTTCTTAAACACAAGTCAAATATTTGCAAAAAGATTCGCAATGTACTCTGTCATAGTCCTTCACGACAAAGAGTGGTACATCATCTGGTCCCATTGAGCGCTTATGATTAACGCGCAGGTCGCGTGCGGTGAATTGGCCAACATGCATCCGGGCAGCGCCCGCACCCGCACTTGCTGTACCGTGCTATACTCTGACTCGCCTCCTTCAAAACTTCACCATCTTTTTTATTTTCTTTTTATAGCGTTTGGACTGTTTACTTTTGATATAATTGCCACTGATATTTTGTATCTAACTAATGCCCGGTACCGAGCAAACGCTTCTTAGTCGCATCGCAATCCTGTTGTTTTATAAATTTTGTGTCACCTCGATTTTGGCTTAATATCAGCTATTAAATCACACGTGTACCATTCTGGATGAGTATATTTATCAAGTTTGTTTTTCATAGGGTATATTTACTTGCAAAGTAGGTCAGAGCGTCCTCTGACGTTTTAATATTCTAGAAAGTATCTCAATTTATTATACGGAACCTCTTATGTAACATAGGAAAATTACATTTTGTGAATTTATTATAATATTGAGCAGGCAAGACACCGCTACGAAAACACCTCTTTGCTTTCTGCTGTCTTTTCTATCATATCGAACTGGAATAGGTTCACCACCTTTTATAGAACTATTTAGCGACTCCGTGACTGAAAATATATCGTAACTTGAGGCTAGTAGGTTCGTGAAAAATGTTTCTGTCTTTGTTCACTATTATCAGACATTTTGATAATATAAATTAATGGGCTCTGAGTTAAGCAGCTAAAGTTATCCTCATTTTTGTTGTTTTTCTGGGAGTGCTGAAACTAAACTCATTGCCTAAATTTCGTATTAATCGACCTGTTATCATTTTATAATAACTCATTTTATTTTAAATTATTCATTTTATCAAACTCCGATTCTAATACCTCCATCATAAATAATGCGTAATCCCTTTTCGTCTTCGGAATAATCTTACACGAAGACTCTTTTATTGAATCAACTGTGGTATCTGGATGTAGAGATCAGATTTGCATATACTTCTTTTGTTTTACAGCCTAGAAGGATGAAATTCATCTTTGAAAATAGCCTTAGAAGCTAACTTATTATTTTTTCAGTTTACCAATTTCCAATCATCCTCCATATTAACTAGTTTCTCCTACACGAACTGTAACTTTACTAACACTATAACATTATTAGGCTGTGTGGACCTTCCCTTAAGTTTAGTTCGATCCACTGCTACCGTTCGACGGGTACGGACCCTCATTTTGGGATTGCTCTGTTAAATTGCTGGGAGGTTCGCTGCTGTTGTTGCACTCCTACCTTGCTGAGTTGGTATCTTTATCGACATTCTATCTCTCTCACTCACTGTTTTTGATGACACAAATTTATCAATTTTTGCAGATAATCCTTCAACTACCTTCACTAGAGTGTTTATGAAGGTATGTTGATCTACAAGTGTCTTATTTTTTGCTTCAACCAGTATCAGTTGGGTTAAAATTTTCAATGTTAGCGTGGTAATTTTCTTTCACGAATCGGCACGTTTTAACGTTAGTTCTCACTATTTTATTAGTAAAATAATTTAAGAACACGGACACTGCGTTCTTTGCATAAACATAAAAAAATAAACAGTGTTTAAAACATGGGAGTTTGTTAACTGTGTAAAAGTTATTTATGACTCCAATAAATTGATCATTCACACCGATTCCGTCGATCGAATATCCTTGTAGGTTTCTCACGTGAAGTGGTCCAAATTTTTAGTCAATTTCTTGCACAATAAAGTATAAACCACACAATTACACTTAATTGTAAAAATCGTCATTACTCTTGAATATACACAAAAAAATGTTCAGGTGTTTCACAACGTTTTTGTTATTTTGGTGATTGAACGCGTACGCACCATAATCTAACTATAATACCAATGGCGCTGCCATCATAATTTTGATACACTGTCGAATGTGGAAGAGAAGCCAGTGTTGCCACCTCAGATTTTTATTATTACAACAAACACACCTAATTTTTAAATAAGCATCAAGTATATTATTTAGTTCCTTATTGATTACCAAGTTTTGGATCTGAATCAAATCGAAGTAAAGTACGATGTGCAAAAAATATTAAAATTATAATATTGTTAAGTTCAACTAATACATATTGTATATATCTATATTATATACATGTGTATGTACAATATAACACCATAGCTTTAAAAAACCTACACTACAGTTAGTTTCTTGTCGTTTCTTTGTATTTCTTTGTTGATTTGCACATGCAAAGGTTGCCTGGAAGAGATTGATTTCACCAATAATGCCGCCCGTTACACAAATCTTCTCGTAATATTCAACTGTAATATTGTAAATTGTGTACGATAAAATGTAGATTATTTTATTTGTATTAGGTAAATATAATTCCACACATTTTATTGTTATTTATTTTTTAGTATTTTATTTGGATAGTAGTTGTTGATGTTTGTTAATTGGTTCTTTAAATATTAATAATAATTATATAAATGTACATTAATATAGTACAATAAAATAAAATCATTTTAAATAGTACGTATAACATTAAGCCACGTTAAGCCATCTAAAAAACAAAAAAAGGAAAATACCTACTTAATATTATAAACAAAAAATATTTGTTCTTTCGTAGTTTTAACACTTTCCTTGACTCAATCGATGTCGATCGATATCTATCGATTAGAATTAGCTATAAATCCAAAAGATGATACTCAAGATTATATTTAAGGAAATCTATTCAACGAAGTTATATGAAGCAAAACTTTATTTTTTTTATCTTTTTTACTTTATCTATCTTCTTAAATGTTCATGGTAGACGCTTCTCCTCCGGAAACATTTCTTTTATATCTTTCAAAGACGTTTAGTATCTCAAGCTTTCATTTCCTCGCTTGAACTCTATTCTTTACAGCATTTGGCAAGGGTGTAATGTTTAAAATGGCTTGTCTCACAAATTGTATGATATTTGCTCTGTATGCCTCTGTCCGCTCTAATGCCACCCACGGCCTATCTTTTCCCTTTGTCGGTTTCTATTAAACATCAAAGTGTCTTCCTTGTTCGTTTATTCATTCGGTACAATCTGCCTTTGGGTGCTAGGGGATGTTCCATTAATAAAAAACCGACAAAAATGTTAGCATTTTAGAATATTACAACCTAAAAAGAAGTACACCATTCAGTAAAAACTAGTCTAGGTTAATTAAAAAAATATTTGTAGTATGAAATACAATTACTTTGGGAATCTGAGTGGAAAGCTGATTATATCTAACACAATTAAATTATTTAGCATCAGAAACTCTCCTTTTAGACGAATCACCATCTGTATTTTTTTATGAGAAAAAAAGTTACGATAACAAGACATAAAAATCTTTAGAAAAAAAAACACAATTTTATTCAGCTCATAAATTAGATCGCCTAATAAAGTGAAGGTCAGGTTCAGAAAAAAAAATCACACTAAACTTTCCAAAAAAATTTTTATTTAAAATTTATTAGTATGAACACCTGAAGAAACATGAACATTGTAGAATCCGTACTATTCCTACTGATCCCTTCTCTACCAACATTACAGATGGGAAAGTGTGTTTGTGGGAATGGGAAATTTTGTTAGTATGTATGTAGCATGTATGTAGTATGTATGTGATATGTATGTAATATGTATGTATAATGTATATAATATATATGTAGTATGTATGTAGCATATACGTAGTATATATGTAGCATGTATGTAGTATGTATGTAGTATGTATGTAGTATGTATGTAGTATGTATGTAGTATGTATGTAGTGTGTATGTAGTGTGTATGTAGTGTGTATGTAGTATGTATGTAGTATGTATGTAGTATATATGTAGTATGTATGTAGTGTGTATGTAGTATGTATGTAGTATGTATGTAGTACGTATGTAGTATGTATGTAGTATGTATGTAGTATGTATGTAGTGTGTATGTAGTATGTATGTAGCATATTTGTAGTATATATGTAGTATGTGTGATGTATGTATGTAGTATAAAGTATGTATGTAGTATGTATGATGTATGTAGTATGTATTTAGTATGTATGTAGTATATATATAGTGTGTATGTGGTGTGTATGTAGTGTGTATGTGGTGTGTATGTAGTATGTATGTGTGTGTATGTAGTATGGAGTATGTATGTAGTATGTAGTATTGAGTATGTATGTAGTATGTATATAGTATGTATTATGTATGTAGTATGTATTATGTAGTAGTATGTATTATGTAGCAGTATGTAGTATGTATGTATGTATTTATGTATGTATGTTTATATCATTACGGACTAGAAGACATGACTTTCAAGTCAAATAGCTGTGTTCTCTCCAGATCCATCAAAATAGTTTTACATGTACCGGCCAACGCTTTTATATAATATCCGAGCACAGATTGAGCAAATGCGTAGTGTATTTTATGTAGTACATCCATATCCGCAATATACCTCAACTTCCTGAAGACCCATATAAGCTTCTTGGTGTGGGTAATATTACCGTCAATGTGTATGTGGTATGTATGTAGTATATATGGAGTATGTAGTATGTATGTAGTATGTATGTAGCATGTATGTAGTACATATGTATTATGTATGTAGTATGTATGTAGTATGTATGTAGTATATATGTAGTATGTATGTAGCATGTATGTAGCATGTATGTAGCATGTATGTAGCATGTATGTAGCATGTATGTAGTATGTATGTAGTATGTATGTAGTATGTATGTAGCATGTATGTAGTATGTATGTAGTATGTAGTACGTAGCATGCAGTATATAGTATGTATGTAGTATGTAGCATGCAGTATGTAGTATGTATGTAGTATGTAGCATGCAGTATGTAGTATGTAGCATGTAGTATGTAGTATGTAGCATGCAGTATGTAGTATGTATGTAGTATGTAGTATCTATGTAGTATGTGTGTAGTATGTATGTAGTATGTATGTAGTATGTAGCATGCAGTATATAGTATGTATGTAGTATGTATGTAGTATGTAGCATGCAGTATGTAGTATGTATGTAGTATGTATGTAGTATGTAGTGTGTAGTATGTAGTATGACAGACATACTAATATAACTCGCATTCTACTCATAACGAAAAATAGTGTCCATAGGCGCAAATGTGACCAGGACTTAGCTGGTTCATACATTTTAGAAGACTGTGTGGCTACTACTCAAAAAAGAAACATTTCTAACGTATATTTAGTCATTAATGTTCTTAGAGTTAAATTAAGGAATACAAATTAGTTAAAGTACCCTCAGTGGTAGTTAATGACCTAAGTAGTTGAAAAATTAGTTTAAATAAATTAAAAAAAAATTGTATCTATTTGTCGCGGAGTTTAGGTGATTTCTATGTACAATATGTGTGTTCGTGTTTACAAAAAAAGTATGTCTGAGTTTATGTTAGTTGTCTAGTACTAATAGCACAAAATCCGCTTAGCCTGGGACCAGTTGGCATTAAGTGTCAGAAGTTCGAAGATATTGTTATCTTTACATATCATAAAATCAAGTCACTTTTACGTTTAGTTCTTTGAAATTACGGAATGGATTTTAATATGGTTTTCATGAATAGAAATTCTGAGGAATGTTTATATGTATAATATGCGTACATTATAACAAATAAAAATCTGATCATAGTTTTGACCGCTTACGTAGCCAGCTAAACCTTATGAGATAGATCAAAATAATATGGGACGGAAATCAGAAAATAATCTGCAGAAAACACAGCGCTGCTAAATGTATATATCCATAGGAAAACCTACAGAAGCCACTGTTATCTTTTAGATTTTGCAAAAATTTATGAGTAACTTACTAAGTAATTTAAAATTATAAAGTGTTATACGTTCCTACATACATGATATCACACCCTATTTTCCGAAGGAATAGACAGGCATTTGATCTCCACTAACTATGATCAGGACCCTCTTTTATTTCAGACACATACATAAATCGTTACATACATACCGTATTATTCAATAAAAATTAAAATAATTGTATAAAATGATTTAAGTTATTATTTATTTAGTTAGGCATAATATCTGCCAGTATTCATCCCGGGCGGCGGCGATCGGCAGGCGCGAATCGTGCTTTAAAATGTCGTGAATCTAAACTTATATCGTATTGTTTTACTTTGTTTGGTTGAACGTACTAATCTCAGGATTTACTAATTCGAATTAAAAAATTCGAATTAGTAAAATTAGTTTTGATTAAAAATGATGGTTGCGTAAAAAAAGGAAAATTTATTTCCATTATGAGACACATCTGAAGTTCTGCAGATTAGCTAGTTATGAACATACTCCAGAGATATACTCTACAAAATAGGGGTAAAAATGATCTCTGTTAATACAATAACCGTTAGTAGTATTATATTTACAGCATAATTGTAGATCTACCTAAAACCACTCGATCAGTGCTTCTCACTTGACGAAAGGCACTCAATATCCTCGTTATTTTTCCGTTGAAGTAGCACTTAGGCTTTGTCTCCTTTCCGTAAAACGATTTTTTTCCAAAACAGACGTTAAATACTGGCTGGTTGAATACTCACCAGTACTTAGGCAGTACAAGAAACTACTATGTAACCTCCTCAATTTATATTTTGTTCTATTTTCCGGTTATTTTCCAAAATTATCTATGCAACAGCCTCAGAAATGCCCTCTGCATTATCTCTATGCACAAGATTTTCACAAAAAACGTGGGTAAAACTCATATCATTGAACACCCACATTTGCTGTCTATAATTTAAGTTACATTTTAGTCTGAAAGGGCAAAGCTGTCACCGTAAACCGGTCACTTTAGATAGTAAAATGATAGTAATTGGAAAGATGGATGGATTAGTCAGTGAACGAGTAAGCTATAGCGCCAGCAAATTTCGGTATCTAAACTCGAATTGGCTGTTCGGTATCGTCGAACCTTACCATATATCTTGCAAAAATATAATATTAATATCACGATAAAATATTGTTTATAATATTGAAACAACATCAACACATTCGCGGTAATATTTGTAATAGTAAAATCTGACTGCAATAGGGCTGTGGCGGCTTCTACATTACAACACAAAGAAAAATATACAACAGCGCCATCTAGCGAAGATACATCGAACTACGAAGTTTGAACGAAACGTATGAATGTAATGAACTACAATGCAACTACTAATCCTGTATCGCGATATAGAGATTCGCGTGGCAATTAGCATATATACAACATCCCAACATCAACCGTTGGGCCGTAGCCCGCCAGGCATAATCACCTCGCCTGGTCGGAGGATCCTCCCTTTGTGTCGGAGGGATATGAAACACTTCTCTCCACAAGGGCAAGGGATTTTTAATGTCGTGAAAAAATCCCGACGCTCAAATACTCAAGCATGTGATAATTTTGGTTATTATTAAAGAAAGAAATGAAAATCCATACGATAAATCATTTTCAAAATTTATAAAATAAGAGAAGAACATTTTTTTTTTCTGCACTATTTTCTTTAAAAAAAATTAAAAGCTCTCATGGAACATTTTTCATCTAAACCTTAAAAAAATATTAAGACCATATAAGTGAAAAAACGATAAATCTTGATTATTCGTGAGCCTATTTGTTTGCACCGAAACAAAATTTATGAGGTAACATTAAAATGTATTACATAAACGTTAGGATCATTTCTCTTCATTTTATATTATTAGAAATGAGGAAACTGACGTTTTATTTAATAGTAACTCATTTTGAAAAGTTGTAAATATCGTAGATTCACATTTCATTAGTCAGTGAAAACTTTGGTCATATAGTTTTAGTAAATTCCAAATATTCATATAATATTTCTTTCAAAAAGAACTTAATACTAGATTACAAATAACTTGGCTATATTTGTAATCTAGTTTTAAGAAATATTGAATAGATACTTAAATGTTATAAGCCACAGTTATACTTTGTCTTTAATGATATAGAAAGACAATGACAACTTGTTGTATTGGTCGAAGGTTTAAATAAAATATTGAATATTAATAAATTACACACCACCAAGCATCCTCTAATATTTATTATGCAGTATTTCTACAAAAACTAAATTAGTTTAAATTATTATCCGTAACACAAAATTTCCTATAAATGTCACACATTAGAAATAACTCATTAAAGTATAAATAAAGTGAAGTTACTGAAATATGAATCTAATTGTTACGTGCAAATTTTCCACATCACATTATTCATTGAAAAAATAATCTTTTTTTCTGTTATCCCGTAAAATTGAAATGTTACAAGTTTGTTGGTCATAGCATGGTCTTCAGACGAGAGACCTCTTCAATGACGAATATGAGTGATCCAAGTCGATATAACAGAAAAATTCTTCTTATATTGTGATAGTCACTACTTCGAAATTTGTGACTGTATGTAAAGTGGATACAGCAGCTAAGACGTTCTCGGCTTGTTATACTAATAAGTTTTAGAATATTCGAGTGAAATTGGGGTCCCAGAGATTCTCCCTGCTCAAAACACTTTTATTCATAATACACATACACGATGCTTGAGGTCATTAGAAAATCGAACTTTGGAAATCCCAACACACACCACATCTTTCGCTGATAAGTCTTTCGCAGTGCAGGCTGCACGCCTGTGGAACTTCTTACCGGAATTTTCTTACGGACTGTACCCGCCTAATAACCATTAGGCGGGCACAGTCGGTGAGTAGTGTTAAGAAACTCGTCAAGGATCTTTATTTATCTTTTTAACAAATACATGCTATATCTGTATCTATGTTTATGTATGTATTCATATTTATATGTCAATGTAAGTATATGAATATGTATTCATATATATGTATGTGTAATGGTAGTTATTATACCTAAATTGCAATGTACACCACAGACTACATAATACTATACAGTATAGAGCATCTAACGGTGGCCTGGAAGAGATCAGACTGCGATAAGGCCGCCCATTGTACTACTATTTTTTGTTTGTATCCTACATTGTATGTTTCCTACTTATGGTATGCAATAAAGAGTACCTATCTATCTATCTATCTATCTACATGTACCCTTCCAAACATTTAAATGTATTCATATAACACCAACACTTTACAACTGTTGGTCTACGACAAGGAAAATTAGATAAATACCTAACGATCTCAAATTCTGGTAGCCAGCGTTATTTCGATACATACGAGTATATTACGTAATACAATTATGAACTAAAATATTTATAATTCTTTTCTAGAGGAATCAAACCTTCCTAAAATATTGTAATTTAAGAGGGACACTTTTTCTTTATTTAACTCATCGGAATGTAAAAGCAGATTGTGCTGAACTGTTAAAAGGACTTACTTAACAAAACTCTAGTCTCCAAAGACATATTTAATGTATTTACCACATAACATTATTTTACCATTAAATATTTTTAAAATGAACGAAGAATTGAGCTTCAATACGTTTTAACAAAAGTATTATTGCCATGTGTACATGCTCGTAATTACAAAAGTTATGCATGAGTTTCGTCTTTGTGGTATTGGTTGGAATAAGGGGAACATTCAATCGAACCTAATGAGTTTTAGGTACGGGGTAGTCAACATATATATCCTTTAAAGTACCTGTAAGGGCTATTAAGAGTTTTATATGGGACTAATACCTTTTTGTTTATTTTAAGTTCCATCAATATAATAAGACTATTAAGGCCTTATCCGGTACGTACAGTGAAGATTTGAATTTAGAGTTTGTCGTGTCAAACATACTTTGTGAGCTGCTAGTGACCAAAATTTGTTAATTATTATTATGAATGCTGTTTCACTCTGATGTAAAAGAATATTTAAACCGATAGACAGTTCGGAATAATGACTGCACAGTGTACACGGTAGAAGCGTCCCCGAAGAGAATATTTATCTAGCTGTCTAGGTATCGTTCGTAGTGCTAGCAATCGTTGCTGCCATGATGGCGGGTGAGGCAAGCTGAGCCGTAGTGGTCTCTTCCTGCGAAGCTGTTATGCTCCAGGAAGAGGCCGCTGGACGGAATCGGTAGAGGGTCAATCCCGAGCAAAAAAGACGTCGGCGGCGTTATGAGCCGTCGACGGGACCACGAGCCGCCTTCCATGTAAATATCAACACAGCTGAGCATTACCATTACATGAGCAAACTGTACTTGTCACACTATATATGTAGGTGTACATTCGTTTCGATAAAAGTGCACTTGGATAACACTGTGTTATAAGTAGGTATTACATTTCGGAGTATGGAATTCTTTTTCTTTAATGTCGAGAAATGGGTGTCATGTCCCTCCAACACAATGGGAGGATCCTCTGGTTAGGCTGGGGCGATCAAGCCGGGTGTACCACGGACGCACGGTTGACGTTGGGATGTTGTGTATATGCTTATCGCCACGAGAATTTCTGTATAATAATACAGGATTAATAGTTGCTCTGTAGTGCATTATTCCATAGCTTGACGTGTCTTCGGCAGCTGGCGCTGTAGTATGTCTTTTTATTTGCGTTGTGTGGGAAAGTCGTCACATTTAACATTTAACAATTTTTTACAGTAACACTTTCAAACGCGAAATTGATGCTCTTTTATTTATTTTACGTAAGTTTAACAGTTACACGATATTGTTCCATTATCATTTTTTTTATGTTTGTTCCGGTAAATATGCGTCTTTACAACGAGCCTTTTTCTCAAACTAGGTTTGGGTCTATTCAAAGTCTACTATGATACGGCTAGACTTCGATTTTACTTCGACTTTGATATCGTAGTTCTGCAAAAGGCTGTGGTTGGATTGTTAAGACTGTGATTGGACTTTTTAAGGTTCCTTAACTATTTAATACTCGTGACGATTGCTACAGATTTTCGTATTGCAACCAATACCGGCGGCAATGGCTCCACGTGTTCTTTGAGGCACGCCCTATAAATATGAGTATTAAGGGCTTACACATCTCAAAACTACTTCAACGCTCAAATTTGATCCAGCATATCAATGAAATTCTAAATTAATCATATAGAAAAAAATATATAGTAGAATTGAGGATATACACAAGTGCTATGTGATATGATAATGTTAACTAAAAAAATTCTAGACAAAGAAAAATCACAAACTTCCTTCTATTATAGTTTACAAATATACCGCAGCAGTCAATACATACGTTACCCATATAAATTTAACTTTATATTTAAATACAATATAGTACAATATGTCTATTAAGTGATCTGAATTTAAAATTATGTCTATTTTTGCCCGACTTCGTCAGAAGGATCGTAATATTTTTATCCGACTGCGTCAAAACGTGAGCAATATTTTTCAAGTGTACGTGTGAATTGTACATGTATGTTCATTTCTTTGGTCTAAGCGACTGGAAAGTTTTTGAAATAAGAGGTATCGTTGGATTAATCAGAATTGTGGTAATGGACAGGTTAGAGGAATTTTCAAATGAAGAAAAAAAGAGGGAATGAGTGATTTTCTTTCTTAAGCAATAAGAGTATTAAATAAAAAATATATGCATGATTTTAAGAGATTATTTTAAAAATATTAGTATTACCTTTAATTTATATTACTTTTTTAACACAAGTTATTAAAAATTATGAGATTGCCCACGTGACCAAAATTCTTTAACTTGAAAGAGTTACGACTACGGGATTGGAACTCTACAAATTGATATTTAAAGAGCTTGTCGGTTAATGAAACTAAAAAGTCAAGAATTAAATAATTATGATAAAACAAAAAAAACTGACGGCGCATTTATTTTATTATTTAATTAAGCAATCTGAATGATAAATGAAATGAGAAATGATCGAGCAAGTAAATCTTTGACAAATATTTTTACACGTTGAATTTTGCAGCTAGAAGGCATCAGTATTTCCAAAGACTCACTTTGGGAATAAATACTTAAATAAACCACAGTGGTATCCTTTTGTTTAAGTCTGTGAGCATTGATTACATAAAAACTAAGCGAGTACAGTATGTGGTCTAGGTTGACCTTTTGAAAAAAGGAACACAGTTTTGAGTCGGTCCCAGCCATATTGTCACCTAATCAATATTAGTTAAGATTATCGACCTGAAACTCGACGCTATCGCCAGTAGCACACTTGGGTAGACCGTGGGAACGCTCAAAACTATCAGAAAGATATTAAATATGAAGTAATATTACAAACCAACTACCAAAGAATTCGACTTCCATGTAAGAAAAAACAAATAAAGTTATTAAAAAGAAATTGAACATTGAACATGAAATACAAAACTAAGTTAAATGGCCATCACTTTCAAACACAAGAAACAATGTATTAGCCAGACGAATTTTGTATAGATATTGTGACACTTCTGCTTTCCCTTTAAGTTATTTACTTTTAAGCAGAAGGGTTTTTAGTTTTTATGGTAGTAATGTCGTTGTTAGACATTAAATTCTGAAATATTTCGTTCAGACCGACGGGCGACCTGTGTCTGTCGCAAAGGTAAGGCGCCCTTCGGCGATCGTACGAGGAACCCGCTTAACTTGCTCTTACACTTACCTGATAAAAACGTACCTAAGAACCATAGGGTAGGCCTGGGGGTGACAGGTGAGACCACCTGTCATCCTAGTAGAAGCATGCCGGGGTGGTGATGTGAGTGCTATGGACTACGCGCGCCCTTTTGGGGGACAGTAAAAGAATCACGATGCTCCGATACAGGAGGGGGCCATCTGCAGCCGTAGGTGGCCCGAGGTACGTCGGGGTTCCAGGGATTCCCTTACTAGGATGCACATGGTTCCCCGGCTACTGGTACCTGAGACAGCGTGCAGTTTTTGATCGGTTCAAGTCCGTCATAATCAAATCTCGGTGGTATCCGAAGGGGATTTTTATACAGATGAAAAAAAAGGGTAGGTGCGCCCGTTTCACGACCCCTTGATGGACTTTTACCATTTTTTTAAGTTAGATTGTTAAATACTTATCAAATAACCATTTACTCAATTGCTCAAAACATTAAACATTTATCCTCTGACAAAAAATCAATGCAAAGTAAAGGTGAGTCAGTACTTGCAGGGACTTGACTACGAAGAAACAGAAATACTAATAGCAATAACACAGTAATTAAAATCACACGTATTATATCACCCATCTATATAAACATTACACATATACACACCCTCTTTACACACCACTACATCAGCCTCACAACACTTACATAAGTCATCACTTACATTACTCAAAAAAGGGGACATTCTCACACTTTCACAACTTTTTATTGCACAAAAGAAAAAGAAAAAGAAAAAAATATTCATTTACATTCAATTCTGGATGGGTATCGGATTGTATTGATATTGAAACAGTACAACTATCAAAGAAAGAATCATAAGATATTGTTGTAGTAAAATAATTAGAGCGAATTGAGACTGACAATCGAAATACAGGCGTTGCCTAGTTCGATTGCAGATGCTAAATTCACTGATTTGTAAAAATATTGTCAATTTACTTGTAATGTTGTAATCTAGTATTGAATTCTTTTTGAAATAAATAAAATATTATTATTATTATTCTCTTTATTACATATAAATACACATATTGATTAGATTTTTAAATATATAAAAAAATAAAAAATACATATTTAAAAATATAAAAAATAGTAGACCACCGACATCGGGTACAGGGACCAAGATACCGGTGGTTAGGGCTCCAGAGACAGGAACCTCCTCACAATACGGGCCGTGTCAAGGAGGACTGCCTTCTGCATCAGACCCTTGATCCAACCTTCTAACGTGAGCCTCTTAAGGTGTTGGTCGAGGCTCTTGGCTATCAATCCGTGAACAGATATGATTATCGGAACAATGATCACCGAATCCACATTCCACATGTCGGCAATCTCGTGAGACAGATCCAAATACTTTAATTGTTTTTCTTTTTCAACTTTCACGAGATTCTCGTCATGAGGAACGGCGATATCGACAATCATTGCGCGGCGCTCTAATCGATCTATCACCACAATATCAGGCTTATTGGCAACAATAGTCCTATCTGTGATAATAGATCGATCCCAATATAACGTAGCACGACTGTTCTCGAGAACTGGGTCGGGCACATACCTGTAGTAAGGCACTTCAAAATTGACAAGTTGGTATTTAAGGGCAAGTTGTTGGTGTACAATCCTGGCTACTTGATTGTGCCTGTGCAAATACTCATCATTAGCAAGACGAGAACAACCAGAAATAATATGCCTAATAGATTCTCCAGGACGGTGGCACGCCCGACAAATGTCAACCGTACTATCTTTCAGGATATATTTCCGGTAGTTATTCGTCATGATAACTTCGTTCATAATTACACAAACAAAACCTTCGGTTTCTCCGAAGAGATCACCATACCGTAGCCAAGACGTCGACGCTTTAAAGTCTATATCAGACCCGTGTAGGGCCTGATAAAATCGACCATGAAGTTCTTTACCCTTCCATACTTCCTTGCGATCAGTAGTACTAAGTACTACAGGTTTGCGCCAATTCTCTTTAGCCAGAGCGAGCGGGGTAAAACCAGTATCCACTGCAACTACATTACGATGCACTCCCACATTAGTCTGTAGAAAATATTCTCTGAGATTGTATATCTCGCGATTGTGTAGAGTCTTGATATTTAATAGACCACGACCTCCAAACTTTCGCGGAATATACAATCTCATAACCGATGAACGTGGATGGTGCATACGGAATGCAGTCAGCAATGTACGGACTCTCCTGTCAAGGGCATCTAATTCGGTCTGAGTCCATCTAAGTACACCAAAGGAATACATCAGAACCGGCATGACCCAACTGTTATAGGCTCGCACCTTGTTACCGCCCGATAAAAGACTTTTAAGTACTTTTTTTAGGCGACCAAAGAAACGTTCCCGTAACATTTGTTTCACGCCAGATTCTGATATTCCCAAGGACTGTGAAAAACCTAGATACTTGTAAGTTTCGGTGGCAGACAGAGATCTGAGTTTTGTTGAATCTGAAAGTTCTATTCCTTCAGATTCTACAATCACGCCCTTCTTTACATACATGACTGCACACTTGTCTACACCAAATTCCATTTTGATAGAATTACTAAAGTTTTCAGCGACCTTTAATAACGTCATCAATTGTAATTTTGTGGAGGCCAGTAATTTCAAATCATCCATATAAAGAAGGTGAGATATAACTTGATCATCTTTCTGCAACCGATAGCCTAACCCTGAACCCTCTAACAGAGTACTGAGAGGGTTCAAAGCTAGACAAAACCACAAGGGATTCAGACTGTCACATTGAAATATACCTCGCTCGATCTTTATAAGTACGTCATTTATCGCAGCCTGACGACATCCTGGATAGCGAAGTGTTGTGGTCCATTGACTCATACACGACTTTAAGAAAGTGCACAGAGTTGCATCAATTTTATACAACTCTAGCACTTTCAAAAGCCATGTGTGTGGAACTGAGTCATAAGCCTTCTTATAATCTATCCAACATGTCGCCAGACTCTTACGATTACGACGTACCTGTTGGCTAATGGTCCTGTCTATGATAAGGAGCTCTTTAGTGCCACGGGCCCCACTTCTACATCCATTTTGAGAAATAGAGAGTACCGAATTATTAATTATATGTGTAGTAATTTTGAGTCTCAAAATAGATGTTAGAAGTTTATATGTAGTTGGTAAACAAGTAATGGGTCTAAAATTTTTGGGATCCATGGCACTACCAGATTTATAGAGTAAATGGGTTACACCAGTGGTTAAAAATTGTGGTAATGAACCAGAATCCAAAGCTGCTTGAAATTGTGATGCCAAACACGCATGTGAGCTTCGGAACCACTTAAGCCAAAAGTTGTGTAGTCCGTCTGGACCAGGTGATTTCCAATTCGGTAATGAACGGACTGCACAACTTACATCATCTTTATTAATAACAATGGGTTCCATAGCTGTTATAGACTCACACGAGCGTTTGACATCCTCCAACCAATCACCCTCTGACAAATGTCGCCAAAATGAATTAGTGGTATTTTCATCTGGAAAATGCCCGTCACTCACACATGAATTCGGTTCCTCCCATTTCCGGTAAACCCATTTCTCATTCCTTTGGAACATTCGATTCTGATTATACCGATCAACTCGTTTTCTATAACGTCTTATCCTATTTGCCCATGCATAAACTTTCTGCTTTAGAAAGTCTATGCGCTCTGTGACACAGGACATGTACTGTTGAGGACTAATGGAAGTTCCCAAGAATGCCTGTTTCACAAAGCGCATGACTCTCGGCCGTGTATTACCACTTTTAAAACTAATTAATTTACCGATGAGTGTCCTAGTCTCAGCAATACGACGTTCAATTCTATACTGCCAAGCTGGTACAGCATTTTTGGGTCGAGTAGCACTTACACGTTCAATAAATTTAACACCAGCTACTCGACAAACTGCAATAGCCGCACAGTATAGAATAGAATGTGTATCACTAAGATCTTCGCTGGTATCAAAATAGTCTGATAACAGCGAATCCAGGGCACTCACAAGCGCTAAATTACGTTTATGAATGGGCAAACGGCATAACCGTGGTCTAATATTATCATTTACAAATCGGTATTTTTGAATCGCATCCTCCAAAGCACTCTTTATCTTATCGTTACATTGGGTACTTACGGATATAACTTCACTCTCCACTAGTTCATCAACATCTTTCGTACCTAATGGCAACTGAGGTGTACTACTGGTCACCGCAGTGTGTGATGAAGAGGGGATAGTAAAGTTTTTCCTTATGTCAGAGCGTATCCTCTCAAGTACTGTGTCATCCAGCAGGTGACAGCGCTGTATAGCTCGTACTTGATCCGACAACCGTTGTGCTGTAACGTTGATGGCTGGTTCAAGTTCCTGAAACAAAGAGACTAGTCTAACACGGTACGCAGTAAGGTTTGTTCCCAACTCTGTAGCCCGAAAATATGCCCGCATGACATTCTCATTTATAGATTTTGTCCACTTCATGCGACGCACATCACCACCGGTAGCGGGGACCCTGTTTGAGGTCAGTGGTCCTCGTGATCCCAAGCTGGTCGGCGGCCGGGTACTCTCCTGCTGGCGTACAGGTCTTGGCGACGTCGGCGGAGAGAAAAACTCGTCGCTGGAGCTAGAGCTCGACGCCTCTGCAACGGCCGGAACATTCATTGTTGCTTCCGGGGACGGCAAGGCGGAGCGGAGCGACGAGTCCAGGGATGTTGTTTGTGCTTTTAATCTAGCTCTCGTTAACATTTTGGAATTTCATTCATGAAAATTTTTGTATTGACGTGACGTTTAAACGTCACGTCTTCGGTAACAGACATTTTAATGTAAAAAACATTTTAGTTGTATTTTAATTCAATTTTTATATTGTACACAGGTTCATTTTCTTTCTGGTTTGTAAATTAAATAGTATAGCAATTGTAAATTTGTAGCTATAAATATTGGATTTTAAATATATGTAAGAGAAATACCAACTGTTTCTAGTGTTGCTAGTGTAGTTAATTGTATGAGATTATTATTATTATTATTACATAGTTTGAGAAACACTATTTATCTCAGTAACGAAAACAAATTATCGATATGCGAGGTGATTTAATCGTGTGTGGTTTATTGATGATTCAAAAACAATATGTTGCACGGCGTTCAATGATAAGTTTTAGAACTCATTTCGTGCTGTATATATAAGTTTTATGTTTAATTAGAGCAATAGTTAATTTTTTACAATTATTTAGGTTTGTTTTGATAACTTTACGCATAACTATATATATAAAAAACGTTAGATAGCAACCATAAGGTCACAATTTGACGAACACAGCATTATATTCTTTTACTTAACATGATCATAACGATTCACACCGATCTTCTACAATTGGGGTGTAGCATTATAAAAGTGTAGAGTGCGCAAAGTTGCTTAATAAGCGCCCACTAATTTTTAAAGAAATTTTGTTTTATTCACCAACAAACATAAGGTAAAATAGGTAGTCATTAACCAGCACAATTAAGAGATACAACGGCCGTAAAGTTAAATCAAACTAATACATGCTAATTTTATAAATGCGAAAGTATGACTGTCTTATGGTACTTACTCGCTTTTTATAATATAAAAAGCGAGTAAGTACCATAAGACAGACATAAATTTATATGAAACTAGTTTTACCCAGGGCTCCGTTCGCGTTTATACCGGTTATCGTGGTAAACAGTAGCTTAAGCGTTATTTTAATTTACACGTTATATTACTAAAAATTTACATCTGAATCCGTACAGTGGTTTTAAAGATTAATAAACGTCTATACATCCTTACAAACTTTCTCATTTATATTATTTAAAGATATAAAAATATTAAAAAGTTTATGAATAGAGTCTAGGTACGTTATTCAATGCAGCACCATCTATCAGAAATCACGGCCACTTTTTCAAAAGTCTAATGACAGACTGTGTACTGTATGCAATGTATTTGGTTGTATGTATGTATGTATGTATTTGTTTGGAGTGATTTAATTACTTATCATAATGGATCAGCTCATTGAAATGAGATATTGTACCACGGTAAAAAGTAACCTATATCGCTCTCTAGCCCCATAACTATCTCCAGACATAAAAATCGCATCATAAAATCGCTCCGTTACGACGTAAAAGATAGACAAACATTCAAAATATATAAACAGCTTTCAATGTTTGCCTTTAGGAAAACTTTCAAAATAATATCGACTTTAGGTAAAAGAATGAAACTACTTGTATGCATCGGAACTTTTCTGCTAAGTTTATTTCATTTTATTTCTATGTCTACGAAATATACACAATCGTACAGCTTCTTGTTACTTTTCTCAACTAATTTTATTTTATTTTCATGTGGGTGCGGGTGACTGCGTGGTCTGGTGTGAGGTGGGAAAAATTTCAATCTGAGCCATGGTACTAAAAACTCATCATCAACAGCCTTTAATAGTCTACTGCTGGACTTAGGCCTCTCCCCAGAAAGGAGACTTTGACCTTTTATACGACTCTGGTCTGACACGTTCGTATAGCATTTGTTTCAAGTTTTTCTTCTTTTCAACGTGATTTTATCCTGCGTAATTTTCTTCCTTAGCCGTCCTCTCCTCATGCCACACCTACGGAAAAAATAAAGGTGGTAAAACTCTGCATTTTTAATCCGTCGCCACACGGTGAGCACTCTTAAATATATTTATTTATAAAGAAAATATGTATTCTATTAGTGAACGGAAGCTGTATAAATGCTCCAGTGAGTAAGTTCTAGTAGTACCGTATTTTCTTTGCTGTCGTGTCGCTCCTAATCGAGTGATCATGGTCACGCTAAAATGTTCACTTTAGTAGTAAAAGTGGAAAGTTCTTCGTATACTTATCATCATCATGATCCTTATTTCATTTTTCTATGAATGATATAACAAAAGAATGATTGTAGATTAAACGATCTCACATAATGTGAATGATGTCTAATGATTTAGAACATTTTCCTTTATCCATATTGTGGCTACTTACCTACCTACTACCTACACCTACCTACCATTATCATATATTAATGCACCTTCATTCCTGTAAACATAATTAAATATCGTGGAACGCAAAAGATTTAGTTAGTGTAAAGATCGTTTGCGAAATAGCTGGTACATTATTTGAGTAAGTTCATTGCATGTGTCACAAGATACGTGCACAACAATTCTGTGTTAAATCTTCTTTTTTTTCTATAGCGTGTTTCAACCCCATCCGGCCGTCACCCAACCGAAGTTTATGGCGGTATGGTGTGTCGGAATCGGACCGACTAAAACCACACGGTGTGCCACTTGGTACCTGAGCTGAACAGCTGTTATTACGACATCCAGACCACCAGAGACAAATCACAAGAGATAAATTATCAATTGTATATATGTTTGTTATAAATTGTTATTTTTATTATATTTATGGATTAAAAGCAGAAAAGGCCAACATAGAGAACATAAGGTATAAGGTTAAATTTTAGTACATATGAAGAAACTTTCGCCTACATCAAAGCGGCTGTAGTTTATTCTTTATATGTGCTCTTATTGCCAAGGTACCGTGGACCGTTCTACGATAATTTCTGTTGATAAAGTAAATCCAAGACGAATTCGCACGCTTGTGCGCTGCGTAACTAACAATGTACCTACAATTGGTTGTGCATAATTTGAAGCATCACTTTACTAAAATTATATATTTTTTCCAGTGTACTAGCATAGAGACTAAAGTATCTTTTGTAGATGGGAATTAGTCATACTTTAGAGTACAAATATTAAAACAAGCAAATACATATCTATCATTTCATGGATACGGGATGAATCTGAATAGGCACAATAATTGTAGTATTTTTAAAATTTTCATATTTTATTTATGTATCATATGTTTGTATCACAACTGGGTGGCAGTGATTGAGTTGAGCTAAGATGGTCTGATATGATGATGGATTGAATTAAATTACAATTGGAATCGTACTTTAGTCGTACTTATTACATGCATTTCTCTTAAAAGAGATTAAAAGGATAGCAAACATCCAAAGTAGGTTTTCGTGGTAAGAATGTTTTGTTTTTCATATTATAAACATTTCAAAATATCGATTTCGGTGGCCTATTATATCAAATTAGAAGATCACCTATTACTCCGTTTACTCGTAAACTGATAAAGCTAACGTACGCGACGAGTGAGTTCCAAATAATCTCCAAATAACAGCGTTTGGCTGGAAATTTCTCCTAGCCAAACGATGTTGTTTGGGGATGAGGAGGGTGGTCTTCTTTAACAAGAGTAACATCGCCTCTTTAGGGTAGAAGCGGTAGAATTAATTTTTTTAGATTTTATTTTTGTAATTTATCGGTGTGATTACTATGTATGTTCATGTGAACTTATAGGATTCTAACACTAACATTTGTGAGATAAAGTATCGTAGACGGACGGACAGGCCAGAAATATAAAGGTGTCGTTTTTTGCATTTAAGTTACGAACCCCAAAAAGAGTCTACATAAAGCTCTGTCTGTATGGTGACGGATCAAGAGTAGGGAGTCTTAATACCCATATTCATCCCATGGCAGTCGTAGGAAGCGACTGAGAGACCAAACTACGCAAGACAACATCACGGCAAAGATAAGGCAATCTTGGTACAAGCCCTTTTTTTTTTAACGTGTGGAAACTCCCTCGGGCCGTCACCCCACCGGAGTTTATTGTGGGGTGGTGTGTCGGAATTGGACCGACTAAAACCACAGGGTGTACCACTCTGCACCTGACATAGGAGGGATCCGGGAACAGCTGCTATTACGACATCCAGATCCCTCCTAGCACCTGATCGCTAAAGCGGGCACTATCTGCCAACCCGTCTGGCCAGTGTGGTATAACAGCCCAATATCTTTATAAGGATAAGACTATGTTCAACTGTTGACCGTTAAATACTCTTGATGATAATGACGATGATGATGACAAGAATCTCTTTTGTTATGTTTTACGCAAAGTAAAATCAAAGTGTCTTGAAGTTCATAAACCGAATTAAAAACTACTATGACTGGTCGTTACTGGTACATTATTTAACTCTATGTGACATTTTGTAGATAAAGTACACATTAAATTAATATGCGTAAAATAAAGTACTATATATGTTGCTGGTAAATTATACGCATAAACATTCCAGCTCTGATAACTGTGCTATGCACTTGGTTTGTGGTAAACTATATCAACTGTGCAGTATTTAAAGTTAAATATTATTATTTAATATATTTACTGAAACAGTAAGTTAAATTTTATTAAATACAAAAAAAGGGTTTTTTTTTCGAGGTGCCGACGCGAATAGTAACGTTATTCGTTCCATAATAACATATTTGAAATACTATAACTTTCTATTAATTTACAATAAAGGTGAAGTTTTTGAAGGATTTTTACATGCGCCAATCCACTTGAATAATTGAACAATAGTCATTTTAAAGATGCGGTAAAATGCTATCTTAAATTATATTATTATCTAAATTTATCCTTGTCAAAATTTTTAAATATTAAGACGACGAGAATAATTTCCAATTAATAATAATTTAGAAAGCCATTATTATTGTATACAGAAATTAAACTTTTTAAAAGCATTTTATTTAATTTAATTTATTTTATATCTAAATGCATTTCCTTTGATCGATCGGTTCGATTGATTATTAATTTTCGGGGAACAAATATTTTTGAGAATCACGATTTTATCTAAAATTTTGTTGCATTTTTTAGATCACAATGTCTCCAATAACATTAGTCTTCGTTTTAGTCATCGTACCAAGTTTCTGCCAGTATCGTCCATCTTTCGCTGGAAATCGACCAATCGGATATCCTGTTATTGAAAAAAAAACAACAGGCAAAGAGGTACTGGCAGCACTGCCAGTGGAAAATCAACCATTCTATATTTTGAATGAGGAGCATTTAGCGCATCAACTAAAAAATCCACAAAGTTACCCTCAAAGACCGAGTGGTTTCAATGAATATTTGATGGGTATAAATAAATAAAAAATATGCAAGGAAATAGTTGTTTTTTGAGTATTAAAATCTTATCGTCTCAGATTTTTTGTAATCTCTCTGGGTTTTAACCAAGGAAGAACACAATTAGTCTGCCAGCCTGTTAATCAAATGGTCCCGAAACTTCAAAAATTTCTGGTTGGCAATCTATTTGTTTGACGCAAAGTACTATAGAATTATGACCTAAGCAAATTTTCGGATGTCTTAAAATATTATACAAATAATTTAATAGTAAATATGAAGTTTTCTAGTGGTTAGGTTTCTATTATATTACTTTTCTGTTAGACAACGGCTAGCTTCTTAATAAGTTTGCTATTACTAACAAACCTCGAAATATGCTTTTCAAAAACGTTATATATAAGGATTTAAATAGAAGTCAGAACAGTAATAAAAGTTATTTATTTCGGTCATCCAGATTTTGAAACATTTTCTTTTCTATTTTCATTGTTGAAAAACTTATTTTAGACAGATTGACTAATTATGTGTACAGATTGGACAGACAGTGACAACGAATAATAACACTGAACCATAAATTTATTAACAAATGTCACACAAAAAGAAAAAAGAACTTGTTATTAACGACATATTTGTAAAATCAAAAGTTCTAAGAAAATCAATAAACCTAGTAATTTTACAAATTTAAGAGTGACTTAATTTTTTCAAGCTATGTTTCCCAAATTCTTAACGGGAAGGAAATTATGTAGGCATTATGCCAGGGAAGGTAATAGGATCATTGAGAAAGAAATATTGTACCCGAGAGATGGGAAAGCCATTTTTATCCAAGTGAAGTGGCATGCTAAAGCTAATTAGAATTGGACAAATAAATTATCGAGAGGGGACGCTTTGTTTGTTTATGTATGCTAAATCTTTAGCGCCCGTGTCTTCATATCATCAGAGGCTAAAGAATAAATAAGTAAATAAGATTTATGTATGCTGTCATCATCTTCTTACTCTATTCGCAATTTTATTTGGAGTCGGTGCAACAAATTTTCTCTTTCCAATCTCCTCTGATACTTGTCAATTTACTGCTTACTCCCTTTAACTGTATTCATTTTTTACACAATACATCTATAACTAGACCATGTTAAGTATATTCCGGAAATCTACAAAAGTAAATATACATACATAAATATATAAACCAATACGTGACTGCAGATCAAGAGATCTTGTTTCCTGGGTAACGCCAAAAAAGTGTTATAGAATTTTTTTAGTTATTGAAAACTAAACGTTATTTGCCCGAACTTTTAAAATTTGAGGTCGTAGTTCCTGTGTTCAGCTGGTGGCTTTACAGTTCTGCGCCAGTTTCGCATAACTGTCCAATCGGAGTATGAGAGTGAGGGAACAGAAAGTGCACCTGTGGTTACGTACACACTTGTGCACTATACTTGTACACTACACTATCCTGCATAGTTGACAGGTCTCCGCTGAGACTGTCCGCCGAAACGGGCTAGAAGTACATCAACATCATCATCACACAAAACAAACACCACGTTAAGACATACCTAAATTACTTAAAGATAATAGAAAAAAAGGATTCTTAGCTCAGCATTGCTAAACAAAGTCGCATTTTACTGAATAAAGTCATAAATATATCAATATAATCATTTTAAAAACTACACTTATGGCGTAACGGGCTACCTCACCGCTGTCTACTGCACGGTTGTCTGTTCAAATATGACATGTAAACTCTTTCTGTGATTGACAAATTGTTGTGCTGAGTCTGGTGTTCTTTACGTCCGGTTAATGTATCATATATTCGTGAAGACCCCCGCAAAACAGTCTACACATGTCGACTGTGGGAATTATCTTTTTAAAAAGAAATATAAAAAAAATAAAAATCGGTGTACAATGAACACACGACTACAATAATATACCTTACACAACCTAATAATTAAATCTTTAATAACATACGGCTGTGCGTAGAGCTAGTAATTTTTTTTATATTTCTGTAATTAAACTCAAATTCGAGTATTTTAGTTTTATTTGTACATTTGTAAGATGCTTGTGAGTTGTCATAATATGTGGTGTTTTATTTTGGTTATCTGCGTATTGCCGTATGAGATTTTATGAATATTATTTTTAAAACAGTTTACTATACCTTAGAATAACAATAATTTTTCATGTCACATTTTTTTATTTGGAAATTATACAGCAAAGCAAATTTAACAATGCAATTATTATGTTTATAAATAACCCCGACTTATTGAAACCTGCAAAAAAGTGCCGGACCACGGGTATTGCAGGGATTCGTGGCATACATACTCGTATAGCGTCAACTTACAACTGATTTGATAGTTTTCTCAGAATCACTGGTTGCAATAATGATAATTATTTATTTGATTTGATTTGATTTGATTGATTATTATTTAGTTGGAATTATGTGTATATTTTCTATGGAATACCAGAGGGAACGACGTGCGACATTTGGCTGGCATAATCGGGAGCTATACATAACTTTGTACACTATGATATAAAGTGACTGTAAATGTTAATTAAAACTCGTTCACTCACTAATTTATAAATATTAACGCTTCCATGCTAGTAAGCTATCGTGAATATGCATGAATAGTAAGTATTTAACAATTCAGTACAAAAATAGTACAGATGTTCGTTTAATGTGATAGATGTTTGTCTTTATGTCATCATCCAGACATAAACTTTGCTAACCTAAGATTCGTTATATTATGACCAATATATTTTTAGTATAATAACATAAGTACATAATGATTATGCTATCAAATGATATAATATAGAAAGAAATCAACGCAGTCAAAGCAACATTCGTTATTGTAATTTTTGTTTTCACTTCTTTTATCAACAAACATTTATCACTAAACAAACTAATTGTTTAAAGCATATATTAAAGCATACCTACTATTTTATTTCATTAGCGGTACTTTATATGACTTAAAATTAATGTTATACGTTACTCAACTTTGTAAAAATTTATCTAGACCATAACAGTCCAAATACCATAAAACCCCCGGTCAAAATGCTAAAATATGTTTTTACCAGAAGATTTCATGAAAAAAAATCTCCTAACTTTCACGTGATATGACTGCCGAGCTTGTGATAGGTACATATTATCACGCCGGGCGGCGGAGGCGCGCATACCAGCGCCTCATGCCGCCTTGTGTGTGGCCGCGGGTGGACGGAATGGGTTTTCCCCTCCATCCGCTACAATGGCCAGCCGCGAGGAGGCGACGTCCGCGTGTGCCGTACGTCGCCTAAAATAGAGAGTTTATCCGCAGATGGTGCCCGAGGTAGCGGGCAGGCGCTAGGAGGGATCTGGATGTCGTCATAGCAGCGGTTCCTGAATCCCTCCTATCTCAGGCGCAGAGTGGCACACCGTGTGGTTTTAGTCGGTCCGATTCCGACACACCACCCCGCCGTAAACCCCGGTGGGGTGACGGCCCGAGGGGGTTTCCACACGTTAAAAAAAAAAAAAAAAAAAAAAAAAAAAAAAGGTACATATTATCACACTACATTTACCTTGACGAAGCTCCACGTAGACTTGCAGAAAACCTAATTTAAACTTGTCGCATGTTAT
Source organism: Hypercompe scribonia (assembly GCA_949316085.1). Taxonomy (NCBI): domain Eukaryota; kingdom Metazoa; phylum Arthropoda; class Insecta; order Lepidoptera; family Erebidae; genus Hypercompe; species Hypercompe scribonia. The sequence goes on from OX438979.1 coordinate 16,580,622, forward strand.
AAATATTGTAGAAATCACAAGTTTCATCTGACAATTAAGTGACGTCACGAGACACGTATATTTGTGTCGAGGAAAATGTGAAAAGACTAATGAAATAAATTGTTTTTAAGAGAATTTTACTTACTATATGTCACAATATTTCAAAACAATTGAAATATCAATTAAGAGCTCTTCTTCGACAAAATCGCCACATCGCACATCACGTGACAACCTTATACAAAATAAGTTAAGCAGTTTTTTCAATACTGTTTACCGAGTTAAAGAGGTTACCGAGGTTTATCCACTTTCACCCCTGGCTGGAGGGATGTACTCAAAGAGCGACAGCAGACTTGAGAAAAGTGCCCATGGATTCCGATACTCACTAAACGTCAAGTGTCATGTCTAGTCGTTTTACTCCCTATGCTTATAAAACAACTACGTTTCAATTAACACGATAACAACCTAAACTATAGTTAATATAGTTAACCAAGTTTAAGTTTAGTTTCTCGCAGTTAAACAAGCTCTTTCCATAATATAAGTTATGAATAATCAAAGCTTCCTACACTACATACACTCGAATAAACTTTCTGCAAAATGGAAAATTAGATATATTTTGCAAGAAGTTTATGAAAGCACCTCAGGCATGTGATTGCTGTAGATAACATATTATCTCAAGTTATACTATAAATACACATTTGTCTTACGTTTATATTACATATATATACATTATATATGTTTGTAATGGCTAAATTCAAATACTATGTATCTAATTTGATCCACGCATCTTCGTTTGTGTCTCTCAAAAGGAAAAAAAAGGTTTTTGTAACAATTTTCATTGATTCATCTCCTTTATACTACAGGGCCATCTACCAAAGACACTGAACTACGCAGTAACCAACTACCGAGTAAGTACTAATCCTGTATTGCGATATAGAAATTCTCGCGCTAAGTAGCATACACACAACTTTGCAACATCAAACGTGACGGCCCACCAGGCATGATCACCTCACCTGATCGGTGGATCCTCCCTTTGTGTTGGAGGGACATGACACCTGTTCCTCCACATTAATATACATCAATTAATATTTTATTTTTCAATATTAGTCCTTAAAATAGTACACAAAATGAATCTGTATAGAACATTTCGGTGAACAACCGTGATATTTTGAGTACTCTATTTAGAAAGATGTAATTGTACCTTGTCGATCGCAAAAACTGTTATACCTTAAATTTTTAAATTATTTCAGGTAAATAACGAAACTGTTGTGGAAATGTTAATTTTCACTTTGTTAATTTGAAAAATTGAAACAAATTTAAGTATATTACTTTTTATTATTTTTATTAACATCCAGGATCAAGGTCTACTAAGAATTTTTTAAAATATACAAAAAATGTGATATTATTGTAATAGAAAAAGTAAAAAAAAACTCACTTTCAGATCATATCCTATCGCATAAAATCATGGCCATAAATAGCATCTGCTTTCAAATTAAGAAAACATACAAATCAACTGCATATACAATCGCGATAGAAGTAAATGAAATGTGTGTGTGTGAAAACTATTACTTTCACTCGATTTTGAGCGACACATTTTTATGTACTAAATATTTCACGCATGTGTGGTGGTGAATGAAAGGTCAATTTGGGTGAAAAATGCTTATTAAGTTCAATTTCAACTAGTAGTGGTACGGGAGCTAGCAACGTTTGAAAAGTAAGAATTTTAGGTCAGCTGATTTTGTGATATGTCATCCTTCTAGCACTTTCGGTTAGAGTCTGGGCTATCTGGCTGGCGGTAGCGGTTGCGTTCATTAGTGCGCATCCTACCTGTCCAGGTAAGAATCCTGGATTTTAAAAACATTTTAGAAGGCGTAATTTTTGATTTTTTGTTTTTAAATAAGTCTACCTGACATACTTTTTTTATTGCCAGACATTTTTGACATTGCTAACTATGTGCCATACGTGATTTTTTTTATTTTTTTTTTAAAAATTTCAAAGTATTTTATAATGTCTGTAATTTTAATATTATGTTATTTAAATATAACAAAACTTAAAATAAATTTGCCAGACATTAATTCGATTGTTAAGTCTTGAATTAAAATTAAAAAGTCATGAAGTATTGCAGTATGATGCTAGTAGTCCGAGAGAGACAGCTGAAGGCGCGAGAGAGATAGACAACGATAGTGGCGCGACAGGCAAGTTTGCAAGATGGCGTCAGTCTAATGTCACATGTTTGTTTTTGTTTTGATTTTAATGTTTATTTTTTAATTTGGTTACAATGGCCAGTGATAAAATAAAATGTGTTTTTTGTAAAGGACATAACGTTACCATAATACTTTTCATATAAAAGGCTGAAACAACTTGAAAAACTTTATATTAATTATTTATAATTTCCATTTAGTAATCAGAACAATTTAAATAAAAAGTGTTGTTTTTTAAATTTTAATGTAATTTTATATTCCTTTTATACTTAAATTTTTTTGAAACTTGCTCTGACTAGAATGATTATTATTATTATTTTCTTTATTTCATTATATACACATATTTATTACATTTTTAAATATATAAAAAATAAAAAAATACACATTTAAAAATATAACAAATAGTAGTAGACCACCGACATCGGGTACAGGGACCAAGACACCGGTGGTTAGGGCTCCAAAGACAGGAACTTCCTCAAGATACGGGCCGTGTCAAGGAGGACTGCCTTCTGCATCAGACCCTTGATCCAACCTTCTAACGTGAGCCTCTTAAGGTGTTGGCCGAGGCTCTTCGCTATCAATCCATGAACAGATATGATTATCGGAACAATAATCACCGAATCCACATTCCACACATCGGCAATCTCGTGAGACAGATCCAAATACTTCAATTGTTTTTCTTTTTCAACTTTCACGAGATTCTGGTCATGAGGAACGGCGATATCGACAATCATTGCGCGGCGCTCTAATCGATCTATCACCACAATATCAGGCTTATTGGCACAATAGTCCTATCTGTGATAATAGATCGATCCCAATATAACGTAGCACGACCGTTCTCGAGAACTGGGTCGGGCACATACCTGTAGTAAGGTACTTCAAAATTGACAAGTTGGTATTTAAGGGCAAGTTGTTGGTGTACGATCCTGGCTACTTGGTTGTGCCTGTGCAAATACTTACCGTTAGCAAGACGAGAACAACCAGAAATAATATGCCTAATAGATTCTCTAGGACGACGGTGGCACGCCCGACAGATGTCAACCGTACTATCTTTCAGGATATATTTCCGGTAGTTATTTGTCATGATAACTTCGTCCATAATTGCACAAACAAAACCTTCGATTTCTCCGAAGAGATCACCATACCGTAGCCAAGACGACGACGCTTTAAAGTCTATATCAGGCCCGTGTAGGGCCCGATAAAAGACTTTTAAGTACTTTTTTTAGGCGGCCAAAGAAGCGTTCCTGTAACATTTGTTTCACGCCAGATTCTGGTATTCCCAAGGACTGTGAAAAACCTAGATACATATTATTATTATTTTTTATTATATGCACAGTGAAAAGTAATTTACTTTCGTAATGGTTCTCTGTATCATTCTCGACTTATCCTGCAACTGTCTCTCTCGGACTACTAGCATCATACTGCAATACTTTTTATGACTTTTTAATTTTAATTCAAGACTTAACAATCGAATTAATGTCTGGCAAATTTATTTTAAGTTTCCTTATATTTAAATAACATAATATTAAAATTACAGACATTATAAAATACTTTGAAATTTTTTAAAAAAAATTAAAAAAATCACGTATGGCACATAGTTAGCAATGTCAAAAATGTCTGGCAATAAAAAAAGTATGTCAGGTAGACTTATTTAAAAACAAAAAATTAAAAATTACGCCTTCTAAAATGTTTTTAAAATCCAGGATTATTACCTGGACAGGTAGGATGCGCACTAATGAACGCAACCGCTACCGCCAGCCAGATAGCCCAGACTCTAACCGAAAGTGCAAGAAGGACGACATATCACAAAATCAGCTGACCTAAAATTCTTTCTCGAAAACGTTGCTAGCTCCTATACTATAGTCACGGTGATGGAATACATTAATGTTTTGCTTGTATAACTTGCATATGTGATGAGTGCATAAACGGAGTTTCATTCGAAAAACTGCATCACAGTATTCTACATTACCAACACTATCTTTATTCGATTATTTTCAAAATTGTGTATTCTAGAGTGTTGTAGTTGTAATTTAAAAAATAAACATGTTATGGTATTCACAAAAAATACGTTCAATTTAAAACTAGTTGCCTCTTTTGGATAATTTAATTCAAATTTTTGTTCCTAAAATAATATCTAATAGAAGTACCATACTGTCTAATGTCAAACAATTTTTACACTAAGTTTTTAATCACCATGACCGTTCCTGACAAACTTTAAATTTATGAAAAACTTTATATTACAATATCATATTTGATAAAAAACCATTTCAAATAATAAAGAGCCTCTATTGACATATCTCTATGACAAAACACCAATTTTGACCTACTGTTTGTAATCCATCAATTATTGCATTATTGATGAAGCTGCAACAGTATGAAATGCCAGGTATCATTTTTCATCATTAAAATTATAAGTCGACGATATCTTCATGATGAATATTTTATTTTAATTCGAAACTAATTATCTTTCTAATGGATAATTAATGTAAAATGTTACATACGAGTATTTGTCGTTGCATGTGATCTGTACAAATGTCACCTTTATTTGAACTTTGATGTAAAATTGCTTTTGTGTTAAGAAAAAGTAAGTCTCGATCATGTTTTAACTTCAAAAAGGTTTTTTTTAATAATTTTAATCCATGTGTAGTATATCTACGGCTTTGAAAAGTAACTTGCAGCATTTGCGTCCATAAATTTGTTGACAAATTTTATTTAAGATTGAGAGACACTATGTGAAGAATTCAGTCTCTTAAATAGATTTTTTATTATCTTCTATATACATATTGAAGATGATAAATGTCTGAAATGTCACAAGTGGGACACCCGATTGGAACGAAGTTCCTTTTGTTTTGAAATAAATATTACAGGAGGTATAATTAAATAAATTAACAACATTTATGAATTAAATGATAAATGAAATAAGTGAAGGAATGCTAATAAAATTGTAGTCAATGTTTAAAAATATTAAAAATGTCTAAAATTACATACACACGAACACGACAACACAATGTACGCATACACAGCAAACGCGCGCGTCGCGTGGCTTGTCGCTGTCGAGAGAGAGAGAGGGAGAGAGAGAGAACGAATAAGTCAAATCCTATACTCGACCTGCCCCCTCTTCGAGCGCTACGCACTATGGCAAAAGCATCGTGAGGATTTGCGTGACGTTCGTCTAACCTCCTTAGCCAGTGTACCGTGCGGATAAGGAACTTCATTCCAAAAAATGTGAAGTGAAGTCTATGGCGGAAGGTATGCCTCACTGAACTAGACAACCTGTGACTACGGTTAGTACAAACTAGTTAAAACTTCAGGTAGTTCGAAAAGATTTACTTAATACCTATCGCAAGAGTTTCAATTTTCGCAAAAATAACTCTATTTAAATTCAATAAAATTCATTTAGTTTTTTGATTACCAGATAACTAATTGGAGTTGTCTCTTTCTTTTTTCTAATCATCTTTTGCCTTGAAATTCTTCCCTGAATCGTTTTAATTTAATTTTTATTGTGAATAGTTTGTTCACGATTAGTCTTTAATCAAGTTACAAATATCTTTAACTCATTTTAGCATGAAATGTTATGGTCTTTACGCAATTGTTGTCGTATAATGCATGTAATACTACTGTATGGGTATTTCAAGCAAATATGACTATTTCTTTGATTATTTTCTAGAAATGGTAATTACCAATAATAAGTTATGTAATAAAAGATGTATGTCATTGTCAAAGTTTTTACCATTTATAATTAATATTTATTCTACCATACTCTTATTAACTTAAAAATATATAGCAATAACATTCTTCAGAACTACCTCAAGTGACGCTCATATCTTTTTATGGCATCCGTTTCGTTTAGGACCCATGCCAGTATTAAAGTCAATTTATAAAATTTGTTGTTCGTAAGACGATATGGTACAATATTTCTTTTTCCAAATTGACAGTCTTATTTATTGAACTTTCACCGATAAATATTTATTCGAATACCCTTAGACAATGTTACTATGAAGTTTAATAGTTTCTCGTCTAACTATAATAATATATTTTATTGTGTACCTATCTGTAATTTTTAATTGCTTTCTTATATAAGTAGACTCCAGTATCTGATGGTCGTTTGGTGGTATCGTTACTATAAGGAAGTCAAACGGATAGACTCTGTGGTACCAATTAAAACAATTTGACTGAAATTAAACACTATTCCGTCACCAGGTCCTATATCGACCTAAGATCTTTCATAAATAGGGCTAATCCATATAAAATAGGTTACAGGTTATAGATATAAACCCTAATAATGTAAGAGTGGTATTTGTGTTTAACCAAACCTATCTCTGAAAGTTCACTTTTTCGTAGTGATTTAAAAATACACCTACATATATCTGTCGACAAGCTATTCTACAATTTGACAGAAGTTTGTAACCTACATTAATGTCACATATATTTTTGACAAAATTGACGCTTCTACGAGCGTAATAGACTGGCTCGTTAATAGTAAAATTATGAAGTCACAGAAAATCTGTATTAAGTAATACACTTGTTGCTTTTCAAGAGTAAGTGAAGTTATCTAAGATCCCTAAAGTCTTGACACTCGAAGGGTGGTATTTCACAATTAGCTCTCGAGTTATCTTCGAATTTCAAGAAACACAATAGTGCTACCTGGAATAGTTAAATTCATAAGTACAATTGCTCTCTGTACTATTCTAGTAATATCTTTGTGGCATATTTTAACTCGTTACATAGTTTCAGGATAACCTTAGCCAAGACTCAAGTGTTTCGGGTAAATTCTCTTTCTACAATCGCTTACACCTCCATTCTCTTGTATTATTGGCTAATATTTTGTTTTGATCAAGTAACTTAAGAGTCGAGAGACTTGATTAAGACACTTTTGTTAGTTTCTTAATAGTATTCACGTTTGTAGAATGTCAACTTGGCTAGGGGGGCCTGATATTTTTATTTAAAAGCTTAAGCGCAATGTTATTTGACGATAGTTGATAAAAAACGGACTATTTAGCTATTCATAACCTTTTTTATAATAAACAAGCCGAAAACCCGTATAACGACTAATTTATTCATATGAATCATTGCGCAAGCACCCGCACCTTATTCCTCGGACGTTCTCGTGGATCTCCGGTCATGTTCGTCAAGTTGTTTGTTTCATGCAAATTACCAATGAGAATTGCCCTGATAAGGTTGGCTTACAATTGTTTATGCCACGACTGAGTTAATGGTGATGTTAAAACATAAGTTAAAATTACATCAATTCTCTTTGAATCTTTTTACGGCTACGAATTTTTTCTCTATGACTGACTATTTGTTATACAATAACAATATTTGGCATAAAAAGAAGGTAAAATAACAATAGAAATAAGTTTCAATAGAAAATATTGACAACGTAATATATAACGTTTAAACGTCACGTAAAAACCATGTTTTATTCGGGCAATTCTAGCAAATATCAGCAAATATTTAACAAAAGCTCAATGAAAAGCACAGCTTTGATCCTCGGACTTGTCACTCCGCTCCGTTTTACCGTCCCCTGAAGCAACAATGTTAAGTTACGGTTGTTGCAGGGGCGTCGAGTTGTACTTTTAGCGACAAATTTTCCTCTCTGCTGACGTCGCCAACACCTGAAAGTCGGTAAAAGAACACAGTCACCGACCAGCTAGAGATCCCGAGGACCACTGACTTTAAACATTGACCCCGCTATCCGAGCCCCAGTCATAATATTTTTGGGCCACAGAGCTGGAAACTAACCTTACTGCGTACTATGTTCGACTAGTTTCTTTGTTTCAGGAGTCATGAGCCAGTCGTCAAAGTATCAGCATAACCATTGTGGGATCAAGTACGAGCTATATAGCGCTGTAACCTGCTAGAAGATGTAATACTTGAAAGGATACTCTCTGACATACGGAATAGCTTAGCTATCCCTTCTTTGTCTGATGCTGTGGATTCGGCAGCAAACAGTACACTATATTTACCAATGTTAATGAACTAGTGGAGAACGAAGTTATATCCGTAAGTACCCAATAAATCAGATAAGGAGCGCTTTGAAGGACTTAACTCAGGAATACTGATATGTAAATTCTAATAACAGACTATGGCTATCCCGTCTCTCTATTTGCAATATTTCTTCTCTATTGTCATTATTTTCATAATAACGAAGATCTTAGTGATACATACTCTACGTACGTACTATACGTGTGTATGTGTAACCACAACACCATCTACTTTCATACTAAGAAAGTTTATTCATAGTAAGGTTAGGAAACGTTAGAATACCTTTCAATAACAACACAGACGTTTAATTATTGCAGTTGTAATAATTTTTTAATTAATTTAAAGTTCTAAAAATATGATAATTAGATGAAAAAATTGGCATAATTCACTTTATTAACGTTACAAATCTTACAACCATCCATCACATGTAACTAGGAGTACAGGATTTATCATTCTACTTTGTTAGAACAGGACACACCGACGGTAAGCATTGATTGAACCATGCGTCTCTACCCGCAGCGCTGAACTACTGTGCACCGTCCAAAATATCATGTTTTTGATACCTACCATCACGGCACGGCCAGCGTGCGGTCAGTAATGCGTTGGTTGACAATATTGCCGTGACGACAACGATGCAACGATTTTTTATTTTTATAATTGTTCTTATAATAATGTGTTTAGTGTTTCGGCTTTCGTACTTGTACAGGATAGGCCAAGAATTCGTTAACATTTGAATCTAACATGCCGCGTAAACAAAAACTACGTGGGGCACGAAGAGGGGTCTGGCCACTAACTCGTTTCTCGGAAATTTTGTTGCAATGGATCGCTTTACGTGGCCGCAGCGCGTTTACTGTGTGAAACAATTTTATTTAAACAACAGGTCGCTTATTACTGAGACAACCTTATTTGGCGTTGAATACTATTTACACGACTTAAATCAGTGTACGAGTGCTCCTTTAATAAAAAAATGGGTGAAGAAGTTTGAAGAGACGGGATCTAAATGTGAAGCAAACTGGAGGCCAACAGACTTCTTGGACCGAAGAGAGCGTGCAGCAAGCTGCCGCTTCTATTCGACGTAATTCAGATTTATCGACGCACAAACGTTCGATAAATTAGGCTTATCCCGCACATCATCACGCCATATTTTAAAATCACATATGAAATTAAATACGTATTAAATTCAGATAGTGCAGGAACTAAAACCCAATGATTTAAATTTTTGCAAGTCGTATGCCGAAACAATAACATTAAAAGCACAGCTTTGATCCTCGGACTTGTCACTCCGCTCCATTTTACCGTCCCCTTTTTTTTTTTTTTTTTTTTTAACGTGTGGAAACCCCCTCGGGCCGTCACCCCACCGGGGTTTACGGCGAGGCGGTGTGTCGGAATCGGACCGACTAAAACCACACGGTGTGCCACTCTGCGCTTAACATAGGAGGGATCCGGGAACCGCTGCTATTACGACATCCAGATCCCTCCTAGCGCCTGCCCGCTAAAGCGGGCACCATCTGCGGATAAACTCTCTATTTAGGCGACGTACGGCACACGCGCACGTCACCTCCTCGCGGCTGGCCACTATAGCGGATGGAGGGGAAAACCCGTCCCGTCCACCCGCGGCCACACTCAAGGCGGCATGAGGCGCTGGTATGCGCGCCTCCGCCGCCCGGCTCGCCGGCGGCGAATTGGGTCCGAGTGGAGATCGTCCTCCCGGGCCTTCTCCGCCGCCTCCTTCCGCGAAATTACGTCTTCGCAGAAGGTTGCGACCGCGGTAAAACAACTGTCGCTACCGGCCATGGAGCGTATGACGGCCGGTAGCGAGAGATCTCCTCCAATAACTGCAGTGAGGGCCCCACGCTGCGCCGCCCAGGCGGCACAAACTGCTAGCGTGTGCTGAGCCGAGTCCTCACTGCAGTCGCAGTGGTGACAGGCGGGACTCAATTCCCTCCTGACGACCGAGTGCAGATACTTCCCGAAGCAACCGTGCCCGGAAAGGACCTGCGTCAGTCGGAAGGAAAGGGTCCCGTGCTGCCGCCCTGCCCACTCGGCGATGACCGGCTGGAGAGCCTCCACGAGGGCAAAGCCAGCACGTGGAGCCTCCAAACGGGACGACCAACGAGCCATTGTGGCTCGACGAGCGGCCTCACGCCACTCGCGCACCTCTTCGGGCGGGGGCCGTATGCCGCTACCCGCCCGGAAGTCAGCCGTCCGCTGATAAACTTCGGCGAGCACTTCTGCCTCCAAATCCCACGGGGGAGTTCCGGCCAAGGCGCACGCCGCCTCCGTCGATACGGTTCGGTAACCGCGTATGGCTCTAACCGCCAATATCCTCTGAGGGCGCCAGAGGCGAGCCCTATTCTGGGCGGTCAGAGCCGCCACCCACACCGGTGCACCATACAGCGCCATTGACCGGACAACCCCCGTGTATAGCCGTCTCGTCGCGACGCTGGCTCCACCCAAATTCGGCAAAAGTCGCCCAAGGGCAGAAGCAGCGCCGACCAGCTTTGGAGAAAGCTGTCGGAAGTGCTCGTCGAAGAGCCACCTGCCGTCGAGGATCAGGCCCAGATATTTCATCTGGGCCTGAACCGGTACGAGGACCGAATTGACTACGATAGAGGCGCCGGGTGGTGGACCACGACGGGGCCCATGGAACAAAAGGGCCTCCGTCTTATCTAGGGCCACTCGTAAACCCAGCGCCTCAATGCGCCCGACCACCAAAGAGACTCCCACGGTGGCCAGGCACGCCGCCTCTTAAAAGTTCGCCCCCCGGGCCGTGACCAATGTGTCATCGGCGTAACAAATTACGCCCAGCCCGGGGGGAAGACGACCTCGAAGGGCCCAGTCGTATCCCATATTCCACAAGAGTGGTCCGAGGGCAGACCCCTGTGGAACACCGCACGACATGGGCCGCCGCCTCAGAATGCCATCTCGGTCCTCGTACATGACGGTACGCTCCCTAAGATAGTCTGCCACAAGCCGCCTCAGGTACTCTGGCACCCTGTGGTAGTGGAGTGCTTCCCTGATGCAGCTAAATGGCAGACTATTAAATGCGTTGGCGATGTCCAACGACACCGCCAACAGCACACCGCCACAGCTCACCGCCTCTTCGGTCACGGCCCTCAGGCGCAACACAGCATCGACTGTCGAACGCCCGGCTCGAAACCCGTATTGGGCGTCCAACAGATCGGGGCCCACCTCGCAGAGGTGCCGGACGATGCGGGCAGAGAGTATCCTCTCAAACAATTTACCCGCCTCGTCCAGCAACACGATGGGCCTATAGGCCGCGACCGAATCGGCCGGCCGTCCCGGTTTCCGTAGTAGGACCAGCTTCCCGCTCTTCCAACCCTCAGGAAAGCGCCCGGACGCCAAGCTGGCGTTTAGGACTTCCCCGAGGCAATCCGACATGTGGTCGAGGGTTCGTGCCAGCACTCGAGCAGGTATCCCATCTGGCCCAGGGGCGGTGTTCTTAGAGCGAATCCGTAGAACGACCGCCCCTATCTCCGATTCCCTGACGGGCGGAACATTATCCTCGTTCCGTCCCCCGTCGTCTTCGACCATGAAGGCCATCGACGGGGGTGTGTGCTCCGCCCGCTGCGGGAAAAGACCCTCGACCACTTCCCGCAGGAAGCTGGGCTGAAGTGTCTCTGTAAGGGGGGGGCCCGACGTGCGGAGCTTTTGTCGCACCGCACGATAAGGGCGACCCCAGGGGTCACGATCGAGACCCTCCAGCATCTCCTTCCTCTTCAGTTCTTTGGCGCGGCTAATGGCCAGCTTCAGAGTTTTCCGCGCCTCTCGGTACTCCTCATGAAGCTGGTCCTCCTCGCCGTCTACGCGGTGTCGCCGCCGACTACGGGTGTAGGACCTCCGGGCACGAGTACAGGCCGCGCGGAGGTCGGCCAACTCCTGGGACCACCAGTAAACCTCCTTCCGGGGAGGCCGACAACCTCGGATGCGGGGCATGGCCGCATCGCATATCTGCGTAATCGCATCGCGGAAACGACCAGCCCCCATGTCGACCTCCTCGGTCGGAGCCTGCGGAGACAGCCAGGAGTAAATAATGGCTGCCTCCTCTAGTAGGTCCCTATTCAGTTTGGCTACAGCCCACCGCGGCAAGCGAGAAGAACGCCGCGCCGCGTGACCCCTACTGGGGTCCTGGGTCCGGGAGAGCTCAAATCGAATGTAGAGGTGATCCGAGAGCGTCTCAACCTCTTCCAGGACACACCAGTTCCTTACTCGTGCGGCGAGGGCAGGGGTAGCGAACGAAAGGTCCACTATCGACCCTCCCTGCTGTCGCACGCACGTGTTGGCGGAGCCCCTGTTCAATAAACAGAGGCCCACCGAGGCCGCCCACTCCTCTACGGCCTCGCCCCTGGCGTCCGTCCTGGGGGAACCCCACGCAATGGACTTCGCGTTGAAGTCCCCCAGCACTAAGACGTGCCCAGACGTTAGACGCCGCATCGAGGTTTCCAAGTTGTTAAGGAAAACCTCGAAGTCGCTCAAACTCCGGTTGGGGGAGAAGTAAACACCATATACGGTGATCCCCCCCCACTCAGCAGCAACATATCCAGTACCCTTGTCTCTTAGCGACAAGGGCGGGGAATGAGCCGCCGTGGAGTCGACGACTGCCACGGAACCGTCCCGGTCACCCAACCAGTTTGGACGGGGAGGAACGTAATAGGGTTCCGCGGCTACGGCAGAACCGTTTACCGTTTTACCGTCCCCTGAAGCAATAATGTTAAGCTACGGTTGTTGCAGGGGCGTCGAGTTGTACTTTTAGCGACAAATTTTCCTCTCTGCTGACGTCGCCAACACCTGAAAGTCGGTAAAAGAACACAGTCACCGACCAGCTAGAGATCCCGAGGACCACTGACTTTAAACATTGACCCCGCTATCCGAGCCCCAGTCATAATATTTTTGGGCCACAGAGCTGGAAACTAACCTTACTGCGTACTATGTTCGACTAGTTTCTTTGTTTCAGGAGCCATGAGCCAGCCGTCAAAGTATCAGCATAACCATTGTGGGATCAAGTACGAGCTATATAGCGCAGTAACCTGCTAGAAGATGTAGTACTTGAAAGGATACTCTCTGACATACGGAATAGCTTAGCTATCCCTTCTTCGTCTAATGCTGTGGATTTGCCAGCAAATAGCACACTACATTTACCAATGTTAATGAACTAGTGGAGAACGAAGTTATATCCCTAAGTACTCAATATAATAATTGGATAAGGAGCGCTACGAAGGACGTGACTCAGGAGTACTGATATGTAAATTCTAATAACAGACTATGGCTATCCCGTCTCTCTATTTGCAATATTTCTTCTCTATTGTCATTATTTTCATAATAACGAAGATCTTAGTGATACATACTCTACGTACGTACTATACGTGTGTATGTGTAATCACAACACCATCCACTTTCAAACTAAGAAAGTTAAGGCATAGCAAGGCTAGGAAACGTTAGAACACGTTTCAATAACAGCACAGACATTATTTTTTGAGAAGAATTTAAATTTTTAGCTAAGTTCTAAAAATATTATAATAAGATGATAAAATTGGAATAATTCACTTTAGTAACGGTGTAAATCTTACAATCATCCATCACATGTAACTAGGAGTACAGGATTTACCGTTCTACTTTGCTAAAACAGAACACACTATTTAATTTGTAAGAAACAGCCGACCGAAAGCATTGATCGAACCATGCGTCTCTATCCGCACCGCTAAACCGCTGTGCACCGTTCAAAATATCATGTTTTTGATTCATACCATTACAACATGGCTAGCGTGCGGTCATTGATGAGTTGGCTGACAATATTTTCGTGACCACAACGATGTAACAATTTTTAGTTTTTCTAATTGTTATTATAATAATGTCTTTAGTGTTTTGGCTTTGATATAGATGTACTACATCCATATAGTCGTATGTCGGAACAATGTTACAACGATTCAGTAATTTTGACAACATTTTATTTTCTAACGAAGCTCATTATCACTTCAACGGACACGTAAACAAATAGAATTACGAGTATTGGAATAGTAAAAATCTCAAAGCTAAATACGAGAAGCCACTTCATTCTCCCAAGGGATGGGCTGCAATTTCAGCAAAAGGAATCACTTGACCCTACTTTTTCTAAGATTCTCGTGGCCGTTCAGTTATTGTTAATTCTGCTAAATATGTGCAAATGTTACGGGAGTTTTTGGGACCGATGCTACTGGAATTTGCCAGCTACAGTCGTAACACATGGTTTTAACAAAATGGAGCCACTTGTCACACATCCGATGAGTCCCCGCCGGTGGTTAAAGACATGTTTCCGGAAAAGCTGATTGCCAGACGAGACGACATTCTATGACCCGAAGAGGTCTAGATCTATCTTCGGCTGATTTCTTTTTATGGAATTATTTGAAGAATCGTATCTACACCGATAAACCAAATACACTACGTCAACTAAAAGAAAAAATCGGTGAACTCACGGTCTCTTTGTCGATGAGTAATTGAAAATTTCAGTGCTCGCTTAGAAGAGTGCAAACGTCGAAACGGTGGTCAATTTGCATAGACGCATTTGCATTTGTATTTTTTTAAAAATAAATCCAACTAATTAGCTTTCTTGTAAATATTTATTTTATAATAAATCAAGTGATTTTTTATATGGTATTTTTAGATGTTAACTAATTTGTAGCCCATCTGTATAAAAATATGAATCAAATTTTGCAAAGGAAATATATTTTTTTGAAAAAAATCAAAACTAAAATTTTTTTTTTTGTCAATTAGATCTTTCTATATATTTTTAGTAGCACTTAATCGATTTGTGAAATGTGCACCGAATAATTTAATTGTTAAGTAAGAAAATACTTGTGAAACTATGAGAATCAATTACTTACTACGTAAATAAACTGAATAAGAGACTTGACGATCTCAAAACTTATGTAAAACAATCAATTGTTTCAAAACTTTACATAGTTAACAAACTTACAGTTCTTGCTTTGAACATTGATGCCAATATAGCAAAATTAACGAACACAAAACATTCACGACTGCCGACTGTCCACGAAACTTTCACTGCTGTTTGTAACATCAGATATCAAAATTAATTAAACTTTTAATTACTTTAAAATAATTTTGCTTAATTTAACAATTTGGGGCACTTAAACTTCTAACTTAGAGAAATATTGCTGGAAACAAATTCGAAATTCGCATAATAGTCACTCGAACTAAGGTGTGATTTATCAAATCATTTTCACCATCTGAACAGGAAAGGATTCGAATGACTTTCGCTTAATTATTTTATCACTACTATAGAAGCAAGCGTTATATAATCAAATAAAATTATTAAATATATTGATATCTGGTCATATAATTTTAATAGTTAAATTTTTATTACCTTACCGTGGACCTCCTATAGGCTTGTTTCCTATGATGTGAGTGGCCAATGACAGTTGCTAAAGTTTTTATAAACTACCACGTGTGTCTATGCTTACATTTTACTATCTTTAAAATATAGCTTGATCTCTGTGGCAGATTGCTATGAAACCGACGAAGTAACTTTGAACATGTGATTTTATTTGTAAGAATTTTATCACAAATGAAGTGTAAGGCATATATATAGTATCTCATAAACTCTTAAATTACAGTAATGACAACTGTCACAGAGATCAAGGTATAATATATTTATATGTTTATATACATGCAATACATAATATAGGGTGGGCCAAGAATTCGTTAACATTTGAATCTAACATCCCACGCAAACATGTAACGGGAGTTCTTAGGAGCAATGCTACTGGAATTTGCTGGCTAGAATTGTAACACATGGTTTCAACAAGAGAGAGACATTTATCACACGTCCAATAAGTCCCTGCCGGTGGTCAAAAACATGTTTCCGAAAAAACTGATTCCCAGACGAGGTGACAATCCATGGCCACCCAGTAGTCCAGATCTATCGAAGAAATATCATATAAAGAAATCTTCTTTTTATTAGATTATTTGAAGTGTCGTGTCTACATCAATGAACCAAATACACTAAGTAAATTAAAAGAAAAAATCAGTAAAGAGATGTCAGCGATCTCGTGGTCTCTTTGCCGACGAGTATTCGGTAATTTCGGTGCTCGCTTAGAAGAGTGCAAAAGTCGAAACGGAGGTCATTAACATAGACGATGTAATTTTTTAAAAATAAATTCCAACTAATTATCTTTCTTGGAAATAAACAATTTTTATAACATTTAAAACGATTTTTATACGATTTTTTCAAATATTAACCAATTTGTGGCCCACCTTATTTAAGTTCTATAAGGGGAGAGTATAAAATTAAGGTAAATCGTGTAAAGTTTTTATAAAATGTTACTGCAACAGAAATTTGAAAGTGTGCCGAGTTCTTGCCATCTTGATTCCGAAAGGGAGCGCGTTCCATAACAGGATTAATTAATTGTACTAAGAAAATAGAATGTACGAAGTCAAGACGGTAAGTTGCAAAATCATGAAGTAATTTGTTTGAAGGATTATAGCGTGGTTTACACCTAAGTATTGTAGTTAACAAGTTAAGTACTAAGGAGAATTTGAATAAGAAAGTAAATAATAAAGTTAATTAGTTAATGCTCATAGCTGTCTACGTTGGATTTGGAACCATTTCAAACGCAAACACGTCATCATATTAGCATAAATTGAATGCGAAAAGAATGCTTTGTTAAAAAGACGGTAAAGTTTGTGGAGCAGATCTACATTCAGGTCAAAGTAGCACATATCGCTATAGTCAATTTTAAGGCACATTAAATTTTGAATGTGCATTGCCTTAGCTTCCGATGGAAGGAAGTTCTTAAGCCTATGAGGGGCCCGTACCAAGCCTGTGATTTTCTGGTACAAGGATGGGGCTTGCTTTCGAAAGCTACGAGTTGTATTAATATACTGTGAGGTTCCTCTAATCAGGTGTGGTGATCAAGCCGCGGTCCAACTGTTGATGTTAGACAATTGTATATATGTTAATATACGTGAGAATTTCTATATCACCATACAGGATTACCAAGTATATTGGACTAGTAGGTCCCTGTTTAGTTTGGCAACAACCCATCGCAGAAAGCGAGAATATCATTAAAATCAAAATATCACTAATAAATCAAAAGAATGTCATTAATATCAATAAATATAAAGGCGATCCGAGAGCCTCTCAACCTCTTCCAGGACACGTCAATTCCTTACTCGTGCAGCGAGGGCAGGGGTAGCGAACGAAAAGTCCACTATCGACCCCCTTTGCTGTCCCACGTACGTGTTGTTAAAACCTCTATTTAGTAAACAGAGCCCCACCGTGGCCGCCTTTTCTTTTAGGCTGACATAAGACCTAGGTTAATCGTTGAGAAAACTATTAAAATCTAGTTTCAGGGAGGTTGACCAAATTTTATAATTCATGTTTTAATATATTTAAAAAGTCTACTTAAAACAGTTTTAAAATTATCTAAATCATAAATCTACAGTTTTCTTAAAATTAGGATAAATATACATTTCAAATATAAAATACTTTGATACTTTTAAAATTATGTTTATTATTTTACAAGCATATTAATTGGTATAACAGACGAATACAAACGAATAGCACACGTAGTATACTCTATTTTGCAAAACAGTACGTGGCAAGAATACACACGGGTCTATAAATTAAACTGAGAATGAAAAGGTTTTCTGAATAAAATGAAATAAATTATTTAATTTCAGCAGATGTAAATAAACGAAGACACGAAAGACTTTTGTCACTTTTGGTATTTGGTTTCAGCTAGTTTAATATTATTTTGTATTTAGTTTTTAACAGGTATATAACAGGTAATTTGTATTTGTATTTCACAAAAATATATACATACACACAAAAATATATACATTTAAAGAGAAATGTTTCGCAGTTCTTATTTATTTTAACAACAGTAATAAGTTGATAATATTTTGAATAAGTGTTATACATTAATTACTATTATTTATCTGTTCAACATCATTCTGTCAATAAAAGTATTAGGTTTAAGCGGATAAGACTGAGGGTTTTGCCTTTGTGCCTCCAGAGCCCTCCAGTTGATTAGCCAAAACGGTTGTTGATCTATGGGCAGTTTACTCATTCTTCTTACTAATTCTGCATCGCCTAGAGCTTCGACTGGAAGCCTTATTGTTGTGGTGGAGACGTTATCATCACCAAACCTGTAAAAAGGTATTCTGGCGTGTATTTTTGCTTTACGTAAATAATTTGCTTAATAAAGTGCGATCGAGACGGAAATAGCAAATGAGTCATTGAAAATGAAATAAAATTGTCAAAAGACCTGGGTATCTGGGTGAAATTTGCCTCTAATATGAAGCCATTTAAAAATAGTTATGTATGGCTCTATTAAGTTTAAAATCTCAATTATTACACCATAACAGTCTATTGCTGAGCATAAGCCTCTCTTTAGCAAAAACTGACATCTTAGGATTTGTTTCGAGATTTCTTTCTCTTTGTAGTGATTTTGTTCCGCGTAGTTTGGTCCCTTAGTCGTCTATTACGACACCTAGGTGATAAAAGGGGATGGGGATGCTCTGTATTCTAAATTCGCAATTAAAACTATATTAATCATAAGCGGGCATGTATTGTCATATCCTAAAGAAAATTGTAAACAGAAATATATCAATTAATAATAATTACATTTATATAAGAATATCATATCTGTGTAAATTGATTAGCTTTTTCTCATATATGTAATATGAAGAAAAAGAGATTTTTTGCTCGACCTCGCAAATCAGTAATCGGTTTGCTACTAGTGCTTTATTTACATTGTGGTTGAATCATTTGAAACTATTATATTATATGAATGAATAATACACAAAGCTCGAATAAAATATTGGAAAAAATGTTAGGAAACGAAGCTCATTGATGTAAAGGTGACAGTTGTCGTGGTAAGCGTGTGAACCTTACACTGCCACGATGACTGACAATTATGACCGCAAGCGGGACGTGAAAAAGCATCTCACTAGGCTGCCATAGGGGTCACCATACTGAATTTCCTGTATTGACAATGAGTATTGTGACCACAACTGTTGAATTCTATTCATGCTTTCCATCAGGTAGAGTAGAACCACAACAACGAGTTCTTAAAAGAAAAGGTTCTATGTATCTAACTACAATAAATCTAAATCTAATAATATATTACAGTATCTGTTAATTACCTGTCTGCTAACGTAGCTGCAGTAGTGCGTACTAGAACCGGGTACCCAATGGGTCGCTTCCCAGCGTAAGGTGCACGTTGCGCCATGCAGCTCATGACGGCAACTGATAATATGATGATGACCTTCATATTGCAAATCTGAAATTGAGAAAATATTTTCTATATATTTTATATGTGTAATTTTTGTGAATTTCTGACAGACTCTGATATCTTGATTTGAATCTAATAGCTCTACTTCAGTCACATATGTGTGAAAGTTTATCAAGCTTAAGGGACTTATATCCAGGATAATACTCTTATACTTCTCAAACGTTCACAGTAATTTAAAGGCACTATTTCCTCAAACAATTTAGGACTACGATTTTTTCTCATTTCTTATTTCCTTATTTATTAGATAGAAATAATATTCACGTACAAGCATATTTTCCATAACTTCCATGTACGGTAGCTGGTAAAAAAGAAAATATTTACTAATCTAATTATATAGGTGCCCTAAGTGATTATCTATAACAATAACTGAACAACTATTATATTAATTACATATTATGAATGCTGATAATGGTGTTACACAAAGAAGAATCTGTTTAATACAATATTTTATAGTTCAGTACATTATCTTAGTCGAGAAATTCACATCAGCACATCAACAGCCTTTATCAGTCCGCTACTGGACATAGGCGTCTTCTTAGCAAGGAGGTTTGGTGCTACTATAGTACGCTGGCCAGACCGATTGGTATAGGATTTGTTTTAAACTTTACTTCTCTTCGCAGTGCTGTTGTCACCTTAGTCACCTCTTACGACTCCCACGGGATGAATACTGGTGGTAATCCTCCATATTCTTAATCCATCACCACACGTCAATCTCTTAATGTCACAACACAATTTCTTGGTTTCAAAATCAAACTTTACCGATCTCAAATACACGATATTCAAATATCCCACAAATAACTGTGCAATTACAATTGCTTAACTATTATTGAAATGTTTTCTTATACATTACACTATTTTACGCGTAGATTTAGTTATCACAATAGTCTGTTGTATACAATAGAATCACAGAACTGATAGCTGAGCTAACATTCGGCCCGAGATTACGATGTCAAGTAATTACTACGAAAATATTCTAAGTTCATTTAGATAAAGATTCTTTATATTATAGAGATAAAAAGTACCATTATGAATTAAGATTTACACTATTTTTAAAGATATACGAAATACACTTTATACTTAATTTGTAGGTAGTAGAATATTTCCTTCTAATAGTGACCCTTCTCACAATAAAAGATCATATAATATGGTAATTCTTTAGTAATGAAATAGGTATAACAGCATTATTCCATACATTTTATTTTTAATTTTATTTATTTTTTAATATATTAAAATCATTCAAGTCCAACAACAAATCCAACAACCATATAAAGAATGCAAGATATTACTTACAGTTAAGTGAAGAACAACACAATAACAAAAAAAAACAAAAGTTAACAGCACTTCTTTGTAGAACAATGGCTTATCTATTTATATGTTCACGTTACAACAATAAATAAACTTATGACCGCAAAGATTTCACTCATTTTATATATAACTTAACAAAACGATCGCGAGTTAAAAAGAAAGAGATATGAAATGACAACACCTATAAGCGCGACAGTGATGACAAAAACAAAACCGGTCCACGGCACACTATGACGTAGGGCCTAGTGCATTATCATTTATTTATTTCGGGTTTACCCACTTAGGTACTTAATTTCTTTAACTATGGAAATATGTGACGTATTGGGTGATTTGTCAATATTAATTTTCTAGAAATCACTTTACTTAAGAAACAGGTACTTAATGAATTAGTTGTAAAATGATATTCATTAGAGATATTTAACTACGTTTACATGGGAACTATTAATGAATAACAGGTTAATAATAACTTGATATTAACGACAAAACTTGAAATGTAATCAAATGGGGAATGTGAATCGTATTTTTTTAATTTTATTAATAGGCACTTTTTTATACAAATATATTTTGTTAAGAGTTCTTAGATTTATCTTAGCTGAATGTATTGACGAGTATTATTCAGAAGGTGAAAAACTACGATATTCTTGACATCTGAGAGATTTAGGTTATTTTTTAGGTTTTTTATGTATTCACATCAATAGTAAATTGGCTATATGGATTTCTATAGTGTTTGTTTCAAATTTTCCTTCTCTTTGCAGTAATGTTGTCCTGCTTAGTTTTCTCCTTTAGTCATCTCTTACGACATCCTTGGGATGAAATTCCGTATTCTTAGTCCGTCACGTCACGGATGCATAGATGGACCTTAACACATTATAGGGCTTTAATGATCATAGATCTCGCAAGCCTGTCTGTTCTTAAAGTAGTGAGAACCTGTACTATACTCGTAGTGACCAGACTGTTGATAAACATATTTATATAGCATTTAATACTTTTCAAAATGTAGATGTATACATGTAAATTCGTTACACCTAGATACAGAATAAATAATTTTTACGCATTTATCATCATTATTTGTCTCGCATAGGAATCGAACCCATGACCACTAGCTTAGTGTTAATGGTTTACTAATTACTATATAACAAGTTCGTCAAATAAATCCAAACTGGGTGTAATTTATCTATAACATGTAGTGCGTATATTGGCAGTCTGGTTATCATAGCACAAGTTCTGCCGGATTTAAAATCAAATAACTGTGTGTAAGAGATATAAAGTTATTTATTTAAACTCACTCTCATCATCATGTAAATAGATACAATGTATATACTGTGTCCGTGTGATGACGGACGAATACATAGTGTTACCATTCCTATTCATCCCGTGCGTGTCGTAAGAGGCGACTAAGGGAAAAAAACTATTTTGGAAAATATCAAAATAAAGAGAAGGAAAACTTGAAACAAACCCCTTTTTTTTTTAATGTGTGGAAACCCCCTCGAGCCGAGGGGGTTTCCACACGTTAACCGTTTCGAGGAGTTTACGGAAAGGTGGTGTGTCGGAATCGGACCGACTAAAACCACACGGTGTGCCACTCTGCGCCTGAGATAGGAGGGTTCCGGGAACCGCTGCTATTACGACATCCAGATCCCTCTTAGCGCCTGCCTGCTACCTCGGGCACCATCTGCGGATAAACTCTCTATTTTAAACGACGTACGGCACACGCGGACGTCGCCTCCTCGCGGCTGGCCATTGTAGCGGATGGAGGGGAAAACCCGTCCCGTCCACCCGCGGCCACACTCAAGGCGGCATGAGGCGCTGGTATGCGCGCCTTCCGCGAAATTACGTCTTTGCAGAAGGTTGCGACCGCGGTAAAACAGCTGTCGCTACCGGCCATGGAGCGTATGACTGCCGGTAGGGAGAGATCTCCTCCAATAACTGTAGTGAGGACCCCACGCTGCGCCACCCAGGCGGTACAAACCGCTAGCGTGTGCTGAGCCGAGTCCTCGCTGCAGTCGGTTGAAACAAACCCTATTCCAACCCATCTGGTTAGCGTGGTATAGTAGGCCAAAACCTCCTTGCTAAGGAGAGGCCTATGTCCAGCAGGGGACTGTAAAAAAATACGATCTATTTAATGATTACAAAATATAAGAAGAATCAGCAATAAGAAGAAAATTAACGTCTTCTACCAAAATGTGTACGTGAATATCCCCTCTTATAAAAGTTTACTTTTTAAAAACTTTACACAGGTTTTAGAAAAACGATAATTAATCTATGGTCGTAATGACAGTTCTTAGCTCTGTGCTTTGGTTTTTCTAAATGCTGATAAAAAGATGAACTTTTAATAGTGTTTAGATTTACAATGTTTAAGTAAATAGTGATACAGATAAATATTTAATTTATAATCTGTCTCATATCGTAATTTGTTTTGAATCCACTTAAATAAAAAACGAATTATCTCATTTGTCAGATTTGAAACGTTTCATTAGAAACTTTTATAATGAAAAAATAAATAAACATTTCTAGTATATTGTTTTATCCACATCAAACAAATTCGTGGTATTCTGTTAAACTAGAATTATTTTATTCAGTAATTTGAAATTTACTTGCCTGGTAAAAATTCAAAATTTACTTTTATGACCCTATGCATGTATGGAAGGTTTTTCTAAAGGAAGTCCTTTTATCATTGTCCATCACAATTAAATGATAAGAAAAGGGAAATCATACAAAAATATGGTAATTTCATAAAAGATAAATCTTTAAAATTTACTTTAAATTTTCCGCAAGGCGTTGGCGATAGGTTTATTTCCTATGACGTGGGAATACCAACGAGTTAGTAAAGCGTATGTGAAATACCATGTATGTTTATGCTTAAACTTAAATATAGCTTGATCTGAACAAGCGGTTTTATTTTGTGCTAGCTGCGCCCTGTGGTACTACCCGTGGTTTATGTTGCAGTTGAATTGGATTGTTCATTATTTCGTTGGTTTTCATTTTACCCTATTTCTTTTTCTTAAAATCTAAGTAGCCTAATTATTCCTTATAATATAAGCTGACTGCCAGTGAAATCCCTTTAAAATCGATCTAACCGTTTCAGAGATTCAACGGAACAAGTAGATAGGTAAAATTTAAAAAATAGATTTTTATGTAAGTACTGTATACACTTTTATATATATTTAGTGTAAAGCTGTTAATTTGAAATTACAAACAGACACTTCAATTTTATTTTTGCGTGCCAGTGTGCCAGTGCCAGCCACAAATGAAGTGCCATACATTACAAATAGAAGTTCACAACTAAAATGTACCTTGTAAATGACACTATTGACAACTGTTACAGAAATCAAGTTATTAAAGATTATTATTATTATTGCTATAGATAATATAAATAATTGAATAGATGATTAACCGGGTGGTTGGTGATGACTGTCATTTGTGGTCACCTGCAACACAAGAGTCAAAGACTAGATGCGGAAACTATTCTCTATTGGATAATGATTACTAGTGTCAAGCCCGTATTTTAAAACGTGTCTTAGACCTGAATCTAATCTTAAAACTAATTTTAAGTATAGATTTTATTATCAAATGTCACTTAAAACGAGATTCACAGCTTCATAATGAAGTGAGTGATAGCTTACTTCTGAACTATGTTCAGGTTAATATCAGGAATGTATTTTGATACGTACCTCAGGCAAGCAAAGATCACTTGTTTACCTGAGACATGTTAAAGATATTCTCAAGTGACGATTTCCAAGGTCTTTTAGGTAAAATAAATGTGTTTTACGATGATTTATTTCTGAATAACTAGGAAAGGCTTACCATACATATGTACGTTACTTTGTTACAAAAGAATTACAGGTAGTAGAGCCACGCTGATTTCAGCTAGAACGGGCCGGCTCATCCGGGGCAGTACTACCCTCCCACAGGAAACCAACCTAAAGTGCTCCTGTCGTGTTTCATTGGTCAGTGCGAGGCCGGGGGCCCATTGGTGCAAGGGTGACAGTTGTCGTAGTAAGTGTGTGCAGTACAATGCAACGATGATTGTCATGCCTTCTACGTCCCCGAGCGAGGCGTGATAAAGCATCTTACTAGGCCGCCATAGTGTGGGTCACCATACTGCATTGTCAGCATTCGCAATGAGTATGGTGACTACAACTTTTGGATTCTATTCATGCTTTCTATCAAGCAGAGTAGAGTCACGCTTTTAAAATAATAAAAAAAAATTACTTAACACACATATTTTAAATCAGGCTAATTAACCTTAATTGATATTCAATTCATATAAATGCAAATTCAACTATTTGTTTTAATTATAATCACCACAACCTTTTAATTTATGACAAAAGTTTATCATTATTTTAAAAATATGAAAACAAAACCATAGTTTGACAATTTAACATTCCAAGTGTCAATAACAATTTAAACGTTCCATTTTAGCTAACATCTAATAATTTTTATTTTATTATTTATTATATTTCATTTTGGACGAGCTGGTTCTCGTGTCTAGGTAATAATGTATTATATATAAATATATCAAAGACATTATGTTTGTAAGATATATATTTTTAATATAAGTCGCTGCGTGAAATGAAGTGAAAAGGCGGTAACTTAATTAAAAACAGACTGTAAGTTGAAATCAGTTATTGAGACGAGTTTCAGCTGAGTGACACTTAAATGCATTCTATGATGATAAGAATGACAATTAAGTTTTTATTTAAACTTAAAACGGATTTCAGGTTATCAGAGTTCAATGGATACTTGAGACGCCTTTTAAAATACACACTTTAATCTCGTATTGATTAGAGATCACCAATTAGTTCCATTGTCCGTTATTAAACTTGGGGCAATGACAAGAAGAAACTTTTACTACAAATCCGATGACATGAGGACTGTTCAACAAGACACAAAATTTATTATGTAATAATAATTTGAAGACCAACCTAAAGCGCCAACATCCGTGTTGCCGTGTGTCGTTGGTGAGTGTGAGACCGGAGGCCCATTTATGCAGTGGTGACAATTATCGTGGTAACTGTGTAAGCCTTACACTGACACGATGACTGTCATGCCTTTTACGTCCCCAAACGGGGTGTGAAAAAGTATCTCACAAGGCCGCCATAGTGTGGGTCACCATACTGCATTATCTGCATTTGCAATGAGTATAGTGACCACAACTCTTGGATTCTATTCATGCTTTCCATCAGGCAAAGTAGAGTCACTTTGGCAGGCTCATAATATAGAAAAAAAAATATAATAAACCGACAATCATTTAATATGAAAAAACCTAACTGCAGCTTAAATATTTAGGTTTGAAAAAGAAAATACTATTTTCACGCCGTTGGGCCTTTCGTATTTTAATAATTACCTGCACAATTTGGTAAATATTTTACTTAAACCTGATCAGCTTCTCCCCTGGTCAAATCTAGCGGATGATTCGCCAAACACCTCTTCGTAAAGCGCCCGGTCCCGACCGGTTGACCAATGAAGCCTTGCGTCATCTACTTCGACGAGCAATCGCGACGCTCATGCGTCTTTTCAACGGTACCCTTCACACCGGATACTTTCCCAAAACGTGGCGACTCGACAGAGTTATCATGCTGCCCAAACCGGGGAACAACATGCTCCTACCGGGAAGCTACCGCCCTATCATGCTCCTCTCGGTGACGTCGAAGTTAGATATCGCGAATGCGCGCACAAGCGCGAGCGAATCGTGGCAAATTCACTTTACTTTATTTCCTTCTTATCTGTTCTCACACAAATTTGTATTGTATTTTTGACATAAGCATACACTTATTTTTTGTTTATAGTGGTGCGTGGTGCTTACCTATAAGTAATTGTAACACTATGTCATCTCATACTTTTATAAAATGTCTTTTAACCATGAAACAGTATATACAATTGTTGGTGAGCCAAATAAATAATAAAAAAAAGCTTTTCTTGATATGGAGAAGGCGTTCGATCACGTCTGGTACGCCGGCCTGCTGTACTGACCTGATGCTGGCTGACGGGCGCTTCTCGCGCCCCACCTCTCGGAGTTCGACCTCGCTAAGCACAAGTCACCACACTGGACAAGACCGGTGCGTAGCAAGTTGGTCAGTAACTAACAGGTAAGCTCCTTTATGGAGCCTACCCACAAAAGATCGACCTCGTTAGTTGCTCTTCCCCCACTGGATTGACAACTCGGATATACCAACAGACCCAAGGGCCAAACCCAGTGACCCATCTGTACTTGCAGGCGGTACGGAGTACCACTTAGACAGGCCGTAGACTTGGAAAAGTTGCCCCGAGACTTTGGCTGGGGTCTACGAGAAGAACCACGAGAGACTCAAACCTAGTAATTAAAAATGATTGTTGATCTCATTGTCAAGTGATTTATCACAAAATTGGTAATGAACTCTGTTACTAAGGAAATTAACACATTTATCAATTACACGTGGGTTATTTTTAAATATTTTAACATTTTAAGGAAGGTTTTGAAGATTATATAATATTTCTACAATATGGTAGGACAGCTATAGAAATTATAATTCTTCATGCGCTTATAATTATCATAGAAAATAATAAACAAAGAAATGTTGTAATTTTTCTATTAAAACCATGAAAATTATAATAATAACTGCAGTAAACAAAGAAATAATACAATGTTTGCAATATTTGATACGATAACTAATCCCAGTTAACTAAAGATTCGATTTCTTAAACCCCTCGAGTATCCTTTGTGAATTTTAATAAGTATGAAAAAAGAAAAAGCATTCCTTATCTTGGTTTGTGTCTTATCTTGTGCTTACCGCTTTTGTACTTACATGTGTGTGCACCCATCGCTCGTGGGGTCCATGAAATGTTTTTAGATAGGTTTATTGAGCAGTTTGTGACTTATTATTATATATTATTATCTAAAACCAAAGGTAAAGTGTTCAGTAAAATTTAGTCCAAAAAAATTACTAAAGAGATTAAATCAAGTAAAGAATAAAAATGATGGTAAAATATTGAATTATCGACGCCCGCATGTTGTGGTATTTTAACCTATTACTAATTACAGTTCAAATAATTTTATTAATTGTGCTCTTTGGTATTAAATATCCAAATTTCTATATGTATTAATACTTTATTACATTCCTTACTGGAAATGAATAGATGATATTTCCTTCAATTTTGTGTGGCTTAACAGCATTTAAAAGAAACATAGATAAAGTACAAAATATTCATTAAACTATTACTGTAGTAAATTGGAGATTTGTTTCTAATAATAATAAGTTCATACTGATAAAAATATTTCAGAATGACTTGTCTACCAACGGACAGGCTATCTAAGTGACAAATCCTCCACTTTGACAGACATTAATCCTGTAAGATATATGTGCTCATAATTCAGACAAATGGATTTTTCTAATACGCTGTATCCTGAGTATTTTGTGAAGATTAATGTCAGTTTAAGAACGTGCCTATAAATATCTAGGTATCTTGACAGTCTTTAAAAGAGTTCTATCTATGGAGGAATGGATGGGGCGACGATTACCATAATAATAATAAAAGCAATATTTCTCGATACAGCATGTATTGTGGGAAGATTTCTGTTTCTCCAGTCCTAATCACCGGTAACTTGGTCCCTATATCCAATAGGTACCGATGTGATGCTATTTTTAACCGACTTTAAAATGGAGGAGGTTCCATGTTCCACATGTTTGTTTATGTGTTACTGATTACTAAATCAATAGTGGAGCGATTTTGAAAATCCTTTTTATATTTGAAATGGTAAATTCACAAGGTAATCATGTTATTACCATGTCAGGATCTGGTAATGGAATCCCCAGGAAATCGTGGTGATGAACCACGACCAACCACCCCACCCCATCTGGTGGTGATGAAGTAATGATGGAAGATACAACAAAATTCCTTAGCAGTTAGGAGTTAGAGTATGATTATTTTAATTTTATATGTGCGTATAGGCTTTAATTTGTATTTCTTTAACTTAATTACGTGAGCTGATGATGGAAGGTAAAACTTCTTAACGGTTAAGGGTTAAAGGATAATTCTTAAAATATATATTAATATATTTAAAATATATATTCACGTATAGGCCCTTAGTTGTACTCTTTTAAATTTTCAAATGATCTGATAGATTAAGGTAGATTACCGAGGTGATAGTCCGGATGTTGCAGCTGTGCCCAAATCCCTCTTATCTCAGGCACAAAGTGCCACAATGTTTGGTTTTTAGTCAGCCCGATTCCGGTACACCGGGTTGCGTTGAGGCGTGATCTTATGGCGGTCATCGAAGTGGAAACTCTCTCGCTCGGTAGCATGATCGCGGCCGTGTTGCGGAGCGAGAGCACGTGGAACTCCGCCGTCTCCTTCTGGGAGCAAGTTATGCTTGGAGTGGGAGGTGTTAGAGCGGGACTGCCAAGCCCAGGAACGGGTCCCGTATCGCAGACGACTTGGGCGCCGGAGATCGCAGAACGATCTCAGACTTCTATAAGCGCAAGCCTAGGGGTGACAGGTGAGGCCATCCGTCACTCTAGCAGAAGCAGGCCAGGGTGGCAGCACGACGTACTACGGAGCATGTGCTCTTTTGAGACAGAAAAGGGGTCATCTGCGAGTCATAGATAGATGGCACGAGGTACGTCGGTAATTTCCTTTCTAGGGTACACCTGGTTCCCTGGCTACTGGTATCTGAGACGGCGTGCGGTTTTTGGTCGGTTCGAGTCCAATATAACCATCAGCAGGTGGTATCCGGGGGTTTTCCACACAGAAAAATAAGGAGGTTGCCACACATATAAAAATGAGATTGGTGATATTTTAAGTAGCCAGTGTAGTAAACACTATTCTGTAGGAAAGAAAAGACATGGCAAATCTGTGGTGGTTTAATTTTAGTAGTTACATTATAATTACACTTAGCTTGTCTCTAATTCCAACTCTAGTTCTAATTTAAATGTTAACAATTAGTCGTAATTGTTGTATTTCACACAAAGTTTTCTCATTGTATGGTTCCTTAAGCAATTTGTTGGGCACTGAGTCGCGACTCAGCGCAGTGTAAACTTTGCATTGAGCAGTTTTTTTTTCATAAATTAAGTACATTGTTTTAGGACTGTGCCCTGAAGAACTCGTGTGACTTTATTCACGTCAGATCGTTATGGTAACCACATTTAGAGTTGCACTAAGTCAAGTGTTCAGAAAGCCTAAAACACCGAATCTATCAAAACACTGAATGCGGTCACCGCGACGTTCGGTTAGTCGTGAAATAAAGTCACACTCGACCCCAGGAGTTTGTGCGCCATAAGTACCCAACTGAAAAGTTAGTATCTTACTCCGTTTCGCATCCCGTAGCCTTCAGATATCTTATAGTCTGTTTACATAGGCACTACGACATCTAATCCCTCAATGACTTTTGCTTTTGTCATTATTTTTTAAAGGCTGAATCTGGTTACTAGCTCCACACGATACTTATTGACCCGTCGTCAGATATGTAGGTGGTCGTTCTCCATAGGTTGCTGCCTGCTGTTGATGAAATAGTTCAACTTACTATGCTCTTACGATGATTTTACACTAAAAGTTGAAAAAATGACTTTTTAATTACTAAACCAACTTTAATTTTTTTATTCGGTTTCTCGATTCGGGATGTCTCTACCTAGAAACACTAAAAGACGAAAAATAAACTAAATTACAGGATACTATAATCAAAAGTTTATTTAGTTACTGTAATTTAGCTATTCTTAACAAAATTGTAAATGAACATAAATATTAAATTGTTTTATTTAGTATATTATGACTTGTTAAAAAAAACCGTGACGATTCTTGTCTAAACCTATTAATTTAATATATTTTTTTTACAAAATGTGCTAGATACCTAAAATTTGTTTAAAATCAGTGGCAAACCAAACATAACAAGAACAATATTCCAAGAATGTAAGCGACTAAGCGAACGAAGCGAGTATGAGTAAGATGTCTTTTGTTGTTGGTAAATCACATTATCAGTTTACCTATTACTTTAACAGATTAAGTGTAGGTGAATCGTCCATTATGTATGTCACAATTAATTAAAATGTCTAATATCTTAATAAAATCATTAGATTAATGGTTCGTTATGGGCATAACTTGAGTCGACCATTATAAGTTATGAACATAATGTAAATCAACTGTTGTTCTTTCGAAAATAGTTAAAGTAGGTTTAATAATATACGAGTATGTTACGTGTAGATGTGCAATCTGTGTGACTGGAACGTACGTACGTAACTTATCAAACACATATTGGGCTTGGCATCGACT
Organism: Hypercompe scribonia; assembly: GCA_949316085.1. Taxonomy (NCBI): domain Eukaryota; kingdom Metazoa; phylum Arthropoda; class Insecta; order Lepidoptera; family Erebidae; genus Hypercompe; species Hypercompe scribonia. The sequence goes on from OX438979.1 coordinate 16,611,643, forward strand.
ATGTGTATAAAGTTTACAGTTTAACTGTCTTTGTCTTGACTGCAGCTGCACTGGCTAACAAAAGTTGTGATAATTATTATCATGATATTGTTTTAAAGACATATATTTGCATTACATCAAAGTATGCTATTCCTTGATACACGAATTCAATCAATTTGAAGTAGTGTACTTATGTTTTAAATTAAGATTTACTGTGAAACATTTTTCAGGCTCGAACAAAACAAATCAATTGTATTTCAGCGCAATATTATAAATATATTCTATATTGTTGAGTTCACTTTTAACATTTTTTGTTTTTACTAATTTGTAATCATTTAGAAAGCCTATAAATACGAAAAAAGCGTGAGTCTCGTATACGAGATTTCTTAGAAGCTTTCGCAATGTGTGTTCGCCATCGTAAGTAATGTAAGTAATATTAAATGATTAATGTTGTAACATGTGCAATACACAATAATGATATTGTTTTATCAGCTCATAGTTCTCAATTGTAATCCAAAAAGACTGGCAGAGAACGACTGATGTTTTCTTCGATAATTTTTTAGCAAAGTATCTATGTGTTACTTGTGCCTATACGCGCTCGTAAATTACTTTTGAGGAATTTTCTTCTCCATAATATTTGACGTCAAAAAGAAATAAGAATTGAAATAAACATAACACACGATTTACAGACTTGTTGGGCTTGTGGTTGTAGCTCAGTAAATATCAGAGAGCGTACTTTCCTTTCTCATCCAGAGCAAATGTAATGTAATATGTTGTACTTCATAATAATATAATAATAAACTAACTTATTACATCCCACGCAGAGTCATCTGATCCCAAATTAAACAGATTGTACATTGGTAACCAGATTGCTTATAAGTATACTTAAACATTTCTAAATACATACTATTTAGAAAAAATATGATTTCTGAGTAGTATGATATCTAATGGGTTTTATTTTTGCGTTCCATCCATAGGTTTTATTTTATAAAACGAAAATAAATAATTAAACCGTGCAACTTCGTCAGCGTCTCTCAAAAGGAATTAATTTGCCGCGTTTCTCGCAATACTATTATATATTACCAATAGGAACAGAGCGTCTATGGTAACATAGACGCTCTGTTCCTATTGGTAATAGCATGATATTACACAATGTTCCTCGAGGAACACTAAAAGAATTTTTCAATTTAAACTTGAGATTAGCTCATTCTAACTAACAAACAACTCTTTAACTCGTTACACAATAGATTGTTTGTTATTAATCTAAGGATATGTGGTATCCAATCCGTTTGGGGCCCGTATGTGGGGTATATCAAGTTATCATTACAAGTTCAGTTTCCATAGGACTAATTAAAGATGAAGAAAACACTTTCAACTTAGGCAGTAGTCCTTAATCAAATTCAATAGACATTTAAAATTATAATATAAAAATTAACTGCCTTGGTGGCGTAGCGGTAGTGAATGCAACTGCTGTGCTTGAGGTCTCGGGTTCGATTCCCGAGTCGGAATAAATGTTTGTACGATCTGCAAATATTTGTTTCGAAATTTGGGTGTTTTCTATGTACAATATATTGTATATACAAAAAAAACGTAAGTTATAATTTATATAATTTATTATAATTATATCAGTCAGTCTAGTTATCATAGCACAAGTTCTGCTAGTTTAAAACTAGATGACGTTGTGTGTGAAATGTCCGAAATATTTATTATTTTATGTGCTGCACAAGTTCACTAGTAAATAGTCTTAAATAAATCTTGTGGTTTTCTGTAAAGAACAACTTCTATCCGATAGCCCTGACAAAACCAAAGAATTATCAAAGCCATGCACAGTTATAGTAAAGAGATTGTTTATGACTTATTTCCACAGAAGTCTATGGCACAACATTTAGGAAAGAACAATTATAAATATTTAACGAAAGTTCAAGGAGGTAAACCCACAAAAAATAATGTGGGAATAACCGAGGTCGCCTATATATGAATGCAAAACCTTATAAAAACCTTGTCAGAGTTATAAATTGTCAATGGTAAGAACTGATAATATTAATCTACATATTAAATTCTATTGAATATAATATCAATAAATTAATGTCTGAATTTTAAGACTCATAAATATAAATTTTGACCTACGCGTAGCAATATATTATGACAGTGTCAAAAACAAGCACATAATTTGGTGACACATTGACACATTAGAGACATCTAAGATTTTGTATAATGAAAATGCTATAATTCCAATAAAAGTACTTGCAAACGATAAAACTTATATTGTAGTTAATGCTGATTTTGGTATACTGTATACAAACTTATCATATGTGAGAAAAAAGTCTAGTAATAAAACATGTCTACTCCATCCCAAAAGTTTTTTGTTATCCTTTTACGAGCGATTTATTATCGTCTAGAAACAAGTTGACGTCTTCAATCTCATATCGTGCTGCAACTGATATGAGTATTTCAAGTAATAAACATAAACTTTTTTGTGAATATAGAAATGTTTTTAAATAACATAGTGTCACGTCTGGATGTTGTGTTATAAGAAAAAAGGCACTTTTTAATCGACTTCAAAAAGGAAAAGGTTCTATGTTGTGTTGTATAAAATTAATAATTTTATACTTACTTACAGATACTCGATAGACTGTTTACTATGGCGCTATGACAACTGATCCTTCAATAACTTTTGCTTTTGGCATCAAAGTTTTTTAAAGTCTTAAATACTAAATCTGGTTACTCGATTCCATTTGATCATATACATAATCCTTGTTGCTCCATCGGCCAGGCCCTCATTAAAAAAGAAAGTGTTTCAACGTAAGTCTGGAGCCCATACCCAGTTACGGGCTTCAAATCACCACAGAAATTTGCATTAGTAGTAGTAATACATACAGGTGGTCGTTTTCCGTGGGTTGTTGTTTCTTGTGACTCATATGCTCAAGGATTATTTTACACTAAAAAATGAAAAATAAAAAAAATCACCTACAAACAGGTTTGAGGTGCCTAGTACACATTGTAATAATATTTTAATTAAATTAATAGATAATTAGGTAAACGCATATAGCTTGATTGCTGAATAAAATTATATTAACGGTCATTTACCATTTTATTGTAATTAGATAAATTGTAGTTTTTAAGTAAACCTTTGATTAAAAATTGTGCAGTTTTAAAAAATAAATTATTATCAACATCATCATCAACAGACTTTAACAGTCCACTGGACATAGGGCTCTTCTTAGCAAGGAGGTTTAAATAAACAATTTAATTTGATTTCCGCTTTTTAATGAATTTTTCTAGGTAGAGTTTACAGTAAAGAAAAAGTACGGATTCAATTCTCATCTTTATGCCCAGACATCCCTAACACGTATTAAAGTCATACTAAACTACATAGTAAATATAGTCTACTCTTAAAACAAAATTATAATCAGTGAGAATAGAAACAAATCTAACAAATGACACACATAAATTTTTTGGTATGGCAAATTAGCTTTTGCACTTTTTTCTACCAACGCAAGGATTTCGTTTGGCTATTCTATCGTAAGTGTGACGGTAAATGCTAGTTTTCTCGCAAACCACTTCATAATTACATATAAGTTATTTAGAAAACAAATAACTTATCGTGTAAGATATACACTATAATAAATTATCTAGCTGTTTCATCTTGCATTTATTAATATTCTATTTGATTTACTGTACTACTTTATAATATTAATTAATTCATTTTAATTTTCTACTAAAAACATCATTTGTTTCTTCGTTTAATCAATGATCACCTATTTTATTTTTAACAGATGGCTTTTTATCTGAATGATAAAATGGCGCTCAACTGATAATTAAATAGAAGCCACAGTAAATAAGAAGTCATATAAATGCTGACATTGTTCATTATCTTGTTATTTATTTAAACAATATTGTTTAAGATTTCTCATTAAGCTTATGCAAGCTTAACTTAACAATTAATTAATGAAAGGTATTTGTAAGCTGTTCTAATGCAAACTTTGCCTAATAGTTTGTAATTAATGAAACTCTCTTTTAAAATTATTTAACAAATTTAACTCGGGTATGTAACTGTAGTCTGATGTGCTTTTTTTTGTTTGTATATATTTTATTGATTAAGATATTCACTAAGATTTGTACATAAAAGGCGCATAGAAAAGAAAATCGTGTTGCAGAACACGCGTTTGAAACGAACATGTGCATTTTGGAAACTCGTGAAAATTGTTATTTTCGGCATATATATATTTATATATTTATGTATATACATATATATAAACGCACGCAAATACACTGTCTGTGTGGTGACGGATTAAGAATACATAGTGTTACTACCCCTATTCATCCCGTGGGTGTCGTAAAAGGCGACTAAGGAAACAAAGTATACAAGACAACATCATTACGAAGAGAAGGAAAACTTGAAACAAACCTATTTCAAGCCGTCTGGCCAGCGTGGAATAGTAGGCCAAAACCTCCTTGCTACGGGGAGGCCTATGTCCAGCAGTGGACTGTAAAAGGCTGTTGATGATGACCCAAATATACAAAATATATATCTGACCAGATTAGTTATCGGTCTCGCGTAACGCATTACATTTTTTCACGGTTAGGTGCCCTCGCCAACTCGTGATAAGGAACTTCATTTTCTGACTAATTCATCAACGCAGAGTCTTAACCACTAGGTCTACAAATTTGAAATTTTGGCAGACGAATCTTTAAATTATGCAACTATATGCTAAGAAAAGAGTTTTGGGAAGTTCACCTTGTAGGGAGTAATAAGAAATGAAAGTTCAACCCTAGAAACACGAAAAAAGAAATAAGACATGAGTGAAACCGTAGGTGATAACATGTATTAGATATTGCCATTGTTTTAATAATTTAATATCAGTTTATCGCAATGGAATGTAGCTAGAATACCGTAGGTGCGGATAGACATAGTATACATTTTGTTTCAAGCTCTCTTGAATAGGCTTCGGGGTTACATTCATAGTACAATATCGCAGTCACAATGGTCCATTCCGGCCAAGCACAAAGTTAGTACGTTCTACAATATAGTACTCAGGAGGCCCATTTATTTTGTTATAACTTGCTCGAAGTGTAGTAAAAGAATGCACCACAAAAGTTTTACTATAAAGACGACAGATAATGTGGCTTCTTGGCACCAGGATCAGAATATACTTTCATGAATATACCAAGTATTTATCTATGCATACAGGTATTGTTGTTACAAAAATTTTGCTGCACTACATAAAATGCCCGAATTCAGTTAACAAAGATGTGAAAAAAGTGAAATTGCGTTTTACTAATATGGGGTTCATAAAGATTCAAAGTGGGGTTATACTGTTATTTAGTAACAAAAGTTATGAATATCAGGATATTTTTTTACACTATAGTTATGAGTGAAGCAAGTCAGTAACATCAAAAAAGTTCAAAGAAAATGAAGACTACGTGACGTCATCCTTCGAATCTAAACTTGAAGCTGTTACGGAGGATTCAAACCACACACAATTTTTTGACGCCACAGCTTTGCGAGAAGTCTTAAAAGCGATAAAATGACGTCAGCGTCTCGTTATAACTTACCCTAGAACAGCAGATTTAGGGGCAAGGTTAAAATGTCCATAGTGCTCATGTATCGTGTACAAACGACGAAATACGATAATATTTCCTAGTTTTTTTCTCTTCATACAGAAGAAATTTTGATCACCTCCTAAAAAAGTAGAATTTAGTTTACTTTTCTTTTTAGGATGGGTATTAAGACGTTGTCGTCTTCTCCTTTCATAAATAGACACTTTAATAAACTATCAGTAGGTTTATACGATATTCAGTCTCAAGTTTCTAAAGGTATGAAAGCGACTGAGAGAGCCTGGGAAAGAAAATGGCCCCAACTGCTACCAACAATGTAGCTTCCAGCCAATCTTCCATGACGGGTCTTATTGCGACAATTGTAGTATGCCCTACATAAAAGCTCGCCTAGATAAGTTTACATTTAACGTCCCTAGTTACTAGTTATTACAACGTGTCGGCAATATATACATATATATATTTCTTAAACAAGTTCACAGTAGTAGATATTATAAATAAATAAATAAATAAATAAACCTATTTTTCCAAAAGCAATTCACGAAATCACGTACCATTAGTTTTAAATCCTGCAGTTGTCATTGCCATTGCCGGTGCAATTTGACAACATTAAACTAATACAACGTAACATAAGTGTTGCTACGTATAGAACACATCGCAGTAAAGCGTTTTGCGCCACACGTTGGTGTATGTAGCTCTGCTGAATTCGTAGTACTAGAATGCTAACATTTACATAAAAAAAATGCCATCTTGCGTGTTAAAAACATATAAAAATCTAATCTAACTTGTAAAAATATAGTCTAATAATAATGTATCTAATTTCAGTGACTTAATAAGTAAGTTTTAGTTTCGATATGAAACATAATGCGGCAATTCAATCCATCTATAGAAGTAATACGAGTATGTTTTTATTGTATGCGTGTATATTCAATTAATACAAATGTATTTAAAAAACAATTTGAAGATTATTTTTTAACAGTACCATTTTAATTATTTTCTTGTCAATGATTTTGGAGAATATTAAACATGTATTTAATCATCTGATTACGCCACAAAGTTCAAATTACTAACAATTATTTACCTGGGCTTCAGAAACTCACTAAATTAATTTTGTTTTAAGGTTAAATAAAATGTATATTACATTGCTACGTTGTTATTATTTTTAATTAATTTTCACTGACAATAAATGAGTACAAATGGGTATTTAAGCAAAAAACAGTTATGTGCTAAAGTTTTATCTAAATAAAATTAAATAAACAAAGCAGTGAACATATAATTCAGACCATTGATAACGAGTTAACGTAAATAAATTAAGCAAAAATAGGCCAGAACATTATTGTCATTACAGTAATATAAATACTAAAAAATAATACAGAATGACCTATTTTATTGGTAAAGCGGATACCAGCTTAATGGCATGGCTTTTAAATAGGCTTTTGGATAAAACAAATATGTTAAAATTACTAAAATAGTTATTGTATGTTTCTAAAAGGCATCGAAGAGGTATGCGAACACTAGCATTAGTCCAACACGATAGTGTGTAAAAAAATTAGTGTTAATGCTCTTTTCACTGATGGACTGTTCTCGATTTAGTGTAACATATTTCATTTGTAACGCCAGTGCAATCAAACCTGTTATTACATAAACTATGCAACATCATGGCATCAAGTTGAAGAAGTCTAGATTCTAAACTAAGAACCCAACCCAGTATGACAGAATCTTTAGATCTCACATTTATGATTAGCTGAGCGTAAAAATATATTTTGCGCTAATTCTAGTCTGCAAGAATATTTCATGTAGGATTTCAAACAGCTGTAGCATATTCTAATTGAGACAGTGATTTATGCAGCAACAACTGTGCAGAAAGTCGTACAATAAATTCTTATATAAGATAAGCTTATTTTATGAAATAAACAACGTGTTTGTCAAAGTGCAGAGAGCGATCTAACAATACGACCAGATCGCGAATTTTTTGACAAACGAAATAGCTTGGTATTTAAGGAGCCTAAAAAATAACTTGTTTTCATTACAGTAATTACGCAATCTACACAGATCTTGTTGAAGAAGTTGACAATCTTGTATATTTTTGTATGATTTATAAACTTGAATGTCACTGGAATGCAAAGGATGTACATTAGGAAGTTAGAGTGCTTAAAACATGTTTTGTCATTGTCATCTAACCTTGAGGAACTCTAGAGCCAACCACAACTCCAAACAGTGCCTATCGATATTTCTTTGCGTTCTGTTAAACATATATGACAAAAACCAGCGAAACAAATTATCCTCTATTCTGTTGAAAGTAATTTTATCTAACAGCAATGAATGATCTACTTTATTAAATGCTTTCTAATAATCCATGCAATCGGCATCCACCTACGTTTGTTTATTCATATTGAAAATATACATCCAACAAATGTGCCAATTAAGTATAAGTAGAACGCTGCTTGATAAAACCGTGTTGCTCAGGTTCGCTCCTAATGTAGGAGAGAATCAAATGGAAAAACATAAACTTTTTGACGGAGTCAAGAAACGTGCAGCCTAATCACACTTTACAGGATTTTGTAAAATGTATGAACAGTTTGTTCGGCAGTTTAATATGATAGCGTTACTTTCCAGCTCACTCTCCTAGAGTGCTTCATTAATATAGATGTAATTAACAGTAAAGTATTTGTGAGTGAAAACAAAAAATGGTGGATGATGAGGTACCCTGTCCAAAATAGCACTGCAAGACATAGCCTCAGTTACGTTTGAAATATACTAATCAAATATTCGTTCTAAATGATTTTTCAATGTACTAAACTGAGTATCATTCATAGACATTAAAGATGATCATAGAAATTAATTAATGTTTTTCTGGGTGAGCTAACTGACGACGCAACTAAACTGGGAAAAAGCCTACTTATTTTGAAATATCCAGTTAATGTCCGGAGGATTAAAGTTTCCAGCAATTAAATAAGATTCTACAGTGTCAACATTCAGTATCACAGTAATATGTGTTATATAATAATGTAATCAGTATTTGGTGGAGATACCGGAAGCTCTAAAACAATCTACTCAGTAGCTGAACTATCGAATTGTGTAACTAATTTAGATGGACGTAGTACACGTTGAACTGCCGCCAGAACTCCAACTCCCTTAGCTTTGGAGGTGGTAGACCTGTCACGATTGCATCGGAAAACTATGTAGTGAATGTCAATAAACTACTACGGTGTCTGGTATGAGCTAAGTTTCAATTAGAACCACAACATAACATAATGTTCATGTACAAAGTTTGCAACTATGTGCAAATGCCTCCACAGTTCTGATAGAATACAGCCATACCATTGGAACTCATTAAAAGTGAGTGAACTATGAATACATATAACCATGAGACGACTTAAAGTCTTAAAAAGTAATGGAATATGGAACCCTATCGAAATGACACAACTTATCACAAATGTTATGTAACATAGACTCGTCACTTTAACAGGCACTACTCGGCCCTATTTAGACTTCGAGTAATGTAGAGTGACATAATCATCTGTTACACACTTCGCAGATTTGATAAATAAACAGTATTTGTGATTGTATAAAAAATTCTTAGTATGAGTGAGACCGGAGGCCCATTGATGCAGGGGTGACAGTTATCATGGTAACTGTGTAAGCCTTACACTGTCACGTTGACTGTCATGCCTTTTACGTCCCCAAGTGGTTAGGAAAAAGCATCTTACTAGGCCGCCATAGTGTTGGTCACCACACTGTATTGTCTGCATTTGCAATGAGTATGGTGAAGAGTTGTGGTCACCATACTCATTGCAAATGCATGATGGAAAGTATGAATAGAATCAAAGGATTCTATTCATAGTTTCCATCAGGCAGAATAGTCACTTTGGCAGGCTCTTAATATAGAAAAAAAATGAATAGATGTTGGTTCCACAATAATGGTCATTTCGATTCTTCAGAGTAGTTTGCTTGAAAAAATAAGACACCCCAATATAAATATTAGAAGACAATGCGAAAGACTCAGTAGAAGTAGTGACCATCTGTAGAATAAGTAGACGGTCGTACTTTATAAGGTTGGAGATCGTAGATAGATATGTATATTCGTTTTTGTTCACGAACCAGTATAGTCTAATTTTTGACCCACACGTATTTGCATCCAACATCTTCACTGAGGTTGACTTGACTTAACTCTGACTTGATACCCTTCCTCCGGTAAACGCTGATCAAACGGTCACGTGTAATTTTTGACTTTAGTTTGATAATGACGTTTTTCGGTTTACTATAATGTTTCTGAGCATAGGTAACCCTATGAACAGATAAGATGTCGTTTGATGAAACGAGGAATGCCAATACGGATTGCAATAAATACACACAACAATTCATTTGAAAGATGAACCTAACACTGATCATTGATCAGGTTAATAGCTGTGTATCTAAACGATAATGTTTAACTGAATTAAAATAATTAAATATTATTACTACATACATTGTCACTATAATATATTTTACAAAAATATACCTATGATTTTTATTAAAAATAAAGTCTGTATTAATTTATAATTTATGAGAATGTCACAGTAATCGTGTGCCCCTGATCACCTCTATCTTTTGTCTAACAAATGTCTGCTCTATACATTAAAACTAAGTAAGAGTAATGTTCAGTCACAGCATAAGTCAATCACTGAGGCTGTCTGTAAAATTCATGTACGAAATATAACGGCTCAAATAGCTTACTTAGCTTAAGAGTTACAAACGCTTTGAGTGTTGAGGTTCAAACGTGCGGTAAAATTCTTAAACAAATTATTAATTATTGTTTACTAAGTCTACAGTACTATATAAGTCGTAATTCTATGCTTATTTAACATCTTAGTCTTTAAATTAAACTTTTACTGTTTATTAAAGTTTTATTAAAACATAACTTTCTATTTTTTTTATACACATGGTAGATTAACGCTTAACACATTTGTATCGAAAAACACGCTCTGCTAACAGAAAATAAGTGATGTTCAGTTTGTGTTAATTACTTCCCTGATTATTCTTTGTCGTAGACCGAGGTTTGTAAAATGTTGGTGATATTTGAACGTATGTAAATGTTGGAAAGGGTGTGTACACGTATCCATATCCCAACATAATGAACATCTTGCCACGCGAAGAGGTTGCCAGCTGTACCGACGGACTTAACACAACGGGATAAGTATAATATTGGCTACTCATTCGCTACTATCAGGGTACGAGAAAGAAAGAGACGGCCGCTATATTGACCACGATACACCAAACTGCGCGAGCAAGTTATCCGAGAAAATGTGCACTGACAAACATGGTTCGTCAGCGTGGTTGCCCGCTTTCCACACCACGGCTGACATTCAGTTCAAGATTACCGAACAACAAATGTGCTGACTTGACCGAGTGATCAATTCTAACTTTAGTACACTAACCTCATAAGAGGTAGAGCTACTCAAAGAGCGCCAACTCACTTATGTTTCATAAGCTGCAAGCGTCCAATGATAGTCAGGTGACTCATCCGCTTGTTTAATAAGATTTGAGATAAAAAAGAAAAATATTTACAAATTTGACTTTAAAATAAAAGCGAGGCTTAACAAAATGTGTCATCCACGTTGTTTAAAAATGTTAGATCGATAGGACACGTTTCTTTTTATTTATATTGTACCGTTCCTTATTGTTTATGATTAACACCGACTATGATATATTAATAAGATGATAACATAGCTTCAAGAAATATTGATTACATAACCTGCTATGGCTATAGAAATTGCTAAATAAAAGATATAGAAAAATATTACTACAATATACAACGAATCAGCGTGAAATATTGGACAGGATTTGTCTGGTTTCTGTGATAACAGTCTTCGTAAATAGGAAGCATCGAGCGGTAACAGCAATTTAATAGTAGGCACTACTATCAGAAAAATATGTTTCTTCTATACTATAATTGTCAGGACCTTTCATACATAATAGTAAAGTCAGTAACAATCCAGCATGAGGCTAATTCTTTTACTTAAATTAAGCTCATTATAAACTGACGACCATCTTGTTAAGATTATCCTAATGTAAATAGAATACAGATTTTCTGGTATTTTTTCTTCGCTAATCCTGTATAATTTAAAATATACACACATATATCTAAAAAAAGTATATTGTATAATTTCGTTAAATATTACGTTTACTTAGTGGCAGTGGGCGGGGCACATTACACGCAGAAACGATGGCCGATGGGGCCATAAAATTCTGGAGTGGCGGAGGTAACGCAGCGTTGGTAGGTCCTGGCCCTGACACCACAAGGTGATCCGACGACCTGGTGAAGGTAGCGGGAAGCTGCTGGACGTGGGCGGCACAGGACCGGCTGTTGTGGAGAACCTTTGGGGAGGCTTATGTCCAACAGTGGACGTTATCTGGCTGAGATGATGATGATGATTACGTATACTTAGAGATACAATTACTATCTAGTATATTAAAAACTAGTTTAGTTCATATCATATTAAAAGTCAGTGCTGTATGAAGTCAGTGCTATAATTTTCTTAATCAATCTCTCTCGTATGTCTAATACTTTGCTTGGAGACTTTTTAGATATTAACATTTTATTTAGTTTAAAAATAAAAAGCTCGTTCATGATAAAACTTTACGTATGCCGACTGCGGTAAACATGTAAAAGAAAAGGTTTCATTAAAATACATTAATAGTCCTTTGAAAGTCTGAAGACAAGTAAATAGTAGTTAGTCAAGTAACATACGCTACTGCTGTAACAACAATAACTTAGCAATAGTTCTTTTCTTTTAAAAGAAATGAAAGAAAACGATGAAAAAATTTAAAGACATAATCATTGGAAATTCAATGAGTCAATTTTTAAAGTAGTTTAATTTTATTTATTTCTTAGTTATTTACACGCACTAGAAACCTTACAAATGCGTCACTTATGTTTCAGTTCCAGGGAGAACTTCAAAATCAGGAGCACACGACGGTTTTTCAACTAAAACCTTTTACAATCGCTCAGACAAGCAACGAAAGACTTTTTAGTGGAATATTTTGTGACTCTGTAATAATACGCTTGTGATAGCATAGCGGTTAGTGGCCTTTCAGAAAGTTAAACCAAAGTGCAGTGACCAGAAGTTTAACAGAACAGAAATATTTACAGCTTATGTACTCGTATATTATGTGGAATGTTTAAACTAGAACTTATCCATTAGCGCTCGTGTACTTCAAATAAACTATTTGACGGCGGTTTAGGTCCTTTGAATACACTAAAATTTCTATTTAGAGCTTTACTTCATAAACAAAGTGCTTTTTAGTACTTACAAGTTACGGTATATGAGGTGACAGTATTTAAAATTACTATGTTTGTACGTAAATTAAACAGAGATTGGTTGTCGATGAACTTCTTGTTTCATTTCACTGATCATTTGACCTGTTGGAATGGAATTAATTTTTATGTGACAAATGACAGAAAAAATTCTGTGTCTTCTTTATAAGACCCAGGTACGCTTCTGCGTGGAGTACTGTTCTCATCTTTACGATGTATCGGCACAGTTTTGCTGGACGCTTTGGATCAATAACGTCACTAATAAAATAAAATATAGTCACTGAATACCTTGAGTCTCTGCAGTTGCGAAGGGATGTCGCCTCTATGACAGTCCTCTATCGCCTTTATCATGGAGAGTGTTCTTATGAACTCTTCCAACTGATCCCATCCTCTCCGTTCCTCTACAGGACAACTCGTGCTGGCCTTGGAAGTCACCGTTTCAAAATGGTAGACATACACATACCTGTGCAAATCAATTAAAGACTGGAACTCATTACCAGCGCACGTGTCTCCCTCTCATTACGATCTCACGTCTTTTAAGCGGGGCGTAAAAAAGCATCTCACTAGGCCGCCATAGCGTGAGGCGAACATTGCTCTTGTCAGAGTCACTATAATAGGTTTATATATATATAGAGTAGAGAGAGAGAGTATATATATAAATATATATATAAACAATTTTTGTACTCTTTATTTACATAAACCTTAAAGGTACTTAAAATATACATCATAAAGGGGTTCTAAGCAAATTTTTCGGCTATTAATAAATAAATTTACTAATATTTTATTCCCTCATTCCAATGCCATCTCTAATAGACTTAATTTTATATTGCGGATTATTTCACATTTGTAATTTTATCTCTAATCAATCAGGTGTGTGATACTATAACAGAACTATAAAATGTGATTCCTGAACAACCATGCTTTTGTTCATTTCTGTAAGGCAAACAATTTTACAAGCAAACATTCAAACATAGTTTTTGCTGTTAATGTAATACTCACTAGAGTAAAATTCCTCAATAACTAAAATGACAACATCATCAAATAATATTGACATTAAGCGAAGCATTTATATTTATACATATACTCTCTGTATTAAAATTGAATGTATAAAATATTAAATAAGTAACGACGTAATAATTTCTACTTAGAAATTAAATTCACGACAAAATGCACAAAGTTTTGGCGAATAAATAATAACATGAATTTCCTTGAAAGATACAAAAATAAAATACCTCACATAATATACCAAAGTGATCGGATTTTCTGTCATAGCTTTTAACTTAATTCTGTGGTTTCAGTATTGTTCTGTTTCCCTTGTTTTCGTTTGGGCCTGACAAACAAAAGATATTGCTTTTTGTCTGAAACCCTTCCGGGGACCGAGCCAATCTTAAATATTACCTCCTGGTTGTATAAGAATAACCTCAAATAATGTTCAGTATCCATCACAGTATTTAAACAGCAAATAGAAAGTAATGGTATGTATTTAGGATTCTGGTTTAGATAAGTTTATGATTAGTTATAGTTTAGTTAATTAATCTTCACATGTCAGGATTTTAATTTGATTATTACAAGTCCGTACATAACCGAAACATAAAAAGTAATAATGGTGTTAACAAACTTAATGAGTTCTGTGCAAAACTTGATACTTGCAAATAACTTCGATGTATTGCATTCCTTACATCTTTGGCTCAAAATACGGCAGAAACAAATATAGTTGCTGAATAGGCTTTTAATTTACTAGAATGAAGGTAGTCTTTGCTTAAAAATTGAATAATAATACAAAGATGTTTGCTCAGCGAAATAGTGCCAGCTACCTCCTCTTGTTCCATTACTATTCAGAAAGCTTTTGTTTTACTAAAAAAAAACTTTATTAAATACATTAAATCATATTTCTAATACACAATTAAATCTATAATTAGTTAAATCTGTATTAGTAAGTGAATCCTCAATGTTAAATTGTATTACCAAAATATTCCACCATACAAATTCACAAGTAAATTTGTATCAATCCGTTTTCACAAAACCTTTGTTTCTGATATGCTAGTAATACGTTTAGTACAATTTGGTTTCAGGCAATCCGCAAAATTTCATTACTATGTAGTTTTGCCACATGTGGTACACCGAATGGCTACTTGGTAAATTAAATATTGGAATTCAGAGAGAATAAACTGGGCTTTGTGGAACATTTTATAGAATTCAGTATTAGAGATTCATTTGATTAGATTTAACCCAGAAGTAACTCTCTATTGAAAAGCTATGTGATTCGTATGAGAATTAAAGTAAGCAAATTAAAACAAACATAGCTCTGAAAGTTAGTAGGTTGAAATAGCAATGGGCTGGTCACATATATCGCAGAGCCGATAATCATCGCAATAAACGTGTCCTGGAGTAATGGCTGTGTCTTGGCAAATGTAGTGTGGGATGCCTTCTTGCCAGATATCGAGATGACTTGTGTAAAGTGACTGGCAGCGACTGCATGCAAAAAGCAGCAGACTCTATGGTTTACCTTGGGAGATTCTTATGTACAGCAGTGGACTGCAACGGGTGGGTGATGATCATGAAAAACATTAAATAATTGAGAACGCTCGTTGCTTATGTGTTTGGCTCAGACATCTGACTAGTTTTCGTATCGTTGTAGTAATTTTAACCTTTGGTAAAGATTCTCTGTGTTACCAAAATCAAAGGAAATCGTTTATAATCTCGTCAAATAAGGTTAAAGGACCAATCATGAACATGATGAACATGAAAACTAAAGTGTGTCCAGATTTACGTCCACTTAAAATATAACAGTAGTTCATGGATGAAATATACTATGAAATATATTAAGCACTTCGGCATATATCGACCAACCTAACCAGTGTGATATCACGGGCTCAGAGACAACCAACGATAAGTAGTTTTTGGTTACTTTTCACCGAGCGCCCAAGGTTGTTCAGGGACAAAGTTTTTTTTTTCCTCAGGCAAAGGTCTTTTAAAGGTCCATTATGAACTTGTCTTTCTCGAGTTACAGTTGTACATGAGTGGCAATAATCACTTACTTCGACGACTAGGTGCCATAAACACAATAACATGACGTATTTTATTAAATTTTGTTTGCTGAACTTTAAGTATAGAATTCAATTTTGTTAACTGCAACTATACTCGTATAAGCTTATTTAATAATACAAGAAATATTTAAAAATCTTTCGAATCTCTTGAATACATACCCTAAGGACTATAAAAATAGACCACATAATCTGTGCTCAAACAAGCCCCTTTTCATCCGAGATATAAATACAACCAAGAAAACAAAAGGAGAGCCAGATTTATTTATCGTAAACATATTATACATCTAAAACAAGAGGTAAAACTTGATAAGTAAATAATTTACAGTTAAACAGAAATAAATTTGTAGTAAATTTACTATCTATCTAGTTTATTTAAGTTTACTATTTTTAACCCCCGACGCAAGAAGAGGGGTATAAGTTTGATGTGTGTGTGTATGTGTGTGTTATTCGATCTGTGGCATCATAGTTCTCAAACGAGTGAACCGATTTAGATAATTCTTTTCTTATTAAAAAGGTGACTTGGTTGAGAGTGTTTTAGCTATGTTTTATGTAAATCTGTGTAGCCATTTAAAGGTCATCAGCTTTTTTTCGACATGATGTAATCATTCATTTAATGGACTCTTACACTTCTACTGTACTGATTGAATTGAAACTTAATACATATAGCAAATCATATATCACGGTAATAATATGGTGACCTTGACCTGATACTGTAGATAGAATAGTCTGCAGAGTACTTAAATCAACTAACAGCAAATATATCGTGTTTAGTCTCATGAAAAAAAAAAGGGCTGAAAAGGGTTCGATGAGTGGATAAACGTACTGTTAGTGACAAAGACTGAGGTATTTAGAGACCTGAAGCAGCAGCAAAGATAATCTTATATAGCCTAAAAAAGTGAAAAAAAAAATTAAAAAAAACCTTACACCATATTACACAATATAACAGGCCTCCGCCACCCCGACGCGACGATCATATTTGAATAAAAATTACACTAATTTAAACTATAAGCGCTAACATGTATTTATTGTTTACTTTTTAGAAGTGTTATATTGTGTCGGGGTTTTTTTTAATTTGTTATTTGTCTTGTTAAATCTTTTTAACAAGAGAAATGACCGATTTCCAGTAATTGCATCTGAAAAAAAATGTCGGCTTACTATTTCATGATATGAAATTAATCACAGATTGCATACAATTTAGGTTACCCCGAAACCAGTACTATTTGATTCAATGTTTCCTTAATGCCGAACC
The DNA here is from genome assembly GCA_949316085.1 of Hypercompe scribonia. Lineage (NCBI taxonomy): Eukaryota > Metazoa > Arthropoda > Insecta > Lepidoptera > Erebidae > Hypercompe > Hypercompe scribonia. Next base: position 16,628,771 of record OX438979.1, read on the forward strand.
TGTATTTTGTCCTTATTAAATGCTAGTAAAAAGGTTTTATCTATTAATGTAAGAAGCACCGTTGACAAGCGTATGATATTATTACCTTAATTACTCCAGATAGAACTAGATTTTGCGTTATTTAGACTAGAAATTTATAAATCATAAATGCTTAAATAAAATACATTTATGAGGAAATCATTGCGTTTAATTATCATGATAGTCTCTGTAATCGGAGAAACCAGTGATGACCACTTGCGTCTTGAATATATTTTTCATCAGATGTCTTTGGCAAAAGTCCAACGCTACTTCAACATAACCTGCAAGTTTATTATTTAAGTTCGTCTTTTTCTATTGGCAACGACTTACAAAAAATATGAATATATACATATGCATATTAATAATTTGTGAGTAAGGTTTGAGAGGATTTTGGGCAGCATAAGCTTTTAGATCTTTGAAGCCTCTAAATATTTTATTTGAGTATAACAGAAGAACTTTGATCAAAGTATAGATTTAAGTCGTACCATCATCATCATCATCACCCCGACAGTTGACCATATCCAATTGACATCCATTACTGAAGGTCCTGTACTTATATGATCTCATTTTTGAGGCTGCGCACACAGGCCGGTAGTGTGATGGACAGAAGACCGGACAGGATTCACCGTACATTCTTCTTGTTTCCATCATTTGCTCTTTTACACAGAAATGTATTTCTGTTTCGAAGTAACCTGAAGAAGATAAATAATAATCGTAAATACGTATTTGATTTGTCAGAAGTCAAGAATATCATGTCGATAGATAAACTTTGTAAACAGATCGTTGTAGGGAAATATGTACCTATAATACAATATTCTAGGCACTAACTGATAGACTAGGCAAAAAATTCCTTAGGGGGGGAGTGCGTTGGTCGTCAGTGTTGGCATAGTCAACGCTGTAAACATCGAGGTGGGTAATTAGTGAGGCACTGGTGTATTATCAGTTGCACCTCTACCTGCAAAACATCATTGGAGCTTATTTTCGTGATAGGTTCATCACTTACAGGGGTCGGAACGGTGAAGTACGTGGGGTTCCCCAGGGATCAGTCTTGGGGCTCCTACTGTGGAACCTCGCATATGGTGCAGTCCTGAGAACAAATCTTGCCCTTCGAGTGAGTATCGTGTACTATGCGGAAGACATTTTAGTGTTGGATAGGGGTGTGGCTTCCAAGAAGTACTGGCGGTTGCCGAACTGATGGTGGCTTGTGCGGTACAACAAATTGAAGGAATAGGTTTATGGGATCTCATAAGACAGAAGTATTGTGGTTCTACCGGGATCGCGGAAGTATAGTTCCCACCCGCTCGCTTATTGGAGTGGGGGATCCTTCAGAAGCTGTGGCCGGTAGTAGGTTCGCTAGTAGTAGAAACTAAGAAGTGCCGTTCTGTCTAGCCTCGAAGCTTAGGTAGATAAGGAGGTCCGGGTCCTCCTTAGAGCAGGGCGCCTGAGACCGGCCGTCGATGTGGTATTTAGTGGAAATGCCACACAATCTTTTCTTCTGAGTCCCCGAGGGGCCGGAGATCTGAAGAGATTTTCCACTCCGTCAACAAAAAAAAAGAAAAAAGGCCAAAACCTTTTTAAGGAGAGGACTATTTCTGCTTTCAGGCTGTTGATATGAAGATAAGAAACTGGTTGTATAATATGAATTCGATGTCGAATTCTATATTCGCTGCTTTCTACTGCACTGAGTGTTGTGGGTTCAATTCCCACATGGGGTAATACTTTGTGTGACCCACAAATTGTTGCTTGGAGTCTGGGTGTTTCTTATGTCCACATCATGTATGTTTGTAAAGTCACCCACTATACAGCAATATTCTTAACGCAAGTGTTGTCTTTCTAAAAAAAGACAAATACCCTCCAATATTAAAGTTTTATAAAACTTCTCAATAACAATTATGAAAATATGATAATCGCTAAATAATTCTTTCCATCCCGTCCCGTCTATCCGTCATCATTATATCATAATATTTACTGAAGTGAATTGCGAAAGATAAAAAATAGAGTGAACCTCATATGTCAATAATTTTAAAGATTGCTGAAACCGGTCGGGCCAATATTTAAATATTAAATCTAAATATTTATCCTGGCAGTACATGTTCTTAATAATCTTCTCAACCTTCTGCATAAAAGTTTTTTGTAGGGTACAGAACGCACTGCACCCTACAAAAACTCCGTGCAGGGCGCACGGAATGATCTCAAGTTTTGATACAATGTTAAACACGCATCAAAGAGTGTTTTTATAAATACCTAGAAATTGATGAGAAATTAGAAACTAAACTAATAAGGCTAATACTCGTATTTCTCGTCAGTTTAATTTCTCATTTCTCGTCAAATTTTTGCAATCACATCGTGCCACAGCAAAGTGTAACAGGATATAATTTATTATTTACTATTTGCACTTTTAACTTTAAGAAGAACACGAAAAAATGTTATACGTTATTCCTATGTTTTTTTATTAAAAAGAAACAAGTCTTTACTTTCAATAGTGTATGTTTGTCTACAAGTTTTTCACTATAGACTTTTCAACATTTAAAAATTTTATTGGAGATATTTTCTTCTTGGCAGAATGTAAACTTTCTCTTTAGAGTTCAAAGTATCTGTTTTTAAAACAAACAAAATGTATAACTATGTATTAGAAGCCAAATCGATAATATTTTAACTCCCTTTTTAACATAAGATTTAATAAAATTATTTAATGTCACGCAGAATGTACACTTGTATGGTGTAGAACACCTAATAGATGTGTTTTGGAATTGTTTTCTTCATAAACATTAGTTTAAATTAGTTTTTCTTGTGCACATTTAAATAAAAGCAAAGCAAAAAATTCTTTGAAACTGTCGTTTCAATTAATTATCTAAGTTTCATGAACACTGTTAAGTTTTATTGAAAATTTTAGACGTTTAAAACCTTTTAATGTTTTCATACTTGAAACTAATATAATAGTCACTAATTGGCGACTTTAATACGTATATGTTATGCATGTAGTCAATCGTATACACCAAATATAGTCAATCGTAAATAAGATTATACTAACATCGTTATTCATTAGCAAATACTTCAAATTTTAGTTTAAAAACTATACACAAAAAATACAGCATTAGAATATCAAGGTCATTCGTTTCCTATTCATGAAATGGCAGAACAATACTTTCCTCAGAAATAAAATAAATAGTATTTTTTATTTATATAAAAGCTCCATATATTTTATAACTAACTTGGCTTAATGAGTAGTGAACTATGGTGATGATGTGGACATAAGTGATGGGTAAAACACATAGTGTTTAAAAAAAATTAAATTAACCATCACTCCTTTCGCTATGACATTGAATATTATTAATACATTTAGATTTTAAGATATTTCATGACTGATATTAAAAGAGTTCTATGTATTTCTACCTAAATATTACGTTTAAGTATACTTCACCTTAAAATTTTAAGTGAAATTATAACTACTAACTACTTTTGACTGAATTAGAATCAGAAGTCACTGAGTTCAGTACACGCAAAGTGGCATGTCAAAGTCAAGTGTGTGCTGTGTAAAAAATTTTAATATTTCTCAAACATGTAGTTTTCGTTCTAAATTGGAGAAAAGGTTACAATGCTATAAGGTTTATTATGTCGAGCTTTACTAATTATTAAAGCGTTAATAACATGCTTTTCGAATTTAAAAGAAAATATATTATTTTCACAATTTTAGTAACGTCTTAATAATGCAGCACATGAAAGACCACACTAGTGTGGATTTGCCTACATCAGACATATTTATGTTGGTTATCGTGTTAACTACAAATCACCACAGCTTACTTAGAGCTAAATAAAACTGGTTATACAGTGTGAAGAAATATAGAAAAAGAATTGTGCTGAATATCGTGCTTACCCTTAAATATTACTATGCATTCTAGTGATAAAACATCCGTTTCCCCACAAACACTTTGGTTTTGGCTAATGTGTATCAATTTATTATTCCGTATACAAATGGTTGAATTAAAATACTAAATCGTTGCTGAAGCCAATTTAGAACTAATTTTAAATATTTGAATCGTTTACTACTAGAACCTAATCTTTTAATGAATTATTAGTTTTATGTGTATATGAAATTCCTTTTGCTATCTATTTATTGTCGATAGTACCTGTGTGTAACTTAAAAAATAAATATGCTTGCTTACCGATATTATGACATCTTCCATAGGAAACCATAGTACAATTATTGGCAAACAATTTATGTTTTCTAGTTTCAGCGTCAAATGCACATGCCATCTTGTCTTCTGGCGGACAAACTATGTCGCATTCATTTTTATTTTTACTGCTGTTGTTGAGATTTTTGCTGCTTTTTACATCAACCTCGCAAACTACAATGTTAATTAGTACTGAAATCAATAAAAGAGGTGATAATATAGTTTAAAATTTAGCATTTATTATACAGGCGCTTTCCTTATATCACTATTATCTATGATACTGATATATTGTAATTTTTTTTAAATCTTTAAAACATTCATATAAACTGTATATATTTGTGAATATTCTCATTGCAGGAAATCTGTGGGCATGTTTCTAAATTGTAAACAATTATATAGAGCACGAGTATAATATTGAAAGTGAAGCGTAAATTAGAGACGCGTAACACAACGAAAAACGATGGCTCTTACCGACATTCGTCAAAGAAATGTTTAGTAAATATTTGCTTTCCATTAATTTGGTTCTGGCTTGTTTCTTACAAATTAAAATAAAACAAACTTGAAGTTATAAAGTATTTATTTACAATATAAATAAACAATTTGAGAGCTCTCAAATCATAAAAGTAAGTTTGTTGATGATTACGTTTTGATACAAGTATTTTTCCAACAACTAACTATTATTATTTTGCAACAGCGAAAGAGGTCAATGTCAAATTAAAATTCATGAATTAACTGAAACTGTTCTTCGAAATTTTTCTAAGAAAGCTCAAATATATTGCTAGAAAAATTAACTTGTAATAGAAAACCAACCTACATAAATAGTTGCTAAGATACTGAGATTGTTGCTCAAAGTAATTTAGTTTTAAATGAGAAAGCGCAAGATTGATCGTTCACATTCAACCACGTCGTTGTAAGCAGACAGGAACAAAGTAAAATGTGGTAAAGTAGAAAAATACTAGAAGAGACTTACTATCTTGCATTGTGAAACCAACGGCTCTTCAAAGAGCCGATGTCTTTGCTTATACATATATTAACCACCTTCAATATTTCAATGTTATTACATAGACGTGTGCATCTTGGGCACTTTGGTCATCGTATCGATTCAGATAAAATATCTGCGCCTGATTTTCGATGTAAAGTGACTTCAACGAGCACTTTGGACAGCTTTGTCGAAAATTAATTGGCGCTGCTTCTGCTCTTGGGAAACTTTTGCCCAATTTGGGTGGAGCCAGCGTCACATCAACACAGCTGTACACGGGAGTATTCCGGTCAATGGGGTTGCATGCTACACTGAAGTGGATAGCGGCTCTATTGCCCATTCACGGTTACCTTGTCGTATCGACGCAGGCGGCTTGACCGAAACTTTAAAGTGATATTTGGCAGCACAAGTGCTCGCCATAGTTCACATGCGGATGGTTGAGTTTCAGGTGGATAGTGGCACTAGCCTCCGCCCAAAGAGGTACGCTACTTTCAAGCCACGATGGCTTGTTGGTCGTCTTGGCCGGAGGCTCCACGTGCTGGCTTTGCCGCCGTATAGGCTATTCAGATGATAATAGACGAGTGGGCAGGACAGCAGTATGAGACACTTTTCTTCCGGCTAACGCAGGTCCTTTCTCAGCACGGTTATTTTAGGAAGTACCTTTTTTCTTTTTGTTTAATATAGTGACTACTATTCACACCATACCTTCCTTAGAGAGACACAGGACGTGTGTGGAACTCCCGGAAAATCGATCTACCCACTAATGCCGCGGCAGCCTAGAAAGAGGCAGGCAGAAGCAGGTCCAGGAACGCATCGACGGCTTCTGAATCCTTCACTGCCATATCTCACGATTGAGATACACTCCGGAATGACCAGTTATCCCCAGGGCAGGACGCTATTGCATCTCTCATTGTTCTGCACAGTATGAAGCAGAACAGCATCTCGCCTTATACGACACCCACCGGCCGCACTGGGGTTTCACCTGTCTGGGGTCGTTTGCAGCAGTCACATTGCCACAAGATGTGGCCGCAGTGAATCTTTGGTGACGATTAAGGAGCTAGCGCCGTACCACGTCCCCTTCGCAGCTTCCTTCGCGTAGGATTCGACCCTTTCTCGATCCCGCTCTGCAGGCTCTTTCTGGAGCATAATTTCCTCACAGGTGATCGCACCTTTCCTCGCTCACCACTTGCCAGCATTCCCGCAATCAATGACGATGGTGATAGGTTTTATCTGATTCTCTCACGACCTCTGCGTATGCCATACATATATCGCTTAAATAGACAGATCACCTTCGGGTGATGTCCACTCCAGTGGGCAGGTGTTAAGAGAGGTCATGATAACAGTTGTTCCCCGATCCTTTCTACCTCCATTCGGTGGTCCGCTTCCGACACACCACCCTGTCACAAACTCCGCAAACCAAATGAAGTAATGGCCCGAGGGTCGTCATTTTTTCTTCTTTAGATATTATAGTTATACTATATCGTAAGTTAGAAAATATATCAATTTGTGCGATAAAAATCTATAAAATAGTTTAATAATAAAATCCTGACTTAAAATATACTTACTTCAATGAAATCTAAATTATCCTAAAATAATTAATAACTGAAATAAGGAACCACACTCACTTAATAAACCAATAAATATATGCCACAAGTATATCATATTCTTCATATTTCACATAAATAAACCTGTTGGAATAAGTCAAGTGTTCGAACGGCGCATGTTTAACATTTGCAATTTATGAGAAAATTTTAATTAAGATAAGCTACATTATATAATAACACTCAGTATGACGTAAAAGACGTTTACACTCGAGTGAGTTCAGGAATTGTTTATCCAGAGATTTCTATGTTAGCTTTGAAAAAATTGAATAGTTTATAAACAGAGAAGTTTATAGCAGTATTATAAAGAGCTCTAAGTTCCTGGGAATAAGATTTTAAAACGAAAAACTACATATTTATTGGACAATTTGTCAACATGTGTGAATATCTTCGATAAAGTCTATGTAAGCTGTCGTAAGATTAAAAGCCAATAACGGTTTTTGTACTCCTTCTTGTGGTGTCCGTGTGTGTTATTCGTGTGGTGGCGGATTAAGAATACATAGTATTACTACCCATATTCATCCCGTGGGTGTCGTAAGAGGCGACTAAGGGAACAAACTATTCATGAAAAAATCATTACAAAGAGAAGGAAAACTTGAAACAAACTCTATTCCAACCCGTCTGGCCAGCGTGGTATAGTAGACCAAAACCTCCTTGCTAAAGAGAGGCCTATGTCCAGCAGTGGACTGTAAAAGACTGTTAATGATTTCTTCTAGGCTTAACTAACTAGCTTTGTTATAGTACCGTTTATACCTTCAAACCTTTAGCATCAAAAAAGGCGGCAATTAAACTGTACCCAAATTTTTCTGGCACAAGAAACTTTATTTAACGAACAGGGTGATTTAAAAAAAAACTCCGTGTCACGGTGTCTTTGAAATCTTATACAGTTTTTTAATAAGTGAAGACAATCATAGTTTACGTAACGTAACGTAGTAACAGCGAAACGTTTTTCGGATAACAATTAGGAATAGTTCGCGGCAAGAAACATAAATCACCCCAAGGTGAATAAATTAATCATGGATGTAATTGTTTGATGGCCTTCGGCTCGACACATGATTGGGCTTAAATAATGAAGACTCTATTTACTGGATAATGTTTTTTTTGGTCTCCTCCTGTTTTATTGGGGATTCCTTATATCGTGCTTGGAATTTAATTAATTTGATTTCTTTTATAGTGTGTGTGAGGGACTCTCTTTAGGGGCTATCTTTAGTTTATAGTTTATAATAAATAACAAAGTATCAGTTCCATTGTCTAACACTTCTATGCTATAATAAATGTGAAGTACGTAGTAGCTCCTAACGACATATATAGAAAATATATATTACACGCCAACACTTAATCGACTTAAACTAATTTAAATATCAAAAAACAATCATTACTGCATTTTAATTTCGCATAATAAAATAAGAAATGTTATTAGACTCATGTTAGAGATAATAAAGTCTAATAAATTGTATATTTCTAAATACACTGGTTTTCACGTAATTATAATGAATTTAGAAAAAAAAATCATATGTTATTTCAGATAGAAAAATTGAGAATCAGGTTTGTTAAATGCATTAAAACAACTACTTACGTATATTTATCAATATAACATTTATCTATGTTAACTATCGAATCTAGGAATTTAAAAGCATAATGCAAATCACAAACAATATCGAATCACGATTCCATTTCACACCTAATTTATCTTTGTACCTAAAGAGAGTTAAAACACAGATGGGTTTCACAAGGAGGATTAATGAAACACATTTGTGGTAAAATAGATTTTGAATAAAAGGTATCACAGCTTTTAATAAAATGGAAACACGTCTTTTATCGACATTGCTGCCCAAAAATAAAGCTGCCTCTTCTACGAGTATTTATATTTGCTGTTGTATTATACGTCGGAAAGTAGAGACTGTAATAGATTCCTTTTTAGTCACTCTTTATGTTCATAATAGTATAACTTTGGGCAAAAATAAAATCGATTTCTATTTTATTGTGATAACTTTTCTAAGATAAAGGTATAAACGAAAGAAAGAGTCAGGTCATTCTAAGTGACTTCGGCCCATGGACAATTGCAACTGAAAGTCAAAACACAAAGTTAATTTATGAGTACAATAAAAATAATAACAACTCTGGCACATCTCATGAAATTTCTTACAATAGCTTTGGTTTGAAATGTAACACTTCGTCAAAAAATAACACTGTTATTTTATCAGTCACAGAGAAGCTTACAAATTCTAGTAAAAGTGTAAAACTGTTAATTTATTTTTACTTTTACTTATAACCTGAAAAAGTTCCAGTATTTGGGTTTCCGATAATAATTACGCTTATCGATTATAATTGACAATTATAATTATTACAGAATAGTATTGTTCTCTTCTACACACATCTAAAAAAATAGCGTTAAGTAGGAAAAGTTGAAATATTGTTGCCATGTTAAAATATAGTTAATGAATGCATTATTTATTCCTTCAACATTTAAAAGCACATTATTTTATGAAAATCTTTAAATATTTTTTGAATCCCTCTGAAGAAAATATAGTTTCAATCTCTGAAATTCTTAATTTTAAGAAATGTGAACATTTAATAAAAGTAAATAATTTTAATCAACTACTCTTTATATATGCTTTAATTCACAAATTCAATAAAAAAAATGACTGTAAGGATCCTCCAAGACATACTGTAGATCAAGTTGTTCAATAATTTTTGTTTTAACCTGTCATTTTCTTGAATGGTAGGTTTCTTGATCTCAGAATTCTAAGATAGCTGACGACTGTAAATAGATTGCTTAAGAATATCCCATGCTTGTTTGATTAGGTTTAAGTCCGGAATTTTGTCAAACAACCTGATTTAGTAACCCTGGAGAACATATCGTTCGTTGTGGCCGTCTATGCTGTCTTCAGGATCTATTTTTTTTCCATCCTCTGGCTCCACATGGATTTCGAATCTCTCTCTCAGTCTCTTTGATCACCTGAGTCAACCAGCAAATAAAGCATAGGACTAGTTTCGATCCGCCGTACAGGTGTTTTTCGGATATTTTGACGTTCACTGTCTGGTTTCCAACATGGTACTTTTTATTGACTCGTCACGACCAGTGGCAACGAGAAAACAATTATGACACTACTCGTCAGCAGACTAAGGTATAATGTGGGGTTATTTTGCATTCATCCTATGGGCTCAAAGCTTCGTTAAAGATATGTCACAAAGTTCGTCTGGCGTGGCTGACGAGATCACGGAATATTATATTCCCTACAGTGAACTCGCCAGCATTAACTCTCGATCTTGGTTTAATCAAAAGTACACCCACGCTAGTTCATACAAGCATTCGGCCAACCGTACATGGCCCAGGGCCCACGCTTTAGGTGACACTGACGTTGATCAACTAAAAGCAGTGTATAAAAAATCCACTAGGAAACGCAAGACGGTTTACATTAGAGCGGGTGCCCAGTACATTGTGCAGTCTTGCCAAGAACTCGTTGCATACTCTATAGGTAGCCGTAAGTTCTAGTGATTAGTTAAAGCTGTGCAGCGTAATTACTGCCAGTCTGGAAGGTAGTAGAGTCATGCTGATTCCAGCATGAACGGGCCAACTTTATTGGGGTAGTACTACCGTCTTACCGAAGACTCGGTTGGTCTGGTGGCATCTGTGCTATTGTTGAAAGTATGAACGCCTGCGCTAAGTTTAATAGCAATGGTACTTGAAGCTTATATCTATAGTTATAAGTTTTGTTGACGATCTCTCGTCTACTTATGTGTGCATGATCATGACATTTTCTAATTACTTCACTAAAAAAATAGTTCTAGACCTAAAATTGCCTTTGCCTTTACTTCATCAATTGTCGTGTTTCGTGGTCTATTGAGGCAGAGGTGAAGGTTATCATGGTAAATGTGTGAGCCTTACACTGCCATGATAACGTGCGCCATAGCGTGGGTCACCCTCCTGCGTTATTTGCATTCATAATGAGTATGATGGTGGTGGTCTTAGATTCTATTTATGCTTTCCATCAAGCGTAGTAGAGTCCTTGGCGTACCTTGGCAGGTTATATATTAAAAAAATATAACAGTTCATATTATGTTTTTGCTATTACACGTTTATTTGTTAAAATGTATTAGTTAAGTAATTAAAGTATATAGCATTTGGTACACATGTTTGCCGAAAAATTTGAGTGTAAAGTATATCTCTATACATTTGAATCGAGTATTAAAACCACAGTCAAAATCCTGTACTGTATAATTTTCCTAGAAAACTTGAAAAGGATGTACAGCTTCAAATGTACCTATAAAATATTTCTACCACTTTACCAGTCGCTATAAAGTCGATTCTTTGAACTAAAATCATAATATTCTCCGATACACAACGGGGAAAAAGGTACAACAAAAAGTAAGTTTTAAAAGCGTTGAAATAAATTCATTGAAACTGTAAAAGTTTTACGCAATAATTTAATCAAGTTTCTGCCAAAATCACCTCATTTTAGGTTCAATGAAAATTCTTCTTCTTATTGTTTGTTTTACCTGAAACTATTCACTATATACTATATATATACTATTTTACTATAAAGTTATTTGTAAACATTACATAATCACTTTCAGCAATCGATTCTATAAAGCCAAGGTGTTTCATGTCTCACAATAGGCCATTGCGGTCCTCATTGCGTTCTCAATTCCGATAATCAGGACCCCAGTAAAACTTTTATTATGTTCCGTTAGATGATTAATGTTCCATGAATATTTAATTATCTGCTCCGTGGATTTTTTAGGCATCATTATGGCTACAGAATTGTCTTGCCTTACTTGAACTTTATTCAGTGTCGAGATCCTTTCTTTCCATAGTTTACAATTGAATTAACGCCAATATTTCAAATGAACATGAAATTACATCATTCAACATTTACCGCCTTTTGAAGACCATTAGGCAACAAGTAGCGTTATCACGCTACGAACTTATTCTTAGACAACAGTGTGCAATTGGTGCAGCAATTTAAACCAATAAAATAAATCAACTATATATATCATATACATATGTAAGCGTGACTGAATTTAATTTTGGAATTAGGAATCAGGCCTCTCAGATACTTTGGCAGGTCAAATGAAAACGATTCCAATGATTACAAAAAGCTGATTACTCTTCTTACCATTAGAAAAATGATAAACACTTATATACATTTATGTAATTTTATTTTATCTGTAACTTATAAAAGTTTTCATTTTAATATTGTAATTATTAGTGTTAGGATGTCACAGATGCGAATAGAAGTAATTAGTTGAACCGAATTCTTTAATCAATGACATGGTTCAGTCATTTCAGAGGTTAAAATCGAAAAGTTAATAACATAATTAATAAGGTATCAGTAATAAATACACATCTGTTGCAAGGTAACACTTTAGAGGACATCGACCATTTTGTATGAGCTCCTAGTATTCATCGACAATTAATAACAATATTATTTTTCAGTGGTTAATACCCAATAGAAAATTTTTAGAAGTTTAGTGTCAAGTCACTTATATAACAAAATAGACTGAAATAGACAAGCAAACACAAAGTCACATAAATAGTGCGAGTGATGGATAACTTAGGTTGACATAAGTGTTACTAAGATCCTTGACCGGAACTCCCCCGTGGGATTTGGAGGCGGAAGTGCTCGCCGAAGTTTATCGGCGGACGGCTGACTTCCGGGCTCGTAGCGGCATACGGCCCCCGCCTGAAGAGATACGTGAGTGGCGAGAGGCCGCTCGTCGAGCCACAATGGCTCGTTGGTCGTCCCGGCTGGAGGCTCCACGTGCTGGTTTTGCCGCTGTGGAGGCTCTCCAGCCGGTTATCGCCGAGTGGGCGGGGCGACAGCACGGGACCCTTTCCTTCCGACTGACGCAGGTCCTTTCCGGGCACGGTTGCTTCGGGAAGTATCTGCACTCGGTCGCCAGGAGGGAATTGAGTCCCGCCTGTCACCACTGCGACTGCAGTGACGACTCGGCTCAGCACACGCTAGCGGTTTGTTCCGCTTGGGCGGCGCAGCGTGGGGTCCTCACTGCAGTTATTGGAGGAGATCTCTCGCTACCGGCCGTCATACGCTCCATGGCCGGTAGCGACAGTTGTTTTACCGCGGTCGCAACCTTCTGCGAAGACGTAATTTCGCGGAAGGAGGCGGCGGAGAAGGCCCGAGAGGACGATATCCACTCGGACCCAATTCGCCGTCGGCGAGCCGGGCGGCGGAGGCGCGCATACCAGCGCCTCATGCCGCCTTGAGTGTGGCCGCGGATGGACGGGACGGGTTTTCCCCTCCATCCGCTATAGTGGCCAGCCGCGAGGAGGTGACGTGTGCGTGTGCCGGACGTCGCCTAAATGGAGAGTTTATCCGCAGATGGCGCCCGCGAAAGCGGGCAGGCGCTAGGAGGGATTAGGATGTCGTAATAACAGCTGTTCCCGGATCCCTCCTCTCTCAGGCGCAGAGTGGCACACCGTGTGGTTTTAGTCGGTCCGATTCCGACACACCGCCCCGCCGTAAACCCCGGCGGGGTGACGGCCCGTGGGGGTTTCCACAGGTTAAAAAAAAAAAAAAAAAAAAAAAGTGTTACTAAGATAGAAAAAAATACCTTACATGCGTAATAATTTGCTGCCTACTACTACGATTAGTACTTCCGTAAATCGAACAAAAATCTTATGAAAATCATGATATATGATACGTGTTATTTTAGTGGTATTGAATTGTGACCATAATGTACGAAATATTAAGTATTAGCGGTCGGCGGTCCATCTTCAGGTTTCGATAGGTCGGTGACCTTGAGATTCAACATCAGTAATTGTTTGAACAATTGAATTTTAATTATAATACTGTCATGATAGAATGAGGCTTCTTTGTGGTACCTTTTCCTAGATAAACAAACGTTCACGCAAAATTTTTCATGTGTTCAAACATCTTGCTTTTATATTTTCTTCAGACCGTCTGCTTTATTTGACATATTGCGTGGACAATATAGCGACATGGATTATCTGTATAAAGATTGGCCGGCTGACTGCACAGTTGGCCTAGTGGTCTAAGCGGTCACCACACCTCTCTCTACTGCACCGAGCGTTCAAATCCTACATGGGACAACACTTTGTGTGATCCAGAAATTGTTGTTCTAAGTCTGGGTGTTCCTTGTGTTCGTTTCTTGTATGTTTATAAAGTTCCCCGCGACACCGGATTTATTCCTAGTACGGGCGTTGTCTATTTAAAAACAAAAAACATGATAGATTGAATATTCATGCTGTACATACTCATATCTTTAACATATTCATACTTAGGTTGATAACATTTTGTCATTACGTCTTTCAATAATATTAATATGTATTTTTATTACTTTCTTATTAAGAATAAGATCCCAACAAATAAAATGAAAATGTGACCAGACTCAGTAGCTGCGCTAAGTTGTTTCGTTAATAAGTCTTTCTACAGATCGATAAGTTACTCTATGAATATAGCCATGAGGTCCATTGGTGCAGGGGTAACAGACGTTGTGATAAATGTGTGCAATACAATAATGCTACGATAACTGTCATGCCCTTTACGTCCCCAAGTGAGACGTGAAAAATCATCTTAATAGGCCGCCATAGTTTGTGTCACCATACTGCATTGTCAGCATTCGCAATGAGTATAGTGACAACTACTTTTGGCTTGTATTCATTTTGCTTTCCATCAGGCAGTGTAGTCACTTTGACAGGCTCTTAAAAAAATAACGCAATAAATGATTATGTCTATAACAAGGTTACTTCACTTTATGTTTATGGCTGGCATGGCTCTGTACGGTATGTAGTCGTACAGGCAGATCTGTAATTTATATTTTTCTTTTGTAATTATAATTTTCCTTCAAGGTAATTAATGTTGTGGTGTTAATTTTCCTTCCTCTATGTTAATGAACAGAAAGAACACTAAGAGGAACAGTATTATTAGAATATAACATTTCTGTAAAATATAATATTTCCTGCTTGATACTTTGGCAACGACAACACTCAAGAAGACGGAAGACGAATTTTTATAAAATTAATTTCCGATAGCGCGGCGCCATTTTAATAAAATGAAACGATGGACCTCAATACTTATACTCATAAAACGTGCTCATAATTAAATATCTTTAAAGTGCCCAGCAACGGAATTGGAATTGAATGGATGTACAGCCTATGTCCAGCAGTGGACTATAAATGGCTTTTGATATGAAAGAGCCCAGCACTTCATAACTAAGTTTTAATTCATTACTTTGTAAGGTTTTGTTAATTAAAAGTTTTCGCTCCAGAAAATTTGGTAACTGTAAACAAGAAGCTTTGAGGGAGATCAAGCTGTTAAATAGAAGTATTTGAAAGATAAAATTACCTGAGAATTTTCAGATTTAATATAATAGTTCGTAAAAAATATGCTGTGGTGAGTGTTAATAAGACAGTGCTACCTTTTACTTAAATATTTAACTTTATGCTAAATTGAAGGTTTGAAATCAATTTTAGACCATCTTTACTAAGCGACAGATGCACGTAAAATAATTCAATATTCAAATATTCAATAATTCGAATGAATCAAAACTTATTATATGCACATTTGCCGCTATGTAATAATGCAGTCCAAAACCAACAAAACTGTCGTTAAATTACCAAGAATGCACGATAAAGAGAGAGAGTGCCGTATGAAACAGGTCTGTAAAGCACTAGATGTGCCAGCTCTTAATCTAAACGCTATACGTTTAGAAACCTCTTACTATCTACGAATTCATCTTCTTTTAAATCGAATGAAACGGTTCATCTATGTGAGCAATACAATCACATAGGATATACATACAATTGATAGACTAATTCGTTAGCAAAATTTAAATATGATGAACGATACTGGAAAAAAATCTTAACTCATTTCTCAATTCTTTTTTAAGTTTTATTGCATTCAACTCTTTAGTTCTAAATGAGTAATTACGTATTCTTACACTGGTACTGTATTCTTAATCCGTTCGTGTGGTGACAGAATAAGACAACATAGTGTTACTACCCCTATTCTCCTGTGGGTGTCGTAAAAGTTGACGAAGGGAACATATTCAGAAAAATATCACTATCAAGAGAAGAAAAACTTGAAACCAACCCTATTTTAACCCGTTTGACCAACATGGTATAGTAGGCCAAAACCTCTTTCCTAAGGAGAGGTCTGTGTCCAGCAGTAGACTACAAAAGGCTGTTGAATGAGTAATTACTATTATTTTCTACAGTGCCTGCCAAAGTGGCTTAACTCTGCCTGATGGAAAGCATGAATAAAATCCAAAAGTTTTAGTGGAAAATTCAAACCAGTATCGAAACGTAAGGCGAGTAAAAGCCTCCAACATAGTACAGGCAGGTTCAAGTAATCAAATTCTGTCACTGGTAGTGTTACTAATGCTTTTACATCACCTCGTTCACACGAACCGTAATCAAATAACAAGGCTTTTATGGTTTGTGGTCACTCTGACAGTGCATTGAATCACTATTCAAGAAGTTACGACACCCCTTACCTCAAGGAGTTACGACATCTTTATTATTGAGGTATTAACTTAGGATTTTAGTAGTTTCTTACTAAATATATTACTAAGCTTAAATTTGAAATTATTTATTATACTCTAAAACACTAACATATGTATTCATCTCCTGTTAAAATTGAAGTTTATTTTCATGTATTTTTTTTTATTTATTCCTACATACACAACACTAAGGCCTCAACATTCTCTCCTGTCCTCTATTCGCTCCCAAAGTTCACACTAGTAAAATTCAAATTTGGGTTAAGCTCGCCTTTTCACATTACATTTTTTTGTTATTTAAATATGTATATGTTGTATTTTGTTAATGTAGTATAATAAATAAAGCATAAATTAAGAATGAACAAAAATAGAATTGATGATAAAATTTTAACGGTTGAATTCTTTTTGTAGACACAATAAACAAAAATCATCATAATATCACATTGTAATACTACGTAGGTAGTTCAAATTTCCAATTAGCTTTCAGTTAAATTTACCCAAAACGTAGTCGGTTACAGATTACGATGAAAACACCGACAATACTACTACTTAATATTCTTCGTTTGAATCCAATTTTCTTAGCAATTTAGAATATC
This sequence comes from Hypercompe scribonia, assembly GCA_949316085.1. NCBI lineage: Eukaryota > Metazoa > Arthropoda > Insecta > Lepidoptera > Erebidae > Hypercompe > Hypercompe scribonia. Next base: position 16,645,620 of record OX438979.1, read on the forward strand.
TCTTTATTTAGAAAATTGTATTGATATCTGCTACATAAGCTTTTGGAACCACTTTTATAAGTGTTATATTGGAAGCGTTATGTAATGTAATGTAATCCATTGATTTAAGCAACTAATACTTAAATCTTCACCAGTTTTCGCAATATGACACTTTACGCTGAGCCCAATTAAATTTGGGTTTGCCTAACTTTATATAGTGAACAGGTAAAACAAAAACAAACGATATCCGATGCTAATGAGTGTAAAATTAAATAATATGAACAATTTAATGGGATAAAATATTAAATTTACATCGTCATATTTTTTGGAACATTACACTTCATTAGTGTTTAGGGCAGTATTATCAAACGGATATCTTAAAAGGAAAGACATTTTGTCAAAAGAAACATTTATCTCGTTGTGATTTTATTTATAACTAAATACTTTTTGTGTTTAAAGTATTAATAGCTTATAACATACGATTTAATCTTTAAAAATAATGTTTTGTCCATGTGCTTGAAAAGTTAACTGAAATAGAGTATATTATCGTGAACAATAGTCTTGTTTGACTATATTGAAAAAATATGCTATTTTTCCATCTTGTTTTGCGGCTTGCCACTCATTATAATATATTTGAAATTTGCATAAAATGAAGATTAGACATTAATTTGATCAACAAGAACCAAGCACATAGATAACATTGTCGGTTAACCAATTATAATTACTTTAATTTTAAGACCTTAGACTAAGAATATTACGTAATTGTTTGTTTTTCGAAGAAAGAAATACAAAACTATACACCGATATTATTTATTTTATAAACAGGTAAATCAGGTCATGGTTTTGTTATTATATAAAAAAATATATATTATTTAAAAAACAGGTGTTAAATACATATTAGAACATACTTTTATTTAAGTAATTAGAGAAACCAGACGAGGATTTTTAAAGGAATGAAATGCATAGGTCTGAAATACTGAGTAAATCACAACAAAAAAACTGTGATTGCATCACACAAAAGATTTTTTTCCAATTAAATTAATATATTTTCCATTTTTCTCCTCTACCATCGACATTCCTGTCGCGACAATATGGACATCTGAACTTAACTTCATGCAATATTCATGCAACAGCGCGACAGGCCAACACATAAAAACATTGGTACTTACAAATAGGCACTTAGTAGCAGATGTCAATATTACTGTCAGTACCGCTTTGAAACACAATAAACCTCACACTAAAGCAATTGATAGAGGCTAATGCCCTCAATATACTCTTGAAAATTTTAATCCGTGTCTTGTCTTATTAATTTATATTGAAATTTAACAGAGAGAATATTATAATAATTATGAAATGTATCACAATACATGAAATAATTTTTACCCAATTAACATTTAACCATGCTTGCTCTTTGTAATTATGAAATCAGATATCTTACAATTGCCAGATATCATATTTGTTTATTTTAAAAACAGTAGCCAAAATTCATTTGCAATACATGATTGGAAGGAAGATAAGAAAGTATAATTTCATAAGTTGTGATTTCATATCAAATAATCAGACAGTATATACAAGCGGTTTATCAATGTATTTATCATTTAAAATTTTTGCCTACCTAACGTACAAGCGTGTTTTTGTACAAATTATTTAATTGCAGTTGTATACAGAAATAGAAGAAGCTTCAACCAGTCTATCACACAATCGTCATGTACACAGTCCCTTGGTACAAGCGCCACAATATTGTGTAAAAATGTATTTATCATCATCATTGCCAATAGTCTTTAACAGTTCACTTCTGGACACAGGCCTCTCCTTAGCAAGGAAGTTTTGGTCTAATATACGACCCTGGTTAGATTAGTTGATTTAGAATTTATTTGAAATTTTTCATCTTTTTACAGTGATGTTGTCTTGCATATTTTGTTTTCTTTGTCGCCTGTTACAACATCCATGGGAAAAATAGGGACGTTGACACTCTGTATTTTTAATTTGTCACCATATGAAGAAAGAAAATTTATTCAACATTGATCAATGACACAACGACGCACAATATAACGTTGTAACGGAGTAATTGGCAATTGGCAATTTTCTGAGAGTTTATTTAAATTCAGTTACCTAATGTGTATGTATATGTATATCAAGTCAGTTAATTTACTCTTTGTGTTTTTAACTAGATTATAATTGTTTTACTTTAGACATTTTCATTAATCTGATTTTAGCTTGCCCATGTAACTTTATTAGTTTTGTTTAAGTCAATCATTTAACATAAGTTTATTTATACATTAAAATTACTCTATTCACCCCTTTTATGATATGGTCTAAGTGTTAAGGATATATTTGTATTTTGTTGTATTATTAGGCAGGGTAATTATAAGTTTACTTTTGTAATTTTCTTTTCGGTTAATAATCCAAATGATATATGGCGCTGTTAATGTTGGCTAAATCGCGCCATGGCTTTGTTGCCTGATTGATTCTAAATATATTGTGAGATTTGTGAATTGAATATACTTGTTTTTATTATTATTGAACTGTATTATTTCTCGCCTAGAGACTCTTGATTTCAATCAAGTTTGATTGTTTTATTTATCTTAAAGCTGTTTATTTAATTGATTTTTTATTACAACTACATTTTATTTTTGTTATTATTATTTATGTAAACTTATGGTACTTGTTGTACAAAGCCGGACGTAATGCCGTAAGCCATTCTCTCCCAGTCGACGGTGATGTAGAAATAAGATGCGATAGGTGTAACGTTATTGAGCTTATATATACTTTAAATGTAAATAATATACATGAACTTACTACTAAATACATAATAAATGCACAATACATATAAACATACACATACTTGAATTTAATATTGTGTGATATACTCTCTGGTGTTAGGGTTTGTGACTGTTCTGCTAACTCATTGTAAAGAAGTTGATGAACTTTCGACTTGAATGTAAGGTGGTTTGTGGACATTCTGATTTCGGCAGGGAGCGCAACCCAGAGCAAAATGGACAGCACATAGAAGGAGAGATAGGAGGATAGATAGAGTTGATGAAGTTGGAGGTGTGAGGGGGGCATAGACGGAGCAAATTGTTTGTTGATCGAAGATTTCGGTCCTGACTGGAATATAAGGAACGTAAGTGAGATACGAAGTATTCGGGTACTGATAAAAAGTTGATTAAATAAAAAAGAGAAGTCAGAGCTCGCGAATTGCGGCGCTGACGAATGGGGAGTCATTGCAGTTGGGAACGAAAAGCAGACACATGATCGTACTTGCGAAGATTGAAAATGAATCAAATGCAGTTATTGAGTAGGTGGACTTGTTTATTGAGGAGGTCTGCATCCAGGTTAAAATAACACACATCACCATAATCGATCAAGGGAATAATAAAGGACTGTATAAGCGTGGCCTTGATATTAACAGGAAGGAAGTTCTTGAGACGGTATAAGGCGCGCAGACATGAGGTGACCTTCTAACTGACGTTTGTAACTTGTGCGCGCCAATCCAGTGTTGAGTCTATGTGAAGTCTCAATTTCTTTGTCACAGTGCTCAGAGGTATAGTCACGTTGTTGTAGACAACAGGTGGAATGACTGTCGTGTCCAACCTACTAAATATTTGCTTGCTTCCCACAACCCAAATCTCGTTAACCAGCTCTTAATGAAGTCCTTGTCGATTACGTATGAAATATTTTCAACCCTTGACCGTGTGTATATTTGTATGTGTATATTATATGCGTCATGTTCCACTATTTTTATTGTCCATAATGTGATTTCTCAAAAGAGCAAAATAATAAGTTAAAAGAAACAGTCCTTAACCTTCAAAGCTTAATAATTAAGTTACTGGATGAGGCATTGCCGACCTTATCCTCATCTCGTGGAATTTCGCAAACGCTACCCACTTTCAGGAAAGCAATAGTAAACATATTGTCCTTAAAATGTCAAATTATCATTTAAGATTAGATAACCACATCAATACAGAATTGAACACAATAAAATAATCGCTACTGCCGCGTATCATTGGACGAAGCAAGCCGTGAAGACTGTCAAAGTCAGAATTCTATTATAGCGTAAATTGAAAATTCTGCGAGGCCCTCTTATGAATTATTAAACACGACCTGAGCTGACTGTTTAACGTTGTAAGCTTGGCATTTACCGTCGCTAAACAAGACTACCTCCAAATTATTTTTGCATATTAGGAAAATACGTTAAGTACAGAGACATGGAAATCCTCTTTATAAGTTTTAGATACAGTTTCACCAGTTACTGACAAAGTCCCTGATAGACAAATTAAAACTTATTTGCCAGATAAATAAAGTTTTTGGTTTTAAAAGTCTCGATACAAACGCATATGTAATATAAAGTATCATTTAGATATGTTATATTGCAGCCTACTGTCTGAAACCTTATCAGGAATTAGTTAACCTGGCCCTTAACATTTTGAAAATTAAAGAGACTGTTAGTGGGCAAATTGATAAAGTGCATTTACGACTATAAAAAGTAAATCAACTTGTTGGAAAGTTCTAAGCGGACGGCATCCTGATGCCTGCCTGCCGTACGTTCAAATGCCTGAGAAATTTATATCCGCAATGAAAATCTATTTATTGAATATTGCTATAGTTTTTTTAATAATATACATAAATCATATTTCATCATGTAATTCAACTACACGAAAATATTCTTAGTGTTTTGACCAGTACGTATAATTATGAAATTATTTAATGTATAGAAAGACGACTTGAGAACTTTTCTCAAGTCGTCTTTCTAAACATTTGATCCTCCTAAACTATACACTTAGATATAGATTCCATCATTAATTCGATCATTTTCGAGCCGATTCGATGTTGATTTTTATTTTTAATAAAGCTTTAATTCTAATTTCATTTAAGAGCAAAACAGAAGATGTAAAACAAACTACATCATCATCAGTCTATCGTAGTCCACTTCTGGACATAGGCTTCCCATATGGTACGCCACTTAATGGCATAAACCATATCTTAACGAATATTTAAACATGATGTACTTAGATCGTGCTAAACCGGGATGGATCGCTAATTCAACTAAAAGAAATAATCAGCGAAGAGATATCGGCGATCTCGCGGTCTCTTTGCCGACGAGTTTTCGAAAATTTCGGTGCTCGCTTAGAAAAGTGCAATCGTCGAAATTCTGGTTATTTAGACAATGTATTTTTTAAACAATAAATTCTTGTAAATAAACAATTTTTATAATATATCAAATAGTTTTTAATACAATTTTTTCAAATGTTAACGAATTCTTGGCCCACTCTATATAATACAAAAGTCTATTAAAGAAAAGTGAATAAATATAAAAGATGCAACATACATAAACTCAGTAGTTTATAATTTCTAAATAACATTGTTTGAAGTTATTGGTCTTAAGGTATTTTGTTTTGTGCATATTTTCAATCAAATTATTTATTTTTTTAGCTTTTTATGTTTAAAAAGTTAATTAGGAAAATTATTTAAATAAAAGGAAAAAAAAAACATGTAAAAAGTCCTCTTAGACGTTCTTTGCAAAAAATATATTAAGTTACATAGTATGGAATTAATGAGTCTAGTCGAAATAAAATTAGAACATTTGATATGTCAATTTAAGTGAAAAATATGTTACTAAAGTGCGGGCGAAGTAAAACTCAAACCTTTTAGAGGGTTTTACTAGTAAACTTGTTTATAGACTTGTTAATGGAAAGAGTTCAGAAAAACTCACAAATTACTATAGCTAGTAAATAAAGTAATATTGATCTTAAGTACTTTTAACGAACTCATCTTTTCAGTATGTAACACAGTAAAATTATGTAATCGGTAATGCTCTATCCTTTATCCAAAAGGAGAAGATACGATTTCATTTACATAAGCCTCATTAAGTTAATTGCAAAATGGCAGCCTTGACATGAATAGAGAGAAGCGACAACTGATTTTCATTAAAGACGCCATAATTTTGAATATAGCTTTACTTGTAAAATTGTAATATTTTACATCGTCCTTATTAACATTATTCTCAAATAGACAGAATATTTAATAATTTTTTTGGTTATGTAACACTCTTGGCAAAAGAAATTGAAAAGAAAAGTCCAACTACAAGGTGGGAAAGATTTCATTTAAAGGGTGACAGCGTATTTGTCTCCCGTTGTGTTACAGGTGTCCTTGAGCTGGAGAAGTCACCAACCGTTAATATTAACAACTGAAAGTCGTGCATCTTGTGACGTATAAGTTATAAAATGTGTATTGTTAAACGACAGACTCAGGATACCAACTTCTGAACTATCGTATTCCATGATATAAAAATTAAAACAAGAATGTACGTCCTCATGATAGGTACTAATTACAATATTACCATTGAAATGTTTAATGACCTAAAAGAACTGCTCGTGGTCAACTTGTAACAATATACAAATTACACATTGTGGATGCGTTTATTCCCGTAAACATAATTAAAAATCTGCGATATGATATTAAATACGTTTAATGGATGACCAAGGAAGTGCATTTGGCTTTGTGACGAAGAAATTGAGTTCTTTGCAAATTCTGAAGGGATCGTATCGAGGAAAAGTGTACCTTATACAAACCCGCGAGAAATTAGTTTAATCAGATGATAAGCAATGCTTTACGAGGATACTTTCTCGGAACTTTAAATATTGCTAAGTAGCGATCAGGCGACTTGTAGGAGCAATTACGGCCTAGCTGAGTATAAAACATGCATGTATGCGTTGGGATTCTGCATCCGCAGAGTACTGATGTCCAACGACCAGCACACCTCCACGTGGCGCTAAGACTGTGTCAGCTTTTTTCATTTCCAAAGTTCTAGAATCCCGTTTGCTCCAAAAGTTTTTAGAATTCGTCAACAAAAACAATCTACTGAGCCCGTTGTAATCGGGTTTCAGGACGGACATAGCATTAGTTTAAAGTGATAGTAGCATAACAGTAATTTTTTTAAAGTGACTAACGATATCGGACTGTATATGAACCACACAGAGGTTGATGTTTTGGTACTGATCGACTTTTCCAATGCCTTCAACAGCGACAGTCACGATGTCCGCTTACCTATTCCTTAAATATATTGTATGTAAAAATTTTACGGCATGAAAAGTTTACATATGTGTATTTGATGTATAATACATATTTCAAAACTAACTTTAATCAAAATGCAAATTATTTTCTTTTTTCTCCGCATCACCCACAGGTTAACTGGTATAAAATGTCTTAGCCATTGAGTCCGTTGATACACCTAAAGCGATGACGTATATGAAATAAGTAAAGGCTACGGATGTTATCGAATCGTGAAGCGTTTCATTACTTTCAACGTGACACATTTTTATGCTTAGTACAGTTATCGAGAATTGTGTCGAAACGATTCTATAGAAGACTGAATAAAATACCCTATCACAATTACCTATGCTACAGAATGACTTGGTACTGAGGCCCGGGGCGACACATTTGATAGAGTCGTTGGCTACGAAAACGATTTCGATGATGCCGTTAGTCTACTTGTAATAAAAAAACAGGTGTGTGACAATTCATAATCGATTACTTTTTTATAGTTCACGTGCGACGTTAAACTTCGACTCAATAATAAAATGAACTTTGTTCTAGTCAACTATCAGAGGATTCGCTAAATTTTTAAATAATAAGCAATAATTTAACTACTTTTTTTAATAACTAATCTGTTTATCTGATAATAAAACAAACTATTATATCAGTTGTATGAAATTTTACTTTGGCCCATCAACATGAATAAATAAAAGATTTATAAAAAAGGATTATATAGAGAAATCCTATTTAACTACTATGATTTTCTAAATATTAACGTCATTTGTTCAGTTTCACTACATACATAAAGATTTTTATTTGCCAAATAAATCATTCATACTTATTTTTTCTTCGACTTCGCCTGTTTTCTGATTGAAAAGAGTTAAGAATATATTATTATCGAAACGGAAAAATCCTTATTAACTTTGCACTGAATATTGACAAAGCTAATTAAACTGAGCCGGCGAACCATATAAAACAAATCCACACATAATTTTAGGTCACGTGTATACAAACTTAAGCATAATGTCAAGTTTATGTAAGTAAGCAACGTAATTATAATTGTTACCGAAAATTATAGGTGTGAAGTTTGTCTCAATACTCCTTTGAAACTGTTTAAGTACCCCTATAACTTAGTGGATAAGTAATTTAAGTTTTGTTAAATGGATAATATGTTGTTGTTTAACTTACCACTACAGTTAATTTGATTTGGTTAGATGGGATAGGATGATTAATTGGACAGGTTCTCCTATTATACAAGAACGAAATTAACATTCCCCTGTGAATTAAAACGTAATTAATAAAGCAGTACCTAAGGTGGAGTTATACCTTAGGGTCACAAGGTAATTAACGTAAGACTCTAATAGTTTAGGAAGATTTGTGTTTTAATAATACATGCATCAAACTCATTTTGAAACCCACGTTTTCGCTAAAATTTTTTTATTTTTTCGTATTTCTAATTTTAAAAATGATGAAATTCTATAAATCTGTTCATCCCTTATTTTATCGCCTTGATATCTCTTATGCCTCCTCTACACTACTCACGAAGTTGGACGATGTTAGACGAATATACAATAATGTAGAGAGGCACTTCGGCGTACCTCGCTTCGGTTGACTTTCTAGAGTACTTCGACGAGGAACTTTGTCCAACTTCGTGAGTAATGTAGAGGAGACATTACAACATAAAAAATATTAGCTGCCATAGTTAGAGAGTTAACACAAATTCAAGTATGAATTGGATATATTATAATACCAAAGATTTTATTACTACCATGTCAAGTTTAGTATATTAATACTAAAAACTAAAGTACTAAGTTACTTCAGTTACACTCTGAAATCGGTACACGGTAAATATAACAGGTAGAATGTTTTTTGTGGGTTCAATCTGCTTAAATGACTTCCTAAAAGGCGACAGAAGACTGTAACACGAAGCCGGGGAAACGTGCGTTGTTGAACTTGACCAATAGCGACTAACACAAACATCACGCGTGATGTTTGTGTTGAGCGTCAGACATCTTTTGTGACAACTGTAACGTATTTGGTTAATTTCCTTATCAGATTACTGTTTCTTTAAGTTTTTCAGCTAAACTATAAGATATTTAGCTATCAGTTTTATAGTAACTGATCCTCGCCATTCAATGTTGTTTGAACAAATATGAGAGGTCGATTTAAGTCGAATGTCAAACACTACCGAACTTAATTCCCTGCTTTGTGTGTGCAAATATGGAAGAGAGGAAGCAGTGTGTTTGATAAAAGCATCTGTATATAACAATTCTATAATATATCTGTATATTACGCTTTCATGTCGAAGATTTTCATGCTAATTCAATAAATTTCGTTCTTAGATAGATGTGACCTTGAGGACGAATAGAAAATAAACCATGAAGGTCGGCAAAGAGACAAAGAACATTTCTTCGCCAAACAAGATGTTTCTCAAGTTCAGGGTTATAAAATAACATTATATTTAAACGGTAGCTACGGAACGGAGCGACTGACCTTCAGTAAATTATGTATCCATATTATACATATATAAATTAAGTACCTTTGTTCAGCAGTGTACTGTAGCGGAATAATGATAATGATAAAATAAAATAAAAATTCAATGATTATAATTACCTAAAACTTACTTAAAAATTACAAAAAAAAGAAGAAAAAGAAGTAAAGTAGTAAAGTACTAAGTAGTAAAGTCCTACTGGTATTATAAATGCGAAAGTTTGTATGGATGTTTGTTACTCTTTCACGATAAAACTTTATAGTAATTTAAATAAAACTTTTCAGTAATATAGATTATACATCGGAATAACATATAGGCTATAATTTGTAATGATTTCATGTAATTTTGGTCGTAATATACATGTCAATTAAGTCGGACAAAAATTTGGTCTCTGAGAGTTATCTTGGTGTAAGCCGCCTAAACCATTGAACTTACATAAAGATGATGTACTGTAAGAGTGTTTCTATGGTAAAAAAATATGTTTATTTATAATGATCTGATACGGAACTTAACATGGCAGACCAAATTACACGCGAGCGAAACCGCGGGCAAAAACTAGTAGTAAATAATAAGAACAGTAAAATGTTAATATATTTTATAAGTAGGCGAAAAACGAAGGAAAAGAATATTTATCAACTTCGCTACGAAATAAATCAAGTCACGGAGTTTCTCTCTCTGCTATAAGATGGTCCTTTCCAGTTATCTAATATTACAGGCTTATATTTATCGTCTGTCTTTAACTTCTGTCTGAACTTATTAGACGTTATAAATTATAATCTTTTTATAGGAACAGTCGTCAATACTAAAGAAAAGTCACTCTTTTTGGTACGGGAGCTAACAACGTTTGAAAAGTAACAATTTTAGGTCAGCTGATTTTGTGATATGTCGTCTTTCTAGCACTTTCGGTTAGAGTCTGGACTATCTGGCTGGCGGTAGCGGTTGCGTTCATTAGTGCGCATCCTACCTGTCCAGGTAATAATCCTGGATTTTAAAAACATTTTAGTAGGCGTAATTTTTATTTTTTTGTTTTTAAATACCTGACATAATTTTTTTATTGCCAGACATTTTTGACATTGCTAACTATGTGCCATACGTGATTTTTTTTATTTTTTTTATAAAAATTTTAAAGTATTTTATAATGTCTGTAATTTTAATATTATGTTATTTAAATAGAAGAAAACTTAAAATAAATTTGCCAGACATGAATTCGATTGTTAAGTCTTGAACTAAAATTAAAAAGTCATGAAGTATTGCAGTATGATGCTAGTAGTCCGAGAGAGACAGCTGAAGGCGCGAGAGAGATAGACAACGACAGTGGCGCGACAGGCAAGTTTGCAAGATGGCGTCAGTCTAATGTCACATGTTTGTTTTTGTTTTGATTTTAATGTTGATTTTTTAATTTGGTTACAATGGCCAGCGATAAAATAAAATGTGTTTTTTGTAAAGGACATAACGATAACATAATACTTTTCATATAAAAGGCTGAAACAACTTGAACAACTTAATATTAATTATTTATAATTTCCATTTAGTAATCAGAACAATTTAAATAAAAAGTGTTGCTTTTTAAATTTTAATCTAATTTTATATTCCTTTTTATACTTAAATTTTTTTGAAACTTGCTCTGACTAGAATGATTATTATTATTATTTTCTTTATTTCATTATATACACATATTTATTACATTTTTAAATATATAAAAAGTAAAAAATACACATTTAAAAATATAACAAATAGTAGTAGACCACCGACATCGGGTACAGAGACCAAGACACCGGTGGTTAGGGCTCCAAAGACAGGAACCTCCTCACAATACGGGCCGTGTCAAGGAGGACTGCCTTCTGCATCAGACCCTTGATCCAACCTTCTAACGTGAGCCTCTTAAGGTGTTGGTCGAGGGTCTTCGCTATCAATCCATGAACAGATATGATTATCGGAACAATAATCACCGAATCCACATTCCACACGTCGGCAATCTCGTGAGACAGATCCAAATACTTCAATTGTTTTTCTTTTTCAACTTTCACGAGATTCTCGTCATGAGGAACGGCGATATCGACAATCATTGCGCGACGCTCTAATCGATCTATCACCACAATATCAGGCTTATTGGCAACAATAGTCCTATCTGTGATAATAGATCCATCCCAATATAACGTAGCACGACCGTTCTCGAGAACTGGGTCGGGCACATACCTGTAGTAAGGTACTTCAAAATTGACAAGTTAGTATTTAAGGGCTAGTTGTTGGTGTACGATCCTGGCTACTTGGTTGTGCCTGTGTAAATACTCACCGTTAGCAAGACGAGAACAACCAGAAATAATATGCCTAATAGATTCTCCAGGACGGTGGCACGCCCGACAGATGTCAACCGTACTATTTTTCAGGATATATTTCCGGTAGTTATTTGTCATGATAACTTCGTCCATAATTGCACAAACGAAACCTTCGATTTCTCCGAAGAGATCACCATACCGTAGCCAAGACGACGACGCTTTAAAGTCTATATCAGGCCCGTGTAGGGCCCGATAAAAGACTTTTAAGTACTTTTTTTACGCGGCCAAAGAAGCGTTCCTGTAACATTTGATTCACGCCAGATTCTGGTATTCCCAAGGACTGTGAAAAACCTAGATACATATTATTATTATTTTTTATTATATGCACAGTGAAAAGTAATTTACTTTCGTAATGGTTCTCTGTATCATTCTCGACTTATTCTGCAACTGTCTCTCTCGGACTACTAGCAACATACTGCAATACTTTTCATGACTTTTTAATTTTAATTCAACACTTAACAATCGAATTAATGTCTGGCAAATTTATTTTAAGTTTTCTTATATTTAAATAACATAATATTAAAATTACAGACATTATAAAATACTTTGAAATTTTTATAAAAAAAATAAAAAAAATCACGTATGGCACATAGTTAGCAATGTCAAAAACGTCTGGCAATAAAAAAAGTATGTCAGGTAGACTTATTTAAAAACAAAAAATTAAAAATTACGCCCACTAAAATGTTTTTAAAATCCAGGATTATTACCTGGACAGGTAGGATGCGCACTAATGAACGCAATCGCTACCGCCAGCCAGATAGCCCAGACTCTAACCGAAAGTGCTAGAAAGACGACATATCACAAAATCAGCTGACCTAAAATTCTTTCTCGAAAACGTTGCTAGCTCCTATACTATTTTGATTTTTTCAAAATATATCTAGCTAATTAAAATGCTGTTTTCTTTGTTACACGCCATATACATTCAAATTGGAAACCACTAAAATAATAATTAAAAAAATAAATTAAATAAATACTTAACTTGGAAATGATAACAAAATTTCATTTTAAATGTTCGATAATGACTGTGTGTGCGTGTGTGCATGTAAATGTGTGTGTTGTATTATATAAAGGATGTAATTAAGTCTTCAGTGTTTTCATAGGTTAAGCCAAGCAGCCATTTAGTAGGGGTGCTGGGCTAGAAAACCTCCACGTGGTGCACCCTGGAAACGTTGGCGATGGTGTTGTTCATCACTGCCAACGGCTAATATTCTAGCATGAAGAGGAAGCCATTTCTTCGGCAATTCGGCCGAGACTTGGTCCAACAGAGCGGGCGTGTCTGTCGGATCCTCTGTTGGCTCTTCGCTCTTCGGAGCATTGAGGAGGAAAACCTCGGTAAAAAATCACGATGTTGGGACCCTTTCTAGGGTCGGAAATCCTCCGCTCAGCGGTTGAAAAGGTAGGACGGGCTCGGTGTGCACTTACACTGCCACCGAGCAGGCATCAGGAGACGTAGTCTCCCTGCCGCCGTCGGCATATCGTAGTCCCGAGTTGGAGTCTCGCGACTCCAATCGGGGGCGAGGGTCTTGGCTTAACCGCCTGGACTGCGAGGAAGAAAACCTCTCTAAAAATTACCCCGAATCCCGTGTTCTGGTGCGTGACCAGGGGATGCATGGCTGATGGGTAGTTCAGTCGTAAGCGCACCCCCAGCCGGGGCACCTGCGGACCCCTCGGTTGGGCACAAATTTACGCTTGCCCGGGTATTGGGGATCTCTGCCCGGGTCGACCTTTCTTCTCCCCATCTCGTGGGTTCAAATATGGATGAAAATAAAAACACAAATAATAATAATAATGAAAATATAGCAGAAAAGAAAGAGAAGAAGAGGAGTGCGAAAAAGAAGGATACAAGAGCGGGCGACCTCTCGTCTGACGTAGAGGATGTAATGGCTGGAACACCTATCTCGGTGGGGCTCCCAGAAGTCATTTTGGCTACTGGGAGCCGAAGAACATCGGAACGATTGCGTTCCAGATCCACTGCGGGCGGTAACTCTAGTGCAAATATGGATGCATTGGGGCTTACGGAAATGGAGTTGTACGAGAGCCGGAAACGCGGACGCTCCAGGGATGATGAGAGTGACATGTCCGAGGACATGTTGCCTCCTAAAGTCACCAGCAGCCGTAGAGGGAGGACACGAACTCCGATCTCGGCCCCGTCAGGCTCCGTCTTTTGCAAGGCGGAAGCCTATAGACGGGTCAGGGCAGACGGCGAAATTTTGGCGGAGGAGGAGATTGCGGATCTCCTGCTGAAAATAAAGGAGCCGATGGTGGGGGATTCAGTTCCTCAAACACCATCGTCCATGCAGGAGAGAGCGAATATGGCGGTGGCCATCATTCACAAAGTGGCCACCAAGTCGAGTAACCTTAAGGGTTCCTTTGTGAAAGCCCTTAAGGACTCCTCTTCCGCTATTGCGGGGGTCGTGGATACCCTCATCGGGGACGTGGCTCGGCTCCAGGCGGCCAACGATCGCCTGACGGGGCAAGTGGCTGAGCTCAGCGCTCAGTTCGCCCAATTCCGGGCGCATCGCCCGACAGAGGATCCGGTCACGTCCCCGTCTCAGTCTGCCCCCTCTTCCAGCCTCGGTGGCATTCCTGATGCCCATCTGCGCCAAATAACCGATGCAGTATGGCGCATGATGGACGGGCGTCTAGCTGGCCTGGAGGCAAGGCTGCCACCAGCTCCTGTTGTACGGCCGCCGCTTGCGGGTCATAAAGCGAAGGTTGCATCGGTGTCAGCATCGCTTCCCGTTGCGACCGGTCGCGTGTCCTACGCGGCGGCGGCAGCAGTTTCTGCTGCTCCTGCAACTGCTCCGAGGGCACGGCAGGCGGCCAAGGCAACAGCCCGGACGACCGCACCGAGGTCAGGACTCAAAACAGCGGCAAAGTCTGGGGCGGAGTTCCCTCCGCTCCCCACTCCAACCGCTGTATCTGGCACCTCAACAAGTGCTCCCTCCACATCTGCCCCTTCTACGGATGGTTGGCAGGTAGTCGGGGGGGCTAAGAAGTCCCGAAAGCGGGGTAAGAAGGCTGCACAAATAGCAGCCTCTACCCCGCAGGCGCCATCGGCTGCAGTGGTTGCCACAAAGACGCCGCGCAAACTACAGGCGCCTAAAAGCGCGGCCGTGGTAGTCACCGTGTCACCGGAGGCAGCTAGCAGCGGGCTGTCCTACGCGGCAATTTTCAAAAGGGCCCGGGACAGTCTCGCACACGATTTCGGGACAGTAGGTGTCAGAGTGCGCCTCGCCCAAACGGGAGCTCGAGTCCTCGAGTTCCCTGGGGCTGAAGGTGCTAAGACGGCGGACACAATTGCCGAGAAGTTGCGGGGTATGTTTACGGCTACGGATGGTGTCAAGATCGCCAGGCCCACCAAGTGCGCAGAATTGCGCATTTCGGGCCTGGACGACTCCATAACAACCGAGGATGTCCGCGTTGCAGTAAGAGAGAGGACGGGTTGCAACGCGGACAACATTAGGGTCGGCACCATCCGCCCCGGTCCAGGAGGGCTTGGCGCAGTGTGGGTCAGCTGTCCCGTAGCGTCGGCCAAAATGTTGGGCGACGCCGGCAGGCTGCTCATCGGTTTCGTGAGCGCTAGGATCACAGTCCTGGCGGCGAGACCGATGAGGTGTTACAAATGCCTGGCATCGGGGCACACACGCGCCAAGTGCGTCAGTTGTTTCGACTGCAGCGGGTTATGTTTCCGCTGCGGTCGACCGGGGCACAAGGCAGCTGAATCCTCTGCCGCCCCTCACTGCCCGGCGTGTGCGGCGGGTAACAAGCCTGCCAATCACCAAATTGGGCAGAGAGGCTGTAAACCTCCCTACAATTCTCGGCAAGCGTCGGGGGCTAGCCAATCGACCCAGGCTGCCTCTGATGTTGTTCGTATGTCGGCATCGTTGCCCATGGAGGAGGTTGTAGAGACGGTCTAGTAATGGCCCAAGTCTCCAACCTCCTGGTCCAGACGAACCTGAACCACTGTGCCGCGGCGCAGGACCTTTTCCTGCAAACCATGGCACAGTGGTCGATCGGTGTTGCCGTAGCCGCGGAACCCTATTATGTTCCTCCCCGTCCAAACTGGTTGGGTGACCGGGACTGTTCCGTGGCAGTCGTCGGCTCCACGGCGGCTCATTCCCCGCCCTTGTCGCTAAGAGACAAGGGCACTGGATATGTTGCTGCCGAGTGGGGGGGGATCACTGTATATGGTGTATACTTCTCCCACAACCGGAGTTTGAACGACTTCGAGGTTCTCCTTAACAACTTGGAAACCTCGATGCGGCGTCTAGCGTCTGGGCACGTCTTGGTGCTGGGGGACTTCAACGCAAAGTCCATTGCGTGGGGTTTCCCCAGGACGGACGCTAGGGGCGAGGCCGTAGAGGAGTGGGCGGCCTCGGTGGGCCTCTGTTTACTAAACAGGGGCTCCACCAACACGTGTGTGCGACAGCAGGGAGGGTCGATAGTGGACCTTTCGTTCGCTACCCCTGCCCTCGCCGCACGAGTAAGGAACTGGCGTGTCCTGGAAGAGGTTGAGACGCTCTCGGACCATCTCTATATCCGATTTGAGCTCTCCCGGTCCCAGGACGCCAGAAGGGGTCACGCGGCGCGGCATTCTTCTCGCTTTCCGCGGTGGGCTGTAGCCAAATTAAATAGGGACCTACTAGAGGAGGCGGCCATTATTCACTCTTGGCTGTCTCCGCAGGCCCCGACCGAGGAGGTCGACATGGGGGCTGGTCGCTTCTGCGATGCCATTGCGCAGATATGTGATGCGGCCATGCCCCGCATCCGAGGTTGCCGGCCTCCACGGAAGGAGGTTTACTGGTGGTCCCAGGAGTTGGCGGACCTCCGTGCGGCCTGTACTCGTGCCCGGAGGTCCTACACCCGTAGTCGGCGGCGACACCGCGAAGAAGGCGGGGAGGACCAGCTTCATGAGGAGTACCGAGAGGCGCGGAAAACTCTGAAGCTGGCCATCAGCCGCGCCAAAGAAATTAAGAGAAAGGAAATGCTGGAGGGTCTCGATCGTGACCCCTGGGGTCGCCCCTATCGTGCGGCGCGACAAAAGCTCCGCACGTCGGGCCCCCCCCTTACAGAGACACTCCAGCCCAGCTTCCTGCGGGAAGTGGTCGAGGGCCTTTTCCCGCAGCGGGCGGAGCACACGCCCCCGTCGATGGCCTTCATAGTCGAAGACGACGGGGTGAACGAAGTCAATGTTCCGCCCGTCAGGGAATCGGAGGTAGGGGCGGTTGTTCTACGGATCCGCTCTAAGAACACCGCCCCCGGGCCGGACGGGATACCTGCCCGAGTGCTAGCCCGAGCCCTCGAACACATGTCGGACCGCCTCAGGGAGGTCCTGGACGCTAGCTTGGCGTCCGGACGCTTTCCTGAGTGCTGGAAAAGCGGGAAGCTGGTCCTATTGAGGAAGCCGGGACGGCCAGCCGAATCGGTAGCGGCCTATAGGCCCATCGTGTTGCTGGACGAGGCGGGTAAACTGTTTGAGCGGATACTCTCTGCCCGCATCGTCCGGCACCTCTGCGAGGTGGGCCCCGATCTGTCGGACGCCCAATTTGGTTTTCGGGCGGGGCGTTCGACGGTCGATGCTGTGCTGCGCCTGAGGGCCGTTACCGAAGAGGCGGTGAGCTGTGGTGGCGTGCTGTTGGCGGTGTCGTTAGACATCGCCAACGCTTTTAATAGTCTGCCATTTAGCTGCATCAGGGAAGCCCTCCACTACCACGGGGTGCCAGAGTACCTGAGGCGGCTTGTGGCAGACTATCTTGAGGAGCGTACCGTCATGTACGAGGACCGTGACGGTGTTCTGAGGCGGCGGCCCATGTCGTGCGGTGTTCCACAGGGGTCTGTCCTCGGACCACTCCTGTGGAACATGGGATACGACTGGGCCCTCCGAGGTCGTCTTCCCCCCGGGTTGGGCGTAATTTGTTACGCAGATGACACATTGGTCACAGCCCGGGGAGTGAACTTTCAAGAGGCGGCGCGCTTGGCCACCACGGGAGTCTCTTTGGTGGTCGGGCGTATTGAGGCGCTGGGTTTACGGGTGGCCCTAGATAAGACGGAGGCCCTTTTGTTCCATGGGCCCCGTCGTGGTCCACCACCCGGCGCCTCTATCGTAGTCAATTCGGTCCTCGTACCGGTTCAGGCGCAGATGAAGTACCTGGGCCTGATCCTTGACGGGAGGTGGCTCTTCGACGAGCACTTCCGACAGCTTTCTCCAAAGCTGGTCGGCGCTGCCTCTGCCCTCGGGCGACTTTTGCCGAATTTGGGTGGAGCCAGCGTCGCGACGAGACGGCTATACACGGGGGTTGTCCGGTCAATGGCGCTGTATGGTGCGCCGGTGTGGGCGGCGGCTCTGACCGCCCAGAATAGGGCTCGCCTCTGGCGCCCTCAGAGGATATTGGCGGTTAGAGCCATACGCGGTTACCGCACCGTATCGACGGAGGCGGCGTGCGCCTTGGCCGGAACTCCCCCGTGGGATTTGGAGGCGGAAGTGCTCGCCGAAGTTTATCGGCGGACGGCTGACTTCCGGGCGGGTAGCGGCATGCGGCCCCCGCCCGAAGAGATACGCGAGTGGCGAGAGGCCGCTCGTCGAGCCACGATGGCTCGTTGGTCGTCCCGGCTGGAGGCTCCACGTGCTGGCTTTGCCGCCGTGGAGGCTCTCCAGCCGGTCATCGCCGAGTGGGCAGGGCGACAGCACGGGACCCTTTCCTTCCGACTGACGCAGGTCCTTTCCGGGCACGGTTGCTTCGGGAAGTATCTGCACTCGGTCGCCAGGAGGGAATTGAGTCCCGCCTGTCACCACTGCGACTGCAGTGAGGACTCGGCTCAGCACACGCTGGCGGTTTGTTCCGCCTGGGCGGCGCAGCGTGGGGTCCTCACTGCAGTTATTGGAGGAGATCTCTCGCTACCGGCCGTCATACGCTCCATGGCGGGTAGCGACAGTTGTTTTACCGCGGTCGCAACCTTCTGCGAAGACGTAATTTCGCGGAAGGAGGCGGCGGAGAAGGCCCGGGAGGACGACATCCACTCGGACCCAATTCGCCGCCGGCGAGACGGGCGGCGGAGGCGCGCATACCAGCGCCTCATGCCGCCTTGAGTGTGGCCGCGGGTGGACGGGATGGGTTTTCTCCTCCATCCGCTACAATGGCCAGCCGCGAGGAGGCGACGTCCGCGTGTGCCGTACGTCGCCTAAAATAGAGAGTTTATCCGCAGATGGTGCCCGAGGTAGTGGGCAGGCGCTAGGAGGGATCTGGATGTCGTAATAACAGCTGTTCCCGGATCCCTCCTATGTCAGGCGCAGAGTGGCACACCGTGTGGTTTTAGTCGGTCCGATTCCGACACACCACCCCGCCGTAAACCCCGGTGGGGTGACGGCCCGTGGGGGTTTCCACACGTTAAAAAAAAAAAAAAAAAAAAAAAGCAGCCATTTAGTACCTCGTGATTTGCATTCTGACATAGTAATGGGATATATGTATGTTCAAAATTTTGTTAATTTTGTTGAATTGAATTGAGTAACAAAAGAGAAAAATGAAAGTTTTCTTTAAGGCTCGTATAAGCATAAAGTCGTGTTCATGGCCAGTGTCATTTGTTTACAGTTCAAGTAGTTTAAATCAAAAGTATGTAAAACCTATTAAGTGAGTAATTTTTATGCATACAAAAAGTCCTACAAAATATATAATGAACTTACTTTTCGCTTTTGTACGCTTATGTAAATCTTTTGAACTAAGCAACGGATTTTAATGCGGTTTTCACTATCAACTAGTTTATATTTTAAGAAAGTTTTAATATACATAACACCATGTTGAAAAGAATGTTTCATCAAAAAGCAAGAATCGTTCATCGATTTTCTGAAGAAGTACTCTACCGCGACTAAAGTACTACTAGTATCGTATTTTTAATTTAAAATTTTACGTTTTTGGCCTTAGAATTCTAAAATTTTATTAATTTTTTTATATATATTTGTTTTTTGAGGTAGAATTATTAAAAATAATTATTACACATACTCTTTTTTAACCAGTATGATGAATCACTGTAAAATTTCCTTCGGGCGGGAAAATCTTATTCAAGTTGTTTACGTATGCGTACGTGTGACTAGTACCGTGTTCCGTATAACCTTTTACATAGATAGTTGATCAATCTAAAGAATCATGATCATTTTCTCAATTAAAGGGTGGTCACAGACGTATACCTATCCAAAGGTTTTTCACGAAAACCAGATGTGCTGCACGTATCCAATTTCTATCGATCTCTCTATCTTCTATCCTTATCGTTATCGATAATCGATTACCTATATTAATTATTTAATTATTTTTTTTGTCTTTTTCTCAACAAATAAACTTAATGACTAGTAATAAGAACACCCTGAACGTATCAATTTAATATTGTACCGGAGTCTAATTCATTATGCAGTTCAATCACAAACTAATATTATCTTTTAAATGTTTAGGGTGGGTCAAGAACTCGTTAACATTTGAATCTAATATCCCGCGCAAACATGATACGGGAGTTCTTGCGCCCGATGCTACTGAAATTTGCTGGCTACAATCGTAGCACATGATTTCAACAAGATGGAGCAACTAGTCACACATCCAATGAGTTTCTGCCAGTGGTCAAAAACATATTTAAGGAAAAACTGATTCCCAGACGAGGCGACATTTCATGATTACCCAGAAGTCTAGATCCATTCCCAGCAGACTACTTCTTATGGAGTTATTTGAGCAATCGTGTCTATATCGATAAACCAAATACACTACGTCAATTAAAAGAAAAAAATAGAGAAGAAATATCGGTGATCTCCCGGTCTCTTTACCGACAAGTATTCGAAAATTTCGGCGATCGCTTAGAAGAGCACAAACGTCAAAATGGTCATCATTTAGACGACGTAATTTTTAAAAAATAAATTGCTACTTAGCTTTCTTGCAAATAAACAATGTTTATAATTCATCAAATGGTTTTTTATATGCTTTTTTCAAATTTTAACTAATTCTTGGCCCACCTCATGTTATGTAGTAGGTGATCATGCTTCTGCACAAATTTCATTAGTCTAAGTCAATTGAAAATATAAATTTGGTTGAATATATTTGTGATATTATGTTTTCATTGTATTAAATTAAACGAATCAGTTCATAAGTGTCTGAATATTTCAAATTGATGTTCCAGATGTTGAAAATAGTATTTTGATAGACAAACAGATAGTAATACGGCCAAGTAGACTGAAATGCAATAAGACTTTCATGTAAGTGTTTCCATATTCTTTTTAAGAATGTGAACCTTAAAAGTTAAAACGTATTTGGTAAAATATGTATATTACAGATACAGGATAACATATTTTAATAGAATTAATTATTAAATGCCGTAATTTTAATATTAACAATATTTTTTCCTTATTAAATCACTCTTCAGCGCAAAATTTGTACTTTGATATTACAGGAAAATGGTTTCAACTGTTCGTTCGTCCATTCTCACATTTAGTCAGATTTACGATCTTCTTCTATTTAATGTACACATACAAATAAGCAGGCTACATGCGTGTGAGTAGCTTTTTTTTGTTTTTTTTTTTTTTGAATTGATTTTTAGCTGTTGGCCTCAGATGGCCTCTACAACTTTACCCGGTTTAGTTACGGTGAGCGCTGAGGGCTCTCAACCGGCCATTTATTAAGCAACATTGCCCAAGGGCACCCCCTGCGGGGTACGAACCTCGGCTTGGGGTGTTGCTGAAACACTAGGACGGCCTACTCCCATGTTTTGTTGACGGTTTACGCGGCGCGTGTTCCGCCCCCGCCGGCGGGGACGAAAACGCGGACGGTTCGTAGTTAGTGTGTTCGCTCTGCGTTGAGCGCGTGTAATGTCGTCGTCTAGCTCCCCTAACGCGTGTTTGGGTCGACGTATTTTGGAAATTTTGCTCGGTGTGTAATTTACGGCCGCAACCACTAGAGGGTTGGGGTGAGTCGGAGCAGAGTCAAAGTAGCTAAGGGAGCACTGTTTAATGAATTGCTTGATGGTCGGCAATCTGAGGTCGATGTGAAGATCGACGTTGCGTACATACCACGGTGCTCCCGTAGCTTTGCGCATGAAACTATTTTGTAGTGTTTGAAGCCTATGGATCCTGTGTGGCCTAACATGTGCGAATACTACACTACCGTACGTCATTATAGGACGTATGCATGCAGTGTATAATCGAACTTTGTTTTTTAAGTTTAATTTCGAACGCGCGTTAATTAAACTGTGTAGACGTCCTAGCACGAAGGCAGCCCGGTTGCGGACTGCCTTGACGTGGGGGCCGAAGGATAGACGGTCGTCCAGGGTTATGCCTAGGTATTTGGCCTGCCTAGCCCAAGGGATAGACTTGCCGAACATCCTAATCTGAGGGGTCTTCTCCAAAGGATACAAGCTTAGCTGTCTTCTGTGAAACAGCACCGCCTGGCTTTTCTTGGGGTTGACCTCTATCCTCCATTTCCGGAACCAAACGCCCAGTGCGTTGGCTGCGGTCTGGAGTTTTTTGGCTACTGTCGAGGGGTTCACCCCCGAACAGTAGATAGCCGTGTCGTCTGCGAATAGTGCCGTCTGCACATACCGATGCTTCGGAATGTCGCTAGTATACAGCGTGAAGAGTAGGGGGGAGAGCACGGACCCTTGTGGGACACCGGCTCGAATGGGGTGAGTGGAGGACATTGACCCTTCTACTCGGTAGCGGAAGCTTCGATACGACAAGTAGTCTCGTATGATGAGCACGAGTCCGTGTGGCACTCCCATGGTGGACAGCTTAAATAATAAGCCGTTGTGCCACACTTTGTCGAAAGCTTTCGCTACGTCGAAGAAGAGGATTCCTGTAAACAGGTTGCGTTGAAGCCGATCGCTGGTGTATTCAACGATGCGGTGGACTTGGTGGACGCACGAGTGTTCGGTTCGGAAACCGAATTGCTCGTGGGGGACGAGAAGATTAGCATCGGCATACGCTTTCAGCCTATTGTAGATTAGACGCTCGTATAGCTTGCCTAATCCTTTAAGCAGACTGATCGGTCTATAACTGGTCGGTTCGGACTTTGGTTTGCCAGGTTTGGGTATCCCAATAACAACGGCTTCTTTCCACTGTTGTGGAAAGATGTTGTTTTTGAGTGCTGCGTTGAAGATGAACGTCAGCAGGACCAGTAGCCTCTCCGGAAAGAGTTTTATAACCCTGTTTGTGATACCGTCCGAACCGGGCGCCTTGCGAGCGTGTAGGCCCTTGACGATCGTTTCGACTTCTTCGGGGGTGACCGTGTCAAGGTCTTGTTCGTCTGTCGTCCCCGTCGGCGTTGAAGTTGAGGCTAGTGTTGATGTAGGAAGTGAGGACATTATGCGCTCTACTTCCGAATCAACTTCGGCTATTTGGTCCGAGTCGCAGTGTATTACGCTGGGCGTGCACTAATTCTCTAGACTCTCGGCCAGGCACTCTGCCTTTTCGATATCGTCGAAGGCCGGTGGAAGGTTAGGTCTGCTTAGAGGAGGCATAGCGGTGACGGTGTCTCTCTTAAGCGAGCGGGATAGTTGCCAGAAGGCAAGGTGGGTAGGTTCGAGGTCTTGTAGTGTCCTATCCCACCTGTCTTGACGCATTTGATCGATGCGCGACTTGACCGCTCTTTCTAAGCGTCGTAACCTGATCCTGTTGGCTTCGCATGGATATCTGTCGTAGGCTCGTACGGCGGCGTTCTTCCGCCTCAGCAGCTCACGTACGTCATCGGGTAGGTCCCAGCGGCGATCGTTCGTCGCCGGTGCCTCCCGAGTGCATTCGTTAATTAACGATTGCACGTGAGCTGTGAGGGAGTCGATCGCCATCGTGGTGTCCTCTTGGCTATTTATGTGGTCGGGTATCCTATCTAGATGCACGGACGAGGTTGCCTCGAGTTTTGTCCCGAGACGCCTCCAGTCCGTGATTCGTCTAGTGGGGGTACGATGACCTGTGTCGATGGGACCCAGTCTGGGTGCGAACTCCATGACCACAGGTCTGTGGTCAGAAGTTAACTCGTGTAGCACCTCTACTGAACACAAACGTAGGTTTATGTTCTTGAGGAGCGCCACGTCCAGAATGTCGGGTCGGTGAGACACGTTGTGCGGATAGTGGGTCGGTTCGAGCGGGGCGATGATGTCGAACGCTAGTCTATTCGAGAGCGACTCCAGGGCTCTGCCTTTGGCGTTGGACTGGTGACAGTTCCAAATGGTGTTCTTGGCGTTAAGGTCGCCGCCGATTATCACGGCGTCGCTCAGTTCTAGCAGCGCTCGGAGGTCGCTCTCGAGTAGTTGCCGGTGACAGGTAGGCTGAAACTAGCGTGATCGATTGGTGTCCGGTCATGCCTATTCGACAGACCGAAGCCTCGATGCTAGTCAGCGCAGGCGGATCCATAGGTACGCAGTGAACCTTTTGTAATATATGAGAGTTCCCCCAAGCGCAGAGTCAATCCTATCGTTGCGGACCACAGAGTAGTTCGCAACGTTTGGGTTTCTCTGCGAGGGTTTCAAAAAGGTCTCTTGCACTAGTAGTATGTCGAGTTGGTGTGCCCTAAGAAAAACGCCAACTTCATCTCGTTGCCTACCGATGCCGTTGGCGTTGATGTACCCTAGCTTGAGTGATACGGGTTTGACTCTGCGTGTTGGTGTGCAATCCATTATGGGTTGCATTTAAACGCGCCTAGCTTCTCGAGTACGCTCGAGTACCTAACGCTGACGCTGAGGAGGGCCAACGGATTGCCCTCGTTTTGACGGATAAGACTAGCGAGATGACGTAGCTCGCTGAAATCAATCGCACTCGCGAACCTTGCCACTAGGGATAGGTCCGGGTCGATTGTTTGTGGTAGTTGGCTCCTGTAGTCGACGACGAGCGGCTTGGGCCCTCCCTGGAGAGGCTTTGTGGGCCGCTCGACAGGGGCTGCCTTTGCGGGTACTGGGGCAGGTATGGGGGCCTGCATCGTCTTCCGCACGGGCAGAGGTGGGAAGGTCTCCCCGGTCTTCCTGGGAGTGGCCCAGGCGTTCGTCTTCGGCAGAGGAGCAGCTGTAAAGCTCCCCCCAGTCCCTGCAGCAGCAGCAGCAGCAGCAGCAGCAGCAGCAGCAGCAGGGACGACTGGGCGGGGACGCTGAGGTCCTTTCGCCTTGGGGGTTTTAGGCGCCCTCGGGCAACCTCTGTAGTTGGCGGGGTGGCCTGTTTCGCCACACAGTACGCACGCGACTGGCTCAGTGCATTTGGCCCTGTCTTTGGGCCTTTTGCACGCCTCCGTCGCGTGGTCTTCCAGGCACTTGACGCACCTGGGGCGCGCGAAACAGTTACGCGCCGAGTGCCCGTAGAGCTGGCAGCGGTGGCATTGTGAGATGCCACTTCTACGGTGAGGTGGCTCCACGGTTATGCCCGACAGCCCGCAGATGGACGACATCTTGAAGATGTCCTTGCCGGCGGGGCTGTCGTCGAGTGTAACCAACACCATGTCGTAGACGACATTGGTGCGGCCTTTCACCATCCGGTGTACCTCATGCACCGGGTAGTTCTTTGACAGGGATTCCTTGATCTCCTCGGGGGAGATCTCCCTGAGCACGTTGCGGACGACCACACGGAGCTTCTTGTCCTCCGGCAGAGTGTACGTGTGGTAAGACACGCTTCGCTCCTGAAGGAGCTTCGAGAGCGCCCTGTGGTCGCTCGCGGTGGCTAGGGCGATTTTGATGCCCTGTTGGGTGCTACGAGCCGAATGGTAGACGATCCGGCGCTCGTTGCACCAGGTGGAAATAGCCGTCCATTTGGATTTCTCCTGGACGTAGATCGGTGGAGGGGCGGGGGTCTTCGGCGCGGCCGCCGAGGCGTCGGTGATAGCGGGCGTGGACCTCCCTGAGGGGGAGTTGTTGCCCTTAGGCCTTGAAGAGGCGCGAACGGGGGCGGGTGCTGCCGAGGTATCCTTACCCTCGGACAGCTTTGGGGCCTTGTTTGGGCCTCCTTTGGCCTTACGGCTGCGTTTCCGTGAGGAAACGAGCGTAAAATCAGACTCCTTAGAAGAGGAGCCGGACGTGGAGGACGAGGAGGACTCGTCCTCGCTGGCGTCGGAGCCCCCAGATTGGTCCGCTCCTTCGTCGCCCGAGTTTGCCTCGGACTCTGGAGACGTTTCTGTCTCCATAGCCTGAGTTTTCTCCTCGGTTATCTTTAAGAGGAATTTCCTCTGAATGAGCTCGATGACTTCGGGGTCATCGAGGATGGCGTTTATGTCCACTCCTAGACCTGCAAGAGTGGACCCCGCGGAAAGGCCCGCGAGGGCCATTTCGGCGGTTTTCGGCGGTTGTTGTGCTGCGCGGTGCGCCAACGTGGCAACAGCAGCAGCAAACAGTCCTAGTCCCCGGGTGGGACAACCCGGGGGTGTGAGTGTGCTTGACCTCCCAGCCGGGGTAAGGCCGGGAGGGTGTACTTAGAAATAGGTGTGCCCTAAGCTTGAATCCCTTCGCCGATCTCAATGTGCGTCGGGTTCCTAACTGCCCAGGTGCCGGGGTGGTATGAGCCTGTGCAGGCCGGCACACCCAATCTAACACCTGAGAATAGGATGTGGAGGTAAGGGTGGGGTGGGAGGGCGACGGCTAGGCTCGACTAGGAGGCACCCCCAAGGCCGAGTTGTCTAGCCCCAGCCGACTTTGCCTAACCCAGAAGGGGCTAGGCAGGCGGGTCGGGTCACCGCCCACTCGGTTCGTTGACACCGTGAGGTTTCCACCGAGTGACCAAATTGGATACGCTCGCGCTCCTATTTATGTATTATGTACTCTCGTACAGCCGCATAAACCTCCGTCGGCTTAGCGAGCCGTACTAGTGAGCGAGTGAACGAGTGAGTGAGTGAGTGAGTGAGCGAGCGAGCGAACGAGCGAACGAGCGATTGTGCGTGTGAGTAGCAACTAATCGAGCATTGAAGTATCATACATACCATCAGCCTATCACAGTCCAAGTAAGGAGTACGCAAATCGTTGATTCAATATTTTAAACTATGATGGAAGAGTAGATTTGAACTAAAAACAATATAAATATACTGCCTATTACAAAATTATATGTGTTAAGCAATAATAACCCATCCATAGACTGATCTGGCTAGGACTATTTAATTTTACATTTTTTTTTAAATATAATAATTAGTATTATATGGTTGATATTTAATACTTTTATAAAGTACTACTGTTTATAATATTAACTGTGTCATATAATGTAGTTAAACTTTTTATTTCCAATGTTTGGCTTATTCTAAAGATAAAAATGATATAAATATATAATAACTTTTTTTATTAAATTTAATGTTAAATCGTTTGCTTTCATAAGCCATACTTATTTTGAAATAGTAATATTCAAAAAATATTAACTGTCATGAAAACGAAAAACCAAAAATGTTGCACTGAGGCTCGAACCATAACCACTCGTGATAACACAAGGGAAGAAAGCTTTTAATATGATCGCGCCACTGTATGTAATGTTTACTAAGTTATATTTAAGTATTTTTTTAAAGATACGCTAGCACCGAGAGATCAATACGAAAAGTAAACATATATGTACTTATATTATAAATAAGTTTTTCATACCTTGTTATATCGTATGTGCGCATTAAAACATCACACACACATTGATACAGACACAAAACTGGTTGTTTGAATACGAATATTACCCCGCGACTTATGACCCTGTTGTGCATCTATAGCCATTTGAGAGCTACTCTTAAGAATATTCCAACTCCAACCATTTATCTGTGTGACAGAAAACGACAAAATGACATCAAGAATTACATTTATAGGGCTCTGTATAGACACTTTGGTCAAGGAGTCTTGAAATGTATTTTTTTAAGAACAGTATACTTTACACTAATCGATGTGCAAAATTTGTCAGCACATATAAACTGACATGAGAAGCGAGTTTAAGGTAGTTTTCCAAAATCTTAGGGTGTCTCATTGAGTAATTATATTATATGGTATCATTTTTAGTATACTAAGAAACACTGGCATTTGAATACTATAATTCAGTTGGTCTACAATAATATTTCGTGCGTACACATATAATATCACGCCTGTTTCCCCGCAGAGGAATATCACATGCCCACTTTTCGGCAGTGTTTTGGTCGTACATAATAGGGGGTGAGCCTATTGTCGCTAATCAGGATGTTTTGTTTGCCAAAGCCTCGTCCGTCTATCAGCAGAAGCACCACTTGCAGGTGAGGTTGGCTTGGGGCTGTAAGTTTTTAATGAAAACCTTATGCACCACACTCAAATATTTCATGTATAATTGTTCCTTCTGAGTGCATAAACAAATCCGTTTATGGACTCTGTTTTACGTAGAATGGTTCTAGTCGTAAAAGTTAACGAGTGTAACACTTAGAAATATATTTTAATTATCTTTTTCAATTTTATGATTGCCAAATTTAGTATTTAAAACTGGTTTACTTTTGTATTGTTTAAATTACATTATTCAAAGTTATTTGTAGGGTTTACCAATTTCACTACACTATACTACGCCGTCTACTTAAATGGTTTGATCTGCTAGATATACCCTGTTAGTTTTTATTTAGCAAGGTCTCTATTGATTTGTAAAAGACGTAACAACTAAAAGTTTGTATGTGATTTTATGCAACGTATAATGTGATTAAATTTTTTCGACTTTTGTGTGTGTTCCTGGACACTTTTGTTTCTACCTATTTATTTAACTATATATAGCGGTCAAACAATGTGGATATACACAGATTTACATATGCCTACACACCGTATAAGATCCTGAAAAGGATAAATAGACTTTTTGCTCAGAGAGGGCTTCTGTAAGAATTGTATGTGAGTATCGTGTTAACGCATAATTATAGGCTTTTATGTAATTAACATACAATCTAAAAACCTCTTTTATCATTAACAACGAACCAGTAACAAGACACATGCCTAAATAAAAATGCCTCACATAATCATTAAATATTTGAGAAATTATACTTTCATATTCGCATGCCAAACGAACAAATGGATCGTTTGGCGGCAATAACTACCAGCACATTAAATACAATATCGCTTTTTAAATATCTCTTCTCCACAGAAGTAAGATGAGAAATAGGTAATATTCTATCACAAAAATAAAATAGTAATTTTAAAAAAAAAATCCGTAAATTCTTTTATTATAGATTATACTTGTTGTAACTGATCTTATTCACACACTCCTACGTAAATAAACATAGCGCTTTTGTCAGATATAGGGCATGACAACAATACAACCAAATTAGGTCAATTGTAGTGTAGTCCTGTCACTTTGATTAAATGAAGGGTTAGCTTTAGTTTAACAATAGAGTTAACTTTACCGTGACAAGATTTATTTACACAATAGTATGTTCTATTAGGCAGACAAATATTACAACAGAGCAAAAATGACTGTACGTCTCTCTTTGAATAAATCTAAGTTTATCGAAGCCTTAGCAGAAAATTTAGTCTCATAAAAATCTATTTCAAATATAAAGCACAGGAAATTTGCATAAGTTAGAGCTCGTATTTATAAGTTACTGATTTCAGGATTATTTTTTTTTAGATATCTATCAATTTTTTCTTAAATGCCAGATGTTCAAATCAAACTAAAAACTTAAATGATTCTTACCTATTTTGTGTTATTATTAGAATTATGAGGATTTATTATGAACTAAAAAATGTAAATTAATAGATAAATTAACAAAAGTGTAAAGTTCATTGTTAAAGTTTTAAATGAACAAACGAACATTGTTTATGAATATTGTTCCTGTTAGGGGTTGGTAATGTGTGAGGTATTAGTGTATGTTTTGCTATACTAGTTCAGGTTGTTTTTGTTCAAGTGTCGATAGAACATACTAAATATCCCTGTGCTTTTAACACAGAATTTTAATACTTGAACCGATCAAAAATGTTTATATTAAAATATTTTATTTGTTATTGTATCTTACTGAATATTTATTACTAACACATTAAGAGACTGGTAAGGGAATATTACCTGAGTAACGCCTGTATTTTATAACTCCCTTTACTACTCTGTGTGGTGACAGATTAAGAATACATAATATTACCACACCTATTCATCCCGTGAGTATCGTAAAAGGCGACTAAGGGAACCAAACATGCAAGAAAACATCATTAAAGAGAAGGAAAACTTAAAACGAACCATATTCCAACCCGTCTGGCCAGCGTGGTATAGTAGGCCAAAATCTCTTTGCTAAGGAGAGGCCTATGTCCAGCAGTGGACTGTAAAAGGCTGTTGATGATGATGAAAGGAACATTACCTGAATAACACTAGCGTCTTATACTATACTCCTATATCCTATACTATTGCTGTATTCAATTAGGTCAAGGAATTCTTTCGTCTCGAGATGTATGAAATATCTGTAAAGTTCACCTATTTATTTGTATATACTTATTTAATCATATACACTATGTGTTATTCATAGCTATAATCATATTATTTTATTCATTTTTTCTACTCACCTTCCGACACACCAGATACTACCCTATACATTTCAACTCATACTTTTCTTTCCACCCCATGGGCGCCTGTAAGAAATTGCCTCCGAGCGATAAGGCCATCATTTGTACTTCCTTAGTATTATGTTAATTTTGTAATTAATCTGGTGTACAATAAAAAGATTTGCTATTATTATTATTAAACATTTCTCGCAGAAGTAAACCTATTTAGTACATATTTATATATCTATTAAAAATCAAAACTGAGAAATAATCTGTGATTACCTCATCAAAAAACTACATTTTTTTAGGAAAACATACACACTTTTTTCTAGAATATATTTCAAAATATAGTTTATTATGGGTGAATTAACCACTACAAACAATTAGTTAACCATTAATCAATAAAGTAGACTATATCGGACAAAAATACCGTACACGTCGTCTACAATTGCATTTGAACACAGGTAACTCATTTAGAAGTAGATCAATATTCACATAGGATAGCTATTTTTGTGTTCTGTATGCATATTCATATTTTTAAATGTATCCTTATAATATATATATATATATATATATATCCTGATATAACTTGTATTAAAATTCGTGTGTTCTATTGTTTTGAGAAGATTATAGCTTATAGTGACTGATACTGGAAGTACACAGTCGAGATTATCCCTTATTGTTTTGTTTTATTGATGAGTGTCTACTCATCCTGCTAATATCTTCGTGTAATCCTATAATCATCGTATTTTATACAGGTGTCTTTTCAAAATGTCTAAATTTATCCAACGAAATTTTCTTTTAGTAGCACTCCGGTCCCCATCATAAACTAAGCTGCAAAGAATTTTGTGTGCATATTTTAATCATTCAAAAAAAACACATTCAATGTTATTTTTGAAACATCTTGCTACATATATTATCGCTTTGTACCAGTTGTGCGGAACTAATGCAAATTGAGTAAACTTTGAATGCCTGCTGAAGTTTTGAGCGGGTAGATGTTTATCTAAGATACTTCACACATAAGTAAATAAAGAGATGTGGTGTAAAACTTGAGCAATTTTGTTCAAATGTAGTAAATAAAATGTTTTGTGATAATAAACGTCTTAACTTTTAACACGCGACGCAAAAACAGGGGTATTACAAGTTTGACGTGTGTATGTATGTGTGTCATTCTGTCTCTGGCATCATAGCTCCCAAACGGGTGAATCGATTTCGATATTTCTTTTTTTGTTCAAAACGTGATTTAATTAAGAGTGACGCGACGAGGATATCTGCATAAAAGTTTTACTAATTTAGACTATAAGGGCTAACATGTATTTATTGTTTACTTTTTAGAAGTGTTATATTGTGTCGGGGTTTTTTTTAAATTTTCAATGTAGTAAATACTATTTCTTTAACATTTGTGCAGCAAGTCATCATGTGTTAAAAGTCATATGGCTATGGTAAATAATACAGAAAGATGAACATATGTTTCATGTTATTAGTAACATATTACGTTAACATACGCTGTAAGACATACATTTATAATCACATATTTTTAAATTAATTAAAAAAAAAAATTATTGTTTGCACAAATTTGGGTTATAAGATTCTAAAGTATATTAGAAATCTCCTTTCTAAGGAGAGACCTTTATCCAACGGTGGACTTACGTAACTTTTACAGTCGACTAGTAGGTTTTAGATATTTTTGTAAACGTTTTTCATTTACTCGTTGACTTTGTTTCTGTTCGATTCACGGCCGCAGGTAGTTTCCACACATGTAAAAAATGCTATTTCACGTCGTTGTAGCGACAGTATGATTTATCATAAAAGATTGGCAAGAAAGAGGGTATAGAGCAATCACCTTCCGCATAGATCTATTTTGAGAATACCTGTTTCAGTCACCAACAGGTGTTTCATATGCTCGTGGAATGCTAAGCATTGGCTAACCAGTGTCATGACGTTATCACCTCATTTATATGTGTCTACTTAGCTTACATTTTCTTATATTATCATTTATGTGTGTGAAACATTATTTATGTGTGAGAACCAGAAAACGTAATTCTGTCTATTATTGTATGATAATGAGGATTATTATTCGATTGCCATCGTCAGCTCAGTTATTCAGAAATTGAAGGCAAACAAATAAACATATCAACTCACATTCGCATTTATAATGCTACTATTTGTCTGGTTAATATGAAGTTCATTTAGCTCAACACTATATTTACATTCTTGCATTTCAATGTCGAGCTCCTGACATTGAAGCAGCTGACGACTTTATCCTTTGACAAGGAGTTCAAGTTTCTGTGTGACAGAAACCTACCAACGATTTACGCCTCAAAGCACTGATGTTACTCTAACGCATCACACAGTGTGGTTCTTTAGTCCGATAGATATAGTAAGCAATTATGGTTATGTATATATGTATGTATAGCTATTGGTATGTATAGGTATGTGTTTTAAAATTATATAGATGTTGTATATGTTGCACTTGTATAAATGTGTTGCACATTGGTAATTAATTTGACATTCTCTGAAGACACTATTTTTTCACAAGAAAAGATGACATAGAATTACATTGTGAGACTAAATTACACATACATGTAACTTAATACGAGTCTGTAAAATAAATATCTTCCATAGGACTTATTTTGTTTTCTATATTATTTAAACGGTGAGAGAAATCTGACTGCCAAATGGAATACTGTGAAAAAAGTCTGACTATCCTCTGAATCGAATTCTGAATTTGATTGTTAACCGATTTGAATTAAGTTTGCATGATTGAAGTTCAAAACTAATTTAAATTTATTTGTTGTAATCATTTAGGAAGTTCAAATTTATTAGTTTCGGCTTTCATACGTTTACGTATAAAATGCCGTGTTAGCAAATACCAGGCAGATACTTGTAGTTAAAAAACATTTTCAACTAAAAATCTGCGTGAAGAGACATTAATTACTCTTGGGGCTTTCGTGTAGGCTATGGTCCGAGTAATTCTGACAGACATTCAAATTCACGGTGTATTATCTCCAAATTCGGTTTAAAATTAAATTAAATACCTTAAGTGATTTTATGTGTGCCCTTTAAACCTTTACAATGAAATCATTCGCATCAATGTATATCGTTTAACTGGCATTAAGGGTAATAAAATCTGTACAGTTTGACTTAGAGCGTCAATAACATACTATATACTCGTACATAATGGAAATAACATAGATTACAAATAAAATCACAATAATAATATGACCTTACTCGTACTTAGGAGGTAAGACTGTAAATTCAACTAAAAAAGTAAAATTTCTTAGTCACTGGTGATTTGCCAACGGTTATAGAGATATAAAGTTGATTTATGCACGCTGTAAAAACTCAAAAAAACTCGCTTTAAGAATATTTCTTACATGTTTTTCGCCAGATTTCCTCAATTCTCATCACTTAAACCATATTGTGCATAGCGAAACTTTGCAGTGTTACTTAAGACTAAAGAAATTATATTAATAGGTATGTATATCAACTGGTATGTATAATTTTGTGTTTTATATTTAAATGTGTGTATATGAATGAATATTTATATATATAGCATGGTTTCTAATTATGTTACGTACGGTATGAAATACGACTCACAATTAATAGTGAAGGTGACGACTAATATTATATTATTTATAGAGGAATTTAGGATTGTATGACAAATATACTAAAATATATTTTACTTATTTCAGGATTCACACACAGTTGTATAATGAATATAATGAGAATAAATTAAGTATTATCTATGTATCTACTCTATCTATCATCTTGTTACCTTTATCTATTGAAGCTGTTTCCAAGCATAAAACATACGCGTGTCGTTAACACTTTACTTCGATTCCAGACAAAACCTGGGATTCCCACAATTTCAACAACATGTGATACACACAAAATACCTATCATAAACAATGCAGTCAGAATGTGTTCGAAAGTCAGAAAAAAAAAATCTGTTTCTATACTAAATTCATTCATATAACTTAATATCGATAGTTTTAAAGTTTTTAATGAACGATTCCTCTATATAACTGCGTATGTCCCTTGTCAAGGCGTATTTCGCTTTTTATCTTTCAGGCACTAGTTTAATGAATTTTGTAAAGTAGGAAAACTTGTTTAGTGCCTGTGTATAGTTTTTATAAAAGTCAAAGTTCTTTTATAAGTTAAAGTAAATTTTCTATCCATTAAAAGCATTTACTTTAAAAGTTTTCAAAGGAAAAGTTCCAGTAATGCACTTAAAATAATTGAAAAGTAGAGGGAAAAGTACAAGCAAAAGTTTTGAGAGATGGCGGATAGATCATTTACACATCGAACTACTACGACATACAGCGCAACCAAAGACAAACTATAGCGTCATCTATGGAAGATACATCTAACTAGACGAAAAATACCTAACCCCGGAGTAAGTAATAATCCTGTATCTCAATATAGAAATTCTTCTCTTCTCTCGACAATTAGCATCTATGCAAATTCTCAACATCAACTTTTAGGCAAGGTGGACTGCGCATAAGCCACTACACTAGCCACTGATCGCTGGTAGCTCTGTGCTGGATCTCCCCAAATAGCACATGGGGTCTCATCTAGTTTGGGCTGAACGTCGGAGTGTCGTGAAGAGCGTAACAATCCACTCGCTAGACAAGATGACCAACACTGGCACAATCTCTTTCCCTATTCAGGGGTGCCAAGGTTATATGGATATAGCTATTGGCCGTGGCCTGCAAGGCATTATCACATCTCCTTGTCGAAGGATCCTCCCTTTGTGTTGAGGGACATGACACCCAAACCTCCACATATTTAATTAACATGGTATAAGAATTCCCTTGTGTCTGATATAATTCACCGTTGCAATAGAATATCTTTACTTCTTAAAATAAACCTTTATCTAATTTAAAATTAGTCGATCATCTCCAAAATTTACACATGAGTAAAATTTACTTCACTCAATAAAAAGTAATGACAGAATTGCCTAACATCAGTTTTCTGTAAAGGCGTGATTTAGTCAAGATGACCTATTTATGACAAAGGCTATCCTCTATTCTATCCTATCCTATGCTAAAAAAGCCAACTATAAAAATGACTTTATTATAAATCTGTTTTGCAGCTCAATATTATATGACATCAAAAGTTTTTAACAGTCAACTGCTGGATATAAATCTCTCCTTTGAAAGAAATTTTTGGCCTGCTACATCACGGTGTACAGACGGATTGGTATAGGTTTCGCAGGGATGGTTTTTATTTATTTATTTATACTTTTTGCAAATAAGTTACTTTGCATAAGGCGGACTTAGTGCCGTAGGCATTTTCTTCCAGTCGACCTTTGGGTGATGCAGAGATGTGTGTAGCAGGTGTAACATTAGAGCTAGTAGTGTTGATTTTTTAATTTGATAATATATAAATATATATTATCAAATTAAATAAAATATATATACAAAAGGAAACACATACCTACATACATACACACATAAATACATACATATTCATACAATGATGAATAGGCCAGCAATTATTCTGATGACTCCGTCAACAAGTCTCCGAAAACCGAATGCAATTTTTGAGAAGTCGGTCCAATTTGTTGAGCAGATCTGCATTCAGGTCGAGGTAACACACATAACCATAGTCGATGATTGGCAAAATTAAGGCATGAACTAATATAATCTTAGTTTTTATGGGGAGAAATTTTTTTAGTCTATAAAGGCTACGTAAAATATTCGTGACCTTTTGACTGACATTGGTTACCTAAAACCTGCCAATTCAGAGTTCTATCTATATGTAAGCCCAGGTTCTTAACCGATCGATTAATTGGCAATACTGTACCGTCATATATGATACTAGTGATGGCGTCAGGATCAATTCTACCCGTCATTCCGGGACTCTATAAAAAGATCCCTTGACATTTACCCGGATTCACGTTCAAGCCGAAACTGATTTTCTGCGTAGCTTGTTTTTTTTAATTCACCTCTTTCGACACCCGTGTGATGAAACGGCGTGGTGACAGTCTGTGCTCTTAATCCGTCACCACACGAATATCTAGTTCAATATAAAAGAGGCTAAATTATACGTTACTACACATATTTGTGTAAAGAGTGCGATTTAGCTGTAACAACAAATCATCGAAATCTACAACACAGGAATATATATTATGATTCACGATTGACACAAAGTCGACCTTTTACTCAATTATCGGTAGCCAGACAATAGTGATTTGGTAAAAAAATAAGCAAATTTTAAAACAAAAAGTACAGTAAAAGTAAAAGATAATTACATATTCTTGAATCTACAATTATTATTATTTTTGGAGTCGGTATCTGCCAAGGAAATACGATACTAAACCTAGCAATAATATTACGATAATACACGAATTATAAAATTAATAACAAATACATGATTAATAATATATTCTATACGAAATTGGTTTTATTATTTTAAAATTTTGTTTATTCCTTGATTTTCAGTGACAGCGCCGCACAAATAAGATAAAGGATGAGTGTCTATCTTGAAATAGATAACCAATCTCTGTGGTAGTTGCATAAAAGACTTATGGAGAGCGCAAAGAGTAGGCTTTCGACATCCTTGGGATACTAGTTTTTTTAGTTGTCCATATACATAATTGTAGTACATGAATTATATAGTTTAAGAAAAGCTGTACAGACAATAAATCCTGCGTCCACAATAGTGGTAGAACTAAGAATAGTGACTTTATAATAATGGTACAATATTCTCTAATCAGATCCCTTACGGCTAAAGTAGTTCTCAAAATTCGATGACGCGAACTAACAAACTAGGGTACCTAAATGAGCCTTAACGCGTAACTCACCAGTTTATTTAATTGTGATTAGTAATTTCTGTTAAATATTTTGTATCTTAACTGCACAGCTTGTTTCATTATGAACATCTATGACAATTGTTATTAGGTTGCTCGCGGATTCAAATATACTGACAACTAATCTTTAGGGTTTTGGAGGTCCGGTGCCTGTCGCTCAATGGAAAAAAAGTACATTCAAGTAAAATCAGTTGAACTAGTAGCCGACTCTAAATAATTTTAAGATTGATGATATAAAGGCTAGGAAAAATTTTGATTCAACAAAGTACAAATCAATAAAAACCCTTCATGAAATGTTCAATTCAAATAAACATGTTCCACATCAAATCAGTTTCGACGAGAATTGGTGAGAAAGTTATTACTTTGGTGTAATAATTTCCTCAGCGTCATATTCAAATATATAACGTGTTACTTCATGTAATATGTGAATGTGCTTGAATATACTCGTATTATAAAGCCATATAAGTTATTTGATATTCTATTTACAAATCCTATCTATCCAGAGCTTACTTGGATGATATTACTTTTTAACAATAAGGTCGTATTTTGCATTGTATATTTATAACGGGTGATTTTTCAAGACTTAAGCTTTTCAGGTTGACAGCACTGGTTGTTAATGGTGTCCAAACGTCTACTGTCAAGGTCAAAAGTTTTCACTATACTCTGCCATTTCTTCATAGCAATACTTACAAACGACTAACGATTGCAAATTGTTGAAATTTATTATAAAAATTCGTGCTCTGTGAAAAATGTGCATCGTTTGTTACGACCTTATTATGGTCGCCATAATCGAGCTGGGGAATCAACAATTCGTGCTGTTATCACCAAATTTCGAACCAAATTTACTTTGTTTGACATTAAACTGTGGAGGGACGAGTCTCATGTCCCTCCGATAAAGGGAGAATCCTCCAACCAGGCGAGGTAAGCAAACAAAAATGTCGTATCTGGAGTGGTGAACAGCCACATGCCATTGAAGAATTACTGATGCATCCTGAAAAAACGACAGTTTGGTGTAGTTTATGGGCTGGTGGCATCATCAGTCTATTTTTCTTCACCCTATATAATATTTGTTTTTATTTATGTGACATTCACTGTGGAAAATGGTGAGTACGAGAAATATCTCGCCGGTAGAATTTTTGAAATTTTACCTTTTTGGTTATTTAATTTCTTTGAAACAACTTTAAAAAACGTGATTCAGGGCACAACAATAACTGGTTTTTTTTATAGTAGCAAACGTTTCTAAATAAACTGAAAATATTCCAGCTGGTACACATCAGGAGTTAGAATTGAACTTTATATGTGTATGCATGAATGTATGTATGAAACATATGCAAATTGCGTAAAAGATTTACTAAGACAATATTAGTTGCACGGAAGGCGTAGTGATTAAAATGTCTCCTCGCCGCTTTCTACTGCGCTGAGCGTTGAGGGTTCAAACCCCGCATCGAACAACACTTTGTGTACTAAGTCTGGGTATTCTTTGTACCCATTTCATGTATGTTTGTAAAATCCCGTGCAACACAGGATTTATTTAGGAGTAATCTTTTTAAACAAAAAAATAGATGGCTGTACTAGCTACTTATTATCTTGCCTTTTGAACCTTTGAAATTTACTTTTGAAAAAAATCATAACATTTCGAATATCTGACAAATGAACAATAAGCGCTGCAATTATTATAATTAGGGTTTTATTTGATGAAAATAATAAAAATAAGATATGTGACGCAGTCTAAAGTTCAACGCATTATATTGTGGATTTAATTATGGTGCAATTAGTTTATTGAGTCTAAGGGACACCACCTATGTGCCTTATGTATTGCTTACTTTTAGATACATTTTATGTACTCTTACTTTTAGAAAATAACCTCCTTTCCTTGTTGTAAAGCACAATAAACTATTTTTTATTTACATGTAACATTATATATTTCACATTAAATATTAATTTGTCAATGATATCTTTAATAAATAATTTACTTCTAACAATACTAAAATTTAATGGTGTTATTTTACCAACATTTACAAGTAGCTTGAATTTAATCGCATTCATACTTGTTTGTCTAGAACAAAAAAAGAAAAACAAACTATAACTAAAAAGTAAAACAAAATAAAAACCAGATACAAAGTAGGGAAAACCAATGTACTTTTGTGTCAAAGATTTTATCGTAAACACCTTTTTTATAGGTTGAAACCAGTTTGGCTTGTGACCACTTTAACAATTATGAAAAAATCTTTGTTTACAAACACAGAATTTTTTAAAAGTTTGATCATCAGCAGTTATTTTTAGGTCTGTAATATGATAGACACATGTGAGACTATAAACAAATATATATCCTTAGTTTTAAAATAGTTACGTCCAGGTCAGTGGAGCTAGACTGAGTGTGAGAGTATAACTTTATTATCTAGCTTGTAGTTTAGTAGAGATGTAAAATATTATAGGTAGAAATGGAAACCTTTTTTTCTATATTAAAAGCCTGCCAACGTCACTCTACTCTGCCTGATGGGAAGCATGAATAGAATCCAAGAGTTGTGGTCACCATACTCATTGCAAACGCAGACAATACAGTAAGGTGACCTACACTATGGCGACCTAGTGAGATGCTTTTTCACGCCCCGCTTAGGCACGTAAAAGTATGACAGTCATGGTGGTAGTGTACTCGTAAGGCTCACACAGTTATCACGATAACAGTCACCCCGCATCAATAGGCCTCCGGTCTCAAGGTTATCAATAGCCACGTAATTCGTACAGAGGTAATGTATGTATCCTACAGAGGGTCAACTGGACGCCTTTTCTCTATTGTAAAGAATATTAAATTCCACCAAAACAATTGTATGTATGTAGTCAAGATGAGATCATATGCTTCGCACTTTCAAAAAGTTTTTACATACCATGCAGAGCCAATGTTCTAACTCTTTATATTCTAACTCTAAAGTCACCTTGGCTGTTTCATTACCACTGAACTATTGTATTACAGAAAAATAATCAACAATGAGCAACACTTTTATTTAACGCCCATGTGACAGCAAAAACAGTTCCATAACAGTTACATAAAAACCTCTAAATTCACAGGAATTTAGAGTGTTAAATAACTTTAACATAATTAAATGATTAAAAAATTAAATCTTTCATTTACAGCATTAATTTCAATATTTTCAACCATAAAAATATGATAAAAGTTTTGTTAATTTAAATTATCTAAGAGAAATTTCCTTACGTCGTCTATCTCCGTTATATATGACGTAACATGACCACGTCATGAATGAATAAAAACAGACTAAATACTTTTTAAATTAAGAGTGTGACGCACGTACGTGCTCTCGCGTAACTTTACTAACGACCCTACAAATGTAATTACTTGTTACAAATTTTATGCGAATTGTAAATTGATGGTTTAGGGCTGTCAAACACTGGTAAAAGTTAAAATCATATAGACGTATGAACATTCAAATTGATAGATTAGTAAAAGAAATACAATGAAAAATTTGCGAAATGACCACAAATGTATTGCTATAAGTTGTTGATATTAATTAAATTAATATGTCCACTATCAGATAGAGGCCGACTGTGTGCTTTAAAAGAAAACTCCCAGTGTTCTATTGCTTCTTACAAAAAAATCAGTAATTTGTTTAATAAAACTTACCGATGAATAATTCTTCAATTTTAAGGAAGGTGGAACAAGAACACAGACTTTAGTTAATATTAGATTAATTTGAGCTTTCAAAGTAATTAAAATTATGTGAAGAACATCAATTCAATTTTATGTGGTGAATATGGCACTCAAACTGTTCTACGCATTGAATATTCATGTCAAAATTGTGTTAGCTAACAGATAACATATGGATTGATTGTTCAATATTATCTATGCATTCATACTAGTCAAGAGGTACCGTCATCAGGGGTAGCTTCTATCTCGGTTTGAGTCACGTTTCTAGATCGAAGTCTGCTACAAAGAACTCTGTAGTATTTAGTTAACGTTAATTACTTACCTGATTATCGTTGTTGCAAAACGACGATTGTAAAGTGTTGGTGCTACTTGAATACATTTAAGTGTTTGGCAGGGTGAACACTCAATGACTGAGCCAGGGTGAATTGTCGGGACCCTGAATTTACTTGAACAGTCCAGAAATTGTTGGTTATGGTTACGGGCGGCTTCATTACACACACAAAGAAGTTTTCCATTAAACCGACGGCCCAGGGTTGAATATTAGCTACTTA
This sequence comes from Hypercompe scribonia, assembly GCA_949316085.1. Taxonomy (NCBI): domain Eukaryota; kingdom Metazoa; phylum Arthropoda; class Insecta; order Lepidoptera; family Erebidae; genus Hypercompe; species Hypercompe scribonia. Next base: position 16,686,910 of record OX438979.1, read on the forward strand.
TTCTGGCGAGGGCCCTTATCACAATAAGAGACAGAAGATGGCAGCTATACTGACGTCGCAACGCTTAATTATGTGTCCAAGATATAAGGGCTACTGTACATGCCGGTACACATTTGTAGTCAATGTGGCCACCCATTCCTCACTCTACATTGGCTGACGTTCAGTTCGACATTACCGAACACGAGGTATACCTGTACTGTAAAAAACTTGCTGGGGAGTGTGTAACGGCTACTATAACGATTAAACAAATTATGATGAATCTGATACTAGCGCAATATACACCGTACACGAACGTAAACTGCTTATAATTTTTAATGATAAAATACACTTACGCTAAAGTTGACTTCATTGGCAAAGTCGGTTATGGATACATTTTCTAAGCGATAAAGGACACCGACCAATATTTGCCTGAACGTGGACAGTCAATTTGTAAGTAGTACAAATTATAAATTATAGTTTTTAAATATTAAATAAATTATGTTCATAACCTAATAGTATCAAAGTAACATATACATTTTCAAATATTTTTATAAGATCTTCAATTGACGGTAGTACTAACCATTCGTGTAGTCACATAAATAAATAGTCAAATCCGGTAAGGTAATCCTTTCAAGGGTAAAAAATTAAGCAATTTACGAAATTTACGTTTCCAACAACTACAAAAGTACACTATCGTACTTTTCTTTAAAAACTTGTTTTTTATCCTAGAAATATAAAAAACATACTGATTACGTACATATTCCTTTTTATCTATCCTAGTAACACTTGACTTATGTCAACTTATGTTTCCCGCCTTCTACATTTGTTGGTTCACTTTGCGAGTCCTTGCTTGTACTGTGAATGTGACTTTATGTTTTCTTTTATGTTTCCACATAATTTATTGTAAAACTGACTCATTATTTTACTTTGTAAAATAACGTTTTCTGCCGAGTACAGGCCGCTGAAAAATAGTATTGTTATTTCAATAGTTAATTATGCATGTCTAGGCCAAGAGCTCATACAAAATAGTCGGTATCCTTAACTTAGCGATACTGTGTTTAGCGGTTCCCGGATCCCTCCTATCTCAGGCGCAGAGTGGCATACCGTGTGGTTTTAGTCGGTCCGATTCCGACACACCACCCCGCCGTAAACCCCGGTGGGGTGACGGCCCGAGGGGGTTTACACACGTTAAAAAAAAAAAAAAAAGCGATACTGTGTTTGTTCATCTAACTGGTACACGGAAATATTTACTGAGAAAAGTATATATTTCAAACAAAATAGAAACATATATGTATGTATATATCATAATTAAGAGATAACAACATGATACATCATTCCGTGACATTAATGTAACTTAGAACATTATGGTGATTTTCCTTAAAGGAGGTTCCGTTACAAAGTTTTATCCATACTTCTTTTCTCAACATACATTTTATATAATGTTATACTGCTTCATTGTACTTCTATTCAACAAAAATCGTTCAAAACAAAAGACGTCAATTACATCCTGTTCGAAGTGAAGGGTATTCACGGCAAAAACAAAAACAAGACATTTAAAATGAATACTTTAACTACAAAGTATACTTTAGCCACGTGCATTAACGTTGATTTTTCTTATTATAAATGATTTTTGACTAGATTGCACGCATTGATACCAATGAATAACCTATTCAAAAACAGCATAATAAACACTGTTAGCCAACATAAAGAATAGTTATGACATTTTGACCACTCTGATCACACTTATATCTTCGTATAGTAAAAATCTAGCGCCAAATAGATAAAGAAATATTTTCTACCGTCATATCATGGTGCCTCATTTAACAAGTGGTTTAGTTGCGCTTTCAATAAGCCTTAATATTTAATTTGATTATACCCACTACCACATTAATTAATATCACAAGTCATCATTGTCTAGAACAAGATTTTGTTCTGTACAGCTACATTAACTGCTACAATAATATGTCCGCCCATTTTGTTCCTTAATCCATGTTATAATCAATAAAAGTTTGGATGAACTTTTATTACTCAATCCCAATAAAATCTCTGGGTAAAATTTAGCACACAGAACAACACGAATGCCATATTTAATGCCGGTAAATTTATTGATCAGAACGTTATAAACGCAAGCGTAAAACAAACCAAAGATAGTCAAAAACAACAGTTTAACATCAAATTCTCAATTTTTCTTAGTCAACCCTAGTTAAACGTTAGTATAATACATTTGTTAACTATTTTGTAATTCGAGTTTCTGATTACCTTTACATCTTGTTTCACGCCGAAATCAATCTTCAGGTCGGATAATTCATTTTGGTAGACACGTTTATGTGGAATAATTTATAATACAATGTATTTGTAGTTTGAAAATTTGAATTGTAAGAAATTGTTAGTATTCCAGTAAATTAATTCAGGCTCATATTAATTTAAGATAATGTAGAGAATAAATAATAATAGTGTACTTGTTAAACGCTAAGAACATGTTGAATTTATTAACTGGCTTCCCTTTGTGATTATATAGGCATGTTAGACTATAGAAGGAATTATTATACATGTAGAATATACCTACATAAAATATACGTAATATACGTAAGTCTCATAAAATTAATGTAATTTAGAACTAAACTATTGTTATTTTTGTTATTTTACAATTTGATATGAAGCTGTATTGATTTTTACAAGTATGAGTTCCAATTATAGAGACAAAAACGTCCATTAAACGAAGACGAAGAAAAGAGTTTACAACAAATATCTCTTTTCATTCTAAAACTTTTAACGTTTCTAATAATATATTTCATATTGAGGAGTATATTCTTATAAGCAATACAATGGTTCAAATCGACTGCCTTCGCCGTAACTACTTTTAACAGCATTTCTGGTCTAATGTGACGTTTTTTTTTAACGTGTGGAAACCCCCTCGGGCTGTCATCCTACCGGAGTTTGCGGCGAGGTGGTGTGTCGGAATCGGACCGACTAAAATTACACGGTGTGGCACTCGGCGCCTGAGACAGGAGGGATCCAGGAAAAGAGCGCACTTCTCTCTCAAGCATGACAACGCGCTTGTTTCTCCCAGTGTTATAAGCATTCATGTGCAGTAATTCCTTTGAATTGAGCGACCTTGTGGCTCGTTTACGCTGTTAATAACTAAAAAAACTCCGGAGAAGCGAAACACAAAGTATACGTTTGTCTCCTTTTCTGTCTGATATATTTTAGAGACAGCAGTTGCAACGAGGCCTTGAATTATTAATAATATAACAAAAACATTTAGTATACCAGTGACCACGAGCAGTAAAAGCACTTCGAAACGTTCTGAAATAGAAAATATCGAGATCTATAAAATAATTTTATCGTGATTAAGTCCCGGCTTTACAATAAGAACCAACATCATCATCATCATTTCAGCTAAAAGACGTCCACTGCTGGACGTAGGCCTCCCCCAAGGTTCTCCACAACAGCCGGTCCTGTACCGCCCGCATCCAGCAGCTTCCTGTGGCCTTCACCCGGACGTCGGACCACCTTGTAGGGGGTCTACCAACGCTGCGTTTTCCAGTACACGGTCACCACTCCAGAACTTTATTAACTTTAACTTTATGAATTACTTTAACTTTATAAAACTAATTGTAATGTTATGTCACACTTCATTACGTAAATTCTCTTGAATCACTAGTTACATAGTACCAGTAATTATTTACCTAGTGTACGTAAATTTTCAAAATCTATATCATGCAGTTTGTGTTAAAGCATATGTCCCAACGGCAGCGAGTAGCGAGTAATTCCATCAAAATTGTTAAATTCCGTTCAACATGAAAAACTCCTGTTATGCATACTTAATTTTCTTTTTTTACCAACTCTTGCAACAACTACTGTTACAGCACTAAGTCGAGTGCTCTAAAGAGTAAAGTGGAAATTTAAATAAAATAACTGTGTACTGATCTATTTAATCGAACTGTTTATTGACCTTTCGAAGTAACTCAATCTTAACTTATAAATTCTCACATAGGTGACAACGTACCGTTACATGAAACAGTGATCAAAGTTTGAGCTATGTTTTTGAGTATGAGTTTGACCATGAACAATTGCATTAAATAATAAATACTCATGTGTTCATCACTGTATGGTAAACAGATGTGTATTTAATACTCTGGCACTCCCACGTATTGCTTTATTAATAATAGTAGTTTAAATATATCATGAATCTGTACGCATGCATGTTTTTAAATTTTCTAATATCGTTTAAATTTCATTGATAGAATATTTTTTGACATGAAATACGCTGATTTCGGCTTACTCGCCGTGGAAAAGTAAATAAGCACCTAAGTAAATAAGCTAATTTTATAAGTCAACTTCACTTCATGTTTATCGATTAATAGTATTATGTCCTTATGTATATTATGTTCATGTACTCATTTTTTTAACCTTGTAAGCGGGTAACTTTAACAACGCATAGTCTAACTAGTTTCTCAATAAAGGTTCAAGTCATTGAAAGTGATGTTTTAAAGTCAGTGACATTTTAAATGAGACTGGAGAGACAATCTTAAGTTATAGAGTATTTTCTGTAACATGTAGGTATTGTGGTTGAACATGATTCTTGATACAAATGTGATTTGAGAAAGAGAATTATTTGGTATATTAAAAAAATTATTCATCTATATTCTCGAAGAGGAGGCAGAAGAAATAGAAGATTAGGCCCTCGTAAGTTACGAATTCAAAATAGTCCTACTGACATAATACGGCACAGAAATATTCGCAACAATTACATGGGAAAACTGAGAGTAGTTTGAAGATGAAAAGTAGTTAAAGAAAAAAGAAATTATTTAAGCGGTTTGATTAGCGAATATAGAAAAAAATATACGGGAAGGTCTCAAATTTGTAATTCTGATTGGCTATCCGATCGCGGCATATCTGAACATTGTTACTTCACTAATTCCTTATAGTCCTAAGCGGATATGCAGGTTTAATGGTAGTCGCTCCATGTAAAAAAAAAGGAAAGTTCAACCGTAATGTAATAGACAGAAAGCCGACCTCAACCTAGTTTTTGAAAAGGCTCAGGAGATGAGTATGATGAATGATTAGCAATTGAAATTACATTTTAAGTTTTTAAAAATAACCCTAAAACCGACAAACTGAAATGTTTAACTTCTTTTTTGTACAGGAATCTCCAAGGATACCACTGAAAGATGGTTATGTCGGACTAGAACCAACCGAAAACTGCACGCCGTCTCAGGTGCCAGTAGTTGGGGAACCAGGTGCACCCTAGTAAGGAAATCCCTGGAACCCCAACATACCTCGGGCCACCTACGGCCTGTAGATGGCCCCTCCGTGGGGGAACCCCGATGTTCCTCCACCCAAAAGGGCGAGTGCAGTCCGTAGCGTTTGCATCACCACCCCGACCTGCTCCTGCAAGTGTGACAGATGTGAACTTTATAGGAACAGTTTAATGTCAGATATGTATATAACTTATGTAATGAGGATGAGAACATACTATTGATTGTCATTGCAACAAAACTTATCAATAACTTGTCACAGATCTGATTTATGTACGTAGAATACACGTATGTTCTATTCTTCAATGCTCTCTTCATTTGTGTTCTGTTATAAATTATATAGAATAGAAAGCATAACAATTGGTGAGTTCAAACAACCTTACGAGTACATTTCCAATATACGGTACAAGCCTTTTTTGAGTTAAATATAAATAAGAAAAGGCGTACGTGCGTGCATGCAGCAAAGTTTTTGCGCTCTAAATATACATGATAAAATGTTACTGTTATGTAATTGTCTCTGGTATAGAAAATTATTACAAACGAAAGCTTATATGAAGCATGTTTATGGGAATCAAGATTTTGTTATAAAGCCGAAAATGTCAATTTTACTTCGATTCAATGTTATACTCGATCTATACTATATCATGTTGTCAATTGTAAAATGTTTACATGTATTGTATTTCTAACGTACGAGTATTAACTTGCTTTTTAGATCAGATTAGAAGTTCGAGCGGCTCAAAGTTAGTTTTGAAGCACGAATCTTAGACTTACGTGCGTACCTCTTTGTTTTGTAAGAATAATAGGTATTTACTATAGCGTTTCACAAATAATTTAGTGTAGATAAATATTTACCTTTTAATCACTTTTACTTTGTCATATACTTTGGCCCATGTTCCTGCCCGCGTGTATTATCTCGGTGAAAAGCAACCAATGTCTTTTCTTAAGAATCAAAGTGTCTCTCTGTTAAGTTTTATTACAATCAGTTTAACAATTTAGCCGTGAAATGAGAGACAGATAGAGTGAGTTATGCTTTTATCATATTAGAAAAGTAAGAATTACAACGTCTGAGCCTATATATAAGTTAAGTGTATAATTGCATTAAGTCTTATTGCAATATTTACCTTATAATGATGACAATCGATTACAAATGGGTTTGTTAGCAATCAAAAGACGTTTTATCACTTAACACTACGTCATAGTGTTGGACTTCCATCATAAAATATATTGTAAGAAAATTTATTCATGGAATATTCAAGAAAATTGATCAACAATGCGTCATTAGGTATATACAATGTAGCAGATGTCAAGTACCTACATATTAATATATTCTTTATTCGAATAAAGAAGAATCAATATTCCAACCACAATGTAAAAAGAATTTAAACGGATAAATAACAATTTAAATGTTAAAATATAGATACAAAGATGTTTTTTGTAGGAGCTTACCAAAGTGACTCTACTCCGCCTGAAAGAAAGCATGAATTTCCAAGAGTGATGGTCGCCATACTCACTGTGAATGAAGACAATGTAGTATGGCGACCCACGCTACGGCGGCCTAGATATTCTAAATAGTGTAATAGTCTCTCTGTGTTGCACTATTATTTGAGAACGTTTGACTGGTCCAATTAAGCGTCATAACAATTAGTATAAGGACGTGCGATAAACGCTTGTTTAAAAGGCCAAGTAACAAGATAAAAAAGTTTTAAAACTTGTAGGATTACAAAGAATCTGAGTCATTGAAGTTTAAAATAACTTTACCTGTATATTTACAAATGTTATTACGCGTTTGTTTATTATCAGATGCGTGTTAAAAAACAAAATTCTGAAACTAATTTTATTTTAAATTCATTTATATATTTAGCAAGTATTCACTTCGAACATCTGAAACACAACGCCATCTAATTCCAAACTAAGCGGAGTTTGTACTACGGGTACTAGACAACTGATATTGATACATGTATCCCTTTTGATATTGTGCATAAAAAATTCAAATTCTGAAACAATTGTTTGCAGATCATGCTAAAATTTGATCCGGCCTGGCAATCTTAACTTCAACTTGTTTTTGTCAATGTATACAAATATTTGCAGCAGTCGCATACGCTACCACTACGTCACCGAGGCAGTCAAGAATTCTTTTATTTTTTTTTCTATATTAAGAGCCTGCCAAAGTGACTCTACTCTGCCTGATGGAAAGCATTAATAAAATCCAGGAGTTGTGGACAGCATACTCATTCATTGTAAATGCAGACAATGCAGTATGGTGATCCACACTATGACGGCCTCGTGAGATGCTTTTTCACACCCCACCTGGGGACATAAAAGGCATGACAATCATCGTGACAGTGTAAGGCTTATACAGTTACTACGATAACTGTCACCCCTGCATCAATTGGCCTCCGGTCTCAAGATTCAAGCCTCCGGTCTCAATTCAAGAATTCTTCAAATAAAGACTAACTTTATGCACTCTTTTATTATAACGAACAAAATATTTCTAGTATTTAATGTTCGAATTTTACTACAAACCCTAATTGTTAGAATATCTTTGTTTTTACGCAATGGTTCTGTTATTCTATGCAAAACATTAAAGGTGATCAAAGATATTTAATATTTTGCATAAAATGTACATATTAGCTACTCCAGCAATACTTAATTTGTTACCTGAGCTAAGGGTCATTGTTTATTTTGAACAATCAATAATGCTCTAGCTAGTTCCAGTAAAATATTTAAAAATCTAAAATGATAATACTAATCTAATCTAATCTAATCTAATCTAATCTAAAATAATAAACCTTAAATCATCGCGATATACCTAGAACCCCTTAAGAATATTTCTGATAATAAGAAACTGTGATTATCATCATTTCCCTCTCTTTTTTATAAGGGTTTTCGCAATGCAAATGGTTATCGTTGGTTGCTTTTAAGGTAACCGATCTGACCTTCTTTGGAATATAATTATTTTTAGACCGGAAAACAGGAAACTTGTAGTAAGGAAAATCGATAGGGTCAAAGATACCGCAAGGTTCGAATGTGGAAAAGAACAATGAAATATATACGTATGGAATTACTTCCCTGACAGACTGATTCATCAATGTAGAGTCAGGGGTTTTTTAATTTAAAATTTTAGCTGATCTTTTTTGTATTGTTAGTACCTAAAAGAAACATTTTTTTGGAAATTTAACAACTAAAGGGGCAAGGTCAGGGAAGTATGATTGTATATTCGTCATTTTAAAGGCATAAACAGGAAGTAAGGATAACCAACCTTGCAATTCTGCGGGCAATAGTTGGTTGAATATTAAACGGGCAGGTCACAAAGACTGTGTCACTAATATGTCATTATATACAATAAAGGTGTAAATACATGAGTAACATAAAAACGCATAAATGTATTTGTGTACAAAGAAAAAGTGCAAGTCATGTCATACTATTACTAGCTATTGAAATATATACATCACTAATAAATATACTTAAACACGAGTTAGTGGTTTGTGGTTAGAAAAACCCAACAATTTATTAAATTATATTGCATTCCTAATGCTACATCTGCGTTATAAATCTAACCTAATTCATTTCACGTCATTATAGGACTAATATTAGTAGGTGTAAAATGATATTTATTGTTATTTCTATTTAAATTTTAGAGAGGCTCGTGGCTTAGTGGTGACCGCCTAGGTTAACATTACAAAGTTTAGCAATCCTAATCAGGACAGTCTATAATACGTGACCATTTTTAATATATTGAGACCTCTTCGTGCCCAGAAATCAATTTCAGCCGTCGGTCCAGGATTCAATATGAACATAGGAGGGTTGGAACCCTACAAAGTCCAACAACAGTCTTTTATAGACTTTCGAGTCTATAAAAACCTATTATTTGGGTTGTATAACTATGATATAGCAATCCCTCCACGTAAAAATTTAAGTCCAATCGTATCATAGTAGACTTAAAACCATAGAGAAGGATGTTATTGTACTTACTTGAGTTAATTTTCTTCTAATAATTTTAACATCATATTGAAGCAGAGACGTGTTTATTGAATCAGATAACTATATAATCTTAGAAATAGATAGAACATTACGTTGAATTACTGTACTGTACGTGTACGTTTTGAATACCTATGAATGATAATAGTTTCAAAAACCTTTGTATTTACATAAAATCACTCGTGTTTCCCCGGATGGATAGGAAGAGGCTTGTTGAAAGTCCACTTTTCACCAGTCTTGTGGTCACACGATGGCGAGTATATTACCGCTAGTTGGGATGTTTTTTTTTGCCATAGCCTAGTCCGTCGATCAGCAGATGTACTCCTTGCAGATGAGATTGACTTGCGGCACTAAGTTCTTGGTGGGAAACGCATGCTTTCTGCTTTTTTGAATAAGCTTTTTGTGTAATTTTTTGTAAGAAAAAAACACTTTTTTTGAACAAAAAACAAAAGTTTCAGAAATGTTGAACCTGTTTGGTGTTGGTGTAAAGAGCGGTTTAGAAATGTTATTTAATTTTTCAATATATTTATTTTTGGAAAATGATTTACGAGATGGAGTAAAGTGCATGTAGTGACAGATTAACAAGGGAGTGTCGTCACCCTATTCATCCCGTGAGCGTTGTATGTAAGAGCCGACTGAAGCAGCAAATTACGCGTGACAATAGTACTGCAAAGAGTAGGAAAAGTTGAAACAAATCCCATATCAATCCGTCTGGGAAAGTGGGTCCAAATTTCCTTTCTAAGGAGAGTTCTATATCTGGCTGTTGATGATAATAGATTTTGCCCGCCGTTATCGAGTTTTGACGAACAGTTTGACATAGTTATCACATACCAGGTACAACATCGACTGTTATATAAATGCAAGCTAAAATCTAACACTTGAAATATTTGCATTTCATAGGGGCAGTTATCACTAATTGGCATTTTGCGGTTAAAAAACCCCAGTTTAAAAAATTGTAGATTATATTCAATACTCCGAATTTTTTACAATATACATTTTTACCTCAATCCGTGATGTAAATGATTTGGTTTAGATTAACAAAAACGTAAACAAATATAAAAACCTGCAGACGCATACCTACTTTCAGTCATATAATACAACGTTCGTAATCTAACATGCTAATTTAAAAATATAAAAAATATACTTTAAATTAATCAACTGTGAATCTTATTTTTATAATCTTCATGTACCCAGTTATACTAGGTACATAATTGCGTATTTGAAATTATAAAAAAAGATAAATCTACGACTACACCATGTCGACAGCACAGCTGGTGGGCTTAGGCCGCGCGGGTTTGTCGCCGGAATCCTTAAGCCACTGACACATGCTACAGAGCATCATTTCAGATAAATGCTAGTGGCGTACACTTCTCCATGCAATACGCTGGTTCCCTGCACAACCCACTGCCATACTGGTGGCTATTACTTTGAGAGGCTAGGCCACCGGCATTGTCACACACCGCTATGGTGTGTAGGATGCTTAACGATACATCAAACTCTTATATCCATACGTACATACTTATACTCTCTTTCTGGTGCAGTCGGATAAAATACTGTCTGTAGGTATGGCCAGTTGATGTCCATGTTCAAAAGTATCTATGTAATGGAATCTTCGTACCTAATTTCCAATAAGTTCAGTGTACTGAAGCACATGTTGCCGAGCGAGAGCGCGTGGAACTCCGCCGTCTTCTTTTGCGAGCAAGTTATGCTTGCAAACGAGATGTCGGAGCGGGATCGGGAGACCGTCCGCCAGGGCCGGGAACGGGTCCTGTATCACAGACGGCTCGAGTGCCGGAGATCGCAGAACGATCTCCGTCCTCCATAAGCGCAAGTCTGGGGGTGACAGGTGAGGTCATCCGTTCTCCTAACAGAAGCAGACCAGGATGGCAGCGGGACGTGCTACGGAAAACACACTCCTTTTAAGCAGAAAAGGGGTCATCTGCAAGCCGTAGGTAGATGGCCCGAGGTAGGGCTTTCCTTTCTCAGGGATTTCCTTTCTAGGGTACACCTGGTTTCCCGGCTACTGGTACCTGAGATGGTCCGGTCCGGTTTTTGATCGGTTCGAGTCCGACACCACCACCGGTAGGTGATAACCGGGGCGATTTCCACACAGAAAAAAAAAGAAAAGTGTACTGAAGCATACATGACTTTAATTGATAGTTTTCTTGTCTTAATAAGAAAATAGTCATCAATAATGACTAAACTATATAAACTATAAATGAAATAAAGTTTAAAAACTTAAAAACATACTTTTGTAAGTAGTCGCACTAATTTTTTAAGATATTTCATACTAAATATAATATTATACAATATTAATTGTTTTATTTTTATTACAACTGTTAATATAATATTAACAACAATTGAGATTTACGGTAAAATGAGATTTTGTGTTGAAATTACATTAAATTATTTTCTACTTTCTGATCGGCTATTTATAGCAATGTGTTTTTTAAACTTTAATTTATTTTAGTTATATGTAACTTAATGAGTTAAATCCACGGCAAATATAAAGTTTTAAACGAAAAATAATCCTGCAAAACAAGTGACCTGACTTTTAAAATATTTTGAGTCGGTTAATACACCTAACAATTATGCTAACTAAACTTTGGTATAAAAAATAAAATTACCTTTTATTCAGTGAAATATCAAATAACTGTATAAATAAGTTTTATGAGTAAGGTGGTCAAACATAGATTATTTGATACACTTAAAATTATTTTGTGGTAAAAAATAAAAACTTCAGAGAATGTTTATTAGTAAGGTATGTTAAACTTTGTGCGTTCGTATATCTAAAACGATTTTCCTTCGTTTGTTTCGGAAATAAATAATACAGCAACCTACGTCATTTTATTGGAAACCAGAATTAATTTAACAAATAACACCAAAAGTCATTTTTTAAGTTCTACTGCTGCACTTATTATTACATATTAACTTTGTAAATATAGACTGAAAATAAACACAGGAAGAATTTTTTTAGAAAAACCACTTTTAGCGTCTGAAAACTTCTATTTAACAATCATTCATGAGTAAAAAAGTACGCTAATTATAATGTAACTTACTAAATAAAAAACTGCTTACCACAACTTTATATTAATTTATTAATAATGTTATTAGTGGTTCTAACTAGTGGTAACTTACTATAAAAACAATATAAAATATATAATTGCGTTAGGTCTTTATCTAGGAAGTTGGTGTTTTTTAAAATAAGTTATCGTATTGTTCTTCTGTTTGTTATACATCTATTAATTAAATTAATTACCCACACAATCTATGCATCTTTGCCAACGTAGTGGCAATTTATTGATGCCCTTCTAGAAGAAATCAGCTGGACGAGAGGTTAAAAATTCTTCAAAGGCATTTTGTACTGTAAAAATAAAGCACCCCTTGGTGTAGCGATTAAATTGTGTTTTTCTATGTAATTTCTTATCTGGCGCCCATATTCAAATTATTTACGTAATAAGAAGTCTGAGTTTTTATTATAAAGGTAGAGAAGAGGGAGCGGCGAGGCAACGAATAGATGGGTCACCGGACGGTAAGTGCCTACCACCGCTCATGAGCTTGGTGTGTGTTACGAAGTTTTGCGACATTTTTGATTTTTGGTCAGGCCGTAGATACATGAGTAGACTCGTGTGTCGTGACGTCGCTCCATTAAAATCTGTCATTAAATTGTTGAATTATGGCGAGTTTTTAACAAATATTTCATTTATTGAATTGTGTCCGGCTGTGAACACTTACTTCAGCAATTGCTACTGTACTTTGATTAGGTTTAGTACTGATTACTTCAATTTGTGTTTAAAGTGCTGAAACACCCAAGACACTGAACTATCTGGTCAAGTGATGTTTAGAGGAAAAGGTTGAATTGTGTCACAATGAGGATCCCTTAATACTAATCTTCCAGAATATTTGTTTGTGTTTGATATATATGAAAATTATAAGATTTTTATATAAAACAAGTAATATAGAATTAGATAAATTACTATACATTATGAGTACGCATAAGACGGTATCTAATTGTCACAGGTTTGAATCTTATGTCGCAATTTAACTGCCTCAGTAGCGCAGGTAATGTATGAGACTGTTGTATTCAGATCTTAGGTTCGATTCCACTATCGGATAAAATTTTAAAATGGTCTGTGTGATAGTATTATCATTATGTAATTAAGAATCTACAATTATTGTTACATCCGTGGTATTGCAACCATATATTCTTAGCCGTTGGCTACACGTGCATGTGAAGAAAAGGTCTAGACAATAAAAAAGGGTCAAACTTAAAAAACAGATTTCCTAAGCAATCCTTGTGCAAGTATAAACAAAAGACTTATTGCACTCTTAACACGAATTCTTTTGAAAGGGCTCTTAACAGACCTCTTTGGACATCGATTCCCAAGAGATCTGTTAAACTTTATGTGAGTGATGAATGCCACAGGGTTTGATGGCATTGTTAACAAAAAGCAGTATTTAGGGAGTCGGGGGATATAGTCGGTCAAGGAGTCAGTCAGGGTGCTGGGTGAAGGCAGGACGTTTCTGTAAGCTGGGCATAGCCGTTGAGTAAGTTAGTATAAATAACGCTGAAAGTAGCTAGGTAAGTCCTTGTTGCCTTTTATGTTCGTAGGATAATGATTTATATGTATTTATATCCCGGTCTAAGTATAGTAATAATCGTCGAATAACTAGATGTAATCTCTCTGTTAATTTTCCTATGCGTTACTGTTGGTTTATCGGTACATTTGATAGAGATAATAAGTAGAACTCATTAAAAGTCTTTGCGATATGGAGAGTCGATTTATGACAGAGCGGTGCTATCTGGCTTATTACCGGATCGGCACCGCTACACGATTATATCTTGGGGATCTGTCACTGTGGCGTATTTACATTGTAGTTAAAGCGTGTTTGGGTGTGTTTTTTTTTTTTTTTTTTTTTTATACCACGACGGTGGCAAACAAGCATACGGCCCGCCTGATGGTAAGCGGCTACCGCAGCCTATGGACGCCTGCGGCACCAGGGGCATCACGTGCGCGTTGCCGACCCTTCAAAAACCTATTAACCCCCTTCTTGAAGAACCCCATGCTGTAGTTCCCAGGGAAAACCGTGGCAGGGAGCTCGTTCCATAACGGGATTGTTCGCGGGAGAAAATTTCTCTGAAACCGCACTGTGCGCGACCATTTAGGTTCCAATGTATGTGGATGAGCTCCCTGACGATGGCGAGCGGTGCGATGGTAGAATGTGGCTGTAGGCATCATATCAAACAATTCTTCTGAACACAACCCATTGTAGAGACGGTAGAGTACACACAGGGAGGCAAAGTCTCTCCTAAGACTTAGTGGCTCGATACCGTCCGTGAGATCAGGATCGTCGACTATTCTCACAGCACGTCTCTGGACTGAATCGAAAGGCTCAAGCTGGTACTTCGGTGCTCCCGCCCAGAGATGACAGCAATACTCCATGTGAGGCCGAACTTGTGCTTTGTACAGTAGTAGCCTTTGTGCCGGTGTGAAATATCGCTTCGCTCTATTCAGAACACCAAGCTTTTTTGATGCCAGCCTCACCTTTTCCTCCAAATGAGTCCGAAATTGGACGTCACTGGAGATGTCGACACCGAGGATCCCAATACTCTGTGAGATGGTAAGGGGTGTATTCTGAAATTGTGGAACTACAGTGAACGGGGTTTTTTTAGCAGTAAACGCACAAACTTGTGTCTTAGAGGGGTTAAATTGGACCAGGTTATCCCGACCCCAATCGGAGACTCTGTGTAAAGTGCTCTCGATTTGAGACACAAGTTGTTCGTGACTTTCTACTACAGCGGTACGAGGGATGTTAGCCCGGCCCGTGTAATACGCATCTCCAGTACTGTCATCCGCATAACAATGAATGCTATCTATGGTCAACATATCATTGAAATGCAGCAAGAATAGTGTTGGAGATAGCACGGAGCCTTGCGGGACACCAGCGTTTATGTCCATGCTTTCGGAGCAGCTACCGTCGACGACGGCTTTTATGCGTCTGCCAGACAAAAAGCTAGCCACCCATTTGCACAAACCCTCGGGCAGGCCGTAGGACGGTAACTTCGATAGAAGGCCCCTGTGCCAGACCCGATCGAACGCCTTTGCTATATCCAGGCCAACTGCCAAGGCCTCACCTTGACTCTCAATGGCTGAAGCCCACCGGTGAGTGAGATACACTAGAAGATCACCAGTCGAGCGACCGCGGCGGAAACCGTACTGGCGGTCGCTGATCAAATCGTGCTCTTCCAGGTAACTGAGGAGCCGTGTGTTGATTACACGCTCCATCACCTTAGAGAGAAGGGAGGTTATAGCTATAGGCCTGTAATTCGATGGGTCCGATCTATCACCCTTTTTTGGCACTGGATGCACATGGGCAGTCTTCCACGAAGACGGCACTTGCCTTTTGCGGTAGGAAATCGCGAAAAGTCGCGTTAGTACAGGGCACAACTCAGGGGCACACTTTTTGAGTACCACTGCAGGTATGCCGTCTGGCCCACTCGACTTATGAACGTCTAGATAGTTTAGTTCCCGCCGCACTTCTCTTTGCGAAATGTGTATTTCCGGCAAAGTGTGTTGGCACGGCGGGTTAATAGGCGGTACCGCACTTTCATCCTCGTTCATAGTCGAGTTCGCGGCAAAGAGTTGCCCAAGTAGGTCGGCTTTCTCTTTAGCACTATGGGCCAAGTTACCATCGGCATTTCGCAATGGTGGTAAAGACGACTGGCAAAAATTTCCCTCGGCAGCCTTAGCAAGAGACCAAAACGCACGACTCCCAGAGGGATAGCTCGTAAGTCGCTCACCAATCCTGCCGATGAAATCGAATTTGGCTCTGGCAATTGTCTTTTTGCTGGACCTCGAGGCAGCATTTAGTTTGCGTCTCACATCAGAGATGTTCGGATCCTTATTGGTACGGGCCGTGGTCCAAGCCCTATAGGCGGCCTGCTTGACTAGCCTGGCTTCCTTGCAAAGCCGGTTAAACCACGGTCGCTTTTTTTCCCCCGCAGCTACTGATTGGTTGGGAATAAAATACTCCATACCCACCAGGATCGTCTCAGTGACAGCGGCTGCGCAGGAGTCAGGATCTTCTGGCGTGAAGCAAAGCTGTCTCCACGGGTACGATGCGTAGAATTCACGCAATCCATCCCAGTCTGCTGATTTATATTGCCACATGTGGCGCAAATTGGCTGGGCGAGGTGGAATATGCCGAGGGCATGAGACTTCGGTCCGGACGAGGCAGTGGTCGGACGAGCCGAGAGGTGCGTCCACTGCAATAGTGTAGTCGTCCGGACGCGTCGTCAGCAGAAGGTCCAGCAAAGAGTGTGCATGGCTCTCAATATCAGGTATTCTTGTTGGAGAATGTACCAGTTGTGAGAGGCCATGGGCCAGAGCAAATTCGTGAGTAGACCTGCCTGCAAAGTCGGTGGATCGAGAATTTAGCCACTCACAGTGGTGGGCATTAAAATCCCCTAAAATCACCAACTCAGCACGAGGGTACCGCTCAAGAACTTTGTCAGTCGTCACCTGCAGGTGCTCAAAGAGTGCTTTAGTCTCCCTGTCACCGCTATGAGACCTGTATAGGCACGCATAGATTCGAGTCTCATCTCCGTAGTCTACGCGCACCCACATTACTGACAGGTCCCTGTCTTCATAAAAATGGAGACGGCGACAGCAGATATCCTCCCGGACGTACATGCATACACCGGCACGTCTCAGAAATTTGTGTTCGAGTTTGTAGCCGGGGTAGTGTAGGTATGATGTATCGGCCGGGCAGGATATCTGCGTCTCCGTAAGAAACAAGAGGGTCGGCTGCGCAATCTCCAGATGAAGGTGGACTGCGTTCAGGTTGGAGTGAAGTCCCCTGATGTTGCAGAAGTCCATATATGTGGAAGAGGATGCCGCTGTAGATACATTTTTTCTATTTTTCTTCGTCATTTTTTTTGGGGGGGTTTAATTGGTTTGTGAGGATTCACTGTGTTGACAACTAAGGGGGCAATGGGGCGGTGCTAATCTACTCATGGTCGATGCGGGTAGTGCGATTTGTCGGCGCGGCGTACGAAAGGGCCCCCGCTCCCCCCCTGCAGCAGCGGTCGGGTTCCACTCCGGTCTCCTCCTCCGGCACGACTACTACTGCAGGGATTTTTCGCAGGCTGGCGGTTCAGCCTCCCAGGGTGGAGGTTGTAGTGATCCCTGGGTTCGGGAACCCATCTATCCTGCGGGCGGCCAGCGGACAACCGTTTCAGCGGGTCTTCCTGACCGCCGCGCCCACATCCCGCGCCCACACGAGCCAGTAGTAGTATTATAAGCACCACTAGTCCCCCGTTGTCAAAACAGCGAATTCTCTAGAGCTCTGGATACCTTACTCACCACAGGAACACAGCACTGCCGAAGATGCAGTGCTATTTGGTTGTGGTCTTCTGTAAGGCGGAGGTCCTTCCCCAGTCGGGCTGCTCCAAGTTTTGAGCGGAAAATATCACGCTATGCCCTACCTCTCATGTTATGCCCTACCTCTCATCGTGTGTGCCGTGTGCTTGAGAGATAGGAGTCTTAAGGGGCGGATGCACGGGGGTCAGTAGGCTGGTTAACTCGTATAGCGGGTTTAATACACAGGAAACCGATGGGTTGGAATCCCACGTCGGGGTGGAGGTGTGAAAGCGCTTAGCTTCGATAGTATACAGCTGAATACAACTGTCAAAGCGAGTTATAGGTTTTGACTTAGCGTTCCTGACCCCTCGCGTTAAAGTCAATTAATTTTTCTAAATCTTAAGCGTACAACGGATGGAATAGAAATCAGCACAATCAACAGAAATGTATTTAATTATTTCATAATCTCTCATTTTGAGATATATTGATATTTGAGATATATTTCATAATCTCTCATATCGCGGTATCTTATTATTAATTTGAATTGTTATATGTCAGTGGGAGAATGTCCAGTCTGGTGTCGAGTTCTACAGTCTAACGCGGATCCTGGTCGAGCGTTAGACCTCCCTCCACATTGGAGGGTGCTGGCTTGTAGAAAATACCTCATTAAATAGCCGAAAAATTACTATACTTGCACTAGGTTTCATAGGTGGACCATCACAGTCTGCAAACATTTGTTTCAGAGTTTGAGTTTTTTCCATCTATACAATAGAAACTATACAACTATTAATATCAATTGTCTAGTATCCATAGTACAAGTTTTGCATAATTTGGGCCTACATGGTGTTGTTTGAGATGCCCGAAATATTGTTATTATAAATTTTAAGCTTAATCTTAGTAATCAATAAAACAGCATATAACTGTTAGATGACAAAGAATCAAAAAACTTTCTTTAATTTTCTGAATCATAAATAATAAATTAATACGCTAGTAATTATTGACCATCAAGATAATTATCGATGAATAATTTATTTTAAAAGTGTATATATAGTTATAATTAAACGTTGTATAAAAATGTTTAAAAACGACTCCAAGAGAGAGAGATATGTAATGCTCACAGTTCACGTCAGATGCTTTACAGCTGAAACTTTTGTTCACCAGTACTATATACATAATTAATGTATGTATATTGCAAGTTGTATAATTCCATCGTAACTTTTATGTAACTAATTTTTATGTTAGTATTCTTGCATTTGTTAGAGGGACGCAAGTGTTTTTTTTTATAAGTCAGTCACACAAAGGCACAAAAGACGTGTTAAGGCAGACCGTTTGAATTTGACCACTTCATGTTTTTGAAGAGACATTATTAGAGATTTTCTCCATACTTGACTTGACATCGTATTTTGTTCAAACTCGACGTCATAGATACCAAATGGCAAAGCATATTTTATCGGTCTTGTGTGTAAACTATGTTAAAATATTATATCAGAACAAGTTAGATCTGCCACGTTAATTTCAGCACAAACAAGAAGATTCTCCCACAGAAGATCAACTTAAAGCGACTGAAGGCTCATTGATACAAGGGTGACAGTTGTGGTAGTATGTGAGTGCAATACAATGCAACCATGACTCTCATGCCTTTTACGTCCGCGAGCGAGGCGTGATAAAGCATCTTACTAGGCCGCCATAGTGTGGGTCATCATACTACATTGTCTAGATTCGCAATGAGTATCGTGACCACAACTCTTGGATTCTATTCATGTTTTCTGTCAGGCAGAGTAGAGTCACTTTGGCAGGCTCTTGAAAGAAAAAATAAAGAATAAATAAATAAATATTTCGGACATTTAACACAACGCCATCTAGTTTTAAACTAAGTAGAGCTTGTACTATGATAACTAGACTGACTGATAGAATACTTTTATACTTTTTTTTTGTAAATACATACATATTATACCCAAACTCCGAAACAAAGATTTGCAAATTATACAAACATTTGATCCGATCCGAGAATCGAACCCGAGACCTCGAGTACAGCAGTCACTTTCGCTACTGCCATAGTTAAAAGAATAGTCTGAAAGATACTTCACTTATATCGGACGTGATAAAGAAAGTATCTTTACATTTATTAACATGAAGAGACTATTATTTATTCAATTAGACTCTATGTCTCTACATTTAAATTACCTGGCATAGTAGAAACTTTATATATTGTACTACAACATTAAATTAAATATTGTTATTAAAAGTTCTCAAACTACCACACTTTTCATGAAATAATAATACGTTATATTCGGGTAGGTACCTAAATATTAAGTAAGTGTAATCAAACTTGTTGTGATGATTATAACAGTGTGACGTCAAAGCAATTTGAAAATGTTAAAAAAGCCGTAATTTTAATTTTAAAGTAAATTTAATTAAAATTCAAAGTTCTAGAACATGATCATTCGTTCTGTATCCGGGTGTAATTTACCCATACATATGAATAAAATTGGAGTGTCTGTTTCTAATATTGAAATGACCACTTTTTACTATATGCATATGAATATAAATACGATACATACATAAAAATAACATTTTTTACAATTTTTGTCTGTCTGTTTGTTTGTTCCGGCTATCTCTGGAATGGCTGGTCCGGTTTCGATGGGACTTTCACTGAAAGATAGCTGATATTATAGGACAAAATTTAGGCTACTTATATTTAAGAATTTTGGAATTATAAAAAATTTCCACGCGGACGAATTCGCGGGTGCAGCTAGTCTATAATAAGTAGGTATTAAGGAATATATAAGTATGTTTATCAACAATCTGATCAGTATAGGACAGATCAGAGCGTGTAGCGTACCGTCTGATCCTAAACTAAGCAGGCCTAGTTTGGAATCATAAACTGACATATGTCACGCGTAGCAGTCAGATGAGATATCTGTTTGTTTATTCATCGTATGTAGGCCTTAGAAACTAAAATTTAGTTCTGTCTAATGTAATAATCATAACGAACAACAATGATATGTGCACTAGTTAGGAATTTCTCAACGTCTCTGTAATTAACGTTCATCAGATTTCTCGTAGTTCGACAGTTTAATAACGGAGATTTTTTATAGAGTTTATTTCTTTATTTGACTACCATTTTGTTATGATGATTGTCTTTTCTAATTTTACCAGTAAAGTTTTATAGTTGCACCTTTGAATAGAGTATTTAATCAAAATTCCAAAATATACAAATCTCTCTTTATTTATTTATTTAAGAACTATAACATCAACGTTGCGGTACTAGTACGATAACGGAACTTTGTAGGTCGAACAAACATTTATATTTCACACCTATTAATTTCAGTTATTTCAGTTGATGTACGTATATCGCCTTATAAACAAAATACTATTTTAATAATCGACTATGGTGATGTGTGTTATTTCTACCTAAATACAGGTCTCCTTAATAAACTTGACCAACAAGTCAATAACGGCATTCGATATATTTTCAATCTTTAAAAGTATGACGAACTGTCTACAGCACAATTAGCGAGCACTTATCTCTCTATTTTCTCTTGTCAACTCACCATCCTTACCTTTTCTTGCTACGTATTTCTGTTATCCTTTTTTTTAAGCGGAAAATGCAACCCCCCTTTTTTTTTATCGTGTGGAAACTCCCTCGGGCCGTCACCCCACCGGGGTTTATGGCGAGGTGGTGATCCGGGAACCGCTACTATTACGACATCCAGATCCCTCCTAGCGCCTGCCCGCTACTGCGGGCACCATCTATGGGTAAACTCTGTATTTTGAGAATGCAAGCCCGCGGCAACCTACCTTGGCAGTCGGGAGGAGCTAAAGGAACGCATTAGCGGCTTCTGGAGTTCTCCCTGCCGTACTTCATAATTTAGGTAACCTATTTCTATTACTTGTGCCTTAATCACTATAGAAATCATCATTCAGCTTAGAATCTTTGGCTTCCATGCCCCTTCCACAATATCGACTTCGTGTTCATTCTATTTTAAGCAGTACTACTCTAAAAAGGGCTCCCGTTTAAAATCAGAATGTCCGTAAACCGATATAAATTAAAAAAAGAAAGTACATGATTTCCTTCTCAATTAACTGGTAGAACTGTCTAATCCATAGCATACCTTACATAACCTTACCTACGGTATTCACAGTATACAAATATATACAGGGTGGCGCTCAGTTTTTGACAAAGCGGTAACTACCAAGTAACACGATCTAACATACTTTCGTTAAAATTAATAAAAAAAATCTCATAAACATCCAGAAACGCTAATTAACAACAAAATAACTACAATTATTTCAATTCTGAAATAGAACACCATTGATTACACGGGTCATTCACCTGTAGACGGCGGCAGCACGAGCAGCACAAAAATGACGGCGAAATCAAACTCGTGCGAGACAAGCGTCGTGTCGCGTCGCGAAATATTACATTCATATCACTGATTACTTTTCACTCGTTTCACTTTTTTTTAATCAGATCAATAGTTACTTATAATTTAATCTACATATTTAATTCATTTCATTTAAATTTTACAATTTTCAAACTGTCTACCATTTACTTCAATGCAACGTCCACATGATGTTGGATAGCAATTCAGGGTCATTTGTTACCTTGGTACGTAACCACTGACAGTACGCTACTCTTACGGATTGATCCCTGTTCAATAAGACCTCTCCGAAACTTGAAGGGCCGTCGTTTGTCAGCCTTTAAGATCTCATGGATCTTTTTATGGTGAACACCAACTTGACGAGCAGACCTATGTAAACTGCATGTAGGATTACGCGTGAAATGATTCACCATATATTCTTCAAGAGCGATCGGTGTTCGTGGAGCAAACTCAACATTACGAGACACCAAACTTTGATTGTCTCGTAACCTTTGTAACGCCCTTACAAAAATTCAGCTGTCTGTAGGACATACACGAGTGCTTCCATATCTCTCACGATATATCTGCAAAGCAAGAAATGCGTTTTGGTGGCATTCCTCGTAAATTAAAATCATGTCAGTATATTCCACGGCTGTAAAGGTCACTCGCGGCATAATGCCGCGAGTGACCTTTACGGAATGTCGATTTCGGTAAATCAAAATAATTTAAGGACTTAGAAGCAAGTACAACACTTAATTTTACACACATACACACTGCACAACACAATCAATAACGTTACTTTTTAATAAAATTAGTGAGACTCGTTACAAATTAAATAAAGTCTTGTATTAACTAACGCTACTTTCTAAAATCCGGTAGTCTTCGAATATAAAATAATAGAATCAATGCTGCCAATTGTTTAAGTTAGGAAAAAAATATAATGTGTTTGCCGGTAGTAATCATTATTTATTGTAAACGCCATTTAAATAAACAATATAATTTAAGAAGCCAAATAATATTACAATTCTTATTTATGAACATATTTTGTTTACAATCAATAGATAAAAAGGCGCGCAATTACGATGCAATGATAAAAATGATTGCTTGTAGATTAGTAGCAACGATACCTGTGACCTATTAGCCAATTACATGCTTCTATTTTATATTTGCCGATATAGTGACCAACAAAGCAAATGAAGTCTATGAATCTCTTTGTCACACACAGTATTATCTTTCGTATGCTCTTTGAAATATGTTTGATTTTACTTTAAAAATATTTTTATTTTTTAAATTTTTATTAATAATTATATGTTGAAATTTGGATGTGGTCCATGGGGGAAATATCCATAGTCACCACGCTTGGCAGGTGGGTTGGTGACCGCAGTGGCGAAAATTATTTCTCTGATGGCACTGTTACCTGCCACCAGGATTGAATTTTAGTGATTCTCGCTGTGGTGTGGGTATACCGCCACGTGCCAGGACCACGTCCGTTGTTTGGCGATTGGACTGGTCCATAAGTTTAAAGTAGCTCAGCGTGTGATGGAGCGTTGGTTGGCGTTCCTTGGGGGCGATCTTCGTTCCGAGTGGGCAGGGCGGTAGCACGGGACCCTTTCCTGCCGACTGACGCAGGTCCTTTCCGGGCACGGTTGCTTCAGGAAGTATCTGCACTCGGTCGCCAGGAAGGAATTGAGTCCCGCCTGTCACCACTGCGACTGCAGTGAGGACTCGGCTCAGCACACGCTAGCGGTTTGTTCCGCCTGGGCGACGCAGCATGGACTCCTCACTGCAGTTATTGGAGGAGATCTCTCGCTACCGGCCGTCATACGCTCCATGGCCGGTAGCAACAGTTGTTTTACCGCGGTCACAACCTTCTGCGAAGAGGTAATTTCGGGGAAGGAGGCGGCAGAGAAGGCCTGGGAGGACGATATCCACTCGAACCCAATTCGCCGCCGGCGAGCCGGGCGGCGACGGCGCGCATACCAGCGCCTCATGCCGCCTTGAGTGTGTCCGCTGGTGGACGGGACGGGTTTTCCCCTCCATCCGCTACAATGGTCAGCCGCGAGGAGGCGACTAAAACGGTCGTCTAAAATAGAGAGTTTATCCGCAGATGGTGCCTGAGGTAGCGGGCAGGCGCTAGGAGGGATCTGGATGTCGTAATAGCAGCGGTTCCCGGATCCCTCCTATCTTAGGCGCAGGGTGGCACACCGTGTGGTTTTAGTCGGTCCGATTCCGACACACCACACCGCCGTAAACCCCGGTGGGGTGACGGCTCGAGGGGGTTTCCACACATTAAAAAACAAAAAAAAAAGACCTTCGTTCAGCAGTGGGCGTCGATAGGTTGATTGATTGATTGAATAATTATATAGTATGTGTGAAAGGTCATTGACCATTACGCATTATACGATACATGGTGTTGTAAACAGCGAAACAGAAAAAAGTGTCCTGTGGCTAAACTACTGAATATATTTTGTTCAAATTTTGCTGAGTACTTCAAAATAATTTAGTATTTTTTATATTATTATTTATGATGTATTTCATCCTCTGTGAGTTACAAGTTGGAACTTCTTTGTTTTCTTTCTTTGTTAAAAACAAAACACGTCTATACATGCGCTCAAAAGTATTTTGACAACCATTCAGTTCCTTGCTGGCAGCGGTTCTACTCACACTGCATATATTTTTGTCTATAAGGTATAATTACTCCGCATTTATCAACATGCCTAAGACTAAAAAATATTCAAATGATATTAAAAATGCCGTGATAACTGCCCTACAAAGTGGAATGACGCAAGCAGAAGTTGTTCGAAGTTTTAAAGTGTCACGACAACTTGTTTGTTCATGGAACAAAGCTTATAATAAACGTAAAACTATTGAAAATAAGCCTCGAAGTGGCCGTCCGAAAAAACATCCGCTAAGGAAGAAACGGTTCAGATTATGTACGAGTTCAGAATGGTCCAAGGTGTTGTGGAGAGACGAAAGCAAATTTAATTTAGTGTCATCTGATGGTACACGGTACGTGCCACGTCCTGTAAACAAAAGATTTGATGTTCGATACCAAATATCCACAGTAAAGTATGGAGGTGGCAATATTATGGTCTGGGGATGCTTTTCTCGCCGCGGAGTCGGACCTTTAGTTAGGATAGAAGATACTATGGATCGCTTTATGTACGCAGATATATTAAAGCAACAAATGCTACCCTATGCTAAAGCAAATATGGCACCTGGTTGGTATTTTCAACAAGACAATAACCCAAAGCACTAATCGAAACATGTCAACGACTTCATGAAACTCGTTAAAATCAAAATTCTCGACTGGCCAAGTCAAAGTGCCGATTTAAACCTGACAGAGCATCTTTGGAAAGAACTGAATCGCCGCGTAAGATGTCGAAACTATTCAAATAAAGATGCTTTATATGAAGCACTAAGTAACGAATGAGCTGAATACCCATTAATCGTTTGCAGAAACTAGTTGACTCGATGCCGGCGCGTTGTGAAGCGGTCTTGAAGGCTAATGGATATGCAAAAAAATACTAATAGTTAATATCAAAAATAATAAATTTTTTATTATATAAAATAAAAACTTTCTTTGTCAAAATACTTTTGAGCCGTGTCGTAAATATTTTTTCTTTATGTTTTCTTTTTGTGTAGAAATACATTACATTTAAGTGTCTTAATTTGTGAAACGTATCATTACTTCAAATATAATCTTTGATTGGAAACAAATTTATTATCATCTTTTGTGATATGGAATAAAATTGAGTTGTCAAAATACTTTTGAGCGCTACTGTACATACATTTATATGTGTATGTTTACATTTTTCTATGATATGCTCTGTTGTGTGCATGTAAATATGTGTGTATAAGTTTCAATAAACTGTGAACAGTGTATATTTGACTGCATAACATGTACTCTCTGTGCACCTACTTTATAGGATATCTACACCACCCGAGTTATCTGGAAGAGAATGCCCCGTATATTAAGTCCACCGATGTACAAATTTAGTGCATACAGTTTTCCATTTTATAGAAATTACACTTGTTAAGCAGAATACAGTATCAAATAACTGATGTTCTTTTAAATGCCCTTATTCTTAATATTTTGTATATTAATAGTTGTTTATTGCGTGTTAGTTCTTTGTTAAGTCAGGAACAATGCAACATCTGTATAGATTCTCGTGTTACTAACTAGACTTAGACAAGAACCTATCTACCTAATATGTAAATTGGTAGTTTTGTTCCGCATCTGAATAAACAATCTCATCTAAGTTTGCTATAAAGTTGAATTTAAATATTATTAATTAATATTTTAGTAGATAGTTCAAAAGTTATTTGCAACAGGAACATTCTCCTAAATCAAAAGTAAAAGGATGTATTGAAATGTTTAAGTCTTCATAACAATGATTCATACTTAGCTAGCAGAACAATGCGTGCACGTGTGGGATTTCCCAATATATATTTTCCTATAGGCTTAACAATTATACAATTAAACTTAAATTAGTAGATAGTGAATTAGTAGTAACAATTAATTAGTAATATAAATATATTTTCCCTGTTTACGCTGTGATGTGCTGGCAAAACTTCAAGCACTAATTTTAAGCATAGCTAAGCATGAGCCTTCTTGTAATATAAGTAAGATGTGTGTGATTATAAGACTTAGCAAATGTAAATAGTAGATTTTAATATATGATCAATAGGTAGATAACTGTACTTATTGATCATATATTAAAATGCTCATATATTATAAGCTGTGCCTGAGGTCTCGGGTTTGATACCCGGGTCGGATCAAATGTTTGTATGATCTATAAATATTTGTTTCGAAGTTTGGGTGTTTTATATATATAATATGTATGTATTTATAAAAAAAAGTATATACTTAAGTATTCTATTAGTCGGTCTAGTTATCATAGCACAAGCTCTGCTTAGTTTGAAACTAGATGACGTTGAGTGTCACATGTCCGAAATTATTTAAAAAACTCAATTACAACGCCTATTAGTATATTTCAGATAAAACTGCGAGTTGGAAGACTTTGTAAGCATCGAGAAATTTAAATTTTCTCATGATATAACGAAGATGAAACAATTTTCTATTTCTAGTGTGCAAAGCATACATTATGTACAGAATTCACATTCGTGATTTTCTTTAAATTTTAATGACGTTATTGTTAAGTACTAACCGATTTTATTGAGATATAAATTTAAGTTTCTTTTTACTACATTTTGTGATACATTCTTTTGTGTTTGTTAATGCGTTTGGAATACCAATCAGCACAGTGCGTCAATGGAAATGAGCAAATTCTTAAAGAGCTGTTTCTTTGTATGTTATGTAACAATGACAAGTTATTGTATATGCCTTTTGAATTGGTAAGGATTTTGTGAATTGTAAGAGCATAAATTATTTATTATTTTAACCTCAATCTCAGTGAGGTTCAATTTCTATTTCAATCCATGTTTACCTATCAATTTATTATTTCGGGACTTTGGACCTCAATTGTACTTGTCAGTGAGTGGATTCCGATTTATATTATAAGGTAAATGGTTCGGAATATTTTGGTAAAGATAAGTGGTTCAGAAATTGGTTTCAAATTTAATTCCTTCCGTCTCTGTCAAACTATTTTGCGTTGAAGACTTAAGTTTTGAGAGAAAACTTGTTTATGTAATCTGAGACTGTAAGCAAGCACTATAAATATTTGCACATTTTTACTGATTCTTCTAGAAGCATCTTTATGTTCCTCAATATATGGTTTGATGATTCGTTCCCATTTAAAGAGCACAATACTATACTCCATTATATCTTTATGCCGAAAAGTAGTAACCCTATTAAAACCTTTTGTATGCAAGAGGTCAAATAGGAATCTGCTGTTTCATATACTCATCACGACAAAATCAATAAGCACAACAATAGCAGACTGTATTTTACCGAAGCGGTTGATTACTTTTCAAATTGTCCTCGTCAAAGCACCTGATCAATGTTATTGTACTGTTCAGTACCTATTGTATTTTTAATGATTTCTGCTGAAAATTAAATAAATGAACTAACTTTATCAATATCATTTGCATCTCTTATTATGAAAATATTTTTTTTTCTAAACTTTTAGGGTTACTACTTCAGCTTATTGCCGTCCACTTGTGAACAAATACACTCCTCAAAGAGTGCCAAATATCCCGGTTTGAGGCAGTCCATATCCCTACGCCACTTATACTTATTAATCTAAGAGGTACTGTAAGACAGTAATGACAGATTGAAAAATAGGGAACAAGTCAAGGCAATCGATCACTACAATATCTAATTCTCTGTATAATTTCCTAAGATTTACAAAATGAATTCAATTTTAAGGATTTGTGTACTAGAGATGAAGGACATACTAGGGTCCCTTCATATTACTTGTTGTCAAATGAACAAAGTGAATTCTCTCTTGACAGAAACCTCTACGTAACCGTAATGGATAAAATTTATACTCGTTATACGTTTTCATTAAGAGTTTAATATAAATTAAAATTTTATGTTTCATGAAATTCCAAAAAATGTCAAAATTAAAGATGGTTCGATAATAACTTCGAGTATTCGTCATTTCAACGATTCTTAATATATAAGTGTATTGTAAAGTCAAAACTATCTTAAAGGACCTAACTACTATTTAGTTATAAAGAATAGTACATCTTGTGATAAAATAAAAATAACAACATAATCAAGTCGCATATGCTAACAGCTAGACCAATGAGACAATTTCTTTTTTGGAATAAATGGCCTATGGATATAAATTAAAGGAAGTCAGAAAGGCGTGTATTTACAGACTCTTTTTAAGTTTTAATTTTATAAGACGGTAAGTAGAAGATAAACTTTACAAGACAAAAAAAATGGGATAGCTAAATTCATTCTCTTGTTTATCAGTATAAAATACTCGAAAATGTAGCAACGGTTAAGGAGTACTGAAAATGAAAAATTAGAATGCAAACATTTCATTAGATAGTGATTATGATTTAAAAACCAGATTGTATATTGTTTGAAACTTATTTGTATTATAACTTTGATCTCAATTAATCTGAAAATTTATTGGATTTCTAGTCAAGTGTTATCTAATTAAACCGAGAACGTTTTGATTTAAATGTAAATAAAGTAATAACTTCTACTGTCTCTTTGGGAAAAGAATTCGATTACTTTATCCGTGTGTAAAGTTCCTTGTGGTGACGGAGTAAGATTTAATTTATTTACTCCGTCACGACATAACCTACGATGCTCCAATACTTTTTCGATTGAAAGAGCGATCGACACATTTGTACAGTCTCTTGGAAGAAACCACCTGCTTTGAAGTAGCAGGTAAAGAAGTCGTTGCTTCCAAGCCGTCTTTTTGGATTTGAACTGATTAATATATCAATTACCACACTGAAATCTGTACTGACGAAATCGAGACGGCTGTATGACAGTTGAAAAATGTAAAAATCCCTGGAGAGGATGGCGTTCCAATAGAGCTGTTAAAGGCTGGAAGTAATCCTGTACTGAGAGATCTCGAACAGCTTTTTAACGCTATCCTATTCGAAGGTAGAACTCCAGAAGCATGGAGTAGAAATGTGGTCATTTTGTTCTTCTATAAGAGTAACGAGACCATGTTGAAGAACTGTTGATCCATTTCTCTTCCAAGTTGCGTCTACAAGCTACTCTGAAGAGTTCCCACGAACCATGCTGCCCGAAGACGCGACGAATTCTAGTCATCGGAGCAACCTAGGGTTCGGAGTGGATATAGCACTATAGATCACATCTATACCTAGTCTTGCCATAAATATTGTAATAAAGAAAAAAGAAAATTGTTAACTGCAAATAACATTTATTACTTTTACAGTGTGTCAGTTTAATACATAAATATAAAACAATTAAAAATATAAAAAGCTTATTCGAAGTGGTCTCCATTGGCTGCAATACAGTCCTTTAAACGATGAGGCCAGTTATCAATAGAAGCACGCACTCTTTCCATGGGAAAATTCTTCACTGCCAATCGTATAGATTGTTTTAGGGACTCCAAATTATCATGGCGTTTAGAGCAAGCTGTACTCTCTAAAACTGACCACAAATCATAATCCAGCGGATTAAGATCGGGACTAGACGACGGCCAGTCTTCAGCTCTGATGAAGTCCGAAACGTTCGATTCCAACCAAGACTGCGTGGACCGAGCTTTATGACCCGGCGCCGAGTCTTGCTGGAAGGACCATACTTGGTTATTGAACATGGTGATGTTAAGGGGCTTAACTACCTTCTCAAGAATGGTATCTTGATACACTTGTGCCGATGTTTTGATACCTTTTTCACAAAAATATGGCTCAGTCACTCCTTCATAGCTAACACCCCACCAAACCATCACTGAAGTCGGATAATGTCCACGTTGCACTCTGTCGACTAATTGGGAAGCTTCCTTAGAGCTTTGAGCATAAATACGGTCATTTTGTTTGTTAAAATGTTGCTCAATTGTAAAAATTTTCTCATCCGTAAACAAAATTTTTCTGTGACCTCCCTTTGCGTACCGCTTCAGTAGTTGTTTCGATTTTACCACCCTATTCTTCTTTAAATTATCAGTTAAGAAATGGCCAGTGCGTCTCTTATAGGCTGCAAGTCCTAAGTCATCTTTTAAAATACGCGACATGGTTCTAGGTGCTATCTTCATTTCCCGAGATAAAATCTTTTGCTTTCGGACAGGATTTCTTCGAATTCTTTCCCTTACTGCTTTGACCACCTTTTTCGTACGAACACTACGTGGACGGCCAGATCTTTTTCTGTCACAAACAGAGGAGGTCTCATTGTACCTATTAATAGCCCGGTACACAAACATTTTACTAATACCAAGTGTATGGAGAGTTTTAAAAATTGCATTTGGCTCCATACCTACTTTGTGTAATGCTATCACAGCGATTCGGTTCTCTTTATCACCCCACACCATTTTAATATCGCAAAATATTTTACAATGTATTGGCGCCAAAATGAGAAAACACAATGAACAATCGTATAAAAATGACAGATTCGAAATTCAAATGTAATATTTTTTTATAATTAAGTGTAACAGTATTTATGGCCAGACTAAGTATAGTACTCTAAATTATTTGTAGGATATGAGCAGAAGGGCTTCGACTCGATCGAGATCTAGTCCGTTCTGGAGTCCCTGCAGCGTTGCCCAGTAGTCATCCTAGTGAAACCGCCTCTATGTCCGTCTAAGTATGAAAGCAGCACACAAGGCCCATACCATTACGTCGAGGAGTGAGACAAAGAGATGTTATTTTCCTGCTATTGTTCACAAATGCAATGGAAGATATGTTCAAGACCATACACTGGAAAAGGTGTAGCATCAAAATCAATCGCAAATAAATCTTTC
Organism: Hypercompe scribonia; assembly: GCA_949316085.1. Classification (NCBI taxonomy): domain Eukaryota; kingdom Metazoa; phylum Arthropoda; class Insecta; order Lepidoptera; family Erebidae; genus Hypercompe; species Hypercompe scribonia. Next base: position 16,718,205 of record OX438979.1, read on the forward strand.
ACTAGCAATTTATGGATCATTGTCATTATGGCAGGGATGCTACAGGATCTGCAAGAGATCCTGAGTGACCTGGCTAACTCTTCTGTATACATCAGTCTTCGGATATATTTGTATAAAATCAAGATCACGTTCAATGTACATGTACTATCGGCACCGGTCGCGGTATACGGTGCCGTACTCAAAGCTGATAAAAATATGTTTAAATCGGACAGACATTACAATTAAATAAAAACAACTTCCAGAAAGAGGTGAATAGAAGAATTCAATTTAGTTGGGCAACGTTTAAGAAGCTACGTTGGATCTTCTTATCCCATGGTTACTAAAGACGAAAGTCTTCAATCAGCGCGACCTACCTGTCATAACAAGTGTAGTCGAAACGAGGATACTTACGGTAAGGCTGGTCCACAATATCAGAGTTGCACAGCTTTTTATGGTAAAGGCTGAGCTCAGCGTTTTTCTAAGGGATCACTTTGGGAATATGGTGACGCAGCACAAAACCAAGGTATTCGAGACCCAGCCCAAAGGGTTAGCAAGCTGAAGTGACAGTAGGCTGGCTATAGTAGCCACTCAGTTGCCGTCGAGTTAAAGTGTTCTAGAGTAGGGACTGCGTCTCGGAAGGACGTAGGACGTCCACACACCAGGTGGAGATATGATTTGCGCAAGACATCTTACGCTAGCTGGATGCCAGATGCCGAGGGTTGAAACAAGTAGGGTGCAACCGAAGAACCCTATATTCAGCAGTGGACTACGATAGGATGATGATGATGCCGGAGAGTCATCATCTCTATTCATCACAAGGGTACCGTGAAATAGTCTAAGAGAGCAAATATGCACGTTGGAAAATAACACTGCAAAGAGAAGAAGAACTTGAAATAATCCCTACACCGACCTGTCCAGCTAGCGTCCTAAAGTAGGTAAAAAATTCCCCTGGAGGGGCCTATGCCCAGCATTAGACTACCAAAGACTGTGATGATAATAAAGTGTAATAAAGTGGTCGGGCCGAATGTTTGTATTGTCTGCAAATATTTGTTTCGCTTTGCGTGGATGCTCATATGTATATTTGTTTTTACAAGTAAAACGTATTCATGCATTTATATCAGTTGTCCATCCATAGCACAAACTATATTTAGTTTGGCACTAGATGAGGTTCTTTGTCAGATATCCGAAAATATAATACATGAGATAAATACTCCTAATTCATTCTGCCATCATCAATCAATGACTTTTACAGTGTGTTTGAAATTTATTTTTCTAATGAATACCAGACAGTGAGTGAGTGTTTAAATTATATAATCAAATGCTTTTACCAGTTAATCTTTTAATACGTATTGTTATTTATAAAAAAATAACAGTATTACAGGCATGTACGTACGAGTATGAATGATTTTGTAAATGCGATTCTAAAACTTTAAGATATTCAATTATTTATTTATTTGTTTATAGGTTTACCTACAATTGTTATACGTTACTTTCAAATAATACATGCATGATAACTAATGTATATGAGGACAATATCAATCGGCAAACATAACATTTATAGAAAACATTCGGATTTTAGTATTAACACTGGTAAGATTTCAGGTGTTAATGATACAATTTTTTATCAAACTTGGTAGACCAAAATAATAAAACATGTAAACCATATTATGTAAGAATAATGAAAAATAGTGAAAAAGTACAAAACGAAATAATAAGATAAATAATGAAATAATACACAACTAAACAGAAGAACACAAAGGTAAACAGACAGATTATGTTTATCAATGGTGAAGGTAGAGCCGTGGTTAGTGTGACTGCATAGATGGCGTAGTGATATAAGTGTTGTGAGTTCAAACAACATATGAGGCGGTACTTTGTGTTATCCAAAAATGACTGTTTTGAGTCTGGATGTTCATTATGTACGTTTCAGTATGTTTCAGATAATTCAAGTCTCACGCGGTGCAGGATATAATCTTAACAGGACGTTGTCTTTTTAAAAATAAAAGAAATATTATCCGAAGATAAGATATAATATTTCGTGGTCCAAAATCGAGAACTTTCAAATTAATTGAGATGATAGCAATTTCAGGATTACAGTTGGATTAGTGTGGGTAATTTGTCATTGAATCGATAAGGTCTTGTGAAAGTTCGAAAGTCTGTCCCAAAATATTTATGTTCAATTGAGACTTTCATTTTGTGACCCTAATAAATTAAAGCCAGTTGTAACTTTTAATTATTTAACATATTTTCATTTCTCAAGTTCAGAACATAGAATACGTAGGAGGCTGTTGATTTATAGATACAGAATTGTATAATAATATACAATATTTAACACGCGCTATAATATCAAATAACTTTAAACAAGCAATTCTTGTACATATATGTATATTAGGGTGTCCCTTATATGACAAAAAAAAATTTTTTTTCGAATTTCGAAATGTATACCCTCTATAATTTTTACTAATGCTATAAGATACTTAAATATAAAATTTTATCAATCTAGCATAATTGCAACCAGTGCCGACCGAGCTTCAAAGTTTAGTAAAAAACGTGTTTTGTCCTAAAATTTCAGTCTGCTATAATTTCACTATAAATGCAATGAATTAAGTGAATAAAATTAAGTAATAAATTAGATGAACATTAATCTTTAATTAAAAACATAAAGAAATAAGAATCATTCAGGGTAACTTCTTTTTAGAGTAGTTTTTTTACAGTCTGGATACAATTTTAGATGTTCCTGGACACAGCGCAGCAAGAACTGTTTTTGTTCTTCTTCAGCCGTGATAAGTCCGTTAAAATCTTGCATTAATTTAACAGCCCTTTCAGCAGTATCATTTACAACTCTCAAATAACTTATTCTTCTTTTAGCCTCCAGAAAAGCAGCATTGTTATTCCAAGAAGATACATCTTCCTTAAGAAAACTGTCGTCGATCTGCAGTCGTGATAAAAATTGTTTGCTCTTTTCCGATATGAAATCATCCAGTGCTTTGTCTAAAAAAAAAGAAAAATAAGTTAAATAACAAATAAAAATCAACAACAATTTTGAAAATAAATAAATAAGTATTGGACATTGAAATTGAAATCCAACAAAAAGTCAATTTAACTTACCAAACAACTTTTGAGTCAGTTCTTCCTTCGACGGGTCATAGCGTTTGCTAAAATCCGAGATTTTGTCCCTGTTGAAGTTGGCAATCATCTTCTTCTTAGTTTGGTTGTCAACTTCATCATCAAATAGTGATAGAATGACTGTCTCTTCACATAAATACCACAAGTGATGGCTGAACTTGCTTATATATAGAAGCTTTAGAAATTGTTGCGTCAACTTTTTCATACTCTTTTAACATCTTCAAGAAGCGCAAATCTTGATTAGGTGCTTTAGTCGCCACTGTACATTCGAGCCAAGGTTTAACATACAATACTACGAGAAATAAGCAAACATCTTGTAGAGCCTTTTTGTCCTTCGCAGTTACTCTGCATTGTGACTGAAGTAAACATATTTTTAAAGAATAGATCGCTCTCGCCATCCAGCGTGCCTGATGTATAGATCCGGGGGGCCTTAGTTTTAATTTTTCCTCTGTGTCTCCTCCTAAAAATATTACGCACAGTTCGACCAATTCGCGGTAATCATCTCTTACAAAACCTTTATCTAATTCTGCCTTATAAAATAGTAACAACGCTTGAATGTCTGTCTCGGCAACCCGTGCTTTTACGAAATTAAGAAATGGTTCAATTTTAGTACAATCAATGTTTTTCCAATTTTCTTGGAACTTTTTGAACATCGGAATATCTGGGCTACTAGTAATTTGCTTAATCTTGGTTTCAAAGACAGCTTTTAGGACCAATTCATAAACATGATGACGACAGGCGAAAAGCAACAATTCTCTTCCTAAAGTTTGCTCCAAAATAGCACAAGCTCCATTGAAACGGCCCATATTGGAAGCTGTTGTGTCGCAGCACATTATTTGCACTTTATCATAAAGGTTCCAGTCAAAGAGAGCTGCTGATACAGCCTTCGCTTGATGTTTTCCAGAAGAACTTTCTAGTTTCGGCACTGCAAGAAGCTGCTCTCTATCGTCAAATGAAGCTATAACTGGCAAGCGTTCTTCTTTTGAACTCCGTACATCCAACCCCGGTAATAGTTTTCCATCCCAATGGACTGTGACTATGTCGGGTACATTGTTTTGGAAGTTAGATTTTATTGCTTCTGCCCTTGATTTTCTAGTTTCAGTACGAATTCGCTGAATCGAGGATTTGTTAATACAGAAATCATCGCTGCTCAGACCAAGCGCTTCTACCACCGCATTAAGAATGTAAACGGTATCTCTAATGCTTAACTGGCATCGATCTAAAGCTGCAACTAGTTTAGGTGTTATAAGATTCTTTCTACCTCTTTTTGAACTTTGTTCATGGCAAGGAACGTCCGGCAAGCTGAGTTCAGAATTCAAGATCTGTTCTTCGTCTGAATCTTCTACACTGTCTAAGTTATTTGTGGTGGAAGTAGATGCAACAGCTAGTGATTCTCTTTGTCTTACAATCCTTTCCTCTTCTTCCAATCGTCGTTGTCTAGATTTTTGTTCTTTTTCCGCCAATTTTTTATCTACACCACCTAAGCATCCCGGTCGACCTGGCTCTCTCTGTTTCATTAAAAATAATTTATCTTCCTCTATTTTCATTCTCTCAAAAGCATCAGCATGTGCAATATCAAACAAATTATCAAGATTAATTATAAAATTGTTCTCACGACTCTTAAACGTAATCTGAGTTTTCTTACAATTTTTTTGCAACTCTCTCCAAACATGATATAAATCAATAAGTTTCTTCACGCAGTTAGGAAATGCCCTTGTTGGAATTCTTGCTTTTTCCCAATATATGATGCACTCCCTAATCACAAGATTTGCACTTTCACTAACAGTCAATTTAACCTCACGAATATTGTAAAATAGGACTGAGAGAACTTGTCGATTAGATGGTAATTTTGCACCATTTATTTGGTAGCTAGTCAATCCGATAAGAAAAATATTTTGTTTATCACTCCGTAATTCCACCGACATGTTTACACACTAAACAATGAAGCACTAATAGTCTCAAAAATCACGTACGAAATGGCAAATAAAACATGTCGTAACAGGTCACTGGGCAGTACTTAAGCAACTTGTATCGACAAGTTTAAATAGCAAGTCGGCACGGGTTATCGTTTATATATCGAACTAATATTTTTTTCTAGACAATATAGGGTTATTACGAAACTTTTAAGAAGGTATGCGTAAAAAAATATCGAACTTGAAATTTAAGGGACACCCTAATGTACGAGTATATATAACCTGAATCTCGGCAACGGCTTTAACGATTTTCATGAAATTTAGTATGCGCCGGGTTTCGGGGGCAATAAATCGATCTCGCTAGGTTTTATTTTTAGAAAACGTTGTTATATCCGTGCTTTCAAAAAAAATACCGAGCAATGCTCGCTTTTCAGGTACTAATTGTGAATATTATCTAACATCAGTTTAATATTTCTATATTGTTTTCACCACAATATTTTTTGAGTTGTAAAAAAAAGGTATAATGATAACAATTATGTACTCACATAAAAACCCATTACAGAAATGTTATTACAGGGTATATAAATAAATGGCACAAACTGGCAATTATAGATTTATTTCTTAAAAATCAAGGGAAATTAAAGACTTACTAAATTTAGTTATTCTTGAAATCAAGTGGTTTCTAGTCTATGAAAGATTCTTTACCATTTAGAAGGACTGTTTATAGGATTAAGTAATTATAAAAATCACGAATCTTGTTCCCATCAAAGTTTCAATATTTATCCTGCAGTGAACTCAAAATTCATATCTTGCATTGAACATACACACAAATTGCATTAAAACTTTCGTTTACACAAGTGAAAGGGAAATACCTACTTTTAATATTGTAAAGCGAAGCAGCTTCCCTATTGATTGGTTTTATATCGTAGGTATAACCAAAGATGTTGTTATTCACTCAAAACATGAGTCATCTTTTATACATTATTAGTTACTACATGACATTTAGAAGATTATCGCTTACTGTGATCATTTCTAATAACTATTCACGGAGTGATTCAATAGAAATATATTGTTTGCGGATATCACGATTTTTACAGGTCATGATTAATTCTGTCCAACTGCAGTTCCTTTATAAACTCGCCTCTGCTATACAGGTCAGTTATATATATATATAGTATGCGATCCTAAACTACCCTACCTCACTTCACAGACAAGCACGTGATCGATATAGAATTTATTACCCTCTTCCACAACTTTGGGTACTTACCGTAACTATGTTTAATCCGAACGGTGATATTTTGAAAAGATTTTACTTTTTAATTAATTAAAATTTTATTCCATTTTTTGTAGACTGTATATTTAAATATGGCGGCATTTGTGTAACAGTTAACAACCATATTTTTTTTTTTTCCCGCCTTGATATTTTATATATGTACAGAAAAATTTCAACATATATACCTATCTACCTAAATGATGATCCTGACTATGTATTGCCAGACCAAGTTTATTATTATATTCAACTAAACAGACAAAATATTACAATAATTAGAAGGTCGTCTGAACATGTTCTTATGGATCCGCATCTATTTTTTGTTTCGCAAATAAGAATGTAGATGCTTAATTTAAATGAGAAAATGTTCCCGAAACGATTATTTATATTTCAAAAGTAATTTCATGGAGTAAAATCCAGATAAGAACTTGACAGAATCACGTTTTGTGCAAAGGTAATATTCACTAAAATGTATTAGGCAATCGCGTAAAAAAGTTTTAGAAGTTTGTATATTTTTTTTCTATATTAAGAGCCTGCCAAAGGGACTCTACTAAGCCTGATGGAAAGTATGAATAGAATCCAGAAGTTGTGGTCGTTATACTCATTACAAATGCAGACAATGCAGTGTGATGACACACACTATGGCAGCCTAGTGAGATGTTTTTTCACACTTCGCTTGGGGACGTAAAAGGCATGACAGTCATCGTGGCAGTGTAAGGCTTTGTTAATGGAAGAAGAAAATTCTAAAAGGTATAACTTACCGGAATTTAGAGTATTGATGTCCCGTGATCGTAATTTATAAAAAGATTGACAACTATGAAGCTCAATTAACACCAAGAAGGAAACTGTTTTCTATTGTTTTGTTGAGCTCATCAATGGTTGCAAAACAAAAGAAGAAGAAAAAGTAGTTGAGCAATTTAAAAAGTACTTAATTGAAACGATAGAATTAACTATTCTATCCTTAGATAGTATATACATACATACGTAAAATTTAGCTCGTTTCAAATTTCCACCAGTGTTGTGTCCCTTGTAATAGGTAGCGAGCTTGTTGCCTTTAATCGGGATATTTTGTTTGTCAGAGCTTCGTCCGTCAATCAGCAGTTGCACTATTTGTAGGTGAGAATAATTTGGACCCCTAACTCTTGCACCCTTAGATAATTTTATGGGAAACGCACTTTAAGTGTTTGAAAAATAAGTGGGACTGTTCAACTTATTCTTTATTACTTTTGGAACAGTTTACGTGCATACAAACAAAATTATGTATAAATATTCATCATCATCATCAGCCGGAAGACGTCCACTGCTGAACATAGGCCTCCCCCCTAGAACGCCACGCCGTACGACGGGACGCCAACTGCATCGGCTCCCGCGACTCGGACTATGTCGTCGGTCCATCTAGTGGGGGGCCTACCCACGTTTCGTCTTCCGGTACGCGGTGGCCACTCAAGAACCTTTCTTCCCCAACGGTTGTCGGTTATTGTTGTTGTATAAATATTACGAAAGTGATAATTTGTGAGGATGGGAATATGAAAAGCTTTATATAAAATTTTACAGTAATACAGTTTATATATCAGAATAAGATATGCTAATATTTACCGTGACAGTGAACAACCACGCGGACGAAGCGACTGGCAAATGCTAGTCATATATAAATTTGACAAGGCAGTGTATTTTGACTCGAAAAATGATTAAATTCTCCAGTCTTGAATACCTCAAAAACAAGTTTTGGACATGTAACTTGGAGCTAAATTAGCTGTAATTATTACACTTTTTTTTTTTTTTTTTACGTGTGGTAACCCCCTCGGGCCGTCACCCCACCGGGGCTTACGGCGGGGTGGTGTGTCGGAATCGGACCGACTAAAATCACACGGTGTGCCACTCTGCGCCTGACATAGGAGGGATCCGGGAACAGCTGTTATTACGACATCCAGATCCCTCCTAGCGCCTGCCCGCTACCGCGGACACCATCTGCGGATAAACTCTCCTTTTAGGTGACGTACGGCACACGCGGACGTCGCCTCTTCGCGGCTGGTCATTATAGCGGATGGAGGGGAAAACCCGTCCCGTCCACCCGCGGCCACACTCAAGGCGGGATGAGGCGCTGGTACGCGCGCCACCGCCGCCCGGTTCGCCGGCGGCGAATTGGGTCCGAGTGGAGGTTGTCCTCCCGGGCCTTCTCCGCCACCTCCTTCCGCGAAATTACGTCTTCGCAGAAGGTTGCGACCGCGGTAAAACAACTGTCGCTACCGACCATGGAGCGTATGACGGCCGGTAGCGAGAGATCTTCTCCAATAACTGCAGTGAGGACCCCACGCTGCGCCGCCCAGGCGGAACAAACCGCCAGCGTGTGCTGAGCCGAGTCCTCACTGCAGTCGCAGTGGTGACAGGCGGGACTCAATTCCCTCCTGGCGACCGAGTGCAGATACTTGTAATTATTACACTTACAACAAGCTTCTTTTCTTCCTAGCCTTATTAATCCCAAGATTATTACGGTTCGACTACTAACTTAACCGTTTTTACTGAATGTCAGTTTTTCCACAAAGCGACAGCCATTACGCTTCCGTAACTCTGAGGACGAACAGAATTCGAAGGTTCAACTAGTTATCAATATATTTGAGGGAACCGATTTCAAAATAACGATTGCCATATGTCTTTATGACAAAAGAGACGATGGCTTAAACGACGTAAAACACTACCATCTTCCATGTTCTGGACATTACTTGTAATAAAAGCTTAACAACGCTTTTTGTGCCCGACCCGGGCATTGAACCCAAGAACTCTTGATCAGCAGTCACATACGTTAACCGCTAGGCCAACGAGACAGTCCACTATAAAACTGTTCTTAGCATACGTCCTTTAGTGTTGATTGTATTTATCCACTAGTATCTTTTAAGATGTCATAAGATGTTTGAAATTGAAACGTGTAAATACCTTAAAAACTCACAGCACCACGACTATTGTATGTAACGGAAATCCATGAACTTAAATCGATCATTCTCACACGAAAAATAGAAAAATATTTTGTTGGGTTCTAAATCATAATAGGAAAATAGAAAGGTGAGATAAGTTTCACTTCTCAGTGTCGATGTGATTACATAGAGAGTACGGTAAGTGTAGTTGGGTTTTCCAATTTTGAATTCGGGCAATAACGATCACTGTTCTTGGAACTTACACTTATACAGTCATAAGACCATTAACTGTGTAATGACTTGCCATTTTCTTATTACGTTCGTTATAAATTGTAAAGATCGTACGTAATCTTTGTAAACATCATAAGTCGGGAAAAATAAGATACATTTCCAAAATTCCAGACGAGACGACTGTGACTTTGGTGCATATGTCAGAAATTTGGGTTGTTTATCCCACCTTGCGTTGACTAAAAAAAATGCACATTTTCAGAAGTGGTGCAAAGGAACAGTCTATTGATTTAAATATAATGAATCACGGATGTTGCTTAAATTTGGATATTATTAATAATGTACCGATCAAAATAGTTAGACCGGCCATTAAAATGGAGTTAATATCTTAGTGTGTTAATTGTGAGACGAATCTAATATCTTAATCTCTAAAACCTCGTCTAGATCTTGACGGGAAGTCCACAACTATGATGGAAACGATTGGAAACGACTTATTAATTGGATTTTCAACGTAGTGTAATAACAGAAGCAAAATTTATAGCAGGACAAATTATTTATTCAATTTATAAAATAATTATAATATTATATAGTGGAATTTGTGGTTATTAAATTGCGATTACATATTGCAAGGAATTTATTTAAAGTATAATAGTACAATAGTAGTAGACAATCTACTTACATTATCGATATTACAATAGTAAGAGCTATTTTTGTATGTATTTTAACATTAGTTATTTACGTACCCACCTAAACTTTGAAGACGAGACGAAAACGAGGTTACAATGCTTTAGACACGCTACGAACATGCGAAGACTATTTCTACACTAACCTTGATTTTTTCTAGACGAAAATACTCTGTCTTTCTTTTGCGTCACTAGTGAAATTAGAATAATCAGATTAAAGACCATATAAAATATGTATACACAAATAATCATTTTTGTATTATTAAGTAAGTTTGAAAATTGCAGACACGTAACCAGACGTACGGATAATAAAATCTGCATAGTAGGATGATCAACGGGCTATGGTCAAGACATCTAATATAAAAAAACAGAGCATTATCGATTTTTTTGCTGCTGTAGTAAAAAAGTGTAAACAGGTGAAAGTTTTCTGATGAGCGATTCAAGTGGTATGCAATTAAACTCAAAATACCGTTGCAAAGTTAAAGGCTGCTTTCTTGCTGTTTCGAATACTTTCCATTACGTTACACATAACATACTCATATTATGGCCCATCTGCTGAGAGACAGTCATTGGACTCTTAAGTTACGTCATTTTTCGTTGTTTGTTCATTGATAGTTCACTAAACCTTTTACTTTTTCCTTTGTACATGTGTTATATTTTAAAACGACGCCAGAGTGGCACCAGTTAATATATTATTTACTGAATCACTTTGGCTAGAGGTAGTAGTTCTAGTTACAAAGTAGAAATTCTTATATCACTATTGCCAAGGGGCCGTATTCGTAACAAAGTGGGACACGTTTCCGAAACTCAATTCCAGAGTGCAATTTATTGAATTGAGGATACCTTTGTGACTTGTTCGAAAAGAAAGTGGCTATTTTATTTGACAAGATATATTTAAGCGGTTGTTGAATAAGTAGTAAGTACAGTGTGCCACTTGTTAGTAGTTGTTATTTACAAAAATGATTGCGAGCAATGGAATAACTTTAACAAATTGTTATACAAACAGTGCCGGATTTTGTTGAAAAGTTGTCTGGATGGCGATCACCACTTGCAGTGGAGTGATAAGGCTGGTTGAGAGCTAGTGTCCAGCAAGAGTGGCATACCACAATGCTAACAATTACCTGTCAAAAAAGGAAAATTCTTATCTCACTAAAAATTATAATAAAAATAACTTAGTACATATGTATCTATGTATAAGAACACAACGTGCACCAAGGACTTCTCTAAGTTATGTGCATATTAAGTAGTTAATTATCATTGCTCTATGCTTCGGAAGGAATGTTACTATTCCTCTGAGTTGCGAAGTTCAGAAGGTAGTCGCTCCACGTAAAAGTGAATATTTCTGTCATGTTTGGTTAGATCAGACTAGAAAAAAAACAGATCAGCATCATCGTAACCAACACTAGGATGATAATAATGAAATTAGTATATATCTTTATTATCAATTAAGACGTCATTTATTATTTAACAATAATTACACATTCGCATGATAAACGTCGCCAGCACAATCAACGTATTTCAATTCCATTACATCGGAAATACCTTCCATTGGAATTAAAGACAAACTCAGAAGTTCCGTGTTCAGTCCGAGATCAGAATTGAGGCTTCAATCGGTGCTGGTAGTAATGCTATGGTCGTCGTAAGTATCGCCATGGGTATACGTTATTAATATGTAGCAAAAGTTGAAATAGAAAAACAAGTAATAACAGGAACGACAAGTTAATGAGCAATGGACGAAAATGAATGCATTGACATTTGACATATTTATTTTGAAGTTGTCAGTCTGCAGTTGCCTTAATTATAATTTGATACGTGTATTATTTGCATTAAATCCTCACTTTTATTTATTCAGTAGTAATATACCTATTAATATATAGTTTTAACCATTGTTTAATGGCTTTGAATAACCCTTTTGTAGATAAGTTTTATTTTATACAGTGCAAAAATTGACATGGATTATTTTTAATAAATAAATTTCATTTTTAGTTTAGCAACGTAAAATAATCAAATTACTAACCGAAAAGAATAGAAGACTAAATAATTAATGAATTAATTTGGTATAATTGGTAAATTTGTTTTTTGTACACATTCTGTTCACACCAAACCAAAAATGGACTGTCCCCTTTGGGTACAACAAAATTATAGATTTGGCACTGTTAGCGTAAGGGAAACTAATGTGTTTTAATTGATTTTCTATGATAGAACGAGTAAACGAGCAGAAGGTCGTCTCATAGACAGTGACTACTACCGCCTACGAACGCCTGCAACTGAGGAGTCACGAGTGTGGTACCAATGCTTGTGAATAGATTACGCGCTCTTTTCGACTCTAACATATGAATGACTTCAAAAACAACAGGTGGTTACAACCCGTATTTTTACGCTCTGACATGTTTCTAATACCTTTTGAAAATAAAGAAAATTTTTACATAACGACAAAGGTTATAGAAGAATCATAAAATTATTTATTTATTGGAACGATATTTCCCTTCTTATTTCTTCTTTATCTTGCGATGTTATGAAATAAACACACGTTTTACTCGTTTGTATTGTACTCGTAGGTGTCATCCACGTTCTAACTTCAAAAGAAAAGTTTTGAGTTCTTACACATCTTTGACTGCGTCAATGGACGAAAACGAAAACGAAAGCGACTGTTGTGCTTAAGGTCTCGGGTTCGATTCCCGGCTTGGACCAAATGTTTGTATGATATACAAATATTTGTTTTCGGAGTTTGGGTGGTTTTTATGTAAAATACGTGAGTATTTACAAAAAAAATTGTTAATAAGTATTCTATCAGTCAGTCTAGTTATCATAGTACAAGATCTGCTTAGTTTGAAACTAGATGACGTAGTGAGTTAAATGACCGAAATATTTATTTATTTTATTTTTATCTAACACAGATATATCATTACTCTTTAGACCAGTATAAAATTTATAGTTCAAAAAGTCGGTATCAAATGATGTATGTAAAACTCCTACTTAGTAATGGATAGGTTATAATTACCATGTGAGAATTTCGCTCTGGGCCAGGTCTACTCGGCTATACTAAGTCCTCAGAGAAAATCATTTTTCAGATCTTTGTTATCAGTTTTTACCGAGCGAGTAAGGTAACTAGAGATCAAACTTCCCTCCTGCGGTATCTAAGAAGGGGGCTCAAAAGAGGTTTGAGCTCAAGGGGCCTTTAATTAACAAACTTTTTTTTAATTTTAATGACCGGCTTTAATGCGGCTAAATCATAAAGAAACTGTATATTTTTAAATTTGAATAAGACCAACCCAAAAGGATAAATAAATCGCGCTGTTAGATTTTGTTTTTTAAAAAGACAACGGCCGCACTAAGAATAAATTCTGTGTCACGGAGGACTTTACAAACATACAAGAAACGGACACAAAGAACACCCAGACTCAGAACAACAATTTATAAATCACTCAAAGTGTTATCCAAAGGGGTTTGAACCCACAACACTCAGCGCAGTAGGGAGCGGTGTGGCGACCGCTTAAACCACCAGGTCAAACGTGCAGTCGATTTGGTTTAAAATGCTTGATTAAACTAAAGAAATGTTTACAAGATCAAACAACACGATGACAAGTGTAGCTCTATTAAATTATTAATAAATCTTACGAATCTTGTTTATTTAATATGTTATAAACCGGTATTTCTCATATCTAGCTCGTAAAAGATTTAATCTGTGCAGCTAATTTTAGAACTCCGTCTGAAGCTGTGATGCTGATTACTTTGGTATTGGTATTCCTGGTCTAGTAGCTATTTTTATATACCTATATAATAACATTACAGTTAATATAGCACTGACATTATCTTTATACTTTCTTTTTTGTTTTTGTACGATTTAAGATAATCCAAATGCTTAATTTTTTTTTATATTTAATATTATAAATATATCCATATATTTATTTAAAATATATGTAAAGAAATTTAAGGATAATACTTATTGTAAATTAATAAACTTTGAAAGGGCCTGTTGCGAGATTTGGTTTATTTTTATGGTATTCATTTTAGTTCTTGCAACTTGAAATCGGACGCTGGTAGTTAGCAGCAATAACATGGACTTTGAACCTTTGGCAATTAAAATAGTTTGCTTTAAAATTATTTTATAAACCACTATTATCTGTAATTATAAATAAAATAATTATAAGCTGGTAGTCAATCATAATATTATTTTTAAATATTTTCATTAATATTTAATGTTATCTAAATTATTAGATAATTATAACTATTGAAATATTCTACACTCAATACACTTTAAAATTGTATTCTACCTATATCTACCACATTAACCAGAGAAAATTCTAATCTAAAAATCTTCTTAAGATACGAAATAGTTTCATTGTTACTATATTGTTCTAAATTATACACAAATACATCAAAAGAAGTAATATAGAAAAGAGAAAAAAAACATGTACATAACAAAGTATATAATTAACACAATATTTTATGTAATGCTGATATAAGTTCATAAATAACCAGCTCACGAGGAGACTCCTTCATGCGTAAAATTAGGGTAATTACATAATTTATATCTGTATATTCTCTCACGCTAGGGAATCACTGTGAGAAGGCAACTTCATTGATGAATAAACATGGCAATTATACAAATAAATAAATATCACTAGATGCAATATTATGAAGCTTCTGAGAGCACGTTAGGCCATCGATTCTAACACTTTGGCGATCGTAACGGTTAGTTGAATGACTAAAAAGTCTGAGAATATCATTTCTATAGAACTTCGATATCGTCTAGTATTTGGGTTGTGGAGGTCTGATGACAGTCGCTCCACGTATAACATCGAAGTTTAACCGTGTTGTAGAAGCCCTTAAGCCCGAATAAAAAAAAAATCCGGTCCATACCGAATTTGGTCAAAGGACTCAGAGAAAGTCATTAATATTTAAGGAGACGACTAGTTACTTTGAAACTCGTGTGGACGTACTTAAAAGCTAACTGCCTCGTTGGCCTAGCGGTTAGTGTATGCGACTGCCGATCAACAGGTCTCGGGTTCGATTGCCGGTATGTGTCAAAGAGTGTTACTGTATTTTTCTGGTGGCAGAAATACTAATAACCTGGTGTTTATAAATGTAGTCGTAACTCCTGTCCCTCCGATTACACGTAAAGCTGTCGGTCCTATGCAGATTACACCCAGGTTGTGTCGGATAGCCCTCCCATCGTATTGTGCGTGTCAGGGAACAGAGATTACACCTGTGTTTGCACACACATTTATGCCGAGACTACCCGCCATGGCCAAAATAGACGAGGAGTGCACCATTGTCACTTACAAGCCACAAATTGAACTAGTAAATGTTAAGATAATTTTACATACGCGTATTTGTTGGAATCTGTACTATTTGGTTCTGTAATATTAGCATAAATATGCTCCTGTTACTAAAATTCAGAGAACTTCACACGTTTTATGAGACTTATTTCTTATTGTGTATGTATATGTGTGCGTGTGTATATAGTTAGTTTTTAGTTCGAGACTGTACATATGGCGTATTGATTAGAATGGTCGCATCCCGCTTCCTGCTTAGTGCCGTAGATTAAAATCCCACCTGTGACAACAATTTCTGTGATTCACGAGATGTTTTTCTCAGTCTCAGTTTCTTTTGTATCCGTTTTATTTATGTTTGTTTTTTTTTATAGATATAATTTACTATATGCATAAAATTATAAGTTAGGAACCTTAATTTTTGAGCACAAATTACTTAATGTTTCTCCACGACAATCATTTTACAGGTACAAAGCGGGTTCAAAACCAATGTAACATTACGATGCCTTTGTGCTTTAAATAAAAATAATTTAATTTGAAGAATAACCTTCACGATTGGCAACTAACAATATATAACCGGTTTTTTCTATAAACGATGCCGAGCACCCACGAAAATATGATTTTTTTACCAACAATACTTAACAGAGAGCAACAAAAACTGGTTTCAATTGCCTTTACTGAACTTCATGTATAAAATAATATTATTTTTTGTTAGATAAAGAATTAATATAAAAATATTTTATTCACATTTGTCTAAATCCATTATTGTTTACACAATGTGTGTGAAATATTTTAAAAGATGATTTTTTTTTAGTTGTGCTTCATTGATCTACTGGCAGACCAGGATGCATAGTACCATAAGAAAGCTGTTGAGCACTGCAACTGGCCTTTGGCATTGGACTTTTTTTTTTTTTAAAAAAAGACAACGCCCGCACTCGGAATAAATCCTGTGTCGCGGGAAACTTTAATCGCTTTGTAGTATTTGTTTAAGCTATATAAAAAACCCACTTGCTCAGACACAGTTAATCAACAGTGATCCAGTATGTGGAATAAAGCTTAGAGCATTCCAAGTGTAGTATGTCAATGTATTTTATGAAAAAGGTTGTCAGTACAGTGTCGACTGATAGCCTAGGATTTAATAACATGCAGTTATTTAAACTAATTTCTCAGTGTAAATAAAACTCTAGGGTCTCAGGCTGATCATAGTTTGGTGAAGTTTAAATTGTGCTGTGAAATTTACAGGAAAGGATTAATCTAGCTTTATATTTGCATTTTCAACTTTATCATGGAGAGTAACCAAACAGATTCAACAAACTTGTAGCCACATGTTACATTGTAAATAAGGAGAAACACTGTCGAGAGTAATTAACTGGTGTTGCTACTGCCCACAAAGTTTGATTGCACAGTGACCATTATAAGATAGACTATGCCTCTTAATTTCTTTTACTGAAAGATTATATAGCCAAAGGAAGCAAGTTATTGTGCCTATAGAATCTCTAAACTTATCTATTGCATTGTATACTTAAAAACTTTTTGATAGTTAATTTTAGTTTTTATAGTTTCTTTTTTATAGGACAACTAATAAAAAATATGATACGATATGTTTTTCTTGTCACAAATATACGTTTCTATTATCTATGTGATTTGTCGTGATTCGTGATACTGATTGACCGTGAAACGAGTATTACGAAAGTATATTATAACGTTGATTGTTGATCAGATATTTTGTGATCAATACGTTGTATAGAGTATTTAAAAGTAAATAAAATATTATTTATAAAATTTATACTTCAAATAACATTTTAAGATTAATATCACATTTCTTACAAGTGTTTATTGACTAGAAAGTTACCATTGGTAATTGTTAACTTTCTAGTTAAGAAATATTAATTTACTAATAGTTCAATTAAACATTGATAATGCATAGACAAACTTAACTATCCACACTATCACGAAAAATAATTGAAAAGTAAGGAAACACAAAATTAATAACAATAAGAAGAAATTTATTTACTTTTTTTACATTTTAGGAAAACAAGTTTAATCAAAAAATTGTAAAAACTATAAACATTATAGACTTATTCTTATTTAAAATTTCCAATGATGGAGATGTTCCATAAAGATGAAATTCCATCTAAGTACATTAATTAAGCAAAACATCTAATTCAGGTGATTATATATAATAAAAATAAAATATATTAACATTTTAAAGATATTTACCAGTGCTTAAGCACTCACATCACGACATAAACTAGATATTTAAATAAATGCATGTCATTGGCTGAATTCTTGTTAAGTGCACTGATATCTAACTTAAACATGTCATTGATATATAACATAATGTCAGTGCACTTTACCGATAAACTTATAAAATTTAACATAAATATAATTTATTCCAAACTCTCACAAATACACAGCCATAATGCGCTTTAAATTAAGAATCACAGGTGGGAATGTTACAACATTGTGCGTACGCGCAAAACACTTGTATATAGTGTTTTTTTATCTTGTACCAATGAAAGGATTAGGTCTTTGCGGCCAGTTCTGGGGTTTACGTCTCAAGTCTTGGTATTGTCTCCAGTTTAGATACCAAAAAGGTCTTCTGTCAATTGGCAGTTGGTTTAATCGATTAATGAGACCTCTATCACCTTTAGCTTCAATTGGTAAGTCTTCATCTTCACCAAATCTGTTGGCAAGAAGATCTGTTTCTATGTCTGGATATCCGATTGGTTTTAGTCCGGCGAAGGATGGTCTCTGAGCATTCACAACGATTACGAAAAGGACGAATGCCAAGACGAGCTTGTTGAAGGCCATTTTCTGTAAAACAGTAAAAATAGTAAGTTAATAACTAATATAATCTTATTCTTAAATAAAGTAAAATTTTCTATCTCGAAACAAATTTACCAGAACACTAAGAAGGGCTAAATACGAGAATAAGATATTTAAAAAAGGATTATATTATACGAGTGTTGATAAATCAGAATTTTCTTATAAATGTAGACCTCTATTATTGGACAATAATTAAATCTCTTTTTGAATTTTTTTTTTTGCAATCATTGAAATTGGAACACCACATCAGATTTTAATTAATACTGCAGTTAAAAACCAGCTATAAATCTAAAAGGACAAAGATAAAAATAGTTAACCATATATAATATCTCAAAATAGCAATATTACTATTCATGATTGACATGATACGTTTTATAATAATTTTTTAATTAAATCAAGCTGATATTGAACTACACAATATTATTATGTCGTGATATTTACCATGATATACAAGTATTCACGAACAAAGAATTTTTTTTTTGTTTACGGCGTCTATTGGTTTGCAGTACGCACACAGTATGACTGTGACCTGATACAACGAAGAAGAGTTTAAATATGGAAGCCCTACTGTACGATTACAGAGTGTAGAACATTTAGATTTGGATTTTAAATTATAAAATTGAGTTTTTAAAATTTGTTGCTTATATTTTCTGCTTACAAGTAAAAATGTATGTTCTAAAAAATATAAAAGACATTATTAAGATGTTTTTAATATTTTTAGTGTCTATTTTCTGTTTTATTGTGCAATTCAACAATCTTTTATATAAATTAAAATTTCAGAATACACAGGAGGATATATGATACTGTATAGTAAAAATATTCCTTCTTCATATTTTAATATAAACATTTACATTTTTAATCTTTGAAATATCCTTGTTCTTGATAATGAACAATCTGATGATGTGTGATGTTCTTTGAGTGTTCAGAAACGCTGGAGTTTTCACTTTATCACTTGTATCAACGCTCGAGTAGTTTATGAACACTCAAGTCTCTGTTGATTTTTAAATATACTCAGATAATTGCTTGAGAGTGTTAGTTAAAGCTTATTTGTAGGTCGAACATGAGCGAGATCAAGTATATCGATTAGATTATTTTAAAAATAATTCATTGATATTTTTATTAAACTAAGGGAAAACACAACTCATAATATTATATTATACTAAATTGTTCGAATTAAGAATTACCCAAGCTAAATCAAGTATTTATTCTTGACATAACGGAAATACTTGGCATATGTAGATATAATAATAATTTAGCTAGTTATTGTGAAATATACAATTTAGTAATAAAGTTACTATTCGGGATAGGGCTAACGGGGCATGGTGTCATGTGCGGCATGTGGAGGGGGGACCTGAAATCACATGATCCGGGTCCCTCCCCAAGATAGGGTGCCAGAGGCCCGCCGTCGGGGCGGTTTTTAGTGGGAACACCACATACTTCTGACTCCTGCACCCCAAGGAGCAGGAGATCCGAAGGGATTTTCTGCCTCATCAACAAAAAAAAAAGGTATATAGCTAACTACTTCATTTGCCTTTATTTTGAATAAATACCCTTAGAATGCCCTATTTATACAATTAATAACCTTAATCATTGATTCTAATAATTAGAAGGTCATGAGCGTAATGACATTGAATATTTAGTGCTCATGACTTATCTCAAAACATCACCGTGCCCTCAGCGGGCAACACTGACGACAGAAATTAATTCGAACACTTCTAGTACATTTGTTGGTCCTAAACGTAAAAACCCTCACCACCTTCATGGCGGGAACTTGATTACAGTCTAGACTGACGTCACAGAATTGTAAGTTTTTAGTATCAATCTTTGACCAGATTAGCCAAACTTGTTCTAGATAATAAAAGGCGGCAAAACATGGTCTTTTATTTTGGTTAGAGGTATGACGTGCCCAAGTATTAGTGACTTATGTCTGGCGAACACACCCATAGACCGAAACACAGTAGGTTTTCCCAATGTTTACGTAATGTAGTGCTCATTTTCTTCCAAGACAAACTAGTATAATCTTAAGTAGTTAAATAAATTGCCTAGTCCAATTAAATTTTATGCAATAGAATATTGCGGCGGCGGAATATATAAGGCGGGGAGTTTTATGTTTGTACGTTTTATGCGGTATAATCCCTTGGAGCGATACGTCACAAGTAATCAACATCAAAGTACTCTATTGTGTCACAGTATGTGAACATGTTAGATAAGGCATGAAATATTCTAAGGTCAGTAAAACAATGAGTTTAAGAAAAATATCACACAATAACTACATTACCTAAGATGCATGCATAGATTTCTTAACAACTTCCTCGTTTTTAACGAAACTCTAGTCCTAAATAGTTTACAGTTTTAAAAATCACACTAAAATTAACAGTATCTAAATTAGTGCCTCGATACAAATGTACATTATATATATATATGTGTTTATGTACATATACTTGCTTATTTATGGTCAAACTAGTCTATATATACTGAATCCTGTGTCAATTAATTCAGATCCTTAAGTGCATCTACTTTTTTTTCTCTGCATCGTCCAATCGGTTGACTGGTAGAAAATGCCTTAGGTATTAAGTCCGCCGATGCATGTATTTGTGCATAAAGTTGTAAATAAATAAATTCAAATGCAACTTTAGAGCCACAAGCTAAATTGGACTGAACAAATTTGGATTGAAACGGACATAGTGAAAGTTACAAACGGCGGTCAATCTAACCTCATATTTATATGCTAAGCTTTACAATATTCACCAGACAAACAGCTCCTCAAAACTCGTACTTATATAACAAATAATAAGAAACAAAGATGTCCGTAATTAAAAAATGAAACTGCCCTCAGACTTTGATCACACCACGGAACATTTTCTGTGGATTACACCGTGATTACTGTGTGATGAGTTCTTTTAAATTTCTATTTAAATTTTAATAAATATATATTAATAAATCTTTCGCTGACTCATAAGTTTTAATATATCCTAACATTAATTTTCTTTGTGTAAACAGTCCAACAGATTAATTTTAGATGTAAAAAAAAACTGTATGTTCTTACTGATAAATTTCAACATTATCTATATACTTTGACACTATTAAGCAACTGAACTCAAGACTGGCAAAGCATTAGCCATCATTTTTTAAACAACGATAGCTAATGCTTCGCAAACTTTATCATTGATAGTAGATTTTCCATTAAAAACATGTCTGAAATCTAATTTACTTTGTTTTTATCAAGAAACTGTGACAAATATTCGAATAAAACCAAAAGAAGTTGTAGGCTTTCATTTTGCTTGGGTAGTTTATTTTTAGATAGGTATTAGATGACTTTTAGATCAACATAACATAAGAGATTCTAGTCTACCAAATAGGTTGTATTAAAAACTTCATGTGGTTAAATTGATTCTGAATTATTAAGGAGCAAAAGCTAGTTGCAAGTTTAACTTTGAAAATAACATACTCCGGCTTAGTACTTCGTTCTTTTTTTGATTTTCTATTTATTCCTTACTCTACTCACTAAACACATCAATATATAAGACAAGGTAACGTCCTTTACAAAGGCCTTAACTTATACAAAGGGCTTAACCCAAATCGGGGTGATCTTGCTGTAAACCTGGAGTGGGTAGAGGATAGCTGAGAATACGTATGTTACTCGTATCCATTCATTGTATTTGGGTTTTTATACTCTTACCAATATTATAAATGTGAATGTAAGTTTATTTGTTACGGTTTCACGTGAAAACTACTCAACCGATCATCATGAAATTTTGCACATATGTTCCTGAAGATATGAGAAGTAACATAGGATACTTTTAATTAAAAATAAATGAATAATGTATTTATTTAAAATGATCTGTCACGAAACTTAATGTGGCAGACACAATTCCACGCGAGTGAAGCTGCGGGCAAAAGCTAGTATGATATGTATGTCTTAATTCAGTAACTCTTTGGTTGGCTGGAAATCGGCTCACACTCAATACTGTTAAAAGCAATTATCTTAAATTAGCATTAACCACTTTTGGCAGGTCCTCTTCATCTTCTCACTCTCTAGTTGCTGTAATGCCTTGGCCCATTCGTTGTGTAATTGCCCTGCTCTATCTCGAGCCAACTGTGTTAAATATCTTGGAGTGCAATTACACGACCTTCTCTCTTTTCACTCACACATTGACATGCTTACTTCCAGGTTGCGTAAATTTGTATTCATATTCGAAGCTTTCAGCAACGTGATAGTCACTCAAGTCCTCAAACTCATCTATTTAGCCTTTAACCAATCAATCAAGCAGTATTGCATCGTTGTTCGGGGAGAAACACACAAAACATATCTCCTGAAACTAGAGCGCCGCGCTCAAATAGCGGAACTAAAAGTAGACTGAAGAATCCCGTACCGATTTCTTACCACTGAACTTTACAGGACCTATACTGTACTATCAGTGCAAAGATTATTCATTTTAAACGTCAGCCTTACGACCTACACAAATATAAACTCGGTCATTCGGGATATGACAGCGTTTGTCGGAAATACAACGTTTGTCACATCAGAACCCAGTCTCTCCCATAGTTGTTTTTATTTGAAGAATTTTAAACTTCTACTCAATGACTAATTGTAAGTGTAAAAAGAAAGTTACTCATTGGCGCGCACACACACACATGCGGCCACGCACACAAGCATACCACTAAGATTTATAAATTGTCTCTCTTATTGATTCTTGTGACGTTGTTTGACAGTTATAGCCACTATGATAACTTTTCTTTGTTCAGAGACGAGAACTGGAGATCTGTCACACAGGTTTCGAACATAGCTCAAACTTCAGCTCTCAACAAGGTTCTGTTAATGTTGTGTCTATAAACATAAGAATATCATTGTATGTACATTTTATGAATTACATACATACATAAAATCACGCCTATTAACCCAGAGTGCTAGGTAGAGACATATTCAACATTCATTTTTTACTAGTGTTTTGGTCCCATGAAATAGGTGAAAATAGGTGGTGAAAGTTTATTGCCATTAATCAAGATTTTTTTTTGCCAGAGCCTCGTCCATGATGATGACCAGGTGCACTACTTGCTGGTGAGGATAACTTGGGGTCCTAAGTTCTAGGTGGAAACCCTATCTCCTTTATGAAGTAGTGTAGTGTCAATTGTTGGTATCAAAATATGTTATATTGATGCAGGGGTGACAGTTGTTGTGGTAAGTGTGTACAATACAAGGCCATGATGACTGTCATACCATTTACGTCCCCAAAAGAGGCGTGGAAAAACATCTTACTAGTCCACTGTAATGTGGGTTACCATACTGCATTGTCTGCATTGGCAATGTGTATGGTGACCACAACTCCTGGATTCTATTCATGCTTTCCATCAGGCAGAGTAGAGCCACTTTGGTAGGCACGTAAAATAAAAATATATATATATATCTAACATTTGTATGTTTTTAACTAGAAAACTAAGCGTTAAATAATATTCGTTGGCTTAGCTAGCTATAAAATGCAATATCAAGGGGAATTATTAAAACAAGAAATATTAATTTAACAATAACAATAAATTTATTAATTTTTAAATTTTTTGATTTAAATAACAAAAATAATATAAAATTATAATGCGGTTGAAATTCAGTAGACAGTTTCAATGTTCATCCAGGTGATTCAAAGTTTCATTTAAATAACATCGTACAAATGCTCTAACAATAACAGAGATACATGTCACATGTGTGTTATACACATGTTATAATTGTAATACACAGTCTTCTAAAAATAACAAGTTATAAACTCGTTTTCTTTGCTTTTGTAACAAACAAATTATTACCCACTAGTTTAATTTAAATAAATGCATGTCATTGGCTGCCCGACTCGCTAAGTGCAAAACAATTATTTCAATGTCGATGCACTTTACCTATACGCTAACAAGTCTTGTCATGTATTCTTAACAATTACATATATCAACAGCTTTTTATAGTCCATTGCTGGACATAGGCCTCTCCTTAGCATGGAGCTTCTGGCCTACTATACCACGCTGGCAAGACGGATTGGTATAGGGTTTGTTTCAAGTTTTCCTTCTCTTTGTAATGATATTTGCCTGAATAGTTTGTTCTCTTAGTCGCCTCTTACGACACCCACAAGATGAATAGGGGTCGTAACACTAACATACACACAGAAAATATTACAAAAATAATTAAATTTAGAATCACAGGTGGGATCATCAGAAACTAAAACATCATCATCCACACGTACAAAACACTTATTCGAGAATAGAATAATCTTCTTATTTTTTCCAAAGTTTTTTTAAATTTATTTTGTGCCAATGAAGGAATTTGGCCTTTGTGGCCAGTTCTGAGGTTGGCGTCTAAAGTCTTCATATTGTCTCCAGTTCAGATACCAAAAAGGTCTGTTCTCTATTGGCAGTTGGTTCAATCGATTAATGAGACCCCTATCACCTTTGGCTATTATCGGTAGGTCTTCATCTTCACCGAATCTATTAGAAAGGAGATTTGTTTCTAAGTCTGGATATCCAATTGGCCTAAATCCGGCGAAGGATGGCCTTTGAGCATTCACAACGACTGTTAAGATGAGAAGTGCTAACGTAATCTTGCTGAAAGCCATATTCTGTAAAATAATAGAAATATCAAGTTTTAGTCATTAAGCTAAAACAAAAAGTTGTTCTAAACAGATATTGATATAATCGTAAATATATATTAAATTGTACCATTGTGAAATAATTGAGTCTCTGTTTCGAACACATAAGTTTTGGTACATACAAAGATTTAAATAACACATCAGGTTTTTAACAACACTTTAGTTAAAAACTAGTTATATATTCTAAAATTAGTTACTATGCGCATTTTATTTGAAGAGTTATTATTTTTGTACATATTTATTGAAGTGCTAAAAAAAGATCAAGATAACAGCTATAAGTGGTGTTATTAAAATTGTACATAGTTAATAGAATGTGCTCAAATAAAATGATGTGCCAAACAAGCTATCCTAACATTAAGAGTACACAATAAATAACATGATATTTACCGTAATACACACGTGTCCACACACGAAATGATTTATCAAAGTAAATAAATTTATTATTTGTTTACGGCGTTGGCGTCTACCGGTTTGCTGTTCGCACACTGTATGACTGTGGCTTGATACAGCGGAGAAGAGTTTAAATATGGAAGCCTCATTTTGCGAGTACAGACTTCGAAAGTTTTAGATTAGGAATCTAATTTATATTTGTAAGATTTTTTGAATAACGTCAATAAACTATATTAAATGTGAGTTTTTATTTCTTTTTAAGTATCGTATAAAGATCAACGAACTCTTATATTGACAAGAAGTGGCAGAAAGGCGAGAAAAATGTATACACAGTAAATATAATATTACTATGATCTTTCTAAACCTCTAACACTGTTCCGGTTCTTATTATTACGTCCTGTTACACACACTAACATCTTTTCTAAAATTATTTATAATAATCTTTCTGAAACTACTAGAATATTAGGGATTATTGTAAAAACATTCGAATTAAGACGGCACTCTAATGCTATAATATTGTATTCGAGTAGTTTGGGCAACAAGACGCTAAGTCGTTAACAACATCAAATTCAAGTTTTAGATTGGACGTAGAACATATTTTTACACAACAACAACACAATAATTAATACGTACACTTCTAATAGATTCATAAGCTTCTGAGTGTAAAAACCCTCATTTGATTCATTGTGGGGAACTCGATTGCAGACTGAAATGACGTCACAGATGTGTTAGTTTCAAGTGACGATCAATGACCAGATAACCAAGACCTGCATTAGTTAAGAAAAGACACTAAATTAAGGTCTTTCATTTTGGTCAGTACTATGACGTATTCAAGTATTACCTGCTTATGTCTGGCGTAACACACCCATCAACAGTAGTAGATTTTCCCAAACTACAGTTATGTTTACATAACACAGTTTATTTTAGCCTAGTTATTTTTGTTCTAGTTAAAAGTGCAGTCTTATAATAGTTTACTTTCTATTAATCTACACTATGAACATAGGTAGTGTAATTCCTGAAATAGATGTAACTGGTAAAATATAGCATATTTTGTTTGTAGCAAAAAATAAAAAAATATGTCCAGCTGTGGACTTTGAAAGGTTGTTGATATTAAGAATTTATGGACTCATGTAGTACTGCTGTCTTCTTCTGCCGAACCTGCTTCTTAAACTTGGTTACTAAGTTGGGGTCAGCTTGGGGTAACTATGGTTCAACTGAATTTCGTTTTTTTACATGGACCGACTGCTATCAGACCCCTACTACTCTAGAGCTTGAGCTTTAGGCGATAGCTAAGTTCAATAGAAAGGCTGTTGATGGAATTGTTAGGACTCCAAATACAAGTAACGATTGCCAAAGATGTTCGTATGACAACCGGAGCCATCGGGTTAACGTGTTCTCCGAGGCGTGGAGGGGTCTCAATATGCTAAGAAAGGATCACCAAAGACTGACCGGCTAGAGTTTACTTTTCAACACGTTAACCTATTTGGTTACCACTCAGGGGCTTATAGCCTCGTGCAGTTCTGCTGTCATACAAAAATGCCTAGATTTAAATAATTGATTAAACAAAAGTTTAGATTATTCTGTCTTCATCCGTCTGAATCTCATTCCACTACGTCATCTTTTCAACTCGTCCCAATTTTTAGTTCACATTCATTCCAGGACATTTTGAATGACTGTTCAACAAATTCCATTTTATTTATCCTACTATTCTTAGCTCATCCTTTATGAGTGGCAGTGTCAATTTCCGCATGCACACAGTTTGCAAACACAATTTGAACGACTGTAAAAAAAAAGGTCTATGACATCTTGCTGCACTGAGTGAGGTAATTGAAATTTTTTTTGTTTAACTTAATAGGTAAATTTACTTATTTAGTACACGGAAGAGTAACGACTATCTACAGAACAATATATGATCTTTTACAATCACTAAAAAAGCCAAGAACGTAGTAGATTTTCCATTAAAAACATGTCTGAAATCTAATTTACTTTGTTTCTTTGTTTGTAATCAAGAAACTGTGACAAATATTCGAATAAAACCAAAACAAGGTGTAAGCTTTCATTTTGCTTGGGTAGTTTATTTTTAGATAGGTATTAGATAACTTTTAGATCAACATAACATAAAAGATTCTAGTCTACCAAATAGGTTGTATTAAAAACTTCATGTGGTTAAATTAATTCTGAATTATTAAGGAGCAAAAGCTAGTTGCAAGTTTAACTTTTAAAATAACATACTCCGGCTTAGTACTTCGTTCTTTTTTTGATTTTCTATTTATTCCTTACTCTACTCACTAAACACATCAATATATAAGACAAGGTAACGTCCTTTACAAAGGCCTTAACTTATACAAAGGGCTTAACCCAAATCAGGGTGATCTTGCTGTAAACCTGGAGTGGGTAGAGGATAGCTGAGAATACGTATGTTACTCGTATCCATTCATTGTATTTGGGTTTTTATACTCTTACCAATATTATAAATGTGAATGTAAGTTTATTTGTTACGGTTTCACGTGAAAACTACTCAAGCGATCATCATGAAATTTTGCACACATGTTCTTGGAGGTATGAGAAGTAACATAGGATACTTTTTATTAAGAAATAAATGAATAATGTTTTTATTTAAAATGATCTGTTACGAAATTTAATGTGGCAGACCCAACTCCACGCGAGTGAAGCTGACGGCAAAAGCTAATATGATATGTATGTCTTAATGCAGTAACTCTTTGGTTGGCTGGAAATCGGCTCACACTCAATACTGTTAAAAGCAAATATCTTACATTATGATGAACCACTTTTGGCAGACCTTCTTCATCTTCTGACTCTCTAGTTGCTGTAATGCTTTGGCCCATTCGTTGTAATTGCCCTGCTCTATCTCGAGCCAACTGTGTTAAATATTTTGGAGTGCAATTACACGACCTTCTCTCTTTTCACTCACACATTGACATGCTTACTTCCAGGTTGTGCAAATTTGTATTCATATTCGAAGCTTTCAGCAACGTGATCATCACTCAGGTCGTCTGACAGGTTGTTTGACAATTGTAGCCACTAGAATAACTTTTCTTTGTTCAGAGACGAGAACTGGAGATCTGTCACACAGGTTTCGAACATAGCTCAAACTCCAGCTCTCAACAAGGTTCTCTTAATGTTGTGTCCATAAAGATAAGAATATCATTGTATATATATTTTATGAGTTACATATAATACATACATAAAATCACGCCTATTTACACAGAGGGGTAAGCAGAGACATATTAAACAATTACTTTTTACTAGTGTTTTGGTCCCATGAAATAGGTGACTTAGTCTATTGCCGTTAATCGAGATAGTTTTTGTTGCCAGAACCTCGTCTGTCGACGAGCAGGTGAGGATGACTTGGGGTCCTAAGTTTTAAGTGGAAACCCTATCTCCTTTATGAGGTAGTGTAGTGTCAATTGTTGGTATCAAAATATGTTATATTGATGCAGGGGTGACAGTTGTTGTGGTAAGTATGTACAATACAAGACCACGATGACTGTCATACCATTTACGTCCCCAAAAGAGGCGTGGAAAAACATCTTACTAGTCCACTATAATGTGGGTTACCATACTGCATTGTCTGCATTCGCAATGAGTATGGTGACCACAACTCTTGGAGTCTATTCATGTTTTCCATCAGGCAGACTAGAGTCACTTTGGTAGGCTCGGAAAATAAAAAAAAATATTTATCTGCCCTTTGTATATTTTTAACTAAAAAGCTAAACCTTAAATGATATTCGTTGGCTTACATAGCTATAAAATGTAATATCAAGGGGAATTATTAAAACAAGAAATATTAATTTAACAATAACAATAAATTTATTAATTTTTAAATTTTTTGATTTAAATAACAAAAATAATATAAAATTATAATGTGGTTGAAATTCAGTAGACAGTTTCATTGTTCATCCAGGTGATTCAAAGTTTCATTTAAATAACATCGTACAAATGTTCTAACAATAACAGAGATACATGTCACATGTGTGTTATACACATGTTATAATTGTAATACACAGTCTTCTAAAAATAACAAGTTATAAACTCATTTTCTTTGTTTTTGTAACAAACAAATTATTACACACTAGTTTAATTTAAATAAATGCACGTCATTGGCTGCCTGACTCGCTAAGTGCAAAACAATTATTTCAATGTCGATGCACTTTACCTATACGCTAACAAGTCTTGTCATGTATTCTTAACAATTACATATATAACAGCTTTTTATAGTCCACTACTGGCCATAGGCCTTTCCTTAGCATGGAGCTTTTGGCCTACTATACCACGCTGGCAAGACGGATTGGTATAGGGTTTGTTTCAAGTTTTCCTTCTCTTTGTAACGATATTTGCCTGAATAGCTTGTTCTCTTAGTCGCCTCTTACGACACCCACAAGATGAATAGGGGTCGTAACACTAACATACACACAGAAAATATTACAAAAATAATTAAATTTAGAATCACAGGTGGGATCATCAGAAACTAAAACATCATCATCCACACGTACAAAACACTTATTCGAGAATAGAATAATCTTCTTATTTTTTCCAAAGTTTTTTTAAATTTATTTTGTGCCAATGAAAGAATTTGGCCTTTGTGGCCAGTTCTGAGGTTGGCGTCTAAAGTCTTCATATTGTCTCCAGTTCAGATACCAAAAAGGTCTGTTCTCTATTGGCAGTTGGTTCAATCGATTAATGAGACCCCTATCACCTTTGGCTATTATCGGTAGGTCTTCATCTTCACCGAATCTATTAGAAAGGAGATTTGTTTCTAAGTCTGGATATCCAATTGGTCTAAATCCGGCGAAGGATGGCCTTTGAGCATTTACAACGACTGTTAAGATGAGAAGTGCTAACGTAATCTTGCTGAAAGCCATATTCTGTAAAATAATAGAAATATTAAGTTTTAGTTAGTCATTAAGCAAAAACAAAAAGTTGTTCTAAACAGATATTGATAATCGTAAATATATATTAAATTGTATTATTGTGAAATAACTGAGTCTCTGTTTCGAACACATTAGTTTTGGTACATACAAAGATTTAAATAACACATCAGGTTTTTAACAACACTTCAATTAAAAGCTAGTTATATATTCTAAAATTAGTTACTATGCGCATTTTATTTGAAGAGATATTATTTTTGTATATATTTATTGAAGTGCTAAAAAAAGATCAAGATAACAGCTATAAGTAGTGTTATTAAAATTGTACATAGTTAATAGAATATGCTCAAATAAAATGATGTGCCAAACAAGCTATCCTAACATTAAGAGTACACAATAAATAACATGATATTTACCGTAATACACACGTGTCCACACACGAAATGATTTATCAGAGTAAATAAATTTATTATTTGTTTACGGCGTTGGCGTCTACCGGTTTGCTGTTCGCACACTGTATGACTGTGGCTTGATACAGCGGAGAAGAGTTTAAATATGGAAGCCTCATTTTACGAGCACAGAATTCGAAAGTTTTAGACTAGGAATTTAAGTGTCTAATTTATATTTGTTGGATTATTTTTGAATAACGTCAATAAACTATATTAAGTGTGAGTTTTTATTTCTTTTTAAGTATCGTATAAAGACCAACGAACTCTTATATTGACAAGAAGTAGCAGAAAAGCGAGAAAAATGTATACACAGTAAATATAATATTACTATGATCTTTCTAAACCTCTAACACTGTTCCGGTTCTTATTATTACGTCCTATTACACACACTAACATCTTTTCTAAAATTATTAATAATAATCTTTCTGAAACTACTAGAATATTAGGGATTATTGTAAAAACATTCGAATTAAGACGGCACTCTAATGCTATAATATTGTATTCGAGTAGTTTGGGCAACAAGACGCTAAGTCGTTAACAACATCAAATTCAAGTTTTAGATTGGACGTAGAACATATTTTTACACAACAACAACACAATAATTAATACGTACACTTCTAATAGATTCATAAGCTTCTGAGTGTAAAACCCTCATTTGATTCATTGTGGGGAACTCGATTGCAGACTGAAGTGACGTCACAGATGTGTTAGTTTCAACTGACGATCAATGACCAGATAACCAAGACCTGCATTAGTTAAGAAAAGACACTAAATCAAGGTCTTTCATTTTGGACAGTACTATGACGTATTCAAGTATTACCTGCTTGTGTCTGGCGTAACACACCCATCAACAGTAGTAGATTTTCCCAAACTACAGTTATGTTTACATAACACAGTTTATTTCATTCTAGTTATTTTTGTTCTAGTTAAAAGTGCAGTCTTATAATAGTTTACTTTCTATTAATCTACACTATGAACATAGGTAGTGTAATTCCTGAAATAGATGTAACTGGTAAAATATAGCATATTTTGTTTGTAGCAAAAAATAAAAAAATATGTCCAGCTGTGGACTTTGAAAGGTTGTTGATATTAAGAATTTATTGACTCATGCACTTCTGCTGTCTTCTTCTGCAGAGCTTGTTTCCTAAGCTAGATTACTAAGTTGGGGTCAGCTAGGGGTAACTATGGTACAACTGAACTTCGTTTTTTTACATGGACCGAGTGCTATCAGACCCCCACAACTCAAGCTCTAGGCGATATCGGAGTTTAATAAAAAGGCTGTTGGCCGAATCATTAGGACTCCAAGTACAAGTAACGATTGCCAAAGATGTTCGTATGACAACCGGGACCATAGGGGTTCGTTTTCTCCGAGAAATGGAGGGTCTCAATATGCTAAGAAATGATCACCAACGACTGACCGGCTAGAGATAACTTTTCAACACGTTAACCTATTTGGTTACCACTCAAGTGTTTATAGCCTCGTGTAGTTCTGCTGTCATACAAAAATGCGTAGATAAAAAAAAAAAAAAAAAAAAACAATTGATTAAACAAAAGTTTAGATTATTCCGTCTTCATCCGACTGAATCTCATCCCACTAAGTCACCTTTTCAACTCGACCCAGTTTTTGTTGACATTCATTCCAGGACATTTTGAATGACTGTTTTCAACAAATTTCATTTTATTTATCCTACTATTCTTAGTTCATCCTTTATGAGTGGCAGTGACAATTTTCGCATGCACACAGTTTGCAAACACAATTTGAACGACTGTAAAAAAACAGGTCTATGACATCTTGCTGCACTGAGTGAGGTAATTGAAATTTTTTTTTTTGTTTAACTTAATAGGTAAATTTACTTATTTAGTACACAGAAGAGTAACGACTATATACAGAACAATATATGATCTTTTACAATCACTAAAAAAGCCAAGAACGTAGTAGATTTTCCATTAAAAACATGTCTGAAATTTAATTTACTTTGTTTATATCAAGAAACTGTGACAAATATTCGAATAAAACCAAAACAAGTTGTAGGCTTTCATTTTGCTTGGGTAGTTTATTTTTAGGTAAGTATTAGATAACTTTTAGATCAACATAACATAAGAGATTCTAGTCTACCAAATAGGTTGTATTAAAAACTTTATGTGGTTAAATTGATTCTGAATTATTAACGAGCAAAAGCTAGTTGCAAGTTTAACTTGGAAAATAACATACTCCGGCTTAGTACTTCGTTTTTTATTTAATTTTCTATTTATTCTTTACTCTACTGACTAAACACATCAATATATAAGACAAGGTGACGTCCTTTACAAAAGCTTTAACTTATACAAAGGGCTTAACCCAAATCGGGGTGATCTTGCAGTAAGCCTGGAGTGGGTAGAGGATAGCTGAGAATACGTATGTTACTCGTATCCGTTCATTGTATTTAGTTTTTATACCCTTACCAATATTATAAGTGTGAATGTAAGTTTGTTTGTTACGGTTTCACGTGAAAACTAGTCAACCGATCATCATGAAATTTTGTACACATGTTCTTGGAGGTATGAGAAGTAACATAGGATACTTTTTATTAAAAAATAAATGAATAATGTTTTTATTTAAAATGATCTGTTACGAAATTTAATGTGGCAGACCCAACTCCACGCGAGTGAAGCTGACGGCAAAAGCTAGTATGATATGTATGTCTTAATTCAGTAACTCTTTGGTTGGCTGGAAATCGGCTTACACTCAATACTGTTAAAAGCAATTATCTTACATTAGCATTAACCACTTTGGCAGGCCCTCTTCATCTTCTCACTCTCTAGTTGCTGTAATGCTTTGGCCTATTCGTTGTATAATTGCCCTGCTCTATCTCGAGCCAACTGTGTTAAATATCTTGAAGTGCAATTACAAGAACTTCTCTCTTTTCACTCACATATTCACATGCTTACATCCAGGTTGCGTAAATTTGTATTCATATTCGAAGCTTTCGGCAACGTGATAGTCACTCAAGTCCTCAAACTCATCTATTTAGCCTTTAACCAATCAGTCAAGCAGTATTGCATCGTTGTTCGGGGAGAAACACACAAAACATATCTCCTGAAACTAGAGCGCCGCGCTCAAATAGCGGAACTAAAAGTAGACTGAAGAATCCCGTACCGATTTCTTACCACTGAACTTTACAGGACCTATACTGTACTATCAGTGCAAAGATTATTCATTTTAAACGTCAGCCTTACGACCTACACAAATATAAACTACGGTCATTCGGGATATGACAGCGTTTGTCGGAAATACAACGTTTGTCACGTCAGAACCAGTCTCTCTCATAGATGTTTTTACTTGAAGAATTTCAAACTTCTACTCGTTTACCAGTACCATCCATATCATCATCATACCAGTATACCAGTAAGTTTTATAAATTATCTCTCTTATTGATTCTTGTGACATTGTTTAATAGTTGTAGCCACTAGGATAACTTTTCTTTGTTCAGAGGCGGAAACTGGAGATCTATCACACAGGTTTCGAACATAGCTCAAACTTCAGCTCTCAACAAGGTTCTGTTAATGTTGTGTCTATAAACATATGTATCATAGGTAATCATCATATGTACATTTTATGAATTATATACATACATAAAATCACACCTATTAACCCAGAGTGCAAGGCAGAGACATATTAAACATTCACTTTTTACTAGTGTTTTGGTCCCATGAAATAAGTGGCTA
Source organism: Hypercompe scribonia (assembly GCA_949316085.1). Taxonomy (NCBI): domain Eukaryota; kingdom Metazoa; phylum Arthropoda; class Insecta; order Lepidoptera; family Erebidae; genus Hypercompe; species Hypercompe scribonia. The sequence goes on from OX438979.1 coordinate 16,752,471, forward strand.
GTTTATTGCCGTTAATCGAGATTTTTTCTTTGCCAGAGCCTCGTCTGTCGATGAGCAGGTGCACTACTTGCAGCTGAGGAAGACTTGGGGTCCTAATTTTCGGTGGAAACCCTATATCCTTGATGAATTAGTGTAATATCAATTGCTGGTATCAAAATGTGTTATATTGATGCAGAACTGACAGTTGTCGTGGTAAGTTGTGCCTTTTACATCCCCAAAAGAGGCGGAAAAAGCATCTTATTAGGTTGCCATAATGTGGGTTACCATACTGCATTGTCTGCATTGGCAATGTGTATGGTGACCACAACTCCTGGATTCTATTCATGCTTTCCATCAGGCAGAGTAGAGTCACTTTGGTAGGCACGTAAAATAAAAATATATATATATATATCTAACATTTGTATGTTTTTAACTAGAAAACTAAGCGTTAAATAATATTCATTGGCTTAGCTAGCTATAAAATGCAATATCAAGGGGAATTATTAAAACAAGAAATATTAATTTAACAATAACAATAAATTTACTAATTTTTAAACTTTTTGATTTAAATAACAAAAATAATATAAAATTATAATGCGATTGAAATTCAGTAGACAGTTTCAATGTTCATCCAGGTGATTCAAAGTTTCATTTAAATAACATCGTACAAATGCTCTAACAATAACAAAGATACATGTCACATGTGTGTTATAATTGTAATACACAGTCTTCTAAAAATAACAAGTTATAAACTCATTTTCTTTGCTTTTGTAACAAACAAATTATTACCCACTAGTTTAATTTAAATAAATGCATGTCATTGGCTGCCTGACTCGCTAATTGCAAAACAATTATTTCAATGTCGATGCACTTTACCTATACGCTAACAAGTCTTGTCATGTACTCTTAACAATTACATATGTCAACAGCTTTTTATAGTCCATTGCTGGACATAGGCCTCTCCTTAGCATGAAGCTTTTGGCCTACTATACCACGCTGGCAAGACGGATCGGTATAGGGTTTATTTCAAGTTTTCCTTCTTTTTGTAATGTTATTTGCCTGAATAGTTTGTTCTCTTAGTCGCCTCTTACGACACCCACAAGATGAATAGGGGTCGTAACACTAACATACACACAGAAAATATTACAAAAATAATTAAATTTAGAATCACAGGTGGGATCATCAGAAACTAAAACATCATCATCCACACGTACAAAACACTTATTCGAAAATAGAATAATCTTCTTATTTTTTCCAAAGTTTTTTTAAATTTATTTTGTGCCAATGAAAGAATTTGGCCTTTGTGGCCAGTTCTGAGGTTGGCGTCTAAAGTCTTCATATTGTCTCCAGTTCAGATACCAAAAAGGTCTGTTCTCTATTGGCAGTTGGTTCAATCGATTAATGAGACCCCTATCACCTTTGGCTATTATCGGTAGGTCTTCATCTTCACCGAATCTATTAGAAAGGAGATTTGTTTCTAAGTCTGGATATCCAATTGGTCTAAATCCGGCGAAGGATGGCCTTTGAGCATTCACAACGACTGTTAAGATGAGAAGTGCTAACGTAATCTTGCTGAAAGCCATATTCTGTAAAATAATAGAAATATCAAGTTTTAGTTAGTCATTAAGCAAAAACAAAAAGTTGTTCTAAACAGATATTGATAATCGTAAATATATATTAAATTGTATTACTGTGAAATAACTGAGTCTCTGTTTCGAACACATTAGTTTTGGTAAATGCAAAGATTTAAATAACACATCAGGTTTTTAACAACACTTCAATTAAAAACTAATTATATATTCTAAAATTAGTTACTATGCACATTTTATTTGAAGAGATATTATTTTTGTATATATTTATTGAAGTGCTAAAAAAAGATCAAGATAACAGCTATAAGTAGTGTTATTAAAATTGTACATAGTTAATAGAATATGCTCAAATATAATGATGTGCCAAACAAGCTATCCTAACATTAAGAGTACACAATAAATAACATGATATTTACCGTAATACACACGTGTCCACACACGAAATGATTTATCAGAGTAAATAAATTTATTATTTGTTTACGGCGTTGGCGTCTACCGGTTTGCTGTTCGCACACTGTATGACTGTGGCTTGATACAGCGGAGAAGAGTTTAAATATGGAAGCCTCATTTTGCGAGTACAGACTTCGAAAGTTTTAGACAAGGAATCTAATTTATATTTGTAAGATTTTTTGAATAACGTCAATAAACTATATTAAATGTGAGTTTTTATTTCTTTTTAAGTATCGTATAAAGACCAACGAACTCTTATATTGACAAGAAGTAGCAGAAAGGCGAGAAAAATGTATACACAGTAAATATAATATTACTATGATCTTTCTAAACCTCTAACACTGTTCCGGTTCTTATTATTACGTCCTGTTACACACACTAACATTTTTTCTAAAATTATTAATAATTATCTTTCTGAAACTACTAAAATATCTTTCTTGTTGATAATGAATAACTTAAATGGTGAAAACGTGGGATTATTGTAAATACATTCAAATTAAGACGGCACTCTAATGCTATAATATTGTATTCGAGTAGTTTGAGCAACAAGACGCTAAATCGTTAACAACATCAAATTCAAGTTTTAGATTGGACGTAGAACATATTTTTACACAACAACAACACAATAATTAATACGTACACTTCTAATAGAGTCATAAGCTTCTGAGCGTAAAAATCCTCATTTGATTCATTGTGGGGAACTCGATTGCAGACTGAAATGACGTCACAGATGTGTTAGTTTCAAGTGACGATCAAAGACCAGATAACCAAGACCTGCATTAGTTAAGAAAAGATACTAAATCAAGGTCTTTCATTTTGGACAGTACTATGACGTATTCAAGTATTACCTGCTTGTGTCTGGCGTAACACACCCATCAACAGTAGTAGATTTTCCCAAACTACAGTTATGTTTACATAACACAGTTTATTTTATCCTAGTTATTTTTGTTCCAGTTTAACGTGCAGTCTTATAATAGTTTACTTTCTATTAACCTACACCAGCGGTTCTCAATCTTTTTTGGTGACGGAACCCTTTTGGAAAGCGAAATACTTGACGGAACCCTATAATAAAACAATAGTTTTTAAAAGTGTATTCTTTATTAATAAGCATAATAAAAGTACAATGTAACAGTTAGTTATTACTTACTTACATAACAAGTATAATAATAGAAGTTATTAAAAAAGAAAAAAAATCTAATGGGAGGTATGAAACTGTTTTTTATTTTTCATCAATTGGTTGATATCAGGTTTGATAGAGGACAGTTGAAGTCTCATATCAGGTTCGGCGTCCAGTCTATTGCGGTATTTTGTTTTCGTAGCTGCATAGGTTGAGAATCCTGTTTCGCACAAATATGTTGTTGGGAACGGGAGAAGAATATTCAGAGCCATTTTGGCAAGCATTGGAGATTCATCACGAATTCTGCACCAAAAATCGTTGAGAGGCGTCGTTTTGAACAGTACCTCCATACTTGTGTCTGATGACATATCTAAAAGAGATTCATATATCTCGTTTGACATACTTTCGGGCTTTTGTAAGTTGGGTAAAAAAGGATTATGAATCCATGAATTCAGTTTCATTTTTGTATTTTGTTCTTCGGGAAAATACTTCTCAAAAGATGCGCGCATCGAAGTGAGATATTTGACCAATTCCTCAAATACATCATCTTGAAACATTTCTGAATCGTTATCGCTAACAAACTCATTGAGTGAGGTAAAGCTTTCTATTTCTCTCTTTCCAACGCAAATAATCCAAAAATCTAATTTTCTTTTGAAGGCAGTTATTTTATCACAGGCCTGGAACACTGTTGTCTGTTTACCTTGCAATGATACATTTAATTCGTTCAGTTTTTGAAAGATATCCGCCATAAAAGACAGTCGGAACAACCAAGTTTTATCATACAAACGGTCTTTCAAATTAAAAGCAGTATCTGAAAGAAACATTTGTAACTCGGCTCTAAGTTCAAATAGCCTTGTTAAAGTTTTACCCCTAGACAGCCATCGCACTTCTGTATGGAGCAGCAGTGTTTTATGTTTGCTGCCATAATCTTCACACAATAATGAGAACAATCGGGATTGTAGTGGTCGTGTTTTGATAAAATTAATTATTTTTACCGCTTCTTCCATAACTAATTTTAGATTTGACGGCATTTGCTTCATCGCAAGTGCTTGTCTATGCAGGATACAATGGCTGGAACTACAATTAGGCGCTTTATTTTTTATTCGTGACACTAGTCCTGCTGTAATACCCGTCATCGCCTTGGCCCCATCTGTACAAATGTCAATGCAATTGTTCCAACTGAGATTATTTTCCCCAAAAAATATATTTATTTTATTAAAAATTTCTTCTCCGGTAGTTTTTGTGGGCAGCGGTGAACACATAAGCATATCTTCTTCCAAAGAACTTTCATATGGATATCTCACGATAACCAGCAAGATAGCCAGACCAGCGACATCAGTAGACTCATCTATTTGCAAGACGAATCGTGTTTCTTGTAGACGTGTAACTAATTCTTGTTTGACGTAGCTTGCCAGATCATGAATTCGCCGTGAAACAGTATCGTTTGATAGCGGCACAGTAGAAACATGCTTTGCAGATTTTTCATCGAGCATACATTTTGTTATGTCTAACACACATGGTTTTATTAAATTCTCAGCGATAGTGTGCGCTTCACCTGCTTGTGCAATGCGATAGCTAACTAAATATGATGCCTCTGTGGCCTTTTCATTGATAGTTTGGGTTACATGCATCATAGTTTTTTGACTTTCCAATAACTGTTCTTTTTTACGTACAAAAAATTCTTTATTTTTGTCTTTAGACTCGGGGTGTACAGTTTCTAAATGCCGGCGCAACTTGGCAGGTGCCATGGAACTATTAGGAAGCAGTTTACTACATAACATGCAGAGAGGTGAGCCGTTGGAATCAACAAATCCGAAATTGATATATGATTCATCATACTTCCTTTTTTTCGCCTTTGAAACCGTGGAACTTGACGTCGTTGCATAATCGTCTGGATCGGTAATTGCTGTATACTCCGCGCGATCTGATTTTGAACATTCGGCTTCGTTAGAAGATGTTGTTGCAACACGTTTAACGCCTGTAAGCCAACGTTCCATTCTTCTTTATTAATAATGTTACATGTCAGGATGGTGGGGTCAAAATAACGCACGATCGTTACTGCGTAAAAGAGTTTAGTCCAAAGAAGAAATGTACAATCAGAATACAGCAGTAGAACACTAAACACTTTGTTTCTAGCAAGTAGGTACTAATCACTCCGAACACTAATCGTCGACTAACTAAGCGTCGAGGCGCGATCGCCGCTTTTATAGTCCTAGCCAGATCTCGAACATTCTCAAAAATACTCGAGTCGGCGCCTTTGATAAATAACAAGCCGAAATAAAAATAGAAATACAAAAAATGCTGTGTAAACAATTTCGACTTTACGTTTTAAAATTAGAGCCGAAAGTAGCTTGTTTACAATTATTGTTAATCTCAGGGGCGGCTTTTATCAAAGGGACTCGCGCGCTTTTATCAAAGGGACTCGCGCTCACAAGTAGATATCCGCGGTGGCGGCATAGTAAAATTGTACGAGGTGACTAAGGTCGGCTGCGCCTCGTGAATCGTGATACGCCGCGTCAGAACGGTCGACCAGAGAGAGGTGTTTGGAATTTTTTCTAAATTCTTGCGGAACCCCTACAGGGATGTCGCGGAACCCTAGGGTTCCGCGGAACACACTTAGAGAATGGCGGACCTACACTATGAAAATAGGTAGTGTAATTCCTGAAATAGCAATAACTGATAAAATATAACACATTTTGTGGTTTCTACAAAGGAAGATTACGAATACAATAATTAAAAATAAGAAATGTTGTCCAGTTGTGGACTTAGAAAGGCTGTTGATATTAAGAATTTATGGACTCATGCAGTACTGCTGTCTTCTTCTGACGAACCTATTTCTTAAACTTGGTTACTAAGTTGGGGTCAGCTTGGGGTAACTATGGTACAACTGAATTTCGTTTTTTTACATGGACCGACTGCTATCAGACCCCCTCAACCCAAGCTCTAGGCGATAGCGAAGTTCAATAGAAAGGCTGTTGACGGAATTGTTAGGACTCCAAATACAAGTAACGATTGCCAAAGACAACCGGGATCAGATCAGAACAGATCGTATTACAACCGGGACCATTGGGTTAACGTGTTCCCCGAAGTGTGAAGGGGTCTCAATATGCTAAGAAATGATCACCAAAGACTGACCCGTTAGAGTTAACTTTTCAATACGTTAACCTATTTGGTTATCACTCAGGAGCTTATAGCCTCTTCTACTTATATACAGAACTGCCTGCTTCTGCTGTCATACAAAACTGCCTAGATTCAAATAAAAGCCAAGCCAAGTACAATTCACTTGGAGAAATATATTAGAGTTACAATATAAGTGCGATCGAACATAATTTAATAAATTAAAATTTATTAAATCTTGTTACCATATTATTAAACTTGAATCTGTGGATGCACGCATCACACCACTACAATATAAAACAATGAAAAAAGAAAAAATGGAACAAAAACAGATAAAAACAAATAATGAGCTGCTTCACCAAGCGCATCTTTAACGTTGTTTGAAATAGTGTTGGCTTAAGCTGCTTCTGGCCGTTCCCACATTAATTAAAAAAGGATCGATGTTGTACTGTTTACAAAGTTTATTATTTGTTTATAATACATGCACATACAACATAACTATTTTGTCTATAGATCGTTAAAGTTTTAGGCTGAAAGTGGGTTAAAACGAGGTGACTAAATGGTATTATAAAATTTATCTTGTCTGTCTCATGTCGAAGTAGCATTGAAATAAAAAGTAGTCAGGTATTTCACGTCAGTTACTGGTCGGTAAAATATAATATTTTTTACATAGTTATGAGTAGTTCTCAGAACCATAGACAGTTTTTTGATATTAACACAAATATTCGTATTTGATAAATCGCTTGGTATATTCTCTGACAGTCAATATATATTTGATAACGTGGCTTCCAATTTGCCGATTATAATTGAGATTGCTTCTGACGTAGATGTAAGGTTTTAGAGTTTTCTCGACTATTCAATTAAATTAAGATATTGTCTATAACAGGTACTTTTTATATTCCTAAATCTATCGTGTAATTATTTAAACGTGAGTTCATCAGGTTTATTGCCGTATACTTTATTCTTTTTAAAATATTTGTGGTTTTCGTGAACAGCTTTAATTAGTGACGTAGAATACCATGGAGAATATATTAAACTGCCAAAGATCTTTATACACTTATCATGTAAATCCTACTAATATTATAAATGCAAAAGTTTGTGAGAGAGTAACAACAACCATGGTTGTTTGCTACTCTTTCACAAAAAAACTACTGAACGTATTTGAATGAAACGTTATAGTAATATAGGTTATACAACGGAATAAGATATAGGCTACAATTTGTAATGATTTAATCTAATTTTGTTCGTAATATAACGATACATGTCAATTAAGTCTGAAAAAAAAACCAGGCCTCTGAGAGTTATGTTGGCGTACGCTGCCTAAACCATTGAACTTACACAAAGATGATGTACCGTAAGATTGTTTGTATGTTAAAACAAAAATATATTTATTTAAAATGATCTGTTACGAAACTTAATGTGGCAGATCGAATTCCATGCGAGCGAATTAAAGTATTCAACTGAATCATCTATTGATAAAAATGAAAACTTATATTGAATGTCATATCATCAAATGTTGGATTGAAAATCATCTTGAATACAGTTTTATTGAATTCTCGGTGCACAGTAGGTAAGTCTAGTTATATTTAATATATCTAATGAACTAATAAGACTGGATGATATGAATCGATTGGTACTAAAGGCTCAAAGTATCTGAAGATACTTGTCAAGTCATTATTTGAAACTAGAGCCAACATTTTACCTTACCTATACAGACCTTACATATACAGACTGACTGGTGAGATACCTTCAATATTTGAGGACGTGATAGTATGCGAACATATATCATGAAATAAAATAACATGAAAACGAAATATTAAATAACCTTTTAGTAAACTTCGAACACAGTACACCGAGAGCCCAGTATTTAACTGCGGAATACTTGGACACCGCGCGGACTTATTTTTTAGAGACATTTCGATAAAAAATAAGCACCTATTTTTTTATATCAAGTTAACGAGAATCGAGTACCGAGTACTCTCCATAAGTTTTGAAGGTATCCCACCAGTCACAGTGTATGTATGAATCGGATACAGAGAACACCCAGAGTCTTTTCTTTCTACCCTTTACGAATCCCAAGCTTATATGGGGTCGGTTACTAAACTGGTTGACAATTATAAATTTCAACTTTTTCATATAGTGACTGCCATCGCACATCCGTAACTATAAGGGCTAAGTGAATTGAGCCTTTTGTTTACTAGTTCTCACTATATAAGAAGGCACTGACTTCCAAATAATAATTGCCAGCGGTGTTCATGACCACCGGGACTGATGGCTAACGTCTCCGAGACACGATCTTGGAGCAGTCCACCTTCCATACGAAACTTTATGATAGCGGTAGAAAACCTTAACATTACTTTTTGGACTGTCACTGGAATCGAACCTGAGACCACTTGATTTTCAAAAGTATACACTCACCCCCAGACCAACGAAGCGCAAGTCTATACAACTGCCAGATTCAGAGTATCAATTTGTGAATCTTTTAATTGAAGTTGATTTGATACGAGTCCAAGAGTGGTTTAATCTGAATATAACGATAATTTATTATTGAAAAGTTTTATTTAAAGTCTCTTAATACAAATATAATATATTGTAAATACAGTATAGTATAAGAATAGTATTCTTTTAACATAGTGTTACCACCCCTATTGATTTCGTGGGTGTCGTAAAAGGTGACTAAGGGAACAAAGTATGCAAGATAATATCATTACAAAGAGAAGGCAAACTTGAAACAAACCCTATCCAAACTCGTCTGGCCAGCGTAGTATAATAGGTCAAAATCTCCTTGCTAAGGAGAGGCCTATGTCCAGCAGTGGATTGTAAAAGGCTGTTGATGATGATGATGATGATGATTCTTTTAACATACTGTTTTCATGAACTGCCTTTTTGCCTTCAACAGTATCAGGCTGACACACTATTAATTTAATAATGTTAGCATTGTCATACTATAAAAATGTTGTTATGTAGCCAGTTAACCATCAAATAATACTAGTTAGTTTAACTAATAAAACTACTCATTAAGAGATAAGGACTCATAAGGATAAGTATAGTAAAAAGTATAGTAAAATTCATTTATTTTTTTATTATATTTCTAAATCAAAAAGTTTTACCACGTAACAATACTTAAGATAATTTAGTAATTACCTGTAAATTCATTGGTCAGTTTCAGTATTCATTCGAATAATTAAAAATGTCCGTACAAATAATGTCGAAACAATCTAATGACATATGATGACAATGATAACTGAAACTCATATCTACCTATCAATTGACAACATGTTTGTAAACTTTACAATTATAAAATTCTGGAAAAAATTTATAAATAACTTTTAAAGTTATGAAGTCTTTTGATCTATTGTAAGCATAAAATACAAACCAGTCTAATTTTAAAAAAAAAATACATATCATTGGCTCACTACTCGCTAAGTGTAATTAACATCAACATCAACAGCCTTTTACAGTCCCCTGTTGACCATAGACCTCTCCTTAGCAAGGAGGTTTTGGCCTACTATTCCACCCTGGCCAGACGGGTTGGAATAGGGTTTGTTTCAAGTTTTCCTTCTCTTAATGTAATAGTTTTAATGTAATACTAACATGATTACAATATTGACGATATTTTACTGGTATGCTTATAAAAATTATCCTCAAAGATTTTGTTCCAAATTCTCTCACACACACAGCCACATACCACTTTAAATTTAGAATCACAGGTGGGATCGTTAGAAACGAAAATTTAATGTGCACACACAAATTCTTTATTCCAGAATCAAATTTGTTCTAAACTTGTTCTACATCTGTACCGGTGTATCTTTCGAAGCATTTTTTAGTTGGTATCAATGAAAGAGTTTTGTCTTTGTGGCCAGACCTGGGGCTGGCTTCTAAAGTCTTCATATTTTTTCCAGTTCAGATACCAAAAAGGTTGATTTTCAACTGGTAGTTTGTTCAACCGATCAATGAGACCCCTGTCACCTTTAGCTTCAATTGGCAAGTCCTCATCTTCACCAAATCTATTGGCAAGGGGATCTGTTTCCATTTCTGGATATCCGATTGATTTTTGTCCGGCGAAGGAAGGCCTTTGAGCATTTACAGCGACTATGAAAAGGGCGAGTGCCAACATAAGTTTGCTACTGGCCATTATATCTGTAAAACAATAAAAGAATTAAGTAAGTTATATTTCTTTTTCTAAATTAATCATTGTAGACAATTACTCAGTAAAGACTAAAAATCGAATCTAAAGACTAAAAGTTTATAGATAAACCATAGTTCTTACACAAATACGGAATTGCATCATTTAACTATATTTAATCTGTTTTAAAACTTAAATACATACTCCAACACAGCCTGTTTTGAATAATATTTCAATCAAAACGCGTTACAAATTGAAAGAACAATTAAGTGCTATGCGGATACTATCCGAAGAGGTAATGTTTTTATACACGATTAAATTGCTATAGAGCTTGTCAAAATAACCTCCAAAACTGATACTATACTTATATAGTTTATTATTTGTAACTATATTTAAATACACTTTCCAAATAAACTATTCTAATATAAAGGAAACAAATAAAGTGACAATTACCGTAATATACACGGGTCCACGTACAAAATAGCTTGTTATAGCGAGCAAAGTTATTTTTTTGTTTACGGCGTCTACCAGTCTGCTTTACGCTCACTGTGTGACTGTAACTTATTACACCGGAGAAGAGTTTAAATATGGAGTCGCCATAGAACAAGTGTAGAGCTCAGAATATTTAGATATGGTTTTCTATTGAATTGAATTTGCCAGGATTAGACCAGTACAGATTATTATAGTTTAAATAATAATTTGTTAAAAAATGTGTAATATTTTTTATCTTTTTAATTTTTAAAGTATCAAATGAAGACAAAATACATTGATAATCATATCTGCCAGGAAGTGTAGGGATAGTAACACTAGATTCTTAATCTGTCATCACATATAATATCTTTTACGTATCGTATAATAGGATTTCAGACGTTTAAAGCGTAAAGATCCAAAACTTTATTTTATCACATTTGGAGACACTAATAGTTTATATGTTATGTTACACTCAAAGGTCGAAAAGGTTCTCATAATATTGTGGAATGAAGAAAAGCCACGTTGCGTTCAACACCAGTTGGTGAAACTATAGCTGGAAGCACAGATTTGTCAGCTTAAGCAAAACTGTGCATTGAAGTATCAGTGGATTTGAATTCTTTATTACACAAATATCTATCTCAACTCTTAACAATCAACACCTGACCCTTATATTTACAATATCAAAACAAATGTGACTCCTTCGGACTCTTCTGATAGATTTGTAAGCTTCATGGTTCTAAACGTAAAAACCCTGCTTTGATGCGGTGCGAAGAACTTTATTGTAGATTGGAATGACTTCATAGACGTGTCTGTAGCATCATTCATGACCAGATTAGCAAGACTTGTTTTAGTTTAGAGTAGGCGAATAAGCAAGGTCTATTTAATTGGTCAGGGGTATGACGTTTCAAAGTATTAGTAACTACCGTCTGGCTAAGCTTTACACGCCCATAAGTCCAACAGTTGTAGGTTTTCCAAAACTTTGTTTATGGAAACTTCTAACAGAATGTATTTTTTATTTTCTATAGACTTACTTTATGAGTGTAGGCAGTACATTTATTTATTTATATAGGTACAATTTATTATCTTAACGTCTAGTTATTCTTAAGTTTACCCGGAAGAAAAAATATACGTGTAATAAGTATTAAATGAATTGTTACATTATTTAATTTAATTTTTTAGTAACATAATTTTAATAGTTAGTAGTTGTATATATCTGGAAGTTCGTCTGGAGTATAGAAGAGTTATAGATAAGAGAGTAGGGAGTATAATAAGCATAACGATATGAGCGTATCTGTATCACACTTATATAGGTTTGTTTAAAGATACTTTACACTCCGGCGTAGAACATAAAATAATGAACAATTATTACAAGTGTAGGGTAAAAATTTTAAAGTTTAGCATTCTCTTACATTCATAATTTAACTGTTCAAACAGTAATCAACTAGACACATAAAATAAAGAAGTTTTTGTGTACACATTTGGGTATATGATCTAACCTACACAACAAAGAAGGTCATCTCTCTTGGATATGTCTATTTCTGCAATAAACCTCGAAAATATCAAAACAATGTGTATCAGACAGTTTCACAAAATTCTTCAATTCCATGTGTTTGTTATGAATAACTTATTATTAAAGTTTTTATCTAGAAAATGTATCACGTACGACACGATTCTATGGTTATTTTTCACCATTCTGCAAATTAATTTTAAAAGTGAGTATCTTGTGAAGCATAATGGATACCCGTTTATGATAAAAAAAATATTATGTAGTATGTATATACCTAGTTAATTTGAGATCTCAGTAGTATAAATCTGTAAAGGACTAGAATTTCCTACAGACTTGACGTACATTCTTAATGCACTTTGACCTACTTATCGTTGCCTGTGATAACCCGATGTTCTGTTATACATATTTTTCTAGTCAATGATCATACTGTGTACCTTTTCTGTACTTAATGTTTACAAAAAGCATGTCTTAATATTTACAAAACCAGTAAATAAATCATGATAGACATGTATATAGGTTTTTCTAAGCTTAATTCAAAGGTCATTAGAGATTACAATGGATAAAAAAGGGTACATTGGAAGATATTATTATAAGCATTCATTATAGGTGGTTTAGATCACTATCATATTTAAATCTTAAGCTTATACATTACGTACATCATTTGGCACAGCGTAAAAAAGTAGAATAAGAAACTCGTTGTTTTAAACTTTAAAAATGCAGATGCAGTTTATTCCTTTAAAATTTAAGGGAATAAACTGCATAAGTTCTTAATGTGATAACAATAATTACAGGTTTAGTATCAATTGGTTACTGTAATTCTATTTTCATTTTGTGAAGTGAATACATTAGTAGGCCAAAACTTCTTTATAAGGAAAGGCCTATGTTTAGCAGTGGTCTATGAAAGGCTGTTGATGTGGTGTTAGTACTTGAGACATCTAGTGATTACTTTGAAAGTAAGTAATTGGTGAGCAATTAAGATAATCGCTTCATATTCAGTGAGGCTTGTGGCTTGTGATGCCTTAAATTAAGTCTCAATTACTCATATGTCTGTGTCTAAGTTAACTTAAGTCTCAATTACTCATATGTCTGTATTAAAATAATAATTTATAACGAAAAAGGCACTATTTGAATCGTTTCTAATAGATTCTTGCAATTGTCATTGAATTATATGTAATTAGTTTAATAATGTTGATATATTGAAATAATTGGAAATAATTCAATGATGACTTTATTTACTACATTAGGATTTTCTTAGAAATAGTATTAACATTATTTTCCTGAGTGTGATTCCGAATTTTATTTGAGGCAGGCGCAATATTTGGACTGAGATTTTATGGCGAGATATCTGAAATGTAAACGTTTACAGAAAATAGACAGAACGAGAGAAAATAGAGAATTAGCCACCACATTAGCTTGAAAAGGTTTTAATCGGTAATCATGTCGCTAACCGTTTGTTGTTTTGGTATGATACAAAGACAGGGATTGTAACTAACCACACTTGATTAGAATGAAAGTATTTACATTCTTTTGGTATCTTATTTTAAAAATTAATGTTATCACTGTTTGTGTAACAAAGGTAGTTGACGGATATATAGAAATTCTGGTAGTTATCGTTAATCTGAACAATTCGAGAGTGCTTCAAAATATAATTTTGTAGGTCTATAGTATTCATCTGGTCGAACCGATCCATTTGGGTCTAAGCGGAGCTCTAGCGCTTTGATTTTAATATAAAAATAATTAGTATCTCAATAAATATTCATTTTACACACTTTCGAAAGCTAAAACTTTTAAGTTAAATAAGAAAGTGCCGTGTCACGAATTTTCCTTAAATATTGATGTAGCTCAAAGCTGTAGACGAGCAAAGACAGTCTTTGAAAAGTTTAATTTAAATGATGTAACTATTTTTTTCTGCTTGAGTTATTAAATACAAGAGGAGCAGCTAGATTTACTCATATCTACAGCCTTATATAAGAAATTACTTGTGAGCAAAAGTTGACAATCTTAAGTTCTTGGCTAGTCCTGAGGTTTCCTAAAGTAATAGTGTACGCAAAATAATTACACTAAGTTTCATAACATCGACGTCAATAAAGTTGTTAGTTGTCACAATTTCACTCATCTAAATGAAATAATAGTTAGAAAAATTACATGTTTAATACCTACACGTATAAATATTAATCACGTAATGTAGGACGCCTACAGGGTAGGTGAATTGATAATTTGCGCAAGATGGCTGGAAGGAGTTGGATGCGAGAAGCTGAAGTTCGAACCAAGTTGTATACACTTTGAGAGGGCCACATCCAGCACTGGAGTACGATATGCAGATGATAATATGCAGACGTAAGTATATATATTAAAGTTATGTATATTCACCTGAGGGGTTAAATTTTTGAGCATTTCATGTATCTATGATACAAAAGATAAGGAATTCAAAGTATTTTTAGCTAAAAACGAGCTTTGATGCCGTTAATCATATTATTTTTATTTAGCAACTTTAATTGTATCGGGATATATATACATTTCTTTAAACTACATCAACTACGATATATTTGAATCGGATTTGAATGTACAAATACCTACGTAATACGATGGAATTTGATGATCGCTTTATTTATTCAGTTGAGTTTTTGTTACATATGTTTTTTGAGGTTTATTGTGTAGATATGTATTGAGTAAAAATAAATAATCTGTAGATAAATAAAGAATCAAAATCGATAATAAAATGTTAATCTTATGCTTATCACATCGCAGTAACATCAATAAAATTTAATAACGAGAATAACACGGTAGGAAAAGCCAACAGCATTTTTTGGCTCATCTCGGGAATCGTAACTGAGATCTCTTGATTGGGTGAAGCATATGCTAACCGCTAAGCCAACGAAGCAGAGGCCTATAGAATACCCAGGTTCAGAGCACCAAATTTGTGTATCTTTTTATTGAAGTTGGCTTGACACGAGACTAAATGTAGTTTAATCCGAATATTACAGTAATTTATCAGTTAAAAAGCTTTATTATGTATTCAACTAAAGGTTAAATAGTTAAATCTCTAGAAATAAATACAGAATTAAAAATTCTTTTAACATGTAATTTTCATTAAGTGTGTCAGGCTGATAAAATAGGTTAGAATAGGATTTATGTCATCTTTTCCATCTATTTCTAGCAATGTTATCTTGCGTAGCTTGTTCCTTTAGTCGATTCTTACAATAACTACGGAACTGATGACACCACATCCTATCATAGCTTCTTGACACAACGTATCCTTAATCCGTTATATGGATAATCATGTATTCATATTAATTTAACAATATATTAATAGCATTGTTATACTAATTTTGTTATATAGATAGTTAATCATCAAATAACACTGGTTAGTTTTACTAACATGACTAATGTAACACATATAAAATGATAAGGATCAGGCCCACTGATGCAGGGGTGACAGTTATCATGATAACTGTGTGACCTTTACACTGTCATGATGAATGTCATGCCTTTTACGTCTCCAAGCGTGAAAAAGCATCTCACTAGGCCGCCATAGTGTTTGTCACCGTACTGCATTGTTTGCATTTTCAATGAGTATAATCACCATAATACTTGGATTCTATTCATCCATCAACCAGAATAGAGTCACTTTGATAAATTCTTAATAAAGAAAAAAAATTAATAATAAAAGCAAATTTATTTGTTTATTACATTTTTAAACCAAAAACTTTTATCATGTAACAATCATTTAGTAATCTCCGGCAAATCCATTAGTCAGTTTCAGTATAGTAATTAGTCAGTTTCATTCGAATAATTAAAAATTGCTATACAAATAGTATCATCAATCGATCTAATAAACTAATCTAAACTGAGAAATATTTATATAGCAGTCAATTGACAATTTGTTAGTAAATTTTACAATAAATTGATTCTACAACAAAATAAACTTAACAATAAAAATTAAAGTTATGGAGTTCTTTGATCTTTTGTAATCACATAATAAATACAAACTAGGCAAATTTTTAAATAAATGCAAGACATTGGCTGACTACTCGCTAAGTAAGTACTAGTTTTAATGCAATACTAACATGATTAAGATGTTGGCAGTACTTTACTAATGTACTTATAAAATTTATCCTTAAATAATTTATTACAAATACTCACACATACACAGCCATATAACACTTTAAATTTAGAATCACAGGTGGGATCGTTAGAAACGAAAATTTAATGCGCACACGCAAATTCTATATTCCAGAATCAAATTTTTTCCTAAAGCTGTTCTTTATCTGTACGTACGGTGTATCTCTCTAAACATTATTTGAATTCGTATCAATGAAAGAATTTTGTCTTTGTGGCCAGTTCTGGGGTTGACGTCTAAAATCTTCATATTTTTTCCAGTTCAGATACCAAAAAGGTTGGTTTTCAACTGGTAGCTTGTTCAACCGATCAATGAGACCCCTATCACCTTTAGCTTCAATCGGCAAATCCTCATCTTCACCAAATCTATTGGCAAGGGGATCTGTTTCCGTTTCTGGATATCCGATTGGTCTTAGTCCGGCGAAAGAAGGCCTTTGAGCATTCACAACGACTATGAAAAAGGCGAGTGCCAACGCAAGCTTACTAGTGGCCATTATCTGTAAAACAATAGAAAAATTAAATTAGTTTTGATTTTTTTCTAATAGTACTAAAACAGTATTTAGTAAAGACAAAAAATTTTGTCTTCAGTCTTAAAGGATTATAGATGTACAAATAGGAGATTTACAAATAGGAAATAGCATTATTGAACTATATCTTGTCTTTTTTAAAACTTACATACATGATCAAACTCTGCAAGTTTTGAATAGCACTTCAATTAAAAAAGGTGTTACATATTGAAAGAACAATTAGGTACTATGCGGATACTATTCGAAAAGATATTGTTTTTATACATGATGAATATATTGTAAAGCTTATATAATACACAAAACTGATATAATATTTATATAGTTTATAATTTTTATACTATATTTAAAAAAACTGTTCTAATATAAAAATCAAATAAGATGACAATTACCGTAATATACACGGGTCCACGCACAAAATGATTTCTTCAAGTGAGTCAAGTTATTTTTTTGTTTATGGCGTCTACCGGTCTGCTTTACGCTCACTGTGTGACTGTAACTTGTTACAACGTAGAAGTGTTTAAATATGAAACCACCATTCCGCGAGTATAGAGCTCAGAACATTTAGATATGGTTTTCCTTCAAATTGAAGTTGTCAGCGTTATTTCAGTATACGAGTAGATTACAAAATTTTATACATTAAGTTATATCAAAAATATGTAGTATTATATATATAGTATAGTAATATATAAATACGAATATTTGATATTATTGAAATCTTTATGTTTTGTAAAGTATCAAATGAAGACAAAAACATTGATGATAATAACTCCCAGCAGATTTCGGCCTCACCGGACAATTCAAGCGCACATGTATGTGCGCAAAAACAGATGCACTATCTGATCCCTCAGTCTCATAATCCTTTGACCTGAGAGAGTTCAGGCTCAGGACTGACTTGCTGAATATGGTCATCTAGGCAAGGAGTATTTCTGCCTTCGAGAAAATTTAATAAAGCTTTTTGATCTGACACGAGACTAGAACCCGAGACTGCTTATTCAGGAGTCACATACGCTAGCCGCTGAATTTAAAACGAGGTAGTTCGTTAGAAATTTGTGTTCAATACATATCATATAAAATCTTTTACAAATCGTATAATAGAATTTTTGAAGTTTAAAGCATAAAGATCCATAACTTTATTTTATCAGATTTGGAGACACTATTAGTTTATATACATATAATAACATACACTCAAGATCGAAAAGGCTCTCATGGGAATGATGAAAAGGCTTGTCACATTCAACACCAGTTGGTGTAACTGTAATGAAGAAGGGTCATGTCGTGTACACAGTTTATATAATTATATCTTGAAGGCCAGATTTGTCAGCTTTAACAAAATTTTGCATTGAAATATCATTTGAGTTGAATATTTATTACACAAATGTCTATCTCAGCTTTCAATAATTAACACCCGACAAATATTTTAACAATATCAAGACGGGTATATAGACATGACTTTACAAATAAACAAATGTGACTCATTCGGACACTTCTGATAGATTCTTAAGCTTCTCGATTCTGAACGTAAAAACCCTGTTTTGATGCGGTGCGAAGAACTCTATTGTAGACTTGAATGACATCACAGACGTGTTTGTAGCATCATTCGATGACCAGATTAGCAAGACTTGTTTTAGCTTGGAGTAGGCGAATAAGCAAGGTCTATTTAATTGGTCAGGGGTATGACGTTTCAAAGTATTAGTAACCAATGTTTGGCTTTACACACCCACAAGTTCAACGGTTGTAGGTTTTCCAAATCTTTGTTTGCGTAATGTAGTAGTAAACTCATAACAGTTACTTCTAACATAATGCATAGTTTGTTTTCAATAGACCTACTTTATGAGTGTTAGCAGTACATTTATTTATTTATGTACAATTTGTTATCTTAATGCCTAGTTATTGTTAAATTTAACTGCAAGAGAAAATATACATGTAATAGATATTAAAATCAATAGTTACAGTAACTGTCTTTAATTTGATACTTTCATTCAAATAATTTTAATAATATTTGGCAGAAGTTTGTCTGGAGTATAGAAGAGTGATAGATAAGAGAGTCGGGAGCAAAATAAGCATACCCATATAGGGATATGTGTATCACGCTTATATAGGTTTTATTATAGATACTTTAAACCCTGACGTATTACATAAAAAAATGAATAATTATTACAAGTTTTGCGTAAAAAAATTAAGTTTAATCTTGTTTTCACATTTACAACTTGACAAACGAAAAAGAAATAGCAATTTTAATGTGTCCTCATTTGGATACTTGATCTAGCATATAAAATAATACATATAATTTCCAGTCAAAGAAGGTGGTACCTCTTGGATATGTCTATCTTTGCATTAAACTCTAAAAATATCAAAACAATATGTAGCAGAGAGTTATGCGAAATAAATTCTTAATAACATTTTTATGTAGATAACGTACCACGTAGGGCTAAATGCCACAGTCATTTTCCACGACTCTACAAATAAGTTTCAAAATTGAGCATCTTGTTAAGCAGAATGGATACCCGTATATGATAAAAAGAGTATATAATTAATTTGAAATCTCAGTAGTATAATTCTGTAAAGGATAAGAATTTCTTAGAGACTTGACGTACATTCATAATGCACTTTGACCTACTTATCGTTGCCTGTGATAGCCCGATGTTCTGTTATACATATGTTTCTAGTCAATGATCGTACTGTGTACCTTTTCTGTACTTAATATTTACAATAAACATGTCTGTTAACTATCGAGGTTTATTACAAAACCAGTAAATAAATCATGATAGACATGTTCATGGGTTTTTTGAAGGTTATTTCAAAGGTCAATAGAGATTACAATGAATACAAAAAGGGGGTATTGGAAGATATTATCATATGCATTCAATTTTAGTGGTTTAGGTTACTATCATATTTAAATCTTAAGCCGTACATAGTGTGCATCATGTTAAAGTCGCCAAGGATTAGGACTGTGTCACTGGTTTTAATTTACTTAAGAAGTTACTGACTTGAAATGTGAACGACAATCCATTATGATGTTTACACAAGTATAAGGTGGGCCAAAAATTCGTTAACATTTGAATCTAACACCCCGCGCCAACATGTTACTTGAGTTTTTGGGATTGATGCTACTGGAGTTTGCTGGCTACAATCGCAACACATGGTTTCAACAAGATGGAGCTACTTGTCACTTATCCAATGAATCCCTGCCGATGGTCAAAGACATGTTTCCGGAAAAACTGATTTCCAGACGAGGCGACATTCCATGGCCACCCAAAAGTCTAGATCTATCCTCAGCAGATTTCTTTTTGTGGGGTTATTGGAAGAATCGTGTAAACATCAATAAATTAAATACACTACGTTAACTAAAAGAAAAAATCAGCGAAGAGATGTCGGTGATCTCGTGGTCTCTTTGCCGATGAGCTCTCGAAGATTTCGGTGCTCGCTTAGAAGAGTGCAAATATCGAAACGGTAGTCATTTAGACCATATATTTTTTTGAAAAAAATCAACCAATTAACTTTCTTGTAAATATACAATTTTTCCAAAGAGGTTTTAATATATGATTTTTTCAAATGTTAACTAATTCCTGGCCAACCCTATATTGTACAAATATTTGTAGTCAATGATCGTACAGTGTGTCTTTTCTGTACTTAATGTTTACAATAAGCATGTCTGTTAACTATCGAGCTTTATTACAAAACTAGTAAACAAATCATGGTAGACATGTACATTGGTTTTTTGTAGGTTAATTTAAAGGTCAATAGAGATTACAATGCATACAAAAAGGGGGATTGGGAGATATTATCACATGCATTCAATTTACGTGATTTAAATTACTATGATATTTAAATCTTAAGCCGTACATTAAGTACGAGTACATCATTAGACGCAGCGTAAAAAAAAAGGTGAAGGACGGCATAATGATTTCAGTTTCAGTAAAATTTTAATAAAAAGTATAGTGTAAAATTTAAAAGATATTATTTTTTTGTTTTTATTTTAAATTCATTTTAAATTATTTAGGTGTTAAAAATGATTTCATGTGTGATCGGGTGAAAATATAATATATCTGTCACTAATTATTATATTTTTATGGCAATTGGCTCGACACGTGTTTAAATGTGGTTTAATCTGAATATAAAGGTAGTTTATTATTGAAATTATTTTATTTTGTAATTAGTAAGAGGTAAAGTAGTGAAAAATCTCTTAAAGTAAATATAGGTGAGACTAATACTTTTAGCGCGTGACTTCCATCAACAGCCTGTAATATTCTACTGGCAGGCATGCATCTATGTATGTGCGTGCTAAGAAGGGTTTGGCCTACTGTATCATGCTGACAAGATGGATATAATAGGATTAGTGTCAATTTTAACTTGTTTTTGCAGTCCCGGTGGCCTCCATAGCTCACTCCCTTAGTCAATTCTTATGGTAACTACGGAACTGATGATATCACATAATGTCACCTAATGTCATATATCCTTAATCCATTATCACAAGGACATTCACATATGTATATGAATTCTATTAATATTTAAATAGTATTGTTGTACTAAGATTGTTATATAGAAAGTTAGCCATCAAATAATAAAGGTTGATTTTACTAACTACTCGTATAAAAGATAAGGATAAATATAGACAAAAAGAAATGTTTAACAATCAGAATAAATTTGTTTATTTAAAACATTTTAAAACCGAAAATTTTACTGTGAAGTAATAGTTCATATTCATATAGCAAACTCATTATCCATCTTCAGTATTTATTCGATTAATAAAAAAAATCATGTAAAATGTCATCGAACGACCAAAATGAAAATGAGAAACACATATCGGTCAATTGGCAATGTATTTGCAAATTAAACAGTTATAAAGTCCTACAAACTTAACAATAAACTTTAAATTTATAAACTTCTTTGATTTTTTGAACGCACAAAACAAATACAAAGTATATAATTTATTCTTAAATAAATTATTTTAAATTCTCACACATACTCAGCCATATAACACTTTAAATTTAGAATCACAGGTGGGATCGCTACAAACGAAAATTTAATGCGCACACGCAAATTCCTTATTCCTTAATCAATTTTCTTCTAAAATTGACCTTTATCTATACGTACGGCGTTTCTTTTTACGCAGTCTTTGAATTCGTATCAATGAAAGAGTTTTGTCTTTGTGGATAGGTCTGGGGTTGGCGTCTGAACTCTTCATATTTTTTCCAGTTCAAAAACCAAAAAGGTTGGTTTTCAACTGGTAGTTTGTTCAACCGATCAATGAGACCCCTATCACCTTTAGCTTCAATCGGCAAGTCTTCATCTTCACCAAATCTATTGGCAAGAGGATCTGTTTCCATGTCTGGATATCCGATTGGTTTTTGTCCGGCGAAGGAAGGCCTTTGAGCATTCACAACGACTATTAAAAGGGCGAGTGCCAACGTAAGCTTGCTAATGGCCATTATCTGTAAAACAATAGAAAAATTAAATTAGTTATATTTTTTTTACTGAACAAAAATTACTAGAAAATTAATCGGTATAGACTAAAAATCATGCATAAAACCTAAACTATAGTTCTTACACAAATATGGAGATGCATTATTGAACCACATATTATCTTTTTTAAAACTTATATACGTAATCAAACTCAGTAAGTTTTGAAAAACATTTCAATTAAAAGCGCGTATGCATGTATACTCTATTCGACGAGACATTGTTTTTATAAGTAGTATTATGCTGCAATTGTTGTAAAGGTTAATAAAATAACCTTCAAGAGTGATACTGTACCTATATATAGTTTATAATTTATATGCTATATTTAAATATATTTTCTAAGTAAACTGTTCTAACTTAAAAAAAACAAATAAAGTGACAATTACCGTAATATACACGTGTCCAAGTACAAAATGTTTAATCAAAGTGAGTAAACTTATTTTTCATTAACAGTGTCTACCGATCTGCTTTACGCTCACTGTGTGACTGTGACTTGTTACAATGGAAAAGAGTTTAAATATGGAACCGACATAGAGCTCAGAACATTTAGATATGGTTTTCTATCGGATTGAAGTTGTCACTATTATGTCAGGACAGTACAAATTGGTAATGTTTTCTTTTCGACATTGATTAAAATCTTTTTAGTTTTTAAAGTATTAAATGAAAACTTAATACATTTATAATAATAAATCCTCGAAAGTATAGGGGTGGTGACTTTCTGTGTTCTTAATCTGTTACCATATTATACAATCCATACCATATACCATATCTTCTACAAATCATATAATAGGATTTTTAATGTTTAAAGCATAAAGTTCGGTAATTTCGTTTTACCACATTTGGAGACACTAGGAGTTTATCTATTATGTTACGATCAAAAATCGAAAAGGTTCTCATCGTATTTAGGGAATGAAGAAGAGCCATGTCGCGTACAAAATTGGTGTAATTATATCTTGAAGGATAGATTTGTCAACTTTAGGAAAACTGTGGATTGAAATATCAGTGGAGTTGAATTTTTGATACACAAATGTCTATTTCAGCTCTGAACAATTAACACCCGACACTTATTTTTACAATACCATACCAGACATGACTTTACAAATAAACAAATGTGACTCATTTGGACACTTCTGATAGATTTGTAAGCTTCTTGCTTCTGAGCGTAAAAACCCTGCTTTGATACCGTGTGAAGAGCTCTATTGGAATGACATCACAGTCATGTTTGTAGCTTCATTCGATGACCAGATTAGCAAGACTTGTTTTAGTTTACAGTAGGTGAATAAACAAGGTCTATTTATTTGGTCAGGGGTGTGACGTTTCAAAGTATTAGTAACTAACGTCTGGCTTTATAAACCCATAAGTTCAACAGTTGTAGGTTTTCCAAAACTTTATTTACGTAATGCTGTAGTAAGTTCATAACATTTACTTCTAACATAATGTACAGTCTGTTTTCTATAGACCTATTTTATGAGTGTGGGCAGTACATTTATTTATTTATGTACAATTTATTATCTTAATGCCTAATTATTGTTAAGTGTAAGTGGAAGAAAAGTATACATGTAGGTAGAAGAAAAGTATACATGTAAAAATAATGCAACAAATACATTTTTTAATTATTTTTAATTTGTTTTTTATTAGCAGAATTTTAGGAGCGGTTTAATTTACCTGATTTTTTTTTCTAGACTTGTATGAAAGAGTGATAGTGGGTCAATAGAGAGCATAATAGAATGATTGGGTATACCGCTATTAAGGTTATAGAAGTTTTTTTTTTAAAGGCAATGCCCGTGTTAGGAATATAGCCTCTGTCATAGGGGATTTAACAAACGTACAGGAAACAGACACAAAAAACATCCAGAGTCAGAAAAATAAAACCAATACGCCATGTTAACTAAAGATAATAATAAATAAATACTTCAGACATTTAAGACATAACGTCATCTAGTGTCAAACTAAGCAGAGCTTATGCTATGATAACTAGACTGACTGATAGAATACTTGTATACTTCTTTTTCTTTAAATACATACATATTATAAATTTTACTTAAAAAACACCCAAACTTCGAAATAAATATTTGCAGATCATACAAACATTTGACCCGATCCGGGTATCGAACTCGAGACCTCAAGCACAGCAGTAGCATTCAGTACCGCTGTGACACCGAGGCAGTTAGTTTAAGCCTAGGCATAGAACAATAAATAATAAATAATTATTATAAGTATAGGTGTGTTCTTTTAAAGGAACCAACTGCATAAATTCTTAATGTGTTAAAATGATGCCAGTTTTAGTACCAATTGATTATTATAGTTTTATTTTCTTTTTGTGAGGTGAGTACATTAGTTAGCCAAAACCTCCTTTCTGATGAGAGGCCTATGTCAAACAATGGTCTCTGAAAGGCTGTTCATGTGATGTCAGTACATGAGACATCTAGTGATTACTTAGTGGATTAGTAGTGAGCAATTAAGATAATCACTTCATATTCAGTGAGGTATGTGGCTAAAAGGTAAATAGTCAAGCAAAGCTTGTGATATATTAAATAATGCAAAATGAGTTATTTTAGTCCCATTACTCAGATGTTTGTATTACAATAATAATTTATAACGAAAAAGCGCTATTTGAATCGTTTCTAATAGATTCTTACAATTTTGATTGAATTATTTGTAATTAATTTAATAATGTTGACATATTGAAATTATTAGAAATAGTTCAATAGTGATTCTTTTTACTGTATTAGAATTTTCTTATTATTTATTACTTATACATATATATTTTTATTATTTACCAGCGCTGATTCCCAACTTTATTTGAGACTGGCGCAATATTTGAACTGAGATTTTACGGTCAGATGTCTGGAATGTAATCATTTTCAGAAAACGGATAGAACGAGGGAAGATAGCGAATGAGGATGGCACGAGTAGGGGGCAACCATAAATATTGAATGGGAACATGGTTTTAATCGTTAATCGTGCAGCAAGTCGTCCTAGTGTTGGTCGGGTATAACGATAAAGATCACAACCAGCTACACTTAATTGGAATGAAAATGTTTACAATCTATTGATATTTTATTTTGAATATTAATGTTATTACTGTTGGTACAGCAGAGGTGGCCGACGAGCATTCACCATTGCCGGTGGTTAGCGCTTATAGCAATAATACGAGTGACAAGATGTTGTCAAGTTTTAACACCCCTTCGCGAAATTAAAAGGGATTGAGGTTTTTGACACTAATAACCTCTCTCACACGGTAAAAAACAACAAAAACTTTCAAAAATGTGTTTTTTAGGGCCATAGTATTTATCTACTCGAACTAATCCCTTCAGGCTAAAGCGGAGCCCTCACCTCTGATTTCAATATAAAAATGATTAGCATCTCAATAAATCCTACAATTTTTCATTTCACATACTTTCAGAAGCTAAAACCTTTCAATTTAGATAAGAAACTGCCAACTGTGTCACGAATTTCTCTTAAATACTGATCCAGCTCAAAGCTGTAGACGAGCTAAGACACTATCGTTCTGAAGTTTAAATTAAATGATGTAGCGTTTTTTTTTTACTTCAGTTAATAAATATAAAAAGAGCAGCTAGACTTATTCAAACCTATATGCTTATATAAGAAATTACTTGTGAGTTAAATTTGAAAAGTTTAAGTTTTTGACTAATCGTGAAGTTTTCTTAATTATTAGTTTACAAAAAAATATTGTACTAAGTTTCATAACATCGAAGTCGACAAAGTTATTAGTTATCATAGTTATCACAATCTTATTCATCAAATGGTTAGATAAATTTATATAAAATATATACACACATGTATATTAATCACGTAGTGTAGGACGTCTACAGGGTAGGTGAAATAATAATTTACGAAAAATGATTACCAGGAGTTGGTTGCAAGAAGCCGAGGATCGAGTCAAGTTGCGAATAGTCAGAGAGACCTATATCCAGCAGTGGAGGGCGATATGTAGATGATGATGATATGCACACATGAGTATATGTGTTAAACTCACGTATATTCACCCGATGGGTTAAATTTTTATGCTTTTCATGCATGTATTACACAAAAGATAAGTAATTCAAAATATTTTTAACTTAAAGCCAACTTTGATGTCGTTAATCATGTTATTATTATTCAGCAACCGGATTATATAGTGTGGGCCTCGAATTAGTTAACATTTGAAAAAATCTTACAAAAACCATTCGATATATTATAATATTTTTTTATTGACAAGAAAGAAAGTTATATCTTTTAAATGACCACCGTTTCGATGTTTGCGCTCTTCTAAGCGAGCACCGAAATTTTCGAATACTCATCGGCAAAGAGACTGCGAGATTGCCCACACCTCTTTGCTGATTTTTACTTTTAGTTAACATTTTATTGATACAGACACCATTCTTCAAATAATCTTACAAACATAAGTCCACTGGCGATGGATCTAGACTTCTGAGTGACCATGGAATGTAGCCTCGTCTGGGAATCAGCTTTTCCGGAAACATGTCTTTAACCACCGGCAGGGACTCATTGGATGTGTGACAAGTGGTTCCACCTATTTGAAACCGAAATCTTTGCGCGGGATGTTAGATTCAAATGTTAACGAATTCTTATGCCCATCCTATACAAGCGTACGTTGTGTGTTACAAACGCGAAAAGCAGATACAATATTTTTATAATCCCTATAGCTATTAACCAGGGCTCTACTATCGCGTATATGTCTACGAGTATTATCACAATAAAGAGTAGTTTGTATTGATCATTAATAATGTTGCTTCCAATTGTTAATTTAAAAATAGTTAAGTGGATTAGGCTTGACAATGTATTAAATAAATAAAAATCACATTCGCATTCATGGCATTATTTAGAATAAGATAGAATCTGAAGATATCTTGAAAAATATTCCAAGGTTCTAGTTTCAAAGTATGCTCAAGTTTTAACCGGAGTTATCATTTGTTTGACGTCTAAGTTATAAATATAGAGACATAGTATTCCCTTTTGAATTGCACTCCAATGTTCAAAGTTCGAAAATAATCTCATGTGTATTGTTATTTCCTTATACGCTTGATTTACTTCGAAATCAAATGACACACATATCCTTTTGCACTATGTGCATTATCATGATAGGTAAGCAAAGTTTACGTGTAGTAAATAATTTTCATTTTAATGGAATAGTGATGCTTTCCGAATGACAGATTAACCATCGAATTATATGAATTGAACTTTGATTATAGCTTTATACGGAACTCTGTAGTACACAACTGCAAGAAGCAGAGATTGGGTGGCCTAATTGCTATTAGAATTAATGAATTTCTTTTGGAGGCTACTTCAGTTACTTGTATATCTTTAACCGATGTATCTTTAGACTTTCATATAAAGACAG
The DNA here is from genome assembly GCA_949316085.1 of Hypercompe scribonia. Classification (NCBI taxonomy): domain Eukaryota; kingdom Metazoa; phylum Arthropoda; class Insecta; order Lepidoptera; family Erebidae; genus Hypercompe; species Hypercompe scribonia. The sequence continues at coordinate 16,780,298 of OX438979.1, forward strand.
TTTAGATCACATAAGATATCATTGTCTTTGTGTGGTTATTTTTGTGCAACATATAGCACGTGGTACATTATATAAATAAAATAAAGAAAAAAATTCGGACATTTAACATACAACGCCATCCAGTTTCAGAGCTAGTACTATGATAACTAGACTTACTGTAGAATATTTATTTTTATTTATTTGTAAATACATACATATTATGCATAGAAAAAACCCAAACTCTGAAACAAATATTTGCAGATCATATAAATATTTAGGCCGTCCCAGCAATTGAACCCAAGACCTCAAACACAGCAGTCGCTTTCGCTACCGCTACGCCATCGAGGCAGTTATTCAGACACTATTTGGTATTACTAAAATTATTTGCTCTTAATTAAAAATGTAGAAGATTGTTATGAAGCTAAGTTTAAGATGATTAATAACAAAATATGCGTAATACACATGCAGTCAAATCAAGATTTTTATAAAAGGGAAACTTTTATTTTGTAAGCTACTATTTTCACTGACGCTAATTATATAGTGGACGGTACGTCAAAACAGTAAATCAACATGAAATTTTTACTCATTAAGTGCGAGACAAGAACTGTGTAAAAATGTGCACCAACAATAAAAAAAAACATTATGGAATGCTTAAAATAGAACACATATTAGCATCACAACAACACGTACATATATTATGTTTGACGTCAGAAGACTTCACCACTGGGTGTATAGATGCGGTTCATTACATTTCACATTCGTTTTTTTAAAAAACTGTTTTGGAAAAACCCAAATTATAAGATTGAACTTCGAAGTTGCATGTTATTTACGATGGTAGATATCATAATCAACGTGTGTATTACTCATATTTGTCATGGAAATTGTATTGAGTTAATTTAGTAAATTGGCTACGGGTTATTACCATCAGATTTCTAAGACGTATACAATGCTTTTTACTTTTTCTGTGGTGTGTTTCCCAATTCAAGATATCACTCGGTTCAGATTATGTAATGATACAATTACAACTGGTTTTGCAGAAATTGATATTGTGTTGGTGAAAAAAGACTCGAAGATTTTACAACATCAATACCTTTAAAGGTACGAGTATGTCGCGCAATATATCGTGGCCGTGTCTGCAGTTTTTGTTCAAGAAACTATGGTTGGGCTGCGTTCAAGTAACGGGTATGACTATGATTGGTTGTTAAGCGGTTTTTTTTATTGTATAAAGTTTCTATGCTTAGTATCTCATCCTGAAGGAAATCCTTTGGATATTCACCCAATCCTAAAAGCTCATCATATCATCTTGGCTACTTTCATCACGAATATCCTTTTATCTTAACTTTACCTATAAGTTAGTTTGAAAGTTAGTCAAAAAGTTTTTGATATAAGATTATTTTCGTTATTTATAATTTACTTAAAAATTTACAAATTTTGATTTTTTTTTATGTTATTGAGAAATTCTAAAGTTAAAAGTAGAAAACGCATAATATCATATAAATGTATTATATTGGACGATTTAAACTTGAAGCACTTTAGTTTACAACACGAACATTACAAATTTTTTTTTTTTTAATTACTTTGACTACAATATACTTGAATCGGATTAAATCATCGTTTTATTTATTCAGTTGAGTTTTTGTTACATATGTCTTTTATGTTTTTGTATAGATAAAGAATCGAAACTTATAACAAAGTGTTAATATTATGCGTGTTACGTCGCAGCAACTTCTATAAAATTCAATAAGGGGAATAACATGGTTTTCCTTTACGCATATATTTAGTACGCATCGTGCAAAATACTTTAAGAAATAATCACATATTTGTTCAGAGTTCTAATTTTAAATATAGTACCTGGAAACTGAGCTTTGCTCGACATGTTTTTTGGCAAATCGTGTTTTGGGATAAACACGAATAAAACAACGTTTTCTAAAAATGAAACTTAGCTAGATCGATTTTTCGCCCCCAAAACCTCTAACATATTAAATTCCATGAAAATCTTTGGAGCCGCTTCCGAAATTCAGACTGTATATGTAGCAAGAATTGCTGGTTTAAAGATATTGGATATAGCTTTTAATAACGCTTCTATAAAAAGACATTTGCATTTTACCTCTTTTAGCAGTATACACGAATTTTGGCATGCAGTGACCGAGCCGCAGTGTGAAAGAGAATTCTTCTCTCTTTAAACAAAACAAAAAAAAATCCACAATCTACGCCGTACCATAAAAGGTGTCACTAGTTCCGCATCCATATCTTAAGAGTTATAAGGCTGGGAGGAGAGCTTAGATCTCGTTAGATAGGGGCCTAAAGCATTTTCGTAATCTTAAAACATCACAGAACGGATAGTGATTAATTGACAGTGAATTACGAATTGATTGAAACTTGAGAATCCTTTCGACGGTCAGCTTACTGACGATCAACATTTAATCTTACAGGAATATCAAATTTGTTGTATAAGGAGCGTTGTGAATACAAATTACATTTCTTTCATATTAAAGATCAATAGGAGTACTGTTTTTACTTTTTTCAACTTTCAGTAATAATACAACATGCCTATGTCCAGTAATTGACTGTTAAGAGCTAACAGCTTAAAACTTAAACACGGTTAAATTTGTATGTTTACTGTTTTTTTATGTCATTTATGTAATCGAGGGTAAATCGAAACTTAATTTCGATAGAATTTCTAATAAGAGAATTGACTTTCAAGTGTACGGTAGCTAACTTGGATACGATTAGCTATTACACCAAGTTAGAAGTGCCCTTAAAAGACTTTTAAGGACAACATTGTTAGTTTTGGAAAAACACAGAACGTTTAGGAATGAAAAATACAATATAGCTCGTTATATGCTATTACTAAGAAAAAATAACAAAGAAATAATGATTCACATCTTGCACATATTGTTATCGTGATTTAGGTTTTGCGGCTAAGGAACTTAATATTTTCCTTCATGAATGATGTCAAAAGAGTATTAGTCATTACGATTTTATCATCATGTCGAAGCAAAATATACTAGGAAGACTATAGTAATTCTTTCATGTAATTCAAGTAACATGAATCAGCAGTTTTGTTAAGTAAACTTTACGTGCTTAGAAGCTTGTGACTACATTATCGTCCAGGAATATAGGATATATTGTATGATTAACTGTAAACATACCCTGCAATTTATACTCTACGTAATCTTTAGTCATATAAAACATAAAATAGTTAAGATATTTTATGTACATGGTATTATATGTCCCACGGACAACCCATAGATACCATTTTTATATTTTAAAATATAATTTATTTGTAAAACAAATATAACATTACTAAAGTAATGTTGGTCAATGTATAGTAATATTCAATCACAATCACTTTAACAGTATGTCACTAAAAATAATATTTTAAAAGATATCAGAAACTTAAAACGCATGGGTGGATAGAATCAGGAAGATAGACCAACGCTGCGCTGATTGCACTTATATTAAACTAGGGCGGGTAGCTAGCAAGAAATAAATATTTATTAACTTTTGAAGGTTGCAGAAAAAAAAATTCTTAGAAAACTTAAAACTTTTAGATTAACTTGAATTAAAAAAAATTAACAAAAAAAATGACTTCAAAAAGAAAATATTGTATAACAAAGAAGGACTGAAAAGTAAAAAAAAGAGAATATTCTAGAATATATCTACAATTATCGTCTACAGTTACAGCCTAGTAAATCACGTGAGTTACTTTAAAGTATATTTACGAGAAAATTATTGTAAATGTGAAGACAAAATGGTACATTAGTATAAATAAAATTTCTTAGCCTTTTCGACATCCGTGTATTGTTAAATACCGAATCCTAAGTATCAAACGAAGTACTCGAATGTGGTATTATTACTATCATTGGAAAAAAAATAGTCGCATTTAAATGAAAAATTGAAATCGTAGATATCAATCGATGAATTTATAGTTCAAAAGAAAAAAATGTTTTTGGTGTGATTTAGATACAATAAATAACAAAAATATTAAGATTATATTTATTAATTTAAACAAAAATGTAGTAACTTGTTAATATAACCATTTATAAGAAATAGCGCAGCTTTTGTGTTCAACAAACACTAAAATTAAGTTAAACAAGTCTTAAGTGGAGTGTAAACACCCCGATTGTTGTTACTGTGGTACTTCCACAGTAGACTGTGTAGTCATTCAACTAAAGATAAAAGACTTTGGACAGCTTTCATTTTGATCTCGATCGTCGTTGTGGAAAGATGTGACTTTTTTATAAGCTCTGTTATTTTTATTAGTAATAACGGTTTACCAACACACTTTCATTTTAGTGATTCCTATTTAGACTCACTAAAAAAAATTCTTTTCGATATGTAACACGACACCTATATATAGATAGATAGACTGACTACACAATATTTGTGTTTTATCAAACAACCATTACTGAATTTATATTATACCTATTATATTCTAGGTAGTAGAGCCACGCTGATTACAGCACGAGCGAACCGGCTCAACCGGGACTGTACTACCATCCCACAGAAGACTAACCTATAACACCAGCATCCGTGTTGTCGTGTTTCGTTGGTGAGTGTTAGATCAGAGGCCCATTGATGCAGGGGTGACAATTATCGTGGCAACTGTGTAAATCTTACACTGTCACAATGTGGGTGTGAAAAAGCATCACACAAGGCCGTCATAGTGTGGGTCACCATACTGCATTGCAATGACTATGGTGACCACAACTCTTGGATTCTATTCATGCTTTCCATCAGGCAGAGTAGAGTCACTTTGGCAGGCTCTTAATATAGAAAAAAAAATACGAGTAGTTGCCTATGTCACTTGCTGAAGTTGTTCGGTTTTAGCTCCCTTTCTACCTTTACCTCAATTATTCTCTCTAGTCCTTTCAAAATCTTGTCATTGAAATTTGCCCACTTTTTGTAAATTTCAACTTTTTATTCACGTGTGCTTATTTTATAAGATTGCCTTCAGTCTATTCTTGGTATAATCCCTTTATATAATGTTTGTACAAGATATAACTATTTGTCATATTTTAAATAATGACAGATAAATCATAATTTAAAAAAAAGAAATACGTTAGTTAAGCTTAAGCAAATTTCTGCTTCATGAGCCTTGACAATTAATATTCTACGCTGATCGTTACAAGTGTATATTATTATCAATTTAGACTAATAATGATATTGATAATTAATCCAAAGTTAAGATAAAACTAGCATCATTGTAGAGGATGGGCCACGATTTAATTAACATTTGAAGAAATCGTATTAAAAATCAGTTAATGTAGTATATAAATCATTTCTTTACAAGAAAGTTAATTAGTTGAAATTTATTTATTAAAAATAAAATCGTCTAAATGTCCACCATTTCGACGTTTGCACTCTTCTAAGTGAGCACAAAATTTTTTGGATACTCGTCGGCAAAGAGACCGTGAGAACACCGATAACTCTTTGCTGATTTTTTCTTTTAGTGTATTTGGTTTATTGATATAGATACGATTTTTCAAATAATTCCATAAAAAGAAGTCTGCTGTTGATAGATCTGGACTTCTGGGTAACCATGGAATGTCGCCTCGTCTGGAAATCAGCTTTTCCGGAAACATGTCTTTGACCACCGTTATAGAGTCATTGGATGTGTGACAAGTGGGTCCGGCAATTGAAACCATGTGTTACGATTGTACCAGTAAATTCCAGTAGCATCGGTCTCAAGAATTCCCGTAATATTTTGACATATGCCGTAGAATTAACTAGTAACTGAAAGGCTGTGAGAATCTCCAAAAAAGTAGGGTCTAATGATTCCTTTTGCTGAAATGCAGCTCATACCTTGGGAGAATGAAGTGGCCTCTCGTGTTTAGCTTTTTGATTTTCACTGCTCTAATACCTGTCATTCTGTTTACATGTCCATTAAGGTGAAAATGGCCTTCGTCAGAAAGTAAGATGTCAAAATTACTGAATCGTTCTAACATTATTGCGACATACGACTTACACAAATTTTAATCATTATGTTTTAGTTCCTGCACTATCTGAATCTTATATGGTTGTAATTTCAAAATATGGTATAATGATGTGTGTAATAACCCTAATTCAGCCGAACGTTTGCGCGTCGACAAATCTGGATTATATTGAATAGAAGCGTAAACCTGCTGCACATTCTCTTCGGTGCAAGAAGTCTGTGGGCCTCCAGTTTGCTTCATATTTAGTGTATATCCCGTCTCTTTGATTTTTTTCACCCATTTCTTTATTAAAGGAGCACTCGTACATTGATTTAAATCATGTAAATCTCACAGTAATAAGCGAACTGATATTTAAATAAAATTGTTTCACGTAGTAAGAGCACTGCGGCCCCATAAAGTGCTCCATTGCAACAAAACTGCCAAGAAACGAGTTAGTGGACAAACTGCTCCCTACGCCCCATGCGACATTTGCTTACGCGGGATGTTAGTATTCTTGGCCCATTAATCGTGAAATGATTTGGTTACACTGTTTTGACAAAAGGGGGATCAGAATGAAAAGAAAAAGATATTAACGTTTACATTACGATCAGTAATGATCTCTTTTTCTTGTTATTTTTTTTTCTCCTTTCAAAGATGATTTGAGGATAATTTTTAAAATCGGTTTAGTGCTAACAGATATACAGATTTGAAGTTGATATTAAACGTGAACAATTATGATTAATTTCCTTAATAGAGTACCAGGTAAATGCTTCGTAATTTTACACAAGAAATTTACCCTCAATAACAGAAATATATACTAAATATACATCAGTATTGTCGAGAAGATAAGCAATTCCCAAACTGTAGCAAAATCACACTAACCTCACGTCCATCACGTCAACTTGGCCCTGGCATAAAATTAAGTGGGAAAATTGAAGGTAACAATAGTAGGAAAATGGATTGAAAATTGTAACTTGAATAGGCCATGGTCGTATGTCTGATGCTTCGGCTGGAAAGTGTAGGTACAATAAATGTAACATACGGGTTAATTTGATAGTCATGTTTTTAGTTGGCATAGTTTATGGGGATAATGTGAAGTAAATGTAGTCCATTATTTTGTGTTAGAATAATGTTCTTTTTTTAGACTTTAGCGGGTCGTTAAACAATTTAATTTGACATAAAATTTAAAATAGTTAAGACAGTCTTTTTTTTTTTAGCCTGTGGAAACCCCCTCGGGCCGTCAACCCACCGGGGTTTACGGCGGGGTGGTGTGTCGAAATCGGACCGACTAAAACCACACGGTGTGCCACACTACGCCTGACATAGAAGGGACCCGGGAACAGCTCTTATTAACTCTCCATTTAGGTTACGTACGGCACGCGCGGACGTCACCTCCTCGCGGCTGGCCACTATAGCGGGTGGAGGGGAAAACCCGTCCCGTCCACCCGTGGCCACAATCAAGGCGGCATGAGGCGCTGGTATGCGCGCCTCCGCCGCCCGGTATGTCGGCGGCGAATGGGGTCCGAATCGAGGTCGTCCTCCTGGGCCTTCTCCACCGCCTCCTTTCGCGAAATTACGTCTTCGCAGAAGGTTGCGACCGCGGTAAAACAACTGTCGCTACCGACTATGGAGCGCACGACGACTGGTAGCGAGAGATTTCCTCCAATAACTGCAGTGAGGACCCCACGCTGCGCTGATCAGGCAGGACAAACCGCTAGCGTGTGCTGAGCTTAGTCCTCACTGCAGTTGCAGTGGTGACAGGCGTGACTCAGTTCCCTCCTGGCGACCGAGTGCAGATACTTCCCGAAGCAACCGTGCCCGGCAAGAATCTGGGTCAGTCGGAAGGAAAGGGTCCCGTGCTGTCACCCTGTCCACTCGGCGATGACCGGCTGGAGAGCCTCCACGGCGGCAAAGCCAGCACGTGGGGCCTCCAGCCGGGACGACCAACGAGCCATCGTGGCTCGACGAGCGGCCTCATGCCACTTGCGTATCTCTTCGGGCGGGGGTCGTATGCCGCTACCCACCCGAAAGTCAGCCGTTCCCCGATAAACTTCGGCGAGCACTTCCACCTCCAAATCCCACGGGGGAGTTCCGGCCAAGGCGGACGCCGCCTCCGTCGATACGGTGCGATAACCGCGTATGGCTCTAACCGCCAATATCCTCTGAGGGCGCCAGAGGCGAGCCCTATTTTGGGCGACCAGAGCCGCCGCCCACACCGGTGCACCATACAGGGCCATTGACCGGACAACCCCCGTGTATAACCCTCTCGTCGCGACACTGGCTCCACCCAAATTGGGCAAGAGTTACCCTAGGGCAGAAACAGCGCCGACCAGCTTTGGAGAAAGCTGTCGGCAGTGCTCGTCGAAGAGCCACCTACCCTCGAGGATCAGGCCCAGATGAAGTATCTGGGCCTGATCTGGTACTGGTACTGGTACGAGGACCGAATTGACTATGATGGAGGCGCTGGAGGGTGGATCACGACGGGGCCCATGGAACAAAACGGCCTCTGTCTTGTCAGAGACACACCCATGGTGGACAGGCGTGCCGCCTCTTGGAAGTTCATCCCCCGGGCTGTGAACAATGTGTCATCTGCGTAACAAATTACACCTTACCCGGGGGAAGACGACCTCAAAGGGCCCAGTCGTATCCCATATTCCACAGGAGTGGTCCGAGGACAAATCCCTGTGGAACACCGCACGACATATAGTTAAGATAGTTGGGGTAACCTCTTACAGCACTAGGTTGGTTAGTATTTTTTTACTATTGTTTTTAAAGACAACGACCGCACTTGTAATAAATTCTCTGTTGCATAGGATTTTACAAACATACAAGAAACGGACACAAATAACAGATTTGAACCCACAACACTCAGCGCTTTAGAGAGTAGCGTGGCGACTGCTTAATGCACTAGGCCAAACGTGCAGTCCGCATTTTTATAAGTATACTAAATATTAACAGATACCCCTATCTGTTACTATGAAATGAATACGTAAGTGTCTATACACTTACCTGTTCTATAATTAAAAAAAAATGCTTTTGAACATGCGAAGTGCGCTAGCTTTGTAAACTGTAATAGTATACAATAACAGTCTAACTTAATTATAAAGACTATTAAGTACCCACAGATAATCTATCTAAAGTATTGATTTGGCAATTTTCGTAAAAAAAAAACAATTTAAGCTTCACATCAAACTTCGGTCCTAACTGGACATTTTTTCACGTCCGTAAGACCAAACACAAGTTAAACCCTTATTTTATCTCAAATAAAACTCAACCTTAATGGTATCTAATTTTGAATGTCTCGATGAAGGTACTACAGCTCAAATCAAATTTGCGGATTCTACGACCTCATGACAGTAAGCGCAACGCAGTGTCCTGTGAAATTAAACGGATATTGCATGCGGTTGCCGTCTTTGAATCCAACGAACTAACCACAAAGCATGACTTATAGCTTTGGACCATTCTGTATGACGTCTGTTGCAGGACAGGTTATTTGCAGTAAAACATAAACGCATATACATTTAAAAAAATACATTTGTAGTCACCAAGTCCTAAGGCTGTAAAAAAAACATAACATATCTCTTGTTTATAAACTGTTTTGAGATCATTATGGAAAGATATTTTTCACTCTCAAAGCTTATAAAAATTAAGTCCTATTATATGAATAGAAAGAGTAATAAGAATGATTACTCTATGGGTTAAATTGAAGTGAAATCGTGAAGGTAAAGCGTCTACTGCCACCTTTTTCGAACAACATAATATTAGTCTTTTTGGGAATTAACTCTACGGGTTATAAATTTTAAAATTAAATAAATAAGTTACAATGATATGTTTGGTCTTTTTTTTTAATCTAATTGAGTGTATCAATTTTTTTTTATATACTTGGCAGTAATGTGTAACATTACAAATATAACAAATGAAAGATGAGTGATATCAATATATTTGCCATATAATAATCTTTAAAATAGTAGTTATAGTTAGTTATTTATTTTTCAAAAACAGTATTCATAAATAAGTCGTTAATTTTCAAAAATAAATCGACGCAACACGTGTGTGTTGCTGAAAAGGCTGACGTAATCAAACAGTTTCCAGAAACATAAATTGTCCATTTACAGGTTTCATGGTAAATATACATTAATGTTGGTAGTGGTTATAAATATAGATGACGCACACGCCAATATATAGATTATTATAAAACATCACTTGGATAAACATACCGTTAGCTTGATTTTCTTTATCTTCCAGGTCACTGCGCACGGAAGCAGATAATTTCATATTTCTTACTAATCTAATATATAAAATTCTCGTGTCACAGTTTTCGTTGCCATACTCCTCCGAAACGGCTTTACCGATTTTGATGAAATTTTTGTGCTTATCCGGTATCTATGAGAATCGGCCAACATCTATTTTTCATCCCCCTAAATGTTAGGGGTAGTACAACCCTAAATTTTTTTTTTATTCTTTAGACAAAATTTTTAATTTCTATTTTTTTATGATACAACATACAAAAATACATACAATCCTCAATTTTCACCCTTCTACGATCAACTCTTATTTTTTAATAGCCATTTTAGTAATTTAATCATGTTTCATCCCGCTCAAATTACTTAGAAATAATATAAATGTTTGCCGGGTCAGCTAGTATTATTATAGAAAAGTGAAAGTATCTATGGATGTTTATTACTTTTTTACGCAAAAAGACTGAACTGATCTAGACCTACTACGATCCCGGGTCCTTTAAGCGGGCCGTGAAGAAGCATCTCACTAGGTCGCCATACGGCATTGTCTTCATTCGCAGTGAGTATGGCGATCATCGCTCTTGGATTCTATTCATGGTTTCCATCAGTCAGAATAGAATCACTTTGGTTGGCTTCCATAAAAAAAAGCGGATATACGATATACTGAAAGCAGATATTTGGGTAACACCATCGTTCGCAGCTAGTACATTACATGAATTACATAAATTGATTGTAGGTACACTCGTAGTTAACTACAAAAAAAACATTCTCTAAAGTCACTTTATACATTATAAGAAGCTCAATTACATATACATTGAACTTAACATGAGTCAGCAAATAATATTTCTACAGAACTTATTTTGTATTCTCTTTTATTTTTACGGTAAGAGAAATCTGACTGTCAAAAAGGAAGACCTTGCAAAATATCTGGCTATTTTTGAATTAAATTGTGAGTTTGATTGATGACTGAACGGAATTAAGCTTGCATAATTGAAATGATAAAACTAACCTCAATCTATTCATGATTAAGGTTTCAAAAGTTCAAATTTATTAGTTTCGGCTTTAGTACATTTAGGTATAAAATTCCGTTGTTAGCAAATACCAGACAGGTACTTGTAGTTAAAAACGTTTTCAACCAAAAAGTTTAATTATATTAATTATGATGCGGTCTGCGTTAAGAGACATTAATTACTTTTGGGCCTTTCGTGTAAGCTGTGGACTGAGTAATTATGACAGGCACATTAAAATTCACGGCGTATTATGTTCAGATTTGTTTTAAAATTAAATCAAATACCTTAAGCGATTTTACGTGTGTCCTTTAAACTTTTACGATGAAATCATTCGCATATACATTAATATCGCTTACCTGGCGTTCAGGGTAAGAAAATCGGTACAGATGAATTTAGAATATCTATTACGTCATGTAAATGACATAGTATACGTAGTGTAATGTGAATTAATTAGGTAAAACTATAATTTAAGCTAAAGAAGGAAAGTATAGCAGTCACTAATGATTTTCCAGTGCTTAAAAAAATGTTAACTTGTTTTGTGTACACTGCAAAAACTTAAAAAGGCACTAAAGATTGATTTATCTATAACTGTTTTTAGACTTGCACGATTTCTACAGAAACAATTTTTACCCCTTATTAAATATCATAATCATTTTAAATGATTTTATCACGAATAAGTCCCGCTGTACAACAAAACTTTGTTCCTAGAGTTCCTTAATTCTCTTCAATATTGTACCACAGCTTACAAAGTTTCAGTCGTGAAATCACAACCAATCTGATATTTTATCATAAACTACTAAAGTAATTATAGTTGTGTATAATAATTATATATTACATCCATTCTTATGTGTTTATATCTATTAGTATGTATAAGTATGTGTTATATGTGATATGTATAGGTTTCTAATTATATACACTAGAAAATAATTCTTCAAAACTCATTGCACCGTCAACTACTACTGTCACTCCGAAACATTTTGATTCATCTTAAGGTTACCTGGAAGAGATAGGTTTGGCAAAACCTTTTGTACATTTTATATCCGAAAAACCCTATGATACGATGAACAAATAAAGAGGTTTTTTATCTATCTATCTAATATATTCAACAGGGGACACTAGTAAAAAGCAATATAATTAGGTTACACATCTATTGCAATGCTGTTGTTGTTTGGCTTATTAAGCGCCTGATGAAAATCTGTGATACATATTCTCCTGCAGACAACATCATGCTAATTAGATAACATTACACGAAGTGTTCGTTAGTTTTGCTTTTAACATATTACGGAGAGATGTCTAACTCAGCTAATTAACTAACTAATAATCTAATTTTAATAACAATTCATTCATTGTCAATGTTTCTATTTTTTTTTTATTCATTTATTTTATATTATTACTATCAATAACCTCAGAAATTATTATCATCGCTATATTGTCTTTAAATATACATTAATTTGGGGTCGGCACAACGGATTTTCTTCTTCTATTTTTACTTTTATTCGTTAGATCATTGCTGAACATTTTCTGCCTATCCTTATTTTCTGAAATCGTTACATATCTCTGAAACTAAAACTAAAACTTTCTATTTCGTCGATTGATTCATTTATTAATTTGAATACTACAGTTGTAAGATTTATTACAACCATTATGATCTTTAATTCGATTGGTTTAAAGTAAGGCGCTTAAGAAAGTTTTAGGTATTGATCATTGCATGTGTCGTGTCGAATTATTTTTCTTAGAAGTTTATTGATTAGTAGTAGTCTACATTAATTGTATTTCCATAAAAACTTTCAACTTAAATGAAAATACCACCATAACTTTTTACAAACAATGTAAGTATTATCTGAGAAGAGTGTTATTTTATGACGTAAATAAACCATCTAGTACAATGTAGGTGCTAACATCACCTAGAGAGTGCTTTTAGATCCCTAGTCCGCAAATGTACTGTATATATAAAAAGATGAGACAAGTTGCTGACAATGTTATAGCTAATCGATATCCTAATATTTGTTTATTACATTTTTTATTATGCAGTTTTTTATTTATTTCTTAAAACAAAATCTGGAAGATTATTTCTTATATTGTTTCAGATTTAAACGTAATGATAGATTTACGATCACATGCGTATGGAGATTCATTCATCAATCGTTGCTCTTAGGTAGTAGACCTTATGCCAAGGGTACATTCTCTTGGTAAATGTTACATTGGGAAATAAAAACATAAAACAATATTTTCGGACTGAATAAGGCACGCACGCGCTGTGCGCTACATAATGTGCACGTACCATAGTTAACAGAATTTACAAATCCTAATATTAAACACAACAGCTATTCAAAATATTAATTAAAATATACTGTTAGTGCAAACGAGCAGGTGTTGCTAAATATAAATTATAATGTGAAGTGTGTCATGTGCTGAATTTTGATTTTAATTGCTTTTAACAAGAAGAGATTTGGGTATGAAACTGACTGAATGTGTGTTGCATGAAAACTAATCATACTTGTAGATAGTGAATAAATTCAGTAAGTTATTTAATCATCTACCAACTTCTAATCATATTATTATATATAACAACTTCTAATGATGGTTGGCAGGTAACAAAAAGTCCCAAAAGTGGAATAAAAAGTTTCCAAAAACTAGCCTTTATACTACAGGCGCCATTAATGGCAGTGTCTGCCACGAAGAAGCCGTGCAAACTACAATATTTTAAAACCACGGTTATAATGGTCGCGTATCACCGGAGACGGCTAACGGCAGATTGTCCTACGTGGCCAGCTTTAAGAAGATTCTGACCAATATCAACCATGCTTTCGAGGCGATAGGAATTGAGCTGGGTCTCGCTCGGATGGAAGTTCGACTCCTGGAGTTCCCTGGGGCTGAAGGTGCAAAGACAGTGGACACATTTGCCGAGCAACTGTGGTGAATATTTGCAGCCGTGAATGGTGTGAAGATTGCCAAGCCAAGTGCGCAGAGTCCTAAATCTCAGGCCTCTCTAAGTAAAGACGACTTTCGCCTCCATCTACAACAGATGCTAATCGTCAGGAGACGTCGAATGTCATACGTAAATAGAAAATTTACCTAAAGGTTAACAGGCGCTAGTAGAGGTTTGGATATCGTAATAACAGTTGTGTCCTGCTATCACAGGTACAAAATGTCACACTTGTGTTAGTCCAATTCCAATACACCAACACGCTACAAAACCTGGTGAGGTGAAGGCCCGAAGGGATTTCCATACGTTTAAAAAAAAGGGACCCACACAAAGTGGTCGATTTAAACGATGATGAAATCTAGTCCTAATTATATTCGTATTTAAATTTGAATATTTTTGTTTTAAATGACAAGAAACATTTTCGTTGCACTCAGTTATGTTTTAAATTTGATTTGATATCATCTAGATTCTACGATTAGTTTCTTTTTGTTTTGTGAAAATAGAATACTGAGAAAGATCTAATAGACAAAATAATACAAGATCTAATAATAACTAGATTATTGTAATACCAGTGTCAGTAACGAACTCTAGTCGACGTGTGATGCAAAATTTGATATTCTGATTATAGATTTCAACCTTTTGTTACTCTACGAAACAATTGGTGGACGTACTATAAAATTCTCTTTAAAATAAACCACATTTGAGATGAGAGATTTGACCTTTCATACAATGAGAGTCATACTGTCTAGTTTCTGGATGGGATCTTATGTGGTTTTGTGTAACAATTTACGTAAATAAGAGATAGTAAGATTATATTCGCGTATTCAGTGTTACATTTCTGAATACAGGCCCTCTCATTTAAGACAAATTTCTATTTAAGAGATAATAATTAAAAGATTTAAACGCTTACATTTATTTTAATAATATTAATAAATATCTGTGATTGTATTATTTATCAAAAGTAGCACCAAAAATACTTGAATTTATATAGAAATAAGTTGGAATATGTCTATTGTTATGTCTCATGAAAGATATACACAGCCACATACATGCTTTTGTGTAATTTTTTCTTCTTTTTTTGCTTTCTTAAAAAATGCTATGACAAAAATATTTTTATTCAAGTAATCAATTTGAAATAAAAAAATATAGATTAAAAATATGAAAGCTGAAAATAATTTCTTAAGTGTTTTTCCTTTTTTTCACAATCCATTAACACAATGAAATGTAGCATAATAAAAATTGACTGAATAAAAAACAGAAATCATTAGATTAATTGAACTTAAGTCCGTTGGGTTTTACATTGTGCCTATTTCAGAAAAGTTTTTAAATTTACTGTATTCATTGAAATACTCACTTCACGAAAACGAAAAAATACCTAGATAAACTACTAGATACAGAACAAAAACAGGAGCTCGCAACACAATTATTAACCCTGAGTGGGAATTGAACCCTCATGTCCTCAACCAGGATTACTTATCAGTAAGTCAACAGGCTAGATACACTCAAACAACATGTGTATCTTCTATAGCTTCAGTTGTGTAATTATGTTAGAAATATATTTATCTTATGCCCGCATTACAGTATCGGACTGGGATATTTTCGGATTTATACCACCTGTTTCCGCAGTGCATTAACAAAGGGGTATGTGTCCATATCGTGTAGGACGACAATTCAAATCTATCACAGTTCTGTCTGAAATTGCATAAAGAAGTTACGTTGTGGATATAAGTTAACTGTTACTATTATTTCTGCTAATATTGTTTTTAATTGTTTCTTGTAGAGTGGAGGGTGCTGTCCTAATTTGGCAGCAGAAATTTAGATTTTGATGTAAAGCGATTCTTTCATCGCGTCTACCAATTTAGTAAGATTACCCGAAGTCCAAAACCTCACCCCTTACCCTTAATTCTAATGAGAGTCATACAGCGGATGGTAAAACACTTGTGTCACTTGAATGTTAATGGACGACAGTGTTAACTTACTATCAGGAGACCCATAAAAAACTTATTCATATTTATTTTTGTTTTGACAAAATCACTTTCACTTTCGATTCATGCACCAATAAAAAAAATACTTAAACTGTTTAACCTCCATATGGTGACGAATTAAGAATACAGAGAGTCACCGTCTATATTTTACCCATGGGTGTCATAAAAGGTGACTGAGGGTACAAAATATGCAAGACAACATCACTGTAAAGAGAAGGAACACTTGAAACAAATCCAAAGGCTAAACCCAAAACCTCCTTAGTAAGGCTACTAAGATGCTCCTTAACAAGAAGACGCTTATGTCCAGCAGTGGACTGTAAAAGGTTGTTGATGAAGCTGTGGGACTTGTAAATAAACTAATGTATATAGACGTCTATTTATTTCACAAAAATTGTACATTGATTTTAGACTAATATATTTATTCTAACATTGAATATAATTATCTTTATTTCATATGATTGGTACACATCTTTGGAATATAGAGTATCTTATAATAAAAAAAGTTTCGCTACAATTATTTAGCATAACATAGATCTTACAATTTATTTCAAATTATTTTTAAAATTAAAATAAAGTAGTCTAGACTTGGTCTTTTAAACCTTCAATATACATTGTTATAATTAATTATTAAGACTAGTATTTATTATAATAATTCTTACATTAACATTGTAGATACGTATAGTTACTTAAGTATCTCGTAATTGTTGAAAAGGACAAAAGATATACAAAGACGAAAATGAAATTAAACCTACCATTGAATGTCAAATAGCATTACATATACAGCGCACACATCTTAAACAGTCGTTAAAGGAAATAAAATACTTGTTCTTTTTTTTGTAATAACATACACAACATTCATCAATACACCTAAAACGTTTATCTTATACGGGATAAAATATAGTTTTGAACTAATCGGTGTGAACTACCCGCAAATTATTTGATAAAAGTCAAAACTTGGCAATTGGAACCGTTTTTCAATTCTTAATTAGTGTTGCTCGTTCAAGTCAAAGCAGTGTAATACTTTTTCTCTATATAACATTGATAAGGAAGGTTTTTAAAATTTGAGTTCTAAAAGGCATGTATAATTAGATGAAATATATAAAAAAAGGTGAAAGATATCTGAAGTAATATTCCACAAATTCAAACGATCAAATAATTTCAACGCGCAATCGTTGATAGATCTATGTACGGCTATAGTTTCACTGATATAATAGAATATCACTGAATTAAATGTATAATATATATTTTTTTATTTGGAACCTAATAAAGTGACTCATGGACTCTGCCTGATGGAAAGCATGAAAAGGATCCAAGAGCGATGGTCACCCTGCTCATTGTGAACGCAGACAATGCAGTATGGTGACCCACACTGTGGAAGCATAGTTAAATATGTTTTTGTTATAACCAACAACATCATAACCTTGATACTCTTAAATTTTAATTAACATCCACCTTATCCACCATCCCTTGTTATATACGAACTATTACATAATATAAAAATATACAGTTTACAAGGACCTATAAGAAAATATTTATATACACAACGATATCTTAGACTTACAAACCTCAAAATATTCTTTAGACTTCACAATCCATTATATCGCGTTCTCACACTTTACATTCAAAAATCAATAAACTTTTAAAGAAAATGTAAAGAACACTTCACATGAAGTCATCCAGATGGAACTATGGAACAACTATGTGTTGAAATCGGCGAAACATCTATCTGTTTATACATTTTTCATTGATGTCTCCAGCAAGAAAATCATTGCTGTCCCGGATAGTCATGATGGTGACTCCATCAGCACTGTTTCTGGAGATAATGTTGCTTTTCTTCTTTGTACTTCCGTAATCGTAGTTGGATATTACTACGCTCTCTGTTGGGTTCCTGTAAATGGAGAAAAAGTTAATTTTTGTAAGCTTGATATCAGTAAGTCTGAGTAAACTCATGAAGGCGTTGTTTTTTAAAAGGTTATATTAGGGTTCTTTTGTTTTTATATTTTAGGAGATTATATTTTACATATTTTTATTACGAGTTGTTGTTATTTAGCAAAACTGAAAGTGTTTATCATATCCTATTTCGAAAAAATCGAAACAGTTTGGATTTATGCCTGATATCTTAGTGACTACTAGATTTTTTAGGTATAAAATACTTCTTAGACATTTTACAAATGTCATTAATGTATTATATATACGAAATTTACTTAATCTTAGCCTCCATAATGTAACGTTACATTGTTAATAACAAAGGCTTCAATAAATATTATATTTTCTATTTGAAACTAAATTGTGATTAATGTACCTAAGCAGATTTTCACTTTAACTGAAAACGTTGTCATATTAACAAATGAATTTTTTAAAGTAAAGCAATTTCTTTAAAACTCACCGCAAGAATAATTCTAAAGTTTCCTGAGAGAGTTTAGGAATACTGAAATTGATATATTTTTACTTATACCCTTAGCATTGAAAGTATTTTATAACATAGAAGAAACTTACAAATAAGTCTAAATTTGTGCAAGTTCAATTTAAAAAAGAATTGAGTAAAATTGAAGTAAATATTTGTGTGTGTAACTCATACACTGAATACTGAATACAATGTCAACAACCTATTATTCTCATGGGCGTTATAAGAGATGACGAAGAGAACAAAAAATACAAAAAACATCACTGCAAAGAAAAGGAAAATTTGAAACAAATCCTATAACAACACGTCTGGCCAGCATGATATAGTAGGCAAAAACCTTGTAGCCAAGAAGAGCCCTATGTCCAGCAGTGGACTGCTAAAGGCTGTTGATGATGTTAATGATGATGTGATGATGGTGATGAAGTAAATAATATAATTGTGGACATTAAAGTTTAAGTACATATTAAATAAGTGTATTTAAGTATATTATTAGCAGTAATGTATTTATGAAAGAAATAATATCTATACTGGACACCAAAAAGGCTTGTGTTGAAATAGAAATCTTTAGAAACAAAACCTCAATCATAGCCTCAGCCTTAAGATCGCATTCAGTAATGAGAATAACCTTGTGGTAGTTAAACTATATTAACCAGAGACGTTTACTATTATTTTATTTATTTTTTTATTTTATTTATTTTTTTTTAGTGTTAAACAATAGACTGAATAAAATCCAGTGATAACAAGTGAATAACTTCGTTGCTTTGGTTTCGAATGGTATTTTTATTGTATTGTTATAATTGTGTATTCATCACAATTTAATTATCATTCTTTAAAGATATGTTTAAATTTTCTGATCTAATGAAGAAAAAGTCAATTTTAATTAATTTGTTTTTATCAAAATCTTTTTTAATCTATAGCTGGGCATAGACCTCTCCTTAGAAAGGATATTTTGGCATTGGAGATTTTATTTTTGTTACTACAGAATTTCATTATTAATGAACCGAAAGAAGAAAATTACTCTTCGTTGATCCTATTCAAAATTTGAGGAAAATACCATCCCTCAGGGTGGGTAATTCAGGAATGATGAATACCCTTTATTACAACGAATTGATCATGGAATAATTACCTTGAAATTGATAATATCGTTTTGAAAGTTGTTTATTAACTTTCTAATCTATTGAATGCCATTTTCTCGTTTTTACCTTATAAAAGATAATTCTAATGGTATTTTCTTAATGAAAATAGGTTGGTATTAATGGCTTTTGCAAAAGCAATGCCAAAAAATTGATTATTTGATTTTGATTACTGATTAATAATGTCTTATCCGATTGAAGTCGTTTTCCTCTTCTCAAAATTTTACTACGACTACGATTACAGGTAAAAGATAAGAGATTTCATTTTAAATTTAAAAGAAAATTATAAAATTTTCTTTTCGTAATTTGTGTTACAAAAATGGTAATAAACACAGTCTAAAAGTACTCTATGACTAAATTTACTTTTTACTGGTTTTTATTTTGAAGAATTTGCGTATCTTTTCTTTTCACACAGTCAAAGCTTTTTTTAAGTTAAATTGAATGAATTTTATTTTTTTATAAACAATGCTACTCCCACGAATTAAAAAAAAATGCTGAAACATATATAGTTTTTTCTTTCTTCAGGAGCTTTGATACAATATTAACAAGGAGTATTATACGAATGACATACCTACGTACTGATAGATTACCAAGTCTATAGGATCCCACAGCACTGTGTGGTTTTAATCAGTTTGAGTCCGACAGGCCTTAGTAAGCTGACGACTAATGAAGGCTACCATACACGGAAAAGGTTAAACACACACAAAGTTCCGCAGATACACAAAGATTATTATTTTAGTATGTGAATCAACTAATTCACAATTTTAGTCATTTCTAGATACAGATTTAAACATTCGGAGCTTCTTGAATATGTATTTTTCACGCGTATTCAACTGTGAATACGCGTGAAAAATACACTGGTAAGTACTTGGTAAATAATGTATGATAGAGTTAAAGCACATTTTACGGTGCCACGTTTCCCACAGGTCGTCCACGATAAATAATACAGTCTCGGGTAAACAGCGGGCAATAACTTAGTTTTATAGCCGTTTCATGTATTGTAAAGGTTACTCACAGGTCCTTACTGCAGTGTGACATATAAATAAAATTTATATTTCACACTGCAGTAAGGACTGACAAGAAATTATTCGCGTTATATAATACAGGGAAGTGATGCAAGTTCATAATAATTATTTTTCTGTGGATTCTTTGACATGTTACTTTACATGTTGTGTCTCTCTGTCAGGTCTGGTTTGGAGGTCTCAGGTTCGATTCCCGGGTCGGACCAAATATTTGTTAGATCTGAAAAATTTGTGTTTTCTATGTATAATATGTATGTATTTACAAAAGAAGTATATTTATATTTATATGGATTGTTTAGATAACTAAGCAGAGCTTGTACTACTAGCAAAGCAGTAGAGCCTACTAGTACACATAGTACAAGCTCTGCTTAGTTTGAGACTAGATGGTGTTGTGTATCAGATGTCCGAAATATTATTATTATTATTACATCTAACTCACGCTAAATAACTTAGTTAAAGTACGAAAAATTTCTTTTCAATAGATACCGTTTTAAATTACAAAGTAAATTTAAAGAAGTTTATTTCTGGTCTGTTTGTCTACTTAAATGATAGTAAAAATAATAACAACACATATAAGTATACTAAATTTTATATAACGTAAAACCATAATGTAAACCCGGTGTTGTTTAAAGTTCTATAATGACATCTCTCTATATTAAAATAATAAGATGGTTTGTGTGCGCTTCAATAAGTCAAAAAGTTTTGCGCCAATTGGACTTAAATTTCGACATAATTTACAATACGCTTCAAAGATTTTCACTTCAAAACATCTACTTTCCGCTTTTAGTTTATTCCTTATTTCTTATCAATGCAACCATAATGCGCTACAGCGAAACTTAATACAGTACAGACTGTATATTAGTCAATGTCTGTAATTTAGAGATAAATACGGAAAACAATCATTCTATTACGAGCATGTGCGCTCGCTGTCTTGTAACCAACAAAGCTGTTACTTAATAAGCGTTCAATAGCGACAGGGAACGTTCACTTTTAAAATCGATTTCCAATAAAGTTATTTTGAATCTTTAATTAAGGTCTTTTAACCAGTGATAGTATTAGGAACCCTTTCAACGAACCCTTTGAGACGCTCCAAAAGTTTTAAGGTCATTTAAACTTTCACAAATCTTTTCGTTTCTTTTTTTTTAGGTTAATTTTATTTACGACAAAGTTTTTTATCACGATCATTCACATACAGGATGTATTCTAAATAATAAAAGAACAAGTTTTGTCTGTCTTATCTGTCAAACAAAATAATAAATAACAGTTGAGCAATTATAAAGTTGTGGTTTCTATACGTCGACATTATATAAATAAATTGATAAAAGTATCCTAGTACTTCTGTTGTCCAAAACGTAATAGAAATAAATCACAATAAATATAATCAACTATATACTTTACTTTAACAGTTTTTAATAGTCCTAGGATAGCTAGATTTCGACTTCTCTTCTCTTCTCTTCTTCTCTTCTTAGTATAGGATTTTTGTAAAGTTTTACTTCTCATTGCAGGATTCTCGTCTAGCGTACTTTGCTCCCTAAGTTAATTCTTACGACACCCACGGGATGAATAGGAGTGGTGACACTACGTATTCTTTAATCCATCATCTCGCGAATGGATCTTTATAGACATACAACTGATTGCTTCTGCCAGAATTACGAAGAGGTGCGATTAAGTCGGTCGTGTGTGCCTAAGTATAGATCTGCTACGGCTTGACATAAATTTCTTTTGAAATGACTGACTGCACGGTTGGCCCAGTAGCTCAAACGGTTGCCACGCTGTTCTCTTCTGCGCTGAGTGTTGTGGGTGCAAACTCCACATAGGAAAACAGTTTGTATGATCCATAAATTGTTGCTTTGAGTCTGGGTTTCTTTGTGTACGTTTCTTATATGTTTGTTAAGTCTCTCGCGACACAGAATTGATTCGTAATGCGGACGTTGTCTTTATTAAAAAAAGGTAAGGTAAATGCTTCTAGTAAGATTGGCCATTATAAATACTTATGTTTATCACGTAATCGTATACTAATATTGTTGTTGTATACCTACATAGCTACACATTAATATTTGTGTTATGAGGACGGTTTTTCGTTGGTAGTGTGGTCCAATCCCGCAATAATAGATTAAGGTATTAGCTCCCTATAGCGACGTCGTTAACGCACGAACATTCTAGGGTTAGTAGCGAATAGATACCAAATTTAATAAACAATAGACAATGAATAGGCAATAAATATTGGAAAAAATCAACACCCTTAATTTATCTTATAATTTGCTAGTAGTACGCCTTGCAAATCATCTTAATGTAAACGATTAAAATGGATTTCTTTTGTAAAATGTTTTAATCGTTTTTTTCAGATGTTAAAATAATGACTGTTTTTTGAAAGTTCAAATGCAAAGAAACAGATTAGTTTAGTTATTCTTTTCATTTAATAAGTCAAGATTTTGTGTAATTTAATTACATATATATTTAAAAGGTCAGTTTATCAGTATTTTGTATAAACAGATTACGGAACGATAACACGACTTTAATTATGTGATGTTATTGTCAACTAAAGCGATTATAATTGTTCATATTTTCATGTCTGCGTTTGTTACTTTTATATTTAAAAATGATTTTGTTATATTTAGCATAATATATACGTGGGTGAAATATCTTTGTTAGTATTTATAGTAAAACCCTTTTTAACCCAACCTGTTACAGCGATGCCGATGGGTGCTTCTGAAGGATGTTTCGCAAACAGCGGTTCTAGAAAGCCTGGAACTGCAAGTCGGGTGCAATGTACCTCGACGACAGCACAGGTAACGGTTGAAGTGCTGCCTGAAGACTCCGCTCACGCAGTACAGGGCAACTGGGTTCACGCAGGAGTTCAGGAAACTAGAAAAATTTTAGTTTCTTAGTTTTAAGAAATACAACACACGCAAAAATTCATCATACAAACTATTTTGAATAAAAAATATAAAGGATCCTATATAAGTTCAGGATATTCTACAGTTAAACCTTTCAACCTTAGTTATATAAATACTAGCTACTTTTAAAATACATACATATAAACGTGCGTCACTAAGATTTTTCGAAATATATTTTGTGGAAACATACTTTTGCATCAAGATAATTGCACTCATTAATGTACTTGTACACATTTTTGTGAGTAATAATAAACTCCTAAATAACATTGAAAAAAATGCAAGCTTTAATTTTACAAATTTATAAGTAATAATTATTAATTTTTAAATAAACTTATAACTCAGTGATGTTTAAAATATTTGCAATATGATATCATACAATAAATGTTAGCTGTCATAAAAATGACGTTCACAACAACATAATTATGGATATAAGAGTGATTCGATCTGTCAAAAATCACTGTTAAATAAAGAGTGTCTCATATAGATTTACTGAAAGACTACTCAATCTCAGACGTAGACAGCGTTAAGTGGCTAGGTCACAAGAAGGTTTTGTCAATATATTTGTAAAGTAGACAGCCAACATACAGAGATGAAAAAAAAGACATTGGACAATATACAGATTACTTTTTGATTTTTAAGACCAATGTCGTTAAATTACGTATTTGCTGCAAATTGTCACGTTTAATTTTACATAGTAAACCTACTTCATTTCGTCTTTGAATAAAACTCGTTCCCCTAAGACTTTGTAAACTTCATTAATTGACAATTTTAAATTCACCGCTCAAATTAATAAACAGTTTAAGTCATTCAAAATTTTCATTGAAAACTTTACAACAAAGTTAATTTTAAATATCACTTCTATTGTTATGTTTTCATGAAAATTAAATTGGGCTAAAGCGATTCTGAGTAAGAAATAAATGACAATTTATTTTCCAATTTACTTAACGATACCATTTACATTCAGCGACAAGCTACACTTACTAAATTAGATCACGTACCTAAGGCAGAAGCCTACTATTCTTAGAGCATGCGTGAAGTCATTGTAGTCTCCTTTAGCGGTTGGCGAAAGGTGAAACCACACCTCAAAAGCGTGGTACGGTAAAAAGCATACGAAGAATACTGAAACAAAAATCAAATTTTGAATGAAAACCTTAAAAATATGAATCTATCAAAAAAGTGTGATTGATTTCAAAGGATTTAAAAATTAATATATATATGATATGTATATATATATATATATATGTAGTAACCTGCAGTATTTGTCTCTTAAAATTTGTCTTGGCGGTAACTACCATAGCCTCATGAGTGATATTGAATAAAACCGAATCGAATTACAATCTCTGATCTGATATAATTGTTATTTACTAACGATTATAAACAAACTAGTGAATTTTGATAGGGACAACATATGTCTGCCTAGCGACAATACTCACATTATCAGGCAGACACACATCCTATATATATATGTGTGAGTATGTCACTGAACGCCTTCTAAACGGCTGGACTGACTTGAATGATTTTTTTTGTATGCGTTCGGTTGGTGCCCTGGATGGTTTACATTTAAAAATCAGCCCGGCAGATTTGAAGGTAAAAAGAAAGAAAATAATAGTCTTGCGGTACAAAGTTCGGGTCAGCTAGTAGTCTATTATGTTTGATGTTTTAAGGTTCTGAAGCAATTTAATTTTTTGTGAAAAGATCAAATATTATGATACATTTCTTAAAAGCTGCTAGTTATAAATTAAATTGAACTATTTCTTTTCAGACAAAAATCTCCTTTCTTTTCATTAATTTTAAAAATAAAATTAGATTAAAAAACACTGAAAATGTTTTTATTTTCCTTGGTTATAAGAACAAGTTTAAAAAAATACAAATTAGATGCTAAAATCTTTGTCTTTTAGGACGAAATCACGCAACACTTGAAAAAATTACTCAAATTGTGTTTTTTTTATTATAAAAAGTTTTCACGGTATTCTTCAAAGGTTTAGCACTGGTAAATTTTCAAATAATTTAATAAAATTTATTTATTTAATATAAATGTCGTGTCGTCATACGATAAATTATAATACATATTTTTCTTGGGTTCTCGCTTATTTACAATTCATGTTAAAATCTTTTAATAAACGTTAACCCTTTTTTCTGTCTGTGTGGAAATCCCCTCGGACACCACCTACTCAGTGGTCGTGTCAGACTTGAACAGACCAAAAATCGCAGTAAATATTAATCCTGAGCTCTAATGGGTCATCCCAAATTTTTAATTTTATTGGACCTAAAAATAGATTATAAATAAAACCGTCACGAAAGTTTGTAATTTATTCTCGATTACACTGTTAGGTTTAACGATTCTAGAACACTTTTCGAAAGTAATGTTTAAGAGCAATGGAACTTGACGAAATTAAACAAAATTACAATGTTACAAAGACGTAAAAGGGTAAGAAATGTAACTCTATTTTTATCAACGACTCGATTTAGACTCTCTATTTGGCGCGTAGCAATCTTTTAGATTACAAGCTTTGCTTTTATTTTTGTTAGGTTTAGTGCAAATATATATGTATATATATATATATATATGTATGTATGTATGTATGTACTATACATCCTCACCGGCGTAACAAATGTGAATAGGAGTATGTTGGTTCGTTTGTTATGCTTTTAATCACACATTACCAGCGAGTAACATTTTTATCGCAATAACACTTATGATGGCGCCACAAGCATAAGCTGTTATTATATATTTGGTTTAAGAACTCAGGTAGATTAAATGTCTCAACCATTCAATTTGAAGGATGGCAGATAACATAATGTTTTACATTATCATTTGATTTTATTTACGTAATGCATTTTATTTTCCATATTAAATGAATAAAGTAAAATATTAAATACAAAAAGTGTTTGAACTAAAAATTTATAATTTAAGATTTATATATTAAAATTAACATGTTAAAGAGTGAAATTATTAATAATAGTCAAAAGTACTTCATACTTTTTAATATAATACTTCAAATGTAGTATCGTAGAAATTGATAAAATGAAAGCGTTATAAAGAAATAAATATTTAATATATATCTATATAATCTTTGTATATATATATATATATATATATAATATTAAATATATATATTAAATAAATTGTTATATATAATATATTTTAATTATTATTTAATAATAATTTATTTAATATATATATTTAATATATAATTTATAGTTACTATCAAAGTATTTCAATATAAAATGTTATTATAATTAATAATTGTGGGATGTACACGATCATTTTGAAAAAGCATCTCACTCGGCCGCCATAGCGTGGGTCGCCATACTGCACTGTCTTCATTCACAGTGAGTGCAGCGACCACCACTCTTGGATTCCATTCATGCTTTCCATCAGGCAGAATAGTGTCACTTTGGTAGGTTACTTATTTAAAAAAAATAAATAAATAAATGATCTCTGTGCGGGTGTAATTTATCTATAAAATAATGTGTGTATGTTAATCAACTGTCTAGTTATCAAAACGTAAAGTTTGCATAGTTTTAGATCAACGGGCCCTGTGTTAGATATGTTTGTGGTTATTTAAAGCTTTGTACCATTTATAAAGTTTTCCACGGGACAGGTATTACTTGTATTTAGGGATTTGGATATTTTGAAATGAAATACTAATATAATATCCTCACACATCTCATAATCAATACATCAATACATCCATATCATACTCAAACTACACCTAGACGCAGACAAATGATCGTGTGTATCACACACAGATTTGCCCTGGGTAGAAATCGAACCCACAACCTCTAGCTTAGCAGTCAGGATCACTAATCACTAGACCAACAGGCCCAGCAAAAACCAATAGCATGAAATTACTGTATTTTGAAATATTTCTGTATAAAATCATCATTACCACCTGCCCTTAATAGTTTACTTCTGAACACAGGAATTTTCTTAGAAAGAAGGTCGTACTGTACCACGCAAGCCGCTCGGATTGCCGTAGGGCTTGTGTCAAGTTTTTGTTCTCTCTGTAGTATTTTTGTGTTACGTAGCTCGTACAATAAATATGATATGAATAATGGTGTTAAACTTTGTACTCTTAATCAGTCACCACACAGACAGAATCTTCATAGTATGTTAGAGGAAAATTCATGAATGTCCAATATTCCTTGCCGTGATGAAAGCAAAATCGTTTAAACTTAGTAGCGAGTTCAAGCTCCACTTAGCATGTAAATTTAAATCAACCGACACACCAAGTTTCATGCTGTATACTGTTATTGTACAGATTATACTGCAACTAGTTTGAGATTAATAAGCCTTTAGTTTTGGAATTTTCATACTAATTACTATAATAATAAGAAACACTTTAGATCTTGGTTTCGGGTTTTTAGTGACACACATCTACGGAAGTAAAGTCATTATTATATTTTGTTTGTAAGTAACAATAGTTCCGCTTATCTCCAAAAAGTGTGCTGAAAGAAAATAATTTAACCATTTTATCCACCACAGTATGTCGTATATTAATTGATAATAAATAATCAAAAATAATATTCATCCCCTGGACAGGATAAAATTGACTTTTTATCATATAATTGATCCTACTCATGTAAATGATGTTAGATACTAACTTATTTGTATTTCTAGGTCTTGAATAGAGCCGTGAAGCGACTCGCCGCGACGGCGCAATACCGCCCCGGGACCTGATGGGATCCCGGGCCGAGCATGAGTGCATGCTTTGGCGATCCTAGGAGATAGGCTGAGGGGACTGCTTACCAGCTGCCTCCGTAACAGCGTATTCCCTTCCGGCTGGAAGGAAACCAGGCTGGTATTTATCCAGAAACCTGACAGGACTGCAGATTCTCCATCGGCGTTCCGACCGATATGTCTGCTGGACGAGGCGGCGAAACTCTTTGAAAGAGTTATCGCTGCCCGTATCAGCCGGCACATGTCGCAGGTGGATCCCGACTTATCAGATAGTCAATTTGGCTTCCGACATGGACGTTCAACGCTGGACGCAATTGAACGTGCCCGCTCCTTGTCGGAGAAGGTTGTCTGTCGGGGGGGAGTGGCGTCTTGACATAGTCAACGCTTTTAACTCCCTCCCGTGGGGGGGTAATTAGAGAGACACTGGTGTATCACCAGCTGCCCCTCTACCTGAGGGACATCATCGGGGCCTACCTTCGAGATAGGTCTATATCCTATAAGAGGAGGAACGGTGAAGAGCATCAAAGGGAGGTTACATGCGGGGTTCCCCAGGGGTCAGTCTTAGGACCCCTTCTGTGGAATCTCGCGTATGAAGCGGTCCTGAGGACCAGTTTGCCCCCTGGAGCTAGTACTAGCCAGGGGACATGGCTTCCAAGCAGTCCTGGAGCTCACCGAGTTAGAGGTGGCTTGTGTCGTTCAGAAAATCAGCGGTCTGGGTCTACGAGTTGCACCTCATAAGACGTATGCCCTGTGGTTTCACAGGAAATGCGGAGGTGCCGTTCCCACCAGCTCGCTTATCAGAGTGGGTGGAACGGGAGTACGGGGGCTGGCGGGTTTTGCCTAATTTAGGGGGTCCGCAGGAGGAAGTGCGCCGCCTCTACTGTGCGGTGCTGTGATCCATGGCCCTCTACGGAGCACCGATATGGGCCAAATGCCTATCAGCCTCCTCCCGCTGCCAAGCCAAGCTCAATCAAGCGCAGCGGGTATCGGCCATTCGGATCGTACGAGGATACCGCACCATCTCATCGGAGGCGGCAACAGTCCTGGCACGTTTTCCGCCTTTCGATATCCTGGCGGATATGGACGCAAGGGTTTATGACCAAACTTGCGGATAGCGCAAGTTTGGTCATAAACCCCGACAACAAAAAAAAAAGGTCTTGAACTCAACGTGTACAGTACAATACAGTAGACATATTAAAAATTCTCAGACTACTGTTCCACTACACTGTTATGAGGGACTTCAAGACTAAACCACAGCCACAGGACATAAATTACATATTTTAACATCGGTACGAAGCCAGATGTATGGAGTATGTTCTTGAAGTGAAAGTTTTTTTAGGCGCGTTGAGGGCTTTTTGGGTGTACAAAAATCATAGCACTCGCATTATCATCACCGAACGCTTTCCATAAGCTATATTTATATTGTTTTAAACAAAGAATGCTATACATGGCGATCTCTATATGAATGCTTGGCTGGGCGCGTGTACCCGCGGGGCAATGTATGCGAATCTACCCAACGTTAGGATCTCGGAGGGATGAAAAGCTTTGTAGCAATTTTTATTTAAAATACTTTCGTAGGTCTCGTCGTTTTGATTATTTAGGCACACATAAATGATATCAGCTTGCGTATGATTAAGTCATTCATTAATAAAACGATTTCACGAAGAGTTACTGATAAACCACTAACTGTCTCTTTTTCTTAACATGAAAAAAAAGTAGTAATCGATAACAAATATCAAAAATATTTAAATTTCTTATGATTTTACGGGTAATATCTAGACGAGCGTTCATTCAATAATATATAGGAATTGATATTAGAAACTACATTGTCATAAAAATAATGGCAATAGATTTAGGACAATCAATCTTCACAATACAAACGCAGAGTCTTAGGATTATGACGCACGGAACAGCTATCACTTGAGTAACGACAATCTGTTTACACAGCACAACTGTCTTAAATGATTGACCGTTTGGTAAAAGTGTATGTAAAATATACACATATTTTGTTAATCATATCTACCTAAAATTGATTTTATTTTTTGTACTATATTTTTTGAATAACTAATAACCTAAAGTCTGTTACTTTTTTAAATTTATTTAAAAACTCATAATAATGTCCACTGATATCTAGACTCCTAATAAACAAAGTGCAAACTGCTACTAATTCCCAGTTTTCACGTAACAAAAGAGCTTAAATCCTAGAAGTTTCATGTTCAGCGGACGTCAGAAACAGCTGAAGCAAACTTATTGTTATCGTCTTTCTATTCATATAACATCAAGTTCCATTCGTGGAATTGCTTATTTTCTCGAACATTGTTCAATTTCGAAAAGCACCGTACTATGGTATTAATTTCAGAACAGCAATCACAAAGGTCTTATAAAAGTAATAACAGAATCTATTTCCATTAGTTGACTTTATACACGAACAGTAAAATTGTACTTGTATAACAAAAATATAAAGTAAGTATTTTGCCTGTCTGTTTGTTTTATTTTCCAGTTTATTACATACTTTATGTCTAAGCTTTGCAAGATATATCCGACAGTTTTATTTATTGAAAATAAAAAAGAGTCTAAATGATTGTCCTTTACTTTACAAATAGAAAGGCACACATAGAATCGATAAACAAGTAAGCACCAATAAAAATCGAGATATTATAGAGGCTGTATTCATAATAAACGATAATTCATCTAATTTTGTATTCATATAGAGGTTGACAACGGGTTTGTGACACTTATGTCGTAGGCATTGGAGTCATTTAATATAAAGTGACGCAACTATTTATTTACCGGCCATATCATAAAAATGTGTAACGGTTAAAGTTACTTACGTACGTACCTCGAGCTTTCTATTGAGAGTGAAGTTACGAATGAACGAGTTGATCATTCATTCTTACTTCTAATAAATCATTCAATATCCAAACGCTGTCAAAGACACAAACTCTTTCAAGCGCTCCGAGTACTCAAACTCAAATCATAATTAATTTTTTCAACTCAGTAAGTTTTATTTCTCTTTGTCGCATAAATAAAATAAAGTTTTGAGGAAAACATTTTAAAGAAAAACACGCAAGAATGTTTTAAAAAAGTTATGAGAGAGTTCCATTTACTAATGGTACATTAAATTTATACAAATATTAGAAAGATGTAGTTTGTTTGTTTGGTTAAAAGTGCCAATATCGGACATTATTGGTTCGAATTGAAAAATCATTTAAATATTGGATAGCCTATTTGTCTAGGCAAGTTATAGGCTCTATAATAGGATAGAACCAATAGAAGCCAAGCATGAATGAATAGTTATTGAAGTAATCATAAAAAATAAGCTGTATAAATTTACTTCTGAGAGGCACAAACGAAGACAGATGGGTCAGTGAGTTTTAGATATAAATATTATAAAATACAATTTCTTATATTTTACTCAGTATTCAAATCTTCACATGTTTCTACTACATATACTAGGTGTACCCATATTAACTGTACCCATCTGTGAGATTCTTCTGTTTCCTAGTTTAGTCTCAGACTATTTTTAGATATTACAGTACAGACTGCTTCTCTTATGTTATTTTATTATTATTACGTACATATATATGACTGACGTAGGTTCTTAGGTCGTAGGCATCTTTGTTAGATGTTTCTATTAAGAAACATTCAAAAGGAACACAGTTATGGCGAGTGGTGTCTGCTGGATATAAAAATAACTAGTAAAGTGAGCATACGAAAAAATACCTCCTTGTTCTGTTTTAAAATAATAAACAGGTTGTTTATCATATCAGTGTGTTATTCTTACTCGCTATAATAGTCACATAACTCAGCATAATTTCAACAGTTCGATAACTTGTATTTTCAAGTCATTGTTTTAGATAGATAGAGATTTGAGTTAGTTCCAATATTTATGTTATAAATTCAGAAAATCAGCATTGCGATTGACAATGATCTAAAAATAATGTTATGTATACAGTACGTCTGTAAACTAGCTGAATGAAGGCTTCCCCCAAGGAGTACCAACCATTCCGGTCTTGGGTAATCCGCATCCATCCGCTGCCAGCTATTTTTCTCAAGTTGTCGGTCGATCACGTGGCAGGACACCCTACACTACGTTTGCCTAGGCGTGGTCTTTACTCTAACACATGTCCGCTTCGGTTCGGTGACCATCCGCCCACCTGGAGACATGACCGGCTGACTTCTACTTTAGCGTCCTGATTCTCCACGCAATATCGACTACGCTAGTTCTCTGTCGAATTGTTTCGTTTCGAATTCGTGGCCTTCGTTCAATAGTGGACGCCATGCAAAAACCTCATCAAATGAAGATTGTGATGCAGAAGAATATCATTACATCAGTGCGTACCGAACGGCTTTAGAACTTATCAATATTGGGCTTATAAGTTTTCATTCCATGATAAGGTAAACTTATGGCATGATTTTGTTTACAGAGCAACTATAACCTTCATGAAGAGTGTCAATAGATAGTGCAGATAGAACATGATCTATATTTGAAATACAGTGATTTTGATATGAAACATGTAAGAAATTAAAACATTCGTCGAGGAACATCACGACACTCGTGTTGAGAGATATTTTACATGTTGTTGGTACGTTAAAAGATTTTATTTATATATATATATATCGTGTCGTTACTGTTTTCCTGGTATAATCATATAAGTTTTTTTTTCTACCACAGCTTTACCTTGACCATTTTTATACATACGTATTTCTGGATTTCTATCTGAATAACTTTCTTGCGCTGTTTTTTGTAATCGGGTTTTATCTACTTATTTTAATGCTTTTTAGCCTCGAAAAAACTTAATTGAAATAATCATCATGTGTTTGGTATCAAACACCCCGTTCATTAAAATTGATTCTGCAGTTTAGGCGCTACGGTAGAACACACAGACACTGCTCAAATCATTATCGTTCTCTTTAGCTTTGCTGTAGGTGGAGAAAAACAGTACTAAACAATAATGACTGATGCAAAAGTTTATCGTTTAATAGGAATGATAATAAACATTAAGTGACTAGATTTATAGGTGGTTAATTTCGCTTCATTCTCGCTATGTTATTAGTTCGAGGCAACGATAGAGTGATGAAAAGATTAGGCATTCATTATTGGTTTAATAACTCACTCTTTATTTCTGATTTGATTGCCGGTTTTGTAAATCTTATAATAATAGTAGTGTGGGCGTTCTTAACGAGTACATTCATCATAACTACAATAACATAAGAAAATCCAACTAAAAAACGGTTACAAAATTTTATAGGATCGCCTTGGAATGAAGAGCATGACTACAAGGATGAGTCTGTGTATTCTAAGTGCCCGTTTATAATTAATGTTGGTAAACAGCGACACAGGATGTGTTCTTAGTACGGGTGTTGTCTTTTGTGGAAATCTTACAACCGAAACATTCTTTTTTTTGGTAATAGGCTGGCAAATGGGATATAGGAGTCAGGACTATGTGGTGTTTCTATTAAAAACCACTCTGACGGCCGGCCTCTGGTGTCCTAATCTGGGAGAACATGTGATTTCAGGTTCTCCCTGAACCGACGTCATATCTTATCACGTCCTATTTCTGGAAAAGATATTTCACTTTTCAATTCAGGTGTGGCGGCTTAACGGTAATTTTATGCGATCAGGTCGTCACCCCAGTTTTAGCTTTAGGCCATAGCAACTAATCTGCCACAAGAGGTCCCCACTCTCTGGCGACATGCGGTCTCGTCGATGAGGAAGGTTCATGCCGCTGCCAACGTCTTCTTCGCTCAGTTTCGTTCAGCGGTCTCCTTCTGAAGCTGGTAGCTTCACAGAAAGAGATCGACGAAACAGGCCTAGGTAGAATGGTGTAGTAACACCATTTTGATTCGTCGATTTTCATCTTTAATTCTATTGATTCTATAAACGAAACAGATTCTCATAATTTACGGAATGAAACTGTAAAAAACATCCCATAGTAACCCAACTCGTATTGTTTCTTTTACCGGATCCTAGTTCGCACACAATGTCATGAAACTACCTTATAAAAACAGTTTAAAAATATACTAATCTATTAATTATACCTTTTTATAGAACATTATTTTAATACCTATTATATATACCATGAAAACGAATGAGTTATTTTGAAAATTAATTTAAGAGAAATAATATTTAAAAGTTTGAATAACCCTGAACCTTGCTCAGAGATTTCGGATTTCATGAATATTTTAAAGAACAATAAAATCGAACTTAATATAATGATCTTGCTCATTAAAGCGTAGCGTAAACTTTCGTTAAGATAATAAAATACAATATCCTTAACTTTTGTTACATTTAGCGTATATTTCTGTAATTAAATATTAGCTTCGTTCGTGAAAATTAATGATAAATTGCATGAAATATCTGTATCAGTGAAACTTGGGCAGAAAAATACATATAGGTATTTTGTTTACATTCTGAATATCCCCAAGAAAAAAATAAATGCTGTTTTGAGCAAAAATCATCATATAAAGGTAAAAAAATAATATGTAGCTAATATGCAGATACATTCACAAAAAGTAAATAATTTTTATCCACAAAAAGGTTTCAGATATCTTGCCAATATATTAATAAAGTTCGTCAGTTATAGCTCTTAAGCTTTAAACCCTTTTTTACTCCGTTAAACACATTAGCGCGGTACGTTACTTGACTACCACATCAACTGAAAATTCTTACTCGATAAGAGCCTACGTGCAAAAGACTAGAAACAAATCATTTACTTTTTTTTAAGATATCATCTAAGAGATATCTAGAAGCGTTATCTTCCATTGAATTTTGAATTCTACTTTGAGGTCCGTTTCTTTTGTCATTTATTTGACATATTATCAGAAATTTAAAACCCAGATCGGCATTGCCCGATGCATTCACCGATTTAGGAGTGTTACCTGAAAAGATCTATCATCCGAAAAAGACTGTCATTAAAAAATCACAATAACCTATCCATTTTTCAAGTTAACTTACTCATAAATTAATAAAAATCGACAAAATGAAAAACCTATTTTTATCAGGTATAAGTGAAAAAATTCATTCTTTCCTTTACTACACTACTGATAACGATTAAAACTTATCATCAAAACGTCGAAATATGACAAGAATGTATAATATTAGTATATTGCTTGAAATCCGGTTCTAATTCTGATTGTAAAGAGTAGCGTCTGAGTACAAACACAAATTAATGAACTATAAAAAATAGATAACATTTTCATTTATTGGATATACACTCTTAATTCCTACTACGTAATTTTTCCACTTACCTATAACAAATACAAGTACCATACACGCCACAGATTTCCTTGCCTGCGCTTGCGCCTCTCCTTGACCTGCATGTAGAGCGCCAGGCATTTCTTTAGTACTTGCCAACAACCGTTGTGCCATTAACGAGTAAAAGAAGGCTATCACCAGTAATGGTAGACCATAGTATATTATGGCTTTACCTACAGTCATCCATCTGAAACAAATATCTTTCGTTAAAATAAAAAGATTTTGAAATCTGACAGACAACACCATTTAGTTTCAAACTAAGCAGAGCTAGTACATTTTTTGTGTCAGGGACTAATACCTCCTACATTCCTATTATTATAATTCCTATACACCAGGATCAGCAGCAGTGATGAACTAAGACATCATATTATGACACTCGATAAGTCCCAGGAATAATGAAACAGTCTTGGATCCCACTACGAAATTAATCAGAAGAAAATTGGAGGAGTTGGAAATATAATTAGTCCACTTCTTTCTTAGAAAAGTAGGAGACAAAATTAAGGTAAAAGTAGGTATACACCTTCTAAAATAGAGAAGCACCACGGAAATAAAATATTATGGGTCATAACTGCACGGAAATTTATCCTAGTTGACACAAGATCTACCTAGTATATCAACTTAGATGGCATTCATAAACTATTTAGATTTCTATTACACTCATTGTATCAAAGATAACATTATGAGAAGATATGATGAGCAGCCTCTTCATAGTTTATAGTCAAGTATTGAGCTAAATTGAGTGACATGGTGACCCACCTCAAGCCAAGACCGTAACAGCTGTTTGACAAAGGACAGATAAAAAGAACTGATAAAGGTGGTGTTTTTTTGATGATTCGTCTCATCGTTGTTGACATTCGTCTACGAGGTCATTCTAGACATCGGACAGCTGTTAGAACAATCTTATGATTTCATCACGGTCTCGTACACTCAAAAAATCATATTCCATATTTCCCAGTGTCAAAAAGTACAAAGTTGCAGGCGTCTGTGTCTCGATATCGACCGGTCAACATCAGCAAAGCCTCAGTGTTAACTATCCTACATTCCTTGCACAAGAATATCAATACAAGTCGTTAACCTTGTAACAATGTGCACCTACAGTTGCCCTGTAACCTCATATAGATACATCATAACACATGGAACCTAGATAAGAAACTCTATATATAATCTATAGTGTATTAACTGATAGACACCATGTCACAGCTGATATACAAAATACATAGAAACTCCTTTTAGACTTTTCACTAACTGTTCTATGTTCGATAAATAAAAATTTTCGAAAATTTCATGCACGGTGGTAATTTGAAGTTACCTTTTCGAAGAAGTTGGAATTTTTTGTGTTAAAATGAGAAGAAAAAAGAGTTATAAAGTTCAAATATCTATTGGCTAATTTTTCAAACCTTGAGTCTATTCTAATTTCTAGTATCAGATGCTACAAATATCAAGCCGTCGTTAGCATACGCATTTAGAGTACATCCAGATGGTAAAGATATCGTAACAGTATCATCAAAACCTATATAAGTATTTCACAAATATGGTAGTGTAGTGTGTTAAAGTAATGACTCCTGAGGGTACTCCATTGTAAGTGCCATCGACACAGAATGATGTGCTTAGTTTATTTGTGCCTTGTTAAAAGTACGAGGAGTTAAGACAATTTAAATATTCTATTTCAGAAGCAATAGCTCGATTCAAACAACATCACATTTAGAGCTTAAAGTTTTGTTACCAAATTATATTATATAAAATTTCACCGTAGTAAGTAGTTCTTAATGGATGTCATAAAGAAAAACACAGTGATGTCAACCGACGGGCTTGTAATCTCTCAATTTTTACGTTAAAAGTGTACGCAAGAACTCCAAGTAAGCTCCTTTCACTTGTCGATTCCAGAAGTAACTTTTATTTTACTGTAATACATTAGCTCGAATTGCTCCAGTTATTAGACCTTTAAAAATATACGTTGTAATTTTTATTGACTTACATTTCACTTTTACTATGATTTTTATTATGATGGTTGATAAACATAATTAAAATTAATTATTAAATTGTATTACTGAAATCTATTCATGCCATGAATGTCGTAAGAGGCGTTTGACCAGCATGTCATGGCAGGCTAAACACCTCCTTTCTAAGGAGAGACCTATTAGGCTGTTGGTGACGACTGCCTTGGTTGTGCAGTGGCAACGTAGACAACCATTTGCTGAAGTCTTCGGTTCAATTTCCTGGTCGAACCAAATGTTTATATGATCAGCAAATATTTGTTTTGGACTTTGGAAATGTTTTTATATTACATATAAGTTTTCTCTCAGCCTCTCATAAGATTGATGGATGAAAGGCATGTATGTTAGTTTCAGCCTAACTTTTCATAGTACAAGCTCTGCTTAGTTTGAAGATGGCGTTTTGTGTCAGGTGCTAAAAAATATATTTAATATATTTTTTTGATAAAAGATGTACAAAATAACTAAAAGTTTTACCAAAGCCATAATAAAATTAACACGAATAAGGAATAAATCTGTTATAGTTACTGAGTACGTCACTCTAAAACGCCTGAATCAATTTGGCAAATTTTATATTTGTTTTGTTTATTAAAAGCTTTAGTAAAAAAAATATTTGGAAAACTGACCGAACAATGGAAACTTTCAGAAAAATCAGGTCGTACTTATTACATGAAATTAAAACAATTTTCTAAGATTTTTACAAGAAAATATGTGCTAATAAAGTCAGTTTTTGTTGTAAACTATCTGTAGTTTACAATCCATTCCTGAGAAATATTTATTAAAATATATACGCATATCTTACACAAGTTTGGTTAAACTGCTAATTGTATGTACAAACATGAAAATACTTATTATTATGATGATCAAGATCAATCAACATCAACATCGATCATGGTTCTTATAAGTGTGTAGCGGAAGGCTATTTATGTAACTTTGGTAGTTTGTAGACCTAAAATATGATAAAGTAACCAAGAGAAACTTTTGGTGGGCTTGAAGATTGATGGATGAAAGGTATGTATGTTACTTTCAGCCAGAATGCTGCGAAGTTTACATTAGTAGTGTAAAATATACTGTAACAGAATATTTTTAAAGCAATCAAGATAAAATAGTAAATCGATCGTTTGTTAAATTTTAGTTTCAAAAATTTAAAATAATTCAATTCATTTATTTTGTGCTATAAATGTAGGAATTCATATTGATAGCTGTTTTGTGTCTTGATTTTATTAGCTAATTGTAAATGTGTAACTACCATCTTTTGTTTTTTTTTCCATTATTTCCATACATATCAAGTACACACAAAATATGTGTGAAGTAATTATGAACGTCATTAAGGATTTATATTAAGACAGAACCGATCTATGAAACACCACATGCTAAAGAGCTTCGTTTTGCTGTTTCTAATTTTGACTATTTGCCACCTGTTTTTCAGGTATGTTTCAAACATTTTTAATCTATTATCGGTGATGTTTATAGTTTCCAGTTTTGTTAGAAGCAAATTATGACTGTTAAAGCTTGTTTTAAATCGATTATAATTTGCTGAATATTTTTTTTGGCTAGTGGTTCTTACTTTTGTAACACGCCCTGTTGCTGTAGACGTTATATGGAGGATTTTGTTATGTCTACAGTATTATTATATGCCTGTAAGTCAGTCAATAGATTTAAACTTCAATCCTAACTTTTGAAATTCAGGCATCTTCAGATAGAAGAATATCATTTTTAATCTCTGAAAAATTACAGTGAAAATTCTATTTATGTTAGGTTGCTTTTTCCTTTTTTTCTTTTCTACGATATATGTATTCTTTCAAGAGATTTTATTTATATGTGCTCATTTATATTCAACTATGTATATACAATAGGGGTTCTATTTATTGATTCAAAAATAAGTAATTAGTTAGACCTCATACATTTCAAATACTTCTTATCTTCTGCTGTTTCAATAATGACACTACCAATACAAAATATTTATCTTAACATTAGATAAAGAAAGATGAAAATTACTTTGAATAGTTTTCCCAGTGAATTGGATAAGGAGTGCAGTATATTAACGTGATATTTTGTTCTTCCGAATAGTGAGAGGTGGTACTCGAGAATACAGCTGCAGGAATCGCAAAAAGAAGCGCCGCAGCCCATATAAAAGTAGCGCACACCATTGGTAATTTTCGAAGCTGAAACAAAGTCCAGAATTAATAACTTTTACAGAATACACTTAGGTAAAAAGTTCTGTACTACTTATTTCAAAAAAGTACCAATCGAAAGGTACTAACCATTTTTTATTCTATTTATATACGTAAGATAGAGAGGGACACTCAATAGGCAACTAGACTTACCATATACACGAGTATTACAAAAAATATTTTTGTTACATAGAATTATTGTAAAGAACAACCTATATACTTTTAATACAACCCAATTGTACCACTCTTTTCTTACTTATAATTTCGTGAACATTCATTTTGTTTCCATTACGAATCTGTAATTTCAATAATGAAATTATACCCTAAAGCTTCTCAAATGGAAGTAGATGTGTAATCTCATTTCCATTGCCAATAAATTTTGAAATCGACTTAAGTGACATAAATGGAATAACTTTAGCAACTGATTTGTTTTTTTTTTACTCGTGATTTTTCTGTTCTGTGAGATGCCTAAGATTTGGTTTTGACTATTTTGTTTCTCAGAAAATATAAGCAGGATGTGCAAATTTAATAAACATGAATTTCGTAACTTTTTTGTCTGTCACAAAAATATTTTCTTGGAATTCCTTAAGCCTGATCAGCTTATCAGTTTTACACAAAACGT
This sequence comes from Hypercompe scribonia, assembly GCA_949316085.1. NCBI lineage: Eukaryota > Metazoa > Arthropoda > Insecta > Lepidoptera > Erebidae > Hypercompe > Hypercompe scribonia. Next base: position 16,820,539 of record OX438979.1, read on the forward strand.
GTTTAAAACAATTTAAGTATATTCTGAGCAGATGCTATTTCCAATTACCGGGTGTGGACCAGCAGATTAAAGTACAATCGCTCATAAACTACTTACATGCAAGACTACGAGTATTATAAAAATTCAATTTCTCCTCACCTGTAGTCTCCTAAAGGGGTTAACGATAGCACAGTATCGTTCTGCGGATAGAGCCGTTAAGGTAAAAACGGATACTCCGATGGATACATCTTTCCCCGTTTCAGATATCCGACAAATAAGGTCGCCCCACGGCCAAGATTCAAAGGTGTAGATGACGGATACAAAGGGCACACAAATTAGAATGACTAGAAGATCTGCTAGTGCCAATGAAAATATGTACCTGGGGATAAATAAAAAGTTTTTACACGTACACGTTTTTACAAGTACTATAAGTTGTTACACCTTAATGTCACCGGATGTTAGTGTGATTGGTATAGATAAAGCTTGTAACTTGAAGTAAATGTTTAGTGAGTAAACATCGTAATCATATAATGAATATGAATTTTTATGATTAAATTATTATAATCATGTCATGTTTTTTAATGTAGTTTTACATCAAACGAAACTAACAAAATTTTAGCGATAACAGCACATGTCATCAATACTAATTTGAATGCAACAAAGCAGAATCTATACTATGGAAGTCAGACGGATGTCATGTTATTTGTAGTGTAAATAATTTTCTGAGAAATATCAATTTTGATTCCCACTCAGTGCTGAGATTTCGAACTATACACAATCTCAATCGTTGATTACAATCAGGTTCACTAAACAATAAACTAAGGGACAAACAAAACTGTTGAGATTATTATCCAACATTAGATTGGCAGAAAACGCTTCCAGTACAATCAGCTAAAATAAACAAAGTTTCAAATAGTCGTTTAAAATTCTTTTAGCAGCTGTTGTACTCACGTGAACAAATTAAAAATTATTTTAAAAGTGAATACATAGAGAGTGTTTAAAAAGTCTTACAGTGTAAAAATTTCATAAAACATAAACCGTTTTTAACTTTCAAGATGGAATATGCCATCTCCAAGTTCCTGATACAATTCAATTCACTTCACTTATCACAATGAGATGGGCATAAATTACGAAATTTTGACTCATGAAAACGGAACACGAAGTTGTCTGAACAGCTGTTCAAAACTTTTAACACCCTAAAATGTGGCTGTTTTAATAGGCAAAGTGCACATTCGAATATAATGTTTCAATAATTAAACTGCTGTATATACATTTTCGCCTCTCAATTCAATCCAATATCAGGATATTTCAAAATTATGTATTTATTTTTCGTGTTATACAAATACTAAGCAGTTCTGTTCTCACGTAGCTTAAATAATTTCACAATAACAATAATTTGTTCTATTTTTGTGTGTAGGTATAATCATATAAAATATATAAGTATTTACATTTCTCAGTACTCAGCTTACAATAGCACAGGTCTATTTAATTCACACGAAGTTCCAACTTCCTTTTTTATCCCACTCTTGCAATAAAAAAAATATTAACTTTGGAATCGAAACTGTCTTCCTATCTTTTAAAATTAAATCCATATATGATATATATTTTGTTGCTAGAGAAAAAAATAGAAAAAGATTTTAAAGACATCTTATCACAGCTGGGGCTTGTTAGAGAAAATAATTTAAATGTGCTTTGTGTTTGACAGATTGAGAGATTGTAATAACGTAAAACATGTCCAACCGCTTTGACAGTATTTTTTGCTACGTATTTTATATAATTTGTGTGGGATTTGAAATTGTCCATTACATTTTTGTCTTATTTTGTTAGAATATTCTTATATGTATTAAGTGTTAGTTTATTGGCGATTTATCGGTTTGCAACGTAAGAAGAAAATTATCGAAAATATGCTTACCAGATTGTAACTTTTTAATTTTATTTTTCAATTCATTAATATTTACATAGGTTCTGTTTTATTTTAACGTTAAATAAATGATTAATCATAAACGTTAAAAAATTACTAAATACATTTCTTTCTTTGAAACCATCTATAATGTATACAGATGTAGTAGCGATGTTTGTAATATCCACGTTCCGATTTAAACTTTAACCTACAAAATTTTTGATTTTTCAGCTTAAATCACTTACATCAAGTAGATAGTAAAGTTGTCAGTCAACTGTTAAATTGGAAAGAGAGTTTCCATTAGAAATACTTTTGGGAGTGGCTTATATACATAATAGTTTTTACTCTATATTATATATTGCCTACTATTCAGAGAACTATTCAGAATTTAAACAAGAAGTAAATAGCTACTTACGTGTTTGGCGCATTCCTCATCCCTCTGTGTCTTACATATATAATCACCAATGTCCCGTTTCCCAGCACTCCTACTATAAAGATTATAGCGAAGAGAACAGGAACAAGGTACGTCTCCAAACGATCTTCGTAAGGTATGTACTCGTTATCCGTCAAGTTGTCTTCAGATGTGAACGACAAGGTCGTGATATTGTCGTCAGTTGAATACATTGTGATAATCTGTGGACAAAGGTATGGCTGTGTGAATTGGTGTTAAAATATAAACTTATTATATCAAGTGAAAAATTCATATAGGAAGTATGGAGTATCACCACCTGTATTCATGTTATGTATGTTGTAAGAGACAATATCACTGCAAAGAGAAGGAAACCTGGTACAGCGTGGTATAGAAGCCCAAAACATCCTTTCTAAAGAGAGGCCTATGTCCAGCAGTGGACTGTTAAAGGCTGTTTATGTATAGATGTGAAGTGAAAGAATCTGGTTAAAAAATAACACAGTTAGTGTAATATTTTTAAAGGTTCTGTCTGTGCTGTGTTAGTAGTACTGAACGTATCTTATTCTGTTTTTTCGACATAATTTTTGGATTTGTTTAATATTTTGAATAACTTATGATTGGTATTCATCATTACTTGACTATTACTATTTATCTAAAAGAAATTATATCTGTTATATTCTTGTTTCATATGGGCACGTGTGGGTTAACTCGAGCGATCCATCTGCTTGTTAAGCACTACATGTAAAGAAATACATAAAGTAAAAATCATATCAGTATTTTTACTCATAAGAACGTCAATAAAAGGGAATTATGAAAAACTTTACAAAAGACATTAGGCCTCGAGAGTTTTGCCTGCCGGAGAGATCTGTGGAATTAAGTGAACAAAATCATACGGCGTTCTAAAAAGTTTATTTATGGCCGAAAATGAAAACAACCCGAAATAATATGCCTAATAGAATCTCTAGGACGGTGGCATGCCCGATAGATATCAACTGTACTATCTTTGAAAATATATTTCTGATAGTTATTTGTCATTATAACTTTGTCCATATTCGCACAAACAAAACTTTTGGTGTCTCCGACGAGATCAGCATACTGTGGTCAGGATTTAGATGCTTTTTGTTATTGTTAACTTTTGAAAGGCTCGAGAAACCACTTAATCAAAAATTGGATTAAAATTGAAAAAAAAATAATTACCGAAATTAAAGAGTTTATAAATAATGAAGTTCAAAAATACTACTATCTTTAAAGAACGAGTTAACTGAAAATATTAAAAATGTCAACATGATCTCACTGAAACACAAGACAAAAATCGAAATAAGTAACTTATTCGAGCAGATTATAAATCTAGAATATAAATGTACCAGACTGAAAAATCAACTATACACACCTCCAGGGCAGTCCCAAACCTGACACGAGGGATAAAAGTTTAAAAAACATAAAAAATAACACTGTTTAGCATCAATGAACACTAACAGCAGATTGAAACTAATTTACACGAACAAATGAAACACATTTTTCAAAGTATAGCCAATATAAATCTCAGAGGTTATATTGAAGATATATTTAGAATTGCTAAAAGAGCAAATTGGAGACCAGTATTAACTGAATTATCAAGTAAAAGCATGATACGATATTTACTCTGAAACAATCGATTCTTTAGAATATAAAAACATACACACAAGTAATTTGTAATACAAACAAGTAATTTATTTAACAGAAATAAGGTTTGAGAATACAAAGACAAATGCACATCTGTAGTATGAAGAAGGAGTATGAAACAGGTAGCGTCTGTATCTTCAAAAAAGAAAATCTTAAAACATTAGATCGAAGTAAAATTACTAAGCTGCATGAATGCATTCATATTTTAAATCTATACAATAAAAAGTTGTTAATAAAATCTTGTTGTCACAGTTGTAGTTTGATCATAAAAGAAAAGAAAACCAGAAACATTTATGTAACGATATTAAATAAAAAAGAAATATACTGGCATAATCTATCATAACTACGGACCTACTGAATGTAATAACTTTTATCAATGAATTAAAACATCTAAAAGTATTATTAAAACAAACATTAATTAGAATTAAATTTTATTTGAAACAAAATTATTTCAATTTAAACCGTATCAAAAACGGCAGCTAACATTTGACATTTCATATCATTGTACGAAACTAGAGCGCGTTGATGATTTTAAACGATTATGCCTGTATATTGATACAAATTTAAATTGGAAAAATCATATGCAAAACATATCAAATAAATTATTAAAATTTACTTATAGAACATAATTTACTTATAGAACGTACGAATGAAAAGAGCTACAGACAACGAATCAGTAAAAGCTATCTATTAACATATACGAGTATATATGCGCTCCTAGATTCGTTATAGTATACTACTCTGAGGTAGGTACTCTCTCAAACGCTGTAGACACTGAAAAGTTATTCATGTTTCAGAAAAAGTGTATACGAATTCTTTGAAATATAGATGGCATGAAAAGCTGTAAACCACATTTCATTGAACGTGGCATACTGACACTCATATCCCTTTATATTCTTGGGGTGTGTCTATTTGTCAAGAAACACATGTTCCTTTTCCTTTCAATCCATGACCATTACGCTCAAATTAGTAATAAAACATACAACCATAATATGTAACTAAAGAAATTTAATTTTATATTTAAATTGAATCGACGAGTTCTAAACTAGCTTAAAGTAATAAGAATGATTGCGTTGTGAGAGATGCGTTTCAACAAGCCTAATCGAGAAACAATTGATTTCGCGCCTACACACTTAATACGTACACGAATACGTTGCAAAACTGTTTGAAATTACTTCTGTGAATAAAATTTGCTTTGATTGTAATTATATTATTAATTTATTTACTTTTTGCTACAAGGAAATTGGATATGATGGATGTTGTCGGAGGCTTTTACTTCTAGTCAATCTTTGAGTGTAAATTACCGCGTGGAGGTGGTCTCTTTACATCTGCCACACCCGGATATATATACATATTATTTTATCGAATGTTGAATAGTGCCTGCTGTTCTTATGAAATCGTATTAATTAATATAATTTTATCATTTTCGCCACTTAAGAAAAGACTAAAGTCTTGAAGGATTTTTAATTTATTTAATAGTTAATAATTTGAAACAATTACTCAAAATATTAGTAAGGTAATGTAACATGTGTACTGCAATGATATTGCTGGATTTATTGTGAATTGAGTGTTTTGACATTACTGACTTAACATCAAAATATCTATTGTATCTGTAGTCTCAATCGACGATGAATTAGATGCAAATATTTGGATATAAACCTTTTCCAATATTAATTTGATCAGAAAATAAACTTGTTACGTTAAAAAACGTACAAAGGATGAATTATATTTCATTAAGTAATTAACATTCGTTTCAAAATGTTATTGGTCAGTAAACCTTTTTATCACTTTCGAAAATAGTTTAACCCTAGAAACGTTATTCTGTAACCCTTCACAAGGTGATGTTAACATGATTCATACCTGATTTCATCGACAGTAAGCAATTATCTTTTAACTCAAATCTAATTTACAATTTTTTTTATAAAGTTTATATGTTTATACATGGTTTAATATGTTTTAACATTTTGGTGTTCTGAAATTATTTTTATCACAGTTGAAAAAAATATTGTAGATCCTTTTAAATAATGAAAGAATAAAATGAGCAAGATTAATTCAATAATTAAGTAAATTATTACAATGGTGTTATATATAGGTAAGTAAACTAAAATATCAAGTTATAACAATAAGAAAGAAATTTGATCAGCCTCAATATTAGAACTAAAGACAGTTTAAACATATCAGAACTTTACGTTTTCAGTATTTTGAACACTCTGCTTGAGTCTCTCTGTTTTCTTTCTGATACCGAAATACTTTACGCTTTTTTATCTATTTATTTAATCACACAATTTCTATATCATTCTTATTACAATGTAAACGAAGCATTAAACATGTTAAATACTTAACAGTACACGTGACTCTCCTATGAATAAAAATCTCAGAAACAGTATGACGAAGGTAGAACGTTACGTTTAGAGCTTTGGCACATCTGAATGAATACACCCACTTGAAGTTGTATATTATTTTGATGTTAACGGTGGGTGTGAAATTTATTCTATCGAACGATAACTTATAAATATAGATTTTGCGAACTATTTTTAGAATAGGATAGAAAGTGCTAGTAATATTGATGACACAATGTGAGTTATCTTAAGCCGAATAACTAGTGGTTTGGGTTCTCGTCGGTATTACACCAAATGATGTTCAAACCCGCAGCCACTTGAACTTCTCAACAAGAAAATTTCGTCGTTACTTCTATATCATGACATACAATTTGAAATCAGGTCAGCAGTGACTGTTGTTGTTTTCGTTCTAGAAACATATAGCAGTAAAGTGCAGTGTAGTAATAAACCCTAATGGAAATCATATAATTAGTGTAAGTTGGCATCGTTTTAACTTATCTGTATAGAAAATAAAGCAGCTCCAAACAAAGGACTGACGTCTATATGTTGCAATTAATTTTACTTTTTACTAATTGCAACACGGTGTTTCCGAAAAATACTTTAACTAGAGACTGACTAGTCGTTGAATTTTTGCCATAATTGCGAGTATGTAAAATATTTACGTATACTATTAAACAAATAGATATTTATGTATATAAGTACAAAATACACATGTACACATGCCATCTACTTACAATCATTTGCGCTATTGAATTTGACAAAAAGATGACATTCAATGGATTCCAATTCAAAAGATTCGATTGACAACGACACGAACTGGTTTATAGCCTTTTTTTTAGCGTGTCACCCACCGGGATTTACGGCACGGTGGTGGGTCGGAATCGGACCGACTAAAACCACACGGTGTGTCACTCTGCGTCTGGGATAGGAGGGATTCAGGAACAGCTGTTATTACGACATCCGGACCCCTCACTAGTTTATAGCCTAATCAAAAGAAATGCCTTAACAGAACTCCCAATTGATTTCATAAAGTGCTTTTAAGTCTCAGTGTTTCTCCACCCTCCACATAACATAGTTTTATTAAAACATAGGTCCAAAATCATGCATTGTAATTACGTTAACAAGTCGGGTTTCACGAAACAATATCCATGTCCTAATTTCCTTACAGCGTTGACACGAAACCGGTATTAAAGCATAATATTCCAGAGTCAAGTGTCAATTACGCATGTTCCTGGTGATTGGTTGACATGACAGGCGGTTTTTCAGCATTTTTTCATATGATGTTGTTTTAAAAGGAAAATTTGGCTCGTCATTAGAAAAATATACATGTCACTTTTGTAACTTTGACACCCCATTTTCTTTGTTCGTTTTTTGTTACTTGTATGCGGGTGTCTGTTTGTATAATAAGAAAGTACAGTGAGTGTGATTAAATAGTAGAGAGAGAGAGAGAGTGAATAGTATGTTTTATACATCTTAACATAAGGATTATATTAATAGACAATAACTAAACAAATTAATTTCACTTTGCGTATGGGCCCTTGTTGTTAATAAAGTCATACTGTAACCCATTCTTCTAAAATATCAACTTAAACTGTATTCGTGCATTTCATAACAGGAAGTACTCGTCTATACTGTGCAGTAGCGCAATCACGCTTTTTCCTTTACTCATTGTATGATGAAAAAAACGTGCCTGAAAGGGATGATAATAATTTGTTTTTACTTGTAAGATTAAGATGATAATGGATTTATGTTGGCTTTAATTTAATATAACAATTTAAGTATGCTGTTCATTTTATATAATCAACCATGACATTGCTTGACCGATACCAAAACAAAAACCAGTATTGAACAATTATTTCGTTGCTTTTTATTCAATAAATGACTTTATGTTAATTTAGATCCCTTTATTGCTGGGATGAGGAGACTCTGAGAAGATACACATACATACAAAGAACAGCAACACTTATATAAAATAATAATTTTGTATCAATAGAACCAGTTTCAATACCAGTTTCAATATGGAAGGTGTTAAAATTGCAGATAATAACTATTTTGAGTGCTTAGATCTGTCTAGTTTGGTTATCATAAGACAGGCTTTGCCCAGTTTGGGATCAGGCAGTCGTGTGTGAGATGTGTGAGGATATATTATTATTGTTATTTTGTAAAAACGAAATCTACTTATTTCGAGCAACGACTAGGAGTTACTGTATCTCGATTCTCTTGATTGATTGTTGTATGAATATGTTCTATTGCATTCTACTTAACGTTATAATGTTCTAATGTTTTTTTGGAACGAAGTTCCTTATCACGCGTTGCGAAGGAGTCTAGACGGAAAAAATTCAGACGAAAAGTTGTCACGACACTTTTTGCTATAGTGTAGTAAGCCATGTGGCGTGCGCATTTAGCTCTGTCTGTCTCTCTCTCTCTTATAGAAAGCAAAGCAATTATTTTCGTTTCGTCTTCTATTTTACTTTGAACAGTGTAGTGTCACGACGATTATTTTTGTTTTGTTAAGGTTATATAGGTTTTTTGTACATAATAAATCATAAAATAATAGAAAATAAAATTTCTTACTTCTTAACTACTACTTAAATTCCTTCACTAATTAATCGAAAGAAACTTCGTTCCATTCGCGTGTCTCTTGGCACCTCTCTACTTTTTTAAATCAAATTAATGTACAGAAGAACGAATTATTTTATATTACACTATTTTCTATCTTTTGCTTCCTCAGAAATTAAACCAATTTTATAATGGAATAGTATTAATAATGTCGTAACAATATTAACTGGGACATATTACAATTTATATAATACTACTCTCCGTCAACTCAAGCTGTTTTTGTTGCGGATTGCGGCAAAAAGTGATTATTTATACAATAAACCTTTTAAATTTTTAATCTGAAAGCGATGTCACCGCCCACAATGCTTATTCATTTGCATAACAGATTTATTCACCTCTATAAATGTCAGAAACATTACCTATTGTTGTCGGCCGTAGATACGTCGAGACATGCATGAGTGGACAAATCCAAAACAGACTGTGCCGAACAGATACGAGGATCGTGGACACTAATACTTTGACACAGAATACATCCTTCTTAATTATTATTTTTTTATATTTCTAATGATTATGTTAAGGTTAGGACTAAAATGTTATACGACGTTAAGTCTATTTACTATACTCTTAAGTTCATTTCTTGATGTGAGAAATTTAGGTAAATATTATTAAATATAACCTTCCATTCAGAGATTTTATTTTACTCGTAAGTCATAAGTGTTTTGGCAATAAGGCAATAATCAGGTGCAGTAGAGGATTGACATATTTTACTGACTTTGGCTGTTCAATAATTTAGTAGTAAGTTGTCAAAGAAATTGCAATTTTATGATTTGCGCAATACAGTCACCATCAGTTTGTATCCTTTGTTCATATGATTTTTTGTTAGTTCTCAGACTGTTACAATTCACGGCTTACTGAAGTTAACAAAAAAAATAGTTTTAGAGGGTAGCTACTTCTGTGCTAAAAAAAAGTTTTACATACACAAATATACATGTAAACTTATTTTGTGTCACTGGTCAACAGGTGTCATTATCATGACATGATATTTCGTTTTCATTTCATATATGTATACCTTGATTGCTCCCTTGAAAATGCGGGCGTTGCACATCCGTACCTTCACGCATTCGAGTTTAATGTATACACTATGTAGTTGGTAGCGCAAAATAAATGTCAATTGTGTGATTAGATCTTATGACATTAAGGTACATGAAGAAAATATTGTATTAATAATTAGTACGTCAAATGAGTGAAAATAGCTAATTGAAATTGTAATATTGAAATACTGTTGGTTTATTTAGAACTCACTTCAAACAAAGAGTATGCTTGTGATACAAGTTTCGAATCTAGTTTAAACATCGAGGTGTCAACCTTTTGGAAGTTCTTGTATTATCTATTGATCTTTAATACTTTATTCGTTTCTTATAATACCTATTGACATTACTGCTACTTTATTTTTTAAGTAACAAATCAAAATGTAAGCTCAAATAGATTAACAACACTGTACCTACCATCACAACATTGTAACAAAGGTTTCAAATAAATTATTATTACTATTATTTGAGCACTATAAAATTGCGCTACTGTTGGTATTGAATACTAATTTTTAGACCAGCCGTTTAAGCGTGAAGTAGTGACAAACATGCAAACGCTCATACTCATAAACTTTAGTATTTATTGCCTGTGATGTCTATTTATGTACTTCAACATATGAAATTTGGTACCGTATGCACCTGTATTCCGTGATATTTTCAAAAGTAATGGACTAGTTTTCGTGATTTTGGCAAAACAATAAGAATACTATATTATAGCTACTACAAAGTAAAAACTATTTGAATCTTTGCAAACTAACTGAACCATACCGACTGTATTTGGATAATGCTACCTACTATACCAGGAATTAATATATTCATAATTACCTACACCACTACTCAATTATCGAGATTGGGATGGTCGCCAAAGCAAAGCTTATAAGGCTTTGTTAATCTATACATTATAATTCAATGTCTTGTAATTATAAACGACCTCTATACAACGATAAGATATACCAATATTGTTTTACTGTATATTGCAATAATAGAGGATACACAGCGTTTGTACACTTAATTTATTAGGAGTAGATACAAGTTACTTAAATATCAATATGATTTAATGGGTTTTCCATCTCAAAATAAGATTTAATGACTGAAGTGCTGCGTTCATACTGTTTTATTCGCTAATTAAAAAGGAAGTATCGTATGTGCACAATTATTGCTAGATGATAAGAAGCCTTATTGCTAGATGCAATTTCTTTCAAACAACCTTTTTATGAGTGATTGGGAGTAAGACTGGCAACTAGTGGCGTATTTTTTTTTATATATAGAAACCTACCAAAGTGAGTCTACTCTAAATGAGAAAAAGCATGAATAGAATCCAAGAGCGGTGGTCGCCATACTCACTGCAAATCAAGACAGTGCAGTATGACAACCCACGCTATGGTGGCCTAGTGAGATGCTTTTTCACACCCCGCTTAAAGGATCCGGGATCGTAGTGGGGAGAAAACAGGACGTATTTAAAAAAATGATATAAAATGATGTGATGAAATTTTATTTACAAAACATCACATCAAAATCAAATCACAGTATTTTATTGTGCTATTATGGATAAGATGAATCTTAGTATACATATTTATGTGTAAAACATGATGAACAAAACAATATGTCATTCCAATATAATATGGTACTGATTATAAATTGTTTTGTGTGTCTTTTCCTCACGATCGACCTCTCGATTTTCTGTGTTCTGTGGGAATTTTAATAATTGGACATCTGACACACAACTCCGTCTAGCTTCAAACTAAGCAACTTATGCTTTAATAGCTAGATTGACAGAACACTCATATACTTTCTTTTGTAAATACTTCCACATTATAAATAGAAAACCACCAAACTATCATTCCAACCCGGGTCAGACCCGGGAATTGAACTTAAGACTTATAACAGTCGCATACGCTACCACTGCGCCACCGAGGGAGTTGAACGATTTCGTGTACCTTTTTTTTTCTCTTATATTTAAGACAACGCCGCATTAGAAATACATCCCGTGTCTAGTGGACTTTACCAACGTACTTAAAACAGATACCAAGAACACTCAGACTCATTTTAGTTGTTTGATTGTTTTTGTACTATTATGTTTTACTTTGCAATTTATTGTAAAATAAGATACTCCATAATTACTATGGTTATTGAGTAATGTATTCATCAATATGTCTTTGAACATCAGTGATTCAGAAAAGAGGTGATGGCTAACGTCAAGCTACGAATAGTCCGCACGCGTGTGTGAACTCTGATAGCTTTCAGGAGTGCACAGCTCGGTCTGGGGACTGCATACTACTTTACAATTTACATAGACAGATAGTAGATTTTATCAATCATTAATCAACATCATAAACCTAAGTTTCTAAGCCATGGGCCAAATCAAGGTTGATTGTTACAAAGTACGCGATTTTTTTTTCTTTCAGGGGACTGGCGTCAACAATATGTTGTGTTAGTCGGATTGAGTTCATTATAATTTACCGTATGTAAATGTTGTTTTCCTACCAAGATAGGCATGTTAATGTGTGGTAACAGGAAAATAATTCTACGAGATTACGTAATTTGTTTAACTATCCTCTCTGAGTTATGTCTAATACGAACTATTTATATGAAGATTTGTAGTGTAGTGGGTAAATTGTATTCAGCGCTATTGATAGTGTATTTGTTTTTATACAATAGTAATAACAATAAATAAATAAATATTTCAGATCTTTGACACAACACGTCATCTAGTTTCAAATTAAGCAGAGCTTGTACTATGATAATTAGACTGACTGATAGAATACTTTTTTTTTGTAAATACATGCATATTATACATAGAAAACACCGAAACTTGGAAACTAATATTTGCAGATCATATAAACATTTGGTTCGACCCGAGAATTGAACCCGAGACCTCAAGCACAGCAGTCGCATTCACTACCGCTGCACCACCGAGGCAGTTGCCACTACACTACCAGTGCTGTGTAGTAAAGTTATCAATAAGTGGTGCAATGGTCTAGATAACCTAAAAAAATAAGTACAAGGTTGTGAGTAATAATAAAATACTAGATAATACTTAAGATTACTATTCAATTTTTCACTTTAATTCTATGAATATTTTGAATAAATTTTTTGTTAAAGGTACTCGTATCTTCTTGTCTAATGTTTCATTATTTTATAGTACACTTTTTTCAAAGAGGAAAGAAAAAATAATCAATCGTCAATAAACAAAGTGTTTTACACTTTTGTAATTGTTAATATTAATTACGAGTATGTCATGTGATACATGTTTATTATATATTCTATTCTTGTATTTTACCTACATTGTACGCAAACGTTTAAACTATAGCGTTCCATGATAAATAATTATATATAAACAGGATAGTATGGTACAGTCCTGATGAAACCAAAGAAACTATTTGAACAATGAACGCCAAACATTGTAAAAGGATATTTTATAAAACACTCCTGAAAACCAATATAAACCATAATACTTATGATTCCTTTCTTATTTTTTTCTCACTCAATGTCTGACTGACACTTTTTGACTCAATATCTAACTGACACTGTAAGTGTCCGTCAGGCATTGAGTAATAAAAAAAATAAAGAAGGAATCGTAAGTTTTATAGTCTATATTGGTGTTCGGAAGTATTTTGTCTAGTATACAAGTATACATGAATCGACGAGGTAACAGTACCTGAAGTCAACCGGAAAAGATGAATATTACCTGTTAAACGATAATTATGTCCACAAAAAATTAAGTTATTCTAACGCTAAATGATGTACTTATATACATAAGTGTGGTAGGCATGTTCGCGACACATAAATATGTATGAAGAGCTTCCCGCTTTTAACGAGATGACGTAAACATTTTTTTCCAGAATAATTTGAAACATTTTACGAAAAGTGTACAGAAAAGAATGGTGAGAAAATCCGATACAAGATACTCCTATACTAAGTTTGGTTACTGACATCCTTATGTTGGTAAAAGTAGGTCGTTGACCTAAACTGAAGCCTCGTATATCATCTTTCAGTTGACTTTGCCAAAACCAACAATGTTCTTTTATATAGTATAAATTCCGGTCTTTATTGATTTGTTGATGTTATTATATTACGCAGTTGGACCGACCGTGGCTTGCTTTTCACATCCGGCAGGGGCTGGATGCGAGAAGTCGAGGATCGAAACAAGTGGCGTGTCATTAGAGTCCTATGTGCAGCAGTGGAGTACGATAGGCTGATGATGATAGTGATGATAACCATATTACTATCTTAAAGGGATTTTGCAGTGGAGGGACATTGTAATACTACCTACTACTAAAAATATGTTAATAATAACTTTACTTTTGTTATTTTTTCGATAATTACTAAAATTATTTAATAATTTAAACAGTAGCAGCATATTTTGCAGATAAGCAGTTTCTAGTAGAAACATCACCAGCCAGAGAAACGAAGGGATTTTCTACTCCCTGAACAAAAACAAAAGAACAATTCTTCTTTTCTTTTTCTATATATAACATATATGTACTTACAAACAATAAGTATATAAGTTACCTACCCAGTCATCTACCCATCAATGTAGTTGTCATAGTAAAAACTTGGTTAAAAGTTAAATGACATTTATTTATTTATTTTATTTAATTTTACATTATTTTATTGTATTAAATCTTTTTCATTTTTGTTACCGCGAAATTTGTACATAAAGTTTACAGTTTTGCGTTCAGAATTCCTATTTATGTACTTAATGTTGTTGATAACATCCGTTTCGCGTGATACATTCATTCTTTATACCCAATTTGGAACCAACATCACAAATTACTGTAGACAAATGTTTGAATTACCTCATCCAACTGTATTCACAGTTTAATTGTACACTTAAGAGTCTCTTATTCTCGTACGAATTCATTGCTGTAATTGCCAGAGTAATACGAAATTTTAACGATAAATAAAAATAAAGTAATTTTTTTATCCACAGGCATCGCCAACACCACCGACTCTGCTATCGGTGGTTACGTGTGCCACATGAAATGGACACATTCTATAAATAAGAATGTCATGCGGGGATATTTTTTTTTATTTGAGAGCCTGCCAAAGTAACTCTACTCTGCAAATGCATGAATAGAATCCAAAAGTTGTAGTCACCATAGTCATTGCGAATGCTGACAATGTAGTATAGTGACCCACACTATGGCGGCTTATTAAGATGCTTTTTTACGCCTCACTTGGGGACGTAAAAGGCATGACAGTCATCGTAGCATTGTGTTGCACACACTTACTACGACAACTGTCACCCCTGCATCAATGGGCCTCCGGTCTCGCATTCACCAACGAAACACGACAGCTCGGATGTTGTCGCTTTAGGTTGATGTTCTGTGGGAGGGTAGTACTGCCGCGGTCGAGCCGGCCCGTTCATGCTGAAATTTTCGGGCCATAGAGTTAGGACTGATACTTACTGAGTACTGTGTTCGACTAGTCTCTTTCTTACAGAAGTTAACACCAGCCGTCAATGTCTCTTTTCTGTTTTTTTTTTCAACGTGTGGAAACCCCCTCGGGCCGTCACCCCACCGGGGTTTTGCGGTGGGGTGGTGTGTCGGAATCGGACCGACTAAAACCACACGGTGTGCCACTCTGCGCCTGACATAGGAGGGATCCGGGAACAGCTGCTATTACAACATCCAGATCCCTCCTAGCGCCTCTTCGACACACGCAACAGAATAGGTAGCAAGCATCACACCACAGCTACCACATAATGAAGATGTTGCTGAACTGAAAGTGGAGAATGAAATTTCATCCGTAAGTACCTTGTACTGCACAGTTTACATGCAATTTTGTACCACTAGTTCAGTACTTTCGTAAGACAGAAAAGTTCGGTTTGATAAAGACTTAGGGAAATTATTCCCCATTATCAAATTTTGAGTATTACGAGAAAGTTGAGAAATAAATTACATGTACAGCTCCTTTGAAGCTTATAACTTTTCTCGTCGTGTTTTAGCGTCCATTTAGTAGCGTAAACCTTCGAAACTTTTTAAATTTAGGTGACAGGACAATGTATATTGTATAATCTATATCCATCCTATCAGTTATTTCTTCAGGTGGTTTAAAATGATTCGTGGTACACTGGACAGTGTTAAAGCCGCATCATAAACGAACCGGTAGCAAGAGTATAATTTACTTCTTTAAAGTCCGACATTCATATACAGCACAACATACCTTTTGTTCTGCTACTTCATTTTAAATAAAATGTACATCAACAGTTAGTCTCCGGTACGCATATGAACTACGAACCCATATGGCCCCCCACCATCAGGTTCAAATCACCTCGTATTAGGTTTTAGTACCAATTTACCCCGTGAAACTTTAGAAATTACCATATGCTCCGTACTAAAAGCAGATTCTAAATAACGTCAGCAGAAAAATCTATGTGATATTTATATTTTTTGTTAGGTAAATATAAAATAATGGGATATAGAAGAAAATTAACTATATTCAGCTAAATAGGTTTATGTAAAAAATAAAGATAACCCTTTCGAAAAATTTTCATCATAGTTTTTGACAACAATCACAGTTTTTTAATTACTTAAAAAAATATAGTATGTTATGTCTACAATTGAAATTATTAAACATATTAAAAATAAAATTACGGTATGATTAGGCAAGTCTGGAATGCACTCCCGCTCAAAGTTAGCATGTCCACAAACCGTTATACGTTTAAAAAGAAAAACATAATCTCCTTCTTAACGAGATTGCAGAATCATCTAATCGATAGTAGGCTCAGTTTATATTTCAGGTGTTATAGTGTACGAATAGAATCTAAATATGTTTGTATGTGTGTATTTATGTTTATATATTTATATGTGTATTCGTGACGTATGTATTATATGTTTTCATATATGTATATGTTTACTCATGTAGGGTATATTGTCATTGTTAATGTAACCTCTGTGCACCTCCCTTACAATATTCCTACACTACCCTAAGGTTGACTGGAAGAGAATGCCTCGGGTATTAAGTACGCCGATATACAAAATGCATAAAGTGTAAATAAATAAATAAATGAAGTCTTAAAATTAACTAATCGTAATATTATACAAACATAATATTTAAATATTAACATCAAAAATCACAGCGTTTTGTACTGTGCTCATATGTCACAGTTTCAATCTACATATGTATATAATTAAGATTATATAATTTTTCTCTCTAAGTAAGAATAACAATTAAAAATATCTAGCCATAGATATAAAAAAAAAACAAAATATTATGTGAAATGTATCATATTTTGTAAAGATTATATAATTTTTCTCTCTAAGTAAGAATAATAATTAAAAAAATCTTGCCATAGATATAAAAAAAATAAAATATTATGTAAAATGCCTCATATCTTGTATAGTAGAATCCTGTTAATACTGTTGACATTTTTCGTATTTCTTCGAGTATTGTTTATTTTATTTTATATGACTTAAATTTGGCGTTATTACAAAATCAATTGACACTTTAACAATATTATGGTGCTCTAATCTACACTTACCCGTACCGTATCCTTACCATTTTGCTTCTAAATCAAAATAAGAACTCTAAAATATGTATAAGGAGCGTATGAGAACACCAACATATATTAAATTAATTTTGGTCTCTGAAAGCCTCACAAAAATTATATTTGCGCGAGAGGTGAATTTTGCGAGGCGTGTGAGCTCATAGCCGAATATAGGTTTTTACTTTACTATAAAATTTTTATTTGGAAAAGCCTTATGTATTTTTATGTCAATATTGAATAAAAATGTAATTTGGATCGAAATACAGCTGCAATCAAATTTAAGTTAAGTTTAAGTTAAGGTTTGTTTCATGAAATATGGGTATTAGTAAATAAATATTTCGGACATTTGACACACAACTTCATCTAGTTTCAAACTAAGCAGAGCTTGTGCTATGATGACGAGACTGACTGATAGAATACCTTTTTACTTTTTTTTTTAATACATACATATTATACATAGAAAACACCCAAACTTCGAAACAAATATTTGCAGATCATGCAAAGATTTGGTCCGATCCGGAAATCGAACCCGAGACTTAATTACTCATTGCGAATGAGGACAATGTAGTATAGTGACCCATATTATGCTGGCCTAGTAGTAATTTTTCAGGCCCCACTTGGGGACGTAAAAGGTATGACGGTCAGCGTGTCAGTGTAAGACTCACTTACCACTATAACTGTCACCCCTGCATCAATGGGCAACCGGTTTCGCACTCACCAACAAAACATCGATGCTGTCGCTTTAAGTTAGTCTTTTGTGAAAAATAATACTGCCACGGTCAAGCCGACCCTTACATATTATCTGCATTTAAAAATATGTTACATATTTTGTGATATGTTTATATATTAACAATCATGGTTATGATGATGTTAGACTGTATCCACAATTAGACTCCACGGTTGTAAAAGCGAATAATAATATATTAATAAATAAAACATGTTAGGGTCACCATTCAAACGACCAATTTATACGTAACTTCTTGGTACAAAGTTTTTAAACCTGTGTTATACTGTGAAAAGTAATGTAAAAATATCGTCCTTTCCTGTTAAATGATGTAGCCTGTTTAAGCTACATCGATAGTTTTATGTAATGAAATGTGTAAAAGTGTAATAAAGCGGGTATTTTTTTAATCTTGAAATTGTTTATATATAATTATTCGTTTACGGTTTACCGGAGAATAAATCCACATAGAAATGACTTAAATGTACTAACTTTGATGGCTGATGAAAGCATTAGGATATTGTCAAACCATTTTTGATAAGATCGTCTGGTAATTTTCATATCTAAAGTAAATCTACCGTTTAATGCAGTCGTTGCAACATTCCCTGCCTGATTATACTGATAACAATCTATGCGGGTATTGATCGCCTTATAACAGGTATCGTTTAAAGGTGCAGACCTGATACTACTAAAAACAAATTATCATAAGCTTGACCTCTTCTACTTGTTTTATGCATGTAATATCGTTTTGTAAGGACCATGCTGCAATGGCTTTTAATTTGTTTACTATCTCAATCAGCCTTAAATAGCCCATTGCTTTACATAAACCTCTCCTTAAAAAGGAGGATGTTGATGGTGAGATATTATTATTTATGTTTTTCTCCAATTCCAATCTTAATAAAACGCCGAGAAAATATTTTCCATCACGTTATTGGTTGAAAAAAAGTAATTTCCATCTATAAATTGTTTTATATTTGTTCAGAAATAACACAGAAGTCTTAAGTTAGAAACACGGACTATATATCAGTCGAAAGATAATCACTGCTAGATATAACCCACAGGTTCTCCATCCTGTGACGTCCATGTCCAACGGCTTCCCGCAACCTTCACCCGGTCATCCTACCATCTGCAAGACGTCTACCTATGACTCGTCTTTTCGGCCATCGGCCATCGCTTCAATAAAATGATTACTAAGAGCAAAATAGACTTCTGATAAGTCTTTAATCGGTATTTGCGTAACATAAAGTAACTCATTTATTCATCGACTGTTTTCCCACACGACGTTGGGACTACAATAGACCCCTAGTGACTACCCCTAGTACTAGGCAATACAAAAGTTCTGTAGATAGGCTATTGTCAACTTTTTTATGTGGAGGTTTCTGAAGCCCAAACCAATCCGGTCTCTTCTTCTCTCTAAACACATCCATCTGTAAGTCAGTACGCCCGTATTGCTAGCAGATCGTATTCTTATTAGTGTAACTATAAAATATTATTGACTTAACTAACATTTCAAACCACTGATAACAGTAAGTTTCAGCATAAAGCTTTAAGGATAAAATTGCAATATAATATTATTAATTGCGTCACACAACAACCGCACACACGCATGGATCAATAATATTCAGAACTCTATTTTATTGTGTTACTAAAAAGTTCAGTGTTGTACTGACTGGTGTTTAATGCAATATGTAGTGTCTAGTGATGTTTTCTAGAAGATTAATTTTCAAACTATTTTAATTAGGTTTTGAAAGAAGTTTAAAAGTTATAAGAATCCAACTTTTAATATATGCATTTTAGGCGCAACCATGATCTGAAATGATTGTGCTTGCATGAATTCGTGTCTACTTGAATAAGTGTTTGGAACGATCAAGATGGAGTTTTTGTATATTGTGTTCTTTATTTGTACCTTTTCATATGTACAATGCGACATTTGCGGTAAGTAATCAATAACTTTCATTCTATTATAAAGTTATGACTCAGTTAACTCGTCACCTTTTAACGTAACTGATAAAAAGCCAATTCGTTCTAAATATCTACAAAATAATGAATAATTTTCTAGTATAAAACGTTGAGTAGAGATGTAAGATAACTTAAAATCTATAAAGATCTTCTGTATGTATTCATATAAACTTTAAACAGTATATCGCATTTAACAAATACTGTAGACATTGCAAGCAGTATAATTCTTCCCTACAAATAGATAGATCCGTTTTTGATCTAAATTTCAATTTGTGTCTAATGATAAATAGAGTGTATGTAGCAATAAAATCCAGTACTTAAATTACTGTTTTGCAGCAGTTCCTTGTTCATTATTAAATATGACTTTAGTATAAATAAGTTAATTTATTTTTAAAATTGTTTCTATTCATTTTTTTACTTTTACAGATTTTTCAAATCGAGTTGTATTAGAGAAATATGAAGTTTATCTAATCGGATTTTCAATGTTAATAATGTTCCTAACTACAATTTGCCTATCAATTGCATTATATATGACTAGGAATAATGCAACTATATTTGGAATAAACATCAACAAAAAACCTGTCTACGTTAGGCAAGAATCAGCGCAAGGAGTTTCAGTACGTAGTTACACCAACACTATTAACGAACTACCTAGAAACGATGGAAGTACACTCACTGTAAATAGTGGGATAGTAGAAATCGGTGGATTAACCGAACCTGAAACACCGATACGGCTTGAACCCAAAGATGAAAAGAAATTTCCCTGTGTTAAAAAGCCTTTAACGCCTATAATACCAACTATGCAAAAAGCACAAATGGATGATATAATAAAACAAGTATTATTAAGTAAAAGGTCAGAACGTGGCTCAACAAGCTTAAGGGAGTTAGATGCTTTCACAAACCAAAGATCTTGCGAAGATGAAAAAGGAAGTACTTTTGATGTCACTTCCACAAACTCGAATGCTTACGATGCAGTTACAAATGAAAATGATGATGACGAATTGTTGTATGTAAATTTACCTGCAAAACTAAAAAAACAATCAAATCCACATGAAGGTAAAAAGAAACAAACGGGTACATGTCCACAGAAAGAAGGAGATTTAGTGGATGGATTTACCAATGAAACCCATGAAACAATCACAGATACTCATGAAGTATATGATATGTTACCTAATCCAGTAAGATGTGTTGACGAAGGTTCGGACTATGGTAACGTCGTTCGTACACCAGTATATGATACTCCTCCAAAAACAAGTGGGGGTAGAAGTGAATGCAACAGTGTAGTTTTAGACCAAGATACCAATTATCTACTAGTCTTATCTAAGCACAGAAACGCTGACAAAACAAGTTATATCAATGCTAGATCACACAAATCACCTTAGATAGGACTAATTAATAACAGTATTTAGATGTTATGAGAAAAAATGAGTCTGTCGAAGGTCTCTGAAATAATAGTTATCTTCGAAGTATGAAGTTCCGAGGATCGTTGTCGGAAGCGCTTAGTTTTTAAACATCTATTGAGATTTTGAATCATAAAGATATTTTTCTCAATGGAGACCGACTAGAAAATCGACATCAAATTTGAGTTTCCAAACGTATATCTTGTAATAATAATAATGTATATAAGTGTAAATGTATAACATACAAGTTAGGCAACTTATAAGCTCCCTAATATTAGTATTTCTCTGTTAACACAACATACTGTCACTAAATTACAAAAAAGGTATACAAATATTATATTAATCAATCTAACTATCATAGTACAAGCTTTGCTTAGTTTGAAGCAAGATGGCATTGTGTCTCTGATGTCCTAAATGTGTGTGTATAAATTATCTTCTATCAAAATAACGTTGTATTAAATACAGATATTTTCATATGAATAAAATAATGCATAATCATAGAAAAAGAGGGCTTAAGTACCTAATTAAACACAATAAAAAGTTGCAATATATATATAACAACCTTACATATATATCAAAAGCTATCAAGCAGTCTCATTAAAGAAAGAGACACTGTTATCATAAGAAATTGTCTATTTTAATATAGAAAGTGTTTGAGTTTGTTTCAATTTTTTTAATAAATATGAACACCCTTTTAACAAAGTTATTATTCCAATTTCGTTTAATCAGTACTCATCTCTAAAAATAAAAGAAATTACAGCTGAAATCATGTAAATCTTTGCGTTATTGTTAAATTTTAGTTATCTGCTCTTGTAACTATTGTCCATAATGTACAATAAATTATATTTATGTGTACAGTGACATATTTTAAAATATATTATATTATCAAGGATTTGTATTGTTCGTGTAGCTATAAATAAATTTCAGAAGGATAAACTGACTACAAATTAGACTTTATAAATGTTCTACTTTTTAATTGCAATTGTGTAAGAACGTAATTTTTGATTAGCACTAAGTTCAAACCTAAAGTATTCCAAGTATGAAATATGTTTAGTTATATACGTGATATATACTCATAAATAAGTAGATACACTATAGTATTTTCTTGATTTTTTGATACTTTATTTGTGGGTAAATGTTAAAAAATTAGAATGCCGAAATAATAATATAAACTATATTTTTATGAAAAGTATTCAAGAATTTTCAGCAAACTAGGCACAATCAATTAAAAGGCACATAAAATAAAGCAATTTTCCTGTAAAAGTGTTGTTAAAATGATTTCATATTATTTTAGGGATGTGCTTAATGTGTGGAATAATAGCAATGTTCACGTCTTAAAGATATTTATAGTTCTCTACCCATTCTAGTGATAAGATTATCTGGAAAATGGGCACTTTGAAACATTTATAACTATGTAATGTTGCCACGAAATCGGTTAGGATATTTTATTTTACAATGTAAAGACCCATTTGCCTAATTGATTTATAATAAAATTACATATTTTCATACCTTTAACAGTCGCCACTCAAGAACCTCTATTCCCCAACGGTTGTCGCTTCTACGAGTGATGTGGCCTGCCCATTGCCACTTCAACTTGCTTATTCAAAGAGCTATGTCGGTAACCTTGGTTTTCTTCGGGATATCCTCGTTCCGGATTCTATCACGCAAGGAAATGCCGAGCATAGCCCTTTCCATAGCTCGTTGAGCGACTTTGAGCTTCTCCATGAGGCCAGCAGTAAAAGACCACGTCTCAGTTCCATATGTCATCACTGGCAACACACACTAGTTGAAGACTTTCGTCTTTAGGTTCTGGGGGATCATGGACGAAAAGACATCTCGAAGCTTCCCGAATGCTGCCCATCCGAGTCGAATTCTTCGTGCGACCTCTTTGTCGAAGTTGGACCTACCTAGCTGGACTACTTGTCCTAGGTAGACATACTCGTCAACAACTTCGACTGCATCGTTCCCAACAATTACCGATGCAGGTGCGACTAGGACGTTAGACATAATCTTCGTCTTGTTCATGTTCATTTTAAGACCAACCTGCTGGGAAACTCTGCTAAGGTCGTTGAGCATGGTACTGAGATCTTCAAGCGACTCCGCCATTATGACTATATCAGTGGCAAAACGAAGGTGAGCAATGTACTCGCCATTTATGTTGATACCAAATCCTTCCCAGTCCTAGAGCTTGAAAGCGTCCTCCAATGCGTTTATGAACAGTTTCGGAGAAATAACGTCTCCCTGTCTCACACCGCGTTTTAATTGGATTGGTCCCGTGCTCTGGTCCTGTAGTTGGACTGACATAGTGACGTTATTGTACAGAGACTTTAACACTTCGATATAACTATAGTCTAGACTAGAACTAGAATATTTTAAACTGGTAGCACAGATACGTAGTGTTTTGAGAAGGCGTCTTCTATCTCGAAGCAGTGGTGTTCGAAAGTGTATATTTGTTTTGGAGTTAAGGTATTTTCTATGTATAATATACATATATTTACAAAAAGGTATCCAAATATTCTATTAATCAATCTAGCTATCGTAGTACAAGCTTTGCTTAGTTTAAAGCAAGATGGCGTTATGTCTCTGATGTCCGAAATGTGTGTGTGTGTGTGTGTAAATTATCTTCTATCAAAATAATGTTGTATTAAATACCGATATTTTCATATGAATAAAATAATGAATAGTCATAGTCGATCAAAAAAGGTATAAATAGGAAGTACCTAATTAAACACAATAATCATTTGTGCACAAACAGAATAGTAAATATGAAAAATATTGGACTTGTAAATTTCTTTACAAGTAAATATCACTCAGTTTTATAAAACATATTTCTATAATAAATACATATGCCTATCTATAGTTGTGTATACATATTAAAATCAATCAAACAGTGTACTCTACTAAAATGTAATAAATACAAATGACCGACGCTTAGCGTAATCTAATTAGCATTTTCCTTAACATCCATTTAAAACCTACACAGAGAAAACCCATATAGCTGAAATAATTCTGCGACACAAACACGACACGTCATTGTTTTCAAGTTCTTTTGTTTTAAAACCTACCTTGTATGAGTTATAACTTCAAGCTCACAAATTTAAATAAACAATTTACAAATCTTTATGAACACGTCAAAAAAATCACGGTACCTATAAATTATACAATACATTTATATCTTTACTTTTTCCTTTTGATATGGAAACCAAAACCAGTGGCGTATTTACATATTTACCGCCAATAGACTATTCCATTTTTACCACTTCTTCTAACTTTTGCTATTCACTATGCTAGCTCATAGTCACATTATTATTTGTTTTTGTTATCAATGCAATTGCAACTTTATGAGGTGAGCACTCTCGTCCTCTTTATATCAACTTATCACTTTTATTTACATAATGTAAGGGGACGCTGTGTCAGTATCCGGATTGATACATCTTACAACTAAGTTTTCACACAAGAAATAGTTTTCGTGTATACTCTTTGTGTCTGTTCGTATGAGGGTGGAGGTGGGACAAGTTTACCGCCAAACTATTTACACAATATGAAAATAAAATACACAAAATATATTGTTCATAGTTCGTACAGCTAGAAAACAATACAAATAATATTATATCCTTAATATCATCTATTAAGAATCAGTTTTGTGCTGACAATGAAATAACTATGACCTTTAGCATTTTCCCGAACAATTTTTAAACGCTATACATAGAGTCATGTGAAGCATAATATTTAAGCTGATAAAAGTTCTCCAAATTCTGTTTTCGTAGAAACGAAGATCGACTTTTGAGTAATCTAGAGTGTAGTTTAACATTTATTTCAAATGCAAAATGACCTTTAAAGTTAAGACAATTTCTAAATTATAAAGATACATTATTTACAGGAAATAGTTTTCTTCCGGCTGGGCAATAATTCTATTATTTTATATAGAAATGGATATTTGCCATAAAAGCGAGAAATTTTCATTCCAGTCTTCTGCCATTTTTTTCTATATGTCATATCTCCATCGGGCGTTTTTCAATATTTTTTTATTTTCGATTGTATTTTTTATATTATTTTCGGCACAATCATAATTGCTTAATTCTAAATTCTTAAGATTTACTGTCTTAAAATTTTTGTCCTTTCTCGATTTCTCTAAAATTTTAGTCAAATCTGTCGTCCCTAAAATTAGCCACCCTAGACTCTTTGTTGTTGACCTACTCAGCTTTTTGGTAACTCTGTCACTGTTTAAAATTCTACTTCTTTTTACACAACTGCTCAAGAAAGACTGTTATTGTTTTCGAGTGTATGTAAGTGTAGTTCACATAAATGGTATGATGGATTTTGTGATACCGTCAACAGTGTGATGTATGAAAATTGTATTGAGTTTGTAAATTTCAAGCAACTTTACATATTCATTTAAGTTTTTCTGTTTAAGCTTACTGTTTCCTTATGTGAACAATTACAGAAAAACAAGGCAACTAAATGTGGCAGTAATTTAATTAATAAAATTGTGATATCAAACAGAAAATTGCAACTTTCTGTTTGAAAAATTGAACTTTATATTTGATAAGCCTTTTGATTTAACCTGTCTCGTGTATCGCATTGTAAACTTCATGTTAAGTATTTTGACAAGAAATAGAATTACTCTAATCGGTTTTGAGTTTCTATCCGTGAAAAAGGCAACTATGTAGTATATTTTTGTCAAAGGAAAGTGCCTCCTCTTCGCAGGAAATGTGTTTTGGCTAAAAGCTGACGACAATGTTTGGTTGTATTGTTGCCATTGCAAATGGAAACAAAAAAAAATCCTTCCGACTGTTTTCGCCTCTGAGTACATCCGTTCAAAGCTATTTCTATTGTTTTTCGGGAACGTTCCATCGGAATTCGACTGTGTTTTTGTAGTACTACATATTGACACGTGGATAATCACATATAATGTTTAGGTTGCAACAAGTTGATATTAAGCAGATCCTTTAGAAAGATAAATTTAATTTTTCTTAAATGCAACATAGTTTTGGACGTGGCAATAAATTACGCACATCTGATAGGAATCAGTAAAGTATTCCATAAACGTAGCTTCTATCAAAATGAGTTTGTATAAAAATTTGCTGTATTATGTACTTAAAGCGTTCCTTAGAGGAAAGAAGAGTTGATACATTAACTGAAATGAATAGAAGAGTAAGAGTTTAAGTGACTCAAGTGACCTTGGGTTTAAAGTCATTTGAGTTGTTTACGGAAGTGGAAACATATTTGCGTAGTCCAAATATAAATCCGCATTGCAAAGAGTAATGGAGATAGAACACCACCCAGCTGGACACCAACAATAGCATTACATCATGAAGAAAGGAAATCTTGAAGTCGAATGTGATGTTGATGTCCAAACAGGTAATTGTAAAATCAATTCCCCTGGAACTATATTAAGTGAGCGAAGAATACCAAGAAGAATGTGAAATTCAATAGTATTGATTACGTTACTGTAGTCTATGAAGGATTATATCGTCACTTTGGCACTATCCATGTTTTCTCTAATGTTATCTGGTAATGTGGACTAGAGCTGACATTACACTGTGAGTTAAGAATATTGTTTTTTAAAGAAAAGTTAGTGTTTGTGTGTGTGTGTGTTAAGAAGAGTAGTGTTTTTCAAAGAACTTAGGAAAAAAATGTAAGATAGATATAGGACGGTAGTAGTATAAAAAAAAACCCTTTTTCATAAAGGAATAATTTTAGCTAATTTCCACGTCGATGGGAAGACGCTGTGAGATTTAGAATGGTTAAAAATTTTACATAGGACAGGGAGGATACCATTCAGGGTAGGGACAATCATTTTTTTACTAACACAATCGCTTCCCACTGCAGTAGATGAGATTAAAAGTATGTTCTTCCTTATTTTGAAGGAGAATGGTTAAAATAAATTATTGAGAAAGTTATTTAATTGTTCTATTGTATATTTAGAAAGTATTTAGTAACTAACTCATTGATTTTAAATAGCCTTGAGGTATTTAATTTGAGTCTAAACGTTCTAAGTGAATGACCTTTCATGATGTCATAATCCAATGTTCACATTCTGTAATACATGAATTATGATTAATTTTTTCTACAAACAAAAATAAAATTCTGATCACAACATTCAATATTGTTATAATATATGTAATAAAAATATGATAAGTACCAAATACGAGAAAATATTAGGATGAAGATTACTTCCTAACATTGCCTGAAATTGAAAATTTTGTGCAATCTCCACACGAATATCGTGAATGCCATTATCCCGTGAAATATGTAGAACTGAGTCTATGGATTCGGCTTGTAGTTAAATATATTATTATATGATACTTAATAGAACTAAATTTGAATTTAGTGAGTTACACTGAAGAACTAATCTCTGAAGAAGAATATTCTGATACTGGACGGGTTCCGTTACATTAATTTGCTTGCTGGCATTGACATGTAGAAAAACAAAGCTGAAGATCAAGGTCATCGACTTCTAACATTCATATAAACTTCTTTCCTAAGAGTTACACAAAAAAATGTCAAAGAAACCTCATTTGTTTTTTAACTTATTTTAATTTAGAAAACAAAGTAAATACTAAGATAATCTTTTGTTCGGTTACTCATTATAAGTCTAATTAAATACTTAATTTGGATTAATAAAGCAATTTACGCCACATATCAACAACGTGAACATTTACTACATGATGCCTGGGATGATCGAGAAATCGGAAATGTAGCGAAAACAAAACGCTTACTCTGAACAAAATACAATATAGATTTTAAAAATATATAGTAAACTCCGCACTTACATCAAGAGCCCTCAAATCTTTGACACCGCATAAAACCAGTGTCAAAATAAATTTGCATTGTGTTTTCGGGAATAATAGGGACGGCTGGACGCCAAAGATTTTTATGGTAAAAATTACAAAAAATGTAGAAACGTTGTTTGTCTTAAATAAAATAAGTTTACAAACAACTAATTACACTGTTACTACTTATTCGTGTGTATAAAAACAGTGTACGTATTATGAAACAAGACGAGTAGGAAAGGGGTCGAAACCGCATTCTGAATGGGATAGCAGGTAGGTAGATCTCTGCGGTTTACAAACACCTCATTAGCCTGCTGTTGTTTGTCAAATGAATGGATATTTAGTTATTTTTTATTTCATTCATTTGACTATGTAGTAAGTACTTAGATAAAACAATTACTTTTGTGTTTCAGGTTATTATTTTGTTTCCATTTTATCTTGCGACAATAGTTCATTTAAGAATTTTCCTGTGAAAAGATTTATTTCATGACAACTGACAACATGATACTATTTTGGCTTTAATAACTATTACTTTAGTATATACATAATTATATTTAATATACTCATAAGATTAATATCCATTTCTACAAAACTATTAAATATCTTTCAATGTTTCGAGTGGAGTCTTATTACAGATTTTTTTTAAATGACATTAGACATAATACATTAATCAACTGACAAATAGTTGTTGCATACTGTCTGTACCTAAATCAACGCCAAAAATTTGCAGGCACTTCATTACGCTCCATTAAAAGCTATCGCATCCACAATCACTGTTACCGCTTTATGAACTACATTTGTATCACTGCCAGTGATTTTGTGTTTGTCATTATGTCTCTGAGGTTACATTCTAATCGTTTTTTAGTTCGTTTATTTTCTTTTTGTTTTATCTAGAACCTCATATGCACAGCGCATATAATGCGTCTCTTAACCATCATATGTACTGTACTTTATAATGCTATGATCGAGGATTAATTTTTCAAGTTCATAATATTCATATTTTGTATTCCCTAATCAGATTGATTGCCATCTCTTCTTGGTAATCTGTTATCCTATTTTATTTCTAAAGTTTCTGGTTGACGTCAAAAGGCTTGCTTGACGCAAAAATGTTCACAATTCTGTCTACTTCTTTCGAGAAAACGTCGTAATTATGAATAAAGACTAAAGAATAAACGAACTTGTCTAGAAGGCCTTTCATTTGTTTTTCATAATAAGACTCTGCACTCTATTGGAATAATTTTAATTTGCAATCTTTCAATCTGCAATCATTCGAACTATACAGTTTGTACTTTTTGCGTTATATTATTTCACTATCTTGTAACTTAAAGTGAAATGAAGATGTTTCAAAGGAATTAGTTTATCAAAACTTTTTCAATCTTTCAGTGTAAAACGACCGATTTTAATATAACGTTTATAACAGTACTAAAATTTTCCTTTACGATCTTTTGATCTTTATGAGCTTGTAAACTTACTTGTTTTATTAATTTTACAAGAAGCAAACAACTTAATGTACCTAGATTAGCAACACCGATGACGTAGTGGTTTAAACGATCGCCACGTAATTTTCTACTTTGCTGAGTGTTGTAAGTTCAAACCTCAAATGGAACAATACTTTGTGTGATCCAAAAATTGTTGTTTTGCGTCTAAATATTCTTTGTATCCGTTTTTCTGTATATTTTTAAAGTCACCTGCGAGAAAAAAAACTAAAAACACTTAAATTGAATGCTATTACATTGAAAGGGAGATAAATAAAATCCATGTTCATTTTTTAATATTAGAACAAAGAACCGTTTCGTTTAGTTTACAACGTGATAAAAACACAATTTCAACCCGAGAGAACTCAGACATATGTTACACATTAAATAATAAGAACCTTGTATAAAATTGTCAGCAGTTTTAAGTTTTCTTCTCAGTAATGAAATTTTAACTTGGGCTATTCAAACAGTGTAATATCGATTTTTATACAGTTTCTTTCCGCTTTCATGATGAGGATTGGAGTCGGCTGACCTCATAAAGCTCACAGTAGATAAGCGTTTTTGGTAGGTTTAAACTTGAATGAGCTGTAAACTCTTAACTCTCTAACTCTTAGAAAAAAGTTGTAGCCTTAATTACGTGTTAGAATTTATTGTATATTCTAAATAAGTGTAAGTAAATTTAAAAAAGAGTTTAT
The DNA here is from genome assembly GCA_949316085.1 of Hypercompe scribonia. NCBI lineage: Eukaryota > Metazoa > Arthropoda > Insecta > Lepidoptera > Erebidae > Hypercompe > Hypercompe scribonia. Next base: position 16,850,993 of record OX438979.1, read on the forward strand.
TGAACACACTTTGCATGTTATAGATCAATTATTAAGAAAATAGTAGACGCCTATTCTATGTAGAATCATCATCATCATCAACAACCTTTTTAGTCCACTGCTGGCCTCTTCTTAGCAAGGAGGTTTGGCCTACTATACCACGCTGGCCAGACGGGTTAGAATAGGGTTTGTTTCAAGTTTTCCTTCTCTTTGTAAAGATATTTTCCTGAATCGTTTCTTCCCTTAGTCGCCTCTTACGACACCCACGGGATTAATAGGGGTAGTAACACCATGTATTCTTAATCCGTCACAACATACACAAATACAGACACAGGACATATAGAAATAAGACATTTTGAGAATTTGAATAACTGAATAAGCAAACCTATTTTAACTAAATAGCCAAAGAGCCACAGTTTTTTCTAAACTCTCAAATTTTAAAACTTCACACCTACAATGTTCAAAATTATCTGAAATATTCTAGAATTAATACAGCATAAATATTTTAAAATAGACCAAATGTGTCATATGAGTGAGTGCTTCGTGTTACAAGCGCCTGTTTTGCTCTTATAATTAGTTAATAATTATTCTACCGTCATAGTATGTAAAACAATATGTTAATTTTTGCACTTAGTTCTTTTTATGTCGATGGCGTTATTCAAAGTTGTGTGCGTAATGTTGCCTTATTATTCTTGCCATTAAAGTAGGTGGTAACTTAGCAGAGATAAAAGGTACTCTATTTTATGTAGAAATAGTTCTTCCTATATTATAGAACACAAAAATTAACTGATTAGTACCTACAAGTCAGAAAACAAACACAAAACGACAGCATCCGTGCTGTCGTGTTTTGTTGGTGAGAACGAACGCCCATTGATGCGGGGGTGTTAGTAATCGTGGTAAGTGTGTGAGCCTTACACTGCCACGGTGACTGTCATGCCTTTTACGTCCCCAAACGGGGTGTGAAAAAGTATCTCTTTAATAGGCCGCCGTAATGTGGGTCAACATATTACATTGTCTGCATTCGCAATGAGTATGGTGATCTGAACTCACGATTCTATATATGTTTTTCGTCATGCAGAGTAGAGTTTTGGCTTTGGCAGGTGATTAGAATAAGAAAAAATATATAGAAAAAATATTAAATTATTTTGTTTTTTATAATAAGTTGTTACACTATAATATATAAAGTATGTATTCGTGTAGTCTTTAGTATTATTGATCCACCAAACGCCTTCAACCTCACAGCATCTCTTTAACAACAGAAAATATTCAGAAATCTCTTACTTTAATTACTACTGGGATAGTTTTATCAAATAACCAAGGAAATAAAATTTTATTGAACAAAATTATCTGACACTGTTAATTCCACATCACATATTTTCTTTTATTCAACGTACGTCTCTTCAAAATTATAATCTGGAATACCAAGTCGTTTTTTTTCGTTGACTTAGATAATAGAATGAATAGGTCTGTGATACCTTCGCAAATCTATGAAAACGGTCAAGCCCCTTCACTTCAAGAGATGTATGAATAAAAACGTTTTTGTCAATTGGGCACTCTAAAACAGACAACGTATAAAAAATAAATGTTTGGTTTATTGCTGTACCGTGCTGATTCGTTTCTGAATTCCACTTTATCAATACAGACATTTGCGTCACTGAGTTCGATATTGTTTTCGCAGTCATCCGACGGAAATACATGTATACGGTTTATGTAAGTTTATTAGTAATAATTTTAAAGTTATACTCACTAATTGGTTATAATCTCAAAATAAATGTAGATTACGACTGTTGCTAGGAGAACTTATATCTTCTAATATTTATTTATTGTTTCGTATATATATAAGTGTGCTTATATTTAACTAGATTTTCAAATTATATCAATTAGTGAATATGAGTTTGCGTATTTCAAAATTTAGTAGACTAGTATTATAAGACGCGCTTACTCCTGAAATTAAATTTAAGGTAAAATGAAGTAAGAGAAAAATTGAAGTTCTACCGAAATCCTTTGTAATTGGCTCGTGGCCTAGAGTCTGATTTCTTGAGAATATAATTCGATTGTTAGATAAAAGTAGTTCGAAACCCGTTGTAAGTACTGAACCACCACCGAATGTTTGTAGTTCATTAAAATTTTAAATAATCAGATGTGTGTATTTCAAAGTTTTCTCGTAAAACCGTATTAATATAAAAGGACGTATGTATTAATTTATGTGAAGCCTACCAAAGTAACTCTTCTATGCCTGATAGAAAGTATGAATAGAATTCAAGAGTGGTAGTGGTCATGCTCACTGCGAATGCAGACAACGCAGTATGGCGACCCACGTTATGGCGGCCTAGAAAGAACGGCCTAGCGTACAGGAACTGGGAAAGAATACATGTAAGAATTTTAAAACTTCTGTATACAAAGATATTTTATTTCGACAAAGGTTAATGTTGTAATTTATCGTAATCAAGACGAGTTCTATCAGCTAAGCAAAATAAGTTCACTTTCTAGGATTATTAATTCTAAAAGACAAGACATGCCATAAATTGAACTCTGAGAGATGGTAGAGTGGGAAATTTATTTCAAATGAAAATAAATGCTCATTTTAATATAAAAAAAAACATGGAATGTTTGAAAAAAACATTTCAGAGCTATTAATAACATCAAACGCTAAAGATTTTAGTAAAATGCCAGATATAGAAATCCTAAAGCGAGATTCAACATTCGAGTCTGGAAATTGACCTCTAAAATCAATGTTTCCTAAAGAAGATGGCTCGAGGCATCAAGAATTTAAATTAGACCAAGCTTACTCCCGACTTCATCTTCAACATACCTACTCGTAATGTCACTTAAACCATTGAAGTGTACAGTTTTTACTACATTATTGCGATAATTACATCTACACCCATCGTTCTGTATATTAGTAAGTATAATTGATATCTTGAATAAAAACTATTTTTCTTTTTATTCAATTTCTTTTATGGAAATAACACAGTATGTTTCTTTAGCTCTAATGCTATTCGAAATAATAATTATTTCAGAATACAGAAGTGTTAGGAATTCAGAAAAGAAAAAGTGGTTTGGATTGTCATAGCCCGATTACTAGGTAGTAGAGCCACGCTGATTTCAGCACAAGCGGGCCGGCTCGACCGGGGCAGTACTACCCTCTCACAGAAGACCAACCTAAAGCGCCAGCATCTGTGTTATCGTGTTTCGTTGGTGAGTGTGAGACCGAAGGCCCATTGATGCAGGGGTCACAGTTATCGTGGTAACTGTGTAAGCCTCACACTGTCACGATGACTGTCATGTCTTTACGTCCCCAAGCGGGGCGTGAAAAAGCATCTCACTAGGCCGCCATAGTGTGGGTCACTATACTGCATTATCTGCATTCACAATGAGCAGGGTGACCACAACTCTTGGATTCTATTCATGCTTTCTATCAGGCAGAGTAGAGTCACTTTGGCAGGTTCTTAATATAGCCCAATTACTGAGGAAACTGAAATAGTATTTAATTTTTCATTGTAACTCTTAAAGTAATGTTGAACAGAGAATACTTAGTTAAACTTTGAGACTAGTGGAATTAAAGAAAGTTTTAATATGGATATCCCATAGAACATAAAGTAGCTTACACGAGATAGCAGCACGTACTCGTATTTATCGATATAGTAACCTCCAGCTCTTGCAATTGGCAATGTGCCATAATCAAGCGTCACTGACTTTTGAAACTGTTTGTTTTATTCACGAAACGTTTATTGATATTTCTGTATCCGTACGTATTCGTATATTACGTATAAATCACTTTACACTCTGAAAGAAATCTATCAAATTTGCCATCCATCTTTGAAAAAACATTAAAAGATATGTATAGGCCTTCAAATGTTTGTTGGAAGTAAACTATTTCATTGTTTTTTTAAATATTTTTTAACAAAATTAAATGTAACTTCTTCTTTACTAAAATAAAAAGTAGTTACAACGATTGCCCGTGATCCACCTGTGTGGTTCACCTGGGTGGTTTACGGGTAATATTTTACCCGTGGATTACCAGAATATCTACATGTTGATCACATACAAATACGAAAGCATAGAAAGGTTTAAAAAAATATATAAAATCTAGAAATATGAAGAATTCATTCAATGATTGGGTACTTTCCTGTGACCTAGCTATTAAATTAATTGGAACTAGCTACGAAATAACAAAAACTACTCTGGTAACAGAGTTAAATAGAGGTAACATATAAAAAAAAACCTAAAAGTCTTTGCCTATGTCTACGAATATATTTACACGATTACGAAGATAGATATCCGATATTTACCTAATATTGGTCGGTATCATACCGGACTTTTATTAAATGCACATGAAGTGACCGTTTTTTGGTCGTGTTGCACCTTCCTATTTATTATCACAGGCAAAATTAAAACATTTCAATGAAAGTATGACCAATTTCGATGTGTTTTAAATGTTAAAAATTTGATTCAAATGATTAAAACCTATTCCAAATATTTTATACTTGTTTTAATGACTTTTCAGTTAGTTTTTTCTTGATATGAACACTCTGGAGTAGATTTATTACTAGTAAAAATATATAATTAAGCCAAAAAATAAACAGATTTGAATGAAATTTAGCATTTAGATAAATTATATTATAAAATAGCATATACACTTCTAATCCCAGAAAAATTGATGGAACTAATACATTGACTACTGTCCTTAAAATATAGCTTGATCTCTGTGACAGATGGTTATAAAACCGAGAAAGTAATTTTGAACAAGCGATTTTAAATCTCGTATATTTTTATGCTTTACGTGTCAGTTTGACTATAGATAAAGTACAATACATTATAAATATAAAATTCACACCAAAAATGTACTTCGTAAGTTCTAAAATGACATTAGTGACAACTGTTCCAGATGAAACTACATTTTAAGAATTATTTCGAAGCAGATTTAAACTAGAAATAATATTTATATACTATCTACTGTCCGTACTGTGTTAGTTTGACACTTTATTTAAATTCATTGTCTATTTATAAAAGGTAAAGATTTCATATCTCAAAAGATAAAATGTTAACATAATTTAAATTTGTACTCACAAAGATTCAGTCGAGTTTTAAATTTCGTTCCATTTTCAAGACAGCATAAGGTTGTTTCTTTCAATCTTAGAGACTAAGCTCTCGACTATCTCTCACTCGTAAACCGTGTAAAATACATATTTGTTACAGTGATATAACACAAGGAAGTAGTACTAATAAAAATATTTGGCTTAATAATCCTTTTAATTTTTTTAACTGGATATCCTGTTTAAAAAACAAGTGAACATGACATAAATCAATTAATTCAAGGCCATTCGATGTCATCATCAAATAAAACTCAATATAAAATGTTTTAAATGAATGCTAACATTCATATTAATTGTTACTACATTTTTATATTAACAAGCCATATGCGACAGAATTTTTTAGTCTCATGCTAAAGCAACACCATATTTATTTTAATTTATTAATTATGTAGACTTATACAGAATGATTAATCACCTATTATCGAGCCTTAATAGGAGAGTCTTTTATATTTAGCGTCATTAACGCGTTTAAGTTTTGGTCTATGATTATCACAATTTTAGCGGGCTTGATATTTTGATACTTTAAACCAGAGTCCCAATGTTCAATGTTGTTGACTGCCTCGGTAGTGCAGTGGTAACGTATAAGACTGCTGTACTCGAGATCTTGGGTTCGATTCTGCAGATATTTTTTTCTGACTTTGGGTGTTTTCTACTCTACTCTACTATATTCAAACGTAGATTGATGACATAGTTGCCAGTTGGCCAGTTGTCTAGTACTCATAGTACAAGCTTTGCTTAGTTTGGGACTAGATAGCGTTGTGTGTCAAATGTCTATCTGAAAATTACTTGCTTGCTTAATGTTGGAACATTTGTACAGTGTGTATTGGGACCGTATATAAACTTACAAGTGGTTAGACTATATTATGCTTGAAAAAGATATAATACGTGTAATATAAATTTGACTGGATTATTCAAATAATTAGACTGCAATAAAATAACTTTAAACTAATGAGAAATTTTTAATTCGTAACCTGACTTCAATAAAATATTTTACATATTTTGTTGCCAATTTTTGTTAATAACAAACAGATAAATAAATAAACTGAAAATAAATTTAAAAATTGATAATTTATGCTCTTTAAGTTTGTTTTGTTCGCTTACTTTATTTTTCCTTCAATTTATTCATAGAGGTGTTAAAAAACAACAGTGTTTTATGTTATGAAGATATTAATTTTTATGATATACATTGATTGTATTAAACATTACATGACTTAACATTTTTAATCTTCGAAAGATTGCAAGACTCAACAATCAAGAAGAAATAAAAGTACTTTATAAAAGTCTTTAAGGACTCGTGCATCACCTTATGAAGTTTCGGTTGCAATAATATTTTTCAACTTTTCGGTGTTTTTATGATTTTTAATATACCCTATATTCCAGATTTATGTTCCAAGAATTTGTTAGCATTTGAATCTAATATTCTGCACAAACATGTTACGAGAGATCTTGGGACTGACGCAATTGGAATATGTTGGCTACCATCGCTACTGTGGTTACTTGTCACACATCCAATGAGTCCCAGTCGGTGGTCTAAGACCTGTTTCCGGAAAAGCTGATTTCCAGACGAGGCAACATTCCATGGCCACCCAGAAGTCCAGATCTATCCCCAGCACACTGTTTTTTATAGGATTATTTGAAGAATCGTGAAAGAAAAAATCAACAAAGAAATGTCGGCGGTCTCGTGGTCTCTTTGCGCGCGAGTATTGGAAAATTAAGGTCTTCGCTTAGAAGAGTGTAAACGTCAAAACGGTAGTCATTTAGACGACGTAATTTTTAATAAACAAATTTCAACTAATTAGCTTTCTGGTAAATAAATATTTTTATAACATATCAACTAGTTCTTTTTAGACGATTTTTCAAATGTTAACAAATTCGTGGATCACCTTTAGCTTTCAAAAATCTTAAAACGGACAAAAAGCCTGATCCTTAAGAAGTTTTTAAATATTTATTTGCATGTGATTCTTTAACGATAAGATGGTAGTTGATGTTTCACACGATTTTTATATTAATTTGTACACATTAGTATGGTTTGAAGATGTAATAAAGTCCACTTTATCCAAATGCTGTTTCTTATTGAAACGACTATTAAACCACTCAAAGTTAATGTTAGTCAGCCTTGAAGCTAGTTGACAAAATTTTTAAGACCTATAAAAAAAAAGAAGTCAGCTGAGGACTACAAAATTGTAGAGTAGGTATGCGAATAGCTACACAAAACTTTTGTATCGTTCTCCCTGAAATAGAGAATAAAGTCAAGACTCAAATCTATCGAGAATGTCTACTATCACTATCTGTCTGTCACTACGACGTCATTTGTTACTGTCATGTCGGTTGCTAGTCTGTTAAGTTTTTCATTTGTTACAATTCAATTTCAATATTTCAAGTCACATTTCTGCCTTTAAATAAGTTCTTAGGTTAAACGTTTACGCCAATAAAATAATCATGATACCACTTTGTCCATTACGTATACGACATTTTACATGAATGAACATTATTTTGGTATGAGATTACGTCATATCTGTTTAAATTTTGAATGGGAAAGCTATTTTAGGAGAGAACAGATAACAGAAGTCAGTAACAGTTAGTTAATCTGCGACGTATTTTGTTTAGCAATCATGACGTCATCAGCAAAATCGGTACGATGTTGAAAATGAACCGAGTGAGTGTCGGTTGTTTATAAATTAACTCGTCCGGCTTCCTGCTTATGTAATTAAAATTTTTTTAATGTATAGTATGAGTAAAATATGTGTTAGTATTAAATTACTTATCTAGTTCTCTATTTGACTAAAATATTCAAGGTTGTCTGCATGTCACAATAGTCATGTTCACTTTTATATGCGACAGATATATTATGATATAAATGTTACTTATATATTTTTTTTTAAATTTTATAAGCTGTGTGTACGTAGATGTGCAACGATATTTTTGAATTAAATTATATATATATAATAAGTTTGTCTAATTATTCTGTTCAATGTCTTCGGGATTATCGATTAAGGATTAACTCGTTTTGTATGCAGTAGGCTTACTTCATTTCAAACACTTAAACTATGGACTGGCCTTTAGTCTCCAGATTATATTGATAGCTATGATGGCATAATGCCAAATACAATTTTGGAGTGTTGCTCTCAGTGAGCTTCGATGGTATTCATCGCAAAACACTACTGCCGAATGCAAATTTTTTTTGTAACTTATTAGGTTTTCCTGAACCAAGTTTTTATAGTTTTTGAATCTGTATGTCATTCACCAATTGTCAGAATTATTTTGGTTTTCATTTATTGTTGTTTTAATTTCAGATATGTTTGCATCTGGAAACAGAAAAACGACAGTAGAAAAAAATTATTATAGCAGAATATTCTGAAAGAATGAAAAGAATTTCGTTGGTGCTTACAAAAGCCGAGATTAATCTACGGCATGAGTTAAACAACTTCTAACGTATGTATATTTATTATATTTAAAGTTTTAATTAGTAAAAACGTAATTGATTGCTATCAGAAGAGTAGTACTTGTAAATTTGATCCTGTGAGACATAACTCAAAGGCAAATTATGCCTCACAGGATCGAACTCACAAGCATTTTATTCAAGGTAATGTGATTTTTAATATAAATTTCTTTGTAATTGTTTTTAATTTAAAGCTGACATCTAAAACTTTCAAGATAAGAGCTTATTTTAATTTTACAATCTTGCAACGTTCATATACATTCGTTACATTTTTATTGGCGGTATCATATTTGTTTTCTTTTATGCCTAGTTAAATCCACAACACTTTTCTACGGCCCATTTTACAGCTGTTATATTTCTATCGTATAGAGTACTATTTACGATTTCAGTAAATTAGAGAACAAAACACATAAATATTTATACAGACTATTTGGAAGTGTTTACAAGGCATAATAGTTAATGCGCTGTTCAATTTACTAATAGCCGTTGATGAAATCAATTCAGTAATTTAGCTACTAATCGTAATTATATGTATTCAGGTCACAATGAGTTAGGTTACTTGCTTCACTTCTACACCACTACTGAGTTAAGTCATCGGTATATTTAACTCTAAACTGTTGAACTGATATACTCTTCAATCCACCTATAATATCAGTATCATTTTTATTCTGTGACAATAAAACGGTAAATTATGTAAAATAAAAACACTGATTTGCCGGTTTTTGATCTGATAAGCGCTCGAGTACTGTAGATTTCTCAACTAGACAATCGTTAGCTAAGATGACCTAAAATTAGTAAATCATATGGCATGAGTAATGAATTAATCATATTTCAGTTAACTTATCCTAAACCAAAGAAAAAGATTTTTTTAATGGCAATATTTAAAAGGTCACGTTCATTATTGGCAGTGATCAAGTGAAACGTGAGAAGAATACGCATTTCTACCCGTAAACTAATAATGTTTGGTGAAGATTAATACCAACATAATGGTTTTCAAGTTGTGATTGGCCAATATTGGGCTTTATGTGATTGTTCTAGGCCTTGTACATGATTGACTTTTGTTTGTTGTTGATTCAAGATTGGTTACACATGATTACGTAGTAACTACCAATTTCTACAAGTTACATTCCTTTAAACTGATCTGAAATATGTTATTACAGCCACTGCAGTACAATGATAAATGTACGGAATAGATTCAATATAATATCTCCCAATAGTCGTCTTACTTCAACATAAATCAAACCTGGAATATTTAATGGCGAATGAGGTAACTTCGATATTGGTGTGACTGGTACTGCAGATATTGCCAAGCTGCGAGCTGCGTGCGTGGGTGTTTCATATGGTTTGTAATATCAGGGCGTTAAGGTTGAATTTACATTAAAATATGTAGATAGTATATTTTTTTGGGATATTACACGATAAATGTGACAACGACGGAGGTTCTTTGATAATTACGAAACTACACATCATTCTAAGTTTGTGTTGGATTGACTTGAGAAAAAACAATAATACATTTAACTGCTTTTTAAATAATATATTGATTTTATCACGAGAACTTATTGTGAAAATTAGTAATGATAGTTCCTAAACAGGGACAAAATTTGAAAATGGTCATTGAATAACATACACTTTCTCCATTTAATGTCACTTTTACTCAAGTTGTAAGTGAAGCGCTTGAAATTAAATTGTCTTCAATCGAAAAATTAAATTATGTACCTTGTACTAATAGAAAAGATATTACTTTTTTATGTACAGTTGGTTGGGCATCAAAATAGAGATACGATAATGCCAGCATTTATATTTTTCGTGAATAATACTCTCGAATACCTCTTCCCTTCAGTTCGAGTCCGGAAGCATAACCGTTTGTACCGACAGTTACATAAGATGTTAGGACGTCACAGCTGATGTATTGCTGTTTCATAAAAGCTATTTTTGATTATAGTATGTGTTTAAATCCAACAAGTAAACAAGTTTATTGTTAACACTAATATAACATATAACATAACCTGTTTTTGAAATAATGTTGGCTTTGTTAACTATACGGTGATTATTTAAGACTTCCCTTTTAAAGGGTTGAGAAGTTTTGTTTGATTTGAAAAATAAAACGGCTACAGTAACCTCTCAAAGTCAGAGAGTAATAAACCATCATTGGGTTACTAGCAAATCTTTGTCATATGCAATTATCAACCTATCGTTAATTCACAAGAAAATTGTAGTTTAGGCATCTTTATTATATATAGTATATAAAAGTTTTAGTTTAGTCTTAAATATCTAACGAAATAAGACAATCTACAGATACAATACTTTGTCAGATACACGTTAACGAACGGATACATCGTGCTCGATAACACGCACATCGGGGCCGATTTAACTAGTGATTAAAATATTTTAAATTTCTATGGTTACTGTGATTGGTATCAGTTAAAACAAAAAGTCTTAAAAGTGATACATAATTGTAAATTTTGATTTCAATACTCGTACGTAACATAAGTTAGCGATTTTTCACCTCATTCAGTCACAATCGATTGCTTGTGTCGCTATGTCGTAATAGTTATATGTAGTATAGTTCTGCACATATGAGGTTTCTTATATACCCAACTAACTTTCAAACATTGTGTGGTAACTAGTAATGAAGTGCATACGTCAATTGACAATAAAACAAGACCCCGTGTGCCTTGGACTTACTATATACAGGTAATGCAACAGTTTGACGTAACCAATTCAGAGTGTTCACAAAACGTTGGTTAGTAAAAGCTAGTTTACTTGAATCAAAGCATATGTTTAACTTACTCAACATAAAGTTTAATCTAATGTATAACGGCGAAATAGACTGCCATAGCGTGAGTCACCATATTGCATTGTCTGCATTCGCAATGAGTATGGCGACCAGCATTGGATTCTATTCATGCTTTCCATCAAGTAGAGTGGAGTCATTTCGGTAGGCTCGGATTAAAAAAAAAGAAAAGCGATATTTGAATCTTTTTTATTACGCACATCTGTTTGATCACAAAACTGTTCATTTTAATCTCCTAAAGAATAATATTATAGAATAAAATTCCAAGCCTAGTTTGTGTATATTTCAATCAGTCTGTCTGAACAAAACTCCTAAAATATCTAACGAATTTGCAATATTGTTTTTACTAATGGAGAGTATTTTATTATGCTTAGTTCGATGTACAATTTATTAAAGTATAAACCTGTTGAAATATGGCAATGATTGTTACATTTAACACAAAAACATGCCTACTGCTGCTTTTACTGGTTTGCACCGCGTATGCCAAAACAATAGAGTGAGCATTAAATTGTGCAAAAGGTTTCTAACCGGGTACTGTTAGAAATTTTATTTACTAAACATCAAGAAGAGGTTTTGCTAGCCATGTGAAATTGGAACTTGAATTTTCTGACGAACTCTTCCAACTCCACCCTCCAGACTCCACCTTCTTTCCCTTACTCACCACGACACGACCTTTTGGGGTGGTAGACACACGCAATCGAAGTAAGCTGTTCGGTTCTTCCTTCTTGTGACAATCTATTAATACCTGGAATTTAGTACCAGTGCACGTGTTTTACTCCCACTACTCACAAACTAGGTTACCATAATGTGGATAATAACGCTGAATGGTCCACATTCGCAATGAGGACGGTAAGCACCACTCTTGGATTCTACCCATGATTTCAATGAGGAAGAGTAGATAGGTAGCTAATGTTTAAAAAGAAAAAAATTTATGGATATTTATTCAACTTTGTTGTGTTAAACTTTTACTTTACCTAATGAAAAGATACTTCTAGACGACTCTTAGTACTCGTAATAGCGATGTGTTCTTTAAAACTTCAAAAGAACCTCAAAAACATCTCCCAAAGGAAAATAGTAACTGGCTTTTTAAGGTCTGCTTTTTTCTTTTTAACATTTATAGTCCGTAAATTATCCATGACTAAAGAGTACATTTGATAAAATAGTGCGTCTTGACCTTTATCTGCGCTGTCACGAAGAAACCCTATACTTTATCTTTGGCATAGCCTTGTATATCTTGACTCAATATAATGCATTAGTGCAGTAGATTGACGATCTAGCTTCTATGGTTTCCATATAGATACACATCAATGAATATCAATACAAACTCTTAAATATGAAGTGAACGGATTGAAGACATCTTAAATTCAAACCATCAGATTTGACTTCTATACATATTGATGTATAAACCTAAAGAGGTACTCAAGTAGAGACGTATTTATTCGAGATTTTGTTGTTAAAACAAAAGCTCGAACAAGGTAGTGTAATGTTTCCACGTCATCATTAGCGTCAGAGTCAAAATTAAAATTTATGTTTCAGTAAATTGAAATGAAAAAAGTTTATTAGCTTTAACGTCTAGCTATTACACTATGACCACCACTTCAGAAAAATCTCGAGATGTGGTTATAGTCTGACACTAAACTAAAAAAGAAATGATAAGGTCAGTACACATGTTTTTGAATAAATAAAAAAGAGTTTGTGAGACAGGTTTATTGGATAGGCAGGTTTAGTATATTTTGGCCAAGCCAACTGACCACTAGTGGATAACTTTTGTTATAAAATTAGATGGTAGACGGTTGAATTTAGAAAACTTCAACCGAAAGCTCCATACCTTTGCTCCAGGTCAAAAAAACAATTTGTTTGTCCTGTCTGACGCGTGGTATTACAACTTAAAGGTCTTACATGGAATAGCAGTTAAATCGTAGGGTTTATAGGTTTGTGGAGGGAATGGGTGTTATGTCCTTACACACAAAAAAAAGGTCCTCTGACCGGGCGGGTTTATCATGCCTGGCGGGCCGCAACCCAATAGTTGATGTTGGGATGTTCTGTATATGCTAATCACCGCGAAAATTTCAATATCACGATTCAAGATTAGTAGTTGTTTTGTAGTTCATTATACTTTGATGTGTCTTCGCTAGATGGCACTGGAGTATGTATTTTTGTTTTTGTGCTGTATGTGGCAGTCGCCATAGGTTCAATACCGCAATAGATTAATTAGTCTCTGTAAGGTCAAAGTCACTTAGTTTAAGTAAAAATAAAATTTCAATGTTTTTTATTTGATAATGAGCACAAAATTTATAGTATGTCAGAATAATTTATTTTCTAGATGAAAAATATCTTACGTGTTTGTTAGACATCTGGCAATGTATTGACGTTATATACAAAAATTTTATTTGTTGAATGGCATGTCAGCACATAGCAAATCAACTAAATGGGTCTTTCATCTACAAGAAAAAAATATAATGCATTACGTTCGATAATATTGCATCTTCTAACCAAATATAAACTAAGAAAAGAATCTAAACGTAAAGAAAATTATATTGGGTGTAGTCGAGATAAATCTAGAGATTTTTCAAGTATAATAATATATCAAATGATATACTTTAAAATGAAACCTCACAAACATATTTTCCTCCTTTTCATGAAGTTAAAATAAATGTTCTTCATAAAAATACACAGGCATTATAGGGTCAACGTTAAGAATATTTTTCTATTAAAATAACCGAGACATGTAGTCTCGTATAAAACTTACGGTGAATTAAGTATTTCTGTGTTTTGTATTGTCAGATCTAGACTTTTCTCTTTTCTCTTTTATTAAAATTTCCCTACTATGCCTTATGTTATACATGAAACTGATAAAAAGGACATCCAGACTCGAATAACAATTTATGGTTACCAAATGTGCTGTCTTATGTGAGTATCGAACCCCAATACTCGATGCAGTAGGAAGCGGTGAGGTAACCTCTAACACTATGCACGCAGTCGAGTACTGGAGAAAATCAGTATTGGGATTACTTAAAGCTATGTCCACTTGTTTGAAGCTAGTACTCCTTGTTGTTTTTGTTTTAATTTTTTGGGTTAAACGTATGCATTTAAATGCAAATTTCAGTTTAATGATCTTTACTTCCCATTAAGACAATTGTCACTCACATGAGAACAATATTAAACAAATAACATAAAATTAATATCAAATTCAAGTCAATAGATTAAAACAGTAGGTTATAACAATTTTTTAATTGATAAATTGGCTCTAGTCTGATGCGGCTTACGATTTAGACTTATAAATGCGTTAGAGCTCGTAGCTTTATGCATGTGCAGCATTACTAGAAGTACCTACTGATCGCAAGAAAAGGTCAAACCAAGTACAATCTGTTAATGGTTATACGATGTTGATGATAATGAGTGATAAAAATCCATAGCTATTTATCTGTCCTTGTAAATTGTACAGAAGTATACACTGTTCTGACCGAGTTGTGGGCTCCTGGCAATTACTTGAGTGCGCGCCTCAGTCTAATTCCCCACGGTTAGACTAACTAGCTTAACATTAACCATCATCTACGTTATTGATCACTGACGTTCAAAGATGCATTTTATTTCTATTTGAAGAGCCTCTGAAACCTGTGAGCCTGCCAAAGTGACTCTTCTCTGCCTGGTCGAAAGCATGAGTAGAATCTAAAAGTTGTGGTCATCACAATTATTACGAATGTAGACAATGCAGCATGACGAGCCACACTATGGCGGCCTAGTGCAATGTTTTTTCACGCTCCACTTGGGGACGTAAAGGACATAGCAGTAATCATGACAGTGTAAGGCTCACATACTTGACACGATAACTGTCACTCCTTCATGTCTTGGACTTCCAGTACCGCAATCACTAAAGATACAAACAAACAAACACGACAGCACGACGGATGCTGTCGCTTTAGATTAGTCTTCTGTGAGAGGGTAGTACTGCCTCAGTCGAGCCGGCCCATTTGTGCTGAAATCAGCGTGGCTCTACCTACTACTTTATAGTTAATATGTAGGTTATAAATAAAATTTCAACTAGACACAGTACAAATGATTGTAAACTTCACATAATTATTTGTTGTTAGTAAAATTCAAACCAATAACCTCTAGTTAAGATGTGAGGCCATTTGACTAACAATGAAGTCAATAATAATGTACTACTTAATACCATCATGTTCTTAGACACCAATATAATAATTTTAATGTATAATAAAATATTGTCATATTAATGGCAAATTCCATCAATTTCACGTTTCTAATTCAATTGATGCAATACACACAACACATTTATTACAGTCGATGTATACAAATACAAAAGCAGTAATTTCTGATATAGATTTGACCGTCATTTTTTATTCCTACCCTCAATTACTTAATAGCCAGTAGTATTTTATTACGTCGTAATACTCAAAAGATATCGAAAATGATGTTTTTTTGATATGTAACAGTGTATAGGGTATGACATTTACGTTCAAGTTTCATTTTATTGCAAAATTATGTTTGTATTTTCAGAAGGGATCAATTATTTATGAAAGTACGTAGAATTTAGTTTCCCAGATAAGGCTATTCGAGTAATATTTTGGTGAAAACTCATCGCGTGTGAAAACACTCCAGACACGAGTTGTACACACGTAGTTGAGTAGTAGTGGAATTTTTGTGGCAAAATTCTTAACAATGCTTTTGTTGTTTGATGGATTAAAAATGAAATTAAATGACTCTTTATTTGTTTAAGCTTAAACTTAATGATTACTGGCAATAAGTCGTAATCTGTGTGTTTATTGAATTATAGTTGCTTAGATTTTGGACAGTGTTACTAGTATTTTCTTCTAGCCTTTATTAATCTCAATATTGTTTGAGGTCGGCTACTAGTCCAACCCGTTTTGCCTGAATATCATTTTTTTCACGGAGCGACTATAATCGAACCTCCACAAGGATGAGGGTGAACTGAATTCAAAAGTCGAACTAGTTGTCAGTATATTTGAAGTCACTGGCTTACCTGTAACGATTACTATAGATGTCCATGACATCTAGCACCGATGGCTTAACATGCTCTCCGAGGTGCGAGCCTGAGACACCGGCAACTACTGTACTCCAGATGTTATTAAGAATTTCTTGTAAGAAAAACACCACAACACTTTTTGATCTGACCCAGGAACCAAAATGGAGACCTCTTGATCGGTAGTCGCACATGTTTACCGCAAGACCAACGAGGCACTGTTAATACTATTAAAGTGTACACTATTCACATTCATTATGTGATGTCCTGGTAAAAATTTCTCAATAGGCGGTAACGTACTCGTGTCTCGTGATTTGCAAGTATCCATGAGGGGCAGACGCTTGCCATCTGATACTCTGCTGCTCGTTTGTCCACTCGTTGTCATCATCAGCATTATTTACGATTGAATTATACACTCCAGAAAAACTTCTATCTCTTAACATAGTCTGGGACCTGATTTACAGAAGCTACTTTAGATTGAGAATTAAATTAGAACAACAACCAGAACGGGCAGCACAATTCAGTAAGCTATATTAAAAATATCATTATTATCGTCATCATAAACAACTTTCAATAGTCCAGTGCTGAACATAAACCTCTCTTTCGAAAGGAGATTATAACCTATATAATAATTGATATAAATGATATTAATGAAAGTTATTCCAGGTGTATCCTCTTTTACAGAAAATAAATAATTGTAACCTTTGAAGAAACTTTAATGAACTGTTTTACGTGTTCCAAGAGCTTGAGTTATTTATTTCGTCTATTTTATATAGAAGATTATTGTATACTGATAGTAGCACGTCTCCTCAAGTTAAGGTTATTAATCAATAAATTAGTTTACTTGTTTAGTAATTATAGTATTACCTGATATTGTTTCATCTTTCGATCAAAGAAAATGTATAGAAAGTTAAGATAAGCAAGGAGCTATCAGGGAGTGAGCATTCAGCCATGATAATGAGCATTATTCATTGGCGGGTATGATTTACTTGCACTGAAATTCGAATTGTCTATCTATCTCTGTGTTATAGATTATTTTGAGAAATAAGACGAACAAGCTATAAAAAGCCCATAAACACATTATTGCCTCATTTCAATTGAAAATAAATATTCTGTCTAGGCGTTTAGAAATATCTTCATTTAGAGCTTAGTTATTAATACGTTATATTACATTACCAAGGTGTTACCAAGGTGTTTTAATCTCGTTACTAACTGTATTTTTACTCAAATATCGGTTGATGGAGACCAAAGAAAAATACCTACGTACACATTAAAGTGTTCTATGAAACTAGTATTAGGTCAACTTTATGATTGATTGCTTTTTTTGTATGAATCCCCTCGGACCTTCATCCGCCCGGGTTGGTGTTTCGGTATCGAATCGACTAAAACTATATGGTTTACCACTTTGCGCCTGAGATAGGAGGAATTCGAGAACAGCTGTTATTACGACATCCAGATTCCGTTTTTTTTTTTTTAAAGGCACCCGCCATCGCAAGGTGTTGCAGCCTCCTGTGATACATGTAAGTGTCACATATCGTTATTTTTCTGTAATTATTTTGGTACACTTACATTTGTTTATTTAATTCTATTATAAATAGTTAAAATTTAATTATGTGCTAATATTCTTATTTTACGGACTTGATGCTATCTACAGGTCACTTTACTTAGGTTTTCTCTTATACACTACTGTAGCGTCCCTCATCGCAACTGTCCTATTACTGTCTATCCTTAATCTAAGTTATACAGGTTGGTTTTCTTAGTCTAGTTACAATATATTCTTGGGGTGCTTAGCTAGAAAACCTCCACGTGGTGCACCCTGGTAACGTTGGCGATGGCGCTGTTCATCACCGCCGACGGCTAATTTTCTAGCACGAAGAGGAGGCCAATTTTTTCGGCCATTCGGTTGAGGTTTGGTCCAACAGAGCGGGCGTGTCTGTCGATTCCTCTGTTGGCTCTTCGCTCTTCGGAGCAATGAGGAGGAAAACCTCGTTAAAAAATCATGAAGATGGGACCCTTTCATGGGTCGGAGTTTCTCCACTGTCAATGGTGGAGAAAGGAGAACGGGCTCGGTGTGTACTCACACTGCCGCCGAGCAGGCATTGGTAGATTTAATCTTCCTGCCACCGTTGTCATATCGTAATCTCGAGAGGAGTGTCGTGGTTATGTCTCACAACTCCGATCGGGGGCGAGGGTCTTGGCTTAGCCGCCCGGACTGCGAGGAAGAACACCTCTATAAAAAATTACCCCGAATCCCGTGTTCTGGTGCGTGACCTGGGGATGCATGGCTGATGGGTAGTTCAGTCGCAAGCGCACTCCCAGCCGAGGCACCTGCGAACCCCTCGGTTGGGCACAAATTTACGCTTGCCCGGGTATTGGGGGATCTCTGCCCGGGTCGACTTTTATTTCTCCCCCACGCGTGGGAATAATTATGGATACGTTAACAAAAAATTATAATAACAAAGACGACGAAAAGGAGGAGAAGAATCGGAAGGGAAAGCCTAGGAAGACGGAGGACTTCTCGACTAATGAGAAGGAACGTGTGACGCCTATATCGCTCTCAGAAGCTAATGTTGCTTCAGGGCGCCGAAGAAGATCAGATCGGCTACGTTCAAAATCCGCTATGCCGTCAGATAGGGGTGACCCTAGTGTAGTAACTGAGGCGCTAGATGTAATGGAGGTGGAGGTTCGCGATAACCGAAAACGCGGACGCTCCACAGACGAAGAAGAAGAAACTTCTCAGGAGTGGTTGCCTCCCAAAGTGGCTAGTAGCCACAGAGGGAGGTCACGCACTCCAGTTTCGGTTCCCTCAGGCTCCGTGTTCTCTAAGGCGGCAGCCTACAGGCGTGTCAGAGTGGAAGGCGAATCTATAGTGGAGGAGGAAATTGCGGATCTCCTGCAAAAAATTCGGGCACCGGTAGTGGAGGATTTGGCAGCCCAGGCACCGGTGTCCCTGCAGGAGAGGGCGAATGTAGCTGTGGCCATCATTAACAAGGTGGCCACGAAATCTACAAACCTTAAGGGTCCATTTGTCAGGGCCCTTAAGGACTCCTCCTCTGCCATTGCAGGAGTGGTTACTACCCTCATCGGGGTCGTAGCTCGCCTGGAGGCGGCTAATGACCGCCTGACGAGGCAGGTGGCTGAGCTGAGCACCCAATTTGCTCAGTTTCGGGCGCAGACGGAAAACCCTGAACGACAAGGCCAGGTTTCAGAACGGTCTGCCCCCAGTCACGGTTCTGGGGACGTTTTTGATGCCCATCTGCGCCAAGTACTTGACGCAGTGGGGCGTCTGTTGGAAGGACGTCTCGCGGGCCTCGAGGCGAGGCTACCTCCAGCCCCCGTAACTCGGCCGCCACTTGCAGCGGATAGGGCGAAGGTCAGCCGATCGAAGACGTCGCCGCCGGCTTCGGTTCCCAGTGCAGGTGGTCGTGTGTCGTATGCGGCGGCAACAGTTACGTCCGCCCCTGTGGCTGCTGCGAAGACGACTAGAGCAGCAAAAGTGGCCTCAAATACGACTGTGGCAAAGACGGCGGCTCCAAAGGCTGGCCTAAGGACTACGGCAAAGGCGAGGGCTGAATTCCCTCCGCTTCCCACTCCGGCACCTATATCTGGCCCTTCTATTTCTGCTCCGTCAAAGGATGGGTGGCAGGTAGTCGGGTCGGCCAAGAAGTCCCGAAAATTGGGTAAGAAGGCTACCCAAAACGTAGCCTCTACCCCGCAGTTGCCATCGGTGGCAGTGGCCACCCAGAAGAAGCCGCGTAAACTACAGACGCCAAAGACTGCGGCTGTAGTGATCACTGTATCACCGGAGGCGGCAAACGGCGGGCTATCCTATGCGGCCGTATTCAAGAAGGCCCGGGATAGTCTCGCCAATCAATTTGAGAATGTAGGTGTCAAGATGCGCCTCGCCCAAACGGGAGCTAGAGTACTGGAGTTCCCTGGGGCTGATGGCACAAAGACGGCGGATACTTTTGCCGAAAAGCTGCGGAATATATTTTCTGTTACGGATGGTGTAAAGATCGCCAGGCCTACCAAATGTGCAGAATTGCGAATCTCAGGCCTGGACGATTCCGTGACGGTTGAGGATGTCCGCGTTGCGATTCAGGAGAAAACCGGGTGCAACGCGGACAACATCAGGGTTGGCACCATCCGTCCCGGTCCAGGAGGCCTTGGTGCGACGTGGATAAGTTGTTCTGTAGCGTCAGCTAAGATTTTAGGCGATGCCGGCAGAATCCTCGTCGGTTTCGTGAACGCCAGAGTCACAGTTCTGGCCGCGAGACCGATGAGGTGCTTCAAATGCCTGGCCACGGGACACACTCGCATCAAGTGCGATAGTTGTTTCGACTGCAGCGGCTTGTGTTTCCGTTGCGGTCGACCAGGACACAAGGCAGCAGAGGGACGTGAGGGACGGCAGAGCGCCGTCCCTCACTGCCCAAAGTGTGCGGCGGGCAATAGGCCTGCCAATCATCAGATGGGACAGGGGAGCTGCAAGTCTTTCCGCAGTTCTCGGCAAGCGTCGGAGGCTAACCAGTCGACCCAGGCTGCCTCTGATGTAGTTAGTGCGTCAACGTCGTCGCCTATGGAGGGGGCTGTAGAAACGATCCAGTGATGGATCGAGTCTCCAGCCTCCTTGTCCAGACGAACCTGAACCACTGTGCTGCGGCGCAGGACCTCTTTCTGCAAACCATGGCACAGTGGTCGATTGGTGTTGCCGTAGCCGCAGAGCCCTATTATGTTCCTCCCCGTCCAAACTGGTTGGGTGACCGGGACGGCTCTGTAGCAGTCGTCGGCTCCACGGCGGCTCATTCCCCACCCTTGTCGCTAAGAGACAAGGGCACTGGATATGTTGCTGCTGAGTGGGGGGGGATCACCATTTACGGTATATACTTCTCCCCCAATCGGAGTTTGAGCGACTTCGAGGTTTTCCTCAACAGCTTGGAGACCTCGATGCGGCGACTAACGTCTGGGCACGTCCTTGTGCTGGGGGACTTCAACGTAAAGTCCATTGCTTGGGGTTCCCCCAGGACGGACGCAAGGGGTGAGGCCGTAGAGGAGTGGGCGGCCTCAGTGGGCCTCTGCTTATTAAACAGAGGCTCCACCAACACGTGCGTGCGACAGCAGGGGGGGTCGATAGTGGACCTTTCATTTGCTACCCCTGCTCTCGCTGCGCGGGTAAGGAACTGGCGTGTCCTGGAAGAGGTTGAGACGCTCTCGGATCACCTTTACATCCGATTTGAGCTCTCCCGGACCCAGGACCCCAGAAGGGGTCACGCGGCGCGGCGTTCTTCTCGCTTTCCGCGGTGGGCTGTAACCAAACTGAATAGGGACCTACTAGAAGAGGCAGCCATTATTCACTCCTGGCTGTCTCCGCAGGCTCCGACCCAGGAGGTCGACATGGGGGCTGGTCGCTTCCTCGATGCGATTACGCAGATCTGTGATGCGGCCATGCCCCGCATCCGAGGCTGTCGGCCTCCACGGAAGGAGGTTTACTGGTGGTCCCAGGAGTTGGCGGACCTCCGCGCGGCCTGTACTCGTGCCCGGAGGTCCTATACCCGTAGTCGGCGGCGACACCGCGTAGAAGGCGAGGGGGACCAGCTTCATGAGGAGTACCGAGAGGCGCGGAAAACTCTGAAGCTGGCCATCGGCCGCGCCAAAGAAATTAAGCGTAAGGAGATGCTGGAGGGTCTCGATCGTGACCCCTGGGGTCGCCCTTATCGTGCGGCGCGACAAAAGCTCCGCACGTCGGGCCCCCCACTTACAGAGACCCTCCAGCCCAGCTTCCTGCAGGAAGTGGTCGAGGGCCTTTTCCCTCAGCGGGCGGAGCACACACCTCCATCGATGGCCTTCTTGGTCGGAGACGACGAGGAGAACGAAGGCAATGTGCCACCCGTTAGAGAATCGGAGGTAGGGGCGGTTGTTCTACGTATCCGCTCTAGGAACACCGCCCCTGGGCCAGACGGGATACCTGCCCGAGCACTGGCCCGAGCCCTCGAGCACATGTCGGACCGCCTCAGGGAAGTCCTGGACTCTAGCTTGGCGTCCGGACGCTTCCCTGAGTGCTGGAAAAGTGGGAAGCTGGTATTGTTAAGGAAGCCGGGACGGCCTGCCGATTCGGTGGCGGCCTATAGGCCCATCGTGTTGCTGGACGAGGCGGGTAAACTTTTTGAGAGGATACTCTCTGCTCGCATCGTCCGGCATCTCTGCGAGGTGGGCCCCGATCTGTCGGACGCCCAATTCGGTTTTCGAGCGGGGCGTTCGACGGTCGATGCTTTGTTGCGCCTGAGGGCCGTTACCGAAGAGGCGGTGAGCTGTGGCGGCGTGCTGTTGGCGGTGTCGTTGGACATCGCCAACGCATTTAATAGTCTGCCATTTAGCTGCATCAGGGAAGCACTACACTACCACGGGGTGCCAGAGTACCTGAGGCGGCTTGTGGCAGACTACCTTGAGGAGCGTACCGTCATGTACGAGGACCGAGATGGTATTCTGAGGCGGCGGTCCATGTCGTGCGGTATTCCACAGGGGTCTGTCCTCGGACCACTCCTGTGGAATATGGGATACGACTGGGCCCTTCGAGGTCGTCTTCCCCCCGGGCTGGGCGTAATTTGCTATGCAGATGACACATTGGTTACAGCCCGGGGGATGAACTTTCAAGAGGCGGCGCGCCTGGCCACCACGGGTGTCTCTCTGGTGGTGGGGCGTATTGAGGCGTTGGGTTTACGGGTGGCCCTAGACAAGACGGAGGCCCTTTTGTTCCATGGGCCCCGTCGTGGTCCACCCTCTGGCGCCTCCATAGTAGTCAATTCGGTCCTCGTACCGGTTCAGGCCCAGATGAAGTATCTGGGCCTGATCCTCGACGGCAGGTGGCTCTTCGACGAGCACTTCCGACAGCTTTCTCCAAAGCTGGTCGGCGCTGCTTCTGCCCTTGGGCGACTTTTGCCCAATTTGGGTGGAGCCAGCGTTGCGACGAGACGGCTATACACGGGGGTTGTCCGGTCAATGGCACTGTATGGTGCACCAGTGTGGGCGGCGGCTCTGACCGCCCAGAATAGGGCTCGCCTCTGGCGCCCTCAGAGAATATTGGCGGTTAGAGCTATACGCGGTTACCGCACCATATCGACGGAGGCGGCGTGCGCCTTGGCCGGAACTCCCCCGTGGGATTTGGAGGCGGAAGTGCTCGCCGAAGTTTATCGGCGAACGGCTGACTTCCTGGCAGGTAGCGGCATACGGCCCCCGCCCGAAGAGATACGCGAGTGGCGAGAGGCCGCTCGTCGAGCCACGATGGCTCGTTGGTCGTCCCGGCTGGTGGCTCCACGTGCTGGCTTTGCCGCCGTGGAGGCTCTCCAGCCGGTCATTGCCGAGTGGGCGGGGCGACAGCATGGGACCCTTTCCTTCCGGCTGACGCAGATTCTTTCCGGGCACGGTTGCTTCGGGAAGTATCTGCACTCGGTCGCCAGGAGAGAATTGAGTCCCGCCTGTCACCACTGCGACTGCAGTGAGGACTCGGCTCAGCACACGCTAGCGATTTGTTCCGCCTGGGCGGCGCAGCGTGGGGTCCTCACTGCAGTTATTGGAGGAGATCTCTCGCTACCGGCCGTCATACGCTCCATGGTCGGTAGCGACAGTTGTTTTACCGCGGTCGCAACCTTCTGCGAAGACGTAATTTCGCGGAAGGAGGCGGCGGAGAAGGCCCGGGAGGACGATCTCCACTCGGACCCAGTTCGCCGCCGGCGAACCGGGCGGCGGAGGCGCGCGTATCAGCGCCTCATGCCGCCTTGAGTGTGGCCGCGGGTGGACGGGACGGGTTTTCCCCTCCATCCGCTACAATGGCCAGCCGCGAGGGGGCGACGTCCACGTGTGCCGTACGTCGCCTAAAATAGAGAGTTCATCCGCAGATGGTGCCCGAGGTAGCGGGCAGGCGCTAGGAGGGATCTGGATGTCGTAATAGCAGCTGTCCCCGGATCCCTCCCATGTCAGGCGCAGAGTGGCACACCGTGTGGTTTTAGTCGGTCCGATTCCGACACACCACCCCGCCGTAAACCCCGGTGGGATGACGGCCCGAGGGGGTTTCCACACGTTAAAAAAAAAAAAAAAAAAAAAAAAAAAAAAAAAAAAAAAAAAAAAAAGTTACACTATATTCTTATACTACGGTGCTTTTTCTTTGATAGATACTATATATATCTACTATATATAATCTATCAAATGCTTAATTAATCTGTCTTATTCCTATTATTTACTATGTCTATGACTTTTCCACAATATTTTATAAGGTAACAGCTAATTTTCTTATTTTCTAATATAACACTTAGATTTTCTTTGCATATTTTCACATTAATTTCTTGTTCCAGGTTGTATCTCAATTTCAGGTGTATGGGACATTCTAAGAGCAGATGGAGTACGCTCTCTTCCTTGTTAGGCTCGCATATGCAAAATGGGCTATCCCTACATCCAAACCTATGGAGGTACTGGGTGAATCCTCCGTGTCCCGTGAGCACCTGCGTCAGCTTTGGTGTTATGTTGATCCTCTTAATTGTGAGGTAAGCGCCCACTGCATCAAAAAGGAACACTTTCGTGACGGAGGCGGTTTCGCCTAATTGGAACCTCTTGTTCCATTCGTCTAGAGTATCCTCACGGATACTCCTTTTGACGAACGAGATCGGGCATCGATCATAGTCAGGTAACCTCCGACACGAAAGTGCTGCCTTCTTTGCTAGAGAGTCTGCGCGCTCATTGCCCGAGAGACCCGCTCCCGCCTCTGTTTAATGTAAAACAGAGTAATAGCTTTGTTTGCATCAAAAGCTACTTTGATGTTGCTGCGCGCTGTCACGGCGAGCGGGTGTAATGCTCCGTGATTGATGACTATCTTCAACGCTGGTTTCGAGTCACTGTATATTCCGTAGGCGCTTTCGTTACGTTTCAGTACCTCACTTGTGGCTCTGCATAAGGCAAGGAGTTCCGCTTGGTACACCGTACAGTATGCGGACAAACTAAGCTTTACGGTTTTTATCTCGGCATTACCGTTCCAAATGGAAAGCGCCACTCCGACTTTGCCATTAAGCTTGCTGCCGTCGGTGAAGATTCACACCATCTGTACGTTGCACTTTTCAACGTCAGCTTGAGTCATCAAGCTTGCGAAACTCAGTGCCATATGTGTCGCCGGGTGAGGAACCTCCGCGAACTCTATAACACGCTCCACCTCTCTGTCACCCAGCACTAGCCGTGATGACCCTCTCCTCGCCTCATACAGCGCGGCTGCTTCTTGTACTCTGAGGTCGAGAGGCAGTATCCCGGCCAATACCAACGGCGAGTTGAAGGAGGTAGTGCGATATGACCTGCACAATTTCTGGGCGAAGCCTCGTTGCATCGCATATAAAGTTTTACGGACTCCTACTTTTTTGGTTGCAGATGCCCACACACTCGCCGCATAGGTGACTACAGGTTCAACAGTTGCTGTGTAGATCATCCTGATGATCTCAGGGTGTAAACCCCAACTAACTCTAGCCGCACGAGAGAGCTGTTTGTAAATACCAGCGGCCTTCCTACATATATTGGCGACGTGAGTGTTGAAGGTGAGTTTGTTGTCAATTGTGAGACCCAGGACTTTAATCTCCTTCGATATCCCAATGCAGATCCCGCCCATGGTCAGGAGTGGGGTGTCGTACTTTAGTTTCCGCGTCAAGACCATCGCACTGGTTTTGTGTGGTGCGAATCTCAACTTGTTTCTGACTCCCCATTCATGAACATAGGAGAGGGCCGCATTAGCTTGTCCAGATACTTCTAGTGCCGTGTTAACCGCGAAGACAAGGACAACGTCATCCGCGTACGCCTGGCAGTATACCTGTCTTCATTCAAGTTCGTGTTATAGTGGGTCAAGGAGGAGATTCCAGAGCATCGGTCCGCTGATGGATCCCTGGATGCAACCTTTCTTGGTGTTCTTCGTGTGACCTCCCCAGCATACCTTAGGTAGACTCTTCTATTGTCGAGATAGCTACTCATCCAGACTCCGTTACGACATTACGACTCTCCTGGTGCTTACAAAGTAGTGCAGACACCACCTTTGGGTTGACTCTCTATTTAGGCGACGTACGGTACAAGCGAAAGTCGCGATTGGTCACTGTAGCGGATGAAGACGGCCACACTCTGAATGGGGTCTGAGTGGAGATCATTTTCTGAGCAGGCCCAATGATGACAGATGAGACTTAATTCACTCATTGCGACCGTGAGTAAGTACTTCTAAAACAGCTTTGCCACCCTGCTCACTTGTCAATGACCAACTGAAAAGTCCCCACACCAACAAAACCAGCTCGTAGAATCCCCATCGTGGCTTGAAAAGTGGCCTCACGCCACTCACATACCTCTTCAGGAGGGAGCCGAATACCACTACCCATCCGAAGTTCAGCTGTCCGCCGATGAACTTCGCAGACACGGTGCGAAATTTATGATTGATTGTTTACAGTAGTCATTTTTAGCCACTTGTAAGTTAAAATTGTAATGGGTAAATTGGTCAGCGTTCCAAAAACAGCATTTAGGGTTCTGGTAAAGGAATGACAAAAAGTAACGACTGATCTGATCGAAAGAAGGCCTGACTGTGCATAATGCTTACCTGTTA
Source organism: Hypercompe scribonia (assembly GCA_949316085.1). Taxonomy (NCBI): domain Eukaryota; kingdom Metazoa; phylum Arthropoda; class Insecta; order Lepidoptera; family Erebidae; genus Hypercompe; species Hypercompe scribonia. Next base: position 16,877,906 of record OX438979.1, read on the forward strand.
AAGTGGTTATATTATGGATTCGATCTCGAAAAATGTGTCATCCACCAATCAATACAAGAATTCCTATTATAGGAGTTCACTTTTAAAAAAAACTTAAAAAAATACATATAGTGGAGCATAGACCCCGCTACTTTTTCGAAGTCGGTTAAAGAAAATAAAAATTATAAGGGGGATAACATCTATATTTAAACGTAGGTCCTAAAAAAATCTTGCATTATTAGCCCATGCCACATTCTACGTAATGTACTAATTTTCAGTGTAAATACTAGGGGTCGCTAAAAGTTGTTCCATGAAGAAATGCCGTACATTAGTAAAAAAAATCCCCTGACGAAAAATGTCTGTATTTTGTATTTTTCGAATTAGTTCTTTAGGTATACCGATAACCGTTGAGATAAACGTGTTCCACAGCGGAGATTGCGGCTCGGTAAACGTAATGTAGGACATCCACAGGCCAGGTAGAGTGATGATTTGCGTAATATGACAGGAGCTGGTTGCGAGAAGCTGAGAATCGAATCAAGTGACATGCAATTTGAGAGGCCTATGTTCAGCACTGCTGAATATAGGCCTCTCCAATTGCATGTTACTTGCAGAGGCCTATGTTCAGCAGTGGACTGTGACAGGTTGATGATGTTCATGATGACACTTCGAAGAATGCAGTTAGAAATCCCAACAATTTTTAATAAAGATCTGTCAAAGATCTGTCGACACCAGTTAGTCAAATTAATGCTAAAAAAAGAATAATAAACCTTCAAACACATTTTATTGACATTCTGTAACGTTTATTCAAAATATAAACATTGTGTTTTGTTCATTAATATATACTACATTACGTTATTAATGAGTATTCCAGAATGTTTAATCTTAGTAAATCCTTATAGTTACTTAATGAATAGAGCTACTTAGTTTTAATAGTCTCAAAGGAATTATGTATAACACAACAAGCACATATAAACTTTGATGCTCAACAATTAAAGTTATCTGAAGTGGAATACTCAACATGAATTCAAAACAAAGGGCGCTCTTATCACCACCGGTAATAAACTCTATAATTTGGTACATTCTAAGTGAATGAAAGGATTCATACGATTACAGTTCATTTGGGTTCATTATACTGCATTAACTGATATCCGCGACTGCCACTATATACTCGTAGATTAACGAATACTGTTCACCACATCTCCAATTCAAAGCGCGTATTTTACATTATTTTAGCTTACGACTTTCTTCAAGTTTAGGTATTAAACACAAAAGATCGACTCGATCGAATCGAATGCACGAGTCAAACTTTCCTCATTTTGATTGGACTTTGTTTCAAAGTTACACAAATCTTATCTTTAGTAACTGATTTACTTTAGGCCCATGAGGATACCTTCAAAGTATTCATGTTTTGTGCAGTTTAGTGTTTTAATCGTGGGATGGTTCACGGAAACTCAATAAGGTAACAACATTTGACAAACTACGAGTGACATAAGTGGGACACATTCACTTAAGTTATGAGCAAATGCTTATAATAAACATGTTGCTATAAACATTTTAGTACTCCTCTATGTACTTGAGCTGAGAACGTGTCTTGAAAATATTAATAATCATGCCAAATTATGAGATATTTGTGAATTAAAAAAGGCATTCATCATTAAGTTTGCATAGTTTTGTGTTTACATACTTAAAATAATTCTCAAAGCTTATATACTTTTTTTCTTTCTTTCTTTTAAGACAGAACTCCCGAACTAGAAAGATATCCTATCCCGTGGAAAAGTTTACAAACACTTATAAAACAAACACAAAGAACGTCTAGACTCGGATAAACAATTTGTATGTCACATATAGTGTTGTCTTGTGGGGAAATCGAACCCGTTACACTCAGTACAAGAGAAGTTACTAGGTGGCAGTTTAAACCACCACACCATTCATGCAGTCAGCGTAATCTACTAAAATACGAGTGGTTTTTAAGTTTTGAATAAGAAATATTAGTATGCATTTTGCGAAACGTCCAGATTACTGCACCCATGCAATTTGTAGTAGCAGAATCTGAAATTTCTCTTGCTTTTTGTTCCGCAATCTTGGACGTAACGACGTAATATAATGTGAACTCAGGGTATTAAAAATAACATCGATATCTTTATGTCTTCACAGAACATTTATTTCAATTACTGATATGAAACTCGGATAACTTAGAGTCCAGATGCTCATAAAACTAATAGAATTCAGGGTAATAAAATCTGCGCGTTTGATTACGACCCATTGGATACTCTTGCCAGTCGAACCACTAGATATGGATTAATAGCACAAATGCATATTTCATCCTATTTCACAAGAGCCCTGGTGTTTTCATTAGTGTATCAGGTGACCTACGAAACTTATCAGTTTTCATCAAATATTTGTTAATGTCACTAAAACGTACTTTCAGTTCTAATAAGCTAAATTCGGTACATTACGAATATTTTGATTTTTTAAAGAAGATGTCATTTAATTATTGCTGAAGCTAAAACGGTACTTTTATTCATCTAATTGTCTGTATGTATATTACCTGTTTTTAAAACTCAATAAAAAATTCAAATCATTTAATCCATACTGCTGGATATTCATTGTCAAGAAATCCATGACAATTTTCTACCGCTTCTAAACGAGAGAGATGAGGCAAGAGTACGAGTACAGTTACGCGTTTAATTATAACACCACTCTAGCAGTTCTACCTGAATCGGAACGACGACTAAGCCATTCACATTCCACATCTGTGTCACCTTTTGTTTACCAGGCAGCCAAGTATCTCAGGGCTTAGCGAGATTTCCTCCACGCACGTAAAATTTCAGTACGATACTAGAACAATTGTGTTGGCCTTATGTAGGATACATATGATTCTGTTACATCAAACAAAATCAGAAAACACGTAGGCTTTTCGTTGGTGGTTCAGGTTTGCACAAGTGCCATGATTAACTAATTTATGAAAATCTTATAGTAAATTTTACTCTACTGTTTGAGAAATAAAACCATCCTATCTACCTTCATAAATATTAATGTTATGTATTATGTTGGTTTCCATTGTCGCTTAAATGATGTTTAAAAGGATTTCTATGAATAGTTCTTCTGCCGAAGAGAGGACACCAAATTCAAAGGAAAACTTGTGGTTTTACAATAAATATTAAATTGGTATCCAAAATAAGGTCGTAATAAGAATTTTAGTAACTATAATTTAAATTTTGTAAGAGATATTTTATTACTATTAAGCTTTTTCATTAAATATAATGTTAAATTAAAGTATTTCAATTTTATTTTTATAAGATAAGGTTAATGTCTAAATTACAAAAGTAATTTTCTACTACAGAATTGTATTTGACCTTTCACGTTACAGTCTAGCACTTATAACGTCGTTGATTAAACATATTTCGGCCAAACATGTTCCATTAAAACCATTTGGTAACAAAATTTCTGTAGTGAATAAAATAAACCTCATATATTCTAGAAAGAAATTCTATTTGGCATTCATCAACACATTTAAACAGACTACTGCTAGGCATGAGCCTTTTCTTCAGTTTACTATACCACGGTGACTAGATGAGCTGATATACGCGGGGTGATCAATAAGTCATGATAATGAATATATAAAACAATGATTAAAGTAAAAAATATGATTTATTTTTCAACATTCGTAGAGTTTGTTTCAAGTTTTCCTTCCTTTTGCACTGATATTGTCCGTAAATTTGTTCTCTAAGTCGCCCCTTATGACACTCATATGATAAATAGGAGTAGTGATACTCTGTATTCTTACTCCGTCACCACACGGAGACATATGGATGGAGAAACGTTTGTCTACTCAAACATATAAAATCACTTAATAATCATCCTTCTTAAGTAATGAATAAACGCAACTACACGGATTGTATTGTATTTTGTATCAGTTGTTACAAAATGTAATAAAAGTTAGCTTTTAAAGCTACAAAACTAAAGTCACAGCTAAGATTTGAAAGGGAAAATAAATATGTTATAAAAATAATGTTACAAATAATTACAGCTATAATTTATGTTCTGTAGCAACGATTAAAAAAAGATAAACAAATAATTGTTACAAAGGGCTATTTAAAAATACGTTAAATCACCTTTCTGATTTCACCAATGAATTATTTAATAGCCACCAGTTTAATATACGTAATTATGGAACTTTTTGGCTTGTGTCCTCTAGACACCCTTTTCAAAGAATTGAAAGAATTGCTACCTCAGCTCTTTTTCCTTGAAAATCGCAATTTAAGGTAAGATACCTGAACCGGCCTCTTGATTAAAAGCTTTTAAGATACCTGTAATTACATTGTGAATTCTGTGAATTTTTTTCTTTGTAGAACCACTAGCAGGAAAACTTTAAAAGTTGGTTTTCGTTACTTACATTTCTTTTTTTAATTATATCACAAATTGTATTTATTAATACTAAAATAATATAACAGATTTCATTATTGCTTTATATATTATTTTATTCACTGCCTCGTTGGTCTAGCGGTTAGCGTACGTGACTATCAATCAATAGATCTCTGTCGATGGTCGAGTCGGGCCAGAAAAACGTTGTTGTTTTTTTTTATTATAGAAATGCTTAATAATAGCTCAGAACTTGGCAGTTTGTGGTCTTAGCTCCTGTGCAACGAAGAACACGTTAAGCAGTCGATCCTGCGCCCGATCTCTTCCGGATCTAGTCGGATAGCCGTCCCATTAGAAAGTGAGAGTGAGGGAACAGAGGGATAATCTGTGTTTACACACACACTTGTACACTATAATTTCTTCTGCTTAGTTATCTAGTCTTCGTTGAGACTGGCCGCCGTAGCCGAAACCGGCTAGGAGAGGATCATTATTATTTCATGCAATAGGTTTCTTATCAATTTAGAATATACTTTGACTGTACCAAGAATGTTTTAATAAATTTTGAGCGACATTTCGGAGATCCTAGTAATCTACAAATACAGTTGCAAAGGAAATTGGGATCATACGGTTTCTTCGTTAAATAATATGACAAATATATAAATGTCTCATATTTTTGTAATGGTTTTATTTTTAGAAATTCGGTGTGTAATAAGTTGTATTAAATTTTCAAATTAAGGGACTATTTTAATACCGAACATGTTTTTATTTTTTAATAAAATTGCAACAAGTGTGTTATTGTTTTTGATAGGTCGACATCGCTTCGGTAAACTTATGTACAATAAAACTTAATTATCATAGTAAAAAGAGAATGTTAAGCACTTAATTGGAAACAATGAAAGTACTTGAAGAAATTAAACAGGCAATAACAGTGTTCAAATGTCCCTCGTGGCCTTCCCTGAGTGTCCTCAAAAGTAATTGAAAAAGATTGTAAATTGTGATTCAGGTCTTCAAATAAAACTAATTCTTCCTGTAGAAAACCATTGTAATTCTAATCTCCTGGACTAGATAGATATTTCCAACCGTTATTTCAATTGCGATAGATTAATTTAGAGTCCGTGGACTCAGAGGCAATTAATGTTAATGTACGCCACTATTCAAACTTGATTAGTTTTCTTCTTTCTAAACGATGATCTTAGCTTCATGCTTGTTTTGGTATAAAGATAAAGTGGAGGCAGTGATGACGATTGCCGTCAGAAGGGAAAACTTAAAACTGTATATGTATGCACAAAAATAGCTACCTCGCCTGCTACAAAGCTTTTAATCCTTCCGAGACCGTAACGTTCCACATCGCATACATTGCTCCGCAGGTACACGCGCCACAGTCAAGCGCCCATACATAGAGCGTTATGTATAACGTGCTTTGTTTAATATACATTGATTACATATTGCTTATGGAAAGCGTTCGATGAAGATGATGCGAATTCCATGATTTTTCTTCACTTAAAAAGTGCTCAACACGCCAAAGAAGTTTTCACTTCAAAAAATTCACAAAGGAAATTATACGGATTAAATTTAAAATATAGCAAACGAAACAATAAGATTCTCTAACTTCTGTCATTAAAAAATATATTGTAAAATAACTAGTCTATTGAAAACGACAGAATAATATTAAGCTGGTGTAAGACATAGTGAACAGGTATTGCACCGTGTTAATAGTTTTGTGAATTAAATAATATAGGTATATAACTATTGCTGTTTAATATAAACGATTGATTTACCATATACCGAAGTAACGAACACATACAAATTTAAAACTAATCAATTTGTTTTCTGTAGTTTATATCTAGTATTTTTGGCGGTATCTCAAATGCTATTTATTTATTTTTACAACTTCATTGTAGAAGCAGCTGTGCGCCGTAGCGTTAGGCATATTTTATTTAATGCTGCAGAATTTTTATCTGACTTACATATTCTATTCCTACTCTATGTAAGGTATTATGCATATTGATACTAGTTTTTTCATAGTTTTTGGAAGATAAAAGCTTTCAAACGCACTAGACATACTTTTTCTTGAATTACCACCAACTTTGTTTTCCCTTCGAATATACATATTTGTTTTGACGTTATTGCCGCATTCATTCTATCTACAAATTTGTACAAACCAACTGAGCATTCCCTTTTCAATTTTTGTCACTTTGAACTCTGTTATGCTCATTTCTCCACATTGCTCTTTCTGTTGATCTCATTCGCCAAATAGTTATTTAATATTACTATAACACAGTGTACATTCGTAGGTTTTATCATCAGTCGTTTGAAAAAATAACTGTTAATACACAGATCATATCATATCAATCAACCTATCGCCGTCCACTGCTGAACAAAGGTCTCCCCCAAGGAACGCCAACCAACCCGGTCTTAGGTAATTCGCATCCATCCGCTGCCAGCCACCTTCTTCAAGTCGGTCCAACGCGCCACAGGGCGCCCTACACTACGTTTGCCTAATCGTGGTATACACTCTAGTATACTTCGGCTCCAGCGACCATCAGTTCGTCTGGAGACATGGCCGGCCCACTTCCACTTCAGCATACTGATTTCTCCGAATACATTAAAACTGATATATTTTTTTTAAATAATATTATATTATTTATTCTAACGTAATAAAAAACTCTTATTCCGTTATATAAAATTATGTTCACGGAAAATAATGTGATCGTGCGTAATATATAATTGCCGTTAACATAACTATATATTATGCAACATGGTAGTTAAAGCTACTGGTACAAAAATGTTAAAAAAAATCTATTAATAGACATTTTTATAGTACTTCAACATATATTATATATCCATATTTCATACAAATTTAAGCTAAACATTCTTTATTCCAACATATGTTAATCATTCTGAAGTTATAATTAATTCAAAACTTCAATTAAGGTGAATACTAACTAAACTATTGAAAAAAAAACTATTACAATGTACTCATTTCTTTATCAAAGGCATTCGACACCTAGTAAAATCGCTTACTTAATCAATACATTCTAAATTGATGACAATTTTTGAAGCCCTTCAGTTTTCAATTCGATTGTTAATCGCAGTCACAGCTGAACTAAATGGATCAGTAACTTTATATTTTGTAGGCTTTATTTTTTTTAACATTCTGGTAGACAGACCTATAGAAAATTGTTTATTTGTAGGTATACCATTTTTCCAGAGTTGTGAAATACATAAAATATAAAATATCATATTGTAAAGGGCCACGCAGTTATTCAAAACAATATCTTTAAGGTAATCTTAAGAATCTATACTGATCTAATGTAATAATTATCTATATATACGAGTACATACTGCTTCCAGTTAGTTTAAGGACACTGCTCGCTTTGTGTTAGCGAAGCATAACACTCATTCCTAAAGATATTCAAATCTTATTTCATATCCCTTCATATCTTGTCTATCATCTAAGTTGCTGAAGAAAATAACAAATACCTTTTTACAGCCTTGGTTCACCCCGGTATGCTAAATTTTAGTACCCTTAACCGGACCCAACTTTCATATAAATCTGTAAAAGCCCTTAAATCCTCTTAATTCAGTTTTTACATAATATCCATTCTTTGCTTGTTCGCCCTATTTTCTTGTTCCATGTCGAAAAAATATATTTATTGATCACATTAATTCAGCCCTGTAAAGATATATTACTACATAGGAGAGGGATTGAAGCCAATAAGATCTATTAATGATGGTGGTTGATAATGAAGACAAAACATAATCTTACTAAGACTATAAATGCGAAAATAAATAAGAATGTACGGATGTTTGTTACTATTTCACACGAAAACTACTGAACAAATTCAGATAAAACAATACCGTAATATAGTTTATGTATCAGAATAGCACATTATATATTCACCACGATAACTTACATTATTTACTTATAAATTTTACGTTATCAAGTTTACTGTTTATATTAACACCAAAGAAAACTCTTTCTATAAATTACTTTAGTTATAAACTTTATAGTCTTTATTCTTGGCTTACCAGATTGCAAACTCCAAATATTTTTTGACATTAAAGCAGTAAACGTGTACTCATGCTTTCGTGGTTATAACTAATTAATAACGGTACCAGGTATGGCATTTTAAAATTGTTGTGAGTTTAGTGTTCGCTATCAACAAATAAATGTTTTGAAGATAATTGCAAAAAGAACATGCGAGGTATTATTTACATGTTGGATGTTAATTTAAGAACGAGTAATTGTAGAACTATAAATTCAACGTTTACATACTGTGTGTTCAACTTTTTCGAATAAAAATCTTTTTACCTTCACCCTAAAATTATTTACAAGGTGGGTGTAATAATACGGTAAGAAAGTTCGTCTAATTACAAAACAGTTATTATAACCTACAATTAATATAGAATTACAGTTCTTTATAATAGGTTGAAAATAATAAGCAACAGGGTTAACGTTATTAGCGTTCGTACTTGCTTACATATGTACGCAACAAATAAAAAATGGTAACATTTTTTATGGGACTAATCCCTCCCACACGCCCATCACTGTGACAACTCTACATCACAATCAACAGCAGCGACACACGAATGAACCGATTTATGACACTCGAGAAGTCCCAGGAAAAAACTAAGATGTCTTGAAACCCGCAACGAAATCAATCAAAGGAAAACTGGAGATGTTTTCGTTTTTTTGAGATGACAGAATGTCAAAATGACTCTGCCTGATGGAAAGCATGAGTAGAATCCAAGAATGAGTAGAATCCTATTTAATACGAGTATATATAGTATAGTGTCCTACACTATTGCGGTCTAGTGAGTGCATTTGATGTACGAGATCCAAGCTATTTGCGAATGAGTAGACAGTTTGTCACTCGCGGTCAGTTCTGGAGGATCCTAGCAAAGACTCATTAAAGTTTTGAAATCTCTCAGAAACACCAGTTCGATGTTCGAAAACTACTTCTGCGCTTTGTCCTCTGTCTGACTCAGATTTTCAAACAGACGACTTGTCTTAGAGTCTCCAGAATGGGATCGATAGAGGCACGTGTATGTTCGACTCATAGAGCCAAAACTCTCGTGGAGCAATAGAATGGAAAACAATAGGTGCTCAAGACAGTGTAGACGGCGACACAAACATCCACCCTGAAGAAAAATAACCCAATTTTTTATATAGATAGTTAAGATATGTCATGTGAAATATTTGAGAACATTTCGTTTCGTTTATAAGTAAGAGTGTTAGTGTCTGTAAGTTAAAGTAAAAACTGTTTAACTTATGTGTTTTTTTTTGTTTTTATAGCTTACAAAACACTTTATTGCATAATAATATCCTATCCAAACTTATACGAGAATATACACTGCAGCAAACACCACACAGTACGGCTATGTTGACTTTCTCTGGATATGGCCTAGTTAATATAATTAGGCCTATTTTTTCTTTTTTTTTAACTTGTGGAAACCCGGGCCGTCACCCCACCGGGGTTTACGGTGGGGCGGTGTGTCGGAATCGGCCCGACTAAAACCACACGGTGTGCCACTCTGCGCCTGAGATAGGAGGGATCCGGGAACCACTGCTATTACGACATCCAGATCCCTCCTAGCGCCTGCCTGCTAGCGTGGGCACCATCAGCGGATAAACTCTCCATTTAGGCGACGTACGGCACACGCGGACGTCGCCTCCTCGCGGCTGGCCACTATAGCGGATGGAGGGGAAAACCCGGCCCGTCCACCCGCGGTCACACTCAAGGCGGCATGAGTCGTTGGTACGCGCGCCTCCACCACCCGGCTCGCCGGCGGAGAATCGGGTCCGAGTGGAGGTCATCCTTCCGGGCCCTCTCCGCCACCTCCTTCTGCGAAATTATCACTTCGCAGAAGGTTGCGACCGCGCTAAAACAACTGTCGCTACCGACCATGGAGCGTATGACCACCGGTAGCGAGAGATCTCCTCCAATAACTACAGTGAGGACCCCACGCTGCGCCGCCCAAGCGGAACAAACTGCCAGTGTGTGCTGAGCCGAGTCCTCACTGCAGTCGCAGTGGTGACAGGCGGGACTCAATTCCCTCCTGGCGGCCGAGTGCAGATACTTCCCGAAGCAACCGTGCCCGGAAAGGATCTGCGTCAGTCGGAAGGCCCTTTTCTTCGCCCGTGCTGTTGCCCTGCCCACTCAGCGATGAACGGCTGGAGAGCCTCTACGATGGCAGAGCCAGCACGTGGAACCTCCAGCCGGGACGACCAATGAGCCATTGCGGCTCGACGAGCGGCCTCTCGCCACTCGCGTATCTCTTCGGACGGGGGCCGTATGCCGGTACCCGCCCAGAAGTCAGCCGTTCGCCGATAAACTTTGGCGAGCACTTCCACCTCCAAATCCGGAGGAGTTCCGGCCAAGGCGCACGCCGCCTCTGTCGATACGGTGCGGTAACCGCGTATGGCTCTAACCGCCAATATCCTCTGAGGGCATCAGAGGCGAGCCCTATTCTGGGCAGTCAGAGCCGCCGCCCACACCGGTGCACCATACAGTGCTGTTGACCGGACAACCCCCGTGTATAGCCGTCACGTCGCGACGCTGGCTCCACCCAAATTGGGCAAGAGTCGCCCAAGGGCAGAAGCAGCATCGACCAGCTTTGGAGTAAACTGTCGGAAGTGCTCGTTGTAGAGACACCTCCCGTCGAGGATCAGGCCCAGGTACTTCATCTAGGCCTAAACCGGTACCAGGACCGAATTGACTAAGATAGTGGCGCCGGCAGGTGGACCACGACGGGGCCCATGGATCATAAGGGCCTCCGTCTTAAATAGGGCCACCCGTAAACCCAGCGTCTCAATACGCCCGACCACCAAAGAGGCTCCTGTGGTGACCAGGCGCGCCGCCTCTTGAAAGTTCGCTCCCCCCCCGGGCCGTGATCAATGTATCCTTGGCGTAACAAATTACACCTAGCCCGGGGGAGAGATGACCTCGAAGGGTTCAGCCGTATCCCATGTTCCACAGGTGTGGTCCAAGGACACACCCCTGCAGAACACTGCACGACATAGGCCGCCGCCTCACAATACCATCCCGGTCCTCGTACATGACGGTACGCTCCTCAAGATAGTCTGCCACAAGCCGCCTCAGGTATTCTGGCACCCCGTGGTAGTGGAATGCTTCCCTGATGCAGCTAAATGGCAGACTATTAAATGCGTTGGCGATGTCTAACGACACCGCCAACAGCACGCCACCATAGCTCACCGCCTCTTCGGTAACGGCCCTCAGGCGCAATACAGCATCGACTGTCGAACGCCCAGCTCGAAAACCGAATTGGGCGTCCGACAGATCCAGCAACACGATGGGCCTATAGGCCGCCACCGAATCGGCAGGCCGTCCCGGCTTCCTTAATAGGACCAGCTTCCTGCTTTTCCAGCACTCAGAGAATATAATTAGGCCTAGATCAACTCCATATTTAAACAGAGGCTATCCGAGGAAGACCTAATATCACATGAAACGAGCACTACCTAGAGTAAGGCCCCTAAATTTTGTCGCCGGAATGGTTTAGTGGAACATTACGTACTCTTGGCTTCTGTGTTCCTGAGGAGCCAGTGATCTGAAGATAAAACCTTGTGTTTAAAGGGAAAAGGAACCAAAATACAAAGTACCCTCTCTGTTTCGTTCTCTCTCCTCACCTGCAGATCAAAAAAAAATGTTGTGAAAAAGTGGCGTGTGTCACATATAATGACTAGTTAATCACACAAGTTTATTCAACCTAAAGCGTAACCTTGACCATTAATGAACGGAAGCCCAAGTGGATTTACTTATCTTTGATTGGATTTATTTTCTTGGTTTTCTTGTTGCCGTTACATTTAGTTCTTTCCTACCGGAATTCACTACAAGAATTACTCCACTCCTAGCTTTTAATAGAAACGGTTAGAGGTATTTCTATTGTGGTATTCGACCAGCACTACAATCCGTTTTTGAACGCTAATTTAATTTAACATTGTCTACGAGGAACAGTAGAATTTTCAATTGCAGGACCTATATAGTGTACCACTACAATATTAGACTTGTTATAAAAATACATACTCAAAAAAAAGTATTGACTTTACATACAGTGAACTTGTTTTAGTTGTTCTATAAGCATATACTTTTTTAATATTTTCATTAACATTAACTGCTTACCACATTTGACAATTATTGGAGAAAATTTAAAATTTTTGGTTTGTTTTCTTCTTCCTAGCCTTTATTAATCCTAAGATTATTTGAGGAAGTTGTTTTTATATATATTAATTTGTAAAGTTTTTTTTTTAAATTAAAGTATTTAGTAACGGCGCCTTAATTAAAAATCAAATCTATAGTTGTTCTGTATTAAAAATTTGTGTAAAGTTAAAATCCAAAAACCACATTCATTTTACATCTTTCTAAGATTAATTTAATTATGTCTAGCAGGCGACATCTTTTGACTGAAATAATGATCATGAATTCAACTAACAAATTAACAGCAACACTTTCCATTACATGAGTCGATAGACAATGCCAATACCTATTTCAATACCAAAAATAATAAAGTAAAATATAAATAACAATACTCGTATTACTTACACAACTAGTTGTGTTAGAGTACCGACATCTGTACTCCGATAAATCATTCCCGTGCCAATCGCTATTGCGAGGTTATCAATCAGGGTAGCAATTCATCAAGCACATGTAGCTGTCTAGACTGGGTCAGGGTTCAGTGCGTGGGTGCCTAACGTGGCAGGCGTAAAGCGTTCATTCCGTGTTGGAAAATCACTGTTTAATGATTTTAAACGCAGCACAAAAAGTCATTAAGGTCACTGTACAGTTACTTTACCTGCATGAACCGCCCATAACCGCTAGGAGAACCTGCACTGCTTCGCGGCATTAAATGTAAGTTAAATATTATATAAATAGATAGATAAAGAGAACTTAAGGAGAGAAAAAGAGCAATGAAAATGGCTAAAGAATGTATGGGAGGAACCAGTATATTGCTACAAACTACACAGGAAACAATCACTGTAAAAAAAAGGAAAGCTTAAACAAACTTTTCTTATGTTTGGAAATCCCTACGAGCCGTCACCCCACCGGGGTTTACAGCGGAGCGGTGTGTCGGAATCGGATCAGCTAAAATCATATGGTGTGCCGTTCTGCGATTGGAATAGGAGATCCCTCCTCCCGGGAACTACTATTGTTAGGTCATCCAGACTATACCAACCCGTCTGACTAGCATGGTAAACGTGGTGGTTCGAACTTAAGTAGGCCAAAACCTCATTTCAAAAGAGAAGCTTGCGTTCAGTAGTAGTAGCACTATTAAAAGATGCTCAAAAACTGTCGATGAAATAGACAAACTGTGTGTAATTATTTTAATTATTACCTACTAATATCTGATTGTAACAGTTTTAAGACCTGCTTTATAATTGTTTTGTTCAGTCGATGAGTCGCTAAAGTATTTTATATACTGGAATATGTTATCTTTACTTTATAATCTAATAAACCATTACTTCAGTAGTACATTAAAACAGTCATACGATAGAGACAGATTGGTATTAAATTTCTATTGATTTAGTAAGATCACAATAGGAAAAATAAACAAAAACGGATGTTTCTCAAATATACTTCGAATCCATCTTCAGGTAAACTAGTAGATTCTCCTAAACCAATGAAAGCTCAATAAATCAAATCAATCACTTGGCACCAAAATCGCATATACATATACAACAGAAATACTTATTACGAAACAGAAATTTACGAACTGTTGATCGACGAGGTATTTGAAATAGCAGTATTATATTTCTATTGAATATATATCTACTAGGAAATTTGAAGTGGTGAATTTTATTTTTATCTATCTTAATATACATCAAATAACTTAAATTTAAAAAATAATTGGCCTTCTAACTTAAAAAATCTTTCGATATAGTCTTATATCTATTATTCACGATAATATTATTATTTAAACATATCATGATTATGCTTAAAATCTTAATATATATATGAGGTACAAAATATACTTGCGTGTATGTGTTTCGAATATTGTCTGAGGTACACACATTTAAAAGCAATATCCGTGTTTGTATCTAAAACAATAGTACTCTCGAGGGCGCTTTATCCGATAAATACGTAAGTACTGTAAGTAATGCAAACCTTGTGAGAATACAAGTGGATCTTAAATCGAAACATGAACTCGCTATCTTAGATAAACTTACTATGTTCTAAAAAGTTTACGGAACAGAATCGGTTACAATGTCCTGAAAATGTGTATTATGCAACAGGGAAGTCAAGCCTGACACATTTATGAAGACAAATGGAGGAAATGTATTTACTTCAAACTTTTTCCCTGAAAGTCCTGACAGGGAGTTATGACTTTTAACGTGTAGAAAATCTAACGGATGAAATTACATTTAGGACTAAACGAATACCCAAAAAAAGTCATAAAATAAGGCCTACAATCTAAATCCGGCAATTTTGTCGAACGGAGGTCACAACAACTTAATGTGTTTTCTTCAATTTGATAGACAAATATGTGCATACATAAAAGTTGACTTTGACCTTTTTCTGTCTTACTAATGGACACTCGCTGTCAAACCATAGTAAGCTGAAACCTTCAATAATATGGCTTTATGTACTTACGATTTATATTTGAAATCGAAACCACGTCTACTCAAGCCTAGAAATACAGTCAAGTAATATGAGGCAAGTAAGTTGCTGTCAACTGGACACGTTAAGCATTAGATGGAAAAATGTGGTGTGCATTTAAAGGACAGGTCGGTAGGCTACGAATGTGTAAAGAATGTTCTTCCTTGTTGTTGGTTCCTTGTGGAATGTAACCAATGCTAGGCCAGGTTACGGTCGCATACCTCGAATTAGCGATTGCTGAAAAATTCGAGTTACCTATATTACAACTAAATAAATACAATGCTTTTATACATAGAGCCGTGTTTAGTAAATAAATTGCGTTACGCTTCGAGTGTAGTTAGATACAGAATATATACTGTTGTAATTAGTCTGTTTATAATAGTACTAATATTTTCTAAATACTGTATGCTCGTACTACAACTACTATATACATTTTATGCATAAAAACTCGCGTGTACTTTTCTTATTTTTATTGTTATGTATTTCTTTCTTAATTTTTGTTGCCAACTTTGGAAATAACTTGAAAACTTTGAAAATGGTTGTGATCTTAAAACAATTACGGGTTCAGGTGGGTAGCCAAGCTAAGTTTAGCAGACAGTATCACTAACCACCATTAATAGTAAACACATAAGAACAATAGAAATAAAATATGCTTTAAGTACTTCTAACAAACCCCAAATTGCCTTAATTTGTGAAGTCATAAATCATAACTCAAAACAATAGGGCTCTTAACTTTGTATACGAGCAATAACAAATTATAAATTTACACAGACGGCAAAGACAAAAGTATATGCTTATCATTTTCTACTGAAATCGGTAAATGAGTAACATAGACTATACTGCTTTTAGTTTATATTTATATTCTGTGTATTTTTCTGTTCCATTCAAACGATATTAATACTATTACTGATTACTAATAGAGTATTACTTTAATGTACCCTGTAGGGTATAATTAGAACGATCATAAAAATATTTAAGTTGAAATAATGTGGTATTTATAATTCACATGTCATGGTGACTCTGCTGGAAATGGAATTTTTATATATCTTTATTATTAAAGCCATTTTCATAATACCATTATAATTGCTTTCTGTCTTTTTATTTGCAGTCTATCTCTTATTTTATTTATCCACCCTTAAAGTTAATAATATTGTTGTTCTGAACAATGGTCAAGTTCGTACTAAAACTGGTTTGAACGATGTGAACACCAAAATATTTAAAATGATATCCATTTTTGATAATTATGTAAATATGGATTACAATATTTGCACATTCATCTAGAAACACTGATTTTACTCTCCGATGTTTGTATAACTAGTCGTAAATAGTATATGTGTCTAATGCTAATTACTCTTGTTTATCCATGAGCACGAAGTGCATCGGTTCGATTGGAGTGATATCACATCCTCTTAAAAACGAGTGTAAGACAATTCTTTCGCTGTCTTTCACCGAGTGAGTATGGCTACGAAGCCCACCTCATTAATTCTGAAGGAATATCAAAATTGGCAACGCACTTGTAACTTTAAATTCTTAGCTGCTTGTTTGAATATTTTGTTAGTACCACGCCTTCATCTATTGTAAATAAAAAATTCTAAGGAAATAGAAAAAAAATCTTAAGTGAAGCATTGATTAATGCTAATTACCCATGGAATATTACCATAGACTTTACAAAAAACGTTTACTCAAATGTTTGTAAAAATATACTACACTGGCATTTGCCCGCTAAAGAGTAGCTTATGTCCTTTCTCAAGAATCAAAATATCTTAAAGTCAAATTTCATTGAAATTTAAGACACTTTACCCGTGGATACGTAACAGAGACATTAAGACACTGTTACTTTCCAATTTATAATAAAAGTGTGAATAATGTACTAGTTCCACAAAATTAAGCTTTTATTAGAAACTGATACAAATTCTACACTAATGAACGGTACAATATTGTTATCAAAATAATATTCTGATTTTATGAGTTCTATTTTTAGTGAACCTTATTTGAACACAAAAACAACTTAAATAAAAATGATAAGGACAAAAAACCGTATATTTCTTATTTTATTCAGCATTCAACCATAGATTATTTTAATTTTTATTAATAACAAAAATTCAAAAACTGTTTGAAAATATGTAGTCTGTGTTATTAGAAACCATTATTTACATTCAAATCCACTAAACTTTAAAAAACATCTGTATAAATCACTATCTTTAATTCTCTTTAGATCAAAAGATTAGACTAGTTTAAACTGTGTTCAAACCTGATCCATTATATTTCACTCATTTGGTTAAACATTGAATATAAAATGAAATGAAAAATAAAATATAGGCTTTGTCATCATCATCAACAACTTTTGATAGTCCACTGTTGAACATGGGCCTCTCCTTAGAAAGGGGTTTTTGGCCTACCATGCCGCGCTGAAAAGACGGGGTGGTAGGGAATTTGTTTCAACATTTTTTTTCTGTTCGCAGTGATATTGTCCTGCACAGTTTGCACCCTTAGTCACCTTTTACGACGCTCATGGGATAAATGGTGATGGTGACACTCGGACACTTAATCCGACACCATACGGACGAAACTTTATCACTGTGTTAAAATCATACACGTATTTTCGACCGTGTAGGCGAAAAGGACCTCTTTAAACAACTTCACGCACACATTTATAGGCTGTAAGTTAACTAACTAACTAACTAACTTTACTTAAAATATAAAAAGCTTAACATGTCTTTTAAAATTTGTTAGATTTGCTGAAACATTCGATGCTGGACATAGACAAAGTTTTGCACAACAGGCGGTACTATGCCGCCCGCATCCAACTGCTTACTATTAAATAATTTTTTTCTCGCATAGAATTAATTCCATCCATTGAGTAAATAAAGCATCTTATATTTTATCTCTACTTTATCATTCCCTTAGCAGATATTTATTGTACTGCCTAGACCTAGGTGTATCTAATACTAAGAGTAGATCGTAAACTGACACACTAAGAACGCATACAAATGACGTATTATTAGTAAAGTGGCGTCGTTCTGAGTCAGACGTTATTATGTTGCTCTATTCGGGTACTGCCTAAGAAGGTTCTTGAAATATAGACTAATGTCAATAGCAATTGCTAGACAATTCTTTCATAGAAGTTCACTACATTCAATTAAACATTTGAAAGTGAACGGTCTTTTTTAGTTTTCATAACTAAGTTTTAATGATAGATTAAAAATGAGGAGCTGATGTAAATTTAAATTAGCTTAAACTCTCCGTTTTCAAGTAATTTATTGACAGCTTATAAATGTTTCGTGGTCAATTAGTGCTAGCAACCGAGATTATTGAAATATATATGGTTGATTGAGGGCTCATTTAGTTATCTTTGTTTAATCAATTTGACATTGATATATTGAACATTACTCAAAAAGCTTCATACTGATTTATGAGGTTCACAGATCACTTTGTAAGTACATATATCACTGAAAAATTTAGGGAAACTGTCTCATGGGTGTCATTAAAACACGGCTAGTACACTCTGGTTACTGAGTCTATATGAAAGAATCAGAACAATGATAGTTTATGGTACTAATCTATTAGGTTTTTTTAAAAGTATTATAAAGTAAACGGCATTATAATATTAACATGAATTGTAAAAAATTAAGTTTTCATTGTATAGTCTTATTTAAAATTCAAAGACTAGATATGTATTTATATTCATTTACACTATGGTTAAAAGTATACTTGTTTTATACGAAGCTTATTATTAGCCTGGGTCAGGAACTCCTACATTTAAATTAGGAGCACGTCACTGGAAACGAAACGGGCTTTTTGGATTATCAACTACTTCAAACTGACAAGGGGCACTGAAACTTTGCTTTTAAAAAGGTACTCTTGTTGTGTTCTGAGCTGTATTTATAACTTTTATTATAATATATTAACGTGATTTTTCGCTACTAATTGTCATTCTGTAAATAATTAAATTAATTTTGTATTCATATTCGTTAAACTAATATGTACTGATAATATGTTAATGTAGAATGTGTTTCTGTTTTTTTTTCTTTTTGACAGAAACATGCTTTGGAAATAGAATTTGTTCCATATTCCACGCCCCGTCAGACTGGTATTAAATAATTCTTTAACTTGTCTGAAACTGAAACTAAAAATATTTTAAATAGTTTTGACTCTGTTTGCTTAAAGTGAGCTGATTGCTTCGTAATGCTAACAAAGTTTAAATACTTGTAGACAAAATATTTTTTTAATATGAGCTCACTCAAATGTTATACCATCAATTACAGTATGTTGTTGATTTATCATCAACTCGCGTTTTAACAATAATTCAGCATCATACTCGTAAATGACAAGATTCAAAGACATTTCATTTTCCAAGATTTTGTTAATAGTAATTATAACACTATATAGTAACATAGTGTTGAAATATAATGAAATTTTTACAATTTGCAAAAACTGTCTTGTTGATCAGCTATACAAAAGGTCTCAGGTTCGTTGCCCGGGGTAGGGCCAAAAAGTACCATTGAATATTTCTTAAAAAAAAAAAAATTACCGGCTCAGAGGGTGTAAGTTGGCTGTGTTTCACGGAGTGCACGTTAAATAATCGGTCCCGGTTGTCATGAAAATTTTTTTTCATGGTAGAATTTTACCAAAGTGACTCTACTTTGCCTAATAGAAAGCATTAATGAAATCCACGAGTGGTGGACCCGATACTCATTGCAAATGCAGCCAATGCAGTATGGCGACCCACGCTATTGCGGCCTAGTGAGATGCTTTTTCACGCCCCACTTAAAGAAGCCGGAATCACAGTGGCAGGGAAACACGTGCGCCGGGAGTGAGTGCCAGGTTATAACTGATTTACACTGGAAGAAAGGGCCAAACCGTTTAATTCAAGAGTGTATGTCTACCATTCTAAAACCGTGATTTTTAAGGCGCGCACGAATTGTACTGTAGACGAAGGGAGAAGGTAGAACCAGTTGGAAGAACTCCCCAGAGCACTCTCTGGAGGACTCTCAGGACTGGAATAAGTGGCTTCGGAACTGTTGATAATATGAACTGCTCGCCACTCGGACTACTCGCCACTGCAACTGATCTAGAGCGTCCAGTAAATATCGTGTGGATCCATTGCAAAGATGAGAACACAATTTTTTTCAACATCTGATTTTTAACAATAATTGTTAATCCTGTATTGCGATATAGATATTATTGTGCCGATTAACATATATACAACTTCTCAACATCAACTGTTGGGCTGCGGCTGCCAGGCATGATCATGTCGTTTAGTCCGAGGATCCTCTCTTTGTGTTAGATGGACATGACACCTGTTCTTCCATAAGAGTAATAAAGAATATGAAAAAAAAGAACACTTAAAATTTACAGAAAATGTTTTAGGTTATATTAGTAGGAGAGTAAAATAATAATGTCAACTAGACACATGTCACGTACAGCCATCTGATTACAAATTTAGTAGGGCCTATGGTAATCAGATTCCTAATAAATATACTAATGTATTTCACAATACTATTATTAAATCACATTCAGACACAGAACAAATTATCTTACACTATTATTTATGTTTTACTAGTTTTTGCCCGTGGCTTCGCTGGCGTGGAATTTAGTCTGCCACAATAAATTTCATAACAGATAATTTTAAATAAATATTTTTTTAATAAAAATATGCTATGTTACTTCGAATACCTTCAAGACCATAAGTACAAAATTCTATGATGATCGGTTGAGTAGTTTTCGAGTGAAACCGTAACAAACAAACTTACGTTCGCATTTATGATACTAGTAGGGATTACATATTCGCTATATGTATATATATTCGCTAGACCAATAAACAAGTCAAAATTGATGATTGTGTTTATCCCTGAAACTTTTAAAAGTTTCATGTGTCATTGATACGCACTCGAGTTTTCGTTTCAAGGGTTTCTTTACGATAACTTCTTTTCCAATATCACAATTCAAATATGTTTAAAAAAAATAAGTTCAGCGTTAAGAATTCAGTTTACTTTTCGTCGCTAGTAAAATAATACTGAATATATTTTTGATTACCTTTTTTGTTGCGTAAAGTTTTCAAAATATGAGTGTTTAGAAACCGTAGATTACATTGAAAAATGAATTTCTATTATAATAATTAATAAACTTTTATTCAATACGCAATATTTTTTATACAGAAGTGTGTGTCCACAGGCCATAAAAATATAGGGAGTGGATGCATCGGGAGCGCACACACTAGTTAGGTGGCGCTGCGATGGATTATGATTATAACTTTAGCATATATTACAACAATGAGATAGATTTGCAATATTATGTTTGAGTCTAGAATGTATAGAAAAAATTACAGGGCTATTTATTACATTATACTTTTAAGAACAAAGATTGAGGTCAAGATCGCTTTCATCATCATCATCAAAAACCGTAGTAGTAGTAAGTATTTTATTCCTGGACATAGGCCTCGCCTTAGAAAGTAAGTTTTGGTCATTATAAACTTATTTGGCACTGTAGGTAACTCATGATAACAGAAAGATTTATATCAGAGAAGTTTTCAGTTAAAATCTTTTCTAAATTACCCGAAAACAGCTGACGTTTTTATTAAAGTTTCATTTTTGTCATTCAATTTTACTTTTATGGAATGTACTACATTTAGATGTAATGTTTCCATCCCTTGGGATGGAGAAAATATTTTACTTTATTATCCTATAAATGGAATTTATCGCCACATTACATTTTATACATTCATATATTATTTATTTATTTATGACTTCATGCATAAATTTATTTATTGGCGGATTTAATACCCATGGTATTTTTCGGCAGTTAACTGATTTTTCCATGCAGCAAAAGAATGAGGTAGGTGCACTTATGAGAAGGTATATATTTATATAATGTAATAGAATTTAGTTAATTAATTAATTAATTAAATTTGAACCGACATTTAGTTCTTTATATAATATTAATTTTAATTTAACATTATTTATAAGTTAATGCTTTTTAATATACCTGTTACTAAATTATGATTGTACATACTATGAAGTAGAAAGTACATTTTTAAAATGTCTAACTGAGAAACTGATTTTATGGTTCAGAGTCAAACGAGCAGACGCATCACTCAATGGTACATGACTTGCGCCGCGACGTCACGCGTGGATACCTGTGACTCTGGCAATCAATTTGTGTGTGTCTACCTATTAGGTTGAGTTGATGTTTATGTGACTTTCTTGCGTGTGATGACCCTATAATTGAAAAACCACATAACTTTTGTTTTCTTAGTTGTTTGCTTTTGATGTTGTATATTCCTCATTGTGAAATCCTTAAACAAATAAATATACATAAGTACCTTGCCAGCCTTTGAGTACACCCGCCAAAATTAGGAAAGGTAACCTCAATTCTGGCAGCGGATATATACGGGCTGACCAAGACCGGGATGGTTGGTGCTCCTTGGGGAGACCTTCGTTTAGCAGTGGCCATTGGTTGATAAGAACCTCAATTCACCGAGAGTGAATTTAACAACAGAATTGTATAATATCTATTTTCCGGCGGGCCCAGCTCACATACTTTAGTACATGACTATTTGGTAGTTTAAATAAGTTACATATGCATATTTCTTTTAATATCTAACAATAATATTTTATGTACCTTAAAATGGTGATAAAGTTTACCCAATAGGGTAAACTAAAAATTATTATTCTTCTTCCATTATATGAACGTACAAATTGAAATACGAAAGTCATCTTAGCTTAATGTCTTAAAGTATTTTACAAGTAATAAATGAAATGCTAAGTAGTGTTACACGTCACATAAATGTGTAGTCATTTTTTATAATTGCGTGTCGCAGTCAAGCTGAAATAAAATTAATATTACTCAAAAGTTTCAGTTTTTTTCTTTTGAAATATATGTGTTCTCATTTTAGTGGTGGAAAGAAAGGTATAACAAGCATTATAGATGACTGATTGGCTATGGATTGGGTAGAGTAATTTACCATCAATGTATCAAATGGCACTCTGTAAAGAGGACGAATTAATGCTCAGGTAACTAGCGTCTCGTTATCCTGAGTACGAGGAAATGGTCATACAATGAGTCAATATTCTTCTTCAATATTGGGAATTAAAAATTCTAATGTATGTAACTATCCAGGCATGATTACCTGAACACACACACACACATTTCATTAATTAAAATACAACTTAAAAACGTTTACGACATCAATGGTCGACTGAAGGACCGTGACAATGATAGTCGACAGGAGAAAATTTAACATTTTGACAATATTTTTGTTTAGTAATGATCACTGATAAATTTATTATAGTGTCAAATATATAATGATTTTTTAAGGGGGTAAAAGGTATCAATTGTGAAGATGAAAAATTTGGTGTAAAATTTACTGTCACACACATAAGCCCAAAATTAACTTTTCTTTAACTGTAATTGATATAATATTCATAGAACTTATGAAATACAAACAAAAATTCAAGGTAAAAAATTATAACTACTGTAATATTAAACTTTGAAATTAATGTAAATTATTGTAAAATTTTACTACTTTAAAATGTTATTCCTTTTAAATACTACTCCTATGCACTACTACACGTAGCCAAGAGCTGACAATTATCGCATCTATGAAACTACATTTATGTCTGACTTTTTGCCGCTATTTGTCTGTCGTATTTGAATTTCATTACCATCTTTATTGAATGGCACTTGTTGCGACTATTCGACTTATTCTTCGATATGTGATGAAATTGTCACCATGTCACGTTTATTAAACAGGCTCTTACATAAATATATACGCACTGTACGCAACTCGTAAATTTATACAGCAGCAGTTCAGATTATCAATTGTTAATCCTGTATTACTGGGCAATTGAATGTATCAAGAGTCGATCTCCAAGCCGTGGCTAATTATTACATCTATCTCTATAAATGATAATTTGATATATGTACCTATGAGGTTTTTCAAATCTAACAACGATCGTTCTTGTTTGCTTTCGACCTTATACCATAATCGTTGCTTCATCGACTTTAAAATAGAATTCTCATAATCCCAGATTTTTAGTTACACACTACAGAATAAAAATTCTTAAATTACTATACCGATTTTTAAAGGATTCTTAAATGTGATTTAAGAACATTTTCTTAGCATTATGATTAACATAGATCCATTTCATTTTTATAATATTCATGTGTTCACTTTCTTCTTTTTTTTTACTAATTTAGAAGTAAAACTGGCATAAAATAGGTAGTCTGTAACTTTAACAATTTACAACATCTATTACGCTACCTTTTTAAACGTCAAGTACTAGTTATTAAATTAACAGCGGTTTGTACAATTCATCTGTACGCTCGTATCCGTGTAATGACAGATTAAAATTCTTAATTAATTTCTAAATGGATTGGTGTCATAACCCCTATTCATCCCAAAGGCAAAATATCCGACTAAGGGAGCTAACTAAAAACAACACAGTAAAGAAAATGAAGATTTGAAACAAATCTATATCAATCCGATTGGTTAGCGTGGTATATTGGCTAAGAAACTCCTTTCTAAAGGGAGGCCTATGTCCAGCATGTGGACTATCAAAGATTGTTGATGATAAAATTCATTCCAATTACGATTTATCAATACTAGTAAACCCATTACATGTGTTAGTGAATTGTGTATTTGTAATTGAATGTTCACGTAATAATCCTCCTTTGGTATTTTTTATGATTCAAAAGAACCAGTAATATTATGACTGCCTCGTTGGTCCACTGATTAGCGTATGTGACTGCCAACCAAGGTGTCTCGGCTACGATTTCCGAAATACGTTATTGAGTTTGAAAGTTGGGGTCCCTCCGTGCCGTTGTGAGCACGTAAAGCCGTCAGACTTGATCTCTCCCCAATAATGTCGGATAACCATTTCATCGTATTGTAAGTGACGAGGGAACAGAGAATGCACTTGTGTTTGGGTATACAATTGTTTGCTGTAATATCTCCTGCGTAGTTGATAGGTCTCCGTTGAGATTGGCCGCCATGGCCGAAATCGATTAGGAGTGCGTCAATATTATGAACAACAGTGGTCCCCGTAAATACTCTTTGTATATTAAAATCGGAATACTTAAAGTCGATATTTATAATTTCAGTGCTCCGTAGCAGTTAATGTAGACTATACAAATAAATTTTTACCTAACTGTGTATTTCTATTTCAGCGATTAAGATAACTAAACTGAGATGATAAAAAATTACTGTTTGATTTGAAAGAAAAGAATAGTAGACTTTTGCTTACAGGCGTTTGTAAAATTACTTTTGAATCAGAATGGTTCAAGGTTATTTCAATTCATTAGGTTCTATGGTTTTTTGGTGTGGTTGCTACACATGTTTAGTTCACTGTATGTGTATATGTCACTATTGAACTGATATTAAGTATTATGCCTGATTGTACTTTTTTTTTTGCTTTTATACGTTTTAAAACAATTGAAAAAAAATTGTTTTATTTAATTCTCTAAAGTATTTTGAATTTACATGGTTGAATTGAATTTATTGAATAATTATCCAATTACTTCAGTATCAAGGTAGTAAAAATGTACAGATTACAGTTTTCTTTTTATATCACTACGCGAAATATCAATCTCATTCCTGCACAAATCAACAATAAATTAAATTCAAAGATCAATGTTCATTGAAAAATATGTTACAATAAATTTATAGGTAATCGTGTTAATGGCGTTAAAGTAAATTTATAATCAATTTATTATGTAAACATAACTTCGAGTAGGCCGAGATTTATGTTTATATCTCGGTGCTAGGGATGTAGCCTGCTAGGGGATTTACAAAGGCATCGCACAAGTACACAAATGGTGAACTAAATTAAAATAAACAATATTCATAAAATAAAGATGGCTAGGTTTAAACTAAACTCGTGTAAAATATTTCCGTATAATCACTTGCAACTGTATATGTTTTTAAAACGGTACAATCATAGGCAAATAAATATTCATTTTTCAAGAACGAGAAAGGAAATTGCAAGTGGCAGTTGTTTCTCTACTTCCGTTTTGTAAAACAATTTATTATCATGTCCAAAACAGACATGATAAGTAAATGGTATTTTTAATTCTAAAAATTGTAGAGAGTTATGATGAGATTATTAATTTAAGAATTTATGAATTTCAAAGGCTATAATGTCACAAAAAAAAGATGTAGAAACGATTCTGTACCTAGTAAACTTATTTTTGTACTTACTTAAAATATTTAGTTGTCATTTCAGAGATTCTTAAAAAATAATTGGTGCTCAAGATTCGTAATGAATATGAGTGGCGATGTTTCAGATTGAACCTACTAAAAATAAGGAAATTTGGAAAAAGTTTCAATAGGAAGACTCTTGTTTATGGCATTAGAAATTAACTATAGCTAGATTATAAAGTATTTACTTAACTTCAAAATTTTCATGAAAAATTACACTACGAGATCTCATAGATCATGAAACAAAGAAATGTATAAGCATTTAAATAGTAAGTAACGTAAATGGGACTCCTCTGCAGTTGCACAACATCACTTATTGTTCTAGTTTTGCATATTGATCAGTTCTTTTAATTTGACATTTTAAAATACTGGATTACTTAATGTGCATGGTTTAATGAACTCTGTATAAAATTGTCACATTTAAGCGTCTCGTTTTACAGCAGTACCTAAAATTTACACGAAGTTTTAAACTCTCTCGTAAAACCAGTCATTTGTCTGAAATAGCTTCACTTAATTACAACAGTGAAATGGAAAATCATTCAGCTGTTACTTACCAAAATACCAGTCAATTAAACGACATTAAAATTTTCCAAATTGTTGACTTCTCGGTGTCATCCGCATCATTAATCATCTAGAGCCAACAAACTTTCCGCACTTCAACCAAAATAGAATACAAAGTATCTGCTTTGATCAAATATTACTGAGATGTAATGTTATTTTTTAAATTTTATAAACATTTTTATTACTTCGCCAAGTTTTTTTAAACTACACTCACTGAAAAAAACATGTGTGCACGGCACCACTTTAGAAATGAGATGAAAACAGTAACAACTTGTGATAACGGAATGCATCAAATTTGAATCGGAGAAAATAGACTTTCAAATTCGCAAAAGTAGTGAAGACGCGCTGCGTTCAAAGTTGCGATCATTCTGACGCTACGGCAATGAGGCGGCCACGCGGCCCAGTCTCACTGAATAGACTGGAGTTAGCAACTCATATTCGGGACGAAATGGGACTAATGCGCATGGTTCCAAGATGATCCAGAGTAAAAAGCAGATGACTGTCGACACGTAGAACGTAGCTTTTCACTGCGAATGTGAGTGCATGTTTTCTATTGCTTGTGCTGTTATGGTGATTACTTCTTGTTGTGATAAAGCAGCCATTGATCATGTGTAACACAGTTTTAATGAGAATTTTTGATTAGATGATGTAAATTTATTCAAACTATTTAAAATCGCCTAAAGTGTCTGTTCTACCATAATATAGTATGATGGATCATATCATTTAAACTATGGATAGTTTTTTCATAGGAGGAATTTCAATGCCTAATACTATTTAAATATTATTGGTTTGAATGTCTAAACTCCAAACTGACTTTTTCTGTGTAATACTTGTTAATTTTGCCGTTGCTTCATTTTTGACCTTAGTGTAACTTCTAGAGTTTAGAATTTACATACATAAACATTTATTGCCAACGTGTTAAACTATGCTTTTCCCATTTTTTGGAATCGGCACTTGACTTAATATTGTAAAAGGTTTAGACTATTTTCGCTTAGCCATCTGCATATTTGATGCCAATTTCTCCTTGGAAATATCATTAATTATAGCAAGGGGCAAAGGAAGAAAGTGAATTGGGTAAGGAAAACGAATAGGCCGAGGTGATAGAGTAAGGTTCTATGGAAGAGAAATGACACTAATTATCTTTTTTCTGCCTGAATTACTGCAGTCCCAGTGCTAACTAGTGTAGAGGGACTGCAGTAGTTCAGAAGGTCGCTTTGTCGTTTGTCAGTCATGTAATGAGAGAGGTCACTAGAAAGAGATAATCAGTTACACATGTATAAAAGATATATAAATATTAATATGTTGATAAAGTTATCTCCTTGAAATAAAATTTCATTAAAGGTAAAAGAATTTTAGTACAGGCTGTACGTGCTTTTACACTTATTTCTGTTTAGAGTGTTCTATCAAAGGTACAAAATAAACCTCTCAAAGAGATACTGTCTTTTAGCATATTTCAAATAATTAGTAAAAAGTTTATTAAAAGTTTTTTTTTATACATAATATTGTATTTGAATGGCGTTGTATAAAAATTAAGAGGATGCGATGAAAGAAGTGTGTTAACTATGAACGTGACCTAATAAATATGTAACATCATTTGACACAATTCTGACATAAAGGTCGCGCCTCTTCTACATTTATCAAATCTTTGTAAGAGCTCGATGGTTGTGGGTGCTTTTAACGTATCATCATATTATTATGCATCTTTCGGAGTTAAACCGCTCCGAGTCACACTCACTGTTAGTAATTCCTCTAGTTGATTTATTTTTTATTGCTTTATTATAAGAGCCTGCCAAAGTGACTCTACTCTGCCTGATGGAAACCATGAGTAGAATCTAATAATTGGGGTCATTATTACGAATGCAATCAATGCTGATTTTTCACATCCCTTTACAGTTGACCCCGCATAAGCGAAACAAATGATAACATTATATCCAAATCGAATCTAAATTATTTTAGATACGTTTTTCAACCAACACTGTTTACATAACTTATCAATCTTCTGTCTATCAATCTAGATTACTTTACACATATTTTGCAGTGAGCACATTTTCACAAAAGAATGCAGGATGCCGTTACGATTAATAAGATTAGCTTTTAATGTATTTTTTCAATGTTTTTACTATGTTATTCATAACTTATAAATGCGTCATGTACTACACTGTATTTAAAATATCTATTTAATTTAATTTAGTCATGTTACTTTTAGTATTATAGGACGTCCACAGGCCAGATGGAGTGATAATATATGCAAGATGGCTTGCAGGAGCTAAAAGTCAGTAGCAGAGGACAGGTTTATGTCCAGTAGTAGATTTCACTGGACTGGTTGATAATGATACACTACTTTTTCGATGTTACTCAAATACTAAAACGGTGTTCCAATATTGAAACATTCATTAACAGTGGTAAGTTAATTTCCAGAGCCTGCAGACTATTAATTTAAATTAAAAATCTGTTGAGAAAAAAATTAAGAAATGACTAACCAATCACCCATAGCATATGCTTTAGAAAAATGCTAAGGCTTTAAGTATTTAGAGACCGTAAACCCACGGCTAATAAGCGTGCCTTTAAAATAGTGTGCAAAGTATTCCCCTTTCTCTTCAATTATTATTTTCAGCGCTCGCCAAAATTTTCTTGAAAGTAATATCTAACGTGTCTACTAGAATATTTAAATTATGTAGAAATCCTTTCAAGCAAGTTTTCAATAAACTATTCAAATGCAAATTCCGACCCAAATATGCCTTAGTTTTAAAACTTGTGGTGAATTTTCATTCTGTGGATAAGTTTAGATAGCCATAAAATGAGTTAGGAAGTAATATAAAAAACCATTTTTTTATTCTTCCTTAGTACATGCTATGCGTGTTTCAACTTATTTAGATTTTATCATAACGAGACACGGACATGACAAGAAAGAAGATCCGCTAAAACAGTACCAGATTGTACACGAAAAAACTTAATTTATTAAGTTGATTTCCTTTCGCCGCGCTGTTTACTAATTTATACGATATCACGCAGTAGTTAGTTGGATAATTATTTCTTATTACATTTTATTACCTATTTTATACAATTCGCTGTAAAGTCCTTGAAAAAGTCGTTTTAATACAGGGTAACAATTATGTTGAAATAAAAAAAGAAACATTGGAAATGAACACAAACACTTTGATTTGGTAACGAATAAACTATATATAATAAAATACTATAGTTAAATTGGTAAAATAAAACCATTTTAGACTGTTTCACGTTGTATCGTCCTTTTTTCGGGTTCTGAAGACGTCCACTGCTGAACATAGGCTTCACCCTAGAACGCCACGCTGTACGACTGGACGCCAACTGCATCCATCGGCTCCCCGGGACTCGGACTATGTCGTCGGTCCATCTAGTGGGAGACCTACCCACGCTTTGTCTTCCGGTACGCGGTCGCCACTCAAGAACCTTTCTTACCCAACGGTTGTCGGTTCTACGAGCAATGCGGCCTGCCCATTGCCACTTCAACTTGCTAACTCGAAGAGCTATGTCGGTCACCTTAGTTTATCGAATGAACTAAATATAATTTTAGTTTTTTAAATTATCCTTTTATTTCTTTAGTTGGACATCGTTCCAATTGACTTTGACTGCACGGTTGGCCTAGTGATTTAAGCGGCCGCCACGCCGCTCTCTACTGCGCTGATTGTTGTAGGTTCAAACCCCACATGGCACAACACTTTGTGTGATCCATAAATTGTTGTTCTAAGTGTCCTCCGTGCGGCCTGTACTCGTGCCCGGAGGTCCTACAACCGTAGTCGGTGGCGACACCGCGAAGAAGGCGGGGAGGACCAGCTTCATGAGGAGTACCGAGAGGCGCGGAAAACTCTGAAGCTGGCCATAAGCCGCGCCAAAGAAATTAAGAGAAAGGAGATGCTGGAGGGTCTCGATCGTGACCCCTGGGGTCGCCCTTATCGTGCGGCGCGACAAAAGCTCCGCACGTCGGGCCCCCCCCCTTACAGAGACACTCTAGCCCAGCTTCCTGCGGGAAGTTGTCGAGGGCCTTTTCCCGCAGCGGGTGGAACACACACCCCCATCGATGGCCTTCATGGTCGCAGACGACGGGGGGAACGAGGACGATGTTCCACCCATCAGGGAATCGGAGGTAGGGGCGGTTGTTCTACGGATCCGCTCTAAGAACACCACACCCGGGCCGGACGGGATACCTGCCCGAGTGCTGGCCCGAGCCCTCGAACACATGTCGGACCGCCTCGGGGAGGTCCTGAACGCTAGCTTGGCGTCCGGACGCTTCCTTGAGTGCTGGAAAAGCGGGAAGCTGGGCCCGCATCGTCCGGCACCTCCGCGAGGTGGGCTCCGATCTGTCGGACGCCCAATTTGGTTTTCGGGCGGGGCGTTCGACGGTCGATGCCGTGCTGTGCCTGGGGGCCGTTACCGAAGAGGCGGTGAGCTGTGGCGGCGTGCTGTTGGCGGTGTCGTTGGACATCGCCAACGCATTCAATAGTCTGCCATTTAGCTGCACCACTCCACTACCACGGGGTGCCAAAGTACCTGAGGCGGCTTGTGGCAGACTATCTTGAGGAGCGTACCGTCATGTACGAGGACCGAGACGGTGTTCTAAGGCGGCGGCTCATGTCGTGCGGTGTTCCGCAGGGGTCTGTCCTCGGACCACTCCTGTGGAACATGGGATACGACTGGGCCCTTCGAAGTCGTCTTCCCCCCGGGCTGGGCGTACTTTGTTACGCAGATGACACATTTGTCACGGCCCGAGGGATGAATTTTCAAGAGGCGGCGCGCCTGGCCACCACGGGTGTCTCACTGGTGGTCGGGCGAATTGAGGCGCTGGGTTTGCGGGTGGCCCTGGACAAGACGGAGACCCTTTTGTTCCATGGGCCCCGTCGTGGTCCACCCTCCGGCGCCTCCATCGTAGTCAATTCGGTCCTCGTACCGATTAAGGCCCAGATGAAGTATCTGGGCCTGATCCTCGACGGCAGGTGGCTCTTCGACCAGCACTTCCGACAGCTTACTCCAAAGCTGGTCGGCGCTGCTTCTGCTCTTGGGCGACTTTTGCCCAATTTGGGTGGAGCTAGCGTCGCGACGAGACGGCTATACACGGGGGTTGTTCGGTCAATGGCGCTATATGGTGCACCGGTGTGGGCGGCGGCTCCTCTGAGATCCGAAATCCGAATCTGAATCTGAAATCCTCTGAGAGGGCCAGAGGCGAGCCCTATTCTGAATAGGGCTCGCCTCTGGCCCTCTCAGAGGATATTGGCGGTTAGAGCCATACACGGTTACCGCACCGTATCGACGGAGGCGGCGTGCGCCTTGGCCGGAACTCCCCCGTGGGATTTGGAGGCGGAAGTGCTTGCCGAAGTTTATCGGCGGACGGCTGACTTCCGGGCGGGTAGCGGCATACGGCCCCCGCCCGAGGAGATACGCGAGTGGCGTGAGGCCGCTCGTCGAGCCACGATGGCTCGTTGGTCGTTCCGGTTGGAGACTCCACGTGCTGGCTTTGCCCTCGTGGAGGATCTCCAGCCGGTCATCGCCGAGTGGGCAGGGCGGCAGCACGGAACCCTTTCCTTCCGACTGACGCAGGTCCTTTCCGGGCATGGTTGCTTCGGGAAGTATTTGCACTCGGTCGCCAGGAGGGAATTGAGTCCCGCCTGTTACTACTGCGACTGCAGTGAGGACTCGGCTCAGCACACGCTAGCGGTTTGTTCCGCCTGGGCGGCGCAGCGTGGGGTCCTCACTGCAGTTATTGGAGGAGATCTCTCGCTACCGGCCGTCATACGCTCCATGGCCGGTAGCGACAGTTGTTTTACAGCGGTCACAACCTTCTGCGAAGACGTAATTTCGCAGAAGGAGGCGGCGGAGAAGGCCCGGGAGGACGATATTCACTCGGACCCAATTCGCCGCCGGCGAACCGGGCGGCGGAGGCGCGCGTACCAGCGCCTCATGCCACCTTGAGTGTGGCCGCGGGTGGACGGGACGGGTTTTCCCCTCCACCCGCTATAATGGCCAGCCGCGAGGAGGCGACGTCCGCGTGTGCCGTACGTCGCCTAAAATAGAGAGTTTACCCATAGATGGTGCCCGCAGTTTCTGGCAGGCGCTAGGAGGGATCTGGATGTCGTAATAGCAGCGGTTCCCGGATCCCTCCTATATCAGGCGCAGAGTGGCACACCGTGTGGTTTTAGTCGGTCCGATTCCGACACACCACCCCGCCGTAAACCCCGGTGGGGTGACGGCCCGAGGGGGTTTCCACACGTTTAAAAAAAAAAAAAACAAAAAGTCTTGAGTATACTTGACGGCACTATATTCCTAATAACGCTTACCAAGTTCATGATAACCTGGACCGATGCGGCGACGGCTTAAAGTGCTCCGCGAAGCTCAGGCGGGAAACTTCGATACTCCGGGCTGTTGTTTAGAGTTTCTTGTAGGAAAAAACTCAATTATAATGAAGGTACTTTAAAACTCTAGCCGTTACCCCTGAGTATAACCTTAGAAGTAATTAATAATTTGAATACTATTACTATCGCGTGTAACTAAATTGTTTACTGAAAAGACTATTTTAACACTTTAGTCGGCTTTTAACGTGAAAATGATAAACTCAATGGGAACTAAATGTATAATTTATTACACAGCTGTTATACATAGAAAGATATTTACGATTTCGATTTGCTTACGTCTTTACTTTGAATGTGAACTGTCGGTAATAACTTTACAGTGAATGTAGGCGATTATTAATGACTTGTAGACAATTACAAACAATAGCGTCGATTCATACGTGGTGGAATATAAACAGCGATAGGCAATGGCTGTTGAGCTATACTACATGTACCGTAAGGTTGTGTATTAGAATTTATTTGATTTTCTGCTACATTTTGTATTAAATCTTTAATTCTGCAGAACTATTAGGGTAGAACGTTATTTGAACCTTTCAAATTAACCGGCATTCTACAGCCGGATTCTGTCAACGGTGCAAGTCCTTGAGCATGACAACAGCCTCTGCAATCTCTTACTCTACTACACGCAATTTGATAATTTATTTGATGTAATAAGAACAATTATAATTCAAACAAATAACTTCTCGTGTAAGTCTCCTATAATTTACTATTCTCAAAAAAAAACAAGATGTTTAAAATAATGAAGAAACTCTTCACGTAGTAATGATATCTACACATTATTGACAAGCTATTTTCCGGCGATTGACGTGTCGAATACTTTGAAGAGGGAAAGGCCGAATACCGACGGACAGCGATTACGTGCTTACTTACAAAAAGGCTCAACAACTATAATGAAAATAAACATAGGCGTAAACAAAAATAGCTGTAAATAGATTATAAGACCCTTGTCTAGTTGGAGGTTTTCGAGAAACTACGAACGTTCAAACTGCCTGTCATCACAATGTTTTTGTCTAGTGTTTTATAAATCAATGTTATAGTAATCTTCAAAATGAATAAAAAAAAAAAGATTAGAGTTTAAATCTGAAAAAGTTATGTTTTATGAATATCTCATTATCAACATTAATTCCTTTTTTATACACATTTTTTGGTAGATAATAGTAGGTTTTAGTACTTTAGGTTCTCGATTCTCAACAATCTTGTTGACATTGACTTTCAGAGAGTCTACTTTACTTTACATAAAGATTTAATGAACGAAATTTGTGAATGTTTCTAACAAAGCTGGGAGCCCTGTTAAGCTCGTTAGTGAGAGTTCCTCTTTCTCCACAAGGTACTAGTCAAGTTGATCATGCGTGACGGACTGTAGTCCGAGATACGAAATTTTATTTATATTAATCAGTGCAAGAACTTTTACTGCGCAATGCAGGATTATCACTTTCTCCATAATTCGGCGCCTTCGTTATATGAAGTAAATTTATCATTGTATGTTGTATGACTTGACCACAATATTAGTGAATATTGGACTAAAATAAGTTTGAAAGAAGCCAAAGCGAAGTACATTTTATTTGAAATATCTTTCAGCCTGTAGAAAACCGTAGCTCTGTATTGCTTTCAAAGTGCTGTATTATCTAAAGAAAACGATCACTACAGTGTTAATGGTTAAGGAAAGACGGTACTGATAAGTGGCGCTACAGGCTACAGGTGTAACGCAGGGCTTTTATTATTTACCCCTGGATATATTTCTACTTGTGTTGCTACAAGGAACTGTATAGAAAAAGATTCAAAGATCAAATTGCGAGGTAGCGTGGTAAGAGCATTCATCATTGCATTACATTTTCTTTGTGTTTGAAGTTTAAAATTAATCTTTTACAAAATAATATAATATATAACAAATATTTCGGACATTTGACACACAGCATCATCTTGTTTCTAACTAAGCAGAGCTTGTGCAGTGAAACTGCCTGATAGAATACTTATATACTTTGTTTTTGTTTTATTTTGTAAACACATACATATTATACATAGGAAACACCCAAATTTCGAAACAAATATTTGCAGATCATACAAATATTTGGTCCGACCCGGGAATCGAACCCGAGACCTCAAGCATAGCAGTCACATTCACTACTGCTGCGTCACCGAGGCAGTTATTACTATACTCGGTTATTACTATACTGTTTTTGTACATGAGCTGTACTTCTAAGTCCTTTCCTGTACGAGTGTTAAAAAAAGCACAGAATATAACAGAATGTATTTCCTATGTTTTTATTGTGGGAATGCTATGTTTCGGTAAGTTAGGGCCAGACTCGACCGGAGTGATATCACAGAATCGGTAGTGTCGCTTTTAACCAAGTGAGATCTCCGCCTCGTTCCCTATCCTCAAGGTGGAGGACTCGAAGGAAGGACGATAGTCACTTTTTGCTCATTTACCCTCTATAACATAAAAATGTCATTATGCAAAATAATACTCAAACCAGAACCAGCCCGCCATTATAATGTTCAGCTTACCTATTTGCTTTAATCTCATCAGTAACATGCACGTATACAAATATACAAGTGATAAATAATTGCTTCCATAGATTATGCAAACTGACATTGACTTACATTTAGACATGACGCGACTATATAAGTTTAGGGACATAAATACGTATTGTGTCTAAAAGAATTTTTGTCTCTATTGAAAGAATCTCCGACGTATAGTATGCATAGATTCTGTCTTCTGGAGTTACGTTAGAATTTTAGAATTTCGCGACTTCTATCTTTTGAAATTTAAGTTCTCAAAAGCAACAATTTCTTTCATCGTCATTAACAGCCTTTAATAGTCCATTGCTGGACATAGGTCTCTCCTTAACAAGGAGGTTTCGGCCTACTACACCACGCTGGCCAGACGGATTTATATAGAGGTAGTTTCAAGTTTTCCTTGTCGTTTCAGTGATATTGTCTTGCATATTATGTTCTCTTAGTCCCCTCTTGTAATTCCCATGGGTGCACCTTTATTTTATTTTATGGATCCCAATAAGACATATAGTACACTAAATTTTCACAAAAAAATACACACTCCTCATAAATTATTCTTATTGGTAGATTCTGTTATTTTTGGTACAGGCACTGGTAATCTGAGTTTAGACTACATACCTAAATATCATTATCATTATTTGTAAACTGTAAGAATTAATTTTAATTCTTATTATTATTATTATTTTTTTATTTTTCTCACGTATGTTACTGAGTGTAATCTGAAACAAACTAGCTCATATTCAAGGTGTGCTTCTGTAAATATATTAACTTAAAATGTTATTATAATGATATGAGTGTTATATTCTGCAAGACAGGTTTTTATTCAACAGTGGGCTGTTAAAGGTTCTTGATGATGATGATATTTAGTTCTATACATTAAAATTTATTAAACTAATCATAGTAACGGTTCTTGGTTAAATATAAAACTAGTATTTTTTGTGAATACCTGTCATTACATGCTATAAGTTCTTTTCTTAAATTTAAAGTGATTTAACTCAAAATTCTCGAAACTTCTGATTACTCGTATGTTGTGTATAAAACTCTGCATCAAACCGTTCAAATTACAGGTTAAAGACATACTGTATTGGCCACACTAATCACCTAATTACTTTGATAATAATGCAGTATAAAGTATTATGTAAAATAAACATTCCATTTTGTATTCAATTTATGAGCGGTTATAACACTTTATGGCTAGACTAGCGGTAGATTTGCGAATAGGAATCCTGATTACTGTTCAGAAAAGATAGATTACGATTCAAGCGATTTTAAACTAACACACTTATTTTCTTTATCTTTGAATTTTGCTAACCTAGTATAATTTAAATTAAATTATAACAAGTACTGTTTATTTTCTCGACCATCAGACGTAGATTCTTTATAAATTTAAATATACATTTTCTTATGGTGACTAGACCTATATATACTATAGTGACCAGATTGCTGATAAACATACTTAAATATTTCTAAAAAAAACATATTACAGATAAACTCTACGTAGGTGGAAATCGAAAACATAAGCTCCAGCTTACTGGTTAGGGTATCTTAGATAATGTCGTCGTATCACACATCTAGCCTTTTGCGTTTCGCAGTAAATTATTCCAGTGGAATCGTAATCTTCTGCAAATTGTCAGCGTATACAAATAGGCCATTTCAGGTGAAGAGCTGTTCGGAAATATTTAAAAAACTCTGATACTGAAATATCGTGAAATTCACATTTTGGTTTGAGGCCTCATAAACTACCGGAACAATGCTCAACCGCTCACATTTGGACCTACACATCAATGAAAGTGTTAAATCAATCATATTAAAATATATATATATATATATATATTGTATAGTTGGATATATACACTGAATTTATCGTTCCACTCATATCGCGAAGAGGTTATCATTTTTTTAACCTACATTAGGCACATTACACATACACATATATTACACATCCATACATACATTAGGTCTTTCACAAAAGTAGAATTCGGAAGCAAATCAATATTGTATTATCTTGTCTTAAGACATACAATTTTGAAAAGAGAATAAAGTTTTATGTATTTAATCTCATATAATGTGAAAACACGATTACTATATTAAAAAATTTTCGACAAAAAAATCACAAATTTCCCTCTGATTTTTACAAATAAACCGTAGTAGATAATAAACACTTTACCAATATGTAAGTACATTTTATACGTAAATAAAACATAGTACAATAATATTCTACCATATACGACAATATTCTACCATATTCACGCAATGCCGTCTAGACCGAAACTAAGCTGAATTTATACTATAGGTACTAGTTAACTTATATAAATCATAAATCATTACACAGTTTTTTTGTAAGCATATGCATACTATACATAAAAAAAACAAACCAATCTACATCCCGAAGTGGTTGAATACAAAATGTGACCTGAATTACAAATTTTGTATAGTTTTCGTTGTGAGATATAAAATTCTGAAATACTTCATGTGGGCCGACGGGCGATCCATGTTTGCCGAAAAATCAGTCATGCTCCGGCGTTCGTACAGAAAACCCGCGTCGCGTGCGCTTTCGCCGTTCAGAAGTGTAGTTAAGTAAATATAGGGTAGGTGCGCCGGATTTGCGACCATTACCATCAAAATAATAATTTGTAGATGTTATATAAATAAAACAAAGTCTAATATAGTGTTTAGATAGTTATCAAATAACAATTTACACAGTTTGAAAGAAATGGTTTATCTTAGCAAAGAATAGCGAAAAGAGCA
The DNA here is from genome assembly GCA_949316085.1 of Hypercompe scribonia. Lineage (NCBI taxonomy): Eukaryota > Metazoa > Arthropoda > Insecta > Lepidoptera > Erebidae > Hypercompe > Hypercompe scribonia. Next base: position 16,916,263 of record OX438979.1, read on the forward strand.
ATATACGAGTACGAGCGAACTTAATGGAGTGTGATTTATTAATGGTTAAAAAAAATATTCTCAAGCTATTCGTACTATTTGCGGCGCTCAAACGTTTAGTCCCTTTTTGATACTGTACAGAAAAAAATTATGCTGAATTAGAGCAATAGTTAATTTTTGTAATTATTTCGCTATACTTTTCTAATTTAATGGGTAATGTTATGATAAAACCCAGTGGTTGGTACCGAAGTACCACCCTATCGAAAACGGTAAACGGCGCCTATATGGTCACAATCTGACCAATTTCATATCTCCCTACAACTTAGAGTTACATAAAATTTATAATAAAAGTGTAAAGATATAATATAATTATTTAGTAAGCAATAACTAATTCTCTAAATAAATTTCATTTAATTTACTTACAAACATAGGCCAAAAAGGTGGTCGTTTACTAACACAATTGTATTATGGACATTAGTTTGTGGCCACTGTATTTAAGCACGAGAGATACAATCTACACTAATATTATAAATGTAAAAGTGTGTATGTATGCATAAAAATGAATGTGGATATGACTGTAACTACCTTCTAAAATGAAATGTCTGTGTCTAGGTCAATACAAAGTGGTCGATGTCCTTTGATATTGAGATAGTTTAAGTTTTAAGGTTATCATTTAAGATTGTAAAACATTATAAACGTGAAATTAATACGATTGAAATTAAATGAAATTTTGAGCATAGCAAGCATGGAGATATTTTGGCTGATGAGGAAGGACATACGTATACGCACACGCACACGAAGTAGCTTTCCATTATTCCGACGTATGTCATTATCACGACACAAAAAGAAAAAGATAACCACTATACAGACGGCGCTACACTAACCAAAGTGGCAAGAATCTAGCTTACCGAAGGCTACACTGTTCACCGCCCGCCCTATAACTGTCCGGGTGGCTGAACCACCCTCCACTCTGTTGGGCACGGCTGACATTTAGTTCAAGATTATAGAATACTCGCTAGCTTGCTTTGATTTTGTTTGCACTCGTTACAAGTCTTTTATGAAATGGTTATAGAGGTAATTTGCAATTTTAAGATAGACGGTGCTCGCTTTCTTCGTTTGTCTTATTTGAACGGCGCTGTCTTACATTATCTAATTACATAAATATATAATAATACACATAACTACATATAATATACATTATCAAACTACAGATCTACAGAAAATCAAGAATATTTGAATATTACATTTTATTCATAGAATATTTTAATATACTTTTAACAAAGAAAAAACCGACTTTAAACAGAAAATATTCTAAAACAAAAAAGTAAAAATGGTTAGGTAAAACAATAAAACTATTTATATGCATCAAAACTTATCTATTATATTTGTTTCATTATGTTTCCATATCTACAACACAATCTGTATGTACAATAACTGTGTATTGCCCTATCGTACAGCTCCTTTATTTATTTCTAAAATTATTTTATTTATCTCGTATAAACTAGACAGGCAGTAACTGTTTCTAACACCCTATCGTACGTCGAGTGACATCTGCCTTGTGGTAAACTCGTGCAAGTGAGACACATTCGGCCGAGCAGTAAGTGGGTGCAAAATTTCAATTCGAACTAAGGTATTGAAGGAAATCTTTAAGTTTTGATATGTATTGTAGGTACATACGCTTACGAAGCCAATTGTGTCATAGCTTGAGAATATCAATTTTAATAAAAATAATAACTGTTAGTAACGTTCTACCTTTATTTGTTTTAATTTATAAAACCAAACAGTCTAGATATGGTACTGTGGACCTCCCCAGGATAGGATCTGACTAGGCGCGGCGTTGATTCTGGAGGGGACCTGAAATAACGCCTGAGACCGGCCGCCGGGGTGGTTTTTAGTGACGACACTACATACTCCTGACTCCTGCGTCCCCGGGGAACCGGAGATCCGAAGGGATTTTCCACCCCGACCGCAAAAAAAAAGGTATGGTACTGTGATTTAAAGACGTGAATTAAAATATAACAGGTGACCAGATAACTGCGATTAGTCAACTAGATTAAGTTGCCACAAGGTAAGCCCCTATTAAACCTAAGGATAGCAGTTTAAACCGTAATTAATTGTAACACTCTCTTCTTGTAGTCATAAATTATGTAAGATACTGTTATTTATAAAAAGAAAGCTGCGGTACTTTTTCATGGATCTTTTTATAGAAATTGAATATACCAACTAAAGAAATTTTCAGAATTTTTTCAAGCACATAATATATGATCTGAAAAACGAAATGAAACTTTTGCTGCAACAAAAAACTACAATGTTTTTATGAAAGCGCAGAATTGTCATTTAATACAAATAAAATTCTTGTTTTACACTCTTTAAAAAAATACCATCATGAAGTCAATAATAAATATTCAGAAGCGCATCTTCAAAGTTTACAAATAAGAATTAGAACTGGACATCTTTTTGAAAGTATTTCTGTAATTTATTATTCATGTCACATCCTATTTGTTCGGAAGTTTGGTAAATATTTTTGTGAGTAAAATGTTATCTTGAATTTTTTTTTTTTTTTACGTCTGTAATGGAATAGGCGTTTGTCCTCTATCTCACCTGATGGAAAGTGCAGATGAAGACGAAGGTGGTACACGCCCATCCAAAAGATACCTGTTCACTCTACTCTTAAAGGCTCCAGAGTTCATGTCATCAGGAAAAATAGACCCAGGCAGGTCGTTCCAAGTCTTGGCGACTCTCACCAAAAAAGAGCTGTCAAACCGTTTAGTTCGACTTTTGGGTATGTCAACAACATGTGGATGAAATTTTTGCCTGCGCCTAGTAGTCCGATAAAGGAATGGAGATGGCTCAATCAGTTCGAAGAGAGCCTTCGAGCACTCTCCAAAGTGTATCCTATAAAAAACCGACAAGCTGGCAACACGACGACGATGCTCAAGGGTGTGCAGTCTGCTATTTGAGAGCTTTTCGTTGTTAATTAACTTACGGGCTCTTCGGTCAACTGAGTCCAAAGCTTCCAGGTGATATTTGGCTGCACCATCCAAGAGGTGACTGCAGTACTCCATGCAGGATCGAACTTGGGCTGTGTAAAGATTAAGCAGCTGTTCAGAGCTGAAGTACCGCCGAACCTTTAAAAGAATTGACAATTTCTTTGACGCCGCTTGTACCATAGACTCAATTTGTTGGCCAAAGTTGAGGTTAGAGGTGATGGTAATACCTAGAAGCCCTAGATGGTTAGTAATCGGTAAGGATACACTTTCGAAAGTGGGTGTTAAATCGAAGGTACTCTTTTTCGCGGAGAAAAGACACGCCTGTGTTTTGGAAGGGTTGAACTGGACAAGATTGGCGTCACCCCAATCGGACACCCACTGTAATGTCACGTTCACCCGTTCAATCATGGACTCTCTCAAGGACCGTATTTCCTCTGGACTAGCTCGCGGGTTGGACATGTACCTCTCAATTACGGTGCTGTCATCGGTGTAGCTAATAATACCGGGTGTTAAAAGATCGTTAATGTGCAGCAGAAACAAGGTTGCAGAGAGAACAGATCCCTGAGGTACACCAGCATTGATTGCCATTAGATCGGAAGAGCAGCCATCCAAGACAACTCGAATCGACCGTTCCCTCAGGAAGTCACGTAACCAGTCGCAGAGCTCAGTAGGTATACCGTATGCTGGAAGCTTACTAAGCTTACTAAGCTTACTAAGCTAGCTTACGAATTAGAATAATATTTGTTGCATGTTAAGAATATTCAGTTTCATCACTCCTATTCATCCTGGATATCGTAACACGTAACGTAGATAAGTATATCTCGAATATGAGCTAGTATTCTTTCTTTTAGAATACACTCAGTAACATACGAGAAAAAAATGGTAAAATATTTCAAAATACTTAGAGACAAATAAATTGTCTCCGTGTGGTGACGGATTAAAAATACAGTGCCACTACCCCTAGTCTTCCCATGGGTGTTGTAAGAGCGGACTAAGAGAACACAATATGCAAGACAACACCACTGAAAAGGGAAGGAAAACTTGAAATAATCTTTCTACCACTTTTTCAGGCGGGCGTGGCATAGTACACACAACAGCGGCAACAGCTAGAATCTCGGGGTGACTTCTCCAGGACAACGGCCTATCCAAGTAGTCTTCCGCGCCGCCTGCCACAATAGGTTGATCACACAGTTGGACCCGGATGGGCTTGTTGGTAGTTCCGAGGTGTCAGTCCGGTTAGGGGCAGCAACCTGTTGTCAGCAGTATACGATAATTAAAGGCTGATGATTAGAATATTAGATTATATTACAATTTCTTCTTTGTTCTGGTCGTCGTTCATATTTTTACATATTTTTAGATGTTTATATAGTGATCTATTATCGTAGACTGTTTGGAGTGGATAGAAGTGTTTAGAAGTTCCTGTCTCAGTTTGAAATTTTTTTGTAAACTTGTGGCATGTGAAAGTATCTGTGAGTTTTCAGACAGTTTTTAGAAGTATTAATCCAAGAGTGAATTAAGTTTAAATATTGTTTTGTTTATCAATCCTTTCATTAGGTTCATTGTCTGCGAAATAGTAGCGACCAGTCTTCCTTTATAAATTATCGCCTTCTACATTCATTTTGTGCTGTTTTCAGCTCAAGAAGCAAAATAAATTTATTAAAACTTATTAATATCCATAAATTTGTACATTAAAATTGTTGTTTAGGTTTCTTCATGAAAAGCGATAACTTAAAAGTTGTGGTGTGATAAAACTGCAGCGTGAATATTTTCAGGTGGTTGAGTTGCAGCATTTCAATTCGTCTATATATAATTTCTTTGGTTATAATTAACTTAGTATAAACATATTGTATTAAATAATGAAATGAATATAGTTACGATATAATGCAAACACAATTATACACTGACACAAGATTTTTATGAAAAAATCTAGGAAATATCTACAAGTTAAGAGTAGTAAACAGCTATCAACATGTAGATAAATTAATAATGAAGTGAGAATAAAGTATTAGTGGCAAATATAAAATTAGGAAAGCTATAGGTGGACCTCGATTTTTTCAAATGTTAACTAGTAACATTTGAAAAAATCGTACATAAAACACCATTTGATACATTAAAAATTGTTTATTTACGAGAAAGCTAATTAGTTGAAGTTAATTTTTTAAAAATTACATCTTCTGAATGACCACCGTTTCGACGTTTGCACTCTTCTAAGCTAGCACCGAAATTTACGAATGCTCGTCGGCAAAGAGAGTCTCTTAGTTTAAGTAGTGTATTTGGTTAATAATGTAGACACGATTCTTTAAATAATCCCATAAAAGAAGTCTGCTGGGGGGATAGATCTAGACTTCTGGGCGGCATTGATATGTCGCCTCGTTTGGAAATCAGCATTTCCGGTAACATGTTTTTGAGTACCGGCAGGGACTCTTTGGATGTGACAATGACAAGTAGCTCCATCTTGTTGAAACCGTGTTACGATTATAGCCAGCAAATTCCAGTGGTATCACTCCCAAGAACTCCCGTAACATGTTTGCGCGTGATGTCAGATTCAAATGTTAACAAATTCTTGGCCCACTCTAAACGTTAACTAAGAATGGAACAAATAAGGTCATTCGAAGTCTAAAGGTATTTCGTTTCAGGCGGAATTGTGTTTGACACTGTACTCCGATAGCTTACGATCTCAACTTTAATAAGTAATTTTAAAACGGCATCCATCTTAATTCTGTTATATAAATAAATTTATTAATTAATTATTCCTATTTTTGTGACACGGAATGGCTCAATTGTTTAACGACATAAATTGAGTCGCTACCGATGCGCTTATCGAGCACTGCCATAATGAATGTACAAGTGTGTACTTTAAGCGTTAACGAATATACATTTTCATGACAGCGGTTGATCTAGTGAACGCTTGAAGAGTGCGATTTCAAAACTCTCACGATAAAGATCTGCCTCTAGTTCTATATAAAAAATTAGATTAAAAAAAATTGCTTCTTTCCGTATGGTGACGGATTAAGAATACAGAATGTCACCATCCTTACTCTTCCCATGAGTGTTGTAAGAGGCGACTAAGGGCACACAATATGCAAAACAATATCGTTGTAAAGAAAAGGAAGATTTGAAACAAATCCTATACCAACCCGTCTGGCCAGCGTGGTATAGTAGGCCAAAACCTATGAAAGGCACTACATCCAGCTATGGACTATTAAAGACTGTTGATGAAAACTGTTAGCCATTTCCTAAATTATAATATATAAAGGCAATAGAGTACCTATCTGAATTGAAAAAAAAAAACAATATTTCGTTAATAACTAAATAAGGAGATAATATCGAATCACCAACCAAAAAAATCGAACTTTGTATCGGTGTGGTTGTGATTGGTATACGAGTATAATTGATTTCAATAGTTTCTCCTTTTGTTAACGAAGTCTTCTTGGAGTTACATTCGAAATACACTGGAGCTATTAATTAGTTAACATGAAGAGGTTGATTGTTGGAGTATTCTGACCTCTCCACGTACACGTAATACAATACGGCAATACACAGTTATTGTTGTGCAGATCTTAAGTAGGGGTACAATTAAAGGCATAAAAAGATTAAAGTAAACATCAACTCCGATTTTTATTAAATATTTAGTTAAAATGATCTCTAAAACGTATGTGACGACTTCCACATGCAGTGCAGGCATACACCGCCATCTACCAAAGACAAGTCGAACTACGGAGTAACGAACTACCGAGTAACTACTAATCCTGTATCTCGATATAAAAATACTCACGGCAATTAACATACATACAATTTTCGAATATCAACCGTTGAGCCGTGCTCCACCAAGAATGATCACCTCGTCTGGTCGGACGACCCTCCCTTTGTGCCGAAGGGATATGACATCCGTTCCTGCACACGTGTTTGACTTTATTGATTTGAATCCGGTAGATAATAGTAAAAGTATAATCAAATGATTTTTTTTTTAAATTTTACATATTTATTTGTACGATCCTTTTTTTAAACTGCCACTTTAACTGACTCCAGTTCAGCATATAACAAAAATTTGATTTTAACTTAGGTACCAAAGTTTGATGCACACTACTCATAGTGTGCATCGAAGTTATTGCTTAAACCTATTGCTTAATAATAATATGTTGTTTAAACCGCTCATATTCTACTTTACAGTAAAGGACTTTGTTAGGTAATAATTCATAAAGTCACTAACAAATTAGTTTAAGCGTTTGGTGTTTTCTTTTTTTTTTTTTTTGTTTGGTCTTTCGCAAAATGTTTCTAACTATTGAGTAGCATTAATCGACAATCTTCCTGTAAAGTACCTAAATTGCCGACGTACCTCCCTATTTGCTGACAGCGCCATTATCGAAAACGGTGACTAACTAAAATAATGTATGCTAACGACCCCAACTTTAGTCTCATAATGGTCCGGCTCAACAAATGCAACATTTAACCTCGGTCCGCAATAAAGTATAATCGTGACCGCTATTAACCTACTTTATGTTAAAAACCGTTTTTCTTTCAAAGACTAAGCCATTTCGTAGTTGTTAATTACTACAACGACACAACTCTTCATGACCACTTAAGTTTATCGCGGCTATAACTTTAACATTTATCGATCATACAAATAAGGCAAGAAGTTCTAACTAGAGAAGATTCTTTTGATTAGTACATGTAGGAATAAAAAATCGATTAATAACAAATACCATAATGCTAGGTATATTTTGAGAGAAATATGTGTGAAATATGAGTCTATATTATATATCTAATAAGATAAGATAATAGACTCACACATTTCACACATAACTTTGTGATTTCAAATTAGGGAAAAAATATGTGATTTGGTAACCAGACTGCTGATAAAAATAGTAAAATATTTCTAAAAATATACATACATCATCATCATCATCTCACGCAAAGACGTCTACTGATGGACATAGGCCTCCCCCGAGATTCTCCACAACAGGCGATCCCGTGCCGCCCGTATCCAGCAGTGAGTTCTGTTAGTGTTCCAAAGTTCTGGAGTGGCGACCACATACTGAGAAAAACATACATATTATAAATAAATTGCACACAGACACAGAATAAAGAATCGTGCTCACCAGACAAGAATTTGTCCTGAATGGAAATCGAACCCACGACCTTCGGTTTAGTAGTAAGCACTACTAACCACTAGAACAACAGGAACGTCAATAAATAATAAATAAATAAACACAGTTTAATATTTTTGTTGGTTTGACTATTTGCCTTCAATAATTAAAAAACCTTATCAACTTTAATGCATATATTTTGTAAAAACTTATAATAAATTGTGTTTCACCTCACTTAATTTTTCTGCCTTTAGAATTATGTACAAACAACCTTCAACACAACAAATCGAAATTAAATTATTTATTGAAATTGGTTCACAAACGACAAAGATATCATGTAACATCTCATCTTGTTTCCAAAAGATTGTCACGTAAAATATAATAAAAGAAACATTGCAGAGTATACTAAAGAAGTTGTTTTATTTATTTCCACTTAATTGTTTCCTTTTCAGTGGAAATGTTGACAAACTTTCGATTTCATTTTAACTTTATTTAGCACTCGTTTCGTTCATAGACTGATCACGAAATTTAAAAACGTGCATGAACCTGGAAGATAAAGTTTAATAGGAAGATAATTGATGATTATGAGTAAGAGATCTCAACTTAGGGCAAAAAACCCAACAACCTTTCTGAATCCAGATCTGTTGGGTTTTCCAACAGATCTGGATTCAGAAAGATTTAATGATTCTCTAAATTTATATCGAGCTCTTTGGTTTTTTTACTGGAGATTTAACAAGGAGTTAGTTTACATGTGAACTAAACCTCTCACAGATTTTAACAACAATGTCATATTAAGAGAGTCTTGACGGTTTTTGAAGTTTTAATTAAAGATTTTTTAAATACGCTGTTTATTGTCAGGAGAAGTCATTCATATAGAAACACATTTTTAGTCAGGATTTGAATAAACTACAGCTGAAAGAATTTTGTGTACGGTAACATTTATATGGACTACAATTTAAAAAAACCTGAGTGGGAACAGATAAAAATATAGTGGCAGCGCTCCTATTTATCACCCGAGTATCGTATGAGTCGAATAAGGAAGCAATCTACACGGGGCAACGGCACTGCAAAAGGGAGAAAACTTGAAGTTCATCTGATAAGTGTGATGAAATTGATCAAAATCTTCTTTTTAAGAAGAGATCTACGAGTGTGTCCAACAGTATGCCATTATAGGTTGTTAATTTGATTGAAACTCAATAAATCTCGCAATAACTATTGAGTTTAACATAATTATATTTTTATTTCTATATTAAACAAACATTGTAATCAAAACAAGTTGCTACGAACTATTATTGCATATTACATCACTAATAACCTCAATAATTGGCAACTTCTTAGATTAACACAACTTTTACATCATAAGTGCCCATTTTCTGCAATAAATAGACTGAAATATATAATATATTATATTGTACCTACTGAAATATTGTGTTGGTTTTGACATATGACACGAACATTAGCTTAGAAGTTTATATAATATGTAGTACGTTTTATTATGAGCCATAATCAAGTTATGAAAGTATAATGATGATTTCACTGTGAAACTCGTTTTTTTTCATGACCAATCATTTTTTAGGTTCCCATGTAAGATTATGATATTCGGGCTACACGTATACTAAGTGTTACTGACCAAATTTCTTTGTACGGGATGTTAGAGGCGGTCACTACATATTAATAACGGTAATAAAATGATTTTAAAGAAGTATAAAAGTAAGTAGTGAGTAAGTTGTTCGTGTGGTAACGGATTAAGAATACATAGTGTTACCATCCCTATATACCTACTCTTCCCGTAGGTGTCGTAAAAGGCGACTAAAGGAAAAACAAACTATTCAGGAAAATATCAAAACAAAGAGAAGGAAAACTTGAAACAAATCCTATACCAATCCGTCTGGCCAGCGTCGTATAGTAGGCCAAAACCTCCTTGCTAAGGGGAGAGGCCTATGTCCAGCAGTGGACTGTAAAAGGCTGTTGATGAAAAGTAAGTATTTACAACATATGCATCTTGTATATTATAACATTTGTACAAAAGCGTGTTTCTCAAAACTGTGTATTTACCGAGTCCCTTTCACAAGCTAGGTTGGGGTCGGTATTAAGTCTACTACAATACGGCTGAACTTTAAATTTTTATGTGGAGCGACTGTCCTCAGGTTTCCACAACCCAAGTACTAGGTGATTTTACAAACAAAACTGTGCTACGTTTGTAAATTTCGAACTACTGTTGATATTTGCAAACAAAAATTATTTCTTATACCTATATATTTGTGTATTTGTTTATCGTTAATGATTTTAGAGCGTGTAGCTTTCAATTAGTTGAAAAAATTTGGATATCTTCTGTGGGCTCTGTGTTTGTTGTTTTTCATCAACAACTTGATGCAGCATGGTCAAATGATTTTAATCACAATACAGGAATAGGGATAACCGAAGTAAACAGAAAATACTAATTTGAAAAGAACGTACGAGTACTTTACTGAAGCATTTAATCTTTTCTACCCTAAATTTAAGGCAGACAGAGGCATATTAAATGCCTAATTTTCACCAGTATTTTGGTCTCATGTAATAGGTGGTGAGCCCATTGCTGCTAAGCAGGACGTTTTGTTGCTAGAGCCTAGTCCATCAATCAGCAGGTGCACTACATCCAGGTGAGGTTAGTTTGGGGTCCTAAGTTCTGTATGGGAACCCTAAGCACAGGCACCATGCATTGGTATAATCTACTCGTACGTATGGTGCCTACCAAAAACAATACAATAATACACAAAGCACACAATGCAACAAAAATGCAGGCGCCTTTATTCAGACGTTTCTAACATTAAATTCTGCAAGTAAAGTAATATTTAATGATTTTGGTGGCAAGAAGTGTATTTCTTTACAATATTTTATCACTATTCTGCTCTTAAAAGATGAGACAATGTGTGGTAGAGCTTAAGGATTAAGTGGTGTGTACGTCACGTACGTTAGTGGTGCAATAAAATGATTATCATACTCACAGTATATGACTAGTATAACTAAACTTCTTGTTCAAAAGAAATTGAAAATCGTTGATTTTTAAGTCAGATGAGAATCTTGTTTCTTTGATAAGATAATAATAAGACGACATGATTAGTATGCAGTGTTGTAGTTTTAAATAAAATTAATCATGTTGATTTCAAATAGTTTTGTCAGATATTCAGTTTCACATTGAAAAAATAAGCTTTTAGCTCAGCTCATCTTAACATAAAGATGCTTAACACTTTAAATCAATAATAATTTCTTACTTATTACTGTATTTTTATATTATTACTTCTTACATAAAATAAGAGAAATCTTAAAATTCATTGTGACACACAAGCAATTTTTGAAGCTACCAAACCTATGAACCAAACTTAAAAGGGTTAAGTATTGAATTATGTACTTACTTTAGTGAATTTTCAAACGATTCACACTTTGAACACGTAGTAGTTTTATGCTCGTAAAAGACCAATGTGAGTGTAGACATATGTTAAAGTTTAACTCTTCTTTAAACTGATCTGCTAAAAGACCGTATCCACCTTTTCTTGAAATTTCATAACCTTAATCTTTCATTCGTTAACGATATTTCATCCAGAATATCTAGTAAGATGTGTCTTTATGTTATTGTTACTTACTTTATTCCTTACCTTCCTTACCTTGTATCTCATTTAAAAGCGTTCTGTATGACACAATATAAAAAAAATATATGTATTATATCGCGTGTGTTGGTTTTTTTTTTCTATCTTAAAAGCCTGCCAAAGTGACTCTATTCTGCCTGATGAAAAGCATGAATAGAATCCAAGAGTTATAGTCACCATACTCATTGCAAATGCTGACAACGCAGTATGGTGACCCACACTGTGGCGGCCTTGTGAGATGCTTTTTCACACCCGCTAAACATTTTAACATAAACTAGAGTTTTAAGTTTAGTTTTATTTAGAATCATGGGATTCTAAATAAACTCTAGTTTATGACTCTTATTTAGATTCTTTCGCAAATGATTACGTACATCATCCTTATATACATTTATATGTTGCCATTTATTAATGGCATTATAAAAACTTAGATAAAACAATAGACTAAACTCATATTACTATTAAAAGTATACGATTTTTTTACAATGAGTCTTTTCAAATGTTACAGTCTCTTGTTAACAACATTGATAGGTAAACTGATGTATTTGTAATAAAATTATTTTTAGTGTAACAAATATAGATAAAAAAGGCTTGTATCTGTTAGCTGTTACTTGTAAAAGTGGATACCTAATGAAATGTAAGTCATAAAATACATCTTTGGAATTCGGTTGCGGTTAAAATCGCGCAATTTTTAGCTGCAAACATACTGTTTCTGGCCGGAAGAATGTTATAAAAACAAAGTACGTCATACGGGAATACTATTTTAAGATTTATATATAAAGTTGCTTTCCAAACTTTATAGTATAGAAATTATCTTTTTATGACGTAGCAAACTTATCACAAACTGTTTTACAATTACAATATTCTCTAGAAAAAAATCTAAACTATAATATTTGACTTTTGCTAATAACGTTATGATAATATTTGACAAGTTTCGTAGATATAAAATTTATTTTTCAACGCTAATAAAGGCAGTTTGGGAGCAATGACTACTTAATGTTGCCAAATAATAAAAAATAACACTTCATCAGACTTTGTGGAAAGGACTCAGAAATGCAAATATTCTTTAATGTTTTTCTTCCTCGCTCAAGTTTTAAATAAAGTCTAGCCAATTTATAAACATCAAAATGTCAAAGGTAACGGAGGATCAAAGTTGGCCTAAGGCTTCTTATATTGAATCTAGCTTCACTAGTTAACATTGTTAACTTTTTTACTTTGTTCAGAGTAAATCCCTTCAATTTAAATAATAATATATTGGATTAACCATTTCCAAACGTCGTTGTTATTCTGGGTTTATTTTGAATACAGTTGAACTGTGTTTATCTGATGACATAAGTAAGCATTAGATGATATTGTTTGACCATTAGTCATAACTTTTGAAATTTTGTGTACTATGTGTAACTACAATATACCTAAAGGGGTCTGTAGCGTTGAAAAACTAATTTATTAATTTGTGGAATATTGTTAACTCATTACTACGAACTATTCATCATTTTAATATTAAAGAAAATATATTTTTTTGAAATTAAAAAAAACCTTCAGTTTTGCGAAACGCTAATTCATTTCATTTAGAATTCACATTGTATGTTGAAATATTTACTGAACAACTCCACTTGATACCAACGCTTAGAGTCGAATCAAATTTATTTAGGATCTGCACCCTGGCAAGGTAAACAACAGCTCACATTGACATTGACAACAACAACAGCTTGACATTTCAAGGTAGTTTCATCAAAAAGGGCTAAGCACCGAAAGAAATTCAAAGGCAATTTCATTGAATAGAATTTAGTTTGCATTACAAACATTTTATTGTGTGACGGGTCAACGTTTTTATTAAGTCCCTGTGAACTATTGTACAAAGAAATCTCGAAATCCTTTGAGTTGAAAACCTTTTACGCTTCAAAAGATTTTTAAATCTATGTAAACTATTCAGTAGTTAAAATGTATTCGTACCAGTTTACACAGATGTTACAATATTGTACATTTAATGTCCTCTACCTTTTCTTAAGTAGAGTATACTTAAAAAAAACTAATTTAAAAATGCAAAATAAAAACTCTTTTTAGTTATCGATTTACGGAATAATGCGATCAATGGTTTAAAAAGTTTTTTTTGCAATTTTGCGAAAAACTTAAAATGAAAACGTTAATCATAGTTAGCAATCACTTTCCATCAGTTACACACAAAGTGACTACTTTACTCGTTTACCCTATCATGAAAAAAATGGAAATGCATTACATCAATTGAAGAATTCGCTAGGGATAATTAAAAAGGGTTATCTAGGAAAGGGAGAAATAGCATCGAAGATAAATTTAACAAAACTTTTAATTTAGCTTATAAATAGTTTGTATTTTTAAAGCCTGTACACAACGTCGTACGTCGTAGACGTCGTAACATTTTTTTTAGTAAGAGGCAACGCCCGCCCCAGGAATAAATCCTGTGTCACCGGAGACTTGATAAATATACAAAAAATAGACACAAAGAACACCCAGACTCAGGACAACAACTTGTGGATCACACAAAGTGTTGTCCCATGTGGGGTTTGAACCCACAACACTTAGCGCAGTAGAGAGCGACCGGTTAAACCACCAGTCTACCGTGCAGTTAAATTTATATTGCATTAACTATTTATATATCTATCTCGATCTGTGCAAATCGTGCTTCTTTCACAACAGCAAACAGCTATAAAAGCAGAGCAATTGACATACAATTTACGAGACAACAGACGTCCATAACCATAAAATAAAAATAAAATCATTATTGTTCACAAAAGTGCGTGACAACCTGTTGTGCAATAAGCTTTGCAGCGCTGTCGCGTCGCTTTAAATCGTTACCCAACCATGTACCAGTATACTTTAAAACCTCAACACATAACATGAACAAAGAAATGAGAGCTCTACTAAGATAGGACTTTTTAAATTACCTATCAATTTTATGGTACGCCTGTAGGAATTAAACTAAATAGATAACGTCAAATCGTGTATGCATAGAAACAATGGTTACGTAAATCTTAATCTCAATAGTATTAGTGACTTTCGTTTATGAGAATATATTACATATGTACAATGTTCGCTGTACCAGTACATTTTTTATTAAGATCTAAAATTGTCTTTTTAATAGACTGTTCTTTGTAAAACCATCTTCTAAATCCACATGTTGTAACAAGCGACTATGGAACCCTATATGCACATTTTTCCTTTACTTTGGTTTGCTAATAAGAATAAGACTCATAATAACAAATTCAGACAGTATTTCATAGTCTGGAGCTCATCGAGTGTCCTACTTGCTTACGCCAAATTCAATAACTGTGAACACTATTATTGAGAGGCTCGCGAAAGCATCACGATAGTGATAATATGGGGTGG
Source organism: Hypercompe scribonia (assembly GCA_949316085.1). Lineage (NCBI taxonomy): Eukaryota > Metazoa > Arthropoda > Insecta > Lepidoptera > Erebidae > Hypercompe > Hypercompe scribonia. Next base: position 16,931,302 of record OX438979.1, read on the forward strand.
ATAGGATAGTTATAAAAATGTATTTAATATTACATTTTTCTGACTGAAAAGAATGTACCTTGCCATGTTAAATCGAGTGTCAACAGTTTTTAACAGTCCACTGTTAGACATAGGCCGACTTTATCACGGTGGCCAGACGGGTTAGTATGTATCAAGTTTTACTTCTCTTTGTAGTAATGTTGTCCTCCATATTTTACCTCCGTAGTCAACTCTTACAGTACCCATAGGATGACTAGAGGAGATATTATGAGTGTGGCCGCGGGTGGACGGGACGGGTTTTCCCCTCCATCCGCTACAATGGCCAGCCGCGAGGAGGCGACGTCCGCGTGTGCCGTACGTCGTCTAAAATAGAGAGTTTATCCGCAGATGGTGCCTGAGGTAGCGGGCAGGCGTTAGGAGGGATCTGGATGTCGTAATAGCAGCGGTTCTCGGATCCCTCCTATCTCAGGCGCAGAGTGGCACACCGTGTGGTTTCAGTCGGTCCGATTCCGACACACCACCCCGCCGTAAACCCCGGTGGGGTGACGGCTCGAGGGGGTTTCCACACGTTAAAAAAAAAAAGGGGGTATGATATTATTTTGTACGTATTATATAAACTTTTATTACCTATCTAGGTTAACTATTAAGTTTCAGAATCCTGTCAGATTTTATATGATATATAGTGTAGGACACGAATTAGTAAGCATTTCAAAAAAATCGTACAAAAAAAAACAATTAATATATTATAAAAATTGATTATTCACAAGAAAGCTTATTAGCTGGAATTCATTTCTTAAAAATTCTATATGACTACCGTTTCGACGTTTGCACTTTTCTAAGCGAGCACCGAAACTATGGAATACTCGTCGAATACCCCATAAAAAGAAGTCTACTGGGGATAGATCTGGACTTCTGGGTGGTCATGGAATGTCGCCTCGTCTGGAAATCAGCTTTGCCGGAAACAGGTCTATGACCACCGGCAGGGACTCGGTGGATGTGTGACAAGTGGAACTATCTTGTTGAAACCATGTGGTTATGGCATGTTAGATTCAAATGTTAACCAATTCTTGGACCATTCTATATAATAAGCAACGAAAACCTAACTGAAGATATTGGTAAAGTAAAAAAAAGAGAAAACTACCAAGATATAAAATTTGAAGGTTCCCATTTTGAACGAAACATATTCTTTTGAAAAAGTATTGAATGTTGTCATTGATTTGGACCAACGTTAATTTATTCTTTTACCCTTGTCCATAAATCTTTATTCTCTGAAATATAAACACGAGAACGCTTTTTGTACCAAGTCGTCACATAAACACACTATCACCTTCCCTAAAGAGATATACAAGACTATAAGTCAGTGAACCCTCTTACCGAAATATCGTTATAAAGATCAAAACATATTATTTATTTAGAAAAGTATCGTATAACCACGGTCATATTATCCCACAGGATTCTATCTTCATACGAGCAGTTGGAACGCGAGTTATGCGCTTCGAGTTCGGTATTCACTCGGTATACAAAAAGTGACACATGAATGGTGCGGTGGTACATGATTACAACATTATGATTACAACAGAAATATTATCATATTTCTGTTGTAATCATAATCATCGTTGAAATATTATCATATTTCTGTTGTAATCATGATTGTTTAAATTTTTCAATAAGGCATCCAGAAATAACATTTGTTAAATAAACTGGATACAATATTAAATCAAAATCAATAAAACTTTTCATATGTCTCAGTTGACACGCAAAAATATTTTATTGTCAAAGGATATTGTGTAAAAACATCCCCACCCACCAACAGACTTGATACACGTGTTATTCGAAGCGTGTAATAAAAAGAAAATTTTACTATGGCGATATACTTCAAAAGTATAGGGTTCAGACTTTATAGAAACGTATATTTTTATTACTTTTTCTTATACATTTAACTTGCATACAATAAAAACCAGTAAATATACGCTAGTATGATTATAACTATAGTAATCTTACGAAGGTGTCAAAAAATAACGAGGTGGCGTGCGCGCAGGTATAAATATCTATACTTGCTTGCATCTCAACAACTCTTGCTTTTTTACTGGACTATTAGAATATCTTTGGCTAATTACAAAATACTTTGCAACGTGATATTATATCAGTAAGCCGTAGTAGTACGGTTATCCGTTTTGAACTAAGGAATAAATGAACTGTCATGCATCTCATGTTTGTTGGAGGGTGTAGACGGTGTACATGCAAATTCCAGCATTAGTCTTTATGAAGGTGTTATATTTTTTAAATCTACTAATAAAAAATACATGTATTGCTGTTAAACAATACATGTATTTTTATTCTCTTCTTTTTCTTCTTCTCTTCCTATTTCATTGATGGATGGATGGATTCTGTTCTTTTTTTAATTAGAAATATAATATTCGCAAAACTAGAAAGAAACTCAACTAGTAAGTAGATAACATAATATAATGTAGACGGCAACCCTACTGTGTTTACGTACCGCGCGGCTGTAGGTAATTATTTCAAAAACAGGGCCGAGTCACAATACTGGAAAATTAATGTTACCATGATATAACGTTATCAGGTTAAAAGGGTATTGGTAAGTTTAATTTTGTATTTTTACTTACTTAGACTGAGTTACCCAATTTTCTTTAAAAAGCTTTTGTAAAAAATATGTTTGAAGACTGACCTTTTGCCTGCTACTGCCTAGAATTATGTCATTATCATCAGCGCCTTTAGCATCAAGTGCTGGACAAGTATATCATCTTAGAAACGAGGTCTTGGCCTTGTTATACTTTAGTTAGACCTAGAGCTCGTTACAGATATCTATTTCAAACATCTGCAAATAATGTTACAGATAATAAAGTTAAAATTAACAATGGACAAACTTTCTCTTTTTTAGGCTTTGTAGTCAGTCAAGTAACTCTGTAGGTTTACCATGTCTGAGAGCCAGAGAATTCGTTCAAATCTTTAGTCTTCCAAAACTATTATTTTGTATAAGCCTTATAATCACTACACATGACAAAATCATTAAATTTATATATACAATAACTATGAATTTTTTAGTATCTTCTTTGATAGTGTGGATCGTTAGATAGGCTTTCAAACATGTTGCGGTTGTATTTAAAGTAGGTACTTTACATTTTAGAATATTGTATGTGTTTGAAATACTAACATTGAAAGAGCTATTACTTTTTAAAGATTTTTAAAAATGAATTGGAATATGTTTTAAAGCACGAAACTTAAGATATTTAATATCATTTATGCACTTTGCTGATTTGCTGATTTAACTTAATATAGAGAGATTATAGTGGAATCCATTCTAGCTTTATTTTTTTCCAAACAATGAACATTGATAACTTTATAGAAGTTCCTGGCCTAGACATGAACATTTTACTATAGAAATTATAATACTATTTTTCAGTGGCCTATATCTAATAGAAAATGTAAGTTTATGAAGCTGAGCATCAAGTTAGTTACATAATAAATTGGTCGAAACAAAAAAGCAAACACAGGGTCACATCCACGGTACGTACGAGGGAGTGCGCAGAAAGCTTGGTTGATACTAGTCAAGTGTTACTAGAATCGAAAAAAAAATATCTTTCATTCACATAAGTTTTATTTTACAGTCAGTTATTTTTTTACATTTCGTAGGTAAAAATGAAATTAAGGATTTCAAGAAAAGTATGTTAATATACTTGTAGAAAGCAGGAGTGTTACCTAGTTTGCTCATGCACTTGAGTATTCGATTGAGGAAATAAACATCTCGATTACAACAAAAATCACACAGCTTATTCTTTTAATTACCAATTTTAGAAATACAATAATTTTAACGTCCAAAATTTTTAAACCGTGTACATTCTACAGAACTCATGGCACTTCAGTACGAAGCAAGACTAATAGTGACTAAGACCATGTGGTTAAAAGTTTCATATCGTCTTATTACATTTTCTTCTTGTAGAAAAACTCACAGATACAAATTAGATCCAGGAGTCCCGTTTATCTTCGCCCATCTCAAACACAGAAGATCAACCTAAAACGACAGCAGACGTGCTGTCGTATTTCATTGGTGAGTGCGAGACCGGAGGCCCATTGATGCAGGGGTGACAGTTGTCGTGGTCAAATCAACCGATTGCCGTCTACTGCTGAACACAGGAATGACACAGGCTCCCCCAAAAAGCGCAACCATGTCAGTCTTGGACAATTCTCATCTATCCGTTGCCAGTCACTTTCTTCAAGTCGTCGGTCTGTCGCGCCACAGGGCGCACTACTCTACATTTACCCCATTGTGGTCTCCACTCTAGCACACTTCGGCTCCAGCGACCATCAGTTTGTCTGGAGACATGACCGGTTCACCTCCACTTTAGTTGTCGTGGTATGTGTATGCAATATAATGCCACGATGATTGTGATGTCCCAAGCGAGGCGTGAAAAAGCATTATAAATACTAGATCACCATACTGCATTGTCTGCATTTGCAATGAATATACTACTACAACTCTTGTATTCTATTCATGCTTTCCATCAGCCATAGAGGAGCAACTTTGGCAGGCTCTTAAAATAATTAAAAAAAATATCTCAAAGAAGTGAACAATACATTTGAAAAGAGACCCATTTTATAGAGCATCAGTATTCTGTATTACGTCAAAGTGAATGAAATTCTCTCTTAAATCAATCTATTTAATCAATAAATTTTTGTCCTTGAATAATTTACCCTACTGTATTTAATTATTTTTTTGCGTAACAACACGAACGATTGGATCGACCGTACATCAAATACTTGACTTGACTGCCTCGGTGGCGCAGTGGTAGTAAATGCGACTGCTGTGCTTGAGGTCATGGGTTCGATTTCCGGGTCGGACCAAATGTTTGTATGATCTGCAAATACTTGTTTCGAATTTTGGGTGTTTTCTATGCATAATATGTATGTATTTACAAAAAAAAGTATATAAGTATTTTATCAGTCGGTCTAGTTATCATAACACAAGCCCTGCTTAGTTTGAAACTAGATGACGCCGAAATATTTTATAAACTTTTTATGAAAATCATTTTAATTATAAGTTATTGTGATTAGGATTGTGATCACAATTTATTAAATATTTAAACACAACTATTTAAAATTTATATTGTTAACAAATCGGCTGCCCACTTTTAGACCAAAATGAGTCGATGTCCTTTGAAAAAGTTCTGTAATACAGTTTGCAGCCCAACGACATTCGAGGATTTAAAGCATTTTGCATATTCTCTCCGCACTAGATTATTGACTGTACATATGAACGACTTCTCTGAAAACACCCTCATCCAAGCCAAGTGGGCGTACGTATACAAAATTATCATGATCTCTACTACAATATATTCGATGTTTTATTATCCTCTCAGTGATACACTCAACCTACAATACACTGAAAGAAGAATTTAGGGAAATTGGTTCCAGGAATGTTAAACTCGGCTTGTGATAATCGTTTTTCTTTGGCATGGTCCTTCGTTCTTTGGTACACACAATCAGGAGAAAGTTTAGGAGATTGTTGATTGTTGAAAACGTTATAATGTTCTCAGAATTAAATAATTTATTCAAAAATAATAGAAATGTTTATTACATTGAAATATTATTAGTTTACCCTGAAAATGTATATATTACTATTATTCTGATTTTCTCCCTCTGAATTGCACGCTAATAACATCGCAATACTTGCAAAAATGTAATGATTATCAATGTATATTTTTAAATGGATATAATTTCTTTCTTTAATAATTTACGATTAACCGGTATCGCGAAAGTATTGGTAAAATATTGTCATAGCCAACACAAAGTTAACTAATAAAAAAAAAAATCACAAAAAAAAATAAAGTCTCATAGTGGTATATCTATATTATTCCTAACATAACCTGTGACAGGCTAATATAATTTTTAAAGCAAAGTTCTGTAGAATTTTTTCATTATTCACGTCGACTTAAGTGGATTCAGTCATGGCGTCTTTATTATACCTGACATTATTTTGTTTGTTCAGTTTTCTACTTTGTTCAACAGTACATTGTGTTCCAATCAACAGTATTAGAGGTTAGTTTTTTATCTCTTTTTACCTCATGTAGGGTTGATTTTAAATCTGGAATAGTAAGAATTGCATGTTTGTTTTACAAATTAATTATGACTCATTGAAAAAGGTGAATAATGGGCAATAATATACAGGGTAAACAGCCATCTGATTTTAAACTAGATAACCCGCACTGTCTTAAGCCAGACTTTTTTTTCTTAATTTTAAGAGCTACCAAATTAACTATACCGACTCTGTCTGATGGAAGGCATGAATAAAAACTTAGAGTTATGGTCGGCTTTAGATGTATCTAAATATTGCCTGATGGACAAAAGCCCTCAAGTAAGATTACCGTTGTGTGTTGAAGTTCTCAAAATATTAATACGTATGTCTATTCAAACAAAAAATATTAAAAAATAAAAATCAACCCTCAGAAGTCTCTAAAATTTAATTCATTCTCGAATTAATAATCGATTCTTGCTTCGATAACTGAAAATAATATAACAATATCATATTAAATCCAACAAATTGAATAATGTAATATAATACGGATTCATTAGGTATTTTCAATCGAAAATAATCTTGATGGATCTATCTCCGCAAAGTTCTAATCTTCAAAATTATAACACCAATAAAAATCAACGCTTCAGACAAGTTGTAAAAAAAATGGAAAATTAATAAAGTTGGCGTTATTCTAGGGACACCGTAATCATATAATACGAGTATATGAGCACATATGTGCACCTACCTCATCTTTTCTCTGCATCACCCAATCGGTTGACTAACAGAAAATGCCTTAGGCATTAAGTCCGCCGATGTATGTATTTGTGCATAAAGTTTAAAATAAATAAATATGTACCCAAGAGCTATAAAAGTATGTACATTGTTGTACATATTTTAAGTATTATTCAGATTTCCGTCGTCATCTAATAAAACGGAACAGTTAAATCAGAACAGTATCTTTAAAAAGTTGATAACAGTGCTTTTGATAACGTGACCATAACCTTGTATGAATTATTTTATAAAAACAGTGTGGGAGCGTCATAGTTGCTGATCAATCTTACTATGGCCATAAATCGACCAGTTTTAATTCTTTTCACCGAGCGATAGTTCCCTCCCGGCATTTTCCGAAAGGGGGATTCAAACAGCGACAGCACTCTAATAAATCTTATATATGTATAGGTGTCCATGGTGGTCGGGACCGCGAAACACCAGAGCGTGGGGACCTCTGGTGGCGGATTAGTTGCTGGTCGCAAAAATGCGATCGAGTCGCGACAAATTATAACATCTGAACTGATAGGTGGGGAAGCCTTTGTGGCCTTCCCAGGATAGAGTCTGACTAGGCGCGTCGTTATTTCTGTTTCTCCTGGCTCCTGCGTCCCCGAGGAGTCGGAGATCCGAAGGAATTTTCCACACCGACAACAAAAAAAAGTTTCCATGGTGGTAGTCGCTTTTTGTAATAAAACCAGTTGTTCGTTTACTTTCTGTATCATAAAAAATGTAACCGTATCTACCATGTAGAAAACATTTTTAAGTTTTACGACATTAACCGAACAATGCAACTCTAACCGATAATAGGCTACAAAAGAGAAAAACCTATAACGGATAAATTCTGACCCCTGTGAGGGCAAAATAAGAACCCTGGTCGACAACAATGAGTTACAGTGGCCCTTTACGACTGCATTTTACGGTTGCTTTAAAAAACTCGAAGAAATAACTCACACGTAGATTTAATACTGTTTTTTTTATAGCGAGAAATTTCTTCTCTCGCCTTTAGTTTTTGCTTTATTTCGTACTATTTTTATTTAATGTTTATTTTTTCCAGAGAATGAAAATCATTGGAATCTAGGAATTCGCAAGGAGCATACAGGTATCGATACTTAGCAATTTATATTCATAAATATTCTAATTTTTTTTTTCTTCTTTTACACACTGAAACAGATTTTTCTACTCTCAAATCTAAATTGTATAGTAAATAATACCAACGTCACTAACTATCATTTTTAGTTATTTTAGATATTTAGAAATAACATTTTTTTTTCAGCTCATGGTGTCCCAAATTCGATCATTTCTTTGGTTGAAATTTGCAAAGGATTTTACCAGGCTCGCACTCAAAAGGTTGGTGGTTGGTTTTTATTCGAATACAGCTTGTAAGAATGTTCGAAATCTTTAATTTTGAACAACACTATAAAGTGTGACCAATAACCTCTCTTGTCCATAATCTATTAACAGGACAACTTCAGACTTAATATATTAGTAGATTTACTAATAGAATTCATAGATACTTTCAAACAGGATATTTCGTCATACCATGGTGCTTACGCTGCTGCAGGCAGAGACTTGGGTTTCCCCCGGGCTGGGCGTAATTTGTTACGCTGTTAATACGTTGGTCACGGCCCGGGGAGTAAATTTTGAAGAGGCGGCGCTCCTGGCCACCACGGGAGTCTCTTTGGTGGTCGGGCGTATTGAGGCGCTGGGTTTGCGGGTGGCCCTAGATAAGACGGAGGCTCTGTTGTTCCATGGGCCTCGTCGTGGTCCGTCCCCTGGCGCCTCTATCGTCGTCAATTAGGTCCTCGTACCGGTTCAGGCCCAGATGAAGTACCTGGGCCTGATCGTCGACGGGAGATGGCTCTTCAACGAGCACTTCCGACAGCTTTCTGCAAAGCTGGTCGGCGCTGCCCCGCCCTTGGGTGACTCTTGCCCAATTTGGGTGGAGCCAGCGTCGCGACGAGATGGCTATACACGGGGGTTCTCCGGCCAATGGCGCTGTATGGTGCGCCGGTGTGGGTGGCGGCTCTGACCGCCCAGAAAGGGCTCGCCTCTGGCGCCTTCAGAGGATATTAGCGGTTAGAGCCATACGCGGTTACCGCACCGTATCGACGGAGGCGGCGTGCGCCTTGGCCGGAACTCCACCGTGGGATTTGGAGGCGGAAGTGCTCGCCGAAGTTTATCGGCGGACGGCTGACTTCCGGGCGGGTAGCGGCATACGGCCCCCGCCCGAAAAGATACATGAGTGGCGTGAGGCCGCTCGTCGAGCCACGATGGCTCGTTGGTCGTTCCGGTTGGAGACTCCTCGTGCTGACTTTGCCCTCGTGGAGGCTCTCCAGCCGGTCATCGCCGAGTGGGTAGGGCGGCAGCACGGGACCCTTTCCTTCCGACTGACGCAGGTCTTTTCCAGGCACGGTTGCTTCGGAAGTATCTGCACTCGGTCGCTAGGAGTGAATTGAGTCCCGCCTGTCACCACTGCGACTGCAGTGAGGACTCGGCTCAGTACACGTTGGCGGTTTGTTCCGCTTGGGCTGCGCAGCGTGGGGTCCTCACTGCAGTTATTGGATGAGATCTCTCGCTACCGGCCGTCATACGCTCCATGGCCGGTAGCGACAGTTGTTTTACCGCGGTCGCAACCTTCTGCGAAGACGTAATTCCGCGGAAGGAGGCGGCGGAGAAGGCCCGGGAGGACGATATCCACTCGGACCCAATTCGCCGCCGGCGTGCCAGGCGGCGCAGGCGCGCATACTAGCGCCTCATGCCGCCTTGAGTGTGGCCGCGGGTGGACGGGACGGGTTTTCCCCTCCATCCGCTACAATGGCCAGCCGCGAGGAGGCGACGTCCGCGTGTGCCGTACGTCGCCTAAAATAGAGAGTTTACCCATGATGGTGCCTGCATTAGCGGGCAGGCGCTAGGAGGGATCTGGATGTCGTAATAGCAGCGGTTCCCGGATCCCTCCTATCTCAGGCGCAGAGTGGCACATCGTGTGGTTTTAGTCGGTCCGATTCCGACACACCACCCCGCCGTAAACCCCGGTGGGGTGACGGCCCGAGGGGGTTTCCACACGTTAAAAAAAAAAAACAAGGCAGAGACTTGCGTGACATTTGTCTAGGATTTGGGTGAACACAGTCAATGTCACTGTATGGTGCACCGGTGTATTTGGCGTCTTAAACCGGCCATAATAGGGCTCGCCTCTGCGTCCGGCGTCCTCAGGAGATAGTGGCGATTAGAACCATACGCGGTAACTGCACCGTGTCGACGGAAGTGACGTTCGTCTTGGCTAGAACGGCTGAGGGATCACGGCATTTGGAGACGGAAGTGCTCGCTAAAGTTTATCAGTAGACGGGTCATTTCCGGGTGGGTAGCGACATAGAATCCGAAGAAGTACGCGAGTGGCATGAGGCCGTTCGTTGGTTGTTTGTTCGTCGGAAGGAAAGGGTCCCGTACTGCCGCCCTGCCCACTCGACGTTTACCAGCCGGAGAGCCTCTACGACGGCAAAGCCAGCACGTGGAGCCGCCAGCCGGGACATCCAACGAACCATCGTGGCGTCTTAGCGTGTCAGGCGGCGGTTTACCGGGCGACGGAAAGGCGCATACCAGCGTATCATGGAGTTAAAAGTTAGGCCGTGGGTAGAAGGGATACAGTGGCCAGCCCCGAGGAGGCGACGTTCGCGTATGCGTATATCCGACTTTACCCGTAGATGGTACCCACGTCAGAGAAGGTGGGCACTGAAAGGGATCCAGATGACTTACTAACAGCAGTTCCTGGATGCCTCCCATTCTAGATGCAAAGTGGCACACCGTCTGGTTTTATCTTGCGTAGTTTGCTCTTTTAGTTGCCGCTTAGTACACCTATAAGACGAATAAGGGTGATGACCCTCCGTATTCTTAATCCATCACCACACGGGTTAATAGTACAAAATATTTATTTTTTACAGATTGTATGTCTTCTCTGTAAAGGATTCGATTTATCATGCCTAGTGACTGCCCCACCAACACCACATCCAACTACAACAATATCTTCAACTACAATTACTACTAGTACCACTTCGTCCCCTGTTAACACTGTTACCACTGTTCCTGCTACAACTGCAGCTCCAGCTGAAGAAAAGTAAAAATAATAATAGTGTTCTAAATGAACAATCTAGACTAGAAATCTAGACTTTTAACATAGTTTAAAACAAATATTGTAGTCAACTGAAGCTATAATAGTATATCATTAATATCTTTACAATCATTACAATGTATCTTCGTCAGTTACGTAATATATCAATTATTATTCAAGCAATACTTACACTTTAATAACTATCATCTTTTAATGGATTCCTCAAATTAATTTGCAGTCGACGCAACAAGTTTTCTTATTGTATTCTGCTCTTCACACATCAGATCACCACTTACTGACTTTATAGCCATATCTTCTTTCACGAAACTAATAATATTATTGCAAAATAGTTTCGACTTTTATCTTTTACGTTTACGCTCTATCCTTAAAATTTAATTTGTCTATTTCTAATGTTTTGAACAGGTAATTAAAAGATACTTATTGTTCTATAAAATAAAATAATATGAAAAACAATTATAATGTAAAACAAACAATTAAAATAAATTTGTAAGAAGGGTTCAAAGGTTTATCGATTTTTCTTAACACATAAATTTGTTACTGTTTAAATTGGTATAAGAAAATCAAATATATATATAATTTTCATGTCTATGAATGAGCATCAGTTGTAGTACTATCATAAGTAAATTATTACTTTATAAGTTTTCCTGTAATTTACTGTTAAATGGCAATTGTTTTTTCTCCCAGACTGATTTTGATTTGCTTACATTAAAGTCATTAACTGAAGTTGCTGTTACAATTCGAAGTCTGAGTAAAAAATTATGACGTGTCTTAACCTTTACAGTTTTAAAATTAAATTAAATAACCTTAAAATTATCATGGTAAAGCATATTAGTTATGTAATGCTTCAACTAAGAGACAAGATATTATAGATGACGCAAAACAAGTCAATTATCTCGCTACATCACCTTCGTACTCGCGCATCAATGAACCGACAGCTAAGCGTGATCACGGTCATTTTATTGACAACATACTCTGCTTCTGTGTATCGTGAAATTCCTTTGACATGTCTTTAAATATGCGTTAGATTTTGAACGTACAGAGGGCCAGTAATATAGTGTATATAGATATTATGTCAAAAATACAGACATACAGATAGGTTGTTTCTGATTGTTGCTTTAGCTGTTGGAAGTTCAGTTATTATTATTTTAATTAACGCTAGGAGCCAAGTCACACTTATTAAAATTTGACCTCTATAAAAAAAACCTGTTTTGTGTACGCAGCACAAGACAGATTGCTATGGCGCGCTTTGCGGGAGATCTATGTATATCCAATAGTGAATGTTTTACGGCTTAGAGATATAGAGAGAAAAAGTCATATTTCATATCAGTCTAGACCCAGTCATTACGTATCATTTTTTTTTCAAATTCGTCCAGGTTTGACCAAGGGTGGCAATTTATAGTATAATACACAAACCTTTTTAAAACCAAACTATAGATAAAAATCAGATATAATCTATAAATTAACATATTGATTGTCTACTTAATAGTCACTATATGTATTTATCAATAGATTTATTTATTTTTAACACAGTCAATACTATTAATTATGATTGATTATTATTGACTTATCTATCAAAACTTGTGATTCTTATGAATGTGTAACTTTCAATATTAAAAAAGGATTCATAAAAAAGATTTACATTGTATTGCCTAGCTAAGGCCAAGTTGTTACTTAAGAGGCCTCGTGTAAAAAGAAAATATGTAAAAAGGTTTCATCATTTTACCACGCAATACTTTAACATTGTTTGTTGAACTTGTCAAATGCACTCACCAGCAAAGTAGTTTAATGTGTGCGATTTGGTCAGTCTTGTCACTCAATTTGATTTGCAAATTTGACAATCTTTGTAAAAATAAACCCATATAAATCATAAACACATGGTAAGCTTGACTAAAATAAAAATTTATCTCCTGTCATGTCAAAATCTCGCAATTCAGTAATAAATCAGCGCAAGTAGATAAAACAAGCCGAAATAAATCTCGGATAATTTACAGAAACGTAAACAATTACCCCAATGTCTAAAACTCCTCTGTAATACCAGCAAACTCCATTCAAAGACATCCCTAAGTACCCCTTGGCAAGATCATTTATACCCAAATTGTTTTACTTTTCCTTACATTTTTAGGGAAAACTTTTCCTGTTAAAATCTTGCTATGGTGCTCTGTTTGCGCTTGAAAATGCTTCCGTTTATTTTAACTTCTGTATTGGACATGTCATATTTATAGTCAGAATGTAAATTTTATCTTAACAACAATTTACTAACTGTTATTCAAGTGGCTAAAAAAACTGTAATCTGATTAGTCATTTCTATTCGTTTTGATTTAAACTGGGATATGACGACCAAACGATGACGTAATTATTAAGTTGTGGTAAGATAACAAATCTAAATATAGCTGTGCAAGGTCTGTCTGTGGATAGTTAATCATAAAAATTGCAGTAATATGTTTTTAATCACGTAAATTTGAAAATCTCATCGTAAAATATTCTAAAATGATTATGAACGTACATATTTGTACCTTTTAGGAATTTTAATGCATATGTTCACAATATACGTGCTACCTACTTAACTTGTAAAACATTCCAATTTTATCTCAGAATTACCTACTTTTGTGTTGCCTTTTAACTTAAATACACAAGGGTAGTTCAAAATTTTTGATGTCTACTAGTTCAGGCCATGCAACATCTCCGCCATCGTGCTCTTCTCCACCACTGCTTTCACCTTCAACCGGTAGCTAACTAACTCTTACATTATGAGATTTATGTACCCGATGTTAATTAACTGTGTCCAAAACACATATTTTGCACTATTTTTATTTAATTAACAAGTCGTCAAATGTCAAAGTCAAAGTCAAAGTCAAATTCGTTTATTCATTTAGGTCACAAAAAGACACTTATGAACGTCATAAAAAAAAACAATAAAAGATGAACAATCTGTCGATTAAAATTACAGCTAGCTGGGTTCGCAGATTGTTCATGGTAGAGTGGTGAGAAAAGAACCCAGGAAAGAAACTCACCACCACTCTTTTAACTCAAAATCTTTTGAATATTAAAACAGCAGTTATATTAACAATCATAGGTCTTAAAAAAAGAGCAATTCAATTCCAAACATCTAAATCTGTGACATAGTCTGAAACTGAGTAATAAGCCTTTTTGAACAACCTCAGTTTAACAAATTTCTTAAATTTACTAATAGATAATAATACTATATTGTTTGGTAATTTGTTATAAAATTGTATACATTGACCCACAAACGAATTCGATATTTTATGGAGCCTAGTAGTGTGCAAGGCAAGTTTATTTCTATTTCTTAAATTAAATTGATGGAGATCACTATTTTTCTTAAATTTAGACAGATTTTTATGAACATACAAAAGATTCTCGTAAATGTATTGTGAGTGTAGTGTTAATTTCTTTGAATCTGTTTCTTAGTGACTCACGAGGGCCCATCTTATAGATAGCTCTAATAGCTCGTTTCTGGAGCACAAAGATTGAATCAATATCAGAGGCACTGCCCCAAAGCAATAAACCATAGGACATAATGCTGTGAAAGTAACTGAAATAAACTAATCGCGCAGTATCAACATCCATCAATTGACGAATCTTTCTAACAGCATAAGCTGCAGAACTAAGTCTACCAGATAACGTTTCCATAGGTGGGCCCCATTTTAAAAGTGAATCTAAAGTTATACCTAGGAAGACAGCCTTGTCTGTCAATTCCAGTTCCTCCTTGTTCATCAAAACACTAGTTTTTACTTGTTTAACATTCCTAGTATAAAATTTAACACATTTGGTTTTACTCCTGTTTAATAACAAGTTATTAGCGCAAAACCAAAGTACCATTTTAGAGAGAGCATTGTTTACATCGTCAATTACCGATTGCTGTCTGTTAACTTTAAATACTAAGGATGTGTCATCTGCAAACAACACTGTCTCATGGTTATCCCTCACAAGATGAGGCAAGTCGTTGATGTACACAAGGAACAGAAATGGACCCAGAATAGACCCCTGGGGCACCCCCACCGCCACAGCTGATCCTTGGGATAATTTACCATAAACATCTACTCTTTGAATCCTATCACTCAAATAAGAAGTAAGAAAATCCAAAGCACTGCCTCTTATTCCATAGTGGTGTAATTTCCTGACAAGTGTTTCATGCTGCACACAATCAAATGCTTTAGATAAGTCACAAAACACCCCGTAGGCGTCACGTGACTCCTCCCAAGCCTCAAATATATACTCTAATAATTTAACCCCAGCATCACATGTTGACCGACCATGAGTGAAACCAAATTGTTTAGTATGCAGCAATTGATTTTCATTAAAATAATTAAGCAACTGAGTAAGTATCAGCTTTTCAAAAACTTTACTAAATGTTGGTAGGACCGAAATTGGTCTAAAATTTGTGGGGTCTAATGGACTACCTGATTTAAACAAAGGAGTTATCTTGCTACACTTCATCAGGTCAGGAAACACACCATAATCTATACATCTATTAAATATAATAACTAAGTCGGGTACAATAATGTCAATTATTGAGTGAACAACACTTACAGAAATTCCCCAAAGATCAGCTGTCTTTTTTATATTAATAAATTTGAAGGCAGCTAAAACATGAAGTTGATTTATATACTGAAAAGTAAAATTATTGAAAAATTCTGGTACATTTTCTTTGATCAATGATTCTGCAGTGGAGGTGGAAGAGCCTAAATTACCTGTGAGTGCGACTGGGAAAGTGGAAAAAAAAATTTCAAATGTGTTGGCCACTTCCATGTCATTCTTGGCAATGTGACCATCAAAATTTAATTTAAAATCAGACTCTTTTGTTCCACTTCTCCCAGTCTCAGCATTAATAACTTTCCAAGTTGCTTCAATTTTATTACTACTGTGTCTGATTTTAGACTTAATAAACAAAGATTTGGCTAATTTACAGACACTTTTAAAAATCTTTGAATAGCATTTTACCTATTGCTTAAAGTCCTCACTAGTATTATATTGTCTTTCATGATACAGCCTATACAATGTTTCCCTACTCTTATAAATTCCTACTGTTGCACAGTTACTGAATATAGGACAATCAGTAACAGTAACCGTCTTGGAGGTAAATATTGAATTAAATAGGCTAAGGAACGAATTAAAAAAGGAACAATATAGTGCATTAGGGTCTAATTTGTTATTTAAGGAAGCTAAATTATTAATTAAGTTAATTCTCATACGTTCCAGGCGATCAACTGTTACTGGTACAAGAGTAATTTTTTTTTAGGCACTGTTTTCTTTTTACTTACAAAACTAACTAACTGACCAGAGTGATCAGAATCTAACTTATCAATAATAGATTTATGTCTAGGAACAATATCTGTAGGTATAGATGTAGTCCAGGCAAGTAGCTGTAGTAGCTGTTATTCTAGTAGGCTCCATAAATAAATTTAGCAAGTTGTGGGATTTAAAAAGACTAAGAACTTTAAGGGTGGAATTTGATTTATCAAGAATGTTAATATTAAAGTCACCACAGACTAGTACAGACTTACCTGAGTTGGCAAGTTTGCTTAGGGCTTCATCCATTATTTCTAAAAATAGTTTCAAATCCGCGGGGGGAGGTTTATATACACTTATAACAATGAATTGCTCTAATTGCACACATGCGAATTCTATAGAACATTCTATAGAGAGGGACACAATATCTTTCCGTTCCTTAAACTTAAGGTTTTTATGTAATAGAATAAGCGACCCACCATGTATTGTGTTGACTCTACAGAATGAACTTCCAACTTGGTGGTTGCTGAAATTAAACATGAGTTGATGCCCCTTTAACCAATGCTCAGTAATACACATAATATTAATATTCTCTGAATTCATGAATAATTCCAGCTCACGTTGCTTGCCCTCCGTCAAGCAACAAATGTTTTGATGAACCAGGTTAATTACATTACATTTATTTAAATGATTATTTTGTTGATATTTTGTGTAGCATGTGTTATAGTGTTCATTTGACTGTACTGCTAACTTTATTAAAGGTGAGTGTAAAAAATTGGAGCTAGAGGTTGCTACCTCTATTGTCTCACAATTCAATTTAAATTATTTGAAATGTCAATAAGAATGTCATTAGAACAAGACTGCTCAATAGAAGCAGGTCTTGTAGTCAAATCTTTGGTCAAAGTTTGTAAAAAAAAGGATAGCGAAGATGCTATCTGTCTAGTAAAACTAGGAGTGAGGTAATGCTTACCCTTTGTCTGATAAAAAGACTTAGTAACACAGTTAGTATCTATCAAATGAAATTTGTCATTGTAAGTGCATATGGTATGCAGTGTAGCATTAAGCTTATACCTAAGTCTATTTTCTACATCTGGCAACATTTTAGAGTAGGGGAATGTAAACAATATAATTTTATTGACACTTAAAGATAACAGAGACTCACAATATTTAATTAAAGCTTTTTTGTTAACATTACCCCTGTTCCCTGTTGAAATTATAAGATTATTGCAATCAGTGAAATCATAATTTACAATCCTTTACATAATAACATCAAAGGGCGCAGCTGGTAGGCAGATATTTAAAACAGACTGACCAGTAAGATTAGATCTTAATTTAGAGCCCATGTTTTTTCCAATGTCATCGCTGAACATAATAGATTTTTGTGCATTATTTAAAATATTTGTACATGAAATGATGCACCTAATGACTGCTTTGTTCTCTTATTGGTATGTAAGGTGTCACATTCAGGTGTACTAAAAACAAAAGTACTCTCTGGCTGTGGATGATTGTGTGAGCGAGCACATTCACATAAATGATTATTTACCAGTGAGTCAAAGCGCTCTGTATTATTTGATGATAGTTTTAAAAGATCATCCAAAGCCTTGGAATACTCCTGAATCTCCTTCCGGGAGATATCATACTTGTTATTTAGTATGTCTAAAGAGTCTTTAAGATTATTAATTTTAAATAACAATGCCTGTGTGTCAACTTCATATTTCAATCTAGAATTTTTTAACTTAGAAGTACACAATTCTAAATCATCATACAATGTGTCTTGGTAACCTAAGGGTTCTTAGACAGGTAATGCAAAAAAAAAACAATATTCATTTATTTATTTAATATATTAGTGAAATTTATGTATGGTAAATATAAATATTGCCTAGGTAAAAACCTTATTTGTTACTCCTTATCACCTTTACTCACATATATCTTTATTTTTTTTAACACGTGCAAACCCCCCTCGATCTGTCACCCCAACGGGGTTTGCAGTGGGATGGTACATCGGAATCGGACCTTCTAGAACCACACGATGTGACACTCTGTGCTTGAGATAGGAGGGATCCGAGAACAGCTGTTATTACGATATCCACACTCTTACGCATCCGGCTCATCCTAAAACGGCTATCGCAACCGGCCATAGAGTCTATGACAGCCGGTAGCGTGAGATCTTATCCTATAACTGCAGTGAGGGCCCCACGCTGCATCGTTCGAGCGGGACAAACCGCCAGCGTGTGCTGAGCCGAGTCCTCACCGTAATCACAGTGGTGGCAGGCGGGACTCAACTCTCTCCTATCGACCGAGTACTAATACTTCCCGAAGAAACTGTGCCCGGAAAGAACCTGCGTTAGTCAGAAGGATAAGGTCGCGTGGTGCCGCTCTGCCCACTCGACGATGATCAGCTGGAGAATCTCCACTGTGGCAACGTCATACTCTTATATACCTAGCATCAACTTAAAATAAAATTAATCCATCCAAAGGTTACCTGGAAGAAATTTCTATAAGCAATAAGGTAGCCCTTTGTATTTCACTATTGTTATTAATTTTATTACTGTATAATGTTTGTAAACCCTGGTGTACAAATAAAATAATATCTATCTATCTATTTATCTATCAATCTTGATCATATTTTAATTGTGAAAAAAGTCTGATCACTCTTAGGGTTTGCTATCAGTGCTCTTGATCTTAAAAAAATATTAAATCATCCACACGATGAAAATTCCTTTAAAGAATAAGATCGTTTACGGAATTTGTAATGAACCTAACAAAAAATGTGAAATTCTTCATCTTGTTATAGTCGTAACTAAAAAGTGCAAAATAAAATAAATAAATTGAATAATAAAACACAACTTCGTAAAAAAACTAATAATAACAAACAAATAACTTTAAATTAAAAGTGAAAAGAAAAAAATAAGTTCGGTACAGAAGTGTAACAAACAATTTAGATACTATAATTAAACTTGTTTTCTTATTTTATTTGGTTTATCTCTTTTATTTAAGTAATATATTCTTTATAAGACAATTTTCAAGGCAAACTTGATAGTTCCTAAGTAAGATATACGGTAAGTGCCTGATATTTGATAAAATACCACGAATTTTTCTTAAATTGTTAGCCCTTTGTGTTATTTACAGGGTCCACTATATAACCTCAAAATATGACGCCACTTTTACGTGATATTCCTTACAAAAAGAAACGTGAAATACACAAAGGATGGATTATTCTATTTATAAGGGAGATATAGACTTAGTACGAATACATTACGATCCAATAAGAAAAGCCGACCGAATGCATATCAAAGCACACCCAATTTTCCGTAGTTCACATTATTAGTTACAGCGGCCTGTAACGAATTCGTTGAATTAGTTCGTCGACTATTACTTGTAAACTAATAAAGCCTACTGCGCTGTGAGAATTTCAGTTCAGAACTCCAAATACCGGTCAGGCTGAGAGCGGGAAAGGGCCTTGACTTTAACAAAAATCAGCGCTTTTAATGTCAATAACTAGCAAACAAAAACCTTAACCAAAATATTATCTTGACAAACGTGTATTATTTTTGGCAGACCTATACAGTGATTCAGTATCTCTATCCAGTATCCCAACATCATGAGGTGAATAAATTTAAAAAAAAAACATTTTAGGTATACTATAAGTAAGTACTAGGTGTATGTCGGCGTTATCTATGAACGCTGATGCAAAATTTCAAGTAGTACAGAGTCCGACATAACCACCCTACGGTGGCATCCGTGGCGTTTCCGCACAGTACAAAAAAAAAGGTAGTACATAATCCGTATTTTCGCCTGTAAAATCCAAAAGTTCTTAAAGGTGGACTAAAATGGACTTGAAACACAGACAGACGGTTAAGGTTTTCATTTTTGACATTTTGCCTACAAAACCCTTAAAAAAAGGTGAACATTGTTACTAAATCGAACCTTGTTAAGTCTTATTTTGGAAAGAAATCTCTTACAACCATAGTTCAGCTTTCAGTATGTGAAACCGTTAATGTATCCGCTTCTTGAAAAGTTAGATGATTAGCGATACTAACAACCCTCAGAGTTATCGCCTTTTATACTCTACTGTGAACAGACTCGTAAGGACTTTCATCTGTGTGGGTTTTTTTTCGATGTTGCTTGTCGAAATGTTATAAGTCCTTATATTTATATTTCGAACACCTTTAACACAACACAATTTAGTCTCAAATTCAGCAGTGCTTCTGCTATGAAAACACATATATATTATACACAAAAAACACTCAAACTCCAAATATTTGTAGATCATACAAACATTCGGTCCAACTCGGGAATCGAACTTGCGTACAAGAAGCACAGCAATTGCATAGCGTATCACTGCACCATCGAATCAGTCAAAAGTAAAAAATGAATAAATGATTTTGATTATATTTTTAATCCAAAAGATAATAAAAAAGGAATATTATAACAAAACTACAGTTATAAAATAAAATACTAGTATTAAAAATAACACTAATTGACAACATTAATTTAGATTCTGCACAATAATTTGTATAACCTTACAATTTTTTTATTTAAGTTTTGATGGGTGTATATCATTAAAAAATTCTGAATATAATCTAAATACAAGCCCCGCTATTTAACTAAGTAAATCAAATATGCCAAAAATGCCGACACTTTGCTGAGATCATTACATTAAAAGAAGCAAGACAAGTTCACTATTCCTCCTCTCCAAGTTTTAAATATTTTGTTTTTTTTAAACTATTGTTTTTTTATGTTGGTTTTAAAGTGTTCATTTTTGTGTTTATTTCAGACAAACACAAAAACAGTTGAAGATTATGCATGATGGTGCAAATCCAATATATTATTCTATCTATCTGTCTTCTTTATTATTTCTTTTAAAATAACTTTTCTTTTTTATTTCTGGATTTTTATATTTGAATATTATATTTCACAATATTTCCCATGAAAATTTTGTTCAGTTGAATATTCAAAAACTTCATTAACGAGGTCCGATAATAATCCCACACATTAAATTATTTAAATATTTGGACATGAAGACTGCCATCCTTTACCTAGCACAATTTCTTAACTTGTGATCTAATCTGACTTTATAATTTAGAGCATGAAAACGCCTACGGGTTGAACAACCTTAAACTAGAATTTCGTTTTTCAGTTCTTACGAGAATATATTTTGTACAAAAACCTCTCATACGAATAATCATTTAAACAATAACGTACAGAAATATTCTAAGAAAAATTTGTATATATCAAGTTACTTTACAAGAAACTTTACCGATCTTGTAAGGTTTTACTTACAAAAAAACAACGATATTGCGTAACATTTTCTTTTTTACCAATATTGGAATCAATTTACTCGTATAGTAATGCTTTGCCGACCTACCTACCGTCCACGTGTCCACCCACTTACCACTTGTAGCTGACATTCAGTTCAAGATTACCATTTTTCTAAAAAAGTGACTTAATTTACTATGAAATAACCTATTTCTCATCACATACAAACTGATTAGCTTTTGAGCTCTGTATATCACCATTATTATTATCTATAACTGGTTGCAAATGCAATAAGCACAAGCAAAGGACTGGCCATATAATCCGTCTCTGTTCGTTCTTATTGTCGTATAATTTGTTTACTTCTTAGATTATTTTTTTGTAGAGATTATACTAAGAAAATATTCCAAACATTGCAACAGTCCTTTAGATGTCAAATGCATGAATAATTCTAAATACTGATCTGTCATTATTATCTGTGATTTTTGTTGGTGTTCAGTGTTTTTACATTTGGGTTTTAATTATGTATATATTATCACTTTTGCTAAATTATTAATGCCACTTTTTCCCCAGCGACGACTTTTATTTGTTAGAGCTTTAATAGCGTTTTTTCTTCATTTACCAACGGCCAAAGTAACACTATTCTGCCTGTTGGAATCAAGATTGGTGGTCACAATACTCATTGCAAACGCAGACAATGCAGAATGGTGACCCACACTTTGGCAGCCTAGCAAGATGCTTTTACACACCCCGCTTAAAGGACCCGTATATAATATCGCATAGTGGGAGGGAAACACGTGCGCTGGTAGTAAGTTCCAGGTTTTAAATGATTTACATAAGAAGGAAGAGCCGAATTGTTTTGTTCGTATGTCTATAGTTCTGAAGCAGTGACTTCCAAAGCCGGTACGTGTTCTCCTGTAGAGGAAAGGAGAAGGTGTCATGATGAAGGTGATAGAAGACTGTCATAGAACCGACATCTTTTCACAACTGCAGAGGCATTAGGGATTCAGTGGCTTTGGGACCGTCTATAATGCGGACTGCTCGTCACTGCAACTGATCGAGAACGTTCAATAAACACTGCATGGATTCATCCAAAAAATAAGAGTAATATACCACGCAAGAAACCTGCTAGACACAAATGCTCGGGTGAAAAGAATCATCTCATTTTGTTCAGTATACCCAGTTTCCACGAGGCCACCTCAGTGATGTTCTTAATTTATTCTTGTGGATTGAGATATCGATAAATACTCATACTCAGGACACTGAACATACCTTGCAATGGTAGTCGAGCGTTCTGAAAAGATAGGGGAGGAAATGGAGTCTTTTTGATAGAGAGCGCGCACGTTTCTGCTTTTCGACGTTGAACTCGTCCAGATTCTCTTGACCCCATTGAAAAATGCGACCTATCAAAATCAAGGTCAGGGACGAGCTGTCGTTTTTCTTCAACGTCTTCTAACTTGGCTATAGGCTGTCCAAAATATCATTTGTGAAATGTGCTATCGTCTGCATAGCAATATATATTGCCTAGGGCTTACACATCATTGATATACCAAAGAAACAGAGTGGGCGTTAAAGAAACTTGTGATATTGCTTAGGTCACATGGTAACTTAGATGAGAAAGAAAATCGACCGGAATAAAAGTACGGCAAGTTGTCTTAGATCAAAGATCATGATGGAATGCTCGATTTACTTGAATTCAACATAAATAATCAAAAACTGTTCAAATAACACGAAAAATCCTAATGTGTTATTTACTTTAGAAAAGCGCACTTACATCTATAAGAAAAGTTTTTAAATTAAATAGATATGTTTTATGTTTTTTTAAATTTGGATGCTACAAACTTATTCATTGTCATAAAGGGTAATCTTAATCAGTTTTGTAAATTCATAGGTTTCAAAAATTGTAAAAGCAGCCACTATACTACCAGAAATAAGAGATTTATTAGCTTTATAAGAAAATAACATTAAATAAACTAAATATATTAAATAAGTGTCCATTTGAACCTTATAAATAATTAGAATCAAAGTACTGCATATCGTGTAAAATCATCAAGTTACCTGTCAATACACCTGAACCATTAACACTAATAATATATAGAAATACCTCATGTAAAGCGGATAAAACTAAACCGATTAAATTCAGTTAGTATAATGAAGGTACTGTAATACTTTAGGTAGATATATAAATATCATGGACAGATGAACACAACATATTTATCAAGGTAAACATCATTATCGTATGAGCTAAATATATTATTAAATTGAGTTTAGACTAAGTAATACCAATAAAGAGGATTTAATGTCAAATGACGTGTTCTATCGCAGGTTTTATGGTCAGAAGAAAATATTATGAGCTGATACTGATACGCTTATTTTAATACGTTCCGTGTTTCGACGGATTGAGAAAACAGGTTACACTACCCTTATACTATGAGTTTCGTAATAAGTGACTAGGAGAGCAAACTACACAGGTCAATATTTCTGCAAAGAGAAGGGAAACTTAAAACAAACTTCTTATCAATCCCTCTAGCCAATGTATTATGATCAGTCAAAACCTTTCAAAGGAGAGGTTTACGTCCAGTGGTGGGCTATTAAACGATATTAACGATGATCATGATGATTCCAAAATGTAAAAGGATCTGAGACACAGTAACACAAATTTTAAATTAAAAGCGCCTAAGGGCTTAAAACTAGGCCAGCATTTAGTGGTTAATGCTTTGGTGAAAAGGTTGTATTGCGGTAGGACGTTAATTAAAATATTTTAGGCTATTTTACTACACTGGAGCTCCTTTGTCAAGTTTATATTATAAATTATGTAACTTTTGTTGCAATCTGAATATTTAATCTATAAGAATGACAAAACTTTAATATGAAACATATAAATAACTGCATATATCGTGGTAAAAGAGGTATAGTAACCTGTGATAACTGGTTTGTTAGTCCATCTGTTAATAGAACTAAATAAACACTGATAGAATTCATTGGTATCTGAGCAAAATGAAAATTTCAAACATTAACTTCTCTAACTTCTTAAAACATACTGGATTCTCTCCATTCCATCCGGAAACATTCAACAACAATTTTATAAGATGTTCAAAACTTTTAGGAAATATTGTCTTTTTGAAGATTTTACATGCAAAACTAGAGATATTTTAACTGATAATATTAAAATAATTTTATGTCGTGTTAAATTCGAGTGGTATGAAACATATATTTTTTATTTTTTTCCTAAACTATCTGTGGTACACTGTAATTTACAATACATTGTCATAGTAATACTATACATTTCAAAACTACAACATCGCATACCGTAAAATATATCATATTTGCGAGATGTTAAGATTATCATTAGAAAACGTAGAGTGGATGATAAACTGGATGTTATAATAGCAGCTGTTCCCTGATCCCGCCTATGTCAGGCGTAGAGTGGCATACCGTGTGGTTTTAGTCGGTCCGATTTCGACACACCACCCCGACGTAAATACCGGTGGGGTGACGGCCCAAGGGAGTTTCCACACGTTAAAAAAAAAGGGTGGATGATAAAAATGTAGACTCATCTTGTATGTAATAACGTAACTCATATTTTACTAATACTCCAAATTTTTAACTAATGTGGTGACGTTTTTATGTCTTTGTTCTGGTGACCTCTCACATCTGTCATACATTTAAATTTGGAAAAGCCTTTAGAAGATCTTACAGTAAAATTGTGTTAAGCATTTCTTTTGTTCCTTATTTCATCTAATAAGTAAAGTTATGTGCGCCCAAAACTTAATTCTGGAAGCAGGAAGACAAGACAGTTTTAACTCTTGAGTTGCAGGCGTCTGTTTGCGTTCGAATGACGTCGTGCCTCCCAGTCTCTTCGAAGTATTGAGCTCTCAGCCCAGTTTTCTATCTGAAACTTGTGGTACATCTTCTTTGAACTAATTCAGTCTGACATTTGTCTTTGTTCCTAAATTACATTCCCAAGAAAATCTCAGGTAGGTGATCATCATTAGAAGAAACCAATCGAATCCTTTTTAAAATTTCAAGTTGCGGTAACTAAATAAAATTGAGAAAAGGATAATATGAAGATGATGGTGAACATGTTTTTGTGATGGATATAACCGCTGTTTATTATATATTAGCACTCATAAACACCGGTCACACTATATCATTAGAAGAAACCAACCAACCTAAAGCGCCAGCATCCGTACTGTCGTGTTTCGTTGGTGAGTGTGAGGCCGGAGGCCCATTGATGCAGGGGTGACAGTTATCGTGATAACTGTGTAAACCTTACACTGTCATGCCTTTTACGTCCCCAAGCGGGGTGTGAAAAAGCATCTCGCAAGGCCGCCATAGTGTGGGTCACCACACTGCATTGTCTGCATTTGCAATAAGTATGGTGACCATAACTCTTGGATTCTGTTCATGCTTTCATCAGGCAAAGTAAAGTCACTTTTGCAGGCTCTTAATATAGAAAAGAAAAAAAAAGAGTTCTGCGTTTATTCGCAAGGTTTGACTATTCAGTCAACACATTATTGGCACTCACAGCTAGCTAGCTTATATACATAGTAACTTAAGAATATATTAAAAAGCTTTTCCTTAGATATTTTATGAGAATGGCAACTCCACTCTAGTGGATTAGATTTACCGCGGTTTGAAGTAAATGGAAATGTTTTTCATCAATTGAATATCAAATATCATTCATTATGTTCTTGTTATTGAAATTTACTTTAAAATATATAAACATTCTGACGTAGAAATGTTTATTATGTTATTTTTATGAGATGAGATTAAATGTCACAGAAAACCTGATGTCTTCAATTACAATATTAATAAATAAATATTAATAATAATCTATCTGACGTTGTCTGTAGTTCATTTTTGTGTCTTTTATTATATAACTCAAAATTTACGTATTTGACATCATGTAAAACATAATTAATTCTCCTCAAACAAAGAGAGTTCAGTATAAACTTAATTCTGTTGGTTTTGTGTAATACTCTTAGTGCTTATTAGCAAGGAATGGTAAGTGTTAAAAATATACTTATACGATGCATACATTCAACGAAATTTTGCTTATTTAATGCATTTTAGGACAATATTTACATATATGGCCATTAATTAGACGATTATTTTTGCTTTTTAGTTAGAGGTTAAACACAATACACAAATGTTAAATAATTTGTAAAAAGAAATTAATATGTTGCTCGCTTTTTCTCTCGCATAAATTATATCGACTAGTTACATATTTTTTATCAATTCCGACCATAAGTCCTCCAAAGTCGAAAAACATAAGCTTACATGACTTTTGGGATTTATGGTTATCGGTACGTCCTAGAAGTACATACATCGAAATTCTATACACTCAATCAGATAAAGTAATGAGTGTTACTCGTCTTCTCGGAAGTTCATATTTTTCTTAACTTTATCTAAAAAGTATCGTAAGATAGCGCATAACATAAAAAGTATGTCGGTATACTTTTTCAGAAGTTTGTAAGTTCGTCAATTCGAATAATACTGTAATGTCTCTCTGTCTGTCTGTCTGTCTATAAATTATGACGTTTATGCACTTGCTTATATACTTATAATGGACTTATTTATAACGTTAAATATTTGTATTGAATGTATCTTGCATGCGACTCACCTGATTCCACAGTCATGGTAAGAAAAATCACGAGCAAAGCTAATTATGCCTTCTTACAAGTTGTAAATAATTTACAACTATTTTAAACGGTTTCTAACGAAATAATTGTGCAAATAGTTAAGGACTTTAGTTTTCAAAAAAATTGTTTTTAACGTATGTATATATTATATGATATAATTATTATTATATTTTAACATATATATTATATAGTATATTTCTACACGTGTTAATGGTTATATATATTTACAAAGGCAAGTAGTCGGAATCTTAAAAAAATGTAAATGGAAAACCATATGAATATTCTGAAAATAAAACGTAATGAATCTAAATTAACATATACCCGTAGTAATTTATTGATTCTTAAAACTAAGTACATAATCTAGTTTTAGTATTATTTAAAAATATTTTCCCTTGTGTAGGGTCCACAGCATGTGTAACCATCGTTTTAACATTTGCGCATTTCTAAACGAGCACCGAAATTTTCGATTACTCGTCGGCAAGGAGACCGCGAGATTGCTGACATATATTCGCTAATTTTTTGCTTTAGTTAACTAGTGCATTTAGTTTATTAACGTAGACACAATTCTTCAAATAACCCCATAAAAAGAAGTTTGCTGGGGATAGATCTGGACTTCTGGGTAACCATGGAATGTCGTCTCGTCTGGAAAACAGTTTTTTCGGAAAGATGGCTTTGACCATCGGCAGGGACTCATTTAATAAATGACAAGTGGCTCCATCTTGTTGAAACCATGCGTACAATTGTAGCCAGCGAATTCCAGTACCAGTACCAGTACCAGTAAAATCAGTCCCAAGAACTCCCGTAACATTTTCACATATTCAGCAGAATTTAACAGTAACAGTAGCTTTGGGATGTGAACTGCTGCAAACTCTGCAATTCTGTCTGTTTACATGTCCGTTAAGGTGAAAATGGGCTTCGCCGGATAATAAGATGTTATCAAAATGTTTTGGCATACGACTTTCGCAAATTTATATCAATAGGATGTAGTGCCTGCACTATCTGGATCTTATATGGATGTAATTTCAAAATATGGCGTAATGATGTATGGGATAACCCTAATTCAACCGAACGTTTTCACGTCGATAAAACTGGATTACGTGAACGTTAACACAAGCAGAAACTTGCTACACGTTCACTTTGGTCCTTGAAGGCCCACGGGGCCTCCAGTTTGTTTCACATTTAGTTAAGATCCCATCTCATCGGACTTCTTCACTCATTTCTTTATTAAAGAAGCACTTGGATACTGATTTAAGTTGTGTCAATCATATTCAACGCGAATTAAGCGTCCCACAGTCATAAGCGAGCTGTTGTTTAAATAAAATTGTTACACACAGTAAATGCGCTGCGGCCACGTAAAGCGATCCATTGCGGTAAAATTACCAAAAACGAGCTAGTAGTCAGACTCCTCTCCATGCTCCGTGCTGCTATTATTTGCACGGTATGTTAGATTCAAATATTAACGAATTCTTTACCCGCCCTGTATAATAATAAATAAAGATGTTAAATTTATTTTTCTAAAATCGTACAACTGCTGCTTCAGTCATGGACGCTGCAATAATTCTGCAGGTTAATTATTAGTTCTTGATCACAAAACACATTAAACTATAGTTTTTGTTTTCAATCATTCTAGATAATTCTGTGCGTTATCTCTACAACTTGTTTTCAGTTTTTAGGTGTTATTTTTACACCATAAAATAGATACTTTACTTGTTCTGTGAATGGTGACTGCAAATTATGTGTGACTATGCGATTTGTAAAAAGACAAAACGATTGCCTACCATTTACTATGTTTTTTAAGATATCTCTAGTAAATATAAAAGTGGGGACATGTAAGTTTAATTATTCTGTTTTAGACAAGAACTAGATAGTGCTTATTATTTAAATATTTTTAGCTATTCTTAGTGTAATTTATGTTATTAAAAAGTAAAAACTAAGTTGTAGAACACTGCGACGAACGCGAGCGCTAGTTAAAAAATTATTACTTTTTTAAGTAATTATTGTATTATTATCAAATTATTGTCCTGCAATTTGTGATCTGTTGTAACAGTTATTACTGACGAATGTCTGACTTAACTTATAAGTCATAGAGAAACATACAAAGGGCAATGAAAAAAGAAAATAATATCAATCAAGTAAATACAATTATAAATCATAAAGACAGTTCAAAAGTTTTAATGGTACCAAAAAATATAATTTTAAATATAAAAAGTTAAATAAACTTGGAAAAATTCAAAAGTAAAAATATTAATGTTAAGTTATTGCGATTTTATTCCATCCCTAGCTGATATCGTAAGACTGGTGCGCCACGCACGTACTCCGTTCCCAGCCCGCTTCCCGCACCTCTACCTTCGAGGTTAGTTCCTCATAAATTTATCATTTGAATTAGCCGCTGCCAGCACCACTGCTCACCCCGCTCCCGTTGAGTTCATATCCACGGCCTTATACTTAGTGTCCTTCTCCATACTTCAGAAAATAAATATGCATAATTCCAAAATTATTGAATTGGATTAAATCCACGTATATGGATTTTTATATATTTTATTAGATTATATACTACAATCAGATATCAATGAACTCTCAAAAAGCGAAAATATTCTATAATCCTGGATTTACGACGAACGCCGTCTCTGTGTGCAGTCTAAACCCTGACCAGACGTTTGTGCTCTTTGAATTATTCAGTACCTTATTTTATTTTCATGAACACTCGGACCAAGGCTCTAGGATTTAAAAAAAAGAACGCTTAAGATTGTGATCGTAGGTTATTTCATTAGCATTATCTACTTTGGAATTGGTATATAATATAATAGCAAATAAATAACTTCAATCTGATATTCCTTAATTTTTCGTCTGATGAGCATGGTATAGTAGGCCAAAGCCTCCTTGCTAAAGAGAAGCCTATGTCCAGCAATGGACTGTAAAAGGCTGTAATGAAATATGTGAAATTGACTAAGTGACATTGCCTTGTTGGTCTAGCGGTTAGCGCATTCAATTGCTGATTTCGAAGTCTGGGGTTGAACCCCAGTTCCGGGGTGGGGCCAAAAAAATATCATTGAGTTTTTGTGATTATAGAAATGCTTACCCCCGTGCCTTGGAGAGTACGTAAAGCCGTCACACTTAATCCTTCCCTGGTCGTGTTGGATAGCCATTAGATTGTTACAGTGAGAGAACAAAGAATGCTCCTGTGTTTGCGCACAAAAATGTCTCCTGCTCAATTGGTTGGACTGCGTTCAGACTGGTCGCCGTGGTCGAAATGGGCTAGGAGAATATCATGTGAAACTGCTTTTATTGTATTTTGTATTTTTGCCGTGTACAGTTCCACTTTTGTATCCTAATCAGTTTGATAATTTTACATTTTTTAAACTTACTTAAAAAAAAACAAACAGAATGTTTCTTCTTGGAAACACTACAAAGCGAAAAATAAAGTGTATTATTTATTTATTCAAAATTGCATGACTTTTCTAATTACTTGAATTAAAAATTTATTTAGTAACTAATTTAGCCATTCTCAACAAAATTGTAAATGAAGGTAAATTTAAAATTATCTTACTCAACGATTAAACAATTTGTTATTGCTACCATTTGCTCTATCTGGGTATAGTTTATCTGTAATATGTAAACACATTTAAAAAAAAAGGTTCTTAGTAATCTGGTTAATATTGCACAACCCTTGCCTAACTTGAAATCAAACTGTATGGGATGTGCAAATTAATTATTTATTTATAGTGTATGGTATAATATGAAATTATACGATTATAATTTCTTTTCCAGTAAGTAACCATACATTTGTCTATATTCAATAGCTTACAATATCTCTTCAACAAACTATTTCTATTTGTATTTCGCTTCAACATTGAACTACGTCTGTTACACACTAACACTAATGATCTGCAAATGTAGGCTTACAAACAAATACTTTTAGTATTGGTGACATTATTAGAGCACAAACACTATATTGTTTAGATTACAACGAGTTTCCACCATTGTGTAAACAAGTGTGTTTCCTTTGATCTTCAATATTCAATAACAATGGTCGTGCTTATAGAAAACAATCCAACTATCACATCGGCTTTTTCCATGATAAATTTAGGCAAACATTTTTCGTTGAAATAAATGACAACGCCCGCGTTAGAAATATATACTGTCGCGGAGGACTTAACAACATACACTCATACATAGAACACATATAGAAAGAACACCCGTACTCTAAACAAAAATTTGCGGATTACACAAAGTGTTGTCCCATGTGGAGTTGTCACACACTCAGTGCAGTAAAGAGCGGCGTGGGGATCGCTTAAACCATAACACTATCCATGCACGCAAATACTATTTTATACTCTACTATACACTATTTTATAACAAGTTTTAATATTATGTTTTGGTAATAACGAATAAATTTGTGTATCACAGTTGAATACCGGCAGACTAATGATGAATTAAGAATGTATGTAGTACTTAACTAAACAAAGTACTTGAACAATAATTTTCACCATACTTTTATACATACGAATGTTGTTGCATTTCTTTCCAAAAGTACGTTTGTTTGTTCTACAACGCTGAGAATTAGAAGATGAACTCTTCAAGTTACTGACTGAAAAACTTTTTGTAGATACCTTTACTTTCACATAAACTAAAATACACACATAAGAGTCTAACTTTTACCTACTGTTTGACTTTCCATGGCCTTAGTTACATATATTGATAATTAAATATATGAAAATTGTGAAAACTTTCAATGCTTTTTTATATGAAGCTTTACTATTTGTTTTTCACGAATTAATGTTTTAAGGAATAAACCTAATGAAATATTGAATAAAAATATTTACTAAGTATTTTGTATCAAATTAAAAAGTAATTTATTGAAACGTCAAAAACAAAAATTGAAAATAAGTAGTATGTTTACGCTGCAGTTTCGAAATGAACTTCGTTACTGTATTTTTTAATCCTGTAATCCTAGAAACCCCTAATGAAATAACAATGTTGCCATATGTCATAAATTACAGAGTGAATGAAACACAAGGATTACTATGACATACACGTCTTTTAAAAGGGATAATCCCAATTCATTCGTATGCATAAATGATAACCCACTGTCATAAAATTTGAGTATCCCGATTTAGACAGCTTCTGTATAAGAAATGAATGAACTGCTTTTAATATTGAATAGCCACTCATTTTTATAGGATACATTTTGGAAAAATTTTTTGGACTAGTAAGAAACGGACAGGAAAATGTATGATTAATTCAATTGATTTTAAAATAGTGTATGGGTAATTTAAGATTTAGTTAGAACTAGATGGTATTTTTTAACTTCTACCCTTTTGTTTATTTTAAAACTTCGTAAAATCTATGACTGATTCTTATTTAGTGAAATTCGTAACCCAGTACTGTAATAATGAAAATCAAAATATTTATTTTGTTAGACGACCACACAGTAACCGCTAGCATTGGCACGCTTCGGCACTGTGCATGTTGAGAACATCCATAGTGTTGTTACCTTATTATGATCACAATTAAACAATGGAAAACACTGTGCCATACGCTTACAGATGTATACTATTTACATAGAAAAAATATTCAACTGGAATTGCAAGAAATTATATTAATTAAAAGCCATGTAGAAGTAAGCGATGTATTTGACTCATTAATTAATCACTTACCCAAAATTCACAAGCTACTTGGCTCACAATTACTATCGTTGGCTTTAAAAATCGTTGTATAAGTGAGTTGCTTTTTTGGATGATTGTGATTAATGATGTAGCGATGACTACCAAAATAAATAACCACTGATCTTGCAGTTATTACAGATACGAGAAATAAATTAACTTTTTACCCGACTACGGCAAAGCCAAAAGGAACGGTAAAGGCTTCAGCAATCGATGAATCTATGTTTGTTAATCCCACTGTAGAGCTTAAATCACTGAACAGATTTTAATTAATAAGGCGTCAATAATTTGTAATAATGGCCTGGGTGACATAGATTATCTAAATTTTATCACTTCTTGAAATGACGGCAAGTCAATACATAGTTTACCCCTCGATCTCGGTCGGAACTAGTTTCTCCCATGTTTTTACTTCCTGGGGAATTACTTATATAATAAACTAAACAAAATCTTAAACTTCGACTCAATGTCTAAATATGAGTGTAAAAAGAAAGTTACTAATTGACTGTGTGAATTAGACTACGATGGTGTTTAAAGTATAATTGGTACAATAGATGGACGATAGGTTTGGATTGCTTGTGAATATTTTACATCATTTATAACATATCGAAACACACACACACACACATACATACACACACACACACACACACACACACACACACACACACACACACACACACGCACACACACACTCACACACACTCACACATACTCACACATGCACGGACACATGCACACGTGCACACACTTACCACTAAGGCTTATAAACTATCTCTCTTATTGATTCTTGTGACACTGTATGATAATTGTAGCTCCTAGGATACCTCTACTTTGTTCAGAGACGAGGACTAGAGAACTGTTAACTGTTCTGTTAATATTGTATATATGCATGTAAGAATGTCATTGTACCTGTTTGAGAGAAATAAATCATATTTATTATTTATTATTATTATTAATATCAGGTTGAACTTGAAAAAATTAACTGAAATAACCTTAACGAATTTGGTATCAAACGAAAGGTCTCGACAAGCACATTACAAATACGTACATATATCGTATCATTTAAGTCAAAATATACGTTTAAAATATGGTCGTATAGTCCGCGTGATTCAGTCATTACAATAATTAAGTAAATCATTATTGTCGGAAATGCTCGTTAAAGTAAATCATTATCATCGGCAATGAGAAATATATTAAATAAAAAATAGAGTTTAAAAGCTGAAACTCGACTAAACAAATTAAAAAAAAACAGAGTTTAAAATCTATAATCCAACTGTGAAAAAAATGGTTTAAATATGCTAAACAATAAAATAAATTTGGCAGGAATCAAGAAATACATTAGGTACAAAAAATGCTTAAGGTAAATTGGATTATAGTTTTTTTAATTTTCTTTTAATGAAACATCTTTAGAATCATTGTAATTTAAAATTCGAAGATACGAAATGCGTCACGATAAAGAAACCAACACACAAATGTGTAGGATTAAGTCGACGATAGAATGAGATAGAATATATTACACAGTATTTTATATTCTGTCTTGTCTTTGTGCAATGTTTCGTTGCTTCTCCACTCTTGTCTACAAGCATTAGTCATATGTATGCGCCTCATATAGCAGGATAGTCGGTATATCTAAATCTATGATGCACTAGGGTAGCTCCGGGTCGAGCATTCTATGTATAAATGTTACGTGAAGCTACTTTCTAGAAATTTCACTTCAATTCGCCTACGGACTCCTGATACACAAGAGTCCCAAGTGCATCGTCGTGCTTTGAGCACTCCTCCGACAATCTCACGCACTAAAACGACAAAAGAATTGTTTAACACCGGTTTTCTGTGAGTGTGTGAGATCTCTCTAATTAAACCGACACATTTATACTTGCAACTCCCACGATATAAAATGACTTTATGTTTACTTATATATATATATATAGGTCATTTAAGTAATGAAGTCGACATATGCATACCAATTTTATAAAGTCAAAAGTAATTGTATGTCTGTTAAATTTTCACGACTAAACCGCTGCACCGATTTAATTGAAATTTGGCATAGAGATAATATGATTCTTAAGGCAGGAGGCTACTCTTCATCGTGATAACAGACATACCCACGTGCAGCGCCGCGGGTAAATGTTAGTACTTCATAAATAATTACCAAAATTATCTAACTAAACATAAACAAGAAAATTAACATTATTTACGTACAAACAATACAATAAATGCTATAACAAGAAGCATAGCAAAAACGTCACAACATCTATTATAGGAGTATAAGCCATAAAATGATGGATCGAGTTTGTTTAGGCTTTTTATTAACTTATGCGTTGGGGCAATCCAAGGCCCCTACAAAAGGACATCGGAATTGGTCAAGGACAAAAGTTTATAATAACTATACTACATTACTATACTGTTTCAAAACGTTAAAAATGAGTTATCTGGCCTCTGCTTTCTCCATTCGAAATATGATTTTAAATGTGTATTTATATTTAAGTAACTCCGTAATCATTATGCTACAACAGGGATAAATAACGTTTTCAAATTAATATCAGTATACCGAAAATATTCATACCACCTATATCTATGGCATTAAAATCAACGAAGCAGCATATTTACATGTAATATATCCCCAGATAAATGAGGTGTTTACGTGGAAAAATCACAGATGGTGTCACGGTCCATGGGACACCGGTAAACGCAGGTCCTCTGTAATCCCTTTCGTAACGGGCAACTTACGGATCATTGCGTGTTGAAGCAAATTTTGTGATATAAATCTTTATAAATTTACCACACATATATTTGGTGGACTAATATCAATCAACTTAGTAGTAGTTAAACGTTATAAATCAAATATTTTTTCAACGAGTGAGTGAGGTTAACGGAGTCCAAACTACTCCTACCACTTGTCCACGATTCTGTGGAAGAAGAAAGATTCCCCTTGATTCTGAAGTAGGCATCGCACTTATAACTGTGAGTGTAAAGTTAAGTAGCCGGTGTCAATGGAAGGTGGTGGCTAGTTACACTCAAATGACCTAATAGTCTGTCTTGTATAACCAATGTTAGATAGTAGAGCCACGCTGATTTCAGCACGGACGGCAGTACTACCCTCTCACAGATTACACACTACATCAAAAAAATCACCTAATAACATGATTTTAAAACTCACTTATACCCGTTATAGGAATTTTTGTAATAACCTTCTTCGTAAATTAAAACTAGCATATAACAAAACCCTAATCGATAAAGTCCGTAATGAACCAAAAGCCCTGTGGAAGGCCATTAGAGACGTAACATCAACCCAAAAACAAAAGTATCCCCTAAAGAGTTATTAAATTTAAATGATGAACCTGAGACATGCGTGAATACTGTTAACATGTACTTCAGAGACATAGGTAAGAAATTGGCAGACAAAATATGTCAACCAACTGGTACGAATGGTTTTCCCTTGTCGTCATTTAGCCCAAACTATCCGCTTGATTCACTGTCCCTCTTAGAAGTAAGCATCGCCGAAATTGAGGCAATTATTTTGGAGCTTCGTCCAGACTGTTCCATAGGCTGGGACAATGTCTCGTCTCAGGTGCTGCGACAAAATAGTCGGGTTCTGGCTCCAATAATAACTCACGTATGCAATTTTGCAATAAGTACTGGTGTCTTTCCAGATGTCTTCAAAAAGTCAATAATACACCCTATTTATAAAACTGGGGACAGGTACTGTGTAAATAATTATAGACCAATTGCAGTGCTTCCGGCAATATCTAAGATTTTAGAAAAAGTGTTAAATCGCAAGCTAAAATCTTTTATGGAACAGAAAAAAATACTTGCACCCAATCAGTATGGCTTTCGTTCTGGAATCTCGACCGAGGATGCAGTTTTGGACCTCACCAACGCAATCGTAGATGCAATAGACACAAAAAATAGAAGTTTGTGCTTGTTTTTGGATGTTTCGAAGGTATTCGATGCGGTTCCTGTGCCTATCCTTCTTGAGAAGCTTGAGAGACTTGGGGTGCGGGGATTGCCACACGCTGTATTGAAAGACTACCTTACCAACAGGAGTCAACAAGTAAAAATTGAGACTTATCTTAGTGATGAGACAACTATGAATTACGGCGTCCCACAAGGGAGTGTTTTGGGCCCTACGCTTTTTTTGCTTTATGTTAATGATCTCTGCACATTGCAGTTGCCCTACACTAAGATCTTCACATACGCGGACGATACTGCTATTTTTGTCTGGGGTCCAGATTGACAAGCGGTGAAGGATCGTGCTGAACACTCTCTCTCTGAAGTCATGCACTGGCTGTGTAAAAATCTCCTATCACTCAACATACCTAAAACGAACTATTTACCATTTTCCTTGAGCAAAAGGACCGACCCTGCCCATAATTTCTCCATTATAGCTCACACATGCACAAACCGTAATGAATGCTCATGTCTTGAAGTTACACCGGTCACATATGCAAAATACCTAGGTGTGTTGATTGACAATAGACTAAATTGGGAAAAGCACATTCAATTGGTTACAACCAGAACGAGACGATTGATATACATTTTTCAGTCCCTTCGAGACGTTTTGACGCGAGACAAATTGACTCTTGTGTATCTTGCCCTCTGCCAGTCTGTTATACAGTACTGTATCACTGTTTGGGGCGGAGCGGCTAAGATGCATCTAATAAAACTAGAGAGAGCACAGAGAGCATTACTAAAAGTAATGCTAAAAAAACCTTATAGATACCCCACAGACAAAATCTATTCAGACTGCAAACTTCCAGATCCTAAAAAACGTGTCTCGTCAGCTGTCTGTCCTCGTATAACGTGCAGAACCTCCTTCGCGAGAAAACAGACACGTGGTATAAGTGTGAAGTTGTATAATGAACTAAATAAAAAAATGAACATAGTCGGACTAAGTCGACGTGAAGTCAAAGTAAAAATTCAGAATTGGCTACAGCAACTTGACTACACACAGACGGAAGATCTACTTACTTATCTATTATAAACATACACTAGCACACAACACACACACGCACACACACGCACACATACACACATACACACACCTAGACACCTTCTCACACTTTTGTAATTTGGAAAGTTAAGAACGTATAAGTACATGTAAAAACTGCTTCTAAGCATACAACCTATATTATGATTTTTAGCACGATTGAACACTGTTTCCCAAGATACAGGCCACGGCCTAGTTTGGGAATCAGAATTTGTACCAATAATAATATAACCATATAAATGATGTACCCGTAAACAATGTATGAATAGTGTTGTAATTTTAGAAACAAATAAACATTTTTATTTATTTATTTTAATGTTAGATAGTAGAGCCATGCTGATTTCAGCACGGACGGCAGTACTACCCTCTCACAAAACACCAACCTAAAGCGCCAACATCCATGCTGTCGTGTTTCGTTGGCGAGTGCAAGAGCGGAAGCCCATTGAGGCAGGGGTGACAGTTATGGTGGCCTTTGAGCCTTACACTGCCATGGTGACTGTCATGCCTTTTACGTCCACAAACGGCGCGTGAAAAAGCATCTCACTAGGTCACCATAGTGTGGTTCACCATACAACATTGTCTGCATTTACAATGAGTATGGTGATCACAACTGTTGGATTCTATTCATGCTCTCCATCAGGCAGAGTAGAGTCACTTTGGCAGGCTCTTAATAAAGGAAATAAAAAACAAGTAAGTCCGTCGTCTGTCATTCTATTTCATAAAAATGTCAAAATCGAACCAACTGTAATTCAGTATTCCGACAGAAGGTAATAATTTCTACAGATCGAATGACTGGCTCAATGGTACGTGAGCAACGGAGCAAATACTAGCAACACTAGTGTTATCTTCTTTATTATTCCCGATTGTGGTATTCTCAACATTACGTTACTAAAATTGTTCAAAAGAAGAAGGTTAATACAAGTACGCCATAATACTCGTAATTCCAACAGAACCTACTGGGCTTTTGTGAATGTTGCTCTCTTACGGCACGTTTTAAATGTGACAATTATTAAGGTTTTTGTTTTGTTCCAAACATGCTCTTTATTTTCATATATTTAATTCCCAAAGCGGCCAGTTGACAGTAATAGACAAACCTTACCTTGCTATTCACGTAAAATGAGACCAAATTGAAATTGGCAAAATGTGGGTGTAATACACTTTGGCCTATACTTTTGGCAATACTGGCTTCGGTGTATTTATGCTATAAGTACGGAGTATATATATTTTAATTTTAGTCTAAAACCATTTACGGAGTTGTAGTATGAGTAAGTTGAGCACTTGTTTAAAATGACAATTTATAATTCAATTTTTTTTCTGTTATAGCAGATACTTAAAGAACGATGCCATCT
The DNA here is from genome assembly GCA_949316085.1 of Hypercompe scribonia. Taxonomy (NCBI): domain Eukaryota; kingdom Metazoa; phylum Arthropoda; class Insecta; order Lepidoptera; family Erebidae; genus Hypercompe; species Hypercompe scribonia. The sequence goes on from OX438979.1 coordinate 16,970,353, forward strand.
AGTCCCAAACAAAGCAAAGCTTGTAATATTCGTACTATACAAGTGATATATTGTAAACGGATATTTACGTTTTTTATGGTAGATACAAACACCGAAACACCCAAACTCCGAAATATAGAAAACACTTGGACCGAGCAAGGAATCGAACACGAGACTTCAAGCACATCAGTTGCTTACGACAACTCTGAGCCACCGAGGCAGTTACGTAGATAGATACAGATATTATACAAGTATAACAATTGGTAGTATAATATTGTATAATAGTTTACTACGAGTACCTTAAAAATACCATACTTTTATATTTTGTTAAAATGTACTTAAATTGGTGTAATACATACTTATTATATACATATATACCATTCCGTACTTGTTTAAGCTGTTCTTGAACAATATCGGTCAATGTCAAAACAATCTTATGTGACAAATACAACCTTTGCAATGGTTTGAGGCTTAGTGTATTTAAAATTGACGAGTTAATTTAAAAATTATGTTTAGGCACTTAAGCTGATTAGAATATTTTGACACAACGGATATATCCGTAAATTACAATGAAAATTTGACACTTACTTACTTTAGTTGCTAAGATATTAAGTTTAAAATTACGACAAATATAATCATGAGTTTCAAAAAACACAACAGCTCTGGCAATTACATTACAGTGCCTTTAATAATGTTATAGAGTATCAAACGGCAAGAATATTTTGTAATTTAATTTAACTAAAATAAAATTAGCTATAAAGTTAATTAGAAAAATATTCGCAAAGAAAAGATAAGATGCACTCGGATCCCCGTAAATATAAATCTATTTAGTATATCTCTCGATGTTTAAGAGCACTGTGGACATGAGAACACATGTTGTATACTATAATCTTAAATTACCACTTCTATTATTTAAATTATTTGTGATTCTTATAAACATCTTCAGATGTCATAATATAAGGTAATGTAACTGTGCGTTAAACAAAATATAGCCGAGGAGAAATTCATTTGTCCAAAAACATTGGCACAAGAAAGAAAAGTAAAAGTTAGCAGAATATTCTTTGACAACTTTTAAAGATTCAGAATAAAACATTATAACATTTCTCACAGACATGTTCTGTATTCTGGAAAAATATTTTTAAAACCTCCTCCTGGAATGCGCACTTCGTAACTGTTTGTTTGTGAAATGTACTTTAGTTTATTAGGTTGTTTTTGACAAGCTTATTTTTTCCATTACAGCCCACTTAATTAAATAATTGAACTTCACTTACTATCAGATGTCACGTCTACCTTGGAAGCTCTGTCATAAAAGAACCTTAAACTTAACTCTGAATTAATGTTTCACATGAACGTCTGCAGACACTCTTTACTTTCGCTTCGATGTTACGTTACAAAAAAATAACTTTTTCAATATAGAGTTTGTTGGACGTACTGGTTTTTCATTTCGTTTCTTTTTCTATATAAATAATATTGTATTAACACTGATCCTTTCTCTACTTGTAAGATGTTATAACAATACAACACATTGATACAATCTAACGTCGATCTCCAGGTAGTTCGAACCAGAACTACCTTAACATTTATTAAACTTGTCATGTCATGTCCATACCTACGTCATGCCAAATAACATTATCAAATAAGAGAAGAAGGTTTTGAACCCTTTTCAAAGTACACGCTATAATTTATTACTGAAGGTTGTTCCTTTCTTTTGGGTCTATTGAGACATTTATTCACAGCACTTACATACTTAAGTGATTATTTTGAGTTCATAACTCGTTTATCTAATCTTGTCGGCTTACTGTCTTAATACACCATATAGCCTTTACTCCAAAATAGGCAAACCTACTCTGAATGGCTTGCAGAGTTTAATAGAATATCTTAGTTTAAAAATTACTCAAGAAAATTGCATATTAAATGATACTAATAATGACGTTTCCATTTGACTCAATTACTTAATTTTTTTTTTTCAGTTACTTTTTACTATTGACTTTACTCTGGATACTTTTACTTTGTCTATTTATTATAAATCATGATCCAGTAAATACAAAAAACTTTAAGTTTACTATTGAAACCAGAGATAATTTATAGTAATTTCCTATGTTACTACTCTTATTTTAGATTCTGAAACGACTAAAGAACTTTCATATCCCAAACAAAATACAACAAAAACAAATAGACTTGGAAATTAAATTCATATCAAAGTAACAACAAATGAAATTTAGTAAACCAACCGAACCACAAAACCCCTACACATGCCTACTTGTACTTAACCGAGAAGACATGTTGGAACTATAAACGTCACCACAACCTGCTTAGATACAAATTGATGACGTCTATAAAGGCTACTACTGCGTTGTAAGGTTTATTTTATCCACGTAAGGCCTTGTGGATCGCAATTTGCTAAGATAATGTATTTCCACGAAAGCAAGGCGTTTTCTTTAAATACTTTGTGTTTTTAGAGGGGTTTTCTATGTATTTTGATTTGAAAGATTGACGAGTTGTGTTTGTGTTCTTCCAATCAATTATTTACAAAAGTTTTCTGAAATTATTTTAAAAGAAAGTTAACTAAAACCCAACTAGTTAAATTTCTATAAATTTAGCTTACCAATAAATATTTTGAACGTGTATATAGAATACAATTATACATATGGCCTCGTTCAAATAAAACTGTAAAAAAATATTTCGTAATATTAGGGGCAACTTGACATAACGTAACTATGATGTTTTTCATGAATGAAAATATACAAAGAGTTCATGCATGTATATGAATATTATTAGCAATATGCTTTGTTATCTTTAAAAAATAAATAAAACCAGGACAGTATAACACTCTTGCTGGTAAGTAGTTACATACAAAATTAGTTATACAACCATGTATTTATATAAAACCTATTAATCATCTCTCTAAATAATTTACAAATCTGTTTAACACTAATTAGTCTTTCAGTGAAAAAATCTTATGTACTCTCAAATATTAATATTCTAGCTATATAGAGGTAGTGTTTTAATATTATATATACGAGTATGTGCAACCTGCACAAAAAATATGTTTGGCTCAATTGATCATCTTCCTAGTCTTTATTAATCTCAGGATTATTTGGTGTCGGCTACTTGTTCAACCGATTTTACCTGAATGTCAGTTTTTGCACGGAATAACTGGCATCGGATCTCCGCAACGTCGAGTGCAAACTGAATTCGAAAGTTGAACTAGTTTTCAGCATATTAGTTGTTTTATAAGATATTTTAAGTTGCCTTGAAAAATCGATTTTAAAATAATACCGCAACTTATTTCTGAGAAAACGTCAGATTGACAGCGAATTGGAAAACGGAGTTATCCTTACTGCAAATCTTAAACTTCACGGTTTTCCAATTTAAGGTACGGAACCTAAAAAGATTCAATCCTATTCGCGAGAACGTTCTATATCTATGATCTTACTTTGGCAACTTTAAGCTCATACGAAAGGCTTTCGCTTTATTTATTTGCCCAAAGATGGTAGATTCCGTTTATGTCGTCTCAGACCTTTACTTTCATGTTGGGTAAACAAAACATTCAAAAGAGCGGCAATGGAATGGAATGGAATTCGTCAACAGGTACAATCGACCCTAACCGTCCCGAAAGTTAGGGATGAACAAGTTTTTCAAGAGTTATTTCCGTATTTTAGTTGTGCAGCAAAAGTTTTACTATAAATAGAATTTATATTTGTCGTCGCAGTGTTATTTTCAGTAATATTAGCAACATGAGTCACAGATTACTAGTTTTTCAACCAAGATAACCAGTGCACTACTTGAGTTGATTTATCCAACGGCATGGGTTTCGAATCTGTAAGTACATATTACAAGTCTGATGTTCTAGACACGTATCCTATTGCTGTTTAAATGTCTTTCATTCTATTGAAAATGTATAGCCTAATTTATTAAATATATAACCTTAGCCATTTTTTAATTGGCCAGGGTATCACACCGCAGGGTACCGTACACTACGTTTAGCCAACCGTAGTCTCCACTCTAGCACATAAGACCCTGATTGCGACAATTGAAAAAAAAATATTCACTCTAAAATTATCACAGGGCTCGTACATTTGCATCTAAATGAATAATACTCTTACTTGAAGTAATAAAAATATTCATAAAAAAGTAAACCTCATTTTGAGACAAAAAGCTTAAGGCTATTTTATTTTCATGAAACCAATTAAAAGAGTGTAAATACAAATAGAACAAGAGGGTGCCGGTATTGTTGGTTTGACATCATCAAGTCGAGGGCGACCGATGAAAGCTGAAATTGTGTTGGGTGCCAATTTATTTTGTCGAAATAACGTGATGTACAAGCTAGCCTTGAGGGATACGGAGAAAATGAGGTTTCATTTGAAATGAACTTTTCTATTTGCATCATGATTTTTCGTGGTATAATTATTTCCATTTTAATACTAATACTTCCATTAAAATACAGCGTTTATTATATTGATTACAGAATTGCAATTGTTTTTAAGGCATAATAGTATATACGAGACATTTACTGAGCGAACGAAAACATAACATCAAATGGCATTTCATTTTTAGTAGCACTGTCTAAGAGACAAACACAGGGTAATCTAAACGTAATCAATCAATCGATCGATCGCAGTCCACTCCTGAACATAACCACAAACTAATCAGAATAATTAGCCTCTCCAAAGGTCTACATATATGTAATACATAAACTGCAGATTTTTTCACTGAAATATATAATACATACACAGATTTTGAATAATGGATAAATATCGTTGCCTTGCCACTCGTTCAAAATGATGCGTTTAAATTGGCAAAGAGTCGGATATGTCACTCAGTCATATTCTATCATGTCACGATTGAGCGTACTTCATTTGGAAAAGACGTGTGAATGAACATGGCAATTTTGGAACGAAGGCTCTGTAAATAGATTGACTTTTATAGCAACTGAGTAAATGAAGTATGAATCATTTGATGGTAAGCAATAACATCACACAACTCACAACTATAATATTATCAATAAATGGAACGAAACGAAAGAGTCTAGATCCCACAACACAATGAATCCTAGTGTAGTATCTAGGGCCTCAATTCATAAATATTTTATTTTTATGAGACAGTAAAAAGTTTTATTTACAGTTACACTTTTAAATTTGTTCCTCTAGAACAGACAAGGAAGTAATGGTAATACCCACAAGTAGAAATACGGCAGTATGTGATTTTTCAGAAGATGTTTCCGTTTCTGTTTCTAACATTAATTTTACCTGCCAACTATACTAACAACATTTATAGGAAGCGATATTATATTAGATTAGGTGTACAAAACTGTTTCAATAATTTTTCTATTTGGCATTGCTAAGGACACGCTATCTTTTCAAACTAATTTCAAAGAAGCTTACGAAATAAAAATCACATTGATCAGCAACGACAATAAATAGATGTTGAAACAAAAGAGAAAAACAAATAATGTAACTAAAGACCAGTTTAAAATAATATTATTATGAACTTGTTTGCCAGATCAGGTTTCAGATTAGACATATATGTATGTAACGTATCCATATATCAGTACCCTGCCAAATATTGTTGCATGTCAGATCTGTAACTTAGTTAAGAACTGGTGTAACTACCCCTATGAACATTAAAATATTATACAGTGGGTTAGAGGTAAAGTTTTCAAAGAAAAAACAGTACATTGAAAACCTAAAAATAAAGTAAGTCCGAAAACTAAATTTAAATACATTTCTGGCCAAAAATTGTAGAAATCTCATTTTAACGAATTTGTTTGAAGCAAATACAAATAGAAAATTGATTGAATACCTTAAAAAACTATCGAAAAATTATACGAAGAAAAATCTCTCGGCTTTCGCACGAAAATAGAAATTGAATTTGTTTCAGACTTTGCTTCAAGATAAACAACATTATGTCAGTGTTTTAAACGTAAAACTTTCCTTCATACAATGTTATAACATCTGTAATACGTAATATTATATATATATATATATATATATATATGTGTATGTATATATACAGGGTGTCCAAGAACCTGGCGTCCAACTGGATTCCCACGATGCCCCAAGTTCTAACAGTACTCAGAAAAATATTTTAAAAAATCCACCCCATGTACTTACAGAATTATACTGATTTCAAAAAAAAAGGGGAAATGAGCACCCTGTGACATACTTTTGAATGCTGTGACTGCTAATGCTGATAATTTCGATATTTCTTGGAGGTTTTGTAATCTAGGGTATTGCTGTGTCTAAATAGAATGTAAAAATAAAGTACTTTTTGTACCATTTTAAAATAAAATATTATTTTAACTAAAGGTGATATGGAAAACTATTGAATTTCGCAACTTTGACCGACTGTAGTGTAAAAAAAATGTACCAAAATAGTATGGCAAGTGACGTCAAATTTTGACGCGTTTATTCCTCTTTTTAAAAAGGTATAATACTTACACATTAATTTGAAAAAAAAAATTTTGATAATATTTTTACTCAACAACCCAATTTTTACGATGTCTTACAGAATTCTTAGAAAGAAAAATTTACGACGAATTGAATCTAACCTCTAAAGAATTACTATTGTATGCTCATAAAAATAACAACAGGCCTCTCAAAAAACAGGTTAGACCGTAAGGGACGGTATGTGCATGCATCTCACCATAGTGATTCGTTATTACAACAGGAGGGAGCAAGACAGAAACTATCTTTGCGATTTGCTGGTTCTTCTTTATGGTACCCCATTATTCAGGTAAGAGTGAGGGAGAAAAAGGTTAGAGGTGCGAGTGAGATAGATAGTGACGCTATCTGGGATCGTGCTATTTAGGATAACAGTACGGTCAGTACACGTCACTGCCTCCTGCCGTTACTACGCACCTCTCTCTTATTGTTACCATTGATCACGTACTACGATTTAAAGCTTTGTTTATTGGACTCGATTACTCTTTGTGCTCTGGACTTTGAAACGAACTCTTTACGACGACCTTTGCCTGTGTTTGGACAGTTTGTGTTTTGTGTGTGCTACCATGGCGACCTACACTCCGCAAGAATACGCAAATATGCACTACATTTATGGAGAATGTAGAGGTAATGGACGAGCTGCAGCGAGACTTTACAGAGAAAGGTATCCGAGGGCTACGCGATATCCCGACCATCGAGTTTTCATTAATGTGCACAGATCACTATGTGACGGGCGGTTCCCCAATCAAGTAGCTGGTGAAGGACGACCCGTAAATGACTTCATACGCGATGAAGTTTTAGAGGCGGTGTCGGCAAATCCAAGCATCTCTGTGCGAGGAATAGAAGCTGATACGGGGATACCGAAGAGCACAGCACACAGTATTCTCCAAAAAGAAGAATATCATCCGTACCACGTACAGCGAGTGCAAAGTCTTTTACCTCGAGACTATCCGAGCCGAGTCGCGTTTTGTGAAACAATCCTGCAAAAACATCGAGAAGACGAAAACTTTATCGACAAAATTTTGTGGTCAGATGAATCAACATTTAAGAAAGATGGCTACATGAACCTACACAACTTGCACGAGTGGCATGTGGAAAATCCGCACTTGATGCGAGAAGATAGATCCCAGTACCGGTTCAAAGTGAACATGTGGACCGGTATTCTCTGTGGGAATATTATTGGTCCATTTGAGATGCCCGAGAATTTGACTGGCGAATCATATTTAAATTTTCTTCAAAATGATTTGCCAAACTTACTAGAAGAGACCCCACCAGATATGTGGTTCCAACACGACGGCTGTCCAGCACATTTTCGCGTATCCGTTAGAGAGTTTTTGGACGAGCAATACCCGAACAGGTGGATTGGGCGATCAGGAACAATCCCGTGGCCAGCCCGCTCACCTGACTTAAATCCGCTGGATTTTTTTTTCTGGGGAACTATGAAGGAGCTCGTTTATGCGAAGCCCATTAATGACATCGCTGACCTTCGTGAGAAGATAACACAAGCAGTGCAGGTGATACGTCACTCGCGAAACATAAAGCGGTCCTTTTTAAGGAGAGTGAGAGCTTGTATTGCCGCGGGTGGTCAACATTTTGAACATTTATTGTAATAAAATATCTTTAAACTAACATTCTTTGCTTTTATTCTACTGGGAACCCATCTACCTGTGTGTATTTCCTTCTTGCTCACTCTTGGAACCGAAGTAAATAATAGTAGTAACATAACAGTTTCTAAGATAAGAAAGGGTCCGACAGTTACCGTTAGTAGGTAGGCACTTCGTAAAAATTGGGTTGTTGAGTAAAAATATTATCAAAATTTTTTTTTTCAAATTAATGTGTAAGTATTATACCTTTTTAAAAAGAGGAATAAACGCGTCAAAATTTGACGTCACTTGCCATACTATTTTGGTACATTTTTTTTACACTACAGTCGGTCAAAGTTGCGAAATTCAAATTCAAGTTTTCCATATCACCTTTAGTTAAAATAATATTTTATTTTAAAATGGTACAAAAAGTACTTTATTTTTACATTCTATTTAGACACAGCAATACCCTAGATTACAAAACCTCCAAGAAATATCGAAATTATCAGCATTAGCAGTCACAGCATTCAAAAGTATGTCACAGGGTGCTCATTTCCCCTTTTTTTTTGAAATCAGTATAATTCTGTAAGTACATGGGGTGGATTTTTTAAAATATTTTTCTGAGTACTGTTAGAACTTGGGGCATCGTGGGAATCCAGTTGGACGCCAGGTTCTTGGACACCCTGTATATCATCATCAACAGCCTTTTACAGTCCACTGCTGGACATAGGCCTCTCCTTAGCAAGGAGGTTTTGGCCTATGATACCACGCTGACGGGTTGCAATAGGGTTTGTTTCAAGGCCTGGCCACCGTGGGAGTCTCTTTGGTGGTCGGGCGCATTGAGGCGCTGGGTTTACGGGTGGCCCTAGATAAGACGGAAGCCCTTTTGTTTCATGGGTCCCGTCGTGGTCCACCCCCCGGTGCCTCTATCGTTGTCAATTCGGTCCTCGTACCGATTAAGGCCCAGATGAAGTATCTGGGCCTGATCCTCGACGGCAGGTGGCTCTTCGACGAGCACTTCCGACAGCTTACTCCAAAGCTGGTCGGCGCTGCTTCTGCTCTTGGGCGACTTTTGCCCAATTTGGGTGGAGCCAGCGTCGCGACGAGACGGCTATACACGGGGGTTGTTCGGTCAATGGCGCTGTATGGTGCACCGGTGTGGGCGGCGGCTCTGACCGCCCAGAATAGGGCTCGCCTCTGGCGCCCTCAGAGGATATTGGCGGTTAGAGCCATACGCGGTTACCGCACCGTATCGACGGAGGCGGCGTGCGCCCTGGCCGGAACTCCCCCGTGGGATTTGGAAGCGGAAGTGCTCGCTGAAGTTTATCGGCGGACGGCTGACTTCCAGGCGGGTAGCGGCATACGGCCCCCGCCCGAAGAGATACGCGAGTGGCGAGAGGCCGCTCGTCGAGCCACGATGGCTCGTTGGTCGTCCCGGCTGGAGGCTCCACGTGCTGGCTTTGCCGCCGTGGAGGCTCTCCAGCCGGTCATCGCCGAGTGGGCAGGGCGGCAGCACGGGACCCTTTCCTTCCGACTGACGCAGGTCCTTTCCGGGCACGGTTGCTTCGGGAAGTATCTGCACTCGGTCGCCAGGAGGGAATTGAGTCCCGCCTGTCACCACTGCGACTGCAGTGAGGACTCGGCTCAACACACGCTAGCGGTTTGTTCCGCCTGGGCGGCGCAGCGTGGGGTCCTCACTGCAGTTATTGGAGGAGATCTCTCGCTACCGGCCGTCATACGCTCCATGGCCGGTAGCGACAGTTGTTTTACCGCGGTCGCAACCTTCTGCGAAGACGTAATTTCGCGGAAGGAGGCGGCGGAGAAGGCCCGGGAGGACGATGTCCACTCGGACCCAATTCGCCGCCGGCGAGCCGGGCGGCGGAGGTGCGCATACCAGCGCCTCATGCCGCCTTGAGTGTGGCTGCGGGTGGACGGGACGGGTTTTCCCCTCCATCCGCTACAATGGCCAGCCGCGAGGAGGTGACGTCCGCGTGTGCCGTGCGTCGCCTGAAATAGAGAGTTTATCCGCAGATGGTGCCCGAGGTAGCGGGCAGGCGCTAGGAGGGATCTGGATGTCGTAATAGCAGCGGTTCCCGGATCCCTCCTATCTCAAGCGCAGAGTGGCACACCGTGTGGTTTTAGTCGGTCCGATTCCGACACACCACCCCGCCGTAAACCCCGGTGGGGTGACGGCCCGAGGGGGTTTCCACACGTTAAAAAAAAAAAAAAAAAAAAAAAAAGGGTTTGTTTCAAGATTTTCTTCCTTTGTAATGATATTTTCCTGAATAGTTACTTCCCTTGATCACCTCTTACGACACCTACGGGATAAATAGGGGTGGCAACACTATGTACTCTTAATCCATCACCACGCGGATATATATATATACCTAGTCTTGCCATAAATATTGTAATAAAGAAAAAAGAAAATTGTTAACTGCAAATAACATTTATTACTTTTACAGTGTGTCAGTTTAATACATAAATATAAAACAATTAAAAATATAAAAAGCTTATTCGAAGTGGTCTCCATTGGCTGCAATACAGTCCTTTAAACGATGAGGCCAGTTATCAATAGAAGCACGCACTCTTTCCATGGGAAAATTCTTCACTGCCAATCGTATAGATTGTTTTAGGGACTCCAAATTATCATGGCGTTTAGAGCAAGCTGTACTCTCTAAAACTGACCACAAATCATAATCCAGCGGATTAAGATCGGGACTAGACGACGGCCAGTCTTCAGCTCTGATGAAGTCCGAAACGTTCGATTCCAACCAAGACTGCGTGGACCGAGCTTTATGACCCGGCGCCGAGTCTTGCTGGAAGGACCATACTTGGTTATTGAACATGGTGATGTTAAGGGGCTTAACTACCTTCTCAAGAATGGTATCTTGATACACTTGTGCCGATGTTTTGATACCTTTTTCACAAAAATATGGCTCAGTCACTCCTTCATAGCTAACACCCCACCAAACCATCACTGAAGTCGGATAATGTCCACGTTGCACTCTGTCGACTAATTGGGAAGCTTCCTTAGAGCTTTGAGCATAAATACGGTCATTTTGTTTGTTAAAATGTTGCTCAATTGTAAAAATTTTCTCATCCGTAAACAAAATTTTTCTGTGACCTCCCTTTGCGTACCGCTTCAGTAGTTGTTTCGATTTTACCACCCTATTCTTCTTTAAATTATCAGTTAAGAAATGGCCAGTGCGTCTCTTATAGGCTGCAAGTCCTAAGTCATCTTTTAAAATACGCGACATGGTTCTAGGTGCTATCTTCATTTCCCGAGATAAAATCTTTTGCTTTCGGACAGGATTTCTTCGAATTCTTTCCCTTACTGCTTTGACCACCTTTTTCGTACGAACACTACGTGGACGGCCAGATCTTTTTCTGTCACAAACAGAGGAGGTCTCATTGTACCTATTAATAGCCCGGTACACAAACATTTTACTAATACCAAGTGTATGGAGAGTTTTAAAAATTGCATTTGGCTCCATACCTACTTTGTGTAATGCTATCACAGCGATTCGGTTCTCTTTATCACCCCACACCATTTTAATATCGCAAAATATTTTACAATGTATTGGCGCCAAAATGAGAAAACACAATGAACAATCGTATAAAAATGACAGATTCGAAATTCAAATGTAATATTTTTTTATAATTAAGTGTAACAGTATTTATGGCCAGACTAAGTATATATATATATATATATTTCATAACTTAGCAAAATCAACATCATCATCAGTCTATCGTAGGCCATTGCTGGACAGAGGGCTCTAATATTGCACTATAGTTGAAATATTTACTACATAGGTTAAATTTTTATAAACTTTAAATAAAAGTAAATACGCTTGCTCGGGTTCAGTGGTTAACCTTAAAGCCAATAACATATGGTCGAAAGTTCATAATAGGATAATGTAATATGAGGTAATTGGCAATGTTAATACATTAAATGATATTTTTAAACAGAGTAACTTATCAAATCTCATTGATGACTATTATTTTAGATTGATAAAAATTCTCAGAATTTGTGTATTTCTTACTTTTGTTTATAAGATACTAGTTTTTTTACGCAGGTCTACTTGCGTACGGTTATCACAGTAAAAGTTAGCCCAAGTTCTTTCTAAAAATATAAAGTATATTTATGAGAAATTTCATCAAAATTGTTTCAGCGGTTTATCCATGAAAGCGTTACTCCCTCGCCCTCCCCTTTCACTCCAATCAAAGGGGTTCTAGTTTAAAAGCCGTTCTATGTCCCTCCCCAGGACTTAAACTATCTATTCTAAATTTCCGATTCGAACCGATTAAGTGTAAATATACAAATAAACAGACAGACACACCTTCCCATTTATAATACTAGTATATATTATTTCTTAGCTTCTTTTGACAATTTTATAGCAAGTCAACGTAGTAACGTTTAAAATCTTCTGGAGACAATAGAGGACAATTTTGGAAATTACTTCATATTCTAAAGGCCTATCACAAAAAAAAACAAATTAAAAATATATTTTTGTTTTTTCTTATAAAAGTTGGGATCCTCTTGCCGCGCCGCTTACATTTCAAAAGCCTTTAGTAAGAAAAAAGAAAGATAATTTCGATAATTTAAAGTAAGTAAAGAGAATAAAGATACACATCGATATCAAATTTACACCAACGGTTAATACTCTAGTAAGAAGAGACCATATTTTCACAGCCATTCAGTCATGGTCTGGCCTTATACAGCGAGCGTGGCTACCGATTCTTCTGTTGACTGTTCGTTCTCCGAAGCAATGAGGAGAAACACCCTTTTAAAAAACATGAAGGCGTGGCCCTTTCACAGGTTGAAGTTCCTCTGCTATCAGCGGTAAAGAAGATGCATACTTACACTGTAACCGAGCCGACATTAGAAGACAATATCTCCGTGCTGCCATCGCTATATTGTAAGAAAGACGGCAAGAGAGGAATAGAAAAGGAAAACTTAGGAATGCAGATGACTTCTTGTCCAACGAGGACTTCCTACTTGGGGTAACTACGTATTGGGCCTCCAGAAGTCATTTTGGCTGCTGGAAGCCGAAAAACATCGTAACGATTGTATTTCACGTCCACTATTCTGTCGTTGGTGATTACTTCAGCAAGAATATGTACGTATTAATATTACTGGAGTCAACGAAGATGGAACCTTGCCAAAGCTGAAAATGTGGTTGCTTTAGGGATGTGAAGAGTCACATATTCCAGAAGATGTTGTTCCGTAATGTGAGTGTGATCGCGGGCGGACGGGACGGATTTTCCTTGCCATTCGCTACAGTGTCTGGCCGCGAAGAGGCGTCGTTCACGTGTGCCGTATGTCACCTAAATAAAGAGATCACCCGAAGGTGGTGCGGGTGCTAGCGTGCAAGCGCTAGGAGTCTGGATGTCGTAATAACACCTGTTCTCGGATCCCTCCTACCTCAGACACGAAATAGCACATCGTGTGATTTTAGTCGATTCCACGCCGCTAACCCCGATGGATACGGATGGATATGGATGAAACTCGAGGGGGTTTCCACACGTTAAAATAACATAAAATAGAAAAATGAATTAAAATGATAATGCAAATTATTTATTTTTGTTTATTTTTATAAATTCAAATTATTTATAGCTTTTTAAATTTCACGTACGACTGGTTTTACAACGATAACGACCACAACGGTTAAAGGGAAAAACATCGTTTTTTATTCTGAACCCATTAAATACTAATTATTGATTGTGGTTAAAGTTTTTATTGATTTCTCGCAAAACTTTTACTATACAAACAACTTAATATAGGCGTTGTCATTTTTTATAAGAGACCTAAATTATTCATACTATAAATTAGTTCAGAAATACTTATGCAAAAACATAATTGCGTAAAACGTTACAGCAGAACTAGTTTGAAGGAATCTTAAGTGATATCTAGGTTTACAAGAAGTTGCAAAAATAATAATAAATGCAAGTTCCTGTCAAACTTGTATCACTGGTTCCAGAGAGAGTGACTTTATATAATCTCAGAGGATTTGAATATGTAATTTTACACTTTATGTTTCTGAAGCACCGTTTATTCTGATAAGTAAAATTATTTCATCGTGATCAATAAATGTTCTTTTACTGTAGGATATTAGACGGTAAGAGATCAAATTTCTGCTTCAGATTTCTACGTGTTAAAAATACCATACTCAAGAGTTTTACTGTCATATAAAAATCATTAAATTATTTTTTGTTTTTATTTCAGAAATTTTACATTCAAGAGTAAAATATCAGCCATAATTTCAGTGTTCGATAGGACTATTAATATACGTAGGAATATGTGTATTACGATTTAAATATACGAAGATCAGCATAACACGATGAAATTAAGTCATAAAGGACCCTTTAGACGAGTGAAAAACGCCTTTACATTTAAGTAAATTATACTTTTTTAAAGTAACTTAATTCTTATTTATAAGAACAATGGACCACACCTATAGAATAAGAGTCCAATATTTATTATGAATAATAATATTACATTAATCTTTGTAACTATATAGAAAGTACATGTCTACTTGGTATTCAATCTCAGTGTTTATTATTTCATTGTGTAAAACATGATAATTGTATTTGAAACTAATCTTCTCAAAAATTATTGAAGTTCGCAATCTAAACTAACTTACGAGTATGTACCACGTTGTAAAAAAAACACGACAGTTATTTAGAAATACAACAACACGTAATTTAATGACCCCTTTTTTGTGAAGATGCTTCTTTAAGGTATGTTGTTGCCCATCCTTTTATTATTTGCGAAATTGAACCTAAAGAAGTTAAATAACCGTATCTTTTGATTATGTAGAGTTAACAGACGTCATACACGTTCTACGTTTCCGATGTCAAATTCAATTTGATATATCACTGGGAGTTCATGATAGATTAACAAACAGAATGATATTGAAACCTACAGGTTGCCAATGAAGGTCTCCTGTTTGAATCCCTCTTTCTGTTGCAGAAATTGTAATTTCAAGACATTAAAATGTAGAAATTACTTACCACTATGAGGTGGCAAATACTTAACTGTTTTCTTTTTTCTTTTTTAAAAAGACAACGCCCGCACCATGAATAAATCCTGTGTCGCGGGGAACTTTACAAACATACAAGAAATGGACACAAAGAACACCCAGGCTGAGAACAGCAATTTGTAAATCATTCAAATTGATGTCCTATGTGGAGTTTGAACCCACAACACTCAGCGCAGTAGAGAGCGGCGTGGCGACCGCTTAAACCACTAGGCCAACCGTGCAGTCAAGTCATAACTACTTTTATAATACATTCGTACTTTTAAGAAGACTAACCATGAGTTATGGGTGACACTTTTATTACTCAGTTCGTACCAATAAGTCTTTATTGTTCTTTTCATTTCTTTTACATAATACTAGGTAAAACATTATGTGGATTTACGTAAATAAACCCTGTCTAATGCAAAGAAACATTAAATGGAAATTGTGTAACAGTTTTGTCCCTAATACAAGTATGCAAAGTAAGATAGAACTTTATTACCATGAATATTGTTAAATAGAATGTTAAATAATTTAATTGAATTCTCTTATGAGTAACTTAATACTAACTGCTTTCCAAACTCAAATGTAAAGAGAATTGAATCTGGGTATTCGTGTTTGTGAACGTTAGTAAAAAATCACATTTAAAACTATTAGAGTTACACCTCTCACACCGCTCTCCACTTCGCTGAGTGTTGTAGGTTCAAATCCCACATGGGACAACACTTTGTGTGATCCACAAATTGTTGTCCTGAGTCTAGGTGTTCTTTGTTCCGTTTCTTCTGTTTGTAAAGTCCCCCGCGACACAGGTTATACATACATGGATTATATCCGTAAATTATATCATTAATATTTCTTAAAATAATTTATTCTTCAGCCTATTGCTCTTATTACTGAACGAAGACCTAAACAAAAAGCATTGTATCCATAACAGTACCTATTCTACTCCGTTTAAAAAGTCGATGTGTTAAAATTATATGGCTAATCTCGCAATATTTTGTGCCTAATGTTACATTTAATTCATCATAAGGAAACGTTTTCGTTGTTTAGCATGCACTCAACCATTAATTTTGTATTTGTTGCATGTGTCGGCGTTCTTGCGTCATGAATCCCGTCGGGCCATCATCCCACTGGGGCTTGTGTCAACACGACTAAAACCAGACGTTGCCTAAAATAGAAGAGAAACCTAATCCAATAAAAATAATATTTATGCCATACTTTTTAGAGTTTAAAATATAGTGAGCGTGGTCGGATGAATGTATAAGAGACACAAGCGTTCTATCATCTCTACCTTTTCTGGACGGGAATGAGGTGGGAGTGAGTTAATGATAAATTAACGTACTTTATTAAGTGAAATGCGTACAATTTTTAGGGCAACAGGATTGATTTAAGTTATTCTATAAATAAAAAAAGACCGTTGAAAAAACAGAAACGATGTAACACTACTTGGACAGAAGTTAGCTGATTAACTGCTATTTTAGTTTAAATAATATTCAGTAATAATATTTATCAATATTTATTTAAAAACTAATTACTATATTATGATCAACTATCGACTTGACTTGGGTGGGTATCCACATTTATTTTCACAAACAACACAAATATAAGTTGGCTCTGGAGTTGTTTTAGGTGCCTCAGTTGTAGTCGGCTTTGGAGTAGTCGGTCTTGGAGTAGTTGGCATTTGTACGTCGGTCGGCTTATGCAAGTATACCCAATGGGTGTGGTAGTGATATGGTATATAATGACGATGATGAAAGTCTTCTACCCAATACTCGGGAGTGGAGGGCCAGTCTTCATCGTAGGTTAGAGGAGGCAAATCTGAAATAATAAAAACAGATTAAGATTTTAATATTTTAAGTTTTATCCGCATAATACGTACCTCCATTTATAATTAAACTAGACTAAATTCCCAAAAAGCTCAATCCACCCTTTTGCCTAATCTAACTTTGAACAACTCTTAGACTCTACTCATGCTTTCCATCAGGCAGAGTTGAATGACTTTGGCAGCTTTAGAAAAGAAGTCTAATAATTTTAAACGGAGTTTTTTAATTAATCAGAACACACAGTAATTCTATATGGTGTAACACCAGTGATCACAAGGTCTATAATTTTAAATGCGTTTAATAAATTACTAAAATACGATTAAAAAATTCTATTTCTCTTCAGGAATTCAATTCATCGAGACTATGGACAATATCATGCTATCCTTTGTGGCCTAGAATAATAAGAACGCCGTTATTTAAAATGGTGAATGTTAAACTAAAACTTCTCGAAAAAGACTTTATAAACAAATTAGAAAAAATTAGAAATACATTTACCCTGTGCCTCATATGAGTATACTGATTTTTAATACCAATACATGAGCCTAATATAGTCGTCAAAGCGGTGTTGTGCCCCTTTCAAACAAGTCGCACTGATATTCTGATAGCACCAAGCGATCTACGCACAGGGTTTTAAGCAGTTTTCTTTATAGTACTGTAGCAACATTAATTTGAAAATGGGGACTTTTATCAAGATAAAATACACAACATAGGTTTAGCTTTGGGTAAAAACTGGATTAGTATTCAAATATAAATACATGAAAAAGGAATAATTTTATATAGGACATCTAAGCTCTAGTTAGGGCTTTATACCTTTCTTTTAGAGAAAAAATAGAAAAATAAAAGTTCTATGACATTCCATTTTCACCTCAAACTTATACACTACTTTTATTGTGGAAGACAGTACGGTTACGTCATATATGTATATATATTCCAGGAAAATGTTGTCCTAAAGAAAATGATCTTTTTTTTCTCTCTACAAATGTCGTCCATCAATCTTTGTTCATGTCTCGCTTCCTTCCTGAATACATGCAGGCATAAGAGGTTGAGATGAAAAAATCACTTATTGAAATAAGTAATATCGTGATTTCTGATTGACTATAGCAAAACTTAAATAAGTATATTAAATAAACTCTTCTCACATTAAACCTTTTTGGATAAATATTGTTAGTACCATAGTGCCAATATTAAAAAAGTAATACGAATCCAATAAGCAAGGGACATTATAACAAACACAATCATACCCACGTCACGTCGTCGCCGCTTCGAACAATATAGTGGACAAACTTTGAAACAGAAGAATATTGACTTATCTGAAAGCAAAAAATATAAAATATATAATATAAATGTGATTTTTTCATATTAATAATTAGGATAAGATGTATTTGTAAACATTATTTCATTACACTTATTTACAAGTTTAAACATTCAAATACATAGTTTAGAAGTTGTTAACGATAAATACCTATAATAATCTAGAACGACATGTAAATAAGTGACCCAGAATAAGACATACTCTTGTTTGCTATATGGTTATCTATTTTTATAATTAAGGTCTGTTTCGTATGTACGAGTATGGCTGTAGTAACGACGGTAAATTATTTCCAGAAAAACAAAGAAAGCTTTAAATTTAGCGTACTGAGGTAAGTACATCTTCAATAGCCTTTAACAGTCCACTGCTGGACATAGGTCTCTAATTAGGAAGAAGGTTTTGGCCAACTATACTACGCTAGCCAGACGGATTGGTATACAGTTTATTTCAAGTTTTCCTTCTCTATGCATTGATGTTGTCTTGCATACTTTGTTCCTTTAGTCGCCTCTTACAACATCCATAGGAAAAATAGGAAAAATAAAAACAGTACAGTTTGTAGTGTTATAGACATTTTTTCTGATTTGGAATACGCACTCAAAATAATCAATATACTAAAACTTAAATCATATAATGTAAAAGTACTACATAAGTGTGTTGCAAAAGAAAATGGATTTCCTGATAAATTATTAACGATAAGAAGATAAATGATTAAAATCTTTACAGTTTACAGTATTTTAATATATATTAATGAATATGAACATTATTTATTCAGTTATATTAATAATATTATCAGAAATATTATTATTAAAAAAATTACGAACCCTACTAGTTTATTTATCTTTATTTTTGTTTAAATATGCCTATCATCATTCCTCAGAACTGAGATTTTACAAAATATTTTGCAGTTACTTTAAAAATAAAGTTTAATAAATAGTCTCATGATACAATAATTCTCTTTTGTCAACAATAAAGCACTTAGATTTAAATTTCGTATTAAATTTAAATATAACCGAACCGTAACATTAAATAAATCTAAATCATATTGCCTGAAATAAATTTAAATTCTTTTCACTTCAAAAAAATTACCTTTCCATAGAAAAAGAGCTTCACTTAATGCAAAATTCAAAACTAAAACGTATATAAGAAACCTCAAATACATTTTATTTATACACGAATACACTTGGCTACAGTCACCTTTCACTAAACAGTAAATACAAGTTTTCAAGAAAATTCTCAGATCTTTATATTAACTAAGTTAGACCGGTCGATTACGTGCTTTGGCGGTAACAGATGCACAGTATTTGTAATTCTATACACTCATATTACAAAGTTAATGTATGAAACACATTTAGTGCGCCTCAATATAAAAATTTGAAATACTAAACTTACTTTTCCACAAATAATTTGTTCAGGAAGATAAAACTTTTAACAAACAAAAGAGTTCTGTATGTTTATGGTCATTGGAGTATAGAAAGTTTATGTCATGGCAGATCATGTGGTGACGGATTAAGAATACAAAGTGTCACTATCCCTATTACTCTCATGGGTGTCGTAAGAGGCGACTAAGGGGACGTAGTACCTAGCAAAGAGTAGGAAAACTTTAAGTCACCCTATAACAATTTGACTGCCAGCGTGGTATAATAAAATCCAAAACGTTCTTGCTGAGGAGAGACAGTAGTGGACTGGTAAGGACTATTAATGATGATGATGAATGAATATTGACCACCAGACTTTTCTGTTATTACGTCATTAGGCTTATCACAAATTATTGTAAGGAAAACAAGGCTTCATACTACACATGTGGAGATACAAATATGTTATGTTTTATGTTAACTATTTATTCGACTGCACGGTTGGCCTAGTGGTTTAAGCGGTCTGGATGTCGTAATAGCAGCGGTTCCCGGATCCCTTCTATCTCAGGCGCAGAGTGGCACACCGTGTAGTTTTAGTCGGTCCGATTCCGACACACCGTGGCCCGAGGAGGTTTCCACACGTTAAAAAAAAAAGTAGTTTAAGCGGTCGCCACACCGCTCTCTAATTCGCTGAGAGTTGTGGGTTTAAACCCTACACGGGATAACACTTTGTGTGATCCACAAATTGTTGTTCTGAGTCTGAGTGTATTTTGTGTTCGTTTCTTGTATGCTTGTAAGTGTGTGTAATACGATGCTACGATGACTGTCATGTCTTTTACGTCCTCAAGAGAGGCGAAAAAATCGTAATAGGCTGCTATAGTGTGGGTTGGTGGGTTTGGATTCTATTCATGCTTTCCATTAAGCAGAGTAGTCACTTTGGCAGGCTATTGAAATAAAAAAATTAAAAAAGGATTTATGTGGTTAAAATTTGAGTCGGACAGAAATGGTCAACTGTACGAGTACATAAGTACGTTTACCCCATAGAAAATAAACGCGGCAAGTTCAACAACGCCTCTTGTTTAATACTTACTAGTATATTAAAAACAACAAAAAACAACTTTAATCATACATCAACCTCACAATTTAAGCATCATTTTTATCTTCTACAATATACAGAAAATTACTGGCAACATTACATTTATAGTTGAAACACTACACACAACTCTTTGTACGTTAAATAAAGACCAAACTCTCTCAAGTAAAACTTTTGAATCCAACACTTCAAAGTGAAAACATACCGTATTATGTAAAATGTGTATGTATTATTGATGAAGTAACCTGTACACAAACAAAAGAAAGTTATCGTAATTCTGTGGTTCTTTAGTATACTATTGTATACTCTATGTAAAACTTACTTTAGTTTCTAGTCCTAATAGTATTTAAGAAAGCAGTGAGTGTACGGTGTAGAAATTAACAAATCAATTTTCAAACTTTCATTAGTTATAACTAGCAACTGTGCGTGTGTGTGTGTATTCTGTAGTTATTTACCAATTTTAAAGAGAATTAAAATACAATTTAGAAACTCTAAAACTATGGTCAAAATATTTGTTTCATTTGTTTCTTATTTCGGAACGTCATCATCAACAATAGCCTTTTATAGTCTACTACTGAACATACGTCTCTCAATCTAGGGTTTATGTAAATTATCCCTTTTCTTTGCATTCCTATTATCTTGTGTAGTATGCTCTCTAATCTATCTCTCTGTCCGTGTGGTAACGGGTTAAGAATACATAGTGTTACCACCCCTATTAATTCCGTGGGCGTCGTAAAAGGCGACTAAGGTAACAAAATATGCAGGACAACAATATTATCGACATAATAAATAATAATCGACTATGGTGATGTGTGCTGCTATGACCTGAATGCAGATCTTCTCGATAAATTAGACCGCCTTCTTAATAACTGCATTCGATTTGTTTATAATCTCCGTAAATATGACGTATAATTCGTCTACGCCGAAAATTGCGGGCGCTCACTGTTCTATTCTCTATATTTAACAACCTGTAGGGTGTGTTATCTAGAATGTTCTATGTAATTGCATCATTTACTATGTGTCATGTGTAACCCCATTATTTTGATATTTAATCGATGATTTATACAATAAATGCGCAGTCTTAATTATGACTTCATTGTTTTACTTGGTCTCCTAATACTTCCCGTACATGGCGACCCTGCCGAAACGGTCGACCGTCCGCGCATCTCGGTTATATGATACCGCGTTACCATAATCAGTGTGGAACTTTTCTCGATTACGTGTTGCAATTAATATAACGTTATGAAGAAGATTATAGACGTATAATGGCACAATTAGAACAAAGCGGCCAGTCTTACAAATTAGACGTAGTTATCGTGTCTTGTGAATCTCCAAAGAATTGTGATGGGTAACCAAAAGTCTTAAGAAGTTGTGATTGCCCAGAATGCTGCAGGCGGAGAAAACAAAGCTAAGGCAGACGAAATACAGCAACATATGTCGTCTACGAATTTGTTGCTCATGGTAATATCGGTATGTATTTTCTTGGGAGTGCTGTATTTTGCATATAAGCTCTATAAGAAGTGTCATGTGCAATGGATATCGCGACAAATTAATAGAGCTACGTTGAGAGCTTCCTTTTACCGACGACAACCAGGGGCGATTCCCGGGTGTCTCAAGGACGAGGCACAGGCTCTATCCCGGCGTTGTGTAGTGAAAAGCGTTAACGATTGGGTTGTGCGATGAGTGTTCGGTTCGGTTAAATGCGTGGTAATCATTGTGCGAATAATGCGGCTAAATAAATAGTGCGACAAGTGCGTTTTCTATACGGTACGGCTCGTTATTACGGTATACAACGAAAGTAAATAGTAGTAAAGTACAGGCTAAAAATAACTATATAGTGGACTCTATTAGTAATACATTATTATGTTAGTTGTTTACGTTCTGGTGGTATGTTATGGCAATTATCTTACAGTCTTTATATAATGAATTAAAAGAAGTAAGAACTTATTTAATAAAAATTGGCTCAAGTAGACGGCAAGGTAATATTTTAAAAAATAAGTTAAATGAAGCTAATAGTATATATGAGAGATATTTAAGTTGGTTAAATGAATATAATGTAAAGTTAAGAAAAGACGATGATGATGATCCTCTTGTGAGTAGTTTTTGTAAACAATTTTTAATATTATATAACGAGGTAACTGATTTATGTCATAGTGAGACATCAACTTCTAAGAATACTTTAACAATGAATACTTTTGATTTAAAAACCGCTTTAAACTTATTGCCCTGTATGAATGATACAGAGGCTAATACTAAACAATTAATAGATAATATCGATTATTATAATACTTTATTGGAAAGAGATGTATGTAAAATTAATTTAATTAATTTTATTTTGAAAAGTAGGCTTTCTCAAGCTGCTAAATTAAAGTTAAAGTCGAGTTATTCTAATGTGAGTGATTTAATAGCGGACATGAAAAGTCATCTTTTACCACGTAAGGCGGCAACTTCGATTTCGTGTAAATTAGAACAAATTAAACAAAATAATTTATCTATTTCAGATTATGGAAAAGAAATATCGGAATTATTGGTGAACCTCACGATATCGCAAGCAGACGGAAATTCTGACAATTATTCAATTTTAAAACCATTAAATGAAAAGATAGCCATTAAAAAATTTGCGGACGGCTTGCGAAATCGTAGGCTCAGTACTATTATTGCAGCTAGGAATTTTAGCAACCTGAAGGACGCAATCCAAGCGGCTTTGGATGAAGAGGTCACCAGCGCGTCAGGTTCAGGAGAAATTATGGGTATACATAAAAAATATTATTTTAATTCAAACTATAAAGGTACAAGGACTCAGTTTAGTGGTCAACGAGGTGGATACTACAACCCGGCTTCGTCTCATAGGGGGCCCGGACAAGGCTTCCGTGGCAACCAGCGAGGTTACAACCAGCGAGGTTACAACCAGCGAGGATACAACCAACGAGGCTACAACCCGCAGGCCATGACTCGAAGTACTCGAGGAACTGGAAGTTACCAGTTCAGAGGTCAACATTTTACAGGTATGTCTAGAGGAAACCAAAGGATACGCCAACAACCAAATGTTCACATTATGAATGAAAGTCGGCCTATAGATTCATTTCAACATTCAGAAAATGCAGAAAAAATTTTTCGTGACTAATTTTAATGAACATTCTATTTTATCATGTGATAGTAATTTTTTCACAAATTTTTCCGTATATGACAAAACATTTTCATTTTTAATAGATTCTGGCGCATCGTTGTGTGCTATTAAATATGAATGTATTTTAGACTTGAATCTTATACTACACAAAGAGAACATTATTATAAATGGTCTGGGAGGTAAAGTCAATGCAATAGGATACGTGTTTATAAAATTGAGCTATGATGATTTCATTGTTAGTCATAAGTTTTATGTTTTCAATACTTTGCCAATTATGTCTAATGGTATAATAGGTCGAGACTTTTTAAGAAAATACAAATCGGTTTTAGATTTCGAAGAGAATATTTTAACAATGCGTGATAGGTTTAATAAAATAATTAGTATGCCCATTACAAATAAACTAAATAATCAGTTAGAAATATCGGCTAGATGCGAGTCCATTCATTATATTGAAACTGAACTTCAGGAAGAATGCGTTGTATGCTCACTAGAGATACAAGACGGCGTTTACTTAGCGAGTTCTATTGCGATGCCTATCAACGGTAGTATACCTATTAAAATATTGAATACTACGGAAAATAATATCATTTTGCCACAATTAAATCCGAATATTCATAAATTGAGTGATTACAATATTTGTTCCTTTAATAAGATAGAGAATAAAGCAGATAGAGTTAAACAATTATTTTCTTGTATGAATTTATCGCATATGAATGAGGAGGAACAAACGTCCATTAGGAATTTATGTGCTAAATATGCTGATATCTTTTATTTAGCGGGAGATAAATTAAGTACGACTGATATTTATACTCACACTATAACGTTGAAACCAGGGACTACACCGATATTTTCGAAACAATATAGATTACCTCACGTACAGAAAAATGAAATAAAAAAGCAGATCGACAAAATGGTTCAAGAGGGAATAGCGGAACCAAGTAAAAGCGATTGGTCAAGTCCTGTGTTATTAGTACCGAAAAAAGTAGACGCGACAGGTTCTAAAAAATGACGTTTAGTAGTTGACTACCGGAAATTAAACAATTGTGTAGTAGATGACAAGTACCCATTACCTGACATAACGGAAATATTAGAATCATTGTCTGGCAGTATTTATTTCAGTCATTTAGATCTTCACCAAGGTTACTATAACGTAAAATTAGATGAAAATAGTCGAAAATTAACAGCATTTGCATCTGGTCAATTTCAAATGACTAGAATGCCAATGGGCTTGAAAACAAGTCCCAGTTCTTTCTCTCGTATGATGAATATAGCTTTAACAGGTCTTAATCACGAAAAATGTCTAATTTATTTGGACGATTTAATTTGCTTCGGAAAAAATTTAAATATACACAATAAAAATTTACAGGACATTTTTGAAAGATTACGTAAAGTAAATTTAAAATTGAACCCCTCAAAATGTGATTTTTTAAGAAAAGAAATTTTGTATCTGGGTCATGTAATATCTAACAAAGGTATACAACCTGATCCGGCGAAAATTAATACAGTAAAAAATTACCCATGTCCGAAAAATTGTGATGAAGTTAAGAGATTTGTAGCTTTCGTGAATTATTATCGAAAATTTATTAAAAACTTTGCAGAGATTGCACATCCTTTAAATTCACTATGTCGAAAAAATGTATCATTTCATTGGGATCAAAAATGTCAAAATGCTTTTGAAACCCTTAGACACAAAATTATATCACCTCCAATTTTACAATATCCCGATTTCTCACCACAAAATGAATTTATTCTTGAAACGGATGCGTCTAATTATGCTATAGGATCTGTTCTAGCCAATAGAGATGGGCGTCCCATTGCATTTGCAAGTAGAAGTCTAAACAAAGCTGAAAAGCACTATCCCGTGATAGAGAAAGAATTATTAGCAATAGTATGGGCGGTAAAACATTTTCGTCCGTATCTATATGGCAGGCATTTTAAAATTCGTACAGATCATAGACCTTTAATTTATCTTTTTAATATGAAAGACCCATCAAGTAGGTTAATTAAATTCAGACTTGCTCTAGAAGAATATAATTTTGATATAGAATATGTGAAAGGTTGTAATAATAGCGCTGCAGATGCTCTATCTCGAATTTCGTCAGATGAACTAAAAAAAATGCATGAAGGTATTGTACATGTTTTAACGCGTGCACAAGCTAGGAAATTTAAAGATTCTTCGGTTGGTATAGCACCCTCAGACAGTTGGCCTGATCATCCAAAAGTTGTAGGGACTCATATTAGGCCGAAAGAATCAGTCGAGCTAGTATTTATAGATTTAAATAGTTATAAAAGAATAAAAAGTGAAGGTATTATTATTAAAGAGACGCAATTATTTTGCTTTGTAAGCAGCAACCGTACGATATTTATTAAATATTTA
This sequence comes from Hypercompe scribonia, assembly GCA_949316085.1. Taxonomy (NCBI): domain Eukaryota; kingdom Metazoa; phylum Arthropoda; class Insecta; order Lepidoptera; family Erebidae; genus Hypercompe; species Hypercompe scribonia. The sequence goes on from OX438979.1 coordinate 16,996,458, forward strand.
GGATCTCAATCGCGAAGTACACGAAGTGAATTCGTGAGAGAACTAGATAATTTGTGTAAAGATATTAAAGTCGAAGAAGTTTGTATAGTTAAAAAGAAAGATAATGAAGATTTTATTAGTAAATTATTAGATAATATAAAGAATATAAGAGATAGGACCGGTCCGCGAATATGTATTGTTAAGGATGTTGAGAGAATAAGTGATAAAGACGATAGACGAGTAATCCTTAATGACTTTCATCTCTTACCCAGTAGTGGCCATGCTGGTATGAGAAGAATGTCTAATAATATTAAAAAATATTATTATTGGCCTGGTATTGATAAAGACGTAAAAGAATTTGTAAGACGTTGTGATAAATGCCAACGACAAAAACATTTTACTCCTAATAAAGAACCCGTGAGTATTACAACTACAGCCAATTCGGCATTTGAAAAAATATTTTTAGATCTTGTTGGACCCTTAGAAACCGACAACGATAATTTTAGTTATATACTCACTTTGCAATGTAAACTTAGCAAATATGTTGAAGCTTATCCTTTAGTTTCTAAAAAGACCAATGACGTTGCTAAATCCTTAGTTGATAATTTTATTCTTAGGTATGGCGTGCCAAAGGAGATAGCTACTGATCGAGGTAAGGAATTTATATCATCCACATTTCAAGAAGTTTGTAAATTATTGAAAATTAAACAATTAACCTCTACGGCCTATCACCATCAAAGTATAGGTGCGTTAGAAGTATCTCACAAACATTTAAATTCATTTCTTAGAATTCATACTGATAAGCATCCAAAGACTTGGAGCCAATGGCTTCCCTTTTGGTGTTTTGCATATAATACTTCGGTACATACAGAAACGAAGTTTACTCCTTATGAATTAGTTTTTGGTAAAAGGTGTAATCTACCAAGTAACTTATGTAAAGATTTAGTGGAACCAATATATAATTATGAAAGCTACCCATGTGAACTGAAATACCGTATACAGCTTTCACAGAAAGAAGCTAGAGAAAACTTACTTAGTAGTAAAATGAAAAGAAAAGAAATTTACGATAAATGTATAAAACCTGTTACATATTGTGAAAATGATTTAGTTTAAGTAAAAAATGAAGTAGGCAATAAATTGGAAGATTTGTATTCAGGTCCTTATAAAGTTGTTAGAGATATACCACCAAACGTCGAAATTTTAAAAAATAATAAACTAGATGTCGTTCATAAGAATAGGACTAAGCTATATTATTCTTAATAACCTATGTAATCATGTTAACCATAAATTGATATTATTATAAAGCATGTTAACTTTAGACAACTAAGATATAATATAAAAAAAAAAAAAAAAAAAAACATTGTACAACGTATTTTTTTTTTAAGAAGAAGGGAGATGTAGGGTGTTTTATCTAGAATGTTCTATGTAATTGCATCATTTACTATGTGTCATGTGTAACCCCATTATTTTGATATTTAATCGATGATTTATACAATAAATGCGCAGTCTTAATTATGACTTCATTGTTTTACTTGGTCTCCTAATACTTCCCGTACAAACCTATCTTCGCCAACATATTTAAACTCTTATTTCCAACTCTTATGTAGCAATCACGACAGAAAGCTTCGGTCCTCTAAGAATCTTCTCTTTCGTTGCCCTTCGCATACATCTGAGTTCGTTGGCTCATCTTTCTTTGTGCAGTCCGTTCTTCTCTGGAATGAACTTCCCCTCGAAGTCAGGATGGCTACCAACGCTTTTTCTTTTAAGAAAAAAGTGAAGCAGTATTTACTGAAACAGCTGGCAGAATCAACCAATACATGATTATCATCTTATACTTGTTATGATATTTATTCGTGTATGTATGTATATAGACTTACATCAACTTAAGTATGTATATGTATGTATTTATGTATTTGTATTAATTTTAGTATATGAAAGTTTGTGTCTATTTCTTCTATTCAACACCTGAAACGCACCTACTTCCTATTTTCTCTGCATCACCCAAAGGTTGACTGGTAGAGAATGCCTAAGGCATTAAGTCCGCCTATGTACATAAAGTGCATGATGTATAAATAAATAAATAAATAAATAAATAAATAAATAAATAAACATCATTATAAAGAGAAAGAAAACTTGAAACAAATCCTATTTCAATCCGTTTGGGCAGCGTGGTATAGTAGGCCAAAACCTCCTTGCTAAGAAGAGGTCTTTGTCCAGTAGTGGACTGTAAAAAACTCTTGATGAAAAATGCTCTCTAAACCATAGCCATGCTCCCTCCTCTCTTGTCACACATACAGAATGAATAAGGTTGGTGACGCTCCATATTCAGAACGTGAAATCGCGCTATTACATAGAAATATAGAATTAACATAAATAGTAGTAGTCTACTTCGAAGTAAATTAGAACTGTTGGTGAGTTAATTTATAATGAAAGGTTATAAAAAAATTGTGAACTGCATTACAAAGCAGGAAAGAATTTTCCCATAGATAAAAAGCGTACTTAAACCGAAAATTTATCTCGATGTTCGGTAGATTGTATTTAGCCCAATTACGATCGTTTTGAGTGTGATTCGTATTTTAAAAAGCCCATTGTATAAGAAAAACGATGTTTTCCTTGTTATAATATTTAAAGACCCTTCATTTTTCGGTCTATTGCCACGTTAATTGGGTACGTTCACAGAGTTTACACTTTTCTAAAAAATTATCAAATACCATAATCCAATTAAAATTGTAATAGAGAACCAACGAGATAGTGACGTAAAATGGAAAATATTATTTTCCTAAAATAACTAATTTCATGAATACATTTCTGAAGTCCTTTATATTTGCTACTTGAGTAAATATTTTGGCAAGTATTACAAAAACGTGCAAACAATATTATGTGTGCAAGACGAGATGTATGGACGTACTCTCTTGATGTAATGAGTTTGAGGGGATCCCCCTCTGCCAACATTTGGGCAGAGCATTCAAAATCACTTGCAACTCGATGTAGTCGTGTGTTATCCACCATATGCTTATTAGCTTCCATTATGCTTATTAGCTTTCTATACCAAAAAAAACATTTACTTCATGCTAAATTTAAAAATAAAAGGTGTTGCCAACGCACGAGAGCTGTAAAACTTTATCAGGGGTTAGAGCCTATAAACGCGGAGTAAGCACTTGGGTTAAAACTACCATTTCTATTTTATATTCATTATAAAATGTACACTCTAAACATAACGAAGTAATAAATCTAAGATGTGTACAAACACATTTGTTGCCAAAAGATAATTTGAAGCACAAAAATATGTATAATTTAACATCAGTGAAAATAATTATAATATAATTAAACTAGAACTAAACTAGAATTAAACTAGTAAAAATTGTACCCATAAGGTGTTCAATTTTTACCCGGGACATGGACATATTATATCGAGGTATAATTTACTTGTAATCTTTTATATATAGATTAATTAAATATACAAGTATGTTTATCAGTAGTCTGCTTAACAAAGCACAGGTTTTGTCACGGTAGGAATCATACAGTGATGTTTGAGATGTGTCAAGCTATCAGTATAATATTAACGAAAAGAACCATAATCTTCTTCTTGTTAATTTATAGTATATAAGGTGGGCCAAGAATTCGTTAACATTTGAATCTAACATCCCGCGCAAACATGTTACGTGAGTTCGTGGGACGATGCTACTGAAATTTACAGGCTACAATCGTAACAGATAGTTTCAATAAGATGGAGCTACTTGTCACACATCCAATGAGTCCCTGCCGGTGGTCAAAGAGTTAAGAGTGGCCATTTAGACGATGCAATTTTTAAACTTTAATTAGCTTTCTTCTAAATGACAATTTTTATAATATATCAAATGATTTTTATACGATTTTTCAAATATTAACTAGTTCCTGGCCCACCCTATATCAAGTATATATAAAAAGCATTTTTTTAAATTCTATAATATTAAAATGCACTAAAGTACAAGCACTTTGACACTTTCTGCTCACACATATTAGTTCATATTATATTGTCATAATAATTCTTCCTAGTATTAACGCTTGATTTCACATAACATATCATGCAACTCTGATCTCATCGTATGTTAGAAGGATATTTACCAAGTATTTCAACGTCTCACATTTCACGTCTCAAACGTTCAACATTGTTGATGGTTTTTTTGAAAAATTATTATAAAAGCAACATAATAATGAAGTATAGTGACGATTAAAATGATATATAACTACATTTTTTTTTTTTTTTATACCACGACGGTGGCAAACAAGCATACGGCCCGCCTGATGGTAAGCGGCTACCGCAGCCTATGGACGCCTGCGACACCAGGGGCATCACGTGCGCGTTGCCGACCCTTCAAAAACCTATTAACCCCCTTCTTGAAGAACCCCATGCTGTAGTTCCCAGGGAAAACCGTGGCAGGGAGCTCATTCCATAACGGGATTGTTCACGGGAGAAAATTTCTCTGAAACCGCACTGTGCGCGACCATTTAGGTTCCAATGTATGTGGATGAGCTCCCTGACGATGGCGAGCGGTGCGATGGTAGAATGTGGCTGTGGGCATCATATCAAACAATTCTTCTGAACACAACCCATTGTAGAGACGGTAGAGTACACACAGGGAGGCAAAGTCTCTCCTAAGACTTAGTGGCTCGATACCGTCCGTGAGATCAGGATCGTCGACTATTCTCACAGCACGTCTCTGGACTGAATCGAAAGGCTCAAGCTGGTACTTCGGTGCTCCCGCCCAGAGATGACAGCAATACTCCATGTGAGGCCGAACTTGTGCTTTGTACAGTAGTAGCCTTTGTGCCGGTGTGAAATATCGCTTCGCTCTATTCAGAACACCAAGCTTTTTTGATGCCAGCCTCACCTTTTCCTCCAAATGAGTCCGAAATTGGACGTCACTGGAGATGTCGACACCGAGGATTCCAATACTCTGTGAGATGGTAAGGGGTGTATTCTGGAATTGTGGAACTACAGTGAACGGGGTTTTTTTAGCAGTAAACGCACAAACTTGTGTCTTAGAGGGGTTAAATTGGACCAGGTTATCCCGACCCCAATCGGAGACTCTGTGTAAAGTGCTCTCGATTTGAGACACAAGTTGTTCGCGACTTTCTACTACAGCGGTACGAGGGATGTTAGCCCGGCCCGTGTAATACGCATCTCCAGTACTGTCATCCGCATAACAATGAATGCTATCTATGGTCAACATATCATTGATATGCAGCAAGAATAGTGTTGGAGATAGCACGGAGCCTTGCGGGACACCAGCGTTTATGTCCATGCTTTCGGAGCAGCTACCGTCGACGACGGCTTTTATGCGTCTGCCAGACAAAAAGCTAGCCACCCATTTGCACAAACCCTCGGGCAGGCCGTAGGACGGTAACTTCGATAGAAGGCCCCTGTGCCAGACCCGATCGAACGCCTTTGCTATATCCAGGCCAACTGCCAAGGCCTCACCTTGACTCTCAATGGCTGAAGCCCACCGGTGAGTGAGATACACTAGAAGATCACCAGTCGAGCGACCGCGGCGGAAACCGTACTGGCGGTCGCTGATCAAATCGTGCTCTTCCAGGTAACTGAGGAGCCGTGTGTTGATTACACGCTCCATCACCTTAGAGAGAAGGGAGGTTATAGCTATAGGCCTGTAATTCGATGGGTCCGATCTATCACCCTTTTTTGGCACTGGATGCACATGGGCAGTCTTCCACGAAGACGGCACTTGCCTTTTGCGGTAGGAAATCGCGAAAAGTCGCGTTAGTACAGGGCACAACTCAGGGGCACACTTTTTGAGCACCACTGCAGGTATGCCGTCTGGCCCACTCGACTTATGAACGTCTAGACAGTTTAGTTCCCGCCGCACTTCTCTTTGCGAAATGTGTATTTCCGGCAAAGTGTGTTGGCACGGCGGGTTAATAGGCGGTACCGCACTTCCATCCTCGTTCATAGTCGAGTTCGCGGCAAAGAGTTGCCCAAGTAGGTCGGCTACTTCTTTAGCACTATGGGCCAAGTTACCATCGGCATTTCGCAATGGTGGTAAAGACGACTGGCAAAAATTTCCCTCGGCAGCCTTAGCAAGAGACCAAAACGCACAACTCCCAGAGGGATAGCTCGTAAGTCGCTCACCAATCCTGCCGATGAAATCGAATTTGGCTCTGGCAATTGTCTTTTTGCTGGACCTCGAGGCAGCATTTAGTTTGCGTCTCACATCAGAGATGTTCGGATCCTTATTGGTACGTGGTCCAAGCCCTATAGGCGGCCTGCTTGACTAGCCTGGCTTCCTTGCAAAGCCGGTTAAACCACGGTCGCTTTTTTTCCCCCGCAGCTACTGATGGGTTGGGAATAAAATACTCCATACCCACCAGGATCGTCTCAGTGACAGCGGCTGCGCATGAGTCAGGATCTTCTGGCGTGAAGCAAAGCTGTCTCCACGGGTACGATGCGTAGAATTCACGCAATCCATCCCAGTCTGCTGATTTATATTGCCACATGTGGCGCAAATTGGCTGGGCGAGGTGGAATATGCCGAGGGCATGGGACTTCGGTCCGGACGAGGCAGTGGTCGGACGAGCCGAGAGGTGCGTCCACTGCAATAGTGTAGTCGTCCGGACGCGTCGTCAGCAGAAGGTCCAGCAAAGAGTGTGCATGGCTCTCAATATCAGGTATTCTTGTTGGAGAATGTACCAGTTGTGAGAGGCCATGGGCCAGAGCAAATTCGTGAGTAGACCTGCCTGCAAAGTCGGTGGATCGAGAATTTAGCCACTCACAGTGGTGGGCATTAAAATCCCCTAAAATCACCAACTCAGCACGAGGGTACCGCTCAAGAACTTTGTCAGTCGTCACCTGCAGGTGCTCAAAGAGTGCTTTAGTCTCCCTGTCACCGCTATGAGACCTGTATAGGCACGCATAGATTCGAGTCTCACCTCCGTAGTCTACGCGCACCCACATTACTGACAGGTCCCCGTCTTCATAAAAATGGAGACGGCGACAGCAGATATCCTCCCGGACGTACATGCATACACCGGCACGTCTCAGAAAGTTGTGTTCGAGTTTGTAGCCGGGGTAGTGTAGTATGATGTATCGGCCGGGCAGGATATCTGCGTCTCCGTAAGAAACAAGAGGGTCGGCTGCGCAATCTCCAGATGAAGGTGGACTGCGTTCAGGTTGGAGTGAAGTCCCCTGATGTTGCAGAAGTCCATATATGTGGAAGAGGATGCCGCTGTAGATACATTTTTTCTATTTTTCTTCGTCATTTTTTTTGGGGGGGTTTAATTGGTTTGTGAGGATTCACTGTGTTGACAACTAAGGGGGCAATGGGGCGGTGCTAATCTACTCATGGTCGATGCGGGTAGTGCGATTTGTCGGCGCGGCGTACGAAAGGGCCCCCGCTCCCCCCCTGCAGCAGCGGCCGGGTTCCACTCCGGTCTCCTCCTCCGGCACGACTACTACTGCAGGGATTTTTCGCAGGCTGGCGGTTCAGCCTCCCAGGGTGGAGGTTGTAGTGATCCCTGGGTTCGGGAACCCATCTATCCTGCGGGCGGCCAGCGGACAACCGTTTCAGCGGGTCTTCCTGACCGCCGCGCCCACATCCCGCGCCCACACGAGCCAGTAGCAGTATTATAAGCACCACTAGTCCCCCGTTGTCAAAACAGCGAATTCTCTAGAGCTCTGAATACCTTACTCACCACAGGAACACAGCACTGCCGAAGATGCAGTGCTATTTGGTTGTGGTCTTCTGTAAGGCGGAGGTCCTTCCCCAGTCGGGCTGCTCCAAGTTTTGAGCGGAAAATATCACGCTATGCCCTACCTCTCATAAATGATATATATATACATACATATACCTCATATGTAACGTTAAGCATTAAAATTGGGCAATTTTATTACTTAAGATTGAGTAATTGCGTTAGATTTGGGAAATCCTATTTTGAAACTGATAAATTGAACTTCAAATGAAGGCTAATATTTCCTCAAAAATAGGTTGGAGATGAATGAAACTAATATCTAGAAGATGAGTAAATTGTTCCAAATTTGCAGAAAATTTGAGCATCGCCGTGATTCTAATTTAAACGGGCGCAAATACTTAATCTCACCATATTACAGTGTTAGACAAATAGCCTTCAAAGAAAGTTTCATTAAATTAAAGTAGTACTTATTAATCTGAACTCGAATTTTTACGTCTAGAAGGTGTAATAACTATCTTTTCAAAATTAATTTATATAGATTTGTTTCCGTGGCATTTTCTAACAGCTTAATACCAGTTCACGATTCATGTGCACGTAACGGAAATCGACCACTTTGTATTGGCTCCTTGCCTAGACATTTGTTATTGAAGTACCAATGTTATTTTACAGTGGCGTACCCTCAATAGAAAACTTAATTTTATGGCGTTTTGTACCAAGCCAGTTATATAAATATGTTGAAACAGAAAAAGAAACACAAAGTTTTTATTTGAATTTTAATATTTAAAGAAGATAACCAATGTACTAAGCTCATGCATGCGTTTCAACTTCGCAATAATATAGTTAGTGTGTAAAAGTCTATTAAAAATTAAATATCTTCATAACATAATTGACACGCTATTTTGTTGAATTGTTAACAAATTATTATGAAGTTTATTTATTTACTTATATTCTAATATGACTGCCGTTCTACCGTAATTGAATGGCAATGATATTATTTTACGAATAAAGCGAAAGTAGATTTATAGTTCAAATAAATATAAATTAATATGACTTTATAAAATATTCAGTATATTTTAAAAGAATAAAAACATGTGTTATTCAATACTTAATCTTTTAATTTAATATAACTCACTAGGTAAAAGCTTAATATTGAATTTTAAAATTAGACAGTGGTTCTCTTATAGTTAATCGATAACTTTGACATTTGGCAAAAAAATTAAAATCTTTGATATCTAATTTAAACTTTTCACCCACTGTCCTTGTACCGAGGTCATTTTCATTTACAAGTTTTAACAGCCCACTGTTGGACATTGGCTCCTTCTGAAGAAAGAAATTTTGACCTATGTTACGCTGGTAAGACGGATTGGTAGGATTGTTTCAAGCTATCCTTCTCTTTATATTGCTGTTGTTCTTTGCACTTTATTCCCTATATCGCCTCTTACGATACCCATGGTATGAATATGGATGGCGACTGTTTGTATTATTTATTAGTCACCACACAGAAGAGCACGAGCATCGGGGTATTGGATGGGAAAAAATCTAAACGAAAGCTAAAAGCTCGTGAAAAAAAATGTACATAGATCACTAATATTCAGGGTTCAGTTGAAATAGTACACAAGTCGTCAAAGTGATTGACGCCCAAGTCAGAATCAGTACGAGGGTGAAATATTGATATTTTTATCCAAGAGACGCTTGTCGCGACTTAAACGAATACAATTTGTCAAGAACTTGTAAAAGTACTTTGAATTTTCGTATATACTTATTCTACCACTGAAATGAGCAAACATTACTTTAAAGCAGAAAATGTAACATTTATTGTGCAAATTGGATTCTTATCTAAAATCGACGTTCATTTATTTGAGGGTGTTTAAACTCTTGACAATATATGATAGCTTCAGATTTAAACACTATCAGTTATATTATATTCTATTATATTATGGTCATTATTTTACAAGTAGACTCTCAGGTAAGCAATTATTTATGAATCGTGTGATTTTTAATCAGCCACAATAAAAATATTACAGAAGTTTTAAATTGTATAGTAGTTGACGTAACAGTTTATTAACTCCAGCTCGCTGGCACAACTTTATCGATTTACGAACTTTAACGGCTAGCAATACTCGTAAACAAATTCAAATTTATAATTAACTTCACTCACTTATAGTGAGTTTGTCATTCATCATAGGTGGTATACTGTTCGATGTCGAAACTCTAAATACTACAATAATTGACTGCACGAATGACGTAGTGATTTGAGCGGTCGCCACGCGCCAAGTGTTGTGGCGTTGAATCCCACTTATAGAAACACTTTAAGTAATCCACAAATTGTTGTTCTAAGTCTGGATGTTCTTTGTGTCCCGTTTTTGGTATATTTTTAAAGTACCCGCAGAACATATTATACAAATAGGATCTAATAAGTGCGTTGCCTTTAAAAAAAAACTAGCACAAAATATCTGAAACTGATAGATCCGTTTTAATAGGACTCACTAATTTTGACACTATATATAATAATACAACTCGCTTCAAATAACGTCTTGATCGATTCTTCGCGTTAGTGTGACACAGGGAAGCGTGACATACTACAAGTATAATATATATATTATGTATTTGTATGACAGATAAAAGTATAAAAATAATTGGCAAGAAAATCGTTCTTTTTGACGCTTATAACTAATATTGTAATTTTAAATGTTTTTTTTCTAGTATTTTACTTTCTGAAAGTAGGGTATAAATAATTTTAACTTTTATTAACATTGTTTGTTACTTTTTATATTGCTATAATAATAAACGAAAATTGTATTCAATGTATTATAAACAATACTATATTATTAATATTGTAATATGTTATTACATCCATTATTTACACTACACTAAATGGCTCGACAGCCTCACAGAAAACCGATGTTAAGTAATTGTTGCATGTACAGTTTTCTATAAGGTGAGATCTTATCAGGTTCATCACCATCATCATCAACTGCCTCTCCTTAGGAAGGAGATTTTGGCCTACTATTAGTGACTTTTGACTTTAAGATACGTAAGTATGTGTGAGGTCTTTTAACATCAGGTGGTCTATCTACTGGTTGCTCCTTACACAAAAAAAAAACTGAGGCAGTCATGAAGTGAAACTTAAAACTGTATTTTTCACTTTCAAACTGAATTTAATATTTATTAAAATTTCATAATTTTTTTGAATTAAAATTTTTAACATTTATCTTTTTTTTACACCTGCACCCGAGCAACAAGTATTAGTATATATGTATAAATGTACATTTACACAGTGCAAAATATAAAATATCTGTAGCTATACGCATACTCATTAGTACTCAAACTCATTAACATATTACTGACGTACAAGATTCCCTCAACCAAAAGTCGTCCAACGCGGCTATAAATGTTTTCACTACAAAAATGACATTAAAAACTCAAGTCAATGTCTCATAAATATCTATTCTACTTTACAAATGCGAGATCTTATAGAATATTTGTATTTATTGTTACCAATAAATTTGTTCAATAATATATTCAATAATCAACTTCCTACTTACAGCAAATATACGAGCTCAAGACTTTCTAGTTGTATTCACAAGTACCTCGCTTATCCAGCTCAAATCCTTTACTGGGGTAAAGGAATGACATTGATTCCTCGACGTAGTTTCCGCCGCTATATTTAGCCGTAATTTCCGCCTGTCCGTCACATTCGTAAACGTGCTTTGTAAATTGAATGCTATTCATCCTTAACTCGTATTAGACTTTATTTGGCACTGTGTTGTAGTAATAAATTGTCATACCCATATTCTGTTTAGTGAATAATAAAATAATTGGGCAAGGTTTATACAAAATTTTATTTACAAAATACCAGTGTAAACGAATGTTTTTAAACTTATTCTGGTAGGATTATTCAAAGGACGACATCGCACTCAAACTTACTTTTAACGGACTTCCAAAAAGCAATATTTAATATTTTTATTTATTATTTAGTATATTTCCGTTTTAGAATATTTTCTATTATAGTCGTTTTTTTGTAAAAATTTTGTTTGCCTAATATAAGTACTAATTTAAAAATTATTACTAATATTCTCGGAAATACGAAGAAGTAGGTAATAATAAGTAACATTATTAATCTTAAAATTTCTCAGCCACGATATACGGCATGTATACAAGATATGTAAAAAAATGTAGAACATTGTAGTCAACCTTAGATGAAAAAAAGAAATTAAAGCGAATGAAATCTCTATTTGTTTTACGGTGCTAATACGCTACAAGTTCCGTAGTAAATGTGCACTATAAAAGAAGCTCTGAAGAATCTCAAGCTATGGTACAAAAGTGGCTACGGTTCTTTGTTTAAGCTCTCTTATTCTCTCTGAGTCTAATCTATGATAATTCTTTAGCTTTAAATGTATCTTACAGAGGTAATTTTATAATAACGTTTTAATTAGGTACATACCAAGCTTGCTAACTTAAGTTAAGTGTTTAATTACGTCAAGAGTCACTAAATTATTCTTGTATTACAGATCTAATCCACTTAAGGAATTCTAATACGAATATTTCACCTAATTTTATTTAAAAATTACGTAATAATGAACCCCTTCTCTAAGAATGTGTGGTTCAGTATAATTTAAAAAGTATTTATAATACGGTAAAAGTTTGTTATCGGATATCAATAATAATATAATAAACCTTTGAATCTTCACATCGCCACTTAACAGATACCTGAACTTCTCACCCAAAAACGTTTACCAAAAAGGTGAATGTTATCAGTACCTACAATAGTCATTCGATCCCCGTTTTCATTCACAATGGCTATTCGAAAATATGCAGCCAAGTGTAATGGTGAGGAAAATTACTGTTTGACGTTTAAGATACAAACCTTCTTTTAACGGTATAATCTTTTACACAAAACCTTTTGGGGTTTTCATCGCTAAATGATCGCTATGGTCTGTTTTTAAAAACGAGCCTTTTGTATAGTATTTAAGTATGATAAAATGGTTCTATTTTTTGTTAGTAAGTGTAAATCTAGGTGTTTATTCTGGAATCCGTCTCTTTTTCAGCTTTGCCCGCGGCTACACTGGGTTAATGATAGTTTTGCTGGTATAAAAACTAACAAAACTGAATAAGAACGTCTATCTGGCGTCTATTTTTTCCCCTCTTGAACTGACATAATCTTTGTTAATATTTTTGAAGGTTACGGGTAAGGGTATACCAGTCCTAAATTCTAGAAATCGATTTTTCTATTAAAATTTTGCTTAAATTTTGATTTTTAGTGAATCTGTAGTTCTATAAGTAATTCAATGTTTGTGACTATGGGTAGCCCTACTAAGTGCGCTGCTCATATGCTTTCCATAAGCGCCGTAATTAAAGTCAGTTACACCGCCTATCTCAAAATAGGCAATCTACCCTCTAGTGTGATTTCAAAATAGACTTAAGAAGAGCACAAGCATATGCTTTCCATAAAATGAGCTAACGTGAAAATATAATACAACTTGTATATTATGTTTTATTCTGGAATTCTGGTGGCGAATTATGGCCGTATCAAGAGTTGTTGCGTACTTTTTTTAAGTTCTACATCAATAGTGCAAAATAGAAAACATTGTCAACATAGACGAAACCAATGAAGTACGTACTATTACGAATGACTTAGAAAGCACTCAAATCGATATAAATGGTACAGTAACAAATTATGAGGTAAAAAATACAAAAAAAAAACAGTTGAATTCAGAACCTCTTCCTTTTTGAAAGTTGGTAAAAAATTTATTGAAATTTACGTTACGAACGAGTTCGATGAAAACCCTAAGACATGATTGTCCCCATGAAATGATTTGTCGTGTTAATAAAAATGGTTGACAAAAGAAACTATGGAGAACAAAAGCTAATTAATGATGATTTATCTATACATACATGTATTTCAACAACATAAGGTTTTTGAAATTAACGACAAAATTAATAGTCATTACAGCAAAACGCACGTAAAAGAAGATACAAAAAAAATGCATATAAGATTCAATACATCCTTTTTTGTAGCAAGCATACGTTATTTCAAGCAATTATAAAATTTTCCCCTTCATAGTATTTTTATCCATAAGATATATGACGTATTGGTCTCTTTCTGCAAAGTTGTTATGCTCCAGAAAGAGACCGCTAAACGGAATCGGAAGAGTGCCGATCCCGAGTGAAGAAGACGTCGGAAGAACCGTCGACGAGACTGCGAGCCGCCAGAGAGTAGGGACCTCTGGTGGCAGATTAGTTGCTGCAGTCGGCGATCGGATAGTGGCCTCTCTGCTGCTAGATCAGGCGACAAATTATAACAACCGGACTGATAGCTGGGGAAGCCTCTGTGGCTTCTCCAGGATAAGGTGTGACTAGACGCAGCGTTGATTCTGGGGAGGACCTGAAATAACATGATCCGGGTCCCTTTCAGAGTAGGACGCTTGCGACCAGCCGCTGGAGTAATTTTTCAGTGGAAATATTACATACTTTCTCCTGCGTCCTTGGAGTGCCGGAGATCCCAAGGGATTTTCCACCCCGACAATATAAAAAAAAGATATATGACATATAAGAAGACATGAGTCAAGAAAAATTTTTTTAACGTTTTCATTACAAAATAAAGACTACTAGGATTCGATCGCCACAAACTAATCGCAATTCCAAGTCACGAGTGTAGTATCATTATGGACAGTTGACTAACTGATAAACTCTGGCATCATATATTTACGTAAGCAAACATTAAATGAAAATTTGTTATGAAATAAGACATATTTATAGTTAAGTAATTTAAATATCTGCGGAAGGGGAATATGATTATCTAATTACCTCTTAAAACAAATTTAATTTACGCTGACACTCTGTGGTTTTGCCTTTATTTAACAGTGGATGGTAATAAACATTAGAGATTCCACAAAAAATGGCAAAACGAGCAATAGGGTTTTCTGTAACTCTCATGTACCTGCAACCTTAAAAGTCACATGTGTTATTTGGATTGCCGCCCTCTCTAAAATTAAGGGGAGGGGTAAGATTTAGACTTGGTCAACTCATTTACTTTTTAAAAAGCTACGAAATTATTGCGTAGCAGTGGTTTTCTGCGAGGCCTTTATTTATTACATATACCATTCTAACAATTATATAATATATCAATTCTCTTTATTATTTCTGTATCGTATCAATACTCCTTTCATAACTTCTCGGCACATGTCCATACCATAACAGATAAATACTTCAAATTAACAGGAAGCTTTTTTAACTTCCTCTGATATGGTATATAAAACCTACTTTCAAAATATTTAACCTTCAAAAATATTAACAAAGATTTGTCAGTTCAAGAGGGGAAAAAATAGACGCCAGATAGGCGCGCGTCTGATGTAAAACATCCTTCCCTTCGCTATCCTTACGGTTCATTAGACAAGGTAATATACAAAACAGAATAGGTTAAAGTTTGTAAAACATGACATTGTAAAGGAACTTACATGGTATATACTTCTATAGTAAATAAACAAATATTCCATAAACATGCATAATATTTGTCCCCTGGTACGTGCTGTATTAAAGTAAATGTCATTGTCTACTATGCCTACATATTTAAAAATTATTTTTACAGCATTACGCAAAACAGTACTCATAAATAAAATACACATTTGAGGGGTAATCTCACGGAACAGAGAAATGGTAATCTGCACCAAAATGACTCCATTGAAACTTTTAAGCAAAGTACATAATGTTGGATATACATATACGCATATATATATACACGTTTGGTCTAATAATACAGTTACTATCAGAAGATCCACTGTCGAGTCACTTTGTTGAAAGCTTTCACGCTTTGTATAGCCAATAGCTATTAATATCTCTTAGAAGCTTTATGTCAGAAATGTGTCAGGAGATAGTAGGTTACCCTACTTTAAAATCTAGTAATATACTCTGCTAACCTAATCTTCCTAACCTTTATTATTCCCAAGATTATGTAGAATCGACTACTAGTTCAACCAGTTGACCTGAATATCTGTCAGAGGGCACTAACTTCCCAATAACAATTGCCATAGATATTCATGGCAACCGGGGCCGACGTCTCAACATGCTCTCCAACGCACGGGCGTGAAACACCGCCATATTTCCATACTCTGGGTTATTATTATGAATTTCGTATAACAAAAGCCCAACAACACTCTTGGTCTCATCCCAGAATCGACCCCGAGACCTGTTGATTGCCAATCACATATGCTAACCGATTGACCGACTAGGTAATTATTCTTTTAACCCAATAAAAGAATATTGGATATATTTAATCATTAATTCATTCAAGGCGTCATAATCTTATTTTGAATAAAGTTACTTGCTCAATATAAATACTTTTCGAAACTTGATCTCTAGTATATAAGTTAGGTAACTTACTAAGTTTATAAGTGAGAATGTCAGTGATTTACCTAGCATACGTTCTTTTCAAATAAGAATCCTCATTCTGTATATGCTAAGGTGCTTCATTTCAATACTTATTTAACGTTACTACGAGTATACGCTATCATATTATCATTTACTATTACACCTGTCATCAATATCATCATCATTTTCAACAGTATTTCGTTATATGATACACGTTTATCTTAGGCATAGAAGCTTTAGCCGTAGTGCCTCTTTTAATAACGTTCGTGATTGCTTCCCGCGAATCGTCTTCTCTTAGTACTATATAATGAGATCAGATGTGAAATCAATTGAGAGTCCCAATCAATTACCAATGACTCCTCAATCAAATAAAGTGTTCTTATTCCATTATAGGCTCTATTCAGTACCAAACAATTCCCTTGTCGAATCGCCTCACGTTTCAAAGAGAACAATAACGTCAAAGCTGCTCGTAGGAAGAAATAAGAATTATTTGACAGAAATTATTTAAAATAATAAAATATTTCATTTAAAGTAACTTATATAGCTTGACAAATATGGAATAACTAAATAGTTTCTAGGAGTAATGAAATCTTAATAAAGAATGTATGTCCATTTCATAAAAAAAAAATATTTTTAAACCAAACAATTGTATTTTTATCTGACAAAATTAAATATATGAACATCAATTTTCAAAACTTTAATGGCCAACGCTTGGAAAATTGACATTCTACCACTGTACACTTTTCAGGACATTTCATGACCACCGCTCTTGACATTTCCGGACCAGTGCGAACTTTAAACCTTCAGGAAAGAGCACATCCCTTTCTCAAAATGAAAGTGACACATCTGTTTGTTTACCCACTCTTACATAAAGAAAAACACGTAAGCACGAGAGCAAGAATTAGATTCGTACTTGGCTACACTCACTTCTACCTAAGATGAGAGTCGTCTTATCATATGTAAGTTAGTGTTCTAAGAAGCCTTATATTAAGCATTATCTGTAAATATACCTGTAGAATGTTGGATTTGTATTTAAACCTATAAAAACTATTAATAAGAATATATTACAATATAATACCGAAAAGATGGTACGCCGCATCTAGCTTTGTGAGGTTACAACTCTTTGATGTCTGCTAATAAATCCCTAAAGTGTAGGTTCAAACGAGACTGTGACGGGTGTGGGAGATGGATAGTGGAAATTTTTGCTGGTTACTATTTGACATTCGTTAGTATTGGAACTTAGCTTATCAGTTTTGTTGAACATACAAATAAGTACAGACAGGCATACATACCAGGAGTTTATTTATTTATTTATTTATAATGTATCTCCAACAAGGAATACACTTTACATGCTATCAGATAAAATACTATTAAGATTGCGTGTCATATGCTTTCTCAATTATTGGAGACCACAACATGCTTATTACAAAAATAATTAAAAAAAGTATACAAACAGTGATCATAAAGGTTTATTTATGTAGGTGAAGGAAAAAATAAACTAATAAAATACAAAAAAAAAAACAATTGATTAAACAATCGTAGGCCAGTGGCAGTCACATACATATACATACACACCGACACACATACAAGCACATACAGACAGATACATATACATATTTCTTTATATTTAAGTGGTCGGCGAATAATGAAAGATTTAAACTTGCTTCAGTATAAGAGCTCGAACATTATTTCTGAATTCTGCCAGACTATTAGAAAAGATGTCTATGTCTTCCGAAAGAACTGAAATGATGTTGTACTCGTGAGTCACCCTAGCAATTGGTGCCTGCTTTCCCAGATTTGTTCGGGCCCGTGGAACCGTAAATAGAGGGCGAGGTTTATTGTCGAAAAGTGGGATCATTTTATGGTGCTTAAATTTTTAACTTTTCTGGCTATTTAAGGGGAAATTATTTAACAATGTCTATTTTACTCCTTTAATTAAAATGTTAAGGAGTATTATAAGAAAAGAATTCAGTAAATAATCAGGTAACATGAATACTTAGTTTGGAAATCATTGAACAATAAACATCCATACTCTTTAAAATTTTTGAATTGCGGTCAGCCAGTAATACATTTCTCTGCATCACAGTATAACAAGTCTCTGTAGTATATAAATATATAATATAGAGACAGCGGTCAGTGCAAGACAAACTATAGGGTAGGCCAAGAATTCGTTAACATTTGAATCTAACATCCCGTGCAAACATGTTACGAGAATTCTTAGGACCGATGCTACTGGAATTTGTTGGCAACAGTCGAAACACATAGTTTTAGTAAAATGGAGCCACTTGTCACACATTCAATGAGTCACTGCCCGTGGTCAAAGACATGTTACCGGAAAAGTTAATTTCCAGACGAGGTGATATTTCCATGGCCACCCAAAGGTCCAGATCAATCCACGGCAGACTTCTTTTAGAAGGGTCATTTGAAGAATCGTGTCTATATCAATAAACTAAATACACTACGTCAGCTAAAAGAAAAATCAACGAAAAGACGTCGGCGATCCAACAGTCTCGGCCGACGAGTATTTGAAAATTTCGGTGTTCGCTTAGAAGAGTGCAATCGTGGAAACGGTGGTCATTTAAACGATGTAATTTTTGAAAAATAAATTCCAACAATAAGCTTTCTTGCCAATATACATTTTTTATAATATATCAAATTAATTTTTACACGATTTTTTCAAATGTTAACTAATTCTTGGCCCATCCTATATAATGAACATTGAATTGTATTATATCTCCAGTTAAAATACTTCGAAGTCTCAATGGGTTTGGGTGATTGCATCTTATATGGTCACAAACATATAATATCTTGAAGACTCAGAAGTTCTATATCTATTGTTATATTGCCAGCACTCGCGCAAAGTTATTTATTGTTCATTATCGTAACAAATTAATTACATTGTCTTTGTAACAAAAATATTAAATTGATAAGAATAGCTAATAGAATACTTATTAATTTCTTCAGTGCCAAGAAAAATCTTTTAGCAACGTAATAAAAGGGTTATTGATGCCCGGGACATGCTCCAACTTCTCGTTAATAGCTTAAATACTTGTAGGGATTAATCGTCCGTAATATGTTTTCGAGGCTTTGTATTGAATTAGGATGATAAAAAAATTACTTATACTTTACTTGCATGGCGTCACAAGATAAACTTAAGAGAATTTATCTGATTGTAATGAACAACAAACCCGTATCTAAAGTAGTGCCCCTGTTAGTAGTTTTCGCAACATCATGTAACAAAATTCAAGTTCTTAAAGCGATTTCATTTAAAACTTCGTAGTAGTTATGACGGTAATAATGTCAAGTGAACTAACTTGAAACACTAGCCAACAGCCCAACTTGCACAGAACTGGTAACAACTGGGGACATAATATGAGAAAAATATTGCAAATATGCTTTTAAATTTTCTTCTTAAATTTGTTTGTGTTTTAAAATAAGAGTACTTTTAACTAGAATGGGCTTTGGCAAAATGAGAACTATAAATGGCACAATCTTCTACGATGGCGTGATAAGATTGGAATTACACAAAAATCGATTATAGTATGTATATGACATGGTTATGGTAGATGTCGTGACAAATTAACAATACGCAGTGCCACCACCCCTATTCATCCCTTGGGTGTTGTAAGAGGTCACTAAACGAGTACGCTAAGCAGGAAAACAGCACTGCAAAAACAAGGAAAACTTGGAACAAACCATTTTTTAACGTATGAAAACTTAAGCCACTTTAGGCCTGAGATAGAAGGGATTCGGGAACAGCTAATATTACGACATCCGGATCCTGCCTGCAATAACACGAGTACCACCTTCTGATAAATTTGCCATTTAGGCGACGTACGTCACACAGCAGTAAAGCTAGCACGTGAAGCCTATAGCCGCAACGATCACCGAATCATCGTGGCTCGACGAGCAGCCTCACGCCACTCGCGTATCTCTTAGGGTGGGAGTCAACTGTCACAAACTTTGACGAGCACTTTCGCCTCAAAATTTAACGGTGTGCTACCGGCCAACGCGCAAGCCGCCTCAATTGACACATCGCGGTAACTGTGTATAGCTCTAACCACCAATATCTTCTGAGGGCGCCAGAGGTGTGTTGTTTGGTCTCAGTACTTGGAGTTTAACGGTTTCAGGGCTTATTAACGTCTGCACCATAATTTTGGTATCATCGCTAGTATTCGAGACATCACTAGGATAAATAACTAGCGGGCACGGTTGCTTCGGGAAGTATCTGCACTCGGTCGAGGGTAATTGAGTCCCGTCTACCACCAACTACAACTGTAGTGAGGACTAGGCTCAGCAGACGCTTGTGGTTTGTCCCGCCTGGGTAGCGCAGTGTGGGGTCCTCACTGCAGTGTTTGGAGGAGATCTCTCGCACCGATCGCCATATTCCATGGCCGAAAGCGACAGCTATTTTGCTGCGGTCGCAAACTTCTGCGAAGACGTAATTTCGCAGAAGAAGACAGCGGAGAAGACCCGGGAAGACGATCTCCACTCGTCACCGGCGAACCGGGTAACGGAGGCTGCCCTGAGTATGGTCGCGGGTGGACGGAATGGGTTTTCCCTTCCGTTCGCTAGAGCGGCCAGCCTTGAAGATGCGACGTCCATGTTTCCGTATGGTACTTATGTAAATAGAAAGTTTACCCTTAGATGGTGCCCGCGTCAATACAGATGGGCGCTGGGAGGGATCTGGATGCCTTAATTATAGCAGTTTTCGAATCTTTCCTGTTCCAGTCACAGAGTGGTGCGCTGTGTGGTTTTAATCGTTCTGATTACGACTCACAATCACGGCACAAACATCAGTGGGGACTACCCGAGGAAGTTTCCACACATTGGGCCCAAAAAAAATTGTTTCTAGTGAAATATTTAATATTCATACTTAAACACTATTGTACTTAAACTTATTTGATTTTAAAATAAAATCAAATCAAAACTAAATTAAGAAGGCAGTAAAAGCTTTTAGATATGGGAGCGAAATCGACTCGACGATTACATCAAAATAAAGCTTCAAGCTTAAATTGAGCCTTTTAAAACACGCTTTTCAAGCTTAAGAAAGGATTCCAACAATAACAAACACATTTTATAAAGCAAACACCATTCATAAAATATGTTATTATTCATACACTGCATAAAAGGTTTCAAAATGTAGGTTGCCAGATAGACGAGCCTATTGAAGCCCTGAAATAGCTTAGTCATTCAAACATCTCCTTAATTATGTTCGGGTGTAACATAAAAATTTGTTCCTTATTATGTGCTGACAACGAATACTCTATAGAAAAGTCTCCTTTGTCTCCCAAGAGAAAAGGATCGTCGAGTGTACAACCACGGACTTGGGCCATTAGTTCCAAACATGGTATAAGCTACTATATGTCCACAGAAATAAGATCGAGAATAGTTTGAAGAGTTCTGTTTAATTTGTCGATGCCTAAATGTAGTCTGTACAAGACTTTCAGAAGATACTAAATAGGCGATTATTGCGGCATTTTCAGTTTTAAAGATCTTCAAGATGAAAAATGAAACAAAGACTTTACATAACTTCTCGAGATGTAAAGAGAATAATAGCATAAATAAGCCATTTGTTACGTCTATACATACACCAATGCAATAAGACAAAACATTAAGTAACGAAACTATTAATTGGTGATGTGCGTTTCAAGATAAATATTAATTGGTAAAAAAAGTTTTTTAGTGTTTGTAAATAAGAATTAACCAAAGAATGTGCGCTCTACATTTTTTTTTAAAAAAATCATTTTTTATTTTTTTTATTTCAGATATCTGTCATCGCCACCTAGCCCCAAACTAAGTAGAGTGAGTACTACGGTTATTAGACAACGGATGCAAATACATATCTATTTTTTTTTTGTAAATATATACCGTTTTATACATAGAAAACACTCAAATTCTGAAACAAATATTTGCAGATCATCCAAACATTTGGCCGGACCCGGGAATCGAACCCGATACCTCACGTGCAGCAGTCGCATACGCTACCACAGAGACAGGAATGTTTTATCTTAATAAACTAACTATTATTATAAATACAGTTCTTACAATTTTGATAATAATAAAAACTTGTAATCATAAACAATGCCATTAACCAACAGGTAACAACCAAGAGTCTGGTGACATGTTGGATAGATTATAAGAAGGCTTATAACTTGGTTCCATATACATGGCTCTTGAAAGTGCAAAGTCGATGAAAAACAACGTTTTGCTACCCAGGATATCCATAGTTTCAACCCGATACATTATGTGAAAAACGATTTACTAATAAAGATCGAGCGAGGTGTAATATACTTCAAGGTGATAGTCTGAGTCCCTTGTGGTTTTGTCTGGCTTTGAACCCTTTCAGCTCTCTATTAAATGTTTCAGGATTAGCCTGTAGATTGCAAAAATATTATTAAGTTATATCTCACCTTCTTAATGTTGATGATGATAATGATGATGATGATGATGATGTTCTCTCACCAATTTCGGCCACGCTGGCCAGGCCAGGCTCAACGGAGACTAACCAACAACGAAAGAAGGATGGCTGGATCCCGATGGGCGGGCTATCTGACACGACCGTGAAGAGATTTGGCACAGGAACGACGGCTTTACGTACTCTCCGAAGCCCAGACATTAAGACCTGAATTGCCACACTCCGAGCTGTTGTTAAACATGTCTATAATCAGAAAAAATCAATAACACTTTTTTTGCACGACGCGGGCATCGAACCTGAGACCTCTTGATCGGCAGTCGTAGATCGTACTGCTAGACCAACGAAGCAGTACAGTATAGACAATTTGTTCATATGGACGATTTGAAACAACTAACTCCCACTCAATTACAATAGACAATGTTACGGACGCTAAAAACTTTAGTAATTTCATCAAGATGGAATTTGGAGTATGTGGTGGATCTGATAGTAGAATTTGAAGGGATAAAGCTTCCAGCTTCAACAAAACTTAGATCTCTGTCTGCCATAGAAACCTACAAGTATCTAAATTTTTTAGTCCTTTAGTCCTTAGTCCTTTAGCCCTAGTAAAAAAAGCGTTACTGAAACGTTTATTCAGCCGACTGTAAAAAGTACTTAAAGCCTTTTGTTAGGTGTAAAAAGGTGCGAGCCCATAATGATTGGGTCATGTCGGTTCTGATGTATTGATTTCGTGTACTTAGATGGATTCAGACTGAATTAGATGCCCTTGACAGAACAATTCATATACTGCTGACTGCATTCCAAATGCACTAACTATGTTCTTCGGTTATGTGATTATTCAACCCGCGAATGAGCTAGCTTAGGGTTCGTGGATTATGAAATATCAAGACCCCACTTAATCGCGAGATATATAATTTCATAGAGTATTTTCTAAGTATTGATGTCGAAAGGCATCGCAATGTAGTTGCAGTGGATGTCGGTTTTACTCTGTTCGCTCTAAGTTTGATGCAAACCTGTAGTACTTAGTATTAATGATCGCAGTAAAGTATGGAAGGGTAAAAAACTTTATGAAGCCCTAAATTAGTCCGATATAGACTTCAAAGCATAGAACTTTGAAGTCTATATCTCTAGTCTATCTACTTCTTGGCTTTGGTACGATGTTCTTTTCGAAGAAACCGAAGGTTTTCTTTGTACGATTATGGATAAAATTATCATGACAAATAATCGACAAAAATATATCCTAAAGGATGGTACGGTTGGCATCTGTCGGACATAGCCCTGAGAAATCTAAAAGTTACATCCTTTCTAATTATTCTCATCTTGTTGAAGGTGAACATTTACAAAGGTACAACTAAGTAGCCAGGATCGTACATCAACAATTCGCCCTTAAATTTTAAATTTAAAGACGGCGTACAATTCGTATGTGCCCGACCCAGTCCTCGTGAAAAGTTGTGATACATTGTATGGAGGAACGATGTACTTTAACAGCTAAGACTATTGTTGTAAAGGCCTGATATTGTAGTGATAGATCGATTAGAACGCGGCGCAATTATTGTCGATACCGCCGTTCCTCATGACGAAAATCCCGTCAAAACTGAAGAAGAAAAACAAGTTAAGTATTTAGATTTATGTCACGAGATTGTCGATAGGTGGAATCGATCAAGGTTATCATTGTTCCGATGGTAGTATATGCTCACGGATTGATGGCTAAGAGCCTCGACCAACACCTTAAGAGTCTGATGCAGAAGGCAGTCCTCCTTAATACAGCTCATATAATAAGGAGGTTCCTGTCTTTTGGAGCCCTAATCATAGATGTCTATCTATACCCGAAATCGGTGGATTACTAATTTATTAATATGTATTTTTATTTTCCTTTTTATGTATAAAACAGAAATTTAAAACACAAAAGAGAATACTAACATTATTCATTTTACAAATACAATTTGTTAAACTTAAAACTAGGATAAGTCACAAATTCAACATGAAATAGCCTCCGTTGCCAAATTAAGTAAAAACCTGTATTTCAGACTATAGTACCCACGAGAGTTTTAACTTTACTAGCAATGACAGACCAAGCTCGTTATAAAAGTAAGTTCAATAAATATATAAATTGGCTATTCATTACGAATAAATGAAATGAACAGTGCGTAGTGAACTTCTCTTTACGGATATGTGTACATAGGTGTGAGTATGCACGTGTGTTTGTGTGTGCGTGTGTGTGCGTATGTAAGTATGAGTGTTTAAGAAGATGTGTAAGTGTTTGAGGTGAGAGTTTATAAAAGAGTAATCTTACGCTTAAATGAGAACTAAACAATATATAAATTTTGACGTATTAAGACTGTACATATACGTACATACTATGATAACACTGCTAGAACTTCCTCAGTTTCCTTATATCCCAAACTCTGGAGCCAATCAGTAATTCTAATCCCTTAGTGTGTTTTGTTAAGAGGGCAAATAAGGATAACACTATTCGCTGTATTATAAACGTATTGGTTTAGTGTATCATAAAACTTTCGGGTAAACAATGTGCGGGGATCCTTTTGGGTCCACAAATCCTATCTCTTCTCTGGTTAGTGACGTCAGTTGGTTCATAAGATACATCATGGTATTGTTTACAGTAAATAATTAGACAATTAACTTTGTATACATTAAGACTATTCTTACTGGGTAGGTGCTGCTATACCTTAAGAATTGTTTTATTGCATTTTATTTCAATTCTATGTGTAAATAATATTATATCTTTGTCATTCTTTATTTCTTTAGAAATATATCAAAATCATTTACTTCAGGAACTTAATTTAACGCTAATTATTTGCATGAGATGTCAAATTTTAATTTTGATAAAAAAGAACACACAAGAAAATTTTAGCCTAAAAGCTAACGACCTTTAAAAACAAATAATTGCTTTACACATATAAGATGCAACAGACATTAGTTAACTATGTTATGTGTCCTTATTACGTAAACATAAAAGAAAAAATACAAAAGAAAAGTGACTCAATAACGCCTTTACGACACAACTTTGCAAATCCTCTTAAGTCACCGTTCATTTTAGTAACGTTCACTTGCGATGTTTAACAATAACGACATTGAAGACCAAATGAATACCTACTGAGATTATGAAAGATTTTATCGCCACATACGTAAAGTACAGTTGGCTTCAAAAGTTGCTGTTTATAATCAAAGTTTATAATAAAAGTGTCATATAAAAGTTATAGTTACAAATAGCAAAATTCTGTTCAAACATTCTTTATTTAGTTTCTTAAGATATTTATTCTAATGTTTAAGGTTCAGTATTGGACATTGTATCAATTCAAGGTGAGGAATAAGAGAATGTTATAAGGAATAGTAATATTCTAAAGTAAATAATTTTAAATGTGATAGCAAAATCACAGCTGCTGTCTATGATATTTTCCTTTTTCTGTCTCGTCATACAATAATAATTTAATTACTTATTTATTATCTCAAGAATATGCACAGGTACATGATTTGATCCCTGGACCGACACTAGGATATCGTGTGTCATATCTTTTCCTCTTTCAGTCTTTTTGCATTTTGAGTCATTTAGAACAACATTATGTGAAATAAAATTTACTCAACAAGTAAGTAAAGATTAAGTTAACAAAATAAAAAATATAAAACTTATTAAAGAAAAAAAATTAAATAAACAAATAAAAAAGTGCTATAAATATACTGTGTATACGTGTGTGAGTGTGTGTGTATGTGTGTATGTGTGTGTGTGCGTGTATGTATGCTGTATGTTTATATGCTTCGTGCTTTGCTTTGTGTGCGTGTTATTGTATGATTTCTAGTAAGTCCTCAGTGCTATCATAGTCAAACTCAACTAGCCATTATTAATGATTGATAAAATGACGGCTTTGCATGGTTTAGATAAAATATTTTAATACCTGGTTTACGTGAAAATGAAACTGTACATTTTATGTGAGAATCAAAAGTTTTTATGAAATTCACATATTAAGTCAAAGTCAAAGTCAAAGTCAAATTCATTTATTCATTTAGGTCACAAAAGACACTTATGAACGTCATAAAAAAAAAAACAATAAAAGATGAAAGATGAACAATCTGTCGATTAAAATTATAGCTAGCTGGGTTCGCAGATTGTTCATGGTAGAGTGGTGAGAAAAGAACCCAGGAAAGAAACTCACCACCACTCTTTTAACTCAAAATCTTTTAAATATTAAAATAGCAGTTATATTCACAATCATAGGTCTTAAAAAAAGAGCAATTCATTTCCAAACATCTAAATCTGTGACATAGTCTGAAACTGAGTAATAAGCCTTTTTGGACAACCTCAGCTTAACAAATTTCTTAAATTTACTAATAGAAAATAATACTATGTTGTTTGGTAATTTGTTATAAAATTGTATACATTGACCCACAAACGAATTCGATATTTTATGGAGCCTAGTAGTGTGCAAGGCAAGTTTATTTTTATTTCTTAAATTAAATTGATGGAGATCACTATTTTTCTTAAATTTACACAGATTTTTATGAACATACAAAAGATTCTCGTAAATGTATTGTGAGTGTAGTGTGAGAATGTTAATTTTTTTGAATCTGTTTCTTAGTGACTCACAAGGGCCCATCTTATAGATAGCCCTAATAGCTCGTTTCTGGAGCACAAAGATTGAATCGATATCAGAGGCACTGCCCCAAAGCAATAAACCATAGGACATAATGTAATAAATCTCTGTTAAATAATAAATTATTTAACAGAGATTTATCTGTCCGGACCTCTGAAACTTTTAACAACTGTTCTTACGAACCACACTAAGTAATCGATTACCTACTAACAAAAAGGTCAGACCCACTATTCACAAATTATTTTACACCGTCATCTCTACTGGGTGTTGCTATAGGGTTGATTAATACCAGAGGAGTACGTACCCCAATTTTCTTACATAACGATATTGACCAAGATCACCCTGGCTCGTTGAACCCCGACAACCCTTATTTATCTCTGTCCAAATGATGGTGACGTAGCTAGTTAGAGTAAATTGTGTTTTTATATTGAGCCTGAGTCTTTATGAAGTGGCAAAGATTTGCGGTTTACAGATAAGAACTAGGCATATCAATAATTTATTGAAAGAGATTACGATCAGCTGAAATTACTAGATAGACTAGCTTGCAT
This sequence comes from Hypercompe scribonia, assembly GCA_949316085.1. Classification (NCBI taxonomy): domain Eukaryota; kingdom Metazoa; phylum Arthropoda; class Insecta; order Lepidoptera; family Erebidae; genus Hypercompe; species Hypercompe scribonia. The sequence continues at coordinate 17,024,056 of OX438979.1, forward strand.
AGAAGAAATAGTGATAACTAAAGAGTTTTCATTGACTCGTACTCGTACTCGAAGACTGTGCACATTATCAAAAAAATTTCGTAGTTTTAAATTGTCTAAAAATATGCCACAGAAATATTAAAGGTTCAGTAAGTCTTATAACCCGCTTAAGGATACAAAAAAAAAATTTGTTTATGAGTTACCTTAAAATCTGAAAAAAAATGAATGAAATTTTAATTAAATTTACGGCACATCTATTCTAAAGTATCCGAGATTCAACCAGTTATCATTCTGATGAACAAGATCGCTACTTAGTATGAGTTGACTGATCTAATGTGTGTGGTGACTTGGGAGACTAATAGGGATCGTAACAGGCAGCTAAGAGAAAAACTGCACCCGGCAAAATCACTTCAAGGAGGAGAAAAACTCGAAACAAAATCACTATCAAACCATTTAGCCAATATAGTATATAATAGGCCAGAACCTCCTTGCTAAGGAGAGGCCTATGTCCAATAATCGACTATTAATGGCTGTTAATGATGCTAACAAACTGATTCATCTGCCCGTCTGCCTCTATATCATGATTGTGGTGATTGTCACTGGAGACTCAATCCGCCCTTACTAACTTTCTACTGAGACGATAAGCTCTAAGAGGGCAGCAACACGTTTGTCACTCTAAGTTGTTGGTGTAATAGCCAACTATTGTCAGGTAATAACCTGATAGATAGAACCTAATAGAACATACGTAATAGAATAACCTAATAGAAAAAAACGTGTTGATAAATATATCAACACGTTTTTTTCTATTTCATAAAAAGAATGAACTGAACAATTCACCTCAAAAATGAAATTAAAGACATACATACGGAAAATGGTTTTCTTTCGTACTCAAGATGAAAAAGTAATATTATCTTGTAATTTACAACAACAATATGTAATATTAAGTATTCTTTCCTTGAATGAAACGAAGTGAATAATAAAATACAAAGACGTAATTTTACTCTCCCAAGTTTGAAACTCCAAGTTGTCATATCCAATAAATAGGGAATTTTATACTTCATTGTTGGATCGTTTCAATAGGAAAGCAATTCCGAGTCGGGTTTGTATTTACTAATCAATAGACAGACACGGTGATAGGATGTGCACCGAGCATAATAATCGCTTCTCTAATTAATCACTCTTCTCCCATTCTTATCATTACATTCATTAAATGGTTGTATTGTTTTCTTGTTTCTTAAGGAAATAGAAATGATAAGACTAGTTGTTACGAAACTCTTTTTTTTTTAAATTTGCTTATATGCCCGTAGGAATGAATTGTTTATTTGATAATTAGAGATCCTAACCATGATGTTACAGAATGTGTTAAGATTTTAAAGACGTTATGAGTACCTAGTCTGCACGAAAAGTCAATTGGTCACAGTTCAACTCAAACATACATTTTGAGGTCCTAAATGAACCTTGAAATTTATGTTTGAGGAAAGACAAGCTAGTTTTTACATTACTTATACTTTACATACACGCGGGTGGAGCAACGGGCAAAGTTAGTATTCAATATAATTAATCACTATTTCTAAATTAAACATCCGTGTGGTGACGGATTAACAATACCAAGTGTCACCAACCCTATTCAATCCATGATTTTCATATGAAGCGACTAAGGGAACAAACCTCGTAGGATATTATCACTACAAAAAGAAGAAAAACTAGAAGTTCTAAACCAACCTGTCTGGTCAGTGTGGTATAGTAGGCCTAAACCTATTTTCCAAGGAGAGGCTTGTGTCCAGCAGTGGACTATTAAAAGCTGTTGATGTTGATGATAATGATGATGTAGACGATAATGCTGATGATGGTGATGATGAAGATGATGATGAATTCTAAATCAGAGAGAGTAAATAAAAATGAGAAGACTTGATACATTTATTTAAAGTAGGGTGGTTACCCTATTTTAGATAAATAAATAAGGTCTCCAAATAAGATTATATTGCCGACTCATAAGTTTCCTTCAGTTGATTAAAATGAGATTTCATGAATTTCAGGTGAACTTAATACTCAAGATTTTTTATCTCAAAGTATTAAAGAACTTTGAGCAAAATATTAAAAATTCCTTAAATAATAATTTTGTCCTTCCTCAAAAGCGACGTGGAAATTTTATATTTACTTTTTAATTTAGATTAGAGACATAATATTTTAAATGTAATTTACCTCCGACGTATTATATTAGAAACGATGAAAATGTTAATATATACATATTTTAACAGTCCAACACCTATATATACATATTAATACTTCCTGATTCACTAACAGACAATCAAAAGTTATAGTACGGACTTTATAGTCTACATTTTTTCTTCAAGGATATTCTTTGCAACAAAAAATACAAATTAGATTCAGAGTACCAGAAAGGTTTTTAACTTGTGGCAACCCCCACGAGCTGTCACCCACCAAGATTTACGGCGGGGTGGTGTTTCGGAATCGGACCGACTAAAACCACACGGTGTGCCAGTCTACGCCTAAGATATGAGGGATCCGGAAAAAGTTGTTATTACAACATCTGGACCAGCATCTCATCTGCATCTTCTATTACCCGTTGCATGATGTTATATAGCGTCAACAAATTCATATAAACAATGAAAAAGATTACAGTGAATCACGGACTAAATTTTCGGCACTTTATAGAGGACCAATTCTTTCACCAATCGATCAGTCAATGTCCTCCCCTTACGGAATACAACTGTGGGGAACGGCCAGCAACAGTAATATAGATATCCTGCAGAGATTTCAGACCAAAGCACTGAGAACAATGTTTGGCATTCCTCACTGTATAAATAATAAATACATATACCTCGACCTCGGCCTAAAAACAGTTCGGCAGGAAATAGTCCAAAACAGCCTGAAATACCAGGAGAAACTGACCGTTCATGTAAACAAACTGGCACACGCTCTAAAAGGAGAAGGCGCCATTCAGCATACCCGGCTAAATAGAAATGACGTACCCAGCCTACATAAAAGATTTACCACTTGACATCGAGAGAGTCGTGTGAAAAGTTTCATACAAGTATGGCTCTTGAGGAAAACATAAACTGAGAAATCAAACAAAGAAGTGGCTTATTGTTGGAAAAACAGATTGCCATGAAGCAGAACCATCAAAAAAAAAAATGTCCTCCCGATTTGCAACATTTTTCGTTGATAGTCGCTCCTTTTGGTTGTAGCATGACGATACGTATAACCTTTCCCGGTAACTGGGCTATCAAACCAAATCAGTAATGCCATAATAACAAACAAACTCTTCAGCTTTATAATATTAGTATAGATTGTTTTCTATTAAATTAAAAAAAAACAGCATAATCGTACAGACATATATCACAAGAATTAAAAATAAATTAACCGTGTATGGTACACGGTTATAATGGTATATAATGGGGTGGCCATGAATTCGTTAACATTTGACAAGATCGTATTAAAATCATTTGATATTTTATAAAAAATGTTAATTTACAAGAAAATTATTAGTTGAAATTTATTTTTTAAAACTTACATTATCTAAATGACCACTATTTTGAAGTTTACACTTTTCTAAGCAAGCACCAATATTTTCGAATACTTGTCGGCAAAAAAACCACACGATCAATATCTCTTCGCTGATTTTTTCTGTTAGTTGACGTAGTATATTTGGTTTATTGATGTAGACGCGATTCTTCAAATAACCCATAAAAAGAAGTCGGCTGTGGATAGATCTGGACTTCTGGGTGGCCATAGAATGTCTCCTCGTCTGGAAATCAGCTTTCCTGTAAACATATCTTTGACCACCGGCAGGGACTCATTAGATGTGTGACAAGTGGCTCCATCTTGTTCAAACCACGTGTTGCAGTTGTAGTCAGCAAATTTCAGTAGCGTCAGTCCCAAGAACTTATAGAACAAGTCACAAGAACAAGTTTGCGCGGGATGTTAGATTCAAATGTTAACGAATTCCTGGCCACCCTATATTTCAATCCAATAGAAAATGACCTATAGTTGAAGGCCACCCGTCATTATTCATCCAATTGTTACCCCTAACTAATGTTACCGCTTTACGCGCTACCACAGCCCCAGGAAACTATAAAAATAGAAAGAAATTGTTACTCGTACGTGGCACGCTACTGCTACTATTTTCTTGATTATTGCCGTACATTTTTCTTTTCCATTGCTGTTGTGTAGGTGTATGTTATGTTATGTATGTTATGTTACCCACACATTTAAGCTGCTTTTTTATTACATTTCTTTTTAAACGACATACAGAACGACAGGTTTTGTTCTAGTTATTTTATAAGATTATATTATACTTATCAGCGTAATTAATTATTAAGATTACTGTCTTAGTAGAGTCTTATGAGTAGTTTAGTTAAGAGAAATGTTTTCTTAACTTTCGATTCTCTAAAGTGATTTAGCATGACGTCCTAAGTGTGTGTTATCTCATGACAGTTAGGTCTTGGTGGTAAGCCGTCGATTTGTTTTATTGACAATTGTTTCACTTAAGTTATTGTTAGAAGATTCTACAATATTATACATAGGGTAACGAATTTTGTACATCGAAAGGTAGTATAATAGTCGCTACCGTCATGAAAAAGCGAGTATAAGGATATTTCGCTTGTTAATAAAAACGTAACGTACCTGGATCGAACTCATTTTTCACTTACCTTTTCGTGAAACAAAGTATTCGATGGATCCCATCCCGCTCACAGACAAATGATAAAATAAGTCACGTCAACCTTTCACCCTTATCCATATTGATGACGCCAACCGCAAACATTTGCTACATTTTAAGATAGTATACTGTAGACAAGAATCTGTAAGTTTTGGCCTATAGACGAATAATCTTTTATAAGACGGAAAACAATGATTGCCGAGTTGGTTTTCAATTCCCAAGAGTAAAATTTAACCTTGGACACTTTCACGTGGTTCGATTCGTTTCTTAAAGACTGCACACCATAGTTATTAATAGAAACGAAGGCAATCCTGAAACTTATTTAGTCAGTGTAATTACATAAATACCTTCCATCAAAATACGCAAGATGAGAAAACAACGCTATTACCGTTTATTCTCACTTAGTGAAACAAAATTGGGGTAAAATATATTCAAGCCATTTGCAAACCAAAGTTATAATCCTTTGCAAATTGCGTTATATTGCCTTCCACATTTAGAAATGACAAATATAGAGGCAGGTAATTGTGTAGGGCACCCTTGCATGTTTCGAGGTAGTAAATTAAAGGTCGCATATTCATGACTGTCTTTTGATACCTTTGATTTCAAGTTATCAGTGAGATTAAGAGTATAATGTAAATCTTGAAACATTGTACCCTCCACACTTTTAAACGACGAAGATAAAAAAAAAAAATATTTTCGTGTTAGACACGTTGCTTTTCTTTTACGTTTACGGGACAATAATTGTTACAAGTGTCATAAATGAGTATGGTGAGCGCAACTCTTGGATTCTATTCATACTTTCCTTCAGGCAGAGTAGATTCACCTTGGCAGGCTCTTAAACAGACACGACAATTTTGTCACTTATAGTTACCTAGAAATATGTAGTTATCAATTACCTACAATCCTTAGAAGCGCCTTATGAACGTTACACGATGTAGTAAATGCGTCTGTAGCCTTCAATATTCCTATCTTATAACATTAGGGAGCACGTAAAACCATCGTTTCTGTGCCTGATCTCTCCCTCGTCGTGTCGAACAGCCGTACCATCGGATTGTAAGAGTGAAAGAATAGAGAGCGCATCTGTGTTTACACACACTCTAGTGCCCTGTAATATCTCCTGCGTAATTAGTCGATTTCAACGAAGACCTGCCACCATGGCCAAAATCGACTTGGAAAACATAATTTTCATTATAAAAAGATTATAACTAGTACTCTACAGATTAATTAAAAACAATAATGACCTTTTTATTTCAAACCAACTTAGAGATTAACGTAATTAAATAAATAAACAAAAGAATAGTTCAGATTTATTATTGAGATAATAAACCCACAAAAATAAAACAAAAGAGTATGCTATTCATGCAACGATTTATCGTTTATCGTCACACCCTCGACCTCTGACTCAGCAGTAAAGATCAGTTGAAGGAATTGAACTTCAAGAAAAGGATTTCAATAACCGCACTGTTTAAATGCACTTTAAATGTTGAAAGAATGATTAAATAAAAAGAATTAATTCTTGTTTGTTATTTTGAAACCATTACTTTCTAATCTCAACAAGGTTACATAATTCTTATACATTGACTGCCTCGATGGCGCAGTGGTAGCGGAAACGACTGTTATGCTTAAAGTCTCAGGTTCGACTCCCTAATTAGACTAAATATTTGTATGATCTGCTAATGTTTTTTTCGAAGTTTGTGCGTTTTCTATGTATAACATAAATGTATTTACATTACAAAGTTTATAAGTATTGTACAGTACAGTGTACAGTCTGTATAGTTGTCATAGTACAAGCTCTGTTTAGCTTAAAACTGGATAACGTTGAGTGTCAGACATCCGAAATAAGTACGAGAATGTTTTTAACATGCTGATTCCGTGCAACCTAATTTCTGTTACAAAAAGATACACAAATGTTCTTAATAGCCAGGGGTGTATCAAAGACTCGCGTTGTGCCGACCATAATTAAATCCCACTTGCGTAACGGCGCCAAACTTCTTCTCATCAACTGGACCCTTTTCTATAAATAAACATTTAGGAATTAGTATAAAGCTATTTAAGTACCGAAGGTAAAGGATAATGTTTCTAAGAATGGAATGGGATATATAATAAAGTCAGGGTTCAGTTTGTAGCTTAAATTGGGTATTACCGAGTGAATCCCAGTTCTCTGAAATCCGTACAGTAATAAAATAAAATTTGTTTTGAAACACAGCAAACACATGCTCGTTATAATATTATTTATTTAACTGCCTCGGTGGCTCAGCGGTAGTGAATGCGACTGCTGTGCTTGAGGTCTCGGGTTCGATTCCGGGGTCGGACCAAATGTTTGTATGATCTTCAAGTATTTGTTGCGAAGTTGGAGTGTATTCTATGTATAATATGTATGTATTTACAAAAAAAAGTATATAAGTATTCTTTCAGTCAGTCTAGTTGTCATAGCTCTGCTTAGTTTGAAACTAGATGACGTTGTATCTCAAATGTCGGAAAATAATTAATTCATTACTAAACGAAATTAAAAGTAAATCTTTTTTTTTTTAAATGACATGGTGAAAGTGAAGTATTAGAACTAAAACTTATAGCGTTATTTCTTAAAACATATATTCGTCGTTACTCTTTCGGGTTAAGTTTCTAAACAAACCCGATTCTATATTTTCGTTGAATCTGTAATTGAATTATCGCCCAGAGTACCATCGGTCATGTTTAATGTCGAGGATTTTGCTAACTAATAGCGATTTATCTCAATTAATTCTTAGTGTTTAATTTGCTTGCCATTGTAACACTACATTCTGTATATTATCTTGTGTTACCTGGCTAAAAATTGTTATTATAATTATTATTAACGTTTAACGTTAACGTTATATAAATTTACTTTTATTGCTCTCACAATTTTGTTAGCTTTACTACTTTTTGAAACATAGTTTCTGATACACTAAATTGTTTGACATGTGTTTAAAAATTGCTTCATATTACACGTTTATGCTATGAAAAATTCTTAAAAACTTGGTCAAGGTCATGTTTCGAAAACTGCTTTTAAATACTCTCAATCACAAGTTTCAGATTACTTCTTCAAAACACTTTTCTTCTGTATTCTATAAGTGCTAATCTTAGAATCAATATTACACTAAATTATTCTATCGGACAGTACTTCTAACCAAACAAACGATGCTTTAATCAAGGACTTCGATCAACTTGATCACAGTATGTCCGTACGAGTATTTGCACAGTACCTACCGTAGAACTTTAATCTGGCTTTAGATATTTATTAAGCTTGTATCTGGGTTGAGCAATACTTATACGGGCTTGTATATACATAGTTTGTTTTAGGATGAAGACACTGGTGGATAATGTACACATTTAAGGACTATTTATTACTATGATTAATAAACATAAAACAATTTCAAAATATCTCCTGTAGGTTGTTTTCTCAGGGGGATAAAATAAATATGAATCCTTGTTGTCAATTACGTCTCAGGCTACTTCGGTATTACATATAACATGTTTGTATAAACTAACAAAACACAAAAAAATAATCCATTCCTATGATATTGTTATAACATAATTACGCGATCTTTATTTCAAAGAAACGTTCGTAATATAATTGAAATATAATACTCTCACTCTATAACTTCGGGAGTCCCTAGATGCCTACATAGAACCAAACTTCTTAATCAAAACTTAAGTGTTTTCTGGTGATCGTGGTTTGAAGTTTCTTTCTTTATTTTTGACACCAGAAAGTAAGTAATAAAAGTAATGATATTTATACCTTGAATAATTTTGATATTCTCCAAAGACTAAAGATTTTTCTAACCAAATTACATACTATAATTTATTCTTGAGCTTAACTTTTAGAAAACGGACAAAATTAAAAATGTACATTAGTGTTATTAGAAATACTAGATCGTACCACAAAATCCAAAGCTTCAAGGTACAGTACAAACTTCTCAATCACTAGATAAGTCTGTGTCTATTGTTAACCAACGTGAAAGTCTGTTGGTACACCCAACGTAATCCTAAAAGATATGCTCCCTAACTGTAAGTGTATTCCAAATCCTACAGTTCTGTGGGGTATATTTCTTCTTAACACTCACGTCAAATAAGAATCTAGAAGATATCTTAGTACGTAGAATCAGTACGCTGAAGTAGAAACAGACCAGTTGACGATCAATCAGGAGGACTTCTGGTCACTGGAGCTGACACAATTGGATACAAATTTCGATTTCAGACACTGCCATGGACTAGGATAGTTGGTACTCCTTGGAGAAGGTTTCCCTTCGGTAAAGGACGGCGGTAGACTAATGATGATAATAATAATAATATTAGTTAATTATTTCCAAAATAAACTAACATGTGCTTACACAAATGTACATTTTAACCTTAAAACCAAGATGTCCTCCCTGAAATTACTTGAGTATAAAAATAGATAGTTTTATAATCATTAATAAACCTCTGTTACATGCTAAACAGAATCTACGCATGAATTGGAACCGTGTTGAAACTAAAAAAATCACTCAAAACACACAAATAAAGTAATGTAAAGTAAATAACTTGTTATAAGAGAAAATGAAAACATGCAACCTGGAAACTCTTAACAAAAAATGCACCAACTCTTAATAACTTCTGAAAACTTGTGTGTGACTTGGAAGAACTAAACTAAAAACAGAATTTACATTTATATTATGAGAGAAACTCAATAAGTACATATTTTTCTGTAGAGTTTCTGTTCATAAAAAGTTTGCAAGTTCGTTACCTTTGTTACACTGGACTTTAAATTAGGCTTTGGACGCTGATTATTGAGCAAACAGAAATCATATTTTTAGTTAACAATAATGTATATAATTCGATATAATACTATGCATAGAACTCATACAAACTCATATTAACAGATAGAAGTTGTTTACAATAATGTGATCCATTCTGTGAAGTTAATTCCTCCTATTTTAAACTAGTTCCTTTCCATAATATCTACGTGACTCACTGTTTCTATTAACAGACATAAGCTTGAAATAAAAAATTGGGAATACAAGTGAAGTTATAAAAGACAGAAAGTTGCGTTTGCAGAAAAATCCCGCTTGTATGATTCTGGCAACGTATATATAAATACTCAGAATCAGGAAAGAGTAATTTTATATGCTCAGTTACAGAAAAAAAAGTTTCTTTACCGAGGCTTTTTTTTAATTTTAAGAACTTGCTACAGTGACTCTACTCTGTCTGATCTGAAGCTTGATTAAATCCTATTGTGGTCACCATACTTATTGTGAATACAGACAATGTTATATGGCGATACACACTTTGGCGCCCTTATGAGATGCTTCTTCACACCCAGTTTGGGGAAGTAAAATGCATGACAGTCATTGTGGCATTGTAATGCTCACACACTTACCACGATAACTGTCACCTCTGCACCAATGGGCCTCCGGTCTCGTACTCACCAACGGAATACGACAGTATGGATACTATCTCTTTAGGTTGATCTTCTGTGGGAAGGTAGTCGAGTCGACCTGTTCCTGCTGTAATCAGGGTCGCTGTACTACCTGGTATGTTAATACATTAATTATACGACAGTGAATTCAACATATATGACATGCAATTATTAAAACATTATTAATTATTATACAGATACGATCTACAATAACAAGTGGACGCACAATGTTTCAGCATGCACGCATGCGTACAATATTTCAGCTCAGTCAGTTGAAGATATCTGCTTCGAAATTGAAATGCAATATTCCACCCCAGCAGACATATACATACTTACATTGCAAGTTAAATAAAAACTTATAATTATCACAGATTTCGATTTTAGAAGTGTTAAATAGTGACATATGTGTCAAATTTTATCTGTTAAATAGTGCTAATGTCAGACAATTATCTGAAACTTTATCAGAAACCGGTGAAACTTGGTCTAAACTTATTAATTAATCAATTTAATAATTAATCGTTGGTCTAGCGGCTAGCGTATGCGACTGCCGATTAAGAGGTCTCAGATTCGATTCCTGGGTCTAGCCATAAAGTGTGATTTGGTTTTTCTTACAAGAAAACAGAGTACAGTGTTTCCACACTCCATTCGCTTTCCATTTGGCAGTGTTTCAAACCCGTACCTCGAAGAGAACGTCAAATCAATAGTAATTACTACTGGAAAGTCAGTACCCTCAAATATCCTGACAACTAGTTCAATATTTGAATTCAATTCGCTCTCAAGGGCGCTCCATAAAAAGAAAATTCAGGTAATACCAGTTGAACCAGGGTCAGTAGCCGGCCCTAAATAATATTGGGAATAATAAAAATGAGTATGAACATATTATTATTTTATGTGTGCTTAATGATGAAGGATGGTTCAAGAATAACAAATTGTATAAATTATAAAATGTAAATGTATAACCATACTCAGTAAGGAAAATTGAATAAACTAATTGAAGTTAGATATCACAGCTGACCTATAGGTAAATATATATTGATCAAAAGACCTCTTAGTAGCCTTCTTCTGTTTGATTATTATAAATCTTTTCTAAAGTTATATCCAGATCTTCATTTGCTTTATTTTTTATTACTCAATTCTTAGGTGTTTAGTCCAAGTTTTGTACATTACTTCTAAGTATATATTTTATAGAGACTATTTCGATTCCAAAATAGACAAAAAATTGTTTTTGACTTTTTATTAAATAAAAAATTTAGAATCAAAAAAACTTAGTTGAACTCGGAAAATATGCATAAAAACTTCAAGACTTGATCCTCACGATGAACACACGATTGGTGGGTATCAAATCTTGATGTGTGAAACGCACTTATCCGGTTTTGACTAAAGTAAAACTATGACAAGTGTGACAAAAATTACGTAAGAATATTTATAACTCTAAAAGAAGTGACGGAAATTACTTAGCCAAGGTCATACATACCACAGTGTTAGCTAGAAATGTATTTAACCAAAACTCGTGCTTACATCATCGTAAGAGATACACATATTAATATATTTTCAACCGTACAAACATACATACTAGACATATAAACACCCTAATCCATGTATACAGAATTCATTTATATAAATGTATGAACTTAGCAGGGGTCATACCTCGCTCTATCCCTTTGCCTCTGAAAGAGCAACGTACTTTTGGCTCTTGAGTTGCAGGTGTTTATGGGTGGCGGTAGTCACTTAACATTACGTGACCCGTGTGCTCATTATCCCGTATTTCGTATGAAAAACCTAGAATATAACAGTTGAAGAAAAAAGAAAATAATACATACGTGATCTATATAAAAGCATTATAAACTCTACCACAAGTAACTGCTGCAAAAAATTTAAAGTTTGATTAACACAATAAACGTTTTAAACAGTGAAAAAGTTTTCGGGCAAGACGAGACTTACATATTTTTGAGGTATTGTTTATGAAAAGTATTAAATAACGACAGCAAAATAAAATAAAACCCACGGGGATTTGAAAATATATCCTTATAGACACAACACTTTTATCAAGTAACTTAATATATCAAAACTCAATAGCACAACGTTAAATTGAGCATAATTTTACGACATAATTTAAAAAAAAGAAACAAAATAGCTTTCCAGTAAAATTATAAAGAATGAATTGTGCCTCACCAAGTATTCGTAAGGCACAGTAATAACCGTACTTGAACTGTAACTAATATGTATTCTACCATATTTGACACAATGAATAAATAAATAAAAAAAAAACATTAATTTAATAGAATATACTACTCTTAATATAATCCATAAACCACATAAAATACGAATCATAGGAACAAATGAAGGTTTTTCGAGCAATAGAATTTATAATCTTAACTGGTTTTTAATAAAGGACCTTGACAGCATAACATTTCTATACCTAACAACACTCAACTACTGCACGAAGGTTATCACTGGCAGTCAGATCTAAGACGTTGATCACAATGAAAGTGTTTGTGCTGCTTTACTTGTTTGCCACTGGGTATTGTGTAGCAAGTTTCCGACCACCGAGCTTCCCAAGGCCAAACTGGTTCCCAACAACTGGATTTACATCTATTTTTCAAAAAGATAATTGCAACTGCGAACTTTTTGATAGACACTTTGGTGAGGGATTTTTGAATTGGCTACCAGGAGCCATGATGCAGGCAGAAAGAAGTTTTAATAGAACAGATACAGGTGATGACGTCACTACAGAAGAGGGACCAGGAGTAAGTTTATCTGGAGATTCTTGTCCGTCAGGCCGCACAAGAGTTGGTGACAATTGTTTAGACGTGGATTAAGTTTACTGTATCGTTAGTTTACTTTTTAATATATCTTTAAAAATGTATTTTCTCAATACTTACGAAATTTCATGCTTAATATTACCAAAATAGTGTAATATATAATTGGGCAGAATTTCTATATATATTTTTTGTTATTTGCCATATATTATTACAATTCTAGATCATCTCTTAATAAATATTTTTTCTGTTATTTTTGTCATCCTAGACGGCTAAATCTACTTGGTGAAGTCCAAATTTGTAACCACTTGCTGTTTGCTGTCTTACCAACATAGATTTTTACTTAGCTTGAATCTACGTTGCCAAACAAACCTTAGACCCAGTCTGAAATGTCTTGTAATGGTAGTGATGTATCTTAGTTGCTAATTAATACATTGAGGGTTTACATAAATCAAAGGCACGTTATTACTTAAACCGTATAGTGTTAGAGAGTTATTTCTTTCTAATGGATTTACATTTTTTATATTTCTCATTGTAACAACTACGAGCATTTCAATTTATTTTTAATTTACCAAGAATTGCTAAAGAGTGTAATTGTGAGACTAACGAACACGAAACATGGAGTTTGGAGTTTGATGGGGTTAGTCCCAGAAGTATATTATAATTTATAATATATTTTTATTGAAAATATTAGCATATACTGTGGTTTATATACTTCTGATGTTATACTAATCAATTATTTAAAATGTATCTACCATTCATATTGCTCGATCTGTGTTCATCCGTATTCTAGACGAATAACAATACAAGATAATATTATAAGTTTACTTCGATGAACATTCTCATATACTAACTATAAACGGCCAATATTATTTGCTTATTGATTTATTTCAATGCAAAAGCCTTGACTGGTGTATGTTCAGTGACTTTTGCTGTTAATTGTACTGCTAAATATTGTATAATAGGCTTAGATTCTCAAGGTTTACTTTGACTAGACAATTTTATTAGTTTCTTGAATGTATGAGAACTCGACTGATACCACTATGTTTGTAACATTTATCCATGTAGAGGCGGATTAAGAATACAGAGTGTTATATGACCCGTGGATGTCGTAAGAGCCGACTTAGAAAGCAGACAATAGTGTTGCAATAAGAAGGAAAACTTGAAACAAACTATACGTGTAATATCAACCCGTCTAGTCAACAGCGTGGCATGAAGGGCCAAAACCACCTTTCTATCGAGGCCTACGTCCAACTATGGACTATTTAAGGCTGTTGATTATGATATTTATGTTACTTTGTAAATTAATTAAGCCTCTTTACTTTCGTAGATCAGTCGTTTACTCTAACTCGCACGTAAGAAAAAGTATTGATTTACAGATGTAGTTCTATATCAAAGCTTGACTGTATCCTTTTTGTTATTAATTGTACTGCTTAATATTGTATTATAGGTTTAAATTTTCAAGGTTGACTCAGACAAGATTATAAAACCATTTAAATTATTTGTATATTTTATAGCATTTTTATTTAGTAACCTTATGGACAAGTGTGTAATTCCCCTTAAATAGCATTCCTATACAAAAGTATAGTAGAAGAAAACTTCTTTATTCGTTTCGAATATTTATTTTATTCAATCAGAGTTCGATCTGATCTTTGTATTGTCTTATGACAACGTTCAAAGAAATTGGCGCATTAGTTTTGACTACATATTTTTTTTAAGAATGCATATTTAAATGAGAAAGTAATAATCTTAAAAAATAAAAAAAAATCTTCCTGGACCTATAGTCCTTTGTCCGACCTATATTCCTTCAAAATTATAATTATGATCAAGCAATGGAAAAAGAACAAACCCTATTCTAACCCGTGTGACCAACGTGGTATGGTAGACCAAAACCTCCTTGATAATGATAATGGAAAATTAATTCTAAAGTGAGTGAAGCTGCGGGTAAGAACCAGCACAAATAACCAAACAGTTACGTCTGACGTAAATCATGCGGATGTTGAATACAATAGAAAACCTTGCCATTGATTAGAAAGCAAGGTCTTAAATCAAATATTTTATTAGTGAGTGTTATATTTAACACACACAATGACAATATTTTTACATATTGCATAGGTTTTGTATGTCTGTATAATGTCGTAAATATGATTAGAAACATGTAGAGAAGTCCTGCCTAAAACATTTTGCAATAGTCACCTTACTTTGAGCATTATTCTATTTCATTTCTCATTATTATATTACCTACGTGTTTGACATTCAATGATATTTATTTTAAGCCAAATAGTATATCAAAATTCAATAAGCAAAATTAGTTATGTTTTAGTAATAGGATCCGTTTTCTAATGTCATATAGAATGGGCTAGATGACACCTTAGTCAAATTAGTTACTTTTTATCATCTGTCAAAACGACAATTTTGTATGAAAAATGTACTAAATACCAAATTGTGACGTCACTCTTTTAGACTACTCAATTGAACAATAAATTTCACTGTTTATTTGATTGAAATTCGTAATATAATAACATTTTTCATACAAAATTGTCGTTTTGACAGATGATAAAAAGTAACTAATTTGACTAAGGTGTCATCTAGGCCATTCTATATGACATTAGAAAACGGATCCTATTACTAAAACATAACTAATTTTGCTTATTGAATTTTGGTATACTATTTGGTTTAAAATGATAACCGTGACCGTGTGTGAGTTAATAATAACTCATCTTAAAGTATATATTGGCTTTCATTCAGATAGCGTCTCTCGGACCTAGCAATGAACATGGAGTGGAAAGTTCTCGCGCACTCTAGACTTCAAGTTATAATGGCATTGCATGTATGGCTATGACTCTTATATACGCGTTAGGGTTAGGCGTTAGCTACGTTTTACATTTTAAGAATGACATTCACCATCAAATATACAGCTAGAAAGATCTCAGCAATACTAAATACTTTATAAAGCAATTCTCTTATACCTATTGCGATTGGAATAAACATAGCTTATACATTGTCCGTGTTCATTGATCATTTCCATACTAACCTGTCTTACCAGGGTTGTGTACTAGGTTAGAAGCTTCTTTCTAAAAAGAAATTTATGTCCAGCAGTTGTGAGGTAGACTTTTTTCTTTGTTCTTTTCAAATTAATATTTGGGTCACTTTTATTTTGTAAATGCAACATATACTCATTTTTTACTAAAGCCTCGGCAATAGGTGTAACGTTATAAATTAAATTTCATATATAATGTCTAATACAGAGTCCTGAATGAAAACAATGTCCCAAACGGAGTCTAGTTATCGAAGTACAGCGACTTAATGGGTCACACGGAAAGTACGTAAGTAAAGTAGGATTAGTTTATTCCCAGTAGTTCTCTGAAGCCAATTCCACATGGAACTTTTGTAACCCACTATTTCCGTTTTATCATTGTGTAGAATTCATAATTTAGATACATATAAAATGAACGTTATACGACCTTGTAATGTATGAAACGGTACGTGTTTGTTTTAGTTTGTCGACATTTGTAACAATACTAAAATTACAGTATAAACTAAATACTGTTGGAAAATTTCATACTCTAGTCACTGCTTAAAATGAAAATATAACAGTAATTTCCCAACTCGAACGTTCACAGACAGAAATTACCTATTTACAAGTCACATACTTCGTAACTTTTCTCGTAAGAGTAAAGATAAAATCCAACAAAATACCGAATGCTAACAACCACTTGCAAGCGGCACAAAGGCAACAGACAGCTATTAGCATACAACAGTTTCTCGAAATTTTGCCCGTTACGTATATTTTGTATTTTATACTAATCATAGTTTGATGCTACAGGAAATACAGTATATTTCCAAAAAAATAACAGTAAAATGTGTATTTTTAAATATCACCCGTGCGTATACTCCCTGGGAGGGGTAGAATCTCTAATCTTTAATAGGACTTAGCAGATCCTCTTTTCTTATGACAAGATAAAGTTATAAACAAAGTTTAATTGATGTACATATTTTACCGACACTTCTTCATATTTAGTTTTACTTAAATGTATAATAATATAATTAAAGACCACAATGTTACGGAAGTTGTTTCTTAAGACGAACAACTATATTTCCTAATTAATAAATACAGTATAAATATTAATAAAGAAAATGTCAATTTAAGTGTATAGTGATAGAAATCAAGCGTTTATAAAAAAAACTCCCACAGAAGACTAACCTAAAGCGCCAGCATCCGTGTTGTCGTGTTTCGTTGGTGAGTGTGAGACCGGAGACCCATTGATGCAGGGGTGACAGTTATCGTGATAACTGTGTAAGCCTTACACTGTCACGATGACCGTCATGCCTTTTACGTCCCCAAGCGGGGTGTGAAAAAGCATCTCACAAGGCCGCCATAGTGTGGGTCACCATACTGCATTATCTGCATTTGCAAAGAGTATGGTGACCACAACTCTTGGATTCTATTCATGCTTTCCATCAGGCAGAGTAGAGTCACTTTGACAGGCTCTTAATAAAGAAAAAAAAAAGAGATCCTCAACAAACTTAATTAGTATCAGGTGATTTGTATGTAAGCCATATACCTATGTTTAACTGTTAGATCTGTAAATAAAAGTCGAATAGTAAGGAGGTCACTACTTTACTGGGTTACAAAACCAATGTTCTAAACAAAACCCTATTGTTTTATCAACACCGTACATCCGTTCACTGAATTACAATCAAATACCTTTAAGCGTTTGACGTTGTTGGTCACCAAAGAATGACATAAAAACCGTCAGCTCGAAAACCGGAATTGTATTTAAAAGGACGTATAAATCCGATATAGAATGTACGTAAATACGATTAACAGACCTTTTTTCATAGAAAAAGTTGTATTAATTTCTCCATTATTCCGTTAATCTGTGAAATGAACTGTAGGAAGAAATTTAATAATTTAAACGTGCTATCCGAGCTATCCGAGCTACATCAGTTTGGTGAAAATAAATAATATACTTTACCTAAAATAATAGTATAACATTTATTATGAATAAAATTATTTTATCTATTTTAAAGTATGTAATTATTCGTACTGCTAAAGCTTTCAAATATTAATAATACAAAATAAAAAATATATTTCACAACAACATGTCCTGGGTTCGCTTTCCACACAGGCCAATAATTGTGTGATGAGTACGATCATTTGTTTTTTGTCTGGGTACAATTCATTTACAGAGTGGACCACGATTCAGTTAACATTTGAAAAAATCATATAAAACAATCATTTCACTGATATGTCAAATATAAAATAATTGAAAGAATTAATATATAATAATTGTTTATTTACAAGAAAGCTAATTAGTTGGCATTTATTTTTAAAAATTACATCGTCTAACTAAGCCCGGTTCGACGTTGGCACTCTTCTAAACGAGCACTGAAATTTTCGAATACTCGTCGGCAAAGCGACATCTCTTCTCTGATTTATTCTTTTAGTTAACTTAGTGTATTTGTTTTATTGATGGAGACATGATTCTTCAAATAACCCCATGAAAAGAAGTCTGCTGGGGATAGATCTGGACTTCTGGGTAGCCGAAGAATGTCGCGTCGTCTGGAATCAACTTTTCCGGAAACATTTCTTTGAACACCGACAGGGACTCATTGGATGTGTGACAAGTGGCTCCATCTTGTTGAAACCATGTGTTACGGTTGTAGCTATCAAATTCCAATAGCATCGGTCCCAAGAACTCCCATAACATGTTTGCGCTCGATGTTAGATTCATTTCATTTCATGTTAACGAATTTTTGGCCCACCTAAATTACATACATATATTGTATAGATTCACAGACAGTCTCTGGCTAAAACCAGGTAGGTTTTTAGGTGAGAGGAAATTAGCTTATTAGGTCTTGTAGTTATAATACAGCAACGTTGTACAAGTCACCTCTTTGTCTTCTTGTATTATAAATCTACTCCAGGCTACCTAATACATCATATAACAAAGGCATTTAATCTTACCTTTGTCCTAGGTTTTGTAATTAACGTTTCCCACACGCAATTACTAGCCTGCAAAGGACGCACGCTACGATGCGATATACCTACATACCGATACAGCACTATGCAATGCTATAAATTCTCTTGTGACATATTATGGCTATATACTTCAATACATTACAGAAATTTCTGAAAGACGACGTACGTAACATTATGTTTTGTACTTTTTTCAGTAAAGTATTAAAGTTGTGTATAGTTGTAATTGAACTCTAGACTACAGATTGTAAACACTAATCCTACTAATGTTATAAGTGCAAAAGTTTCTATAAATGTTTGTTACCCTTTCACTCAAAAACTACTGAACGGATTTAGATGAAACTTCACAGTAATATAGCTTACACATTATAATAACACATAGGCTACTATTTACCATGAAAACCGATACCGAACCGAATAAATCCTATACCAGCCCGTCTGACCAGCGAGGTATAGGCCAAAGGCTCTTATCTAAAGAGAGGCTTACTCGTATGCACAGCAGTGGTCTGTTAAAAACTGTTGATGATGATGAGGTAAGATTATACACTGTAAACTAGATAAACTTGTTATTTTGATACGATATATCGATGCAAAATATTCGATACTATAGAGAAAATTATACATATACAACAGGTTACAGGGTACATAAAACAACAGGTTTTTGAATTTCTTTCTATTTGTCTGTGTTTGTGCGCGCTACTCTCAGAAATAGCTTAACCAATTTAAATGTGGTTTTCTTTTTTGTATTGTTGTAAGTTTTACTTAACATTTAGTGTTTTTCTCATTCTTGGCCCACCAAAGTGACTCTGCTGACTCTGGCTGATGGAAAGCATGAATAGAATAAAAGAGTGGTGGTTGCCATACTCATTGCGAACGCAGATAATTCAGTATGGCGACCCACATTGTGGCGGCCTAGTGAGATGCTTTTTCAGGCTTGCTTAAAGGACCCAGAGTCATAGTGGGAGGAAAACACGTGCGCTGGTAGAAAGTTCAAGATCTAAACTGATTTGTTGTTTGCTTTTTTATTTCTGTCACCGCGATAACTGACATACACGCTACATAAAGCTAGCACTAAAAAAATAATTAGTAAAATAATTGAATTATTCAAGTAAACTGTTTTTATAAAACTAAGATGTACTTGTAATTTGACCAAGTGACGAAAAATTAAGTACTTTTACAGAGTGGAAATACGTTAGCTGATCTGTGTCTCCTATTACTCGTAGCATCACGTTTTACAGTGTGAACTAATTTGTTTACCATAAAAAAGATAATTGTGAACCAACCTTAAAAGATAGACGTATAATATCGCGGACTTTTTTCAGAACTTTTAAAGTAAAATAATTCTTTTGGACATTATCTTTGCGAAACTTTAACCATTTACGCTGCGCACTCAATAGAAACTCTCAAAATGAATAAGTTTCCCTCGTTCGTACAATATTTCTCGTTGGTATTCCGCTCCTATTAGTCGTAGCGTGATGATAAATATAACCTGAAACCTCAATAAATAGGCTATCAAAAACTTAAAGAAGTTTTAAAATTGAACCAGTAATGCCTGAGATTAACCAAACAAACAAATGTTATTATAGATAAATGTAGGTAAGTAGAAGATCATTAATATATAGTATAAAATTTAAGACGATTTGAAAAATAAGCTTTATGTATAAAAAATATTAGATTATAGATCAATGACTAAGATAATAATTTTAGTATTTCAAGGTATTTTTCGTAGTATAGGCGGCAAACGTTTAAACGGGTCACCTTACCTGATGGTTGGCCGCTACCGCCACCCACGGTCATATGAAACTCAAAAGACACAAGTGTGATGTCCCTTTTTAAATAAGGGCCCAACAATCTTACTCACTCGAGGAAAGACACCGAAAATACTACTTGAAGACCTTGACCTCTGTGACAGATGGCTACGAAACCGACGAAGTAAATAAATAAGCGATTTTATTTTGTGTCATCTCTATTTTCATTCTATACGTGCCAATTTTATCATAAATGGAATGGAATACATTATAAATATTAAAATTCAGACTTAAAATGTAGCTCGTAAATTCTAAAATGATGCCACAAAGATCAAGCTATTTTAAGCCTTTAAGGGCTATATTACTGGTTTTCTGTCAGGCTATAGTGTCACTCCGGTCCAGGTCATTTGTGTGAATGCACAGAAAGTATTTGATTATTTACGAGTATTACCTTTTTAGTAGGTTGGTTGATGTGGTGTGATGTGATTAACTTTTTACGTTTTTGAATGGCTCAAGCCTGGTAGTTTTATTTCGTTCTGTGATTACGTATCACATATTGACAATTTTGGATAAATAATATTACAGATGGAAAATATTAAAAAAATACTACTAGTTATACGATCATATCAATAAAAAAAGTGAAACTCAGAATCAAAAACCAAAGAAGGTGATAGACCTATAGTTATGTATGTAAAGAAGTTGTACCAGACGTACAATTTCTTAGAGTATATTATGAGAAAAGTTGAATGTGAAAATATTGCCAGACTAAATAACGAGCAAGCCAACAAATGAACGAGAGCATTTTATTTTTAAAAACAAGAAGTATTATAACAAAGATTTCATAAATGTTATAGATATTATAAAACCTACGACAAAGAAGTCGTTTTTATAGATAATAAGTGCTGCATTAACAGTATTGTTATTATAGTACTAGTGAAACTAAAGAGGACTCTTCTCGTAACCCTTTATTATAAATTATAATAAATGAAGGATAGTTATTAAGAAAAGTAACAATTATAAACATAGAAGTTAATGACCATTCTCATTTGAAACGTAACATCATCTGTGAGTATATTTGTGAACTATGTTTAATTTTAGTTATGTTATGTTATGCACAGATGGCAGTATTTTACATTTTGTATCAATTTAAATATAAAATATGGTTTTATATATTTTTTTTCATTTCTCTTTAAGTTCTGTATTTAGAATAGAAAACAATTTAAACACAAGATTAAAAGAGGTACTACTAACCCTAATACAACTTGTTATTTGAAACCAAGAATCATAACACTAATAATTTGTAGTTATTATTTTATTCTATCAGTTGACAAAGACCAGGTAGATACTCAGTATCTAATACTTGATTTTCAAAGGGGTTCGAACACTTTTGTTCTATTCTTCTATTTTTAAATATATTTTAATTATTGTAGTGTCATTTTTATTCCTTCAGGTTACATAATTACTGTACAGAATATATAAAATGTATAATGTTTAACGATAAAGGAAAACAAAGAGTCCTACTAGATGTACAACTCGAAGTGTCGGTGCTATTTTAAGTCAGGTACAGTACACATCTGTAATTTCACTGAGCGTTTCTACCATTTTCCAAAAGATGGCGTTATCAACATTAATTTTGCCAAGTGAGATGATTTGTGGTGATGATTGATAATGATGATGACGAATGATAGTATATGTCTATGTGTTATCACCATTTATATGGACCTCGCAAATTTGATAAGCACCGTAAAAGTGAAGCAATAATATGGCGGAAAAATTTTTTTCTAGGCAAACCTTAAAATGTCGATTGCCTCGACGTCGGCCAAAGAATGGAATATTAAAAAAATCTTGTCTCTTTAGCTATGTTATAAAATTATAGTTGTGTAGTTTATTTGAGATTATTCTGATGGATTCAATTTAATGCCCGCGATTTCGATTTCGATGTATTGAAATAATTGAGTTTATCTATTAAGAAGAGGAATAAAAAATGGAAACGCTGGTGCGTTGGAAACTGAATATCGTACATTGGTATATATGATATTCAGTATGAATCACAACAACATAATCACTATTTACCAGGTGGTACATCACGTAAGATATAAGATATAAGACCTCTCGGATACTATACAATGCACGACCAGTATTGGTCATGTCGAACTCGAACCGATAAAAACCGCACGCTGCTTCGGGTACAAGAAGCCGAGGCCATTGAAGGGCCTTCTAAGGCTTATAGTTGACCCCTCTTGAGAGAGAACATTGATGTTCCCTCGAGGCCCTGAAACCTTGCCTACTTTTACTTGGGTGACAGATGACCTCACCTGTGACTGTGACACCTAGGTCTACGGAAGACAGAGGTCGGTCAATGACCACTGGCACCAAAGTCAGCTGTAGAACTTAGCCCGTTCCTTGGCTTGCAAGCCAAGAGAGTTCTTAACCTCTCCCGGTACGATAAGAGACCTGAGTATCTTTGGCATTGAACATCAACATGGCTTTGATAATTAAATCAATTAAAAATTCTTTACAAACCAAGAACTACTATTTGCGTACTACAAAATATTAACCCTAATTTCTCTGTTGTCGAAAATAAATCTAATTTCTGACGATTGAAACTCAGGACACGAATATACGGAGCGACGATTCAGAGTCACGTACGCAATCTTACAGAGATTGATGCATCGTCTGCGTCGCGATTATGTCTGGAATGCCTTGTGATCTGTGTGTCCTCCGTACGGTCCATATGCATCAGTTCAAAATATAAGGACATTTCAACTTTGTTTGTCGATTCAAAGCGATACAACATAATTCTAATATGTAAATTCGTATGGCGTAAACATAAGGGTTCTAAGTACGTAAAAAGTAAGGATCAGCAGTTATTGCTTAGGCGGAAGCACGAAAGTGTAATGTTAGTTTAAAGAAACCCTTTATGCAGGGTTCAGCATAGAAATAGGTGAAATATGAGGAAGAAAAGATAATCTGTGCATTGAATGGCTTTCCTTGGGTCAGGAACTTTATATCTCTCTTAGACTCAAAAAATACAGGGATATAATAAATAGGCTAGATGACACCTGAGTCAAATTAGTTACTTTTTATCATCTGTCAAAATGACAATTTTGTATCAAAAATGTACTAAATACCAAATTGTGACGTCACTGATTTAGACTACTCAATTGAACAATATATTTCACTGTATGTTTGATTGAAATTCGTAATAATAATAAAAAGCTATGTTAATTGTATTTTCCGAGATGTTTCGCGATATTAGTTGTAATGAAGTGGACATTGGTATTTATTTACGATACGGTCATCTATCCAATGGTAGATTAATGTGGACTATACCAAGTGTACATATTAAAGTATGCTGTATGTGTATATCAATGTACTTATTTCAATAAGACCGTTAACATTAAAACTGTTACGTAAAAATATCAAAACGTTTCTTCTCGAATTGACAAATTTGGAAACCCTACAATTGCAGCTTCATTACCTATTCAATTTTACTTTAACCGATTTAGAGACTAGTGATGTACGGATAAGGTAGAGTTTTGATTGCCGTTAAATATGATTACATTCCAAGGTTTCCTATATTGAAATTCATAAACTTCATTTCGCAACGTTTTGTGTCGGTTTATTATTAGGTTGTGGAAAAAACAGAAACCAAAAAAATGTCATATCATGTGAGACT
This sequence comes from Hypercompe scribonia, assembly GCA_949316085.1. Classification (NCBI taxonomy): domain Eukaryota; kingdom Metazoa; phylum Arthropoda; class Insecta; order Lepidoptera; family Erebidae; genus Hypercompe; species Hypercompe scribonia. The sequence continues at coordinate 17,048,298 of OX438979.1, forward strand.
AGAAGTATAATATCTGCCACAGTGGCGCAGTGGTCTCAGGTTCGGTTCCCGGTTCGGATCAAATGTTTGCATGATTTGAAAATATTTATTTCGAAATTTGGATGTTTTTCTAGTAGTAATAGTAATAACTATTCTTGTGCCGCGGTCGATCGCAGCGGACACATAGTCATCTGCAGTCAAAACAACTAACACACGTGGCGCGTGTGTCCCGATGCTAGGCATTTGAAGCACCTCATTGGTCTCACCGCCAGAACTGTGACTCTGGCATTCACAAAACCGATGCGGATCTTGCCGGTGTGAATTTAAAAAAAATGTATCTAAGTAATCTATCAGTTAATCTTGCTTTCATAGAAGAAGCACTATTTGATTTGAAGCTAGATGTCGTTCTGGGTCAGGTATCTAAAAGAATAAAAATATAAATATGTATTTAATATATTCATTAAACACGTAAGATATTAATTAAAATATACATATGTGTATCTTTAAAACAAATAAAACTTACGAAATTGAAAAGATATTGATAAGTTTATTAATTTTTTATATCACTAGTTAGACAGGTAATTCGGAAAAGCAAAATAAGAGGATTATTGTAGGATTAATGACAATATAATGTAAATGAAAACAGACAAAGTAGATTACTATTCAAAATCGGACCTTACAACAACACTTGTTTGACCTCGACTAGGTGAGCTGAGTTTTTATGAAATGAGGAGCAAAAGAGCAAATAAATCTTATTATTCCAAGTGACTAGCTTTGCTCATGGACACTTGCATCTCAAGATACACAAATGTGTTGTCACCCTTTTTCCAATATTAGGGGACAAAGGGCATTCGGTCTCCTATAATCTCATTAACTAACAATAAAGTATTGGAAAGAAACGACCAAGTTTCTTTATATGGGTTTCTGTGTTTAGTAATAATAATAACAGCAAATTGTTTTATCTTAAGTCAATTATGTAAATAATATAAAATAAAATAACAAACGTGATTAGTGTTGTAGTGGGTCTAGTAGAGTATTTTAACCAATACGTAATTATATAACTCAAATATTTGAATCACAAGGGCCAATCTCAACGAAGACCAACCAACTACGTAAAAGATTTCATAGTGCACAAGTGTGTGCACAAACACAGGTGCACTCTTTGTTCCCTTACACTGACAAGGGACGAGACGGCTTACGACACGACTGGGAAGAAATCAGACGTAGCATCGACAGCGTTACGTGCTCGCCGAGGCAAGGGAGTTAAGACTTCGACTGCCAAACTCCGGGCCGTTATTAAGCACTCCTATAATCAGAAAATCTCAATAACACTTTTCTGGCACGACCCAGGCATGGAACTCGAGACCTTTTGATCGACAGTCGCATGCGTTAGACCAGTGAGGCAGTTACCAATATGTAATTATACATTTAAAATATATAATACACCATCAAACTACAACCCATTGCCTTTATTTACCGCAGAAATTATCATCTAGCCATGGAATAAAACAATTGAAGAGAATGTCACTTAAAAAATCATCTGTCATCCATCAGAATATTAAATTCTATTATAGAAGTAATGAAGTCCGGTACTTTTCTTACTGAAAAGTCAACTGAAGAATTTCATGCTTTGTAAAAATGATTTTTAAAATCCTTTGATAAGTGTTTATCATTGACTGCACGTTTTACCTAGTGGTTTAAGCGGTCGCTACACTGCTCTCTACTGCGCCGAGTGTTGTGGGTTTAAACCCCACATGGAACAACACTTTGTGTGATCCACAAATTGTTGTTCTTAGTCTGGGTGTTTGTAAAGTCTCCCGCGAAACAGAATTTATTCCCAATGTGAACGTTGTCTTTTTATAAATAAAAAAAATGGCATCATCAACAGTATAATAATCCACGACTGGATATAAACCTCTCCTTAAATCACTCATATCATAATCAGAGTACTCTTAAAGATTTAGATAGTGCATCAGGTCAGATGACGCAAGGCAGCCATCTTTAAGTCTCGGTTCTAAGGAGTCAAACCTGAATAACAAGATTGGATACAATATCAACTAAAAAGTGCTCACAATGCATTAATGAATTTAAAATAACACTTCAAAATACAATAAATATCTACGAAACCTTATTCAATGTTCCGACATTAAATTTCATCTGAATATCTTCTCACAAATACAAAATAAGATTTAATTAACCCTCGTCAACTCACAGACGAAAGACGTAACACTAGGAGGTAGACAAGGTTATAATTCCTCACGGACAAATACTTCGATACCGTACAGATATTTGTTGGAGGATATATCTCCGTGTGATTTACACGTGACTGGGTGCAGTTATATCAGTGAGTTATGTACGTGAATCTTGGTACACCTTGAGATATGGACAAAGGTAAGGATGCATTTTCAAGTTTCATTTAACTGTAATTACTACAAGTTTGCTCCTGCTAAAACTATAAAGTACAGCACTTTAAACTTCTTTACGTAGTACTGTAGTACTTTTTTTTTCTATAAATAATAAGTTATAATTTTGTACTCAAATTTATTTCGGGGTCTTTTAACTTGCTAAAACCAGTGGGGCTAACAAATAAAGACGTTGGTAATAATAATGAAATCATTATTTACTAATAATACATTAATACCACAGCAGTACGTGACAACGTTAGTATTCGACTGTGTATTCTTATATAATACTATATTAAATTTATGTATGTTATGTTTATATATATCGTATATGTATTAATTTATGTATATTGGCTATATCTGATGTAGGTTCATCTCTTATTTACATAACTATTATGAACTTTGTCTAATTTAATATTTTGTCTTTGCACCTTCCGCATCATATTTCTACATCTCCAAGGTTGACTGAATGCCGCGTGGTATTAAGTTTGTCTTTGAACAAAATGTACAGTGAATTTAAAGAAAATTAAAAAAAAATGAATTAAAATATATTAATTTAATTTACATTTTTCAAGAAATCTTTACATTTAATTGTTGTTTATTATAAAATCGATTGCACTTTTGAACTGTACTCATAAGTATTATAATTTGGAAGAATTATTTTAAATAAACCTTTTTAATTTGTTCTTCTTCAAAAACAAATGTAATAACTTTTAAAATAAAAAATACCTGAAAACAATAGACCAGGCATGAGTAAATTTTATCAGTTTCACTACTTTTTGGTTCTAATATTAACAATTTATTTTTAAAATATTTTGCGTTAGATATTCTCATCGTCTCCATACCCGTTTCTTAAAATTCGAGTTTAAGCTTCATGCAGACGTCTCTCATCCGTTTTCTTTATTGGCTAAGATTCAGATCAATGCAGAATGGCAGGTCGGAAGATCATTATGTACATTTATTACTTTAATGTCATAGAGAATTTCGGATTCAAAATAGTTTCACTGCCGTCACTTCGTCCATCCTGAATTGATTGATGAATTGATGATGTTGTACAGACTTATTTATTTTGTTGTCATTCTATAACAAAAAGCCAAGGAACCTAAAAATCTACTTACTGATGAAACCGGAGAGACCACTGAATTCACAAGGCACGTAATCGGTTTTGGTTCTGTTGATTTTGAAACCAAAATTCTCTAATCTTTGCTGCGATGTCTCTAGTTAGACCTTGGACCGGTGGTCCCCGACCAACACATTGTTATTTACAAATAGCACCATGGTACCTCTTCCTGTACATCTCATGTCAGAGAATTCATTATCAACAAGAAGAGATGCGAACTAGAAGAACGAGAGCTGATGCGCAGATCATATCTCTTCACACACACTTCACACACTACCACTAGAGATTACTCTAGTGTCTACAACACTCTACTACAAAATCAGTGCCAAATCGTAATATCGTTTTATTTTTAATAATGTCATTAATAGGTCGTTCTTTTAAAGTCATCCCGTTCGCCTAATGTCGTGAATCACTTTTTTCAAGTTCCACGCCCTTTCAAATGCATTACTTCAGCTTAACCACCTCACTTTTGTATGGTATCGAAACAAAACTAGATTTCGGTGCGTTTGAAAATGTACGTCAAGTGTAGGTTGAATTTAGATCACCCAATACCTTCTGGTAAAGTAGTGCAGACATTATATAAAACGATTACAGTATTCTATATGTACATTTAGTAGTAAGTATCATTAGAAGGAATAAACGAAACACATTATAAGCCACGACACTGCGCTTGACGAATTTTCTTTTGTGGTTTATGTTTTTGTTGATCGACGGTTGTGCAGGCCATATTACGACCGCCTGGGGAACGGAGATGGTATGCGGGCCGTAGTTTGCCTATAACTGTGCTAAGCAAATATTTTTTTTTCTAAAATCATTACGATATTATTCGTGTAGAAACAAAAGAACAACATGAACAATTACAGCGTATTACAATATTATTCGTTATAAAAAGACAACTAAACATAAAAAATTGTCGATAATAACTATGTTTTCACCGATATAATGCATATTACATGTAAAAGTTTTTGTTTCCTCGGCCCGTACTGCTATCAGTCGGACTATAGGTAATGAAATATGCCCATGGTCCAACTGATAGAACCACGGACAATATTTTTGCCCATGGCAATACCACTACTACACAATAGGACAAGGGGTGATTACCGATTTTTAATTCTTTTTTTTTAAACAATGTATCGCTTGGTATACATCCCCTCTAATTTACTACTCACCATATTGGGCTTCGTATGCACTAAAGTTTAATTATATAGTTTGTCTGAAATAGATTCTTCTTGCTTTTATGGCACTTCTAAGTACGTATATTCTATATCTTCAATGTACGTATATTCTAAATTCAATTCAATTATACTCATGCAATTAGTATGAGTGATTTTGTTTCCACATGGTTGATATTTGATTGTGTTGAACACAATTACATACCCCTGTTTGGTTTGAACCTAACTGTCTCAGAGTATTTGTACAAAGCAGACAGGCAGTCAGTGCGTACTAACTACTTCGATCTTTTCCCAATTTGAACGAGGAATCGATAAAAAAGGGCTATCAACACACTTGTATTTTTGACGGCGTTAATGGGCTATCGTGCTATGCATACGAGGTCTTGACTCTCTTTGGTATTTGACCTCACATGACATATACTTAAGTAGAAATAAGTAAACACATTTTTGCCAAAACTAACCTTTTATATTACCTTTTTCGTAATCCTTGCAGTGTACTGGCATTTTGATGTTAATTTGTCTTGTAATTCTTGAGTTGGAAACCATAATGTGCAGTCAATACATTTTGAAATTATTTAATTGCACAGATGAACATTGATGCTTCGATATTTTGCGTAGATAATGAAATCCAACATGTTCCTACTAATATTATATATGCGAATGTAAGTTTGTTTGTTACGGTTTCACGTGAAAACTACTCAATCGAATACCATGAAATTTTGTTATCATGTTCTTAGAGGCATTAGAAGTAACAAAGGATACATTTTTTTTAAAAAAATATCTACTTAAAATAATCTGTTACGAAACTTAATGTGTCAGACCAAATTCCACGCGAGCAAAGCCGCCAGCAAAAGCTAGTAATCAATATGGCTTAGAACGTGTTTTTATGCTTTTCTTGTAACAGCAGACATGTTGTAGACCCTCTTGTAGTGTCTTGTCTATCGTCTATTATGCTCTTGTTCCCTATAATTTTCTCTAGAGTATATTAGTGGAAAATATAGTCATCAAACTTGAATAGAAGTCTGATCCTACTTGGAATAATACTTAATTGTCTATACCCTGTTATTTTTCTTTTTTAAATTAGAAACCTCGTTATCACTATATATTTATTACTATTGCAGAGCAAGATCTTTCAGCCCGTAAATAGTGCCAAATATCTCTTGTCTTTGTTTCATATAAATTGCTGTGTGAAAATTATTTCTACATGAACATGAAGAGCCAATGATTTTAGCAGCATACTGCTGAACGTGCACTTTTGTTAGATCCGTCAATATTTTAAGTCTTTTCTGTTGTTGTCAAACTATTTTTGCTCATTATGACTTCGTTTGTTCGTTTTCATAAATTAAATCTTCTGCAATGCGTAATGTTAAACAGCAAATGAAAAAATAAGCTCATTGTTGAGCAGAGTCGAGATTTCTAAGCCTCTCCAATTTCGTTAATGATGCAGCATCGTGGGAGTGCCATAAGAGTGGCTGCGGATCTACTTTTTAAACATATAAATTCTGTCTTAAACAATATGATATATATACATATTTGTAATTTGTTTGTCACGGCCCTCTTTTTGATAACAAACACGTGATGACTATCTCAGTTTATGTATTTTCGGGGCTAGAATCAATCAATTGGAGATTTAAATTATGCCATTTAAAGTTTTAGTAAAATGTGTATAGCCCAGACCATTATTACATATCTATTGATATCTCATCTATTAAAATCGATCCAGTAGTTTAGGTGTTACGGTGGTACCTATAAACATACATACATATACTGTCAAGATCAGTATTCTTACTTTGTGCATCGCCATAAAAATGAAAAAAAAAATTATATATTATTCAGTTATAAATGTACGTGATGATACGAGAATTGTGTTGATAACTAGCAAAAAAAAATATTAAATAAAAATGTATTACTAAATCGAAATCATGATGTCCACAAACCGTTTTACATTCAAAAAGAAAGTACAATCTCGTTCTTAACGAGATAGCAGAATCATCTAATCGGTAGCTGGCACAGCTTATATTCAAGTTGTTATAGTATACAAAGTAAATATTTGTGTATATACAGGTGCATATATTAGAATAATTTATATTTATATCAGACATTCATTTAGTTATTTTAAGATGATTTGCAAAATTTGAACGAAATATATTCAGTAGTTTAGGCACTGGACACTTTTTTCTGTTTCGCAGTTTACAACACCATTTATTGTATAATGCTACAGTACGTAATAATTAATAAAATATAAAAAATAAAAATATTTTAAAGCAAAATCAATCATATTTCAAAGAGCATACGAAAGATAATACTGTGTATGACAAAGAGATGACAAATTTCATTTGCTTTGTTGGTCACTATGTCGGCGAATATAAAATAGAAGCATGTAATTGGCTAATATGTCACAGGCATCATTGCCACCAGCCTACAACTAATCACTTTGTGCATCGTAATTTCGCGGCTTTTAATCTATTGATTGTAAACAAAATATGTTAATAAATTACAATTGTGTAAATGTTTTTTACAGTACATAACGATTACTACCGGCAAACACATTATATTTTTTTTCTTACTTTAACAATTGACAGTATTGATTCAATTACTTTATATTCGAAGACTTCCGGATTCTAAAGAAAGTAAGAAAGTAGCGTCAGTTAGTGTAAGACTTTACTATGATTTGGATCGAGTCCCGCTAATTTGATTGAAAAGTAACAATATTGATTGCGTTGTGCAGTGTGTGTGTGTGTGAAATTGAGTGTTGTGCTTGCTTGCAAGTCCTTAAATTATTTTGATTTACCAAAATCAACATTTATAATGCCGCCAGTGACCTTTACAGCCGTGAATTATAGTGACATGGATTTAGTTGACGGGGAATGCCATCAAAATACATCCCTTACTTTGCGGACATACAGTGAGAGATATGAAACCACTCGTGTATGTTCGACAGACAGCCGATTTTTTGTAAGGACGGTACAAAGATTACGTGACAATCAAAGTTTGGTGCCTCGTAATGTTGAGTATGCTGTCTGAAAACCGATCGCTCTTAAAGAATATGTGTTGGACCATTTCATGTGTAATCCTACATGCAATTTACGTAGGGTGGCTCGTTAGTTTTGATGTTCAGCATAAAAAGATCCATACATCTCAAAGGTTAATAAACGACGGCCCTTCAAGTTTTAAAGGGTACAGTTACGTAGCAAAGTAACAAATGACCCTGAATTCCTATCCAACGTCATGTGGACTGATGAGAGTACCTTTACTCGTAACGGCATATGGAATCACCACAACTTGCGGTATTGGGCGACGAAAAATCCTTATGCTGTGTACGAATCATCGCACCAATACCGTTTCTCGTTAAATGTGTGGCTAATAATTCACGGCAACCAAATAATTACTCAGATTTACATTGATGGAAATTTAACTGCTGTTAAGTTTTTAGAATTGCTTAATGGTCCAGTGTCTGACTACATAGATAAACTGTCTGTTGCTCAAAACAGGTGTTTATGGTATCAGTTAGACGGAGCGCCTACACATCCAGTAGTGGTTAGCAGGGAGCGTCTTAACAACATGTTTGATGAACAGTGGATAGGCCGATATGAGCCTACACGGTGGCCACCGTGTAGAACTTATACTTAGATCACCAGATTTGACACCTCCAGACTTTTGTTGCGGAGATATGTGAAAAATAAAGTGGTTTCAACAGACGTTAATTCAGTGGAGAGATCGAGGATCATTAGTGCATTCGATAAAATAAAGCCAAAAAAGGAAATTTATGTGCGTACGTAGTTATAAAAGGAGATACGCGAAAACATGTTGCGAAGATGTCGTCGATGCATTGAAGTGAGCGGTAGACACTTTGAAAATATCAAAATTTAAATGAAATGAATTAAATATTAAGCAAATATTGATCAGGTTTAAAAAAAAAGCCAACCGAGTGAAAACTGATCAGTGATAAGAATATAATATTTCACGACGTGACGCGACGCTTGGCTTGCGTTTGATTTAGCCGCCATTTTTGTACCGCTCGCGCTGCCGCCGTCGACAGGTGAGTGACCCGTGTAATCAATGGTGCTCTAATTTAGAACTGCAATAATTGAAATTTTGTTGCAAATTAATATTCTGTATTTTAATGAAAAATATTTTTTACTGATTTTAATGCAAGTACATTGGATCGTGTTACTTGCTAGTTACTGCTTAGCTATAACTTAGGCGTCACGTTGTATATGCATATTTCTATGTGTACATAAGACGTATGTATTGTACGTGTTTATGTATGTATAAGTTTACTGATGTAGGGTATATTTTCATTGTTAATGTAACCTGTGCACCTCCCTTACAATGTTTCTACACCACCCTAAAGTTGACTGGAAAGGAATGTCTTGGGCATTAAGCCTGCCGATGTATAAACTGCATAAAGCATAAATAAATAAATACAATATAAAGAATTGTATGCATATTTAAAAACATTATTCTAATGTTTTTCTAACGTTTTTTATTAAATCGTAACATTAGGTACATCATTTGCAAATAATCAAACATTCGAGTACTTGTTTTACGTTTAATTAATGCTTTAAATTTGACATCTTTATATTTTTGTTTGAATACAACCAAACTTTCCAGTTATGTCGCTCAAAAACGATTTTGCAAGTCGTAGTCTCTTTGTTTCCAACCTATCCGGGGCCACGTTTGACGTCACGTGCAACCGAGTGATTTTTGCAACGTTTACTGTTATTGTTTTTGACAGCTTAATTTAAGGCAATACACTCAATAGCAATGAATCTATGTAACATTAGGATATCTGAACATCTTGGACAATAAAACTATTAGCTTAGTTGAATAAATTATTCCCTAAACAGATGAAAATCTACTTTTTACTGAGGTAAACGCTTCTACATATTACAGCGGTAGTTAAAATAAGTTCTATTTACGATGACATTTTCGTTTTGTGAAAGTACACAAAAATTTTGACTGGTAGTAGAGCCACGCTGATTTCAGCATGAACGGGCCGGTTCGACCGGGGCAGTACTACCCTCCCACAGAAGATCAACCTAAAGCGACAACATCCGTGCTGTCGTGTTTCGTTGGTGAGTGCGAGACCGGAGACCCATTGATGCAGGGGCGACAGTTGTCGTAATAAGTGTGTGCAATACAATGCTACGATGACTGTCATGCCTTTTACGTCCCCAAGCGAGGCGTAAAAAAGCATCTTAATAGGCCGCCATAGTGTGGGTCACCATACTACATTGTCAGCATTCGCAATGATATGGTGACTACGACTTTTAAATTCTACTCATGCTTTCCATCAAAAAAAAAATATGGTTAGTAAATTTAAGTATCACATTAACGTAGCCTTTGCAGTGCACTGTCTTACATAGGAATTTTCTCAGAAAGGAGGTTTTGGCCTCATATTCCACGCTGCCAAAACCGGCTGGTTATAGGTTGATTCAAGTTTTAAAACTTTTCATACAAACACAGAACCTTAAGTAAGCACACTCATTTCATATATTATAAAAATTGTTTATTTACAAGAAAGCTAATTAGTTGAAATTTATTTTTTTAAATTACATCGTCTAAATGACTACCGTTTCGACGTTTGCACTCTTCTAAGCGTGCACCAAAATTTTCGAATACTCGCCGGCAAAGAGACCGCGAGATCGCTGACATCTCTTCGCTGATTTCTTCTTTTAGTTGACGTAGTGTATTTGGTTTATTGATGTAGACATGATTCTTCAAGTAACTCCATAAAAAGAAGTCTACTAGGGGATAGATTTGGACGTCTGGGTAGCCATTAAATTTCGCCTCGTCTGGAAATCAGCTTTTCCAGAAACATGTCGTTGACCACCTGCAGGGACTCATTGAATGTGTGGCAAGTGGCTTCATCTTGTTGAAACTATGTGTTACGATTGTAGCCAGCAAATTCCAGTAGCATCGGTCCATAAAAATCCCGTAACAAGTTTGCGTGGGATTTTAGATTCAAATGTTAACGAATTCTTCGCCCATCCTATATGTACAAAGATTTTTATATGATAAGCTATCGTTCAAGTTTATTGATTGTTGTAGTTTTATTCAAATCATTTTTATATTATTTTACTTAGTACATTTTTATTGATTCTATTTTAGAAAAAACAAAAATTTAAAACCACCGTAATAGGATATGGTTTACAGGGTTAGATCCTAACATAGCGGTGTCATTCGTATTGGGAGAAATACTTTACCGTGTTTATTTGCTCGTGACTATTTGCGTGGGTTTTATAATTAATTGAAATAACTCCTAATCAATCAAACTAAAAACCGTTTTCTGTGGTGTATTTTATCCACTAATATTACTCTTAATGTATCTTAATTATTGGGTATAAAACGTCAATTCCTTAGAAATGCCAAAATAGGAAGATATATTTCAATTGATTAAAAAGCATTTCTTTCGTACTTAATTATGATATCGTCAAAACTGTATTCCTTTAATTAAACTATTTAAGGTTTTCGTACATTGAAATTTTGATAGGTACACATTACGATTATGAATTCCTATTACAATGTAATTACTTCTGTAAAAGGAATTTCATGTCTATCATTCAATGTCTATTACGGAGTTAAAAAATGTCAAAATTTTTAAATATTTTATATTTATAATTCTGTAAACACACTGCACTACAGTGGAAAGTTTCTCTCTTAACTAAATCTTTTTTTTTATATTAAGACCTTCCAAAGTCACTCTACTCTGCCTGATGGAAGACATGAGAAGAATCCAAGAGTTGTGGTCACCATATCATTGCAAATGCAGACAATGTAATATGGTGATCCGCACTATGGTAGCCTAGCAAAATGCTTTTTAACGTCCCGCTTGAAGGACGACGAAGACGACGTCTTGGAGACGTAAAAGGCATGACAGTCATTGTAGCAGTGTAGGACTCACACGGTTACTAGGATCACTGTCACCCCTGCATCAATGGGCTTCCGGTCTCGCACTCACTAACGAAACACGACGGCATGGATGTTGTCGCTTTGGGTCCGTCTTCTGTGAGAGGACAGTACGAGCCAGTCAGTTTGTACTGAAATCAGCGTGGCTCTACTACCTGATAAATTTTAACTTTATACATTTTTAACGGTAGAAATCATACAATGATTTTGAGTAAATAATATGTAGGACTTACAAGTAACCAAGGTTCTTTAACTTTACTTCAGTGAATCATGTACGTTTGCTTCATTTTTGACAAATAAGTAACCAATAAAAAACTAAGTTCTACAGAGTAAACTTTGACAGTATTACAGAATGAGAAAGAGGGTAGTCAGTACTTGACCATTTGGTTGTACATTGGTCGTTGTCGAGACTTAAAAAAATATTACTATCTTTGCATAAAAATTAAAAAATCAACATATCTATTCTATATGGTTGAAAGTACTAATTTGCACTCCTATAGATAAAGTTATTTACAAACTGTATAGTGTGATAGTAATACAATAGATATGATAAAACTTTATCGACAATTATTATTACTCTTGATAGATTACAATATTTAAGAAAGGCCTAGACGGACAAGAACCCGGCCGAAATAAACAAATTTACAATCTTAAGTGAGCTTACTTTGTTAATTAAATTAGTTTTTAATAATCCACTAACTGTTGATTTTAGAAAGATAATACATTGTTTTTAAATAATAAAAACTTGATTCTCAATAAAAGTTATAACTGTGTTTTTTTAACATCATTAAACTAGCAAGCTCCTATTTCCTTTACACCCATAGTTTTAGATACCGTGGATATTCAAAATTAAAATAATGTACGTACATGAACCACAAAAAATATTTTTGAATGAAATATCATTATAATCAGTCAAATACTTAAAGTTTGAAAACAAAATAAACAACAGTATCATATTTTAGAAGGATAGAATTTATTGTATTGAACCCAATTGATTCATATTTCTTATCCACTGTATTAGGAATCGACTACCGCTGCAAAAGGTTTTGACCTTAATTTTACCTCTACCATACACCTTTATCATAACACAAGGTCTAGCTTATTTGAAAATACACTGCCATATTAAAGAAAAAAATTCTTTCCTAAGTTCTAACTTAACCGTACTCTATGCCTACTTAATCGAGTTTCAAGTATAGATGCCAGTTACTTGGTTTAATAGTCTTAATAGGCACAGGAATAAGCTCGAAGTGGACGCCAATTCACTTAGTGAAGAGCGAAGGTGATAACGATTCAAGCTTTACATGTGTGTCTGCGACAAGTTAGTAAATGCCGAGAAGCGGTGAGGTTAAGTAATGCATTTAAATACAGACAGGACCAGTATACAGGGCTTTCCTCTCACGAAGTTACCTCTGACAGAAATCTCATAAGTTCATAGTTCAGCAATCGTACATAGAAAACCACTTACGAAAGTTTCAACTAGTGTCATCCATAGTCCACAGCTAGATTTAAATTTTACACATATGTTGGTCTACTGTGCAACGAGTACCAGACGGGTTGATAAAAGGTTTGTGTCTAGTTCATTTTCTATTTGCAGTGTTTTTATTCAGCTTATTTTGCTGCCTTAGTTGGTTCTTAAGATACTCACGTGATGAATAGGGCTGACACTATTCTTAATCCGTCATCAAACTCCGTAGAAATCTCAATAAGGTTCTTTCATCAGAAAATCCTACCCTTCGTCTAAAAATTTATATCGATTAAATAATCCAGTGGTTCTATTTATATTTGCCAATACGTGTGTGACATCTTCACTGATTGTTGACTCAAAGTTGGTCCCATTTAAATAGGATGAAAATATGCCACTATATCGAATCATATCTCCATTTCGTCATATCGAATCATATTTCCATTTCATTATCAAAAAAAAATTGACTAAAATAGCACTTTATTGACAAACAAGGTAAAAATATAAAAACAGAAAACGAAACTATTACAGTTACGTAATAACTACTGCATCCTTTGTAAAGTTTTGAAGTTACATAATTTCAGTGGCTGTGAATACATAGTAGGCTTTATGCCAGTTGGCAGATTGTATGTAAACGGCATACCAGTATTGATGTCAAAAATTTTAAATTCAAATTTCATTCTGATATTCTCATATTGCACAAATATTATTCGTAGGTACATATGAAAATTTGTAGCTACCACGTTCATATAATTTCATGTATTGTTTTGCTGAACTATCGATTCTTTCATTAGAAATATAGACAATTGCTCTTAAAATTAAAATCGTAAAGTATTAGTTCCTAAAGCGACAAAGTTCGTCGCTTTTCGGAAGTCCGATGCAGATATTGAGCGTTCAATCAGAAAATTGGAAATTATTTGACCTCTTGTGATGTGCCAGTCGCTAAAATGTAATGCAAACTCTGAAGCGAATGATCCCAAAATAGCTTGTGTTCAGGTGAAGCAAATCTCTGTCAAAATTAACCTTTAACTTTAATTAACCTTTACATTTTAGTGTATGAAGTTCTACTATTGCCTGGTAGAAATTTTTTATTCCTTTATTTGATCACAAATCTATCTGGTACAATTTCTTTTACATCATCATCAACACCCTCTTGCAGTCCACTACTGGACATAGTCCTCTCTTTATTAAGGAGGTTTTGGCATACTATACCATTCTTATCCGATGGGTTGGTACATTAACGGTTATTTTTTTCAGAAAAATATTTTTTTTTGTGTTTATTTCCTCAAAACTCATTGGACAATTAAACCAATTTGGAAAACCAAACCAAATGAAACCTTATTTTTTTATTTGAAGAGATATACTTCACGTTAATCTCGTTTAAAATTGTGAAAGAAACGCACTCTTTAAAATAAAAATGTTAGAATGATAATCATGGTTAACTATAGATTTAATGTGTATGATGAAGGCATGTAGGAAACAGTTAAACTTTTTTACCTATATTTTTTATATTTAATTGCCTGCTAATAAGAACCACCTCAACGACAAGCATTTAGTAGAATATTCTAAGAAATAAAATACTGTCTACTTTATATACATAAATTTGTCTTATTCCGCTCCACTCAAATCTATTTTTGAAGCTGAACTATTTTTCAGTTACTTAATTTCCAATAATAACTACTTTTAATAAAATATTATAATTTAATTTTCGACCGCTTCATTTTTGTTACTATTGCCGCATTGGTTAATAAGCAAACACACAAAATTTTGAAAATGTTTGAAACTAATAGTTTACTTGATTATTAACTCTATTTTCATTGCTGATTGGCCAGCTTTGGGGTCTGTTTAACATTGCAAAACGTTTTGCTGAAAAGCCCGCCAAAGTGACTCTACTCTGCCTGGTGGAAAGTATGAATAGAATATGAGGGTTATAATCACCATAATCATTGCGATTGCAGACAATTTAATATGGCGACACACAGTACTGTGCTCCAGTGAGATGCTTCTTCACGTCCCACTTGTGGACGTAAAAGGTATGACACTTTTCGTGCCATTATAATGCACACACCTCTCTTTTTTTATACACCTACCACACCAACTGTCTACAGTCTCTGTCACTAACGAATAATATGAAGAACATATATTGCGGTAAATAAGGGTACAGCAGGCAAAGCGCGGGATATCAAATAAGGGTAAATCTCGAACAAGTTATTGAGTGAGATGGTTGTAGCTCGAAGAAGCCAGAGGATATTCTACTATACACTAAGTATTCCTTTAACTATCGAACTAAAAACAATTTAAAAAATAAATGAAGATCTAGAGTGAGGTAAGGATTCCACTGACCCACTTTTAAAGTGAGTTGAAATATAATCATGTTGGAGCTGATTAGAACGAAGATCATATTTTTATTAATTGTCAGCCTTGTAGCAATTAGCAGCCTTGTAGTAAAGGTTGTAGAATTAATTTTAAACAGAAAATGTTACTGTGAAGACGTTAATAGTGTATTTAAGAAAGCTGAACTACTTTATTGTTTTACTCTTAAAGTATTTCGCTGTTTACCATTTGTGATATATAATGACACAATGTTTCCTTAATTTGAAATTCTTTACGTAAGCATAAAAGAATTATATTTGCGTCTTACTTCTCAAACTCTTACAAAACCAGCACATTCCGCTGTACTCAGTGAACTCTGGGGGAAACTGTATAGTTTCACTGTTAAAAGGTTTATTACGAAATGTCAAATACAATTTCCTTGACATGATTTCACGTGAGAAACGTGAAAGCAAAACTGACGACTGTCGCAAAATGTTTTCAGTTGAACTTTTAATGGGTATTTCAAAGAAACGAGCTACAAGTTTCACAGTGAAACTGCTCCTTACTTACTTATAACTGTAACATTGAATTGTACCTAAGGATTCAAGTTCGCGACTGTGCTCAACAAGATCATAAGTAAGCTGGCTGGTGGCTATATTTAGAGTAACTCTTACAGCGACGGTTGCATCATTTAAAAATTGTTTAAATCTGAAATGTAATAGATCGAATTTAATCACTTTATCTACGACTAATTAAAAACTCAGGGGCTTTATATATACATATCAAATAAATTGTTTTCGTCTTAGCACCTACCGCGTCACATTTCACATGTGTTATTAAGTCCACTTTTGTACACCATATGTATTAAGTTCTAAATAAATTAATATTTGTCGTTACTTGAGACTTTGTATATCTACCATCGATATGTAGGTACATAATTACATTGATTATGGTGCAAAATAAACAAATACAGATACCAAAGTAATAGAAAACAGATTCTATAACAACAAGGTTAACTAAATAAGACAGAGATTTGAAGGCATTCCTTATAAAACTTAATAAAAGAAAACAATAGAAGCGAACGAAGCATCAAGGCTGTATTTAAGAATGAGAAGCGACCCAATTCTGTTCAGTTGCTCTGTTAAAGAGCGGAGATGCCGCGTTCGACTTACCTCACTCGACTACAGGATATCTATTCAACGAGCCGATGTAAACTGAGCTTCATAGGTTCACCTATCAAAAAAGGCTTGTAAGTTATTTATCAAAATATATAGGTGCATGTACAAACACTCGCTGTAGTGTCGTAATTGGAGGTAGTGACAAGAAATCTGAAGAGGGAGGGCAATGGTAAAGTTGAGATAATTTATGTAGTATATTGATTATACAAAAATATTTTAGTGTACAAAAGATCAATGAGCTTAAGGTCACACTTGTTACACTACTGGTTGTTACAAGGAGGTCAGAATTATTTATAAATACTATAACAGACCTCCTTTAAAATTGAATAAAACAATTTAATCTTAACTATCGTCTTTTGAGGTTTCGATTAATATTGTAAACTCACCGGCACGGAAACTTGGCCAAGCACAAAACGTATGACAACTTTCTTTTTTTTTTCACTTAGCTCTACAAATTTTGGCTAATTGTGATCGGAGTCTATCCAGTTAACGTTCCTGATCACTTCTTTTCACATTAAAAGGTTTTTCGGGTTCATAATGAAGTTTATGCAAAAAATCACGTTTTCATAAAATTTTACAATGGAGTTAAAAGCACTACGAATTTAAAATTGTTTGATTTTTTGTCGCTTTCTGTCCTTTTTAATAGCATTTGTTGCCTCCTCTAGCCCTAATGACCGCCTGCATTCGGTCTGGCATGCTTTGGATGATGTTCTTGATGTTGACTTGTGATAAGTCGCGCCAGGCAGTAAGTGCAGCATCTTGAAGCTGGTTAAGGGTTTGTGGTGGGTTCGATGATAACTTTATTGCTCGTTTCAGTTTGTCCCATACGTGTTCTATCGGATTTAAGTCCGGGCTGCGAGCTGGCCACTGCAATTTTTGAACACCAACCTCTTGAAGGTAATCATTCACGATGTGAGCGACATGTGGACGGGCATTATCATGCATTAAAATGAATTGGTCATAACCAATAAACCCTCCGAAGGGCACAACATGATCTTGAAGAATTTCTTCGACGTATCGAGTTGCATTTAAGGCGTTATTGACGATGACTAATTCCGTACGAGCATCAGAACTCACGCCACCCCATACCATTATAGAGCCTCCGCCGAAACTGACCGTCGGTGTGGTTGTCATCGCCAAATAGCGTTCCCCTTTCCTCCTCCAGACACGTTGTCGACCATCAGATGCATTTAAAGCGATCCTGCACTCGTCTGTAAACAAAACCCTTGCCCATTGCTCAAAAGTCCAGTTAGCGTGTTCGCGGGCGAAGTGAAGTCGAGCTACTCTGTGCTGTAGGAGGAGCTGTGGACCACGGGCTGGTCTTCTTGCTCTCAAATTAACTTCCTCCATACGTCTTCTCACCGTACGCTCGCTAACATTCACACCTCTGGAGATTTGAAGCTGCTGACGGATCTCAACAGCGGCCAGGAAGCGATTTCTTAAAATCTCTAACACAATAAAGCGGTCGTCACGAGTTGATGTGCATCTTACACCGCCACTACCTGGTCTTCGGGTGTAGCGGCTAGTCTCTTGATACCGTTTTAGTGCATATTGCATCGAAGAACACGGCACGTTTAGGACAATAGCCACTTCACGATGGGTCAAACCTTGTTCGACTAATGCCACTGCCTGTGCTATCTGACTTGATGACAAAGGCATTTTTATGGATTCTAAGGGGCCTTTAGATGTTTATTAACCACAATAACAACAAAAGTCTTTGTCAAATTAAAACTTAAAATTTTTAGAGCACAATTAAAAACTTCGACTTCGTCGGATTAATGACACGATTTAACTAAACTTTAAAACGCAGACCAAAATGCATTTCAAATTAGTGAATTACCCTCTTGAGATGAACATAAACATTTTTTCTACCCACTTACACGATTAGAACAAAGTTAGACACCCTTCAAAAAATGTTATCGCATGTTATGAGTTTGGCCAAGATTCCGTGCCGGTGAGTGTATATCTAAAAAGTTACTGTTTGTATGAAATAAATGAAGTCACTTGAATCACTGCATAAATAGGTCATAGCTTAGCATAATAACCCCTTTGTTAAACATACTATAGTTTTAGTTATATACTAAGCTGTCAAGCTGTGTCTTAAATCAGTTTTGAAATAGATAGATAGGAGAGATAAACCAACGATAGTCACTCGTCATCGGATGACCCGACACAGCTATTAATATACTTCTACTCCAAAGAAATACAATAGCTTTGAGTCCATGAATAGAACTATCTTTACCAAAATAATTTTATTAAATAACAACACTAACTCTAATGACTAAATTTTGTTTCCAAGTATCTAACATAAGCGTGCCAATAGACGTTAATTATACCATCTGTTTGGACATTTAGAGGACCATTAAATAGTTAAAGCAATCAGGTTGATCATAATTAAGCGAAAACTTAACTATTGTTGTACTTATTTAATTAATTTATTTTAAATTTATGTTCTAAATGTTCAAAATAAAAACATTACCCGATCCCTATATGAAATTAGAACGTAAAAAAACAGGCAACTCAAATTATAATCACATTTCACACAAAGAACATGAGAATAACACAAATCATCATCATTTTCGTACCACATGAACACAAATGTAATTACAGATATCTTAATCAACATCCAACCGATCTATACATCTGCCGTAGAGCTTACAAAGCCAATTCACTTACATGCTATACGAGTATACGGCGTAGGGTAAGCTTGACGTTAATAGGATGACGCGTTAATACTCGGACGCATTACGTAAGCAATATAAACCTATACATCACATTACTGAAGTAATTCTTTTACACAATTTATCTACAGAATTTGAGTAATTATTTAGTCTTTTAATCTTCATATTTTAAAAAAAGAACCTTCGTGAAGGTAAACGACAATAAAGGAATGATGGGGGTAAAATATGGAAAAGTAAATGTTATTTCTATTCATAACTGACTATACCAGAAGTTTATGGTATGTTTTTCCCGGATGTTTATGTTCGTATATGTCTTCGGCATGTTTCGTAACCTTATTTATTCACAATAGGTTTTCCTATTGTCTAGTCCCAGTCATAAAACGAAGTATTTTGTAAGGTTCGAAAGCACCTTAGTTGCCAAAACAGAGGAGGGTCTAATTCCCAAGTGGAATATGTTCCCTATAACATTAAAATTAATATATTTTGTTAAATTGGCGACTTGTTTATGTAATAGTGTCTTCTAAAGAATCTTTCGTCACTATACATGATCTGCATGAAGTTGAGATGTGAGGCATTGGCACTCGGTACCTTTCAGAGTAGCAAGTGCGATCATAAAGTTTTCTGATGCTGAATATCAGGTTAATTTATTATTCTATAGTAAATTGCCGACGCAACAAATATAAAAAGGCTTTACACCAACAGATAATCCTTTTTCCATTCCAATTATTTCCACATCAGTCATGTATTTAATCCCTTTATGCAGAAATCCAACATCGAAGAACAAAAATAACTCGTAATACTTTGTTACTTTTTAAAGAGGATTTTAATATGTGGGTTAAATTAATATTGAGTAGGTATTTATGCACAAATTGACACGAGAGATCTATTTTTTCATAGAATATAGAGGGGTTTTTATCATACTTTACCCATTTTTAAGTGTGATAGACACGGTTTTTTTGGGTTCCAAAGAACCAAGAAATCTACTAAAATTTACTACGTTTCGCCCTACATTAAGTTTTCTAGAAAAATTTAGAATAGTTTTAAAGAATGAGAGTGTAACATTTATAACAATTTGAGTATAATGTAATCGGAGTTAAGATTAAGAGTAATCGTCTTCTCTGTGTGATAAAAAGCTCTGACCTTTTTACAATAGTCTACTTGTCAAGGTTATATTCAATCAATTAAATCAAGGCTACAACTATTAGTAATTTAACATAGAATGGTATAATAGTTGCCGTACGAACCTACTTCAGCTCATTATTTACAGTTTAAAATGTTTATCTGATACACGGATAGACATTAATTAAAGAAAAGAAATTGCCTCCTAAACTTCTTTGTATAATATGAAGCATTATTAACATAAAAAACTAACCTTTATTGCGCCAATGAAGGTGAAAAAGAATATAGTTTTTAAGTTGCTTAATCAAAAGTCTATTAATATCTTCCTCGTACTTGAAATAATGTACCTTAAGAAAGAAATCTTTTGTTCTACTTGTAAAAGCATTTGCTCAAAAGGGCCGAGGGAGTAATAGCCTTCGCAAATCGTTATCATAGTTTTCGAACGACACCCGGCAAGCAAACCTGATCTGTGCAAGTGGAAACGGTTGGCATCCACTCAAGTTTCTATTGTGTAAGTTGCCAGTGCA
Source organism: Hypercompe scribonia (assembly GCA_949316085.1). Taxonomy (NCBI): domain Eukaryota; kingdom Metazoa; phylum Arthropoda; class Insecta; order Lepidoptera; family Erebidae; genus Hypercompe; species Hypercompe scribonia. The sequence goes on from OX438979.1 coordinate 17,069,163, forward strand.
TCTTGCAACTTGCATGCACCCACAATGGAAACTCACCTTTATTTTGAGACGACGGCAGCGACTTTGAAGCGGATTATCGGGAATCTCATACGCCGTCAGTGCATAGCATGTGCAATATGTCTGTTATAGTTTCAACTACATAGGCTATACAGTACGAGTACATCAGTAATATAGGACGTGACCGCCAGCTCGTTTCCCGGTAGTACATAAACCTGAGTATTGATTTTTACATTTTATATAGACGCCTATGTATTTACATACGTATGAACTGTCCGTAAAGCGATGAGCTTCGGCAGATTTTCATTTTTCAGTTGCATTTGGGTGCGTTACGGTTATATTTCACTGTTTTAACTCGCTCTTTTTACCTTCACTTGTTACAAAATCAGTATATACACAAATATTAACTCATTATTAACCTATTACTTATTGTTGTATCGAACTTTGTATGTAAATGTAGATTTGATAACAATACTGTAATTTGGCATCTTGAAAAAGATCTGATTATGGAGGAAAGAGGTAGACAATTCAGTGTATAGCAGTAAATCTGTAGGATATATATAAATTTGATGATGATTTCTTGAGGTTACTCTTTTTACTTTTTAATTCAAACTGCCATAAAGACTGCTTTTTGTTTTACTATAAAAATGTTTTATGAACAATAGATACTGCATAGATAGCAAGTGGGCAGGGCTGGGGCGCAATGATCGCTTTATGCCAAGCTATTGTACTCTAGAAAAATACTGCTGAACGGGAACCGTAGAAGGCCTGCTAGAAGAAGACATCGCCGGTGTTATTCACTGACGAGGGGATCTGAGCCGCCAGCGAGTGGGGACCTCTAAGTGGGCAGATTGGTTGTTGGCGGTCTGATCGCATAAAGGTACTGTTAGGCTACCACGCCTGAAAGTGAAGTGACTGAATAGTCTTGACTCCGGTACACCAAGGAGCAGGAGACCCGAAGGGATTTTTCACCGTGACAATAAAAAAAAGGTACTGCCCATAGAACTTTTTTATTGATTTTTGCAACGTTGCTAAAGTATACACTACGTTTGTGTTTTGTGCCTTTGTTAGTTTAATGCGGCATAACACAGCCAACTGTAGCACACTAATACTTAAAGTGCTACTCAAACTATTATAATTACAAAAATCAGTGTTTTTATAAACAATGAACCTATTGTTTTGTTTACTTTGTTGCTGGTGTATAATATACCAAGCTCATAAATAATTACTAATTGAAACTAACCTGAATACTAGACAATGAGTATACACTATGTCTACACACTATACACATAGGCCGACAGTACATTGATTACGGCTGTTAGACGTATCCATTGTATTGTTTACGTAGGAGGCGATCTGAAGCTTATACACGACGTCGGCACCTTGAGACGAGGCATGTAGTAAAGGCTCAGGTGAGCGCGGCAGATGCGTCGCAGCTGCCGGCCGGGCTGGTCCAGTCGCCCCCGCGCGCACCCCTCAACCCCGCAACTCGCGCAATCGCGGCTAACAGTTTTATTTCCCCGAATAAACTTTATCAAACAAAGCGTGCGTGCCCCGCGCCCTGCATCTGCTCGCCCAGCTGTTCTCGGTGCAGCTGGCATTGTTGTCTCGCTCTAACGCAAGCGCGAACCCTAAGTGAGACAAAGACCGCTCTCGTCACTGTAATCGTAGAGCCCTTCAATTCACTGTGCATAGCCCATTCGCAGTTTGCATCCCGATGCCGGCGGGTAAACCAATAATGACATCCAAGCGAAAGCGCGACGATAACGGCGAACGCCGAGTGAAGCGTCAACGTATTCGCAAGCGATCACGCAGCGAGCCGTTAATGAATGATCCGGATAGTGCTGAGAAGAGACAGGCGCTAAAACGTCTGTTCGGTCGCATTTGTTCCGTGGAGTTTGAGGACTCTCATAACCGTGTTTCGGAGGAAGAGGAAAATTTCAACTTTCAAGATTTTGCCGACGAAAACGAAGATCCTCTTTTGGATTCAGTGCCAGTTGATATGGACCCCGAGCAGCTTGGGTTCCTGGTGTGCGCTCAGGAGACACTGCGCTTCTTGCACGGGCGTGGCATTCCGGTGCAACACCCGGTGTTCGCTCGTCTGCGCTCGCGCCTCTTGCAAGGGATCGACGAGATGGCGACCGCCTGAGTGCTGCTGGGCCCGGAGCCCACAACTACGAGAAATTAAATATCTTCGCACCTGTTCTTTGTTTCGGTCCACTTCACCCAGTGTTTGTGTTAAACCTGTGAATCCGTAACATTTCCTATTCGGTGTTGTAAACCTTTCTGTAGAGGGCTCGGGTATGAAACTAAAGACTTGAATTATGCGTTTTCAGTACAATATTGTACGTTTTCAGTCAACAGGTGGCCCGTTTGGGAGTCTAGTCATCATTTCTAGTCAAAACTTTATTGTGTTTGTTAATCATATTACTATATTGATGTATTAACGATGGAATAAATCGTACAATTGAAAGAGTGTTCATTTATTTACTACCTATTATTGTATTAAGTATTTTATGGCTTAAAATATAATTTATCGTATGTATTGAATGAGTTAATCCTTCCAACAAGAAATATCTGGTGATATTGGGGAGAAAAATGAAATAATTTAACTTTGCCCTCCATAAGATAATTGTGTTTTTTTTTTAAATTATTAATAGCCTGCCAAAGTGACTCTACTCTGCCTGATAGAAAGCATGAATAGAATCCAAGCGTTGTGGTCACTATACTCATTGCAAATGCAGACAATGCAGTATGGTGACCCACACTATGGCGGCCTTCTGAGATGCTTTTTCACACCCCGCTTGGGGACGTAAAAGGCATGACAATCATCGTGACAGTTTAGGGCTTATACAGTTACCACGATAACTGTCACCCCTGCATTAATGGGCCTCCGGTCTAACACGCACCAACGAAACACGACAACACGGATGCTGGCGCTTTAGGTTGATCTTCTGTGGGAGGGTAGTACTGCCCCGGTCGAGCCGGCTCGCTCGTGCTGAAATCAGTGTGGCCTTACTACCTAGTGCATTGCATTGCATTATTATTTTTATTAAAACTTAAATTCACGTCTACGTGCAAGAATTGTCACGTCATCTGTGTTCTGCATTAATAATATATAATAAGTAATAATGAAAATTAACCAACTAAAATTAGACAGAAACTGTACTACGTTAATGAGACTGTTTAGACTAAATAGATAAATTACGCCCAGGCACAGAACAGTTTTTGCGCTCATTATGGAATTATTTGTTTTGTGAATCAAACCCATGACCCCTGGCTTAACAGACACGTTCACTTACAACTAGACCAATAGATTGTGTAATGCAAATAAGTATAGCACTTATCTTCGCACATGACTTTCTGTGAGGTGATAGATTAAGGATACGGAATATTACTACCCCTTGTCATGCCGTGGGTGTCGTAAAAATGACTAAGGGAATAAACTACGTAGGGCATCAACGCTGCAAAGAGAAACTTAAACTTAAAACAAATTCTTTATCAATCCATCAGGTCAGTGTAATGTAGTAGGCCAAAATCTCTTTTCTAATTTCGCCAATGAACTAGTAAAAACTATCGATAATGATAAGGTTACGCGCATATACTCGTACATACTACCACATTGTAGCAATACGTCAGGTTTCAGATTCTAGTTACTAAGTAGTAACTAGAATCTCTCTGGAATATCGCTCAACTGAAACTAATCATACTCTCGCCTTACACTTGCACAGTTTCCATTTATGTAAAGTTTTAGCGTTCAGGCAAACGTGTACTAACTAAGCCTGATTAAGTATAAGTTGGACGTTCCATTTAAAATTGTCAAGCCAGTACGATATGGAATAGATTTTATTTTGTATTCTATGCCTCAATACATATAAAATTGAACAGTTATTAATAGAATAGTAGGTTGTAGAATGTATTGTATGTATCATGTTTTGATACTTTAAATGTGTATATTAATTGAATTAATGCTAACAGCATTTTTTGGAGACTATCATTGGATATGTGGAGAAGAATGATAGTAGGTCACAGATTACAAGGAATAATCTATGGAATACTAATAAAGTACATTAAGGACCTCTCATAACGGTTGACGCAGGTGATTACTGGAAAAGGATGTTTCGGAGACCACACCTGTGTCTGATCCGCAAGGAGCCAAAGTCTGAGTGCCACCATTGCGATGGCCGGACCGTGAACACAGCGCTGTATGCCCAGCATTGGAGCAGCAGAGGCGTGATCTCGTGGCGGCCATCGGAGTTGGGATTCTCTCGCTCAGTAACATGGTTGCGGCCATGATACGGAGCGAGAGCGCGTGGAACTTCGCTGTCTCTTTCTACAAATAGGTTATGCTTGCGAAAAAGATGGTAGAGCGGGACCGGGAGAGGTTCAGAACTCTTCCGATCTACCAAGCCCGGGAACGGGCCAGGTACCGCAGAAGACTCATCGTTTAATGATCTCCGGCGCCTGAGTCTGCCGGGGTCTTCTAGCCTGAGTGTGGTAGGTGAGGCCATCTGTTACCCTAGCAGAAGCAGGCCGGGGTGGCGATGCGAGCATTATGGACCGTGCTCGCCTTTTTGGCGGCAGGAAGAAAAGGGAATATGGAGGTTTCCACACAGGAGGGGGTCATCTACAAGCCATAGGTGCCCCGGGGTACGTCGGGGTTCCAGGGATTTTCTTATTAGGGTGCACTTGGTTTCTTGGCTACTGATACCTGGGACGGTGTGCGGTTTTTGGTCGGTTCGAATCCGACCTAACCACATTTCGGTGGTATCCGTGGCGATTTGCGCAAGAAAAAGGTGCAGTCAGGAGGGTCTTTAGTCTTTTGTTATCAGAAAACAGTAGTATATTTTTAAAATATATACATACTTGTAAGAATAACATAATTCTGTCTATAAACTTTTCGAAATCATGTTTTTTTTTACTAACAAATAAAAATATCAAGTAAACAAAATAGTAAATTAGAGTGTTCACAATGTTGGCAGTGCACCCATTTCCCGCTTTGTTATGAGTAAATCCTCTTTCAACTTAAAACTTTTGCTTCTCTGTCTATCTTTTAATACCATTGGACTTTGTTACATTGTCTATAGTTTGATACAACTTTATCTAAATATAAGTATCTTTCTAATATATAAATTATTCACTATGACAAATGTACCAGATATTTTTGATTCGATTTTAGACAGTAGAACGACATTCCACTTAGACGAAAAGATTGTGAGTTTTATTTAGAAAAAAAAAATAATTAAGCGTACGTAATAACTTATAATCTATTTATAAACGTTTTATTTAAATCAGTTCAAATGTCACAATGAATACGTTTATTTATTTATAGTATGGAAGACTTACAGCCAACATTATAAGGTTTATATTCAAGTAAATACGGCAAGCTAATGATAAGTCTTCGCATATAGTAGTATGTTATACGTAAAAATGTGAGCAATAGCAACAACAATGTTATAATGTAGGACACATTTTTTTTTAAACTTCAAACAGTTTGAGGCTCAGACACCCTCACACGTTTGAGACACTCATAGAGAATAAATCTATCATCATATCATCTAAACTCTACTCAGTTCTAGCTCTAGTTTCAGCTCTACTGTACCGTTGATTTTCAGCGAACTGTAAAGAAAATCTTTGTACTTAAAAGTATATAATCTCATAAAAGTAGAAATTCGAGGAGGCGAAATTATTTTAAGTTTTTAAGTAACTATATAATACTGAAAGTAGATGAAACTAACTAAACAAAAATCTACCGCTACACAAAAGAATTAGTTAGCAAAGCGTTAATTATGTAGACATAAGTGGTTGAGAGCATGACAGACAGAGATAGTATTCAGACACAGGTATTGTATAGATTTAGCCAATTCTTTCAGATATAATAATTTAACCTTATCGATATGACATTAAATCACGTATAGCAACTAATACCATAACGACCAAATATTATAAGGCCAAGACTATATTATGGTAACCAGACTGCTCATAAACAATCTTACATGCTCCTAAAAATATGTTTGTTGCAGATTAATTAGATTAGAATGAGAACAAAGTAATGCTATCACCAATTTTTTCATCTTTTCTTATAGTCTGTCAAAGTGTGTACTGTGCCTGATGAAAAGCATGAATAGAATCCAAGAGTTGTGGTTAAAACACTTATTGCGAATGCAGATAATGCAGTATGGTTACCCACTCTATGATAGCCTAGTGAGATGTTTTACCACGCCCCGCTTGGGGACATAAAAGGCATGACAGTCATCGAGGAAGCGTAAGGTTCACACTCTTACCACGACAACTGTCACCCCTACATAAATGAACCTCTGGTGTCTACTACCATAGTACTACTTTCGATGAGAGGCCTAGTACGGAACCCCCGAGCTAGAATCTTACTCAGACTTTTCATCTTTGAAAAAGTATGATGAAATCTTCAAAGAGATTAAGAATATTTAGAGACACACCAGATGTTCCTTATAAAAATTAGGAACGTCTTTGGACATACTGAAAACTTAATCAACAAAAGAACTTCGTGTAATATTTCACTTTAACAGAAACTTCTTCTTTATACTCTGTCTAAATACCACAAGAATAACAAACAACAATTTTTGACCGAATTGGAGCGGCACGGTTGAGGCAAAAACTTGACGTTGCATTTTACTTTTTTCCATATATATTCAGAACAAAAATATGACAAACGATTTTTGACTTAATAATCGTCTATACACTATCGTGCAGTGGGTCATAACGAGAATGAAAATTCGCCTACCATTTTCATGAGGCAAGTTTGGCTGCGTAGCAAATGCTATTATCATCTTCTCCAGGATATGTGAGCGACTCAAATCGTCGATTACCAGAAAATTTCAGATTGACATAGCTCCTAACGGTGGGTGGAGTTCTTTCATTCTACTTTTGTATCGTTTGTATTGTGAGGAATGCTTAAAATTAATTTCAAAACAATTCAAGCGCATGAATATATCATGAGCTCTGAGTAACGATGATTTAAATAGAAAAATTCTAGCAACTTAAAACATATCTGTGTAACTATTTAACGCTCAATGAATTCAATACGCTTTAATTGTACAATTAATATGTGGATGAAATCACAATTATTTAAAGAAAATTCTAAAATAATTTCTCGTGCAAGCTTTTTTTAAATTGTAATGTAAATTTATGTAGTACCTCCTTTCTAAGAAGAGACTTATGTCCAGCAGTGAAATATTAAAGGTTGTTGATAAGATAAGATGAGATAAGATAAGTATGTTTTTTCGGTTGAAATCTTGCAACTTAAACAGCATCTAGAACTTTGAAATTTGCCACGCAAATGTACGTCTCGTAACAATGCAATATTATGTATTAGTTACTGGAAGGTGGTCATAGGAAGTCCGTAATAAAACGACACTATTCCATTGAGTTTGCCCCCAGTAGATTCTTCTCAATACGTACTTTGGTGCAAAATAGTAATCAGGGTTTGATTAAGAAGCTGGAATGTGGTCATGGGATCTTCGTAATAAAACTACGTAACGGCCTCAAGTTTGGGCTCGTTTGATTCGTCTTGATAAGTACTTTGGTCCAAGATAAGATCCATATGCAATCCCATCAGATTTGGGGATATAAATTCCTTCGGTGCATAAAAATATATTATGTCGAATACGTTCCAGCTCCGGGTACCAGGGAAAACCCTGATATATTGAAGCTCTTATATCCCTATAATATGCTTTTATGTATATTATATGAATTGCTATAAGTTGATGGTAAGAGTCTTCAAAGAAATATTTTATTTTATTCTTTTTCATTATCAACAGCCTCCCACGCCGTCCAGACGGATTGGAATAGGGTTTGTTTCAAGTTTTCCTTCTCTTTGTAGTAATATTTTTCTGAATATTTTGTTCCCTTAGTCGCCTTTTGCGACACCCACGGGATGAATAGGGCTGGTAACATTACGTATTCTTAATCCGTCACCACACGGACATTCTTTTTAGCGCATTTCAATAAAAAATTGTCTTTAAAGAAGTTTTTTTAATAGCTGTCTGGTTCTTTTTCATTGTGAGTTTTTAATTGTTTTGCTTATTTTCAACTCTTACACGTTTTTCCTGTTTTATCAACTAATGAAACACCACATATGTGTATACCACATACCTAAACGGTAGTGAACTATGATTATTTGTATAATTATCTTGTTTAAATAAACACACAGGCAGACTGATGTCAATATAGCAACTTGCGCCATTTATGACTTGCAAGCCTTCGCATACCCCAAGTTTTAACTTATTCTTAAGGTACAATTTGTTTATTATAGAACAGTTGAATTTAAATAGCTTAGTAGACAAATTTGCTTAAGGCGTCCTCCAACTAAATGTTACGAATCAAATTCTGAAAGTGATTATACAAACGAACTGGCATAATTCAAATATAGAATCTATTTTCTAAATAGCAATAAGCTGTTTGCGCAAGTTTAGAGGAAGAGAACAGCTTCAAAAAGGTAAACGTATTCGTTGTATATTTTGAACTGTGATAGTCAGTCGGCAGCCTAATAAAATTAATTTTAAAATAATACTGGCTAATTTAAGCTGCCTCGATGACGATGACGCGACTGCTGTGCTTGAAGTCTCGAGTTCGATTCTCGATTCGGACCAAATGTTTGTAGGATCTGCAAATATTTGTTTCGGATTTTGGGTGTTTTCTATGTATAATACGACTATGCATATATTTACAAAAAAAAGCATGTATAAGTATTCTATCAGTCAGTCTAGTTATCATAGTACAAGCTCTGCTTAGTTTGAATGGCATTGTGTGTTAAATGTCCAAAATATTTATTATTTATTTATTTATTTTATACACCAAGACATTAGACGTTAAAGAAATGATGATCAAAATTCAATGAGCAAGGTGGTCTCTTGTGCGTATTAAGAGGTATTTGATGTCATATAGCCATCGGAAAGCCAAGTTCCGGCTGTATACTTTTAAATTAATTAATGCAACACCGGTTTTAATAACTGCCGGAACATAGCATTCGAAAATCACGGTTGATATTTTTTCGATCCCGTCTCGTGCAACGGAAGTGTCATGCATGTTTCCGGTCCAATGTAACACGAATTAAATAACATCCAATGCTATCCATCCAAAACTATACGTACGTACTACGTGGGTAAGCAATTTTTTATCAGTTTTAGGACATGTACTTAGACGTGAAAATATGTTAAAATTTTGTAGCTAATAATGACGATGAAGTTTATCTATTAAAAGAAGTACTAGTCGAGGAATAAAATTAAAGTATTTATACTCTTTCGCCTCACGAAGAATTTTCGCTAGTCAAAGAGAGATTCGAAGACGATATTTTGGTAGTTGTAGTAGGACTAGAAGTATCTTTAGTAGTACATATTTTAATATACAAATATACATATATAGCTTTCAAAAATGTGCGGGTAGAAGAAGACCTCTGAGACCCCCAGCCTCTGACACGTAATCTCGTTACGTTCTGATAGCATGATTATAAAGCCTATGATACGTCGGGACAAATTAACTTCTTTTTTAATTAAAAGAATGCATAAAATGATATTAATACCTTGACAGTTTACCGACGAAATCCAATCAGTTTGACTGCACAGATGATGTAGTGGTTTAAGCGGTCGCCTCGACACTTTCTGCTGCACCGAAGTATTGTGGGTCCGATACTCACACGGAGCAACATTTTGAACGATTCACAAATAGTTGCTCTTAGTCTATATTATATTTATTTTGCAAAGACAACGCCTGCTGCCTTGCCTGCTCTAGGAATGAACCTTGTGTCGTGGGGGACTTTACAAACATACAAGAAATAAACGCAAAGGACACCCAGACTCAGAACAACAATTTGTGGATCACACAAAGTGTTGTCCCATGTGGGCTTTGAACCCACAACACTCAGTGAACTTGAGAACGGCGTTGCGACTGCTTAAACCACCTTTTTTTTTTACGTGTGGAAACCCCCTCGGGCCGTCACCCCACCGGGGTTTACGGAGGGGTGTTGTGTCGGAATCGGACCGACTAAAACCACACGGTGTACCACTCTGCGCCTGATATAGGAGGGATTTGGGAACAGCTGCTATTACGACATCCAGATCCCTCCTAACGCCTACCCACTGCCGCGGGCACCATCTACGGGTAATCCGTAGATGGTGCCCGGTGCTAATTTTGTCCGTTTCATGTATGTTTGTAAAGTCCCCCGCGACACAGGATTTATTCCTAGTGCAGGAAGTGTCCTTAAGAAATATGGAAACTTACTTACTCCTTTTAACATTACCTGAAATAAATACTATAAAAGTTTTGTGAAGAGAACATTATGTTAAGAGAATTTCAGTGCTTCTAATTCATTATAACTTACAAATACCCAGTAATATGACACCAGACATTCATTTAATGAATAGTTGCAATGCAGAGTGCTGAGTATAATGAATGTCGGCCATATTAGCTACAACTGTAATATAACCTTATTCAAATTGTCTGCTACTAAAAAATGAGGTTTTTTATTTGTTTTTTTTATTTGTGTTAGACAATTTTGGTCTGTATTTGTGATAATATGTAACTCCAAAATACCTTCTTTAAACTTCTATAACGAAGAAAGTATGAGGGACCAATGACACAAAAAAATGACTGGCGGCGGAGAATGCGAACTGTCCAAGACAAAGATACCTGGGCTTCTTACTGCAAGAGGTGTTCGTTCAGCAGTGAATAGCGGAAGGCTGATGGTGATAGTAAATTTGTTTATTTTAAGATACATGATCTCATTGTAATTCTGTGGATATATAGTGTCAAACCAAACAAAGTTTCTTTTTCTTTAAAAAGACAACGCCCTTATTAGGAATACAGACTGTGTCGTGGGGGGCTTTACAATTATACAATAAACAGACACAAACAACACCCAGATATATATAACAAATTATGAATTCAATTGAACTGAGTAGTTATGTCTTTTGTAATTAAGTACTTATCATCAATCAACCTATCACCGTCCGCTGTTGAACGAAGGTATCCCCAAGGAACGCCAACCATTCCGGTCTAGGGCAATTTGCATCCATCCGCTGCCAGCCTACTTCAAGTCGTCAGTCCATCGTCCCGCAGGGCACCCTACAATACGTTTACCCAATCATGGTATCCACTCTAGTACACTTTGGCTCCAGCGACCATCGGTTCGTTCCAGATGACATGGCCGGCCCACTTCCACTTCAGCATACCGATTCTCCGTGTGATGTCAGTTACTCTAGTTCTCTGTCGAATAACTTCGTAATAATCATTTTAAGTACTTATAATAAAAAGATAATGTAAATGAGATTTCAGTAAATGTATTATACCTTAATCATGGTCTTCTTGGAGTACATTAACTCACAGAACGAAGAAACGAGAAAATTTAGGAGGAGAGAAATGATAAGGAAGAAAGGGAAACATTCTTAAAAGCATTAAAGCTGCTAAAATAAGGTTTATATCATCAAACTCAAACAACCCATGTGTTAAAAGTTACCAAAAATATAAGTACATTTACTAACTGAGTGAGTAACTAGTATTCAATAGAGTAACAAGTAACTTACAAATATTCAATTGAGTTTTTTTAAAAGTAGTTCGAATTTCAGAAATGTGAACTTAATCCGGTCGAGTTATTGCTTACATTCTCCAATATATCCACATGAGCAATATCCCTTAATCCCTATATCCCTTACCTTTAATTACACTCTCAATGTGGGTGTTTTATATACCTCTATTTAATCCTCTGGGGATATAAACATACATATCCCCTGAGGGATAAATAAAATACATATTTAACCTGTATTAGAGAGAAAAGTAAATACACGAATGACATTGCCGCGAAAATCCGATAAAACCACAAATAGTTTTCGCCTTTACAGTCGCATTGTATATTTTCAGCAGGTCAAAACCAATTTATTATTGAAACTTACATCAGCGACTTTATTGGAGGATTGGCACAGTGATTAATTTTGTGGCTTTAATTCTACTGTCACTATAATTTGTGTTTTGTTTGATAGAGTTATTGAAAGTCTGGATTACTAACGAAATATCTATTATAAGGTGGTATTTAAGACTAGATCCCGGTCTACTGGGCTACTCTGGTACTGCACACAAGTTATATGCAGACACGTTTACACATACTATATAATACGTGATTTAAAATTATTTTAACTTCAAGAAACCTGAAGATTTTAGGCATTTACGGCAACCATGCTTTCAAACGAGTAAAACTTTTGCATTTAAGTCTAATTCTCAGGAACTGAGAATAAAATTGTTTCAAAAAATTTGATTTAAAATAAACTAAACTTTGATACATTTCCTTCGCCTAAAATTGTGATATACCACAAAAAAAAACTGGCAAAACATACATCAAATAGTGATCTATATTAGCACACCTGTCAATATAAATAGTTTCTGATGGATGACTCTGTGTAATGGAAGAAAGTCCGCTAGTCCAGTTAATGACCAAGTTTATTGATTACTTTTTCACAACACGTTTCGACACTTGTTATTTTTGAAAGACACGTCCAAAAGAGTTCGCTGTTTACTTATTTCTCCTATACTGACAATACCTACAAAAGAAAACCATATTCGAACTATTGCTGCAAATTGTATCGTCAGTTACGTTTAAATAACTGGATCTCAAAATCTGTAGAATGACTACACACTTATTATAAAGATGATACGATAAAAATGGTGTTACACGTGAAACAAAATTGTTCTTCTATTTCTCCAAACCTTTTTCTCAAACTACATAGGTTGGTGGATGTCAATGGGGGTTGTGATCGACGAGTTCCATGGAAAAACTGTTAATGGACTTTTCAGATCTTCAACTACACACAATAAATGCCAAAGACGTTTATGTGACAACCGTAACACACGGCTTCATGACCTGTCCAAATCACGAAGAGGTCTCAGATTGTTAAATATAGTCACCTATCCACATACTGACCTGACTAGAATAGCTTAACTTTATACTTACTATTGAGTCACGAACTTAATAAAATGAACTACATACTTACTTTACAATACAAAGTCTTTGTATTCTTTGTGTCCGTTTCATGAATGTTTATAAAGTCCCTCGCGACTCAGTATACATTCCTAACCCTCTTAACCCATTAAAATAAAATAAAAAAGTTCTACAAAGTATTTTCCTTGACATTTAATTACGACAAAAGCAAAACAAAGATTCATTGGTTGTTCTTAGTCGAGTGCCGAGGTATAAACCTTATCTCCCTACAATGTTATAACGAATGTAGGTAATAGCAAAATTTATTATTACAGCGACGTATGAAAACGTAACTCTTAATATTAAAAAAATAAAGTAAATCAAGAAGATATAACCAAAGTTATTCGTAAAATCTTGCCTCTGTATAATATAACTGTTTTTAGAATTTCGTGACTTTTACAAGTACTCATATCTTTTTGTGGGTAAAGCAACTCTTCCCGTAACCACAAACGGTAGAACCCACTCGAAACATCGGGGAAATAGGTTTCGTAATCTTTTATATAATTTTATTGCATGTGATTCTCGCTGTACAACAAAAACTATGGATACCTGTAGAAGATTTTACGACAAATATCCTCTCCTCTTAAACCCCGCACACAAACTGTTTGTTTTTTAAGTACTGCTTTGTTTCAAAATTTGTGATAACACTAATATAATTATGATGATGCCATTATTTCATTATAATAAGTTAGAATACAGTTTTTATATCTTTCTAAAATATTTAAGTAGATACTCACATCAATATCCTTAAATCTGAGTGCTTATTTAACAATGACAACAGTATTTGTTTGGTAAATAGGTACATCACAACACATTAAAAAACTTTAACCGTCCACTGGACATAGGCCCCTACTTAGAAAGGAGGTTTTGGCTTACTATATCACACTGGCCAGACATAACGTACGTGGAATAAGAGGAAAGTAGAACATAAATTTTTATCTATACAAGTTTCAGTATTTGACGACGTCAACTCATACACGATAAAATGAAACCAATGAAATACAAGAAGTTTCTCTTTTTAGTAACTCCTTTTAGTAAATATAATAAAAATAAACTCAGTAAAATAAATATTAAATCTGTTCAAAGAATCATAATATAATTTTCACTAGATATTTCTGTCACAAGCACAATTTACAGAACTCACTTTACAGCTATACGTGGGTAGTTTCGCGAAAATTTTCCAATATCCAACGCAAAACGTTGGTACTTAGTTACCTAGCAACTCCAGATTAAGCCCAAGGCGTACTTTGAACTGTATTTTTACTCCCAACAGGCGACTATTAAAATATTGCTGGCTGATTAAAATGCTTGTTGAATGGAGTAAATGTGGAAGTGATATGTAACGCTAATAGATATTGTAATGAATTTCGCCTCAGGAACTTGTTTATCTTTAGGTATCAATTTCATTTTAAAATATCAGAAAACGATTAAATCTTCTTTTGCGTATCCCTTAGTGCCATTTTTGTTATAATGCATATTAATATTAGTTTTGACCCCTTACACATTGTGTACTAATCCCAGAATAAACGGAGTCTTTATGATGGTAACCTAATTAATGCTAGATATATGCAAAAACAAAATAATTTTAAGATAGCAACATCCTTAGGAAATAGCACATAACTGTGTACTTAGTACAAAGTTTTTTTTATATTTGAAGAACCTGCCAAAGTGACTCTACTCTGCATGATAAAAAGCACGAATACAATCCAAGAGTGGTTACCAGACACATTGCTGATGTAGACAATGCAGTATGGTGATCTACACTATGGCAGCCTAATAAGATGCGTTTTCACGCCCCACTCGAGAACGTAAAAGGCGCGTAGAGATGATGGCAATGTAAGGCTAACACACTTACCACGATAACTGTCACCCCTGCATCAACGGGTCTCCGGTCTCGCGCTGAGCAACGAAACACGACAGCACGAGTGCTGTCGTTTCACGTTAGTCTTCTGTGGGAAAGTAGCATTGTCCTGGTCTAGTCAGCCCATTCATGCTGAAATCAGCGTGACTCTACTATCTAAATAAAAATATCTAAAAATGACTATATATTTTGCGTAGCGAACAGTATATAGTTAATAACTTGCATATTAGAGCCCTCAAACAAACAAGATAATCCTTGCTTAACAAAGAAAGTATTTTTAGAATAAAACACAAAGTGTATCTCGAACCGTACATCAAAGTTTTTGTTTCATACTATGAACGTATTTATAAGTTAGACAAAGAATAACTAGCGGTTTATGGTGTAATGTAAATAATAAAGGTCTCATTACCGACTGCAATATTTTCACTGTTATTACCTTGAAATGATTACGCATTTAATTTTTTCGAGTTGTTATTACTTTAATTTACTTTTATAGACGTTTCTACCCCACCTCTACCTCTATCTAGTACAACACGACGGACAGAGTCATTTATTCAATTATTTTTAAGATACGTTAAAACATCAAAGTACATACATTTAGTCTATGCTACAAATATATCAATATTCTCATTAGTAATAGTGTGTGCACCACTACAGTTTGATGTGTTCGTTATATTTAAGATAACAATTAGAACTGTGCGGATGGTGACCTTCTGTATACCGGTTAACGGACTGTTATTTTTAAAAGGTGTGTCTAGAGATGTACCTACGCACTGTCTATCCGAACAGATTCATATGAAACGATCACTGTGATGAATTTTCATTATCCTTTGTTTTCCGAGCCGCTAACCTTTTTTAACACTTAGTACCTAGATATATGTAGGCTCAAAGAAGGAGAATTTATATTTAGACATAGAAATATAAATAAAAAGTTATTGTAAATAGAAAGTTTTGCGCTTTTTAGTGTTAGTTTGTAACGGATATACACAAATACTCATAATTTACAACTTGGATATCACATGAATACGAAAGTCCAGCGATTGAGAAGAAAACGGCAAACTACAGCGTGCTGTTTTTTCTACATTATGCTAAAATTTTTCGAAACAACTCACTCGCCTATATCGAATACCCAAATAAACTTGGAGCAGATTTTTTTGTATATATTTTTATGGTAAGCGAACAGATAGGTAATTTGACTATAAATCTACTTGTACCTATAACAAAGAACTCATAGTATTCCACTTCATTTACACATTATAACAGCTCTGCTTAGTTTGAAACTAGATGACGTTGTGTGTCAAATGCCCGAATTATTTATTATTATTATTTCTTTATTTATAAGACTAAACAACCCTCAGGGTTGAATAAAGACATATGTAACCTTCATATGAGATACAGTTTTAGAAAACAACGATAGTACACCGACCTTTTTTGACTTTCATAGCCATCAAAGGTCGACGAAAATCAACAAGTTAAATCGAATATGTATTTCTTGACAGCCTTAAAAAAATGTAAGAATTAAATATATTGGGTATTTGTTAAATTTTGTAGTTAAAGTTCAGCTCCCAAGGGACCTATAATCTGCCACAGTTAACACTTTATCTATTATAAAAAATAGTTATTGAAATTGGACTAACGGTTCCATCTACTAACACGTTTATAGAGATGTACTATTCAAGCTATTCATCGCAGTTTTTTGCAACCTTTCACAAACTTAGTACATTAAATTTTGTTTGAAACACATTTTTAAGCTGAGTTCTCTCTCTAGTTATATTTTCATCCTAAAAATTGAAGACACTCAACGGTGTAAATAATAAAGATTGAAAAGACTGAAGCTAAATCAAATTTGTTGGCTGAATAAATTTAGTAACTATCAACGATAACGATAACATCTTCTTTACATGTATTTAAAGGATTAATGATACTGCCTGCGGTATATGTAGTGTTTTGTTATATTTGTGATAGTGATATGTTTATACGCTTAAATGAAATTAAGTCTCAGACGTGTGAATAATATGTCAAGTACAATTAAAAAGCATTACAATGTCAACAACTGTCTACACTTTTCTGAAGATGGGCGCTAACACACAGTTTGTAACTAATGTAGTTATTATCGTACACAAGTGGTTTGACTTGATTTATTTGTTTTTATACATTGGTTCTAATAAAGATTATTATTATTAACTATTTCTACCACGTATAAGTAAATGAAAAGGTCTCGTGATTCAGCGCTAACCACATAAGTTGACACATTGCAAACTTTGCAATTCTAGCTAGGTCGATATTACGTACATTTACAAGAACTTATTCCGTCTTCTGAGTGTATTTTGACAAAAAATGTTATCTTTGTTTTTTATTTCTTTTAATAGACTTTAATAATAAGGAAGATTCGTTTGGAGGACAGTTTGGTGTCAATTAAGCAATATTTTTTATGTTTAGTATGTACTCCGTAACACAATTATTTGAAAACAGATTTTTATTTATTTTTTCAATTTATGAGGATATACTTAATTGCCTTTGATCCCGTTCAAAGAGGAGGAAATGCCGTCCCTGAGGTTGTTAATAAGAAAAGAAGAATACAATTTAAATATGGGCTCATTAAATCAGTGATACTTTTTGAAAGGTAATCAAATTATTCTAATTATCACACAAATACTTACGACAAGACTTCATTCTTAAGAATTCCAAAGTAATAAACAGTTTATCGTTTATTCACGTCCGTATTTTATAATCTACAGTACACAAACATGGTCTCTTTACACAGAACACATCAAATATGTAGTAATAAAATACCTAAATCTCTCCCGTGTTTGAGTTCAGTCACTTCAAATTCAAAAGATCACAAGAACCTAACTTATATAAATGGCTTCGCACCAACTTTTACTCAGCGAAGAAATTTTTCCGATATTGAATGTCTGGTCGTTGCCTAGCGTTGCCTAGAAAACATCTGTCATGTAACTAAGTGTATTGAATTCAAAGAAATCGTACAAAATGTAAACGTCTTTTGGAGTACCATTAAATTGTAGAAGGTGGTACACATATAATCCTGTAAGGTGATCTGGGGTAGTAATCTCGTACTCGTACATTATTTATATAAAGATGAAGAGTGATCTTTATATGTTTGTTAATTTGTGCAAACGTGTAAATTTATTGAAACTACCAGTGAGCTTGACAAAATATGACTACAGCAGTTAGTTATATGATGCACTCCTAGCCTATTTCGTCCAAGATAACTACACAGGAACTATTATATAGGATAAGTGTTTGTGCAAACACAAGTGCATTCTCTGTTCCCTCACTCTCACAATCCGATGGAACGGTTATCCGACACGACCGGGACGAAATCAGGTGCAGAACCGACGGCTTCACGTATTGAAGCAGTTAGTTATAATATCAGTATGTAATCAGCGATATTATAAATATACATCAGCAACCATTTAATAACTTTATAAATTCCTATTCTTAATTATATACGTGCTAGTATTAATGGAAAATAGTCCTTCAAAAGCGATATCCTCGATAATTGTGGGACTTGTTGATAAGAAGGGTCGCCGTCGAAGTTCCTTCATTAATTTTCATTCCTCTTGAATGAACTCTATATCGAACTTTAAATCAATGAATTAATTAACGTAGTCTCGCAACGCAGTAGATTAGCATATTGGAGATTAGCAGTTCCTATTGTAGCAGTGATGATGTTTGAAAACTCGATAGGTAGTACAAACGAAACAAAGTCGAATAGTAAAGTCCAAATTCATATCATATAGTATCGCTGTACCGCTAGTGCTTCGGTTCAAACAAAAGCTAATAGTGTGCAACTATTTAAAATTGTAAAAGTCTGAAGTAATGGATTCCCAAAATTACCAAGAGCCGTGAAAAAACAGCGGATATTAGAAATTCTCGGGAGCAGTCCCTACTCGGGACTAAACTAATTTTATTAGAATTAAATTTATGTTCAATTTCTTAGAATTTAGTTTTGATATACAATGATTTAATACCTATATATTTATCATTTAAATTCAAAAAATGACATTCCTCATAAAGTAAGAATTTTGATGGAACAAATTGAAAATTTAATGAAATTGCCCAAAGATATATAGAATACCAGACAGTACAGTACAGTACAGTAGACAGTAGTACAGACAGTACAGACAGACTTTATTTTACATTGCCCTAAGTAATACTTAAGTTATTTGTATGCATAAGTTCCTCAAGTAACCGATTTAGGAGAATAATTATATCTACGAGTATATATGACGAACTATTCTTTTTCACCTTAAAAATATGCTAATAAGAAGTACACGCAATTATCTTCAAAATATAACTACAATTTTTACAGGTTGTACACACGACTTGACTACAATCATCTCTCGTATTACATCATATCACTTGTGAATTAATAAACCTATAAGGTTTATGTTTTAAGTGAAGTGGATATACTTCACTTAAAACAAAATGAAATAGCGTTGCATATCATTTACAAAGTAGGGTTGTTACACCTCCACGGCTTCATCAGTGCACGACGACACGAGAATCACAAAGTGTTTCAGGAATATTTAACAATTATATTAATTTCTGTTGAACTGTGGACGCTAGAGTTAGTTAAATGTAACTTACAGTATGTACTATATCACAAAAGTATCTATTTATGTATTAAGTTGTTACCTTGTATCTGCTTAACCAATCAGTAAACTTTTAATTAAATAATTGTTTAATAAAAATAAAGCGACAAAAACTGGTGCACTAGTAAAAGAATATTTTTTTATTTAAAAATTGTGTCTTCAATATTTTTAAGGAAAAAAGTGTCGAGCCACAGCTTTCGGTGCTAAATTTAAAAAAATTAAAATGTTAAACTTAAACTTAAAAGATTAAAGTCAAGTATTATATAATCTAACAGTACATGATTCATTTTCCTTTTCTGGTTAACTTTCTTCAACCTGATGTTTTATATAAGCTGAAGTTTATCGGGGAATTTCCCAGTAAGCGCCATTTTGCGGAGGTGCTGTGTTGCCTAGCAACAGGCAGGTGCTCGTTTTCCAATCGTCGTCAATTAGATATTTTTAGCCCTAGGCAACTAGAGTTCAGTGCTACGTATTGGTTAGTTGAATTTGAACATTTAAAAACTCTTAGTTTATTAAAATATCTTTTATTGCTAGTAAAAATTTGTTTAAAAAGGATTTAAAATAAAAATGCTATTCGAGAGTAAACCGCTTGTAGGACAGTGTTTGCATAAAATTTTATTTTCAATTTAAATATTATTCGATTAAAGTTCTAATCGTGATCACAAGAAATATGCAGAAAGTTCACAGTAGTATAGTTTTTATGTTTTCAATTTAGTCTGAGAAATTTTTATAAGTAAAAGTTTCAAAAATTCTGTTCCGTTATTTTCTCACATGTTTTAATTATGAAACTAATAAATAAATATACACACATTATCTACTAACTGAACAATATACCTAATTCATTCATAATACAGTCATCCAACTAAACATATTTTTCGCACGATAAAAACAATCACCACACATAATAAAATCGTGTACATTGAGCTCATCGGCAAGCAGTTTTATATTTTTTTTCTATTTCTATATCTATCTGTCACCACTTTACCTGATGGAAAGCATGAATAGAATACAAGAGATGTGACTACTATAGTCAATATGAATGCAGAGAATGCACTATGGTGATCCACACTATGGTGGCTTAGTGAAATGCTTTTTCACACTCCGCTTGGGGACGTAAAGGCATGATGGTCATTATGGCAGTGTAAGGTTCACATTGTTATCATGACAACGATCACCCCTGCATCAGTGGGTTCTTGTAAATACGTAAACTTATCACAAAAATTTTGTTAGAGTAAAAAATATCTGGAAAAACGGAAATACTACTTTGAAAAAAACTACCCATGCAGTTTGCGATAAACAAATTTAATATGTAGCGAACCGAAGAAGAGTGGAGTAAATGGAAATCAAAAACATTCAACTATAGCGCACTACCTTTGCAGAGCATCTCGGGTAATCCGTGGCTTACCTTTGATGATATACTAACATTCTGTTTACTTTTTTTTCTATTGTTTTACTGTGTGGAAATGCTTCCGGAAAACCCCGGACCAAAAACCACACGCCGTCTCAGGTACTAGTAGCCGGGGAACCAGGTGTACCCTAGAAAGGAAATCCCTGAAACCTCAGGCCATCTACCCGCGACTTGTACATGACCCTTTATTCTATAACACGTCACACTGCCACCCTGGCTTATTTCTACTAGGGTGACAGATGACCTCACCTGTCACCCCAGGCTTACGCTTATGGGGGACGAAGATCGTTCTTCGATCTCCGGTGCCCGAGATGTATGTGATACAGGGCCCGTTTCCAGGCCTGCCAGACTGTTAAAATTCTAAGCTCTCGTAGTCTCGTTCCAACATGTCACTTGCAAGTATAACTTGCTCACAGAAGGAGATGGCGGAGTTACACACACTCTCGCTCCGTACCATGGCCTTAATCATGCTACCGAACTAGAAAATGCTTACTCCAATGGTCGCTACAAGGTCACACTTCAGCTCCACCCACGCTGAGCATTCTGCCAGCGTGTAGAATGCCGTGTCCACGGTCTGGCCATCGCAGTGGTGGCCCTCGGGCGTTGTCTCTTTTCGGATCAAACACAGGTAATCAAGCATTCTTACCCAGTGATCACCTACGTCAGCCGGTATGAGAGGATCCCGTTATTCCTCTCAAGCCAGTCCTTCATAACGGGTCTTACCGCCGCAATGACAGCGTACCCGACGCTTGGTGGCCCAAGTCGCTCCTTCCCCTCCTCCACAAGGACCTGGCGGAGTTGAGTTTTCTGATTAGCGATTACCCAAGTTTCAGGACTCCGACCCAACTCCCGCGCCTCCTTACGCCACTGATAAAGAGCCGCAAGGGTTCTCACCAAGTCCTACAATCCCAGAAGACTCGCCGCCTCAAAGGAGATTGTGCGATATCCTCTTATGACCAGTACTCGATGCAGGCGTCGCAGTATCTCGACATTGCTGGCCTTGAAGGTCTCCGCCCACATTGGGGCCCCGTAAAGGATCGTTGACCGCACAACTCCTGCGTAAAGTCTCCTGCAGGAGTCATCGGGTCCCCTCATGTTAGGTAGCAACCACGCCAATGCTCGCGCTGTTCCTACCAACTTTGGGACCTAACTTCCGAAATGAATTCCGAAGTCCCATCGGCTGTAAAGTACACATCCTGTTTACCTAGACTTTATAAAAGATGTTAAACTATTCGTAAATGCAAAAGGTAGTTTTGCAGCTACATATGAAATTAGATTTATAGCACAACATATTGGCGTATGGTTATGATAGACGTGGTTGCTCACAATGAGCCTTAAAAGAAGGCTCAAACAACACAACCATCTCGGAGTTTCTCTGCGTGATCAAGTGAGGAATGAGAAAATCCACAGACGAACCAAGGTGACCGAAATTGTCTGGAGAATTGCTAAACTTAAGTAACCGTGGGCAGGGTACATTGCTCCCAAACAAGACAGCCGATGGGACCAAAAATTCTGGAGTAGCGACCACGTACTGGCAGACGAAATTGATACAGTCTGATTATTACACTAGCCGCATTATACTCCTTTTACTTTTCTTTTGTATTGCATTCGGTGTAAAATTTTGTTATGTTTTTGGTTACCTTTTGACCTTAAGGGATAATGGATAATAAATATCTTAAATAAATATATCATTACATTTATATTTATATATCGGTTTACAAAATAGTTAGCAAAACTCGAATACATTTTTACATTATCTTATATTTTTTTAATAATTTAATTGAACATAGATAAATGTTCTATTCGCATTATATTTTTTTCTCTATTTAACCTCTTTCTTCATTTAAATAATTTCAATATAATACAAATACTTTCACTTTATTTAAATTATATTAACAATTGGTAATCGTTATTCTTTCTGTGTCTTTTATTCATTCGAAATTAACTTTCAGTGGCTAGTTTCATGTAAAATTATTTATCAATAATTATTTGGTATCGTTTCGGGTATCTTAATTGCACATAGCACATATCTTAAATAATATGTTATAATTATATCTTTATAATATCTAAATTATTTGGCTATTATTGACTAATAATTAATTATCTAATTCTGAATAATATACTCATGACAATATATAGACTTCTTTGAGTCAAGATTAGAACAAAATATCTACGAAGCATCTTTTTTTTATTTAAATACTTAATTTACACTTACATATTTCTATTGCAGGCTCTCTACTCTCTAGAGGCCATACTGGCAAACGAACCTACAAACTATAATAAAAAGTGATGCCAGTGATTCAAACTTGGTGTCTGAGTCTAAAGAACTGAACTTAGACATATAGAAAAATTGAACATTTCAATCAATCACTCAATCAAATCAACGTATCGCCGCCCACTACTGAATGAAGGTTTTTCCCAAGGAGCACTAACGCATTCATCCGCTGCCAGCCGCCTTCTTCAAGTTGTCGGTCCATAGTGCGCAAGGCACTTATACTTTTGGGCATTTAATACGCGTAAATCTTTATGTATAGGTACTCGGATGGTTTTCAGATGTAAATATTAATAACAGCTAACTTATTTATGACTTAGGTTATTATAAATTTGCCTTTGTTTAGACTTTACTGTTATAATTGACAATATTCCTTATGCATAGTTTTATATAATATATGTTTGAATATCTTATGAGTCTATAAAGCCCGTCACGATTATAAGACAACTCACTACATAACTCTTTTACAATCAATGTGACATTCACTGCTTGTACCATATCTTTTACTTGGCTCAAATCAGCATATTTAACAAAAATGTAGTTTATAGCTTCTGGTTTAAATACTTAAAAACTTTTGCACCGATTGAAAACACCTTTGACTCGTAAGTTTTGTTCATTTCGCATCAATACAACTACAAGAAACCACAGCGAAGTGTGGCGAGGTTAAAAACAGTAATTGACATTTATGGAATACTTGATTCCATAAATGTCATTCACTATTTTTGTTTATATTAGCACCGAATAATATGAGTCACAATGGTTATTTCCTCTTACAAGTTAAATATGGTAATATTACGTCTAATTGTTTTCAATCTATCTCTCTATTCACTTGTGAACTATATCGTAGATCACTACCTTTATAAGCATGTTCTCTAAGTCGTCTAATTTGTTCTTCAGTGATGACTTTAGTGAGCCGGGTTCCTTTTAATAGTAACATACCGAGAAGTGTATTGTGATATTCGTATGCTGTCACCTTCGACGATCTTACGACTTGTGCCTTGGTGGCGACGGTGTCCAGATCCGGTATCATTCTGCAAATCAATAACATATGTTTAGATAGAGAAATTCGGAGCTCTATCACTAAACTAGGTAGTTATATACACTGGATATGGATTGACAACTAACAATGAATAAGTTTGATTGTTTTTTAAATGCATTGACTCTTTTATGTGTCAATAAATCAGATGGCATATGACACACAGTCTTAAAAGTGACATCTATTAATAAACATCAATAAGAATTTTAGAATTTTAATTAGAAATGTCAGGTATAGTGATTTGGCTGAATAACGAATATTCGGCGGGTCTCTTGGCCGAAACGCCGAATATTCGGTCAATATTCAAAGTAATAGGTTTCACAGTTTGCAATGGTTTGAGTCGTTATAATGAGTGGATTTGTTTTAATAATCTTCTTTCTGTCTACGAGTCCTTATTTTTAACTAGGTTGGGGTCTTTTAAGTCTACCTACCTACCTAGTACTACCATACGGTTAAACTTTGATTTTTCATGTGGAGTGTTTGCTATTAGAGCTCCACAAGTCAAGTATTATGGAAAATTGAAGTTCTGTGGAAATACTGTTGTCGAATTTTTCCAACTACCCGTAACAATTACTAAAGATGTTCGTATAGCAACTGAAACTGACGGCTTAGTGTGTCTACGAGACACAATGGGGTCTAAATACATTATGAATGGTTACCCACCCATAGACTGAGCTGGTTAAGATTGCTTAAATTTGTAATGTGCTAACCTACGTGGTTAGTACTGAATCACGAGCCCCTGCCTGACTTTTTTGTCTAATATATAAAAAACTCGTGTCACGGTGTTTTTTATCTAAGTCCTCCGAAACGGCTAGTCTGATTTTTATGAATTTTTTGTGTACATTAGGTGTTATATTTGGCATGATATGAAGTTTGGCAAGTCGAAAATAGGTGGTAGGCTATTTTTATACCTTTAAGTGATAAAGGTAGTTGTTTAGTGCAAAACTGTTATTTTTCATGATTTAACCAATCCATATTTTTAATAACTATTAATATTTTTTCTTTCATCGATATTGTTGCCCAAAATATTCACTAGAAATAATTTATATGGGAAAAACAAAAGCCAAGTCAGCTAGTGTACCTATAAAATGTTGAATTTTTCTATATTTTTCACTATTCAGTATTCAGCCGAATTTTACGTACTATTCGGCCGAATCGTGAAAAAACGTTAAAACGTAAAAAAGAATATTCGTGGCATCTCTTATTTAAACAGTAATTGATTTTAATTTTATTGAATGACAATAGAACGAATGTGGACAGACATAAACACATATTAACCTGACAGGTAAGATTTCTCTTGATATGAAACTGAAGAATTCGGACCTCTATCGGATTTATATTTAGGATTAAATTGAATAATCGTTACTACTCATAAGCAAAAATATAAAAGACTGAAAAACCTACGTGGAACTTTAAAAGCCGAGAAGCTATCAATAGAGGTAGATACAATTAAGCCAATTAAAAGACTTAGTAACCGACCTTGTTCGTCTCTAGTGGATTTACCTGTAATAGGAACCTTATTAAGGCAGATTACAGATGAATAAACTTGGAAATATGTAAATCGAGCTTTTCTCTCTGGTTTGTACTATTGTTAAAGTATCTACATCATGAGAGAAAAATATTTTTTAATTCATAACTGAATAAATACAATGCGATATTACATGAAGATATAAACATTATGTTTGTACTTTCAGTAAAATACTACAGTTTCAATGTTCAACTTTATCAATATTACGATAGAGCACCAATTTGAATAAAAGTATTTTTTACGTGAAATTAGTTTGACATAATAAAAGTGTACTGGTTACTTAAATTACAATAACTCGTGTTCAAACAAAGTAGGATCAAAGCTAAATTCTCTTTGTATATGAAGAAGGTATTGCCATAATGAAATATTATACAAATATTTAATAAAATGAAAAAAGTATTTACGAATACGAAATGCGATGTGTGCTCTATTCCATGGCCTAATATTAATAAATACGTTAATTCAATATAATTCTAATACATAACACGTTTAAAATAGGTACACATATTCTACATATAGAAATACTTATATAAATTGTTTAAAACACCACACGATCTGATTGTAAAATTTGGAAGACTAAAAGAAATAAAAAAATTATAAACTCAAAGTCAAGGTATTTAAGTAGTTCACCTTTAAATCATCAGCATTGAACAGTTCAGTTATGCACCCAGACCTCTTCTTAAAAATGGGATTTTGGTCTACTATACCCAAAAACAATAAGAAAAATTAAACAAACACATTCTTATAACGTCTAAAGACTACCTAAAAATAAAATTATATACCTTTAATACCTTTGCCTATCCCTCTAGGAAATAGACATGACTTTATGTTAAATTACGAGTATGTTAATTTTTTATCATTCTTAACAGTTTTGACTGCAGATGTCCAGACCAATAAATATGACAGTACGAAACTGTAGCGCCACCTTTCGACACGCTAAACAACATCTCATGAATGACTCACTTGTTAAATGAATCCAGGCAGAAAAAAAAACACCTTGCACACGGCGCCCCACGGCGATATCTTACGCAAACCTTACGATTACACCTTTAAAATTACGAAAAAATACACACACTACACGGAGCTTTCAATCGCACACGAACTGTCGACAAAATGCCGGGAAAGACCGTCACATACAGCCATTGAAAACCACATTTTTTTCGATTCGTCAACTTTTCCCCAGGCAATGAAAAATACACTTTAAGTGTAACAGTTACAGTTTATTTTTGTTAGTTTGCAGTTATATAGGGGTGCATCTGTTAGCCGGCTGGCCCCATTTGTGTGATTTACCCCGACATGTGGCGAGCCCGAACCGTCGTATACTGTTATAAACCGAACTTCGCTTTAAAAATGAATAATAACGCTACAAGTCTCACAACAGGGTTTACGGTAGTCTTTTAGGAATTTATTCTCTGTGATGTTGATATAGATTCGTAGATTGTTCAAGATTATTTATTTTTTACCCGACTACGGCGAAGCCATATGCTTTTTTCTTCCTTACACCTCGGTAATGATTTTGGTAGTCTATACAGGTATATTTGTAAGTTCTACTGTAGCATATAAACTACTAAAAAGTAATGGATTCGTAACAATTGTCCGGGAGATTTAGTTTATATAAATTTTATGAAAATTTATATAACGGCGTTTAAACTTCAGACAGACTGCAACTGCAGACAGAAATGCAATCGTACAATTCGCAAGTTACAGCCATTTCAGTTATTTACTCATTTTAGTAACTAGCAAACAGATTTTAATGAAGGAGGTGTCCGAGATTCGAAATAATGGTCTGGGTGACATAGGCTATATAAATTTTATTAAAAATTCTTACATAGTCAGCTAACAGTTTTTAAACTCTATTTATTTTATTACTTTTTTTATTTATTTTGAGAGCTGAATTTTAACTTTCGAATTTACAATTACGATTAATTATGTCTAAAATGCTATAACAGGTGTTAGGGCAATAGGGCTAATATAGCAGATCTAGAAAATATAATTATTAAGATACGTACGAGTAAGATGCGTGCGTGGCAATTTACAAGCATAAATGTGAAAAAGTCTTGTATAGGTACCTAAGTGAAAATGTCATCTCATCCACTGCGTTTCTGGATTCGTTTTTTTTTTAATATTAAGTCTACCAAAGTTTCTATATTCTGCCTGATGAAAAACATGAATAGTATTCAAGAGTGGTGGTCACTATACTTATTGTGAATGCTGACAATGCAGCATGGTAACCTACACTATGGCGGCCTATTAAAAAAATTTTTCACGCCTCACTTAAATGATGCGATATCATTGTTGAAAAAAAACCCGTGCACTGGTAGTAGTAGTAGTTCCAAATTTTGACTACTTGACACAAGAAAGAAAAGGCAAACCGTATAGTTTGAGAGCATATGTCTACCACTCCAAAACGGCAACTTCCAAGGTCAGCACGTGTTGTCTTATAGAGGAAGGGAGAAGACGAACCAGTTGTGAGAGTTCGTCTGAATAAAAGTGACATCACATCACAACTGCAGAGGTTTAAAGGACTCGTTGGCTTCGAGGCTGTCAATAAAGTTGACTGCTCGCCGCTACAACCGATAGAGAGAGAGAATTCCTCGCAGAAGCGCACTTGGGCTTCATAATGAATACACAGATGCTCGGGCGGCTTCCACGAGGTTACCTAAGTGTCGCTCTCTATGTACACATGCGGGTTGAGATGTGGGTAAACATCCGTACCCAGGGTACCGGGCTTATCATGTAGTAACAGATGAGTGTTCTGAAAATTGGGGAGGGAAGGAACGGAAACTTTTTGATAGAGAGCAACCTATGTTTTCTTGGGGTTGAACTCGACCAAATCCTCATAACTTCATTGAGAAACGCAGATTATAAATATATTTTTTCTCAACGTCTCCTAACTTGGCTGTAGCATGTCTGGGGTTTTTTCAGCATTATTACAAAACTTCGAAAGTGAATTCGATATTTTATAATGATGCTGAAAACTCCATACCGTAAAGCATGTTTCACAACTTCGTAGGTACAGTTAATACTTTTATACCTTTTCTTTCTGACATCAGCCACTTTGATACAGGACCCTGACCGATGGAACTATTTCTTTCTCTATCCGATCCGTACCTACAAGTCTATCCTACCTTTATTATCTACTCTTGTTTATCTTTTTTCAATATTTCATCCAATTCAATGCCATTTAATTATAAATATTTAAAAATTGGGCTATACATCCATCCGGAGTCCTGAAAAGTCATTAACATTCTTATAACAAATATTTTTAAGTATATCGTATTTCATACACTACCACGTCATGTTTACATATATGTCACTTTAACTTTCCGCCTGAGACCTGAGTGTTTATTTGCATTTTGATAGAGCACGATAGAATGCGCAAAAAAATATTGTTATCGAAAAAATTCCTTGACGCAAACATCCGTTGATCATGTAAAATTCAGTATTTTGTTGTTAAATGTACTTCTAGAGCATTTTGTATTCATATGTAGTAAAACAAATTGTTATTGGTGTATTTATACACAATTTAGAATAATATAGTTGAGATAAAGAAATCGGTTAAGGAATACAGAGTGTCACCACCCCCATTTCTCCTATGAGTGTCATAAGAAGTGACTAAGGAAACAAAATATGCAAGACAAAAAAAGGGCCTAAACTTCTTTGCTAAGGAGTGTTTATGTACAGCAGTGGATTGTTAAAGACTGTCTGAAGAATATTTTCTAATTATAGGTTGGTTTTAATGCGATAATAATCGAAGTTAAATATTAAACTTTATTTTCGATAGAGTATTTATTGACGAACTATTACCTCAATCAAAAAACGTTTACAGCTGGAAATAGGTCTCAATAAAAATAAATCAGATATAGGTTAAGTTTAAATTTTTTAATGAAATACATAGATGTTTAAACATCATCGTATAACCATTTTGAAATACATAGTTGCAGGATATAATTACGTCTAAGTGATTTAAAATAGTCGGTTAAAAGTTACTTTCTGCTTTTTTTTTCAAATCAATTTGAACATTTTAAATAAAATCGATTGTAAGTTTCAATCATGTGATTAAAAATACTATTTTCGTAATTACCAAAATGCAAATGTTCTGAAGAACCGTGATTTAATCCACGATTAAAGCATTTCATTTAAATAAACAAGTATTTAAGAGTCGCAACAGGACTCTCATTAGAAGAAAATAATTGAACGTGGTCAGCACATGGACGAAGAGATTTACGATGTTATATTTGAAAATAATACATTCATTGTCATGAACACCCTTTTATCTATGGTTCTTTATTATTTCTAAACGTATGCGGGTCGGCTAACTCGGCGTTGACTATTGAAAGAGTTTTTATTTAAATTTTATGATTGTTTGTTATTAAAATGAATAGTCGTGCCCTGCAGTTTTGTTTATAGTTCCGCTTTTAGTTTTTTTAACATTCTTTAAAGTTGCCTGTAATCTCTCCAGTCTAGTGAGTTTTTTTTTATAGACGACGCTCACATTATTAATAAATTCTGTAATACTTTTCAAACATACAGGAACGGACACAAAGAACACCCAGACTCAGAACAACAATTTGTGGATCACACAAAGTGCTGTCCCATGTGAGGTTTGAATCTACAACACAACTGAGTAGTGAGCGGCATGGCGACTGCTCAAACCACTTTTCTTTTTTTAACGTGTGGAAACCCCCTCGGGCCGTCACCCCACCGGGGCTTACGGCGGGGTGGTGTGTCGGAATCGGACCGACTAAAACCACACAATGTGCCACTCTGCGCCTGAGATAGGAGGGATCCGGGAACCGCTGCTATTACGACATCCAGACCGCTTAAACCACCAGACTAACCGTGAAGTCAAATGAAAATAATTATTTTAAAAATCTAATTGCTACCTAATGCCCAAGATTTTGGAATGAAAAAATCTTAATTTTTCCATAAACTTGTACTTTTTAAATCCGTCTTTCGTTTTTCTTGGAATAGTGCAGTTTCTTTCCATTAGTGGTATATTTTTTTTTGACAACCTACCAAAGTGACTCTATTCTGCCTGATGGCAAGCATGAATAGAATCCAAGAACGGTGGTCACCATACTCACTGCGAATGACGACAGTGTAATATGGCGACCCACGCTATGGCGGCCTAATGAGATGCTTTTTCACGCCCCGCTTAAAGGACCCGGGATCGTAGTGGGAGGGAAACACGTACGCTGGTAATGAATTCCAGGCTTTAACTGTTAAATATAGTCTTATATGTACACGTTATGGTACATATTATAACCTAAAAAAAGGTCGTCAAATATTCTAATTTCAACTCCGATTTACTATTTAGACATTATATATACATAATTTAAAACCTTTTGTTTCTTGAAATTGGTGGATATATGACCATACAAGACAAAAAGAGGCTTGTTAAGACAAAGTCGAAGCCTGTTAAAACGCTTTTGGTGGAATGAAACGTGACGTCAACATGCTTGACGTCTTCCGTCAACAAGTTAATTTATGTGATTTCTGGTAAGAAATTTGTACTCTAACTAGTTACATGTTTTCATTCATAGGAAATAAATTCTCTTATGGATAAATACCTTTACGAACTTTTCATAAACTAAGTAATGTTTTCGTCAGACTAACAACAAAAGATATTTCATTGTCTTTTGTCATTTTCTTGATATTCTAACTTACGGTAAAATGATCATCATCACAGTATAAACAGCTCAAACACGATACACTATCTGATCTTATGGTTTTGCAGTACTTATTCCTTATTTTTGCATCTTTCGTCTTTAAGCAAAAAATATGCTTTATCAAGCACACTTGATAAAGCACATTTTTATAGCATCCAAACTGTGGTTTGGATGCTATTTTGCAACATAGGAACGGCACAATATTATTAATCTTTGTTTTGAATGTTAATAAGTTGATTTTGTCACTTAATTTTTGTGAACTTTGTAAATCAAACTGACTGAGTATAATCTGACGTCACAGAATAAGTGTGTCAGAATGACCACATTCCAATCGCTATAAAATGACCACGTTTAAATCACCCCAAAATGAAAGTGGTTAAATATATTTTCTTTGGCTTCATCAACATCAATAGCTGTCAACAGTCCACTGCTGGAGATAGGGCTCTCCTTAACAACGAGGTTTTGGCCTACTATACCACGTTGACGAAACGTTTTTTTGGCTTACTGGTTTATATTTCGAATGTTTGTATTAAATTTTGGTAATGTAATTACTAAAAGAAAGATTTTTAAAAAATATACATGCCCAAATTTATACAATATTTTATTTAATAAGAATATCTAAAAGTATACCTTAAATACTGATAGCAAAAATAAATATGTAAAAAATCATTAGTATTAGGATCAGAAGAAATAAAAGTAGTCATAGACAAAACTTTTTGCGTATCATCGACAAATCTACTTCAAGCAAAGGTCTAATACAAGTTACGTATTTCTTGCGTCGTAGTTCATAATAATATCGATAGATGGCTTGATGGCTTAGACCGGAATTCAATATATTTAATCGTTATGTGCGGTAGTTCAGTAAGACAAATAATAGTATATGAAGATTTACTGGCAATATAATGGTCAGACAATATCTTAGTAAACAGAGACCTATTGGAATGGCCCATGTTGGTTTGTATATATAGCTACATATACACAGTTATATGTATCTAGTGCATACTAGTTGAACTAATATCTTGAAAAGTCTTAAAATCCTTGATCACTAACGCTTCATTTAGAATTTTCACGTCAATATAATTGCATTCGGTTCATCATAAATTACGAATACAAATATTAGTATATTTCAATATTCTTTTTCATATTTTATGTACTACTTTTATAATGAACAATTATAAAAACGGGTAAACAGATGACAAATAAGTATTATACCATAATTTAGAGTAAAAAATTCAAACTATTTAGTTCATAATTTAAAAAAAAAGACATTTGTGTTGTTTTTTTTATTTTATGCCATAATTTTAACACTCATATAAGTAAATAATTTTATCAGTTAAAAGGAATTTTTGATGCTCATTCTTTCTTTTTATTATCAACTTGGATATTATATTTTATAGAGAATTAACTAGCATTTATTTCGAGACTATTAAGTGTTATTATTATTGCAGAGACTTAGATAACAGGTTATCTTTATATTTATTAAACAAAGAAATTCATCAATGTTAATGGTACGCAAAGTAATTAAAATACACTTTACGAACGTCATTTAGGTGCATACGAGTGTATCACAAACCTGAAGGTATTATTTATTTGAAGAACAAATTTCTGAAATTATTTGTCAGATTTAAGTATCCGTTTTTCTGTTAGATAGAGTATTCTTCCTTTGATAGTCCAATTTTTGAAACAGGTTATAAGAAAGCTATGACAATGTTACAAGGACCATAGTGTTACGACCTTGAAAGTCAAAACTGTTACCATGATGTAAAGAAACTACTGAAACAGGTATTTCGATTCTATTAATCACTTATGGAGAAGCTAATTTTCATCGCTAAGCACAAGATTAGAGATCTGTCCGGCAACAGCCTGTTGGAGCTATAGATCAGATACTAAGGTGCACTAGCTATTGTCCCACATTTTCTATTCCATCCATACAAACTACATCCCTTTGTTACTACCACTTTCCCTTTTTATTAACATTTACTTGTATAATACTCAAAATTTTCCTCTATAAATATCAATAGTGTTGCCCCTTATTTAGTAAAATGAAACTGTAATTGTAGACGATAAAATACGAGCGTTGGCCACTTACGCGTCTGTATATCCCTTCGTAAATATAGACGTAAAGTACGAGAGTAAAGAAGAGAAGTAAGAAGAGAAAGAGAAAGTAAAGACGACGTAAGTGAGTTTTAGAACAACAAAATGAATTTAGTCTATTCAGAGGTTTCTTGCATGAAATATTTCCTATACTTAAGATCCTTTATCTTTTAAAACACAACTCACGCATTAGGAATATGTATATCCTGTGTCACGTTAGACTTTATAGACGTTCATGTAACGGACACAAAGGACATCCAAACTCAGATCAACAATTTGTGGAGTATACTAAGCGTTGTCTTGTGTGAGGATCGAACATATAAAACTCAGCCAGAAGGCCGACCGCATAAAACACTACGCTATCCGTGTAGTGAGATTCCAATTAATATTTAATCCAAATCGACGATTCCGGGTGTGATAGTACACGAATAAAAAAGTAAATTGTAGATTGTGGAAAATAAACGAATTTCAGAACAAGTGGGCTAGGCTGTACAAAACAAAATTGTAATAAATAGTCACATAATACTGAACTCTATAGCTGCGCATATTGATTATTTATTAATACGAACCCGGCGGGTATTACGTAACAGTGAGTGTCATCGATAGCTTGCGACAGATATGCCGAGAGATTTACGCTATAAACTGTAACTTCACACTATTGTAAAAATATATATATATAGAAAATAAATATATATATATTTGATGGTGATGATAAGGGTGGTCATCGTCAAAATACTTTGATACTAATATCTTTTAGTATCAATAGGTTGTAGTACCTCACTGTTGGACATAGGTTTCTCCTAAGGAGGTTGTAGCCTACGTCTGGCCAAAAACTCCTGGTCACTGTGGTATACACGGTGGCCAGACGGGTCAGTATACGGTTTGTTTTCAGTCAGCCTTCTCTTTTCAGTACTGTTGTACTTCGTGTTTTGCACTCTTAGTCGTTTAGAATCATTTAGGTCTGAAGAAAGTATAGCTACAATTGGTATTAGAACACAGAAAAATTTGTTCTACTGTTTTTTCATTATGAAATTTTTCTAGACTTTATTCAGCATCATCAACATCAACAGCCTTTTACAATCCACTGCTAGACATAGGCCTCTCCTTAGCATGGAGGTTTTAGCCTACTATACCACGCTGGCCAGACGGGTTGGAATAGGGTTTGTTCCAAGTTTTCCTTCTCTTTGTAATGGTGTTGTCTTGTGTACTTTGTTTCCTTAGTCGCCTTCTACGACACCCACGGGATGAATAGGGGTGGTAACACTATGTATTCTTAATCCGTCACCAAACGGACAAGACATTATTATTCACAAGATTATTTGGGCTCGGCTACTAGTTCACCCAGTTTAATATGAATATCAGTTTTTTCCACGGGCGACTGTCATAGAACTTCCACAACCCTGAAGGCAAATCGAAAGCAAAGGTTATCACTTTTTACGTTGGTTATCAGTACATTTGAGTATCAGTACATCACGGCAACCAGTACCGACAACTTAACGTGCTCTCCGAGACACGGGCGTGAAAAACCGCCAAGCTTTCATACTGTGGGCTGGGCTGCTATGATTAATTTCTAATAAGAAAAGCATAATAATTTTAGCCCGACCCGAAAATCGAACCTCTTGATTGTCAGTCGCATACGGTAAATGAGGCAGTTATTTTCTTTTTACATTTTAATTATGATAGTTTTATGTAAAATGAATAAAAAAAAACAAGCAAATTGACAAAAAAGTACAGATACTACTCCGGATCTTAGCAAAAGATATAAAATCTTTTGTCTTAAATAAACTGATGCAAATCCACAATGGCTCGTACAGTAAGTAAGTTCGTGGCATCAATAGAGATATTCACTTATGAAAATTATCACTTATTGAATAAGCATCAGTTATTAGTTTTTACTAGATATTTTATTAGCATTCTACGCATAATATGTACATATGTATTTACAAAAAAAAAGTATATAAGTATTCTATCAGTTACTCTAGTTATCATAGCACAAGCTCTGCCTAGTTTGAAACTAGATGACGTTGTGTGTTAAATGAACGAAATATTTATTTATGATTAACCTTGACTTGAAGAGATCTGGCTTTACTAATTAAAAAGTTTCTGCAATCTTCACGGTTTTATTAAATACGTTTTTAATGTTTTACTTTATTTTATTCACCTATTCTTAACCTATTCTTAACTAATCTTTTCATCATAAGTTGAATAGTAATTATATAGAATTGACGCGCAATAACATGCCAACTTACACATATACAACATGTATATATTATATATAGTTATACAAACATTTTCTACTTATGAAAAATATAATACATATATATAGATTTTAAATGTTCAAAATTACGGATTCCACCGTGTATCAAATTTGCTTATAAAGAGGAGCCTTTCTTAGAAAGAAAATCTCTTATTCTCAAAGAATTTTCTTTATATATTAATCTAATAAAAATCCAACATAAACGAGCAAACGATATAATTCTTATAGATGTTGAAGTGTCTATAACATAACAAATAATGTTTATTCTTTTATTTTCTGCAATTGGCGAACAAAAAATGATTCAAGAGATCAAGAACCTCCTTCTGTTTGGAGTTGGTTAATGATACACTTCGCCCTCTGAATAAAAACTTTATCAGTAAGAGCCATACACAAAATAAAAATATTATTATATTCTTCCCTAATTAATATTTAGGTACACTTATTGGTTGTTATATTTACGTTTGTAAGACACGATTCCATTATTTCCAGTTTCATCGTCATCACGTAATGAAATATCATGATACTAAATATTACATAAAACTATATTATAATAAAATATTATTACATCTATTTGTTAATATAGCTGTTATTATTTAAACGTAAGGGTAACTATCAACTAGACAGTAATTGACACGCAACTCTGAAGGTGGATTCTCGCAATAAAAATTCGTTCAGTTATAACGTACTTTCGATCTCACAAATGTTTTAAATTATATTTTCCTAGTAACGTATTATAAAGACCAACAGGATTTCAATTGAACTGTCGGATACAATACGATATCATAACGTTACAGTCAACATCAGATGAATACGAGAATATCTTTTATGACATTTGTTACTCGAGAGTAAATCGGAACTGAAATTTGAACAAATTTTATCACAAGAACTGACCTTCTGAACATGTCCTGCAACGTAACACATCAGTATGTTATTTATTTCCGTACAACATGTATTTAAGCGTCAAATATTATCAAGTGGCGTAAGCGCAGCAATGAATGGGCACAGACACAATATGTTTTTTTTTCTCAATACTCAATACTATATTGCACACCATATCGCAACAGAGATGTTACATTATATTTTGTCAATACGTATAGACCACGTCAGATATGGCAGAGTAGGAGAAAGGATGCAGTGATTGGGTCAAAGTAGCTTTTCATTAACCATGTACTGACACTTACAGTTATGTATATTCCTACACACTCACATATTTATACTACTATAAACATAACACTGTTGCTGAAACCAACGCTAGCTCATCTGACAACAAAAATATTGCTAAATAAGTTGCAACATTTACTTGTTACTTAACATGTCAGTTGACCCCATCTGTCTCTAGTTTGGTCTCACACTAAGAGCGGTAATTCTCTTTTAACTTTTGAGTTCAAAGTGTGGACTTCGGTAGTCTTCCTTATCCGAGAACGGAGTATACAAATCAAATAGACGTTCGGTCATCGTCTGTTACAAATTTCAGCATCAAGAATTCGGGAATAAAACAGACGAAACTAACTACCGCACATCTGAACTCAGCTGCTATAAACAGTCCGACATTCTTAGATGATGGCCACTGCCGTCCTCATACTCCTTTAGTAGTGCCACGGAAGAAAGACTAAGACAACATCGCCTGGACGGTAAAAGCGTAAGAGCCTATAGATAAATCCTGTCCTCATCTCTCCGGTTTGGTACTAGCTCCGGGTGACTTAGGGAAGAATCTTACCAACAAAAAAATCATGTACTTCAGTTAAGAACATAATCTATATTATTGATTATAACTGATATATTGCTCCTACTTATCTGGTAACGCACATATAAATAAACAATTATCTGAAGTATTAATTTGTATCATGGATTCTCGTTCATCAACCTCTCAATAATAGATAATTATATTAACATACGAGTACATTGTGTGACTCAGTTACGTAGACGATAAAGTGTCTGCTAATTAAAAATTAGACAAGACGAGAACGTTAACAATTTTTTACAAATTTTATGCATGCAAGCACAAAAGAATAACTCTTGAGATTTAGTGTGGCGTGTTATTAAGTACATTAAGACGATTAAAACATAAACAAACTTATTAAGTGTGTACATTAATCCCAAAATAAAACCTACCTTCTTTAAAACTTATAAAAATAACGTCAGAGCAATTAACTCATTTAATTATAACTGTAATAAACATGGAAATTAAAGTAAATAGGTTTTTGCACATAAAATAGATACTTAAAAGTCGTCAAACTCCATGAAAAGTCATACTATAATAGTCATTAAAGCCATCGAAAACAGTTTGTAATTGCTTGAATTTGAACAAATTATAAAACAAGTTTTATTAATTACCGTGAAAAGGAAATAAAAGTGAATATTTTAAGACACTGCATACATTATTTAAGACGTTGCAACCTTGAAGTAAGGACTATATTGGCGTGAGATGTTTTGATAAGGTGACGAACTTTAGTTGGTGACCGTACACGACAATGGTCGCACGTTGGTGTTGAAGTAAACGTTTACACACTTAGACAGACGATAGTCGCATACGCACGGTACAGTTCAACTTAACACAAATACAATATTGTAAGAAAATTTCAACAGTGTGTTTAATTGTGCGTAGGAGCAAGGTTAAAACATAGTGTTACAAGGAATATTCACGAAGAGAACATCTGTGCAGTGATTTGGATGCCATAAATGTGAGAAAATGATGATATAATACTTTACCATCAGTACAATTAAACCTTCAAGTGCCAACTAGCAATT
Source organism: Hypercompe scribonia (assembly GCA_949316085.1). Classification (NCBI taxonomy): domain Eukaryota; kingdom Metazoa; phylum Arthropoda; class Insecta; order Lepidoptera; family Erebidae; genus Hypercompe; species Hypercompe scribonia. Next base: position 17,107,655 of record OX438979.1, read on the forward strand.
GTTCTTTGTGGTAGCTCGTGAAATATGTAAACGATCGAATTGTAAACAGAAAGGTGGTATGACGTATCGATAGGTGTATAAAACAGGCTGTGCTACACGAATGTGGCTAATGCCGGTCTCTTTTACGATGTAGAATGAAATTTATTAAATACATTAATAATAATAATATATTAAAAACTAGCTTACACTGTGGTACATTGTAGTCGCATTGATGATAAGTGAGAAATAAAACAGACTTAAAAAATAAAAGAATGAGTTTTATCGGTGTAGATCTTTTTGAGTTTTTGAAGCGTACACAACTAACTTAAAAAAAATATGCAAATAGATATATTACTAGCAATGAATCTCGTGAAAAGGAATCTCGCTATATTATGCCGCCATAGTGTGGGTCACCATACTTCATTCTTATATTCGCAATGAGTATAGTGATCACAACTCTATAATTCATGCTTTCCAGCAAGCAGAGCAGAATCACTTTGACAAGCTCTAAAAAAATTAAACATACAAGAAAATGATTGAATCTGTTTTCGTTGCATATAAACTAGTTGTGTTGCCTAAAACATTTGTTTCTTGTTTCATGAAATCTCAATTTACATATCAACATTGCCTGTGTTCCATTTTCCTGATTTGAAACATGCAAAAATTCAATGAAACGACAAAACAAAACGACATCTTAAGCAAATGTAAGCTAAAATATTCTAAAAATCATCATCAAAATACGCCTCAGGATGCCTTTTTAGTAAGGAGTAAAGTGACTTAATGAATCCGGCAATAGTCAAATATAGATCCGTAGCTACATAAGTCAATTCATAAATATTTTTATAAAATATTTCATTTCTCAAAAGTTTTTGTTCCACTATTTTGGTTGCGGATATGAATTGAGGAATTAGGATTCCTAATTAAAGACCCTAAATTAATAATTACTATAATTGTTTAATAGAAGTAATTATAATAATGGATCGTTAATTCATTTACTATTTAGTGAATATCCTAAAATTGAGAACTATCTATATAATATGCATTATAATGACTCTTGCCAAGCTGCAAAGAGTTTCTGGAGGTCTGGTACCGTACGTAATGGTTAAAGATCTTTCTGGATATAAAAATAAAATTTAACAAATATTTAAACAAAAACTAAGAATACAAAGACAAAATTCTAAAAGATTGTTACGTGTACGGTAATAATCAGGGAATAAACACAAAATATAATAATATAGGGGAACTGGCATACAAACCTTTACAAACACATCGAACAGTCATTTTAGTCCACTTAATAGGATAAAACCAGGATAGATGCTGCACTGGGAAAGGTTACCTCGTTTCTAAAAACTCAATTCTCAAAAAACAAACAGACATTGCCTTGTTTAAACAGGCACCTCTTATCCTACGTACAATAATGACATGCAAACTGTTTGGCTAGGTGGCAGTTTCTTGCTTTTTCTATCCCAAAACATTCGTAGTATGTAGAAACGAAAAATGTTTCAAATTTTGAAACTATAGTTTACAATGCTCTATGTTTTTGTAAGTAGCAGTTGATAGCGTTCGATTCTAATCATGTTAATACATTGGTTCCTTGAGAACACGCACAGTTAATTAATCTTTGAATTTTTACATTTATTTTCTATCTATTCTTAGCGTAGAGATAGCAGATCCGATTTTTCAAAGAATAGATGTTCTTAGATGCTTCTGTCCCAGTATAGTTTAAGACTCCTATCACTAACATTTTTTTTGTTTTCCGATAATTTAATTATCATAATTTTTTCAAACTCAAATGTGAGAATATTCTTAATCCTAGTGCAAAAGAAATGTTATTAAAAGGCAGATGAAACGAACAGAACAAAGGACGACCAAAACGAAAGCTAGCTAATTAAAGGGTAACATCGAAAACAGCATGTATTTGCTATACAAAGTTAAAGCCAAACATTAATTATCTACATCTTTTAAAATTGAAATAAGCAAAATGTAAAAAAAATTATGGCACAGATTTTTTTTTTGAACTGAAACATTATTAATGGAAACGGAGATCACTTTTAAGAAAACATTTCGCTTGTAAATGTATCTTTTGGGAACAAACGAATGAAAGTTTAAAATAAGTTATCGCTTACAGTAGTGTTGTATTTTTTTTCTTTTGGTTATACGAGTACTCATACCAATTCGTATGGCCAGTAGGCCAAAACCTCCTTGGCAGTGGACTGTTAAAGAATGTTGATGATGATGATGATGAAACAATTATGGTTATAGTGAATGCAACAATTTAGAATAACAAATAAGTTATGTTTCAAAAATTTAAAACAGAAAATTGCAAATCCGTACGCAAGCAAGGACAAGGTCGCTGATGTATACATAAATGTAACTAAAAAAGTGTATTGCTCTAGATAGTTAATAAACACAATTGTATATAAAAATAGGCTGTATAATATATATTATTAGAATAGATTGATAGCGTTGATTGCAACTGTTTTTATGTACTGTTTCCACATGTCAAGAATGTCATGTTTTTAATGCATATATCGAAGCATTTCAGCTTCAATACCCTCATATTGATAATACTGTTACTACCCTTCTGTTTACACTGCCTTGTAGAGCACGTAGAGCTATCCGTCCTGCACCTGATCTCACATCGGTCGCGTCGGATAACAGTCCCACCGGATTGTGACAGTAAGGGAACAGAGTGTGCTCTTGTGTTTGCACTCATATTTGTGCACTATAACATCTCCGCTGGTCTCCGTTGAGATTGGTCATCGTAGCAGAAATCGGTTACGACACATCACAAATTTACACTCCAAAAAAATACGTTAATAAATTTTTTGTACACATGTGCAATACGAGATAATGACATAAAACGAACAAACACATACGTATATTATTCCACTTTCTAAAGGCTTGCATACCTTTAAAAACATTGTGTAATTTCTCTTTTATTCCAACCGAAAATGATGATAATAACATGAAATAACCAATAAAGTTCCTCAATTTAATGTCATTTGCGTTCCAAAATTGTACAACGGTCATGTGCTTACTCAAAAATCAATAGCAGTGTAGGTGACATCCATTGATATTGTGTTCGTTACATAATTTACAATTTCTTTTTCAGGTTACCGGAGCACAGTAATGTGGGCTTATTCAAGTGTCGACATACCAGGCGAACGTATAAGCCGCACAGATAGAGTTAAAATCTACCTGTCAGAATGCGTTGTGTGTTTCTGTATAGTGTTTTTTATACTCTGTGTCGGTTTGCTTCTATACCTATTTTTCCATTTGTATAGTACTGTGACGACAGCTGGAAAACTCGCGGGTACTTTGGCTGAAAGTTGAACATGGAACTGACACTCAGTATTTTGTTAGTGCGAATAAAATTGTGCGTCACTTTATTATAAACAGACACTGACAACAACACAAAACAGGTTTCTCTAGACGAAATATGATAATATTCTGTTGGTCATGTGTTCTGTGTTCTGTATAATCTTAAAATACATAAGATTTTTAAATAAAGTACGTATATTTCATAGTTTTTAGAAAACTATAAGCAAAATGAGAAATGGATTAAATTCCTTTATATGTGCATATGTGTATTTAAATTATACTACTAGATAAGGAAATAATAATAGCTAGTTCTACAACTTTATACATAAACTCATGTCTTTATCCTCAAAGAAATCAACAGAGCCGTTAATAAAACCTCTATTTTGTCGATCACAATTTTAATATCACTCAAGTAATTTTATTTCTGTTAAAAAGCACCATAAGCATCAAATGAGAATATTGAAAAGTTACCAAAACAGGTAGGCAGCAGTAGGAAAGGAATATATATTTATATATTGCTTGTAAATCCTAGGCTTTAAAACTAAAGCCTCTAACCTGGTTGGTTGAATTTGTTGAAGACTGAAACGTTGCACAATTGAAGTGTTTTGTTAGATTTTACGATTATTGCCTCTACTAGACAACCCTGATCCGTGAGCATGTACGAACTGCAACTACAAATAAATCTTAGAAGGTCAATTCTCATAAATATTAAAAGTTCGGTCTTAATTCGGTGCCGATCTATTCTTGATCTCATAAACGTTATAAAAAGTCTTCTCGTAGTATATCCAACTTTGACTGTTATGTGATGATATGGTATTGTTTTCAAATGTAAAAAAAGTGAAAATTGGTATTCTGTGGGTCTCATTAAATTAACGAGTGCTATTTTAATAATTCGTAATGTGATTAAACTATCATTATATTAAGATGATACTGATGTATTTTTTATTAGCAGAATATCTGTCTTCACTCAATTCATAATTCAGTCTCGGTACCATCACATTTCAGTCAGTATGTAACAAAATTATGAGAAATGGCCTTCTGATCTATTCCATTGAAATGTGATAGGTATTTTTTACAGTCATATTTATTTTTAACTCCAAGCGAATTTCACTTTTTAAACAAAAACCAGTTTACAAAATAAGTTGTCAATAAAAGACTCCATTACTTTTTACAACTAAACGAGTTGTTTGGTTTTAAAATACAAAATGAGTTATCAGTTTAGAATAAAAAATACCATACTGGCGAATAAATCGCTTACTTTCAGGGACTTTTGTTTAAACAGACTGCATATGTTTGTATATTGACACAAATATAAACAAACACCTATGTATAAAAAGGGCTTATGTCAGTTCTTTTTAAAGTAACGCCCACACTTCCCACCGCTTCTTTCTTCAAAAGAAAAACAAACCACTATTTTATAACAGGTTATCTTGTCTTGAAGCTCAAATACATTATAAAGTCTATTAGAAATAGTCATTGAATAATACAACACTAACTTATTCAGATTTTTTTAGTATTAATAAATAAGATATTCATATAGCTGTATAAAAGATACATGATATTTTTTTCTTTTAAACAGCTTGATAAACTCTACTTTTATTCAAAATGACGGTATCTAAAAATAAATTAAAAAACCACCGCCATTGAAATCTATCTTCAAATGCATTTTAATTACATTTAAAGACTAATAGGATAATGAATAAAAAAGATATAAGACCATTTAATTTTTATCTTTGACTCAAACCTTATATATAAACCTTGAAGCTATAGATTTTAACGGAAGTTCATTCTATACGTGGTATTAATCAGAATATTTTGTAATTAAACCATAACGTAAACCTCAAATGGTTGCCTGAATGACGCGAAAACATGATTTTTTATCCATATATGCAATTAATATTTTCATTCTATTGTAAACGATATTTTAATATGACAAAAGAATGTATATATATCATAGTTTTTTTTTATATTTACAAGCATTATTACAAATCAGAACTCTAGTGGAACATTTTATTCCTTAGCAGTCCAAAGTGGCGTATGAAATACTTATTTTAAATACAATTAACTTAAGTGACTCAGGTGCGAAAAGTCTGTCAGATTTTTAATCGTTTTGATGATGAATAAAATATCTTATTTGATATCAACGTATATTTTTTAAGGGCCAAAAGAAAAGAATAAAATAATTGTATCGTAAGTGTAAGTGCATTAAAAGTCGATCAGAGAACTTAATTATAATTTAAGATTATATAAATTTAATGTTAAATCTAATTTTAAGATCGTTAAGACATAATTAAAACTATATTAAAGTATCAGAAATAGTCATTTTTACTTGTAGATTAGCATTGTATGTATTTTTAACTGAATTATAATTAAAGGAGACTTAATTTGTTTTTTTTTTTTTTGATAAATATCGTATGATAAAAATAATAAAATCAAATATGATTGTAACAATCCAAAGTAAATTAGGCTGTTCTTTGTAAAATAAATAATATTTTATTATGAAAGAAATTGTTTTTTACTCATTGGATTTTTCATATCATTTTGTTTGTTAATTCTCACAATGTTTTGCGTCAATTCTCATTTAGATACTCACGTCCTTTTCCCTCTTACTCATTATAATTATCTTGATAGTGCGCATCTGACTTGCGCTAACAACATTCGTCCAGTCTCGACTGAATGACTCTCGAAATTTTATACGCAATTAACAGATAAATTTCAGTTTGCTGTTCTTAAAATAATATTATATTTTATTATATCGATATATTGCACAGTAAAAATTCTAACCGCAGTAAAAAATAGTTTATATTAAAAAAAAAAAATAATACAACAGATTCACAAATTAATAACTTAAGGATTTTACTTATCCTTACGTTACTTTTTGTTTTGTACAAAAAACATTAAGATAATAATTCAATTACAAGTGCCCTATTCGTATTTACTTATCTGCGAATTACTTTAAAATACATCTACAGGTTACTGGAAAAACGAGTTTTGATCAGTGACAAAGAGATGCCTGTTTTTTTTTCTCTGTGGAAATCCCCACGGATACCACTGGTAGTTGGTTATATCGGACTAAACCGCACGCAGTCTCGGTAAGGAACTAGATGCACACTCATAAGGAAATCCCTGGTTCAAAGAGATACTTGAAAACAAAATGATCCTAAAAGCGTTAACTCTACAAAAGTTTTATAACAATATATTATTTACATTCAGAAATTTACTTGATTATTTTAATTTTACTTATCATCACCACTCAATCGATTTCTATGTATATATAATAAACTATATAAAGATTAATAATATTATTTATTTACCACATTAATGGATAAAACCATTGATAAAGATAAGCAACTGACAGTTTATGGTAACAATTGTTTTTATTATTCTGATAGTCCTATATTTACAGTTCGCTTGCAGTTTTTCTCATTGCAAACCTAATTTTTCTTTTTTCTAATAGACTGCTATTGTTTATATAGTATTTTCATTATTATAAGTTTGAAAGAATAGAAAACTGTTTTTTTTTATTTTAAGAAACTGCCAAAGTGACTCTACTCTGCCTGATGGAAAGCATACATAGAATCCAAGTGTGGTGATCACGATACTCATTGTTAATGCAGATTAGATCTATCAGAATTCAATTCTAAATTTTTCTAATTTTTAGCTTTAAATTTTTCGGTATAAAGTCGAGGACCTATATGTGAATGAAGGGTGTCAATTAAATCCACACTAAATTGTATTAAAGTTAGTCCAGCCATTTGAGCGAGAAGCAGTAACTAACATACAAACATACAAATTTACAATCTTCCATCTTTCTTTTTAATTCCGACTTACCTATTAGTGTACTGTAATATATGACTGTTGGAGTATTTTTAGTCGTAGAGCTCGTTAAGATTTGGTCGAGTTCCATAATAATTAATTTCTAGCTTCAGAATCTAGTTAGCTTCAACTTCAGCTTCAGACTCTAGCCTAATTTGAGAACCTGTGCAATTACTCCATTGTAAATCTCAATGTATAATCACTTTAAGATCAAGACTGTAAATAATTTTGTAAGACAAATAAATATTTGTTAATTTATAATTTTTTATTATTATTTACCTGGTCCTTTCTAATGTCTAGTCTGATGAATATTTTACATAGATTATTTCATATAAAAGCGATTAAGGTCTTTCCGAAACTAACACCATGTAAGGTTTAGGAGATTGAGCTAATGTCAAAAATATTTATAATAATTGTCATCCAGCACCCCACGCCTTATTACAATGAAACAATTTTTTTGCTAATCATGCTATCGTTAATTTAAATTTACTGAAAATTATTTTTTAACTTTCACTTTGTTTTTCTACAAAAGTGTATTCTATTAGTTTTTAAAACTATTATTTATTAAAGCAATAACTCGTAGAAATTTATTAAAAACTTACTGAATTAACAAAATACATAAATTTGTACTTTTCGGTCGAGTTTTTGTCCGTCTAGACTTTTCTTAAATGTCGTACAAACTTCTAATAATATCGTGTTGTAATCTACGAGAAGTAACAACAATTGTAAAGTTTTACAATTACGTGATTATATTACTATCACACTATACAGTTTGTAAATAACCTTATCAATGCAAGTTTTTTTTTTTTTTTTTTTTATCTGCCACTTGGCGATCTGTGTTAACACAATGAGCCAATCATCTGGTATTCAATCTAGTAATTGTCTATAGCAGTAAGAGTATCCTTCAGATTCCCCAACCAAATCTTGTAGTCAGTTTAGGCACATCATGCCGCTTTAATCGATCGTGCGATACACTGCCTGTACCTTGCAGTCCTGAGGCCAACTCATTTACGTGAGTGGATATTCTGGTTTGATAGCTTCTACTGTACTCAGTGACCTCTTGTTTAACTGTTCTGATATTCAAATCTGTGTGTATATGTTTGTTGCTCACGTAATAGGGTATATTTAGCATGGCTCTTAGCGTTTTGCTTTGAAATCTCTCGAGAATCTCGATATTACTATTGCTAGCAGTTCCCCACAATTGAATACCATAAGTCCATATGGGTTTCAGTATGGTCTTATATATTGCTATTTTGCTTTCAGTTGTCAGGCTTGACTTACGACCTATCAGCCAGTACATAGATCTCACTCTCATGTCCAACTGTTTTCGTTTGGTCCATATGTGTTTTCTCCAGGTTAACCGACGATCAAGATGCATCCCGAGGTATTTAGCGTCTTCAGCTTGGGGAATCTCTCTGTTGCAGAGTTTTATAGGCGGACAGGTTGGTTTTCTCAGGGTGAATGTTACATGGATAGATTTACTTTGATTTGCCTTAATGCGCCATTTATCCAGCCACTCCTCTACCCTGCGGACGTGGGCCTGTAGTTTCACTGATGCTATTACTGGGTTCTCACTAACTGATAGTATGGCTGTATCATCTGCGTATGTGGCAGTTATAGTGTCATCTTGTGTCGATAAATCAGCAGTGTACAGGAGATAAAGGATGGGGCCCAATATGCTTCCTTGTGGTACTCCTGAAAGTATTTTCTTCAAGGGAGCAGTATCATTGTTGTATTTCACCTCAAAGCATCTCCCGCTCAGGTATGATATCAGCAATTGGTAGAAAGAATGAGGTAGCAGTTGTTTGATTTTGAAAAGAAGCCCGTCATGCCACACTCTGTCAAAGGCTTGGCTGATGTCTAAAAATACGGCAGAGCAGAATTGTTTATTCTCCAACGCCAAACTTATGGTGTTTGTTACACGGTGGACCTGTTCAATGGTTCCATGCTTCTCTCGGAAGCCAAACTGGTGTAGAGGTATGACTGCTGGTAAATATGCACGTATCCTATTCAGTAATATTTTCTCTAGTAATTTAGCCAATACACAGAGAAGACTTATCGGTCTGTACGAACTAGCTTCTTGTAGTAGTTTGCTCGGTTTAGGTATCATTATAACTTGTGCTATTTTCCATTGAGCGGGATATACATGAAGTCGTATACAAGCATTAAAAATTGCTGTAATGTGGATTATGCCCTTTTGAGGAAGTTGTTTTATTAGCCGCGCGTCTATTTGATCGTATCCGGGCGCTTTACCTTCCTGTAAATTTAATATCTCTCTCTGAACTTCCCTGGGACTGGCACTTTGCAATGGCAAGCACATTTGCATTGGTGCTTTAAGGTATTCGTTGACCTTTTTGTCATGTTCAGGATACTTACTAGGGAGCGGTTTAAACACAGATTGCAAGTACATCGCGTACACCTGAGCCTTTTCAAGATCTGTTCTGGCCCACTTACCTTCAGCTGTTTTTATAGGTGGAATATGTGCTATAGGTCTTTTAAGCTTTTTTGTTAATTTCCACAGACAGTAGTTAGTGTCCGCATATGGAGTTAGATTAGCCAGCTGATTTTGCAAGCGTTCGTTGTTTGCCTGGCAAATCATGCGTTTGAGATCGTCTGATGCCTTGTTGAAGGCTTTCTTATCCTGAGGGTACTTTGTGGTATGCCATATTTTCCGCAGTTTTCGTCTTTCGCGTACTTTATTTTTAATTATTTTGGAATAGGATGAATTGCAAGTGATTTTTGGTTTTACTAGTGGTGTTGAGTCCTTGGCTGCTTGGTGTATAAGTTTGTTAAATGATTCAATAGCTGATTCAACGTTGACCACACTATCCAATGGTGAGTTCAGATTAATGGACTTCGTTATTTTAGCCTTATAGTTATCCCAGTTAGTCTTATGGTTGTAAAGTCTCTGGGGATACTCGATCGGCATAGCATTGCATTGGACATTGATTATAACCGGTGTATGATCAGATGAAAGATCAATACATTCCTCGATACTTATGAAACTTTGTGAGATATTTTTTATCATAAAGAAGTCCAGTAAGTCCGGTACTTTATTTGCGTCTGTCGGCCAGTATGTGGGTGCACCGTGTGAAGCACAGTCGAGGTTTAAATCTTTCATAGCTACATATAGCTGTCGGCCTCGTGAAGTCGTTAATCTGGAACCCCAAAACATATGTTTTGCGTTCCAATCACCACCGCAAACATATCTATTACCGAGTGTTTTAAAGAATGTTGTGAAATCATTCGTTGTAGTAGCGTGCTTTGGTGGACAATAGATTGCAGATAGTGTCGTTTCAACTTTATCGTCTTGGATTCTGACTGAAGTAGCCTGTATCTTTTCTGTTTGGTATTCCTCAAAAGGATGATGTTTGAGGTTTTCCTTAATGAGTACAGCTGTTCCTCCATGAGAGTTACCTGACGGGTGATTTGTACTATAAACTTTGTAGTTCTGAAGTCTAAAATTAGTTTTTGTTGTAAACCGTGTTTCTGAGATCAAAGCCATGTCGACTCGTTCAGTCCTTAGGAATAGTTCAAGTTCTTGTCTGCGCTCTGTCAGGCCGTTGGCGTTCCACGTAATTATTCTCAAGTTTAGGGGTGTTTAATAAGACTTGTGACTAGCTGAATCATGCGATCCATCATGTTGTCCAACATAATATTCATTATGTTCTGGAATTTGTCAAACATAACATCTAGTACCTCCACAAAATTGTTTGGATCCTTGATGTCAGTTTTTGTTTTTGTTGCTTGTGCATATGTCAAGTTGTTTTTAGTTAGCGTGTCTTTTTTGTTTTGATTGTCATTTTGTCTAGTTATACCTGAGTAATGGCTGGCTTGCTGTTTAATTTCTCTTTCTGTTTCTTTTTTCCTTTCTGTTTTATTTTTCAGGATTAAGTCCCTATATTGCTTATATTTTGTGCAACCTTTATAGCTTGCTGGATGTTTTTCTTGGCAATTGGCACACGTTGCATCAGTATCCGGTTTTTTTAGGCAGCTTGTTGTAGGATGGTCTTCGCCACACTTAACGCATCTGAAAGGTCTGTTACATTGGTTTTTAGCATGTCCAAATCTCTGGCATCTTTTACACTGCAAGATGTCCATTTTTTTGTATGGTGCCTCAAATAAAATTTTGGTGTGGTTTAAATTTTTTATGTCGAAGATTTCTTTGTTGTTGTGTTTTGGTTCTAAGTCAACGTAAAAAAGTGGCATTGGTTGCTTTGAGCTTCTATGTTTTACATTTGTAATGTGTCTAACTACATGGCCCAGTTCGGCAAGTTCTTTCTTTATTAGTTCAGTGTCTTCCGAACAGTGAAGACCACGTAGGACTACACGATAAGCTCTCTCGCTTTTTAGTTTGTAAGTGTAGTGGCTAATGTCTTTCTCTATAAAATTAGTTCTTATGCTTTTATACGTGTCTACATCCAGTGGCATTAACTTTACTATAAGACCGGATCTTAAGGTCGTCATGGTATATTTGTTGGTATCAGTAATTATTGAAAGGAGTTCCTTTAATTTCTTTATGTCCAAGACTCCTGTTACAAATATAGGCTCTGGTTTCGGTGGTTTAGGCTCTATGTTCTGCTTAGAAGGTTCATTATTATCGTCAGTTTCCAATAATTGGAATCTATTTTGTGTTCTAACAGTATATGCTGTTTTCATTAATTTATTTTTGTTCATTGTGCTAGGACTTAATTCAGCTTTCCTTTTGACGGGTATTTGATCGTTTTGCCATGGTTTGTGAGTTTGTTTGTTGTTTTTGTTTAGTGTCATGCTTTCAACGTTCATTTCAGTATTAGTAGCTGTTAAATTTCCAAGTGAGTGACTCCTTGAATGTTTAAATATACTTTCTTGAAGCGTTTGCTGTACGTAGTTTGGAATTTTGTTTTTTTTAATCTCATTCATTTTGTTCCCACGAGATGGGTCGATATAAAAGGTCTCTTGGGGGGTGACGCCCTTTCCTCCAAGAAGGCAAATTTCAACGACGTTTGCCAGGTCCGCCGAGGTTGGCGCTTGAGACTGATCTCCCATCAGCCATGCATTCCTTTGGCACGTATCCCACCGTGGAATTGAGGTAATTGTTTTATGGAGGTTGTCTTCCTCTTAGTCCAGACAATTAAGCCAAGACTCCCGACTGCTCCTTAGCAGTTGCGAGCGTGGGTATTCATTTCCTAATATCCACATCTGACCGGCTTGTTAAGCCAGAGTTGTCGGGTTATTTAACCGCCGCCCGAGGCTCGGCGTTGGGGTTCGTTTTGCACCACCCGGGGAGCACGTGTAGGGTATTGGTTTGGTAATTTCCTACGGACGCGAACCACTCCACCCCCCGTGATCAATGCAAGTGAAAAAATTAATTTACTTTAGCCATACAAAATAGATAAGCTGATTTTTTATTTTGCATCAAAAGATATCAAATAATGTTTTTCTTTATTCTTCACAATGTTCCTGTACTGGAGAACAAAATGGTCAAGCACTAATTATCCTTTCTCTTGTTCTATAATACTGTCAATGACACTCTTTAAGATTCACTCTTTTATTAGTTTCTTATTTGCTGTCCCACAAAAGAAAATATAACCCTAAATAAACCTAAGTCCTTAAAATTGTATACTCAACCAATGAATGAGTTTTAAAGTCAATAGACTGAGTTGAGACAGAACTTTTGAGCTGTTGTGTGGTGTCTTTATGGAACCATAAGATGTTTATAAATTTTGAAACTTTTATCACTCTGTAATAGGCCCGATAAAATTCCTTTTACTGAAGTAATTACACCGTAATAGGAGATCATAGACCCTATTACGAAGGTATCAAAATACTACCTCCATAATAGGAGAATAACTTAAGACTTAATAATCGTAAATTAGGTAGTAAAGCCACGCTGATTTCAGCACGAACGGGTCGGCTTGACCGGGGTTGTACTACCCTTCCACAGAAGGTAAACCTAAAGCCTTAGCATACATGCTATCGTGTTTCGTTGGTGAGTGCGAGACCGGAGGCCCAGTGATGCAGAGGTGATAGTTATCATGATAACTATGTGAGCCTAACACTGCCACGATGACTGTCATGCCTTTTACGTCCCTAAGCGGGGCATGAAAAAGCAAATCACTAGGCTACCATAGTGTGGATCACCACACTGTATTGTCTGGATTTGCAATGACTATGGTAACCACAACTCTTCGATTCTATTTATGCTTTCCATCATGCAGAGTAGTCACTTTGGCAGGCTCTTAATATAGGGAAAAAAAACGATATTTGAAAAACCTAAATAGAGTCATCAAATAAAAGGAGGATCAAAATTAAGGGGTTAGCAAACAAAAAAGCATTACAGACAATAATATTGGATCGAGACAAGACAAGACATCTATAAAGTTCTATCCAATCTACATTAGAATCTTGATCTGTTATTATAGTTTATGGGAAACTATATTAAGGATTTATCTAAAACACATTATTGTCTGTTTGCATTTATCGGAACATTGAGTTAGAAAGTTAATATTTCTTAGAACCGACCTTCAGAATCGGTAAAAATGGTTGAATCTATTGAGTTACAAAATTTATCTTTGCTGCGTTGCGATTGTGTTTGTTCAGTCAGACATGACGGTATTTAGTACATTGTTATCTATAGCATACACAGTGTTGTAGTTAGGAACAACTAAACTAGTTAGATTTTACTACGATCAAGCGATTTAAGGAATTTCAATATGCTCCACATATTTCAATAATGGAATAGCTAAGTTTCTTCAACTTGAAATATACTCTAAGAAGATATTATCTTATTTAAAACTGCCTATTATTATATGTACGTACTATAAATTTACTTCTATGACCTTATTTGAAAAAAAATCCATAAATTTCTGAAGATGACTGCATTTGTGAGACATAAGTGCGGTCATAAGGGTCATAATTTACGATCCTTGACCGTACATAATTGTTTAAGGCAAGAACATAGTAGTAAAGATTGAAATAAATCTACTACACTATATTTCATAGTGGGGTTTTTCTGCTGCAATGCAAAACTGTAACTCAGAAAGGTTCATTTTAATTCTTAAATCATAATAATCATCGCTGCTAAAAGACGTTCACTGCTGACCAAAGGCCTTCTAAAGTTTTCTACAACAGTTGATCCCATGCCGCCCACATCCAATAGCTTCCCGCAACACTCACCAGGTCATCGGACCGCCTTATGGGAAGCCTACCGACACTGCGTTTTCCAGTACGCGTAATTCATCTTTCGTAATTCGTAAACGCGTAATTCTTATATGTATTTTTTTTAATAACTTGCAACAATAAAGATGTGGCCTGTTTTAAAATAATTAACTTATTTTCGAATAGAAAAAAAGTATCGTGTAACTAAGACATCTTTTCCGAAAACTAAGTATGATAATGATGATGGGGAAGTATGGGTGAAGGAAAACTTCACACGTTCATTTCATGAAGTTATGTTAAATTATTTGTAATATATTAAGACAATATAATAAATCATCCGTATATTCGTAGAGTATCTGGTGTAAATAATGAATGGTCACGTTCATAGGATTGCCACAAATGGTGATATTACACCACTGTGCACGATATGCACGTCTTCTGTCTTTTTAATCAATTCCCATGACTTTGTATCGTTTGGCGTTTTAAGTAATGACTAAGAATGTAATAGTATCGTAAAATAATACAGTAATGACCTCGTAAAGGCTCATGAACTTATTATTTCAATTGACCACATCAATCCAATCGTTCGTGCGACACAGAATAAGACCCGAGGCCTTGGTGTAGAGGCCGTGTTATGCCTATTGTAAAAGTTCTTTCATGGAACCAAGTCGTGAGACAGATTTAACATACAAAAAGTAGGATTTTTAGTGTTATACGAACAGTTATTTGCAACACGTATCACTGTGACAATAAGTTAACGACTAGCTTCATGGCCAGGCTGATAGCAAGCTGTGATGTAGTAATCGTTAAGTAAATTTTGACTTGAAAATTAGATCGTAGTAATTGTATTCGGTGTCTTTCATTATCAAAGCTTTATTTACATTTAAAATTATTTTTTATTTCTTTCTTAGAAATTATTAGTATAGTATAATTGTGAAAATAAAATGTAAAAGTAAATGTATATATATGATGTTAACTGAACAAACGTAATTTTTTTGGAAAAAACTAAAACACAGCTGCATGAAAATGTACGCTTGAAATTTAAATTATATGTTATATTATATATTATTATTATATTATTTGACAATCTCAAAATTAAGTCGAATCTCTAACATAAAAATCCATCAAAGTTCTTGCCTACAGAACCTGCCAAAGAAATTCACAGACTTACATAACCTTGAAATACACTAACCCTGCTGGTGTAGGCGGCAAAAAAGTAAAAAAATTATTTTACTTGCCACATCTTGATTAGCCATTTGGTATATGTTACCAAGCCTGATGTATTAGAATCTCTATACCAAGAGAGAGGAGAGATCCGGCACAAGACTGTCGGACCAAGATTGTAATAGGTGCAATTACCATATTTCTTTACATAGTTACATATGAAATCAATCAGTATGTTCCTCAGTAATTGCAGGTAATAGAGCCACGCTGATTTCAGCACGAACGGGCGGCTCGACCTGGGCAGTACTACCCTCTCACAGAAGATCAACCATTGATGCAGGGATCACATTTATCGTCGTAATAGTGTGAGCCTTACACTGCCTCGATGTCTGTCATGCCTTTTATGTACGTCCTCAAGTGGGGCGTGGAAAAGCATCTCACTGTCCGCCATAGTATTGGCCATACTGCATTGTTTGCATTTACAATGAGTATGGTGACCACATTATCTCATCTCTTAGGTTCTGTTCATTCTTTTACTTGCTTGCTTTGCTTTATCCATCAGGCAGAGTAGGGTCACTTTGGCAGGTTCTTGATATAAAAATAAAAATTAAATAGTTCAGCAGAAAGTCAATTTAAAAACAACTGCTTTTGAAATATTCGTCTTAAAAATTTTAAGAAATCTATTTACATAATACTATTTGGAATTCGTTAAAACTAGTTGAGAACTCTTAAAATAAAAAAACGAAACTGTCTGATAAAAATAATACATTTATATTTAAACTCATTAATTATTTATGAACTCGTATTACGTATTATGTATATGTTTATAATATATAATATATTTATGGTATAAGAACGTGACGAGGAAAACAATACATTTGTGAGTTTTTGGTTATGTATAAACACCTTACTACATGACTAATGCGTTCTTTAAATTTTATAATTTCCTGCCTAAAGTATGTATGTATCGAGAATATATAAACGAAATACACGAAAATTATGTATTAAGTTATTATATTTAGTTTTTTAAAACAGGAGTAAATCCTATGTCGCGGGGGAAATATACACAAAACGGATACAAAGAACACCCAGACTCCACAATTTGTGACTTACACGTGTTGTCCCATGTGGAGTTTAAACTCACAACACTGAGCGTAGTAGAAAACGGCACTACGCTATCCGTGCAGTTTATTTATCTATTACATAGTTATCAATATGTATGGTTAAAAATACTAAAGATATCATAGAAATCTGAGTATTTCGCCTATGAGACTTCTTCCTAACAGAGGACATTCTTCGATAAATAAATATACAGGCTGGGTCAAGAATTCGTTAACATTTGAATCTAACATCCCTGAAATTAAATGCCGTGCGAGGCGTGGGAAGGGGTCTGACCACTAGTTCGTATTTCGGCCGATTTGTCGCAATGATCGCTACACGGGGTCGCAGTGCGCTTACTGTGTAAACAACACGCTTATTGCTGTGAGAAGCTTATTTCGCATTGAATACAATTTACACGACTTAAACCAGTGTCCGAGTACTCCTTTAATAAAGAAATAGGTAAAGAAGTTTGAAGAGACGGGATCTAAGCTAAATGTGAAGTAAAATGGAAGCCCACGGACTTCGCGGATCGAAGAGAACGTGCCACCGAGAAGTTGCCGCTTCTGTTCGACGTAAACGTTCAGCTGAATTAAGATTATCATTACGCCGTATTTTGAAATTATATTTGAAATTATATCTGCTGCTGGAATTAAAATCTAATAATTTAAATTTGCGCAAGTCATATTCCGAAACAATGTTAGAACGATTCAGTAATTTTGACATCTCATTTTCTAACGAAGCCCATTTTCACCTCAACGGACATGTAAGCAAACAGAGTCATAGGTATTGGACCAGTGAAAATCTCAAAGCTAAACATGAGAGGCCACCTTATTCTTCCAAGGTAACTTTCAGCAAAATGAATCATAAGACCCTAGTTTTTCGAAGATTCACGCGGCCGTTCAGTTACTGTTAATTCTGCTGAATATGTGAAAATGTTACGGGAATTCTTGGGAGTCATGCTACTGGAATTGCTGGCTACAATCGTAAAACATGGTTTCAACAATATGGACTCACTTGTCACACATCCAATGAGTCCCTGCCGGTGGTCAAAGACATATTTCCGGAAAAACAGATATCCAGACAAGGCGACATTCCATGGCCACCCAGAAGTTCAGATGTAACTCTAGCAGACTTCTTATTATGGAGTTATTTGAAGAATTGTATCTACATCAATAAAATAAATACACTATGTCAACAAAAAGAAACATAAACGAAGAGATGTCGGTGATCTCGCGGTCTCTTTGCTGATAAGTATTCGAAAATATCGATGCTCGCTTAGAAGAGTGCAAACGTCGAAACGGTGGTCATTTAGAAGATTGTAATTGTTAAAAAATAAATTCCAACTCATTAGCTTTCTTGTAAATAAACAATTGTTATAATATATCCAACTGTATTTTACGATTTTTTCAAATCTTAACTAATTCGTGGCCCACACTGTATAAAAGAATATGAGTATGGTTATACTCATGTTCTTTTAAAAGGATTATTAATTTTACTTTACTAAAGGATTACTGCGTATTTAATGACAATTTGTAACCACAAATTGTCATTAAACACATAATAATCCTTTTCCTTAAAAATAACGAGAATATCATCGCTGGTATCGTTATTCTATATCCACTAGAGAAACCCAGGGTTAATGGGCAACGCGAGAGTTGAATTTTTATGTTGAATAATGATGTTGAATGTCATCGTTGTGTGAAGAGTGTGAAAATGATGTGACGAGTGTTTTTAGATCCGGTATCGTTAGTTGGTTCGTGTGCTTGTTATTCTTCTGAGTATAAGTAACATATAAAAATAAAAAAGTCAGTTATTTTTCCTAAATCAGACTACAATGTGTAACTGTGTAAAATATATGTTATTAGCCCTTTGAAAGTAGGTTTCACTATCACAGACAAGGATTAAAGATGAGATTATCTGTCAACTTTAAAAAGCAATTTCGAAAGGGTGCTTTTAAGATATCTTTCTACCAACAAGCATTATTCAGAAAAATATTGAGAATATAGTTATCATTTACTCTAATTGTAACTTTACGTGTTAACAGTAGGCACTTTTAAGACAGTAAAATTAGTTTTCACTACGCCATGGGCGACGTCACGCATGTACGCATGTTATACTGTAAGTACTTTAAGAGCTATTTAAGTACATCCACAACACGTCTGTGATAAGGAAATTTTTGTAATTGCTTCTACCCTTATATTTATTTACTATTCTTTTATGAATTCTAGCCGTGGAGGAACTATAGCAATATGCATAGCAATATATAAAGAGCGGAAAACAGTGTTAAATAATTCTTTATTTGCTTTTCGCCGTGCTAATGATTCTTCCAAATTAACATAAATTCGTCTGCACATCAGGAGCTTTTTTTATTCAATATTTATTAAATTATTTTTTTCATTATAGGAACCTGCTAAAGTGACTTTACTTTACTACTTTCATAGAAAACATGAATAGAATCCAAGAGCTATGTTAACTATACTCATTGCGAATGCAGACAGTACAGTATGGCAACACAGACTAAGGCGCCCTAGTGAGATGCTTCTTGCCCCGCTTGGGGACATGAAAGGCATGATAGTCATTGTTTTATTGTATTGCTCATACACAGAAATGTAAAAGCAATATTATTGGAAAGGTAAGTGAGATGATTTCATCGGTGTTTATGGAGAAACAAGCAATAAATTAATTTATTTAATAGTCAGAATCTTTTACTCGTCGAGTACTTCTGTAAGGTTAGAGAGTGCCTACATTACCTACGACTAACCTTGAGAAGCAACGCCAAAATAGACTCAATTATACAAGTAGGCATAAACTAAAATCGTGCAAGTAACACAGTACTTAACATAAAGGCTCCTATTACAGCGGTAGTTAAAATGAGCTCAATTTACGGTGATATTTTTATTTCTGTTTTATTTTCGTGTAAGAAAGTTACTAGTTACTAGTTAAAATATTTTATTTTATCGGATATCAGACGATTGTAAACGTTACACAAGGACATCTGTTTAAATCAGCCAGTTTGTGCAACTGCTGTGCAGCAGTAAGATTTCGCATATTTAAGACGCTGCGTGTTCACGCAGCGTCTAAAATATGAAAAGTAGCCACGATATAAATATACACTTTGGCGACTTCCACATTATAGCACAAAGGAAAAGTATAGCGGCGCCGTCTGGCGAAGATACATCGAACTACGAAGTAGGAACGAAACGTATGAATGTAACGAACTACAATGCAACTACTTATCCTGTATCGCGATATAGAGATTCGCGTGGCAATTAGCATATATACAGCATCCCAACATCAACCGTTGGGCCGTGGCTCACCAGGTATGATCACCTAGCCTGGTCGGAGGATTCTCCCTTTGTGTCGGAGGGATATAAAACTCGTACCCTCCACAGTGGTGACCCCGACGTGATTGGAAGCAGCCTTCAAGTCCATATCAGCAGCGTCACTCCCACAGCGATGAGCGGTGATAAAGTCTCAGCCAGTCAGCAACCTCGGCCATAACAGGGATACCACACGCAGGAAGCGCCCGTTCCAGCCTGGTTACCCTACGGCCTCAACAGCGTCTAGGCACAGCACACTGCACCTACGGTCCATGTAAGCAGAGCATCTCTCTCCCGTTCACGCAGCAGCCAGGCACTACACAGCAATCACCCGGACTCACTGGGGCAGCACCGCGCACCGCATTCAATCTCGACTCACTGTGATCTGCGGACTTCAGCCCCTACTCACTGGGACTAGCGGCATTCAATTTCGACTCACTGGAAATTGCGGCACTCAATTTCAACTCATTGGAACTACTCACTCCTTAAAGGTTAATGGGTTAATAGAATTTATCATACAAACTAAAAACCTCTTTTTCGATGGTATATTTTATCCACTAATAGTCCTCTTAGAGTATCTTAACTATTGAATGTAAAAAGTTAATTCCTAAGAATTACTTGAAATGCCTTATTTTTGTAAGCCTATATCTCATCTCTATTCACAATATTATACTCATACTTAAGAGTAAGTTTTTGATATACAATCGTAGCTATTTGGTTGTGTCTGAGAAAATATTGTTCTCCTTATTTTTCTTTAAACTTTAATTTGAGACTGATTAGAGACTTTAATTTACCACTATTTAATTTGGCAAAAATAAAACCACACGACTCTCGTTACTTTTAATGCAGTAAAGTTACTGATGTTATCTTATTTGCCACAAGTTAATAACTGTAAATACCGCTTCAGTAATTTTCGTTTTAGTTGCAAACCACACGTCAGGGACTGATAAGATGGTAACTGATGTCGTCGTAAAAAACTAACTAACATTGTAGACATACAAGATATCACATTGTGTATATTTACTATTTGAACATAATGAGATGATGTTGAAAATAAAGTACCTATCTTATAAAAGGTAATACTAAATGGTATACGTACAAGAAATTCTCCCTGATAAATGTGATTGGCTGGTGCTCACACGAAGTAACCGATATAGCTTTAGCTCTCTTGGGAACAAATTTGGACTCACAACACTCACTGTTGACTTGTCGCCTTGCCGATCAAGCTGTGATGACGTAGACGATCCCACACTCTGAAACGATATGAATAATCCCAAGGGAGTGATTTCAAAATTTGTATAATGTTTTGTGTCATATAGCATTTATACTGGTAGTACTGGTAGTTTAAGTAGATGTCTTTTTTTTTGGTACTACTTTTTTTTTGGTGACCCACCGTCGAGTTCGGTCATTTGTGCTGAAGTACGGCTTTCCTTTCAGACAGTTTCATTAGACTACTTTTTAACTTTTAGAATTTTACTCAAACTTTTGAATCGCTGGAGAACTACCATAACTGCCTTAAGAAACACTGAGAAGTTATCATACTCGTAAAAAAATCGTGTTGCAAATATATGCAGACTATGATAATGGAGCGACTGCGTTAATTAATATCAAGCGGGCCTTTTGACAAGTTTTCTTACATTACTGATTTAAAACATGAACAACCGCTTCAGTTTTCGACCTGTCGATATTCAACGGGCCAATACAATGACACGCCCATGCAGTCAGACTTATAGATAGGCAAATAAGAGCACTCATCATTGACAATTTTGTTCACAGACCTATTTAAAATAACAATATATATAAAATAAATCATTATAATATCAGAGATTAAAAGTAAATAGTTGGCCACAAACTATTGCATTTAAGATATATATGCAAGTCAAAGTTAAAATAAAACTTCAGGACAACTTTCGGCAGTGTTCTGATCCTGGTGTTTTGGTACCACGTAATAGTTTACGAGTTATTTTGTTTGTCAGGGTCCCGTCCGTCGACCAGCACGTGCATCACTCTCAGGTGAATTTGACTTGCGGCCCCAAGTTCTTGGTGTGCACCTTAAGCCTCAAAAATTAACTTGTAAAGTATTATAACTTAATTTTATTTTTTATTATTTTATGAGTAAGTATATATTGCAAGAATTGACAGCAATATAATCCCACTTAGATGGACCGGTGGAATGTGTTAGAGGGGAGGCCGCGATTAGGGAAACATAGTGTAGAGAACTGTACCACCCAATGGTCCAACGATTTGTAGAAAGTAGCTAGGAGCGAATGAATTCTGACCACCCGACACCGGGATAGTTGGCGCCCCTTGGGGGACAGCTTTATTCTGCAGTGGACAGCGATAGGTTGATTTAAGTATTAAAAATTGAGAGTTCAAATTTGCCAAGTACAAAAACGAGGCTTTTCAGGATGCTTATACGCATGCATTATATGCATGAATATATGTGAGTATAAGCATCCCGTAATATATAATGACATAAAATGCTTAGCAATCTAGTATCTGTTTAACTATTGTTTAGTTATAGTTTGCTCTCAAGGAAAACTTGACAGTCTGACTGTGACAGTTTCTTAGTGCATACCAAAAACATTCATATCTAAAGTTAATAAATTTTATTATTTGAGATTGTGTAAAAGTACAAATTACATATTTATACCTATATAAACATTTCAGCGTACTCTGTTTAAGATTAGATACGCTCTAACTAATAAAAATTATAATAAAACAATTTAGTTATCAACTGACAACGAGATGTGGAGTTATAGTCGAAGTATTATATAATAGTAATACCTCACACAGTCTGATCCTATACCTGCCAGAGCTTGTGCTCTGTTCTGTTTAGACCGGTATGATATTTTTAAAAACATACATTTTGTAAATAAATTACACCAAATGCAGAATTAACGAACACATGAGCCACACGATTTTTGATCCCAGGTACAAAAACCCTGGAAGTCTTGATTTCGTTTTGCAGTCTGAGTCACTAAGCACTAAATCAACAAGCCATTCACATATTTCAAAATATATCTGATTTCAATACGCCTACATTATAATAAACAAATTTAAGCAGAATCCTTCATTAATTCATCTTCACCCTAAGGAATGCTACTTCTCTTCAAATTTAAACGTGATAAAACAAGCAGTATACCCTCCTAAAATAAGTATTTTCAAAATCGAAGAAGTTCTGAAATAACAGACAAAAATATTAAAAAACGCCACCTTTTTTGCAAAAATGTTTAAAAGCAAAAAACTTCACGTCACAAACACTTTGTTTGTTTGACGCTTAACAACAGATCTGTAAATAATACCTGAAACAAGCTGGTTGTTTCCTTGACACTACTGATAAGAAAAGAACTAATGATTTAATGGTTTGTTTTCTGTATCATATGACTGACGTGACGTGCGTCAAAACAACTTGTGAACGAAGAATAACTCGTTTACTTTACTTCATATTATTACTGATTAATTCTTAGTAATTCTAGATTCCTCTCTCCCTAAACCTTCTCTCAGTAATCCTGTCTTTTAACCAAAAGTAAGGTTTATTCTAATGGTATATAATATAGAAATAATGATTTAGGAATTTATACTGAATGATACCACTTTAATGTTGCAAGCATCCCCGAAAATGCTCTTTTTTTGTACTTGGCGAATTTGGTTACCAAATCATGTCTTTATCTTAACTTAACTATGGTAAAATAATAATTTGAACTTTCAATTTTTAATACTTAAATTAACCTGTCCACTGCAGAATGAAGCTCTTCCCCAAGGGGCGCCAATTATCTCAGCTTTGGGCAGTCTGCATCCATCCGCTACTAGCTACTTTCTTCAAATCGTTGGTCCATTAGGTGGATTGGCTCTCTACACTACGCTTCCCTAATCGCAGTCTCAACTCTAACAGATTCCACCGCTTCATCTCGAGAAATGATCGGCCCACTTCTACTTCAGCATACAAATTCTCCGTGCGATGTCGATTACTCTAATTCTCTGTCTAACAACTTCGTTACGAATTTTATCGCACAGAGAAATATCCAATATCGCACGATCCAACGCACGCTTAGCTACATTCGTTTTATTTATTTATTTATTTTTGTAAAAGAATTAAAATGTTATATTAATTACAATATTGATGCAATCATAATCTCATTCGTAATCTACCATTGATTTCATCGATTCATAATAAACAAATTACAAACTATATCTTACTACGGTAATATTATATAAATGTACAATGTGGGTAGACACCAATACATTTTTGTCGATTATATGAGCGCAGACAACACCCGCTGTGCACGAATCACTTTTTCTAAAATATCACAACTTCAGCATTGAACAATAACTGTAACTCAATATTGAACTTGTGGATCAGCCCAATGATGAGTGTCCATGTCTGGGCTCCGTGTGACACTATAGATAGGGTGCACTGGTTAAAAATGCTTTAGTCTTTAATAATTGCGGTATCGGTGATTCGAAAATGAAACGTAGCTTTCCGAACAACAAGCCAAAAACCCTCTACCCTTACGTAACACTTGAAAGACATTTTTCTCCTTTTGATAAAAAGCAGATTTCTGTGAAAAGATCAAAGTTATCTAAATATATTTTTTTATACAAATTAGTGTAAGTTAAATTGACTGGCATTTCCAATATTTCGAAATATCCAATTCCATTATTTCGAATTATACTGAAATTATTCACGGAGCGCCAAAAATCTACGGTTTCAGAACTTTTAGAATATAATTGTTTCTTCCTGGAATTGTTAATACATTATATAACATAATATTCATGTAAATGAAACTTTATCGAAAAAATTTTTGATTAATGGTACATTATTTATATCCATAGAAATGATTGACTGTCGTTTAGGATATATTGTGCACGTATTTCGTGTTATATCGTACTTTATGAAAGTTCCCTAGTATAAATTTAACTTTCAACTAGTCTTCTCTATCTTAATGTGAATATAATTTTAGTACGTTTTATTTATATACTAAATTACCATTCAGAAGTAATGCTAAGAAGTTGAGTTCCTTTATATTTTAATCTACTTTCGCTACTAAGTAAAATTAAATAAGTGCTAGTCAAGATTTGCCCTTCGTTTCTATGTCTCATTTAAGATCTTAACTTACATTAATATTTATAGTTGACTTATTAAAATTTCACAAAAAAATTGTTACTAAACTATGTCAGAATTTTCTGTTTCTACGCTATTTATCAGTAGAATGTATGTTGTATGGTAATCTATGTAAATTATTCAAAATCGAGTAACCTAAAAGCCGAAATAACATCGTACATATAACGCACGCTGTACTCCACAACTATTCGCAACAAGTCGACAAACCAATTTTCTAGTGATGTGATATTGCCTTTGTCCTTTTCCCAGTATTGATTGTCCAGCTTCTGAATACATTTTACAATTTTTTTTACAGTTTTGAATGTCAAAGTTACATTCATTGCATTTTTGTGGATCCTCTCTTTTGTAAGCAATCTAATCAGAAGTACGGTCTAGTCTACAATTTTATTTACCTCTAGTTAATAGGTTTGAATTCTCATGAACAACTGCAAAACGTGGTGGTGTGTGGAAAGGTGATTTAAGGAAGAGAGAGGTTTATATACAGATATTTGTCATTGTATTCATTTAATTCAATGCTAAATCGTTCCACAATCCCAAAACTAAAACATTACTATACAACTGTTTTGTTGAAGTATTCTTGAATATTGCTCGGTCGTTTGGCGACCACACTATGCTACACATACTCTCAGAATAGAACGTATTCAAAAAAGGTTTTTGAATCATCCAGCTTATTCCACTGGTACCGCAGAAAGGATGCAAAGTTACACAGAGATTGTAAATTTTAATATCATTTCACTTGAAACACGAAGAGAACCACTCGACCTAATTTTTCTATATAAACTAGTAAATAATTTCATTGACTGCCTTCAATTACTATCTAGAATAAATTTTAATTCCCTCATAAGTATCCCCGAAGTGCTGTCAATCTACTGAACCTACCGTCACGTAAAACGGTCTTCGGCTTCAACTCTCCAATAGCAAGACGAAGTGACTGTATAACACATTCGAAACAAATTTATGTGCTTCGTACCAACCTTTATGGATTTAAGAGCCAAGCTCACAGCTGAACTAATTACTATTAGCTTAGTAGCTATTGAATTGTGTCAATTACATACATGATTTTAAGAATCATACGCCAATTACATAAATTAGGTGTGTAGAATGTTACTGTCTATTTCGTTTTGTGTTCTTTTGTTTAATTTTGTATTTATTCTTTATTTTTCTATGTTATGTTTTTAATATTTTTATATCTTAAAGTACCAATTTCCACAAGAAATTGTATCATTAATACCTGAGACCTTACCAGTGTTCATATTAAATGCCAGGTAGATGTTGTTCTGTCAATTTTGTTGATAATTTAATTTTTTTCGTCAAATATTGGTCAATTATTTAATAACCTTCCAAATTCTACGTCATCTTTAAACTAAATTTCGCCTATTTCGTTTATTTTAAAACATATGTAAAAAAATTTTCTATTATTTAATGTATATTAAAATTAGATTAGTTTGTCTTGCATTTAATTATTTACAGCCTTGAATTTTCTTTAAGGAAAGTATCAAAATAAGACGACACCTACAACTTCTTACACGTGTTTTATTTTATATACCTACATGTTTATATAAAGAGCTATGAAAGGACTTTGAGTTGACCTTTCAGTTCATGTCTATTAACACTTTAAGAGGTAAGAGTTAGAGAGCAAATGCAATGTATCGATATACGACAGGAATATGTATATTTGTGTGCATGTGTTATGTGTTATGTAAGTAGTTCTTGCAGAGGAAATTACTGTAATGTGAGGAGTAATTTGTTACCAATAGCAAAATTTGGGCTAGTAGTTAAAAGTTAAGTATTTAAGATTTTATTGCAGTAACGTTTTTAAACGTAACGATAGCAATATTTATTTATTTTTATTTATGATTTTAATATTTGCGGTCTGGGTTCGATTCCTGGACTAGATCAAATGTTTATTTTCTATGTAAACTATGTATGTATTCTAGGGTGTCCCTTAAATTGCAAGTTCGAAATTTTTTTACGCATACCTTCTTAAAAGTTTCGTAATAACCCTATATTGTCTAGAAAAAAATATTAGTTCGATATATAAACGATAACCCGTGCCGACTTGCTATTTAAACTTGTCGATACAAGTTGCTTAAGTACTGCCCAGTGACCTGTTACGACATGTTTTATTTGCCATTTCGTACGTGATTTTTGAGACTATTAGTGCTTCATTGTTTAGTGCGTAAACATGTCGGTGGAATTACGGAGTGATAAACAAAATATTTTTCTTATCGGATTGACTAGCTACCAAATAAATGGTGCAAAATTACCATCTAATCGTCAAGTTCTCTCAGTCCTATTTTACAATATTCGTGAGGTTAAATTGACTGTTAGTGAAAGTGCCAATCTTGTGATTAGGGAGTGTATCATATATTGGGAAAAAGCAAGAATTCCAACAAGAGCATTTCCTAACTGCGTGAAGAAACTTATTGATTTATATCATGTTTGGAGAGAGTTGCAAAAAAATTGTAAGAAAAGACAAGACAGACACAAGACAAAAGACAGTGTAGAAGATTCAGACGAAGAACAGATCTTGAATTCTGAACTCAGCTTGCCGGACGTTCCCTGCCATGAACAAAGTTCAAAAAGAGGTAGAAAGAATCTTATAACACCTAAACTAGTTGCAGCTTTAGATCGATGCCAGTTAAGCATTAGAGATACCGTTTACATTCTTAATGCGGTGGTAGAAGCGCTTGGTCTGAGCAGCGATGATTTCTGTATTAACAAATCCTCGATTCAGCGAATTCGTACTGAAACTAGAAAATCAAGGGCAGAAGCAATAAAATCTAACTTCCAAAACAATGTACCCGACATAGTCACAGTCCATTGGGATGGAAAACTATTACCGGGGTTGGATGTACGGAGTTCAAAAGAAGAACACTTGCCAGTTATAGCTTCATTTGACGATAGAGAGCAGCTTCTTGCAGTGCCGAAACTAGAAAGTTCTTCTGGAAAACATCAAGCGAAGGCTGTATCAGCAGCTCTCTTTGACTGGAACCTTTCTGATAAAGTGCAAATAATGTGCTGCGACACAACAGCTTCCAATATGGGCCGTTTCAATGGAGCTTGTGCTATTTTGGAGCAAACTTTAGAAAGAGAATTGTTGCTTTTCGCCTGTCGTCATCATGTTTATGAATTGGTCCTAAAAGCTGTCTTTGAAACCAAGATTAAGCAAATTACTAGTAGCCCAGATATTCCGATGTTCAAAAAGTTCCAAGAAAATTGGAAAAACATTGATTGTACTAAAATTGAACCATCTCTTAATTTCGTAAAAGCACGGGTTGCCGAGACAGACATTCAAGCGTTGTTACTATTTTATAAGGCAGAATTAGATAAAGGTTTTGTAAGAGATGATTACCGCGAATTGGTCGAACTGTGCGTAATATTTTTAGGAGGAGACACAGAGGAAAAATTAAAACTAAGGCCCCCCGGAGCTATACATCAGGCACGCTGGATGGCGAGAGCGATCTATTCTTTAAAAATATGTTTACTTCAGTCACAATGCAGAGTAACTGCGAAGGACAAAAAGGCTCTACAAGATGTTTGCTTATTTCTTGTAATATTGTATGTTAAACCTTGGCTCGAATGTACAGTGGCGACCAAAGCACCTAATCAAGATTTGCGCTTCTTGAAGATGTTAAAAGAGTATGAAAAAGTTGACGCAACAATTTCTAAAGCTTCTATAAGCAAGTTCAGCCATCACTTGTGGTATTTATGTGAAGAGACAGTCATTCTATCACTATTTGATGATGAAGTTGACAACCAAACTAAGAAGAAGATGATTGCCAACTTCAACAGGGACAAAATCTCGGATTTTAGCAAACGCTATGACCCGTCGAAGGAAGAACTGACTCAAAAGTTGTTTGGTAAGTTAAATTGACTTTTTGTTGGATTGCAATTTCAATGGCCAATACTTATGTATTTATTTTCAAAATTGTTGTTGATTTTTATTTGTTATTTAACTTATTTTTCTTTTTTTTTAGACAAAGCACTGGATGATTTCGTATCGGAAAAGAGCAAACAATTTTTATCACGACTGCAGATCGACGACAGTTTTCTAAAGGAAGATGTATCTTCTTGGAATAACAATGCTGCTTTTCTGGAGGCTAAAAGAAGAATAAGTTATTTGAGAGTTGTAAATGATACTGCTGAAAGGGCTGTTAAATTAATGCAAGATTTTAACGGACTTATCACGGCTGAAGAAGAACAAAAGCAGTTCTTGCTGCGCTGTCTCCAGGAACATCTAAAATTGTATCCAGACTGTAAAAAAACTACTCTAAAAAGAAGTTACCCTGAATGATTCTTATTTCTTTACGTTTTTAATTAAAGATTAATGTTCATCTAATTTATTATTTAATTTTATTCACTTAATTCATTGCATTTATAGTGAAATTATAGCAGACTAAAATTTTAGGACAAAACACGTTTTTTACTAAACTTTGAAGCTCGGTCGGCACTGGTTGCAATTATGCTAGATTGATAAAATTTTATATTTAAGTATCTTATAGCATTAGTAAAAATTATAGAGGGTATGCATTTCGAAATTCGAAAAAAAAATTTTTTTTTGTCATATAAGGGACACCCTAATGTATTCGCTCTATCAGTTGTCTAGTACCCACGGTACAAGCTCGGACTAGTTTGGAACTAGATGACGTTGTGTATCAGATTGTTAAGTCTTGTAATTATACCGCTTCATTGTTCACGCAGCAACAGACAACAATACCTGCAGTATTTGGCAAATGTGATAGCACTAGAGTGTTGAATTTACGTGTCCACTAAGAGTCACTCATTTTCCATGGCACTAACAATTCTACTATTGCTCCGTAATTTAATACAAATTTATTTAACAAAATAGTTTAATTAAATACCTTGGACATTGAATTCTTATCAACTAAACCGCATGCTATTTACAGAACGTAAGAAGTGTAACATTAGGACTCTTCAGTTTTATAGCAACCAGATCAGCGGGGGTACCTTTGTAGCTTCCCCCAGGAGAGGATCTGACCAGGCATGGCGTTGATCCTGGAAGGGACCTGAAATAACATGGCCCGGGTCCTCTACAGATTAGGACGCCTGAGACCGACCGCCGGGGTAGTTTTTAGTTAAAACACCACATACTCCTGGCTCCTGTGTCCCTGAGGAGCTGGAGATCCGAAGGTATTTTCCACCCCGTCAACAAAAAAAAGAAAAAAAGAAGGACTCCTCAGTTGTCTATTGCTGAAACAGTCTGACTGCACGGGTGGTGTTGTGATTTAAGCGGTCTCCTCACCGCTTTTTATTGCACTGAGTGTTGTGAGTACAAACTCAATAAACTTTGTGTGATCCACAAATTGTTATTTTGAGTCTCAGTGTCCTTTGTGTCTTTGTCGGAGTTGTTCTTTCAAAAAGACCAAAATCCCTTTGCCATAAGTATTGAACAATTGCTTTCATTACACAGGTCACTCTAAATGCTACGTTACAGAGAATAATCAGATAGAACAATCGGATCTGTGGTCGGTGATTTGTCAAGTCCATTAACAAAATATTAATCGACTAATGACTATCGTAGAAGTAAATCGCCTCAAATCATAAAAAGTGTCACCTCAACATACCTACAGATATTTCGGCAACAATTGGCCTCGAATACACACATTTCGATAGGCAACTAAATGGACCTCAGTCCAAAATACTTTCATGCTTGATGTCCTTATGTTACTACCGTATTTGTTGTATTTCGTTTGTAAAAGTTATTTTTTTTGTTAAATTATATCACCTTTATAGAACCACTGCTGGACATAGGCCTTCTTTTAGAAAGAAAATTTGGCCTACTAAACTTTCCAGACGGGTTCAAGTGCGGTTTGTGTATTTTTTTTTTCTATATAGTGCTATTATCCTGCGCAGGTTATTTACCTTAGTACGCTCTTACAATATCCACAGGATGAATAGGTGTAATGTCACTTCATATTCTTAATCCATCATCGTACGAGTATTTTTAAATTGCTTATAATTTTCCTCAAGGTGTCCAGCTAAATGAATATTCCAAAAAGAGGCTTAAATCCAAATAGTGATTCAACACATACCGGGAATTCAAAAGGTTTTTTTATGAATCTCTAGAATCAATGATTACGTCTTTAAATGTTACATTTTTGCTTATTAAGTTATAGGTAACACATACAGGAAAAAATATATTTAAAAGAAAATCATGCAATTTTTTGGAGATAGAATACTACTAAATTAAATATCCTTATAATAATAATACCCATATTCAATACGATATCACCGCGAATGACAACTTCGCATAAAGTCATATACGATCACAGACAATAATGTAATCTCTCTTTCAGTGACACTCCACGAAATTATTAATTATTTTGTTTTAGAAAAAAACATATCAGTCGCCTTTGTCTATGACATTCAAAATGCAATTTTTATATAAAACTATCTGCACTCGCGACTTTGTCCGCGCGGTATTTTTTTATAATTCCAAAATTCTAAAATGTCAGTAGCCTAATTTTTTCTCCATAACATCAGCTATCTATCAGTGAAAATCGCGTCTGAATCGGTCGACTGGTTCCAAAGATTAGCCAGAATAAACAGACAGACGGACAGACAGACAGACAGACAGACAAAAATTGTAAAAAAAAATATTTTGGTGTATGTATCGTATGTATATTCATATACATGTAGTAAAAAGCGGTTATTTCAATATTACAAACAGACACTCTACTTTTATTTATATGTATAGATAGATTTTGTTCTCACACCCTTAGTAATATTGCAAGTGTTAATGTGATATTATTTGTTATCACCAAACTAATTTTAAAAATTATTTAACAAATTGAAAGCCACATTACAAGCCAGTAAGTAACATGAGCTACTTTTTACCGCAATAAATGACGTACACGCGTGCGTAGCCTCTAGCAAAAGCCAGTAACTAATAAATTGATATAATTTATTAATATTACAAACATAAAATATTTTTTCAATAATTTTATTTATTTGTAATTGTAATAATGCATTTATTCACCCTTTCTAGTAGGGATTACAAAATTATTATAAATGAAAATGTAAGTTTGGTTGTTACGGTTTCACGCAAAAACTACTCAACCGATCATCATGAAATTTTGTACACATATTCCTGGAGGTATTAGAAGTAACATAGGATACTTTTATTTTAACTTTTATTAAAAAAATAAAAAAATATATTTATTTAAAACGATCTGTTGCAAAACTTAATGTGACAGACCAAATTCCACGCGAGTTCACTGAGTTCACAGAGAATCAAAGGTTCTGATGAAGGGAAATTATTTATCCTAAAATAAAGATTTTGACACAGTAAAGGTACTAGGACAAGGTAAGTTCATCCTGTCTGATGGACCGCTCTACAACGATCAATGTCAAGAAGGTTTATCATGGAGTAGTCATAGTTTAGTAGTTTGCCATCTCTATTGAAGTCTATTTTCGTTGTCTGTGGATGGTGATCCACAAAGAGAAAGGCTAAATTATAAAACTATCAACTTAAGAATCAGTGTATGAACTTTAAATGCGATGCGGTGTCAATAGTATTTGATTATATAGTGCAAATGTCCCTAGATTTAAATACCTATTCAGGTTACTCTATTCATCTCAGTTAAAACAAATGTGACGCACTTTATTCGATTCCCACCCGATATGAATACTTGTGTGATGTACGATTATACTGTGTCTGGTTATAATTTATTTATAATATGTATGTATTTGGAATTATAAATAATATTTAAGTCAACAGTCTTGTAAACATAGCACAGGCTCTGCCTAATTTGGAATCAGACAGCCGTGAGTGAGATATGTGCGGTTATTTAATTATTTATTTCTTTTGACTCCGTGTATTTTTGCCTTTAACCTTTTTGCCTACTGACAATGCTCTCACGCATCTTAAAAAGACACGCATTATACCCCATTACCCATTATATTATATAAATAAATGTTATTGACAAAACTGTTATCATAATGACAATCGTAAAGACGTGGTTAGCAATATTTAAATTCGAAAATGACTCATCAACCACATACTATAATTAGATACCTGTATTATATATCTGTCAAGATTCCTATGTGTAACGACAGATACTTCAAAATATTACTTGATTTATTGCTGACAGCCTTACCAATAGGTCAGTACCCGTGGGTAAAGTTTTGGTTTCGTAAACTCAGGACCTGTAAAAAATTACACATGTACACTGAGTCAATTCTTTTAGTAAATCAGTTAGAGGTCCTGCAACTTACGATAACACTACGTCATCTAGTCCCAAAATAAGCAAAGCTTGTACTATAGATAGATCTTGTTGGGTTTCACATCAGTTATGATTCACTGAAATAAAAATTATAATAAGAATGTGAAGTGTACTGAGATATGTCGGACTTTAACAGCCGTGGTACGAAGTTCAATATACTTTACAAAAAGTTTTAATGAAGAGAAATCCCGGCGTCGTCGCAGGTCAATAGCCTGACCTACAAAACTGATAACGGTTGGGAATTGTCTTAGTTTGCTAATTAATTCAATTAATATCGGCATATTACGCAGACTCACGGATACGGTTTTAACTGGAATAATAAAGTAAAATTAGCAATAGCTAGGTAAATTGTCGAGCCAATTAATTTATTATCAATAGCTAGGTAAATTGTTGAGCCAATTAATTTATTATCATTAATTTCTGTACCTAGTTTCTGAATAAGTGAGTTTAATGTTTAAAAATTTAATGATGACGTCATTTAGACTAATACGCACTCGTAATAGTCATGATGTTATTTGTTACTTTGTCAACACCATTGTCCTGTTTGTGCAGGTCTTACAAAAAACAACACAATGATAAATAATTGCTACATCTTTAATTATAATTTGCATGTAGTTGATAGAAATCCATATCTACCTAAATACATCTATAAACGTAAAATTCTCATGTCACGATGTTTGTAATGAAATTCCTCTTTATGATTTTTATATTTTTTTGTATATTCAATAGATCTGAGAACAGAAATATTTTTATATTCATATGATGAGGGTAGCCCAACCTAAAAAAACTATTTTTAAGACAATTTTTTTACAATGATGTGGTATTAAATACATAATGTTTGCGAATCAACCTTTTTTGGGTCAGCTAGTTTGTACTAGCTGACTCGTAAAACTTTACCTATGTATAGTTTTACTTTACTTTTTATAAATTAACAAAAAAGTCTTATATTCCCTATGTAATATAAAATATAGATCACATAAAAAAACGTTGATTCTGTAGAAATTTTTACTCCAAATTGGACTATAATAACAGGAAAAAAAATATTGCCCTCTAGTAGTGATTTTACATTCTAGTGGTACTTCGAATGTGTGTCATACCAGTATAATTAAGAAATGTATATAAAATCTAGTGAGATAACTCGATAACAGGTATAGATTTACACTTATAATCTAACCGGTTTTATCTAGAACAAGCTCTAAAACACTAAAGCGAATACTAACGTGCAGATATTATCGTTAAAATTATGTAACCACTTTTGTTGACGTATCAAACTTTTCATTTTAGAAACCTCTCAGATTCAAATGTACAAAAAACATACTTTGTACAACTTACTTTTAGAATTGTGACGTAGTTGACGCCATCTTGTTTTATGACATAATCCTTCTTCTTAAGTAGAAAGTTTAATTCAACTGACTCAAAAATACAATTTACTTTTAGTAAAAATGCTACATTTTTTTTAAATTAAGGTGTTCATAAAAGCCCCGGGATAAAGACTGATAAGTCGTGGTGTAGACCTGAAATAATATTGTCCGGATTCTCTTAGAGCACGGCGCTTGAGGCCAGCCGTCGCGCTAGTGTCGCATATTGCTGAGCTGATAACGAAAGGTCCTTTAGGAGTCGGAGAATATTACCACGTGTTGTGAACTGATTTTCAAAATTCAGACCAGGATCTGATGATGGAATTGCAGAGAAATCGGAGGGAACCCTCAAATTTTCCAAGTCTGACGTTGTGTCTTAGCTTGTTTCTATATAGGTATTTGTGTTTAATAATCGATATCTCATGTTGCTAAACTGATGATGAAAGAGTTCTTGACCTTTAAGAGTTAGGGGTTAACTCTTTCAATCATGTATTTTATATAATCTTGAAATAAGAAATAACACACATATTTAATAACAATTACGACAGTCAGGAGAAGGTGACGATTACAAGTAAACACAAACATGAACTTTTATGTACACGAGAAAACCGACGCTAACAATCTTTTAAATTTCGAAAAAGCAAGTATTTATAATCGTGGCAGGATATTAGACCCGGTATAGCGAAAACCAATTTTCAGGCATCAACGCTTGTGTCGGTCTGATTTGAGGAAGCGGGTGTTAAAGAAATGTGTGCACTCTTCCCTCTTCGAAAGAAAAAATTTGTCTCAATCATCGTAAAAATGTAAAAATCTGCTTTTAGAGGTTAATATTTTTTAAACGAATAATACTAAAATTAATAAGTAAATACTCTGATGAGATTACTGCTTTGTTTTTCTTCGAATTTAAAAGTTCCTGTAATTGTACTACTAGAACTAATTTGTATTTGAAATAGAAAACCTATGTTACAAATTTCATTAAAAAATAAACAGACCTTTCGATACTGTTTGCACTCCATTTTATTACAACTTATGTAAAACAGTTTATGGGCAGGTGCAGTTGTTAATTTGTTACTAAAGATACTAATATAAATAAACTTACTATCGGGAGTAACTAATGGTGTAGCAAAATATTTTATTACTTTTGATTCCAGTACATGACATGTAAAGACCTTTTTCATCGTCAAATTGTAGTTTATGCACACAAAACTTGTTGTATAATATTATATCTCATATGATGAATACAAATAAAATCTGTACTTTTATGCAACGCGCGTCTCGAGATCAGGATGGCAAAAACTCAACAAAGTTTTGAATATCTATTGTGGGAACATTTCCTAAACACCCTACCAGATCCACCTTAATCTTGCACTATCTCTTTCTAGAATTCGTATATTATATAATGTATATATATGTAAAAATCTAATTACTATATATATATAATTATTCTTATTACTTCATAAAATCGCACTCTAGTTTCTGTGCATCTACTTTGTTATGAATCCGTATCGCTCGAAGTTCAACTGGTAGAAAATGACTTCTGCTTTAGGGCCACCGTTATCACTTTTTATGTGCATAAAGTATGAAAAAATAGATAAAAAAACTAAAAAAGAAAAATAAAAGTGTCAAAAGGTGAATGTCGCTATAATTGTGCTTAAAATTCACTAAAAGTTTGTAAAAAAAAATATTATCCGGAACAATCTTTTTACTGTGATGAGGTCTACAATTAGTTTTTAATTGTAGAGACACATACATTATGTAAATTTATATAACTGTATGTAACACTATAGCCTGATATTCTAAATTAATAGAGGCAAACTGAGTTTAGTATTAGTTTTAAAACTGAAACGAAACACGACCTGGTGGAAGGACAACGAAGAACGACCTATTCTTCGTTCGAATTGGGTCGATGGCTAGTTTAGCTTATCAACTAAATATGGCATGGTTACTTCAGAATATATTTTAAGCTGGCTTTTGTTCGGATTTGGTAAAAATTCAAGCCAAATTAGAAACACCTTTCTGCATTTTATTAATTCACAGCCACAACATACACATATAAGAGCACTAGTTGTAATTATGGACAAAACCTTTTGAACATTTTCAGCAATGTTAGCTAATGCCTTTAAACGAGCAATTCTTGTATATATGAATGTATGTGTATATGAATCTCGGAAACGGCTGCAACGATTTTTATGAAATTTAGTATGCAGAGGATTCCGGGGGCGATAAATCATTCTAACTAGATTTCTTTTTTAAAAACCTTGTTTTATCCGTGTTTTCAAGGAATGAAATGTTTGTCACACTTATTTATGTAACAATATTAGGTATGGGAACAAAAGAACTTATGTAAATTGCGAATCAACTATCACACAAAAATACAGAGCAAAGGTTTCCAGGTACTATTAAGTCTATGACCAAATTTAAAAATGGCACGGATGGTAAAATCTTACTTATATGTTTACTACTTTTTGTCTGCGACTCCGCCCGCGTGTATGACGGATATCGCGGTAAATAGT
Source organism: Hypercompe scribonia (assembly GCA_949316085.1). Lineage (NCBI taxonomy): Eukaryota > Metazoa > Arthropoda > Insecta > Lepidoptera > Erebidae > Hypercompe > Hypercompe scribonia. The sequence continues at coordinate 17,144,744 of OX438979.1, forward strand.
AGCCTATATGTAATTCTAATGTATTAGTTATGTAACGGTAAAGTTAAATCTCAATCCGTTCAGTAGTTTTTGCGTGAAATAGTAACAAACATCCATACAAATTGATTTTGCACTTGCTGTAAATAGATTACATAAGGTGGACTAAGAGAATTCAGTTTTCGATGATCTGTTGACGTGTTTTTGAAAAAATGTGTGCAATGTGCTCTCTCTCAAAGAAAAATTAAATTTTCTCCTTCATAATGGTACAATGTGGTAGTATGATTACCAAGTGATATTGTTGTGTGGTAAGAATCTATAAATGTAAGCGGTAAATATGAACATTAAACAGTTTATTAGTTTATATTATACAAGATATACTCGATGCCTTTTACTGGTAGTGATCATATTAATTAATGCTAGAAGCATTTTAACTCGCTAACATTTACTAAAATTTCTAACAGGGGAAATTATAAACCCTAAACTGCAGTGAAAAGTTGCAGAGTAGAGTTCCAACTGTTCTGACGTCATCAACGGCTTAACCTGTAGTGGAAAGTTCGACAATGACCCAATTGTCACTTGAGTTTTAAGTGAAATGTGTATCTGCAGTAGGGAATGGGCTATTGTTAGGAGTGGCTTGGCTTGGTTGCCTAGTGGTACTCTAATAATAAATTGTCTATATCTTCAATCAATTCAAAATTGTATTTTAAACCTACAATGGGCCTGAAACTTTCAAATCTCATCTGATCATGTTTCAGTAACCAGATACTATTATGGTTCTCTTCTCGAATCGCTGTTAGGTGCTATAATTGTCCAAATCTGATAAATATTGTGACCTGTGGTCTTTCAAATCGTCCAAATGTCTATTTAGAACGCTGTTAACAGGTTTTTATATGCATTACTAAACATAGGAAGTCGAAATCGAAAGTAATAATCATATAGTGTGATGGATGTGATATCTTTGTTTAATTAAAAAAATTATATCCAAACATTTAAAAAAATATCCGTGTTATTTTCATTAATGTGTTATTTAACTAATATAAGACCTTTTTTGTTTGGAACGTTTGGAAGCCCCCTCGGGTCGTCACCCCACCGGGGCTTACGGCGGGGTGGTGTGTCGGAATCGGACCGACTAAAACTACACGGTATGCCACTCTGCGCCTGACATAGGAGGGATCCGGGAACAGCTGTCATTACGACATCCAGATCCCTTCTAGCGCCTGCCCGCTACCGCGGGCACCATTTGCGGATAAACTCTCTATTTAGGCGACTTACGGCACACGCGGGCGTCGGCTCCTCGCGGCTGGCCACTATAGTGGAAGGAGGGTAAAACCCGTCCCGTCCACCCGCGGCCACACTCAAGGCGGCATGAGGCGCTGGTATGCGTGCCTTCGCCGCCGAATTGGGCCCGAGTGGAGGTCATCCTCCCAGGCCTTCTCGGCCGCCTCCTTTCGGGAAATTACACCTTCCCAGACGGTTGCAACCGCGGTAAAACAACTGTCGCTACCGACCATGGAGCGTATAACGGCCGGTAGCGAGAGATCTCCTCCAATAACTGCAGTGCGCCTACGCTGCGCCGCTCAGGCGGAACAAACAGCTAGCGTGTGCTGAGCCGAGTCCTCGCTGCAGTCGCAGTGGTGACAGGTGGGACTCACTTCCCTCCTGGTGACCGAGTGCAGATACTTCCCGAAGCAACCGTGCCCGGAAAGAATCTGCGTCAGTCAGAAGGAAAGGGTCCCGTGCTGTCACCCTGCCCACTCGGTGATGACTGGCTGGAGAACCTCCACAGCGACAGAGCCAGCACATGGAGCCTCCAGCTGGCACGACCAACGAGCCATCGTGGCTCGACGAGCGGCCTCTTGCCACTCGCGTCTCTCTTCGGGCGGGGGCCGTAAGCCGCTACCCGTCCGGAAGTCAGTCGTTCGCCGATAAACTTCGGCGAGCACTTCCGCCTCCAAATCCCACGGGGGAGTCCCGGTCAAGGCACACACCACCGCCGTTGATACGGTGCGATAACCGCGTATGGCTCTAACTGCCAATATCCTCTGAGGGCGCCAGAGGCCAGCCCTATTCTGGGCAGTCAGAGTCGCCGCCCACACCAGCGTACCATTCAGCGCCATTGACCGGACAACCCCCGTCTCTTTTCGACGCTGGCTCCACCCAAATTGGGCAAAAGTCGCCCAAGGGAAGCAGCGCCGACCAGCTCATCGAAGAGCCACCTCCCGTCGAGGATCAGGTCCAGGTACTTTATCTGGGCCTGAACCGGTACGAGGACCGAATTGACTACGATAGAGGCGCCGGGGGATGGACCACGATGGGGCCCATGGAACAAACGGGCCTCCGTCTTATCTTGGGCCACCCGTAAACCTAGGGCCTCAATACACCCGACCACCAAAGAGACTCCCGAGGTGGCCAGGCGCGCCGCCTCTTGAAAGTTCGCTCCCCTAAATTGAACTTAGTATAAGTTTCATTAAGGATCATATTTTTTTGTGGCATGGGTGGGCAAAGGAGCAGACTGATCATTTAAATGACGTGGCTCTACCATGGCGCTACCTGCATCGCAGGAGCTACAATCAGTCATCAATCTCGCTCAGTCGGTGAGAAACAAAGAAAAACATACTGAACATTGGTTTTCTTTGAGGCTGTGGTATGCACTTGTGTGGAGTATTACTGCAGATCATGGACTACAGAGCTGAATAATGCAGCACTTGAGAAGATATGCTCTAACATACGGAAAGGCTTAGCTATCCCTTCTTTATCACACACAGTAGTAGCCGTTGGTATCATGAAACGAAGATGTCGTTGAACTCGTGAAGAGTGAAGTAATATTTGTAAGAACCCAATATAATGATAGGATAAGGAGCGTTTCAGAGCATGTGATTCAGGAATGCCGATATTTTAATTCTAATAACAGACCCCGGTGATCTCGTTTCTCCATTTATAAACGAAATATAGCGCTGGTGAATGCCCTGGATTCGTAATTACTGGATTATTTTGATAATGACGATATATGACATGAGAAGTGAGTGTACCGGAAATGAGGGAAACTTGCTAGTTGGAAAACCAGCAAATACATTGGATTCGAGCTCATTACAATTTTTAACCACTAGCATAATCCCCTTTCTATTATTTGCTTATGAACTTTCTATAAACTTCTACCATTTAACAGCCTCGGTCGCGCAGCTGTAGTGAATGCGACTGCTGTGCTTGCAGTTTCGGGTTTGATTCCCGGGTTGGACCAAATGTTTGTATGATTTACAAATATTTGTTTCGAAGCTTGAGTATTTTGTATGTACGAATATAATATGTATATATTTACAAAAAAAAGTAGGTATATAGATATTCTATCGGTCGAAGTCAAGTCAAATGTGCGAAACATTTATTTATTTATTATTATGATCTATTTTGAGACTCAAAATTACTACACACATCAATAACAATTCGATACTTTCCGTTTTTTCAGAATAAATGTAGAAGTGGGACCTGTGGCACTAAAGAACTTCTTATCATAGACATGGCCATTAGGAGTAAAAGTCTTGTTGACATGTTGGATAGGTTATAAAAAAATATGACTGGGTTCGACATATGTATATGGCTTTTGAAGGTATAAGAGTTGTATAAAAACTGACAAAATGTCTGCACTTTCTTGAAGTCATGTATGGGTCAATGGAGAACAATACTTCACTATCTAGGATGTCGTGCGTTTAACGATGTACCTACTAACAAAAATTGTGTGAGATATTTTTCAAGGTGATATTCTGAGTGTTTGAAACTACTAGCTCTCGCTAAAACTTTAGTAATTCTGTCAATTAAATTTGGTGTAGACAAGTGTGCAGTCATGTATATAAAGAAGGGCGTGCTTGTAGAATCTAAAGTAGAGTTTTTAGATTCAATAAAAGTCAGATCTCTATTTGCCACCGAAACGTGACCAATGTATCATCGGCGTAATAAATCGCGCCCAGCCCGTGGGAGAGACGTCCTCGAAGGGCGCCGCCGCAGAATACCATCTCGGTTCTCGTACATGACGGTACACTCCTCAAGGTAGTCTGCCACAAGCCGCCTCAGGTACTCTGGCACCCTGTGGTAGTGGAGTGCTTCCTGGAGTGCTTGCTTTAAATGCGTTGACGATGTCCAACGACACCGCCAACAGCACGCCGCTACAGCTCACCGCCTCTTCGGTAACGGCCCTGAGGCGTAGCACGGCATTGACTGTCGAACGCTCCGCTCGAAATCCGAATTGGACGTCCGACAGACCGGGACCCACGTCGCTGAGGTGCCGAACGATGCGGGTAGAGAGTATCCTCTCAAACAACTTACCCGCCTCGTTCAGCAACACGATGGGCCTATAGGCCACTACCGAATCGGCAGGCCGTCCCGGCTTCCTTGATAGGACCAGCTTGCCGCTTTTCCAGCTCTCAAGGAAGCGTTCGGACACCAAGCTAACGTCCAGGACCTCCCTGTTCGAGGGTTCGGGTCAGCACTCAGGCAGGTGTCCCGTCTGGCCCGGGGGCGGTGTTCTTAGAGCGGATCCGTAGAACAACCGCCCCTAGCTCTGATTCCCTGACGGGCGAAACATTGTCCTCGTTCCCCCCGTCGTCTTCGACCATGAATGCCATCGACGGGTCAGTACATTTGAGGGTATTGAAGTCCCAATAATGATTGCGATAGACGTTCATGGCATCCTGTGGGCTAATATTAAGAGTTTCTTGTCATTATGTACATATAATGTCCAATGATGTCGCATTTATGATGCGTACCAGCAGACTCTTTTTTTGTAGTTTCTAGGTAATACATGAAAAGTTCAATTAACAAAGAATATGATAAATTATGTACATAAGTTATCACATAAGTTATATACATAAGTTAAATTATGTACATAGTCATCACAAATTAAGTCTCTGCGACAGAACAGCGAACAGTTAATTATGTTGACGAGGGTTGTACGCCGTGGTGACAAAATAGGTGGACACTCCGACTTTTCAATGGCACCGTTACAATCGATTTCACGCCGACAGCGACAATTACCACTAAAGTAATGTATTGTCTCCTCTCCTACTCGTGGGTTCAGTTCAGTAATCAATGCTTAAGATTTAGTAAGTAATTAAGTAATATTTAAAGTTAACCTTACATTATAATAGCTCAAATAGTTTATTCATATTTATATTATACTGAATTCAGTAGTTGTGTACCTATATCTATTATTATAATGCAAAGAGGGAATGACGTCTTCGCAGAAGGTTGCGGTCGCGATAAAACAGCTATCGCTACCTACCATGGAACGCTTAATGGTCGGTAGCGAGAGACCTGCTCTCTCGCTACGAAAGTCAGTTGAAAAAGGAAACTGAAAGAATATAGTCGTGTTCCACGCCAAGAAAACATACATGTGTGCGTTCTCTAACAAAATGTCTCCATTTCTTTCTATCCTGCGTATGGATATTTGCCGAGACTTCAACCAGCGTGAGTACATTGAGCATCATGAAAGTGGAATCCTAGCTTCCACGTGGAAGCTAGGTGTGAATGAAGATGAAGATGAAATGGTTCTTTTCGCCCGAGTACCTGTGTCTGCATTATAAGACCCAGGTTCGCTCCTGTGGGGTGTACTGTTCTCATTTTCTACAGAAAATTCTGACGAGCTCTTCCAACTCATCCCACCTTCTCCCTTCCTCTAAAGGACTACACGAACTGGCCTTGGAAATCATCCTTTAAGATTGGTAGACAAACGCTCTCAAACTAAATTGTTCGGCCCTTCCTTCTTGTGCCGAGCAGTCAAACCACTATGATCTCCAGTGTTTTAAGCGAGGCTCGAAAAGTATAGGCCGTCATGTATCATATGTCACTAGGCCATCATGTGTGTAGGCCATCATACTGTATTATCCGTGTTCACAATGAGTGTGATGACCACCACTCTTGGTTTTTTTTCAAACTTTCCATCAGGCAGAGCATTGTTACTTTAGCTGACACATTCAAGTAAAATAATTCCGTGAACTCTTGGATAAGAAACGGAACTGGAACTGCAGTAAATTGATGAAGAACACGCTACTAAATATTCTGATAGTCGTGTACCCGTCCCACAACTACTAGAAACATATAATCAAAAAAAATAAAATAGACGAAGCAAAATGGAAGACCATCTTCAATTTTGCTTACTCTCTCTGCTATTATTTAATGTTTAATTTTCTAACATTGCAAAATTTCAATATGAACTCGAGAATTATTTTAATAACATACGCAAGTTTTAAAATAAAAACATAACAAATTTAATGAAATGTTTAAAGATCAACTTCAAACGTAAAAATGTATACTTTATTGTGTAAAAGAAATTGCTGTACAATTAATTAAAAGTAAACTCAGCTAAGCCTCTTGTATCTTAAAAGAGAAGTATGCTCTAGAAATAAATTCTAAAATTTCATTTTAGTTCTTCAAACCTTTACAAAGCGAACGTTGGGCTCTAAGAAGTATGTAGTATGATTTTCAACAGCTATTATCTAAGGAAAAATCATACAAAATAGTTACTAGTTCACCTGAATAACTTGGAAGAATATAATTAAAGGTAATTGATATTTGATTGATATTTTAAGAATTATACTCCAACTCTGAACCGTTGAGGAGTTATATCTTGCATCATCAGCTCATCACTTATAGATTATAACTAACAGACGAAACTACTAGAATAACTTTAGAAAATGTATACAAGACAATATGTGACTACAAAATTCGAGAGTTGTCCTCGATTTCCTTGGATTTTAATAATCAGATGCTGACGTGGTGACTCGAGAGTAAGTATACTACAATTTTTTTTTCTGAACGCAAAAATAACTTTCGGTCCGCAGTTGATGGAGTAATTGGTAAACGTACGTAAAAAATTACGTACAACGAAACATGGACCGCCTCCTTTTTTGAAGTATGTTAACAATGAAAGAAAAATCTTTATATTGCTACATCATACCTTTGTCTACATTTTTTTCTTTAACGATCAAAATTCGAAATAATATCAACTTGACAATCTTGTCAAGTGAAGAGTCTTGTCAAATTAGGAATTCTAGCTGAGTAAGCAGGCAGATCAAAGAACAATAAACCAAGACATTCAAAACATTTGAATGGCATGTGACTCGGGATTTAGCATTAAAGCTTAAAAATTCTATTAATTGATCCCATGAAATCAAAAAGCCTTGTCATGTTGGCATCAATTGAATAGCTTAACGACAAGTATGACAAGGAATTAATATTTTCTTGCATTCATTGGTAATTAAGAACACAGGTAAAAGTACCGCAAATAAAAATGAGCCCTTTTTAATAAGAAAGTGGTTATACTTTTACAGTTTTCTTTATTATTGTAATATTACCTTTAAAAAATAACAGTTATGTTTATGCTCGTAACAACAAAAATACTAAGAATAATCCTAAAGAATTTCCTCACTCCTTTGCAATTATTCAAAAGTGAAGTCATAACAACAAAACTAACAAAGTAATAGTTACTGTTACGTTGTTTTTTGCTTATAATTTTCATTTGAAAATACGCTGTTAGAAATTCAGTTTACATTAATTTTAGTTTTCATTTAGAATCATTAATTGTCTGATAAATGACAACCTGTGCCAAATTCATTGGCGAAATGTTTTTCATATCTTTATTTTACGTACCCAAATAAATTTGTTACATTACCTACATTTTAAAATGGTTCTTTTGCTATTAATATAAGTATATGTTAATATCTTTAATTCTGTAATACTGCTTGTATTTATTTGACGCATCAATCAGTTGTAGCGGTGAGCAGTCCGCACTATCGACGGTCTCGAAGGCACCGAGTCTCTCGAACCTCTGCAGTTGCAAAGAGATGTCGCCTTTATGGTAGTCCACTATCGCCTTAATCTATTAGAGTGTTCTGACGAGCCATTACAACTGATCCCACGTTATACCTTCCTCTATACGACAATACGTGCTGGCCTTGAAAGCTACCGTTTTAGAATGGTAAGCATACGCTCTCGAACTAAACCGTTCGGCTTTTTGCTCCTGTGTCAATCAGTAAAAACCTGGAACTTAATATCAGCGCACGTGTTTCCCTTCCACTATGATCCCAGGTCCTTTAAGCGGAGCGTGAAAAAACATCTCAATAGAACGCTAGATTGTGGGTCAACATGGGGCATTGTCTGTATTCACTATGAGTGTGGTGACCACTTTGGAATTCTAATAAAATTTTCCATCAGGCAGAGCAAAGAGTAGGCTATATATAACAAAATCCTTTAATAACGAACAAGGAAAACACAAATGAATGTTTTTCTTTATTGATTAGTCATAAGAAGCTTAAAACGTTCTAGACACGAATAAATTCATAAAAATATTTACACAATTATTACAACGCAATGGTCTTCTTAAAGCGCCTAATAAAATTCTAGCTCTCATACACAGCTCAACAATATTTGCTAATTAATTACTTCAGGCGCTTAAGTATCTGTGGTTTACTTTCATACTGCTTATAGAAATGTATACAAACTCTGTCTTAGCAAACATGCTTAGTAATTGCGTGTGTTTTGATTGCTGATCAATAATCTGCAACACACTTGGTTTTCAATATTCAAGGAGTGATGAGTGAATAATAATGTTAATATTAGTATATGTTAGGTGCACACGACGAACAAAATACATAGCTGATTAGTAGTATGAACTACGCGTGATTTTAATTAACTCTTACAATATAAATTTAAACTAATATAGAATATTTAGAAAACACCAACATTTTGGAAATGTAGAAGTAAAAGACTGAGTTACTTACAATGTATAAACGTAAGTGGAACAACATGGGTAATACTACATTACCGGAATAAAACACATGTAAACCTGGCCAAATATTTTCTTTGTCTCGTATACCTACGCATTGTAAGGGGCATACATTACATTTCTGTATATGTTCGATTAGCCAATTCATGAGTGAAGTTCTAACTGCGGGTAAATCAAAAATCTATTTTACAGGCGAACGAAATAACTGTTTGCTGCACAAATACGCGCATAACTGAACAAACACGTGCTGAGCAAAGCTTTTACAGTTTTGCCCACGAACATGGTTTGTTTTTAGTAAATTTTTGTTCTATTACGAGTAAAACTAAGTTAAACTGTAAGTGCCAATAAATCGCAAGGATCGTTTTGCGTGTAACGAATTCATAAGTAGTTGAGTGTTTTACGCTATGTTGATCAAGTATACCTACCTAAGCTTTTTACGGAGTAAAAGTTTTATTGATAAAAAAGACTCTATTATTATGCTCTCTGATTTGTAACTGATTAAAGGGAAGGGCATAATTCTTATTACAATTTTGAATGATACTAAGGGCAAACAAGCAGTGGATTCGTTTATTCTATCGGTCAATCGAACTCTCATAGTACAAGTTGATATGATTTAGAAACTAGATGGCGTTGTGTGTGAGATGTCCAAAATATTATTACATTATATTATTATGACAACAACACCAATAACAACTGAAATTTATTTGTATTCAGATGTAAATTATTGGAACGAAGTTCCTTACGGCAGGCTTGGAGGAGATAGGGATTTCGCTGCGGGACCGAAATGAAAAAAATGTGATAGTAAAACCGTAAGTGGAAAAAGTGCGTGGAATAAATCTGTGGAAAAAAGTGCGTGGAATAAAACCGGTTAATGAGACGTGCGCAGGCGCGAAAGCGCGTCATGTGTGCTATTTTATTATTTTAAAGAATTTATTATTTTATTTCCTAAAATACTGAATTTCCTAAATACTTTCTTGTACTTAAATAAAAACTAATCAGCAAAATTTAAGAGAAAAATCAAGAAAACCTACATAAAATTGAGCACGATTTTTTTTGCAAATTGTGTCGATTCCACATTATCCGAAGGAACTTCGTTCCTACCTGGTGTCCCACGACACCATTCATTTTTATTGTATTGTACTCGTATATTGGATTCAATATTTATTTTGTCATCTTGCAGGTACATATGTACGTGTAAATACCTACGCTGCACTAAAATATTTTTTATGAAATGTTATTTTCGTGTCGTTTTAAAATAATCTATCGAAATATGGCACACTATGGCAGTCCTCTATGACCTTTATCATGGAGAGTGTTCTGACGAACTTTTCCAACTGATCCCATCCTCTCCGATCCTCTACAGCGCAACTCGTGCTGGCCTTAACAGTCACCGGTTCAGAATGGTGGGCATACGTTCTGGAACTAAACAGTTCCTATGTCAATCAGTCAAAACCTGGAACTTATTATCAGTGCACGTGTTTCCCTCCCACTACCATCTCGGGTCCTTTAAGCGGGGCGTGAAAAAGCATCTCACTAGGGCGCCATAGAGTGGGACGCCATACTGCACTGTCTTCATTCGCAGTGAGTATGGCGATCACTGTTCTTGGATTCTATTCATGCTTTCCGTCAGGCAGAATAGAGTCACTTTGGTAGGTTTCTATATAAAAAAAACATTAGTGTTTGAGTATAAAATATGAAAGAAAAATGTATGTCTTAAATTGTCCTTTTAGTGGCTACTCTATTTCTTTTACTAGTTATAATATCATGTTTAATTAAGAAATATTTAAATCTTTTACAGAACCAAAGACACTTTACTTCATAAAGTATATCTAGAGTACGACATAAAAATAAAAACTATAAACTGACAACGCAACTACTATTGATCTATGAAAGGAGGTGGGGCAGTGGAGAAGTCCAGGTGGTTAATAACATTATCGATATTTCAAATGGACTTTTGTCCACAATAGAGTTTATTCATTCTTTGTGATGTCCGGAGTAATAATGACGCACCGTGTATACTGCAAAGTATAGTGCAATTTATTACTTTAAATCTAACTATTTTCTCGGAGTGAAAAAAACTACACGCTGTTTGGAACATCAAACGAGTGGTTTTCATCTGAATTTACAAACAATTTTCTTGGTAAATGGGGATGGAAAGCTATTTACAGGTACGGCATTTCTCATTACATTTGTCGTAACAAACCTTCTCACTCACAATCGGTACTCAAGTGAACTGATTTTTTCGAATACAGATATGTAATTATTTTTCAAATTGTAAATACTGATTTGTGATTGGTTGGTTAGAGAACACAACTTGTAATGCTTGTGTGTTATAATGAAATAGCATTATACTAATATTGCACATAATCACGATCTTTCATTTAAATATCCTATTGGTTTAGTGGTTATTATCCCTGAATGCTTGTTAGCTTGCAGTTATGGGTTCAATTCCCAAGAAGGAAAAATAACAATGTAATAAGCATGATGATGCGTTCAGTGTCTGTGTGTACTTTGCCTATAATTACTAATGTATTTAGAAATGTATAAGTATGTTTATCAGTACTCTTTCAGAGTACAGGGTCTGTCTAATTTGGAATCTGATTGTCGTGTGTGAGATGTGTAAAGCTATTAATATTATTATTCAATCAACCTACCGCCATCCACTGCTGAACGAAGGCCTCCCCCAAGGAACGCCAACCATCCCGATCTTGGGCAATTCGCATCTATCCACTGCCAGTCACCTTCCTCAAGTTGTCGGTCCATCGCGCCACAGGGTGCCCTACACTACGTTTACCCAATCGTGGTCTCCACTCTAGTAAACTTCGGCTCCAGGGACCATCGGTTCGTATGGAGACATGGCCAGCCCACTTTCACTTCATGATACTGATTCTCCGTGTGATGTCAGTTACTTCAGTTCTCTGTCAAATAACCTCGTTACGACTTCTTTCAGTCAAAGAAACGGCCAGCATCGCACGCTCCATCGCACGCTGAGCTACTTTAAACTTATGGAACCAGTCCAATGGCGTCATTACGGATAGGAGGCACTGGCCAAATATTTTGGTCTTTAATGATTGTGGGATCGGTGACTCGAAGATGTGACGCAACTTTCCGTACGCTGCCCAGCCCAGGCGAATCCTCCTATCGGCCTCCCGATCGAAGTTGTGTCGGTCCAGTTAATTAGTTTGCTCAACTCATTCTTGCACAATCCCATTAATATTATTATAAGCGTATAAAAGTATGGTAATCCTTTGGAAATACATAGCACTTGAAAATCTCGAGTTTACCTACTTTCTACTTACAATTATTCTCAATTCTTCGGCTATTCAAATAAAACCGTCAGAATTAGTGAATCAAATTAGAATTAGTGATCAATTCTCACCACCGTAACTATCACCAATGCTGTAAATAAACTTAAAATATCTATTGAGGTACGTTCTCTGAGTGTCTCTTAATGAATACAGTGTTGCCCATCTCTCCAGTATTGTTTATTAATTGAAATTGACGACGGTGTGCGTCCAGGCTCAATAACGGTCCTGGTAGTTTTTGTCAAACCATGCGTTAATACCAGGCGTGCATAACTAGATTAATTACGGCTGTGATAGTCACAGCCGTAATTAATCTAGTTATGCAACCTCAAGAAGTCTTGATTATGGCTTTTAGTGACCTCTAATACATGCCTTTTAAAAACTTGGAACTGATTTAAGAAAATATTTATTAAAATTAGAATTAATAGAATTTTGCTTTTTTTCTAAAGTATGTTAATTTTCCAAATTGGTTTGTGAATATTTGAATTTAGAAGCAACGAACTTATGCTCGTTAAAAATAAAACTGAATTGAGAACCACTCTTTTTTTTTAATTGGATATATTGTTACCACCCTTATTCATACCGTGGGTGTAATTTTCTTCTAGCTAATTTCGGGCGTCTCAACGGAGACCAGCTAAATCCGCAGAAAATATTATAGTGTACAAGTGTGTGCGCAAACGCAAATACACTCTCTGTTCCCTCACTCTCACAATCCGATTAGACGGCTATCCGAAACGACCAGGGAGGAATCAGGCGTAGGACCGATGGCTTCAAGACTCCAACTTCCAAACTTAGGGTTTTTATTAAGCATTTCTATAATTAGAAAAACTCAACAATAGTTTTTGGCTCGACCCGAAATCATACCAAAGACCTCTTGATCGGATATTGTATACAGTAACCGCGAGGCCAACGAGGCAGATATACCAATTCGGTAGATATTGGTATGCTGCTGATACATCCCGTGGGTGTACCGTAGTAGTACTGTAAAGAAATGGAAAATTTCAATAAACCAAACCGTCTGGCCAGCCGGCGTGTTATGGTAGACCAAGACCTCCTTATTCCTCCCTTTGTGTCCAGTCAGTGGACTACAATGGGCTATTAATTACGAAAAAGATAAATGTACAATCAAGTTTCATAAAAAAATATCATCAAATGCAACAAAAATTTTCACAAATCAAAACAGAAAAAGATGAAAAATCTACATAGATACGTCTATTACTGTTAGATCGGTATTTTTTTTTTACAGAGAGCTTACCGAACGTTCACCCGTACGCCTGGAGATTGACACGCCAGAAATAGTAACTCGTCTATACTAACAACGGGACAAAAGTTGTTTCAAACAATGGGATCTATTCTGTCATAGCTCTTAGTTATTTTAGACGTATCAAAGAGCTGCGTTTATTTGCAAAGTATATAATCAATCATCTACAGTTTTAAATAGACCACAGCTGGATATAAGCCTCTCCTTCGAAAGGTAATTTTGGCCTAGTATACCACGTTGACTAGACGGGTTGACCACATGGGTAAAGTATACCATATTTGTTAAAAAAAGTATTTATATTTTGGTATAGAAGATGAAATAACTGACGAGTCACACGACGGCAAGTGTCTGCCACCATAACAAAAACACCTGCATCTCAAAAATCCCAAGTGCGTAACCGCCCTCTGAGTCCCTCATGATGAGGATTAGGGGGTTATTAGCTCTTGGATGTCGTAATAGCAGCTGTCTCTGGATCCCTCCTATGTCAGGTGCAGAGTGGCGCACCGTGAGGTTTTAGTCGATCCGATTCCGATATACTACCCCGCCGTAAATCCCGGTGAGATGACGACCTGAGGGGGTTTCAACACGTTAATAAAAAAAAAGGTGGTTACTGGCTCCAGTAACGTGATTTTTTTGTTGAAAAGCAACGAAGGTGTGACTTAACAACCGTGAGAGACCATGGTATCCACTTAGGTGAGTCTATTCATTCTTACCGAATCCCAGTCACAAAAAGCAGGAACAAAAGAGGAAAGATAATACACATTAACAAGCATGTGAAAGTTAATGAATATTGTTTATAATTTTTTGTCTGCATGATATTAAAACTCAGTTGTTATAAATATAATCTTTTAAAAAAGAGATTTACATGAAACATTAACAGTTGATCCCATGAAGATTATTAATAAAATAGTATTATATTGTTTAGATCTGACAAGCATCAGGCGACTTTCAAGAAGCAATGACGATCTTTTAACACAATGTAACAACGAAGTAAAACAATTCATGGTGCACATTCAAACTTAGAACAGAATCGACGCCATTGTAATGTAAATACATTCCGAATATACACGGGTAATTACAGACTTTCATGGCTCATTAGTGGCACTACTTACTTAAATTTAAACAACTGCTATTTAAATTAGGAACGCATATTAACGAATTTGCAAGTAATACAGGCATGTATACTATTTACGAGGCATCTCGATCATCTCGACGATAAATTACTGGAGCTCTAGCCAAGTTGCAATTCGACAAACACTATAAGAAAACTAATCAATTATATGGGATGCGGTCATCTCAACGTTAACTAACATAGTCAAAATAATAGAAGAGAATAGAGGTGTTAGCGTTTGTAGAAAGGTAGCACAAGAATGTAATTGTCCGTTATTGTAAATATGTTAGGGCATCATCGAAGTCAGAAGATAACTGGACAGTTATCTCAATAAATATTAAGGGTCAGTCACTTGTATTTGAAAGGTCATATATAATTTTTAATTGATATTATATTAGTTTGATTTAATTAATTTATTTTTCTTAACGTAAGAGTTTAAGGAAACCAATAATAATATGGATCACTTTTAGAAGGAATTTTTTGGTACACAAATGTATGGTTTTTATTTCCTTCTTAACCCCATTAATGCTAACGCAATAGATATAAAATATTTCTGTCGAATCGATGTAAAAATTTAAATCGAATGTTTAAAAACACAACCAAAAAAATTGCGATTTCGTGATCTGACAAGTATAATTAAATGGCCTTCTTTAATCGTTTACATGTAATTATTATCTAGTAATCATGATTTTAAAGATTTATCCAGAGTGATTAGCAAGTTGGAACTGGAAATCTGTGAACGCAATTTTTACTCATGAATTTCCTGACTCCTAAAACCAAAACCACGCTTATGCAGTCCTTGATCATTCTATTAATAGTCTATAGTAAAATATGTTATTTGAATCTGAATGCAGACTTCCTTAACAACCTGGACCACTTTCTTAATAACTGCATTCAATTTATTTTTAATCTTCGTAAGTATGATCATGCACTGCTTTACGTGCCATACAGAATTAGTTACCCGTTCGCCCCAATCAGCGAGCTCTGACCTCTTTATTTTCAATTTTCACCTACCTAGCCCTCACTTACTTATGTTGTTCCCTACTTTCCTTTCCTGTCCTCCAATCACAACAGAAATCTTCTCAGAAAACGATCTGCTTCTCTTATGTCCCTCCCACAATTGTGATTTCGCGAACTCTTCATTTTTCAGTAAAGCAGTTCTACTGCGGAATGTGCTTCCGCTAGAAATCAAGATGTCCATATGTCATTTCCTATGGAAGAAGGACTATGAACTCCTCCTTAATGACATGGTAGAGTCATCGAAACGGTAGTACACCTACCTATTTCCTCATATTAATAGTGTACGAATATAATGTAAATATCTATGAATATGTAAATATATATATATTATATAAAAACAGTACTAGTACAATAGTACAGAGGAACGCATTACTCTTAGGAATCGATGACACAATTTAGATTTTTTTAAGTTTTTGATGACCCAGTTACCAAGAGGAGTACAAGCTATATGTCATCACACTATGAACAAAAGGTGCAGAGTATCAATGTTGAAAAAAATGAGAAAAATATATTCCTTTAGCTAATGACATATCTTTAAAAGTTGGCTTGCTGTATTCTTTTTTAGGTCAAATAAATTTTTTCACGCTTTGTAACTCACGCTTTGGGCAAACGGAGACGTAGACGATGTTGCGCGGGTCATCTAGTAAATATATAAAATAATTTATTGGTATACGAGTGCAGGAAAACAATTTCTCCTAAAGTATAACTACATTCTTAAATTTAAAATTTGAAATAAATTACTCACAAGATACCGGTGTCGTAAGACACAATTCTTGTCTAAGTATTTCCCTCATTATTATAGAAGAATATTATTTAGTCAAACATTATTCGAGTTTTGAAAATAGGTATTGAAGACGGGTAACTAACTTAAACTAATTAAAAAAGAAGACGATTACCAGTAAAACTTTTTACAAAATATTGCTTAAGTGTATTCAGGTATTTTGTTCCTAAGAAATTCAACTGGTAGTTTTCTTTCTACTATACTTTAACGATGAACTCAAATTGTTTATCAAATTAATGGATGAAACACCTACTTTCATCGAATATTTCCTGGTGATCACCTCTGGTGTCTATTATCAATTTCACTTCACAAAACGGTTTTCTCCAGAGACAAATACATTAGATTTTGTAATATATACTAAAAATTAAATATTTATATGCAATGAAAACCTTCTCTTTTTAATAAAATCAGTTAGAATCTCGCTTTAAACGCTGCGTTCTAAACATATCATATTTCTTTGTCGTCATTGTAACCAAGCGATAAAGAATTTGGCACGGTTAGTTTTTGACAAATTCAATGTACCGACCAAAGGTATAATGACTTTAGAGTATGTTCTATTCTAATTGCGTACTAGCCCTCTTTACAAATAGGGTTGTCATGTTAAATGTTTGACACGTTTACGATTTAATAATAATATTTAATTTAATCCAATCTGAGAACATACCATCGAAAACATTAACTGCTTTTTGTTTTCTTTGTTTTTAAGGGTCTACAAAAGTGACTCTACTCTGCCTGATGGAAAGCATGAATAGAATCTATGAGTTGAGGATACTCATTGTGGATGTAGACAATGTAGTATGGTGACCCACAGTACGGTGGCCTAGTGAGATGCGTTTTCACGCCCCACTCGAGAACGTGAAAGGCACGAAGACATGGTGGTAATGTAAGGCGAACACACTTACCACGATAACTGTCACCTGCATCAACGGGTCTCCGGTCTCGCACTCACCAACGTAACACTACAGCTCGAGTGCTGCCATTTTAGATTGGTCTTCTGTGAGAGAGTATTACCGCCCTGGTCGAGCCGTCCCGATCGTGCTGAAATCAGCATGGCTCTATTACCTACAAAATTTACTTTTTTCAAAACATAGGACCAGGAATATTTCAATTTAATTAATTAAACTTAATAAAATTTATTATTGATGGACTCACCACGTTAATGAAAGCGGTAAAGCAGAAAATTCAGTGATCAAATTAATAACACAATTTCGTAGTGGTCACAATTTATTAAATAAAAATTGCTGACGTGTCGTCAAGCTTAATAACTACCAAGTGGTATATAAGTATATATAGTGTGTTTAATTGACTTTGTCAAGAGAGGTTTCTTAATCCGGTGGCATTTTTTTATCTCAGAACACCGTCAATGATACTTTTTCTTTGGGAGGGAATACTTTACAAGTGGAAATTAAAAACTGAAGTATATCATAGTATATAGTATATTATAGTATAGTACAGTGTTAATATGTAATATAATATATTACAATTCATCATTATGTAGACGTATGGAAATCGATGGTACTTTTTAAAAATAATTGTAATTTTATTTGTTCTGAGTATAACTACCTATATGATAAAGGCAATTACTGAAACAATATTACTGATAATATAGTGTAGTCGTTTCGTTATAGGGATGGATCGTCGATTTGAAGAAAGTCACTTGCAGCGGATGAATGCAGACTGGGACTGTTCGAGACCGGGATAGTTGGCGCTCCTGGGAAGAGACCGTCGTTCAGAAGTGGATGACGAAATATAAAAATTTGATCATAAATTACGAATAATGTAAAATACAGAGTTACGTACAAATTCATTATTTCATATCTAATATACAATATTTATTTAAACGTGGATGGTGATAACCCTAGGGTAATTTTAGATTCATGACAAACGAAGTATGCGCGTCGCGATCCATGCTCTTCAGACAAAGCGGCTTCATATCAAGAAACGGTTGCGAGCTCACGAACTTGAATGATACTCCAATGAGTAACTATTTTAAGGTTTCCAAGTAACTAATTAAGTTATTGCACAGACTACAGAACTAGTTTTCGATGCTCAGTTGTATCTATTCCGAACAAGAACAGTTTAAACTGTTACTGTTTTGAGGGAACTCAATTTGAGACAAACCACAACGACATAGTTGCACTATACATTGTATACAAGTAATATTATTAAATTCTACTTTTAAAATGTTGCGGGTATATTAACTGCAGGACGATAAATGAAACTTGCTATCTCTAGTAGAAGCATAGAATCAAATATGAAGCTTGCCAGGTGTATAGGTGGGGCGATTATAATGACATCACCTTTTTATTTAACGGTTTACCTTGGAAACGCACTGCTTCGAGCATTATGAATTCGATCGTTCGAATTTAATATTGCATATTTTATCATGTGACACATGTCAACATTATAAGCTAATCTCAGAGTACACAATATAATTATGTAGTTCTTGTTATAAGTAAACATATAGAAAAAAAATCATTAAATGCATGATTAGGGCCTTTATTACAAGATGTGGTATGTCCACCAGGAAAGTATTAGCAGAAGTGCAAAAAATAATGAAGATGACTTTGGTGTCTTTGACTGGATGACATAAAAATAAACCGTACAACAGACCAGTATTAAGACGAGTTGTCTAATGAATAGACCAATTTACCGAAAGAAACCTCGTCCATAGAAACAAAGGAAAAACGTTTTGTCACGTTTTGCCAACCCTCACTCTGACATAGGAATCATAATCTAATGTTATTACAGTAAAGAGTGCTTCGGGTGATACTAACTCGAGTAAAAATGTAAACCTTAATCTTGAAACGAAAACTAGTGTTTGTATCCTGTTTCCCTTTTCACAGAAGGCCACACCTGTTTTTTTTTAAAGACAACGCTAGGAATAAATCCTGTGTCGCGGGAGACTTTACAAACATACATGAAACGGACACAAAAAACAGCCACTCAAAACAACAATTTGTGATCCCATGTGGGGTTTGAACTCACAACAAGAGAGTGGCGTGGCGACCGCTTAAACCTCTAGGCCAACCGTGCAGTCTTTAGTCAAAGATTAGGCAGAACACTACGCATATAATCTTTGAGCAAATATTTATGTGATGCAGAGTAATGAAGCGAGAATATTGCAGCCTATCGAGCATCAACTGCACTGCTGTTTTTTA
Source organism: Hypercompe scribonia (assembly GCA_949316085.1). Lineage (NCBI taxonomy): Eukaryota > Metazoa > Arthropoda > Insecta > Lepidoptera > Erebidae > Hypercompe > Hypercompe scribonia. The sequence goes on from OX438979.1 coordinate 17,164,132, forward strand.
AGATTTACTGAACAGAAAAACCTTAAATACGATTTCCAAATTTACGATATACTTCTAGCTGATATTATGAGAACACTTTGCCGATAGTTATTTATGTTAAGCCACTTTAACAGATGCTAAGATAAAATTTAAAATAGAATAAGTGAAACAAGATCGATGAATCTACCATTCCATACCCCTTTTAAGTTCATTTTCAATATTACATTAGATTCTAATGGTACTATTTACAGACCGTAAAAGCAAATCGGAAAAAGTTAAGGAGATTATAAATACGTGGCAGAAAAACATACTAAGTTGACTTTGAACGAAGTATTTCGTAAAGAGGCTGAAAATTTATTTTTTAAACGTAACCCAATATATTTTATAATTGTCTGGTATAGTGGCAAATGAGTAGTTGGATCACTTGGTAGTAAATGATTACCACCTCTCATGGCGAAGAGTTGGTGCCTTTTGAATCTTTCTCTCCCAGATCATGGTGGGGAATTAGGATACCGGTAATCTTAATCAGTCAGTAGGTGCTATGAACTAACCGTAAATAAATGTTAGATAAACATGAACGTGTAGTAATAATTCAATTGGGCTTTTTTTTTTATTTACTCATTTACTTATAATACATAGCAATGCATACTAATATAATTAATTCGAAAGTAACTATGTCTGTTTATTTATCTGTAATGCTTTTACGGCTGAACCACTACAGCAATTTCAATTAAATATGGCATAGAAATACTTGATTCTAGAAGAAATACATACGTGACTCTTTACCGCGATATCCAACATAATCTAATTATTATACACTAGCTTTTAGTATATACTAATTAAATGAATGTGTTACAAAATATTTTAGATATTGTTACACTGTGATACTCGAGATAACCGAGTACCAGTATTGTATTAGGGTGTTACTATTGGACTGTGCTGTTCACGACGTATGTCATTCCAGATTCGATAAGTATGTACCTAAACACCTGTGTGAGATAGTTTCATTGACAAGGTACACAATAATGTACCTGTATAATGTATGTAATAATGTAATGTATGAAACATACATATGAAACATAAATATTAGGCAAGCAAGTAAAATGTGGACGTTTTTAACCCTTAAATCGTAAATACCAATAAAATTATTTGAAACGTTACAGTTTCACAAAACTTTACTAATCACACATGCTTAATTGAGTTTACATGAGGTTGTCTTTGGTAAGAATACGAAAGTGTCGACATAAAAAATAAAAGTTACATGATAGATTCACTATTCTGTGTTCGGTTCGGTTTCGGTGAAGTAATATAAAAGAAACTCGTCGCAATGTCGTGAACATTACGACCAGTTTTTAGGAACGGAATTTTGAGAATTGTTTTTCAGAATCGACAGAATCAAAACTCAATTTGAAATAGTATCTTGTCTCATTTGCCAGATATCCAATGTTCTTATCAACTCCCAAACCTTGGCCAGTCAGTAATTCTATATATTCTAAAATAAAGCACATTTGACTTGGCTAGTAAGTAGCGACTGGCGACTAATAGAGACATCCTAATTCGACATGGTTCTTGGTTTATACTTAAATTTATATTTTAAATTAGCAATTAGGTGTGCTTATGGTCTGCATACATTTCGTACAGTTGAATAAGTCTATACCTAAAATAACTAACTTGTTAATGGATGGAGATAAATTTAAAAAGTACATTGAGCATTTTGATATGCTCCTAAAATTTTCACTGCAGGATAACGGGTTTGGTATTTGGAAAATGTATTTTGTAGAGTAAAACGATTAGCGTAGAATATGAAAGAATTTTTCTACTAGACGTAAAAGTAATCAAAAAACTGTCCAGTATACATTGAATTAATTAAGTCAGTCACTAAGTAAGGTACATAGGCAAGTACAATCAGAACCCAGCTACAGGCACTTTCAATCTGTCGACGTAATTGTGACTGTTTGCTAGTGTTTGTAAGTGGCGATAGTCACTTACCACCAGGAAACCCACGAGTTTGTATTCCCAGTATATCATAGTCAGAAAACTTTTAAAAGATCATTTGATCCTGAAAATATTAATATTAGAAATGTGACTACGGCATTGTAAAAAACATAACAATAGAAGACTAATTATATTAAATTTGGTGAAATATGACAAGAATAAAGTTTATTAATAAAAATAAAAAAAGAAACAGCTTTCTACGAAGTGAATAAAGCTTAGAACAAGGACGACGTCGCAAAATATCTTTCCAGCCGACGTTACTTTGGCATACTACTCATAAACTACGTTCGTGCAAAATTTCATATTCATAGATCAAGTAGCGTTCCAGATTTGATCAGTCAATAGATAAGTAAGTAAGCCTTATATTCTTTCGCTTTCTTATATAAAGAGTATTACAGAATGGTAGTAAGAGTCGTAGGTATAGTAAATATAAAAGATAAAACAGATTTAGGTAACCTAGTGATTTTCCTTTCATTGAAACTGACATAACATTAAAATTATAGGCGTCACAAATAAATTGATAAATAATTAAACACTCAAAACCAATCATTTCTTTAATATAGAACCCTCATCGTGTAAATTACTAAAGTGTATGAGCATGTTTACAACTGTCAAAAACTATTCAATTGGTTTACTGAACTAATTCTTTTACGAATGCGGTTCCCTTCTCATAGTTTTTAATTACTAAAACATAGAGGCCTATAGTGTATCGGATTGTGTACGCTACTCTCATTTTACCATATCTGTACTCCAATACGAAACCAAAACCTACATAAAGGTAAATAGAAACAAAGATAATTTAGACTAATAGATTCCAAAAGTCTAATCTAGAGTTTGTACTCGCTTTGATTCAGAATCTCAATGAATATGAAATAAATGCGGTTCGACACAAATTAAGTACACAGTATTAAAACAATAAGCTTTTAAGATCAAAACCAAAAGCTATGTAAAAGTTTGGAAGTAACTTTGACAATCACTATGAAATAAATTTTGTTGATTATGATAAACTGGATATTAAAAGTGGTTATTTTCTGCTTCAGCAATGCATCCACTTCATGCTGTGGATTATTCGGCTTATAACAGCGTGACACACACCATACTGCACATTAACAAACAAAAACATGATCTGCGAGCTTTATCATTTTTTTCTTTTTAAGTTTCGTTTCTTCTATTCTTGTTATTTTTTCAAAGCATGATAGTATGTTCTTTCGTAATATATCATTCAACTCCGGGTCGTTTTTCTTGGGGTCGAATTGTTGGTCCGCTTCCCTAGCATCCTCTGGTTCTAATCGTACCAAATTACTAACTGGTGATTGTGAAGTAATTTCACTATATCCAACATCAGTTGATTTATTACATTCTCCTTGAAGGTTACATATTGAATACTGAGATATATATTTAACGCAAAAAATTATTTGCGCAATGATCGAAACTTCGATTTACGAAGTCGCTGTTGAATGCACTTTGTACGTCTTCGAGAAGCCGTTTTACGCAATAAATATTTATTTCTTAGAAGACGACGTATATAAAATGCATATTATATAACAGATCACTAATAAATTCATATAAATCATGTATGGGCTGGCTACATATGTCTTTTTACGTCAGTTATCAATAAATAAATATTTTAACCAATTGGGAAGAGATTAATCGCTCCGATAAAATGAGAAAATAAAATGCACACAAACTATAACTATTTACGTAAAATAAAAACAATGACCATTCAAAAACCATTGCTCATTTCCTTAATTATTTAATTGCATGACCCTTAAAAAAGTAAAAAAGCAAAGAGCAACAAAATACACGAAAGCCAAATAAATTATTGATTCAGATTAGCAGGCTCCAAATGTTATATTGTAAATATAGAAAATACATTAGCGACGACCAAATCGATTGTACTGCCAAAGATAGAACTTTTTCTTATCTCATTGAGATATTTTACAAACAAACGTAACATCAGTGTGGTTTTACGATAAAAAATGTCATGCAGTTGCTTACATAACAGGCTTATTTCTGTATAAATTGACATGAAGGACGCAATAACTTTACGCTAAATTTGAATAAGAATAATTTCAAATGATTACATTTAGTCTAATTAGATCACAATATCTCAGACTCGTTGCAGAATATTTGTCTAAGAATCACAGAGATTTAAAGCGAAAAGTAGGTTAACGATTATATTCTTGGATATGGGATCAATACGTACTATTTTAAAATACTAGTTTAGAAAAAGAAGAGTTTCGCAGCTACAAAAACTGTCGCATAAGCTTTTTGTTACACAAATAGTATAATTAATTGTGTCCCAAAATTATACTATAAGTCAGAGAATCTGTGGAAAGGTTTCCTACCCTTATCGTTCTACGAAGTCGAACTCGAACTGTTAAAAAGTCCCGGGATCCGAGCGCAAACATTCAACTTACTACTATTTCTTATATTCATTGAATGAGGCTCATAAATATTCTACATCAATGACTGGAAAGGATTTAGGTTTCTCAAACATAAATTATTTATTAGTGCTTTGAAACATGTCGCTCCTTATACAAAAAACTAATCTTGCAATAAACACTGTCACAAACAGGTAGAGAACCGTTTACCTTGTGACAAGCCGCTGTGGTCCAGCAATTTCTAACCGGGACGTATTCTACGAAATATTTACATATATCCTTGGTACCCAACGGTGAACAAAAAAGGCGCCTTCCTTGTGTTAATATTGTCTATGAATGTGTCAAAGGAATCGATAGTCTTCTTTTAAAATGGCCGACTTTTTTACTAAGAAAATTATAAGAGTTGTAAAAAATTAATAAAATGAATGATGAAAAAAAACAGAAGATAGTGGGATCTTCTGTTTTTTTTTTAAATTATTAATTTCGTACTTACATTCTGACGTCTGTCTTCGTTACATCTTTGTGAATTTATCATATTACATTGACGTTATAGTCACTCGATAAGTTGTAATGATAAAAAATGTCATACTAATGATTTATAATTATTCTTATCTGCTGTTAGAGTATTATTATTTTGGTGTTCCTAATTCTTAATTTATCGGATTATAAGTAATTGATAATATCTGGCAATTGTTTTATAATATTTTCATCTGTAAATAATATTATTATTTAACATGCAAAAAATGTTGATTTATTTATCGATTTTAATCTATCATTGATAGTCCACGATTACACTCGCACGTAGAAATAAAACATTAATACATTATCATCACTGATAAAAATACTAAGTGTAAAAAAAAATAACTTTTTTGTCTTTGCTAAACACAATACAGCAAGAAACAATCGTATAATGTCAAGGTATAAATTAAGAAGGTAAGGTAAGCGGCCTTGTAATATAAAAAATATGTAACTAATTATCCTACAGACAGTGCATATGTTATAGTCACAATTGGATGCACATTCTCTTTGCAAAAAAACTGGTTTATCTTAGGTTTAGCCAAGGTCTTCAAAATTTATCTCCCTTAGGTTTGACAAAAACTCTTTAGACAAAGGCCGAAAAACGCTATTTATTTGAGCTTTGAATAAGTCATTAAGTCAGACCTGAGAATTGATCAATCCTTCGGATTTGGCCTATAACACATATATAAAACGTACCTATTTAGATTATCCGTCGGGAACAACATAACTCAAATGAATTTGGTGCAATTTATGACTAATTCCTTGAATTATTATTGAACTCTATATAAGGGTAAGAATCATTCTTTTGAATAATGAGTCTAGGTTGGAACAAGTTACTTTGCACTAATCGAGGATACAGCTGTTTTGATATCTGACGAGACAAAAAGCACTGTCTGATTTAGGTGCACAGGATTGCGCAGACAACTTCTTGAGCAACAATATATTTTACAATACATTTACAAAAGAATACGTTGATAAATCGTCATACGTCACATTAGTCTCGTCAAGCTCAACAAGATATGACGGTTATGAGGACAAAACTTGATCGAAATTAGCCAGTCTCTTTACATTCACATTTATCTTTCTGATCTAAATTATTTTACAAGAAAAATAGCACGACTGTTTACATAACAAGGTCTTTTGAATATTTTATTTTTAAATGTAGTATTTAAACATGCATAAATAAGTTAGTAATATTTCCTTTCATATTAAGTAAAATATTTTTTTTTGTTTCCTTATGCTTCTTTTAAACATATTTCCTATAAATCGAACTTATCTCTATGCCTGCATACATGCATTATAATCGATTTATATGGGACCCAAGATATTCTCACCACAAAAGATTTGAACTTATTACATTTGTTATTATTTTAAGCAAAAATATAAATTAAATAAACGATTAAGATCCCATTCAAGACGTGGGCAATATTCGAGGTCGATAACATATTCGATTTAATTAATATTTACAGTATAATCGTGTATTTAAGAAAATCTTTGAACCTATTTTTATGGCATAGGTTCCTCGTTTAAAGTAAATGTGAATATTTAGATCTGCCATAATACATACAAAAGTATAAGCAATAACAGTGACATACTAGTCAATGAAATATAACAAAATATTCACAATTATTTCAATTCGACCGCTTAGCGATCTCTACTACTTAAAAAACAGTTTTGGAACTGTATTTCTAAACTTTTAGGTAAAAGTATAATCCTCTTCGCATTATCATCAGACACGATCATTATCAATGAAATTGCGCGCGCGCATATATTTTGCCATGATATATACGTACGTCTCGTCAGTCACACTTTGATCGAAGTGCGGGACGCACGTCAGTCGCGAAATAACATTGTTCGAAAAAACGTGGTACGACCGCGTGCCTAACCATGGTGAGTGTTCAGTGTTTAACTTTGCGTGCAATTGCAATTAATACAGGTGTTTTATTACTACTCATTTTATCATTGAAATTCTTATCACGATCTGCATGAAAATGTTGTGGTTTAAAAATTAACTTCGGATATTCTTGAAGACAAAGTCGTAAGTAAAAAATATAAGATGGAAATTTGAGGCAAAATCTTTTTATTATATATGAAAATTTACATCATTAGATGTGTTTACACTATTTTATACTTGGTAAATTTACATTGAACTTCAAAGTAATTAAGTGTACTGATATCAATCACGATATGCTTTGATGAACACCATTCTCTGTTTTATAAGTGGACATGCGACAACAATTTTAGCGAACTTACAGCTATGTAATCAAATTTCGTTTTGTCATTGAAATTCATCATAAAAACAGTGACCGCAGAAAACATATAATAACAAGTTGTATATAAAATACTTTATTTCGCCACAAAACTAAAGAATTGGCACATACTCTAATCAGATATTCAGCTAAGATTTACAACATCTTGTCTAGACCAAAACTATAAGACATTAGCATAGTTAAGGAAAGACTTAAAAAAACACTGTTAAATTAAAACTGCTTTGTTTTTATACCTAATTATACCTCATGTATGTTTCTAGGTATATAAATGTATCTAGAGTCGAAGAAGTCAGAGACTGAATAAACGTCATTTGACATCAAAATCACCCATGTAAATCATTTACTACAAATTACACTCTAGTTAATCGTAGTGTTTCCTGGATGACATCTTTTTTTTCGACAAGCTGCCCATTGTATATTTTTTATTTAAATTAGCATTATTTATCAATTTGTTTTTCTGTTCTTTACTGAAAAACATTTATTTGTTTCTTGCCGCATTATCATTATTTAAACATTGTAGTTTAACTCAAACATACTTAGAAATACTGAATGTAATACATATAGACCGAGCGGGAACGAGACTCGTGACTTCTAACTTTACCGTCTGATCGGAGTCATTCTATTGAATCATCTCATAGGTTGTCATCTTCGGTCGATAGAGTTGTGGATCTAACAGTGTATCTTAATTAAATTTACATATATTTCAAACGAATTCACGATTGTAACTACCATTTGTCTTAATTCCTAGCAAAATAAAGCAAACACCGTTAATCAAGGACACAGTACCTATCTATATTATATATTTACCTACCTGTCATCTCTTAGTAGCGTATGAAAATTGTTGAATAATTTATATTATATGTTTAATGTCTCCATATCTTTATAAGTGGTCGAAAACCTCCTAAATGAGATTGAGAAAAGGATGTCAATGCAGTGATTTTATTTATTACATAACTAGATTATTAGAATTATACTTATACTATTCCGTACTAATTATTTGATCTTTACGAAATTTTACATAAGTATTACCTTTTTCTTGTTGACGAGGTGGAAAATCCCATCAGATCTGTTGGTCCTCGGTGACTCAGGAGCCAGGAGTATATGGGTTTAAACTAAAAACTATCTGTCTGTGAAAGTCTCAGGTGCCCTGCTCTAAGGAGGATCTGGATCATGTTATTTCCCAGGATCAACTCCGCGCCCAGCCAGGCCCTATCGGCTCACTCATTGTATGTTGGGGCCCGATCACATTTTTGTGGCCAAGCCACCATTCTACCCCCGACCGTAGCAATTAATTTGCCACCAGAGGTCCCCACTCTCAGCAGTTTAGGGCCCCGTCGACGGTTAATATTGCCGCTGACGTCTTTTACGCTCGGGATCGGCACTCTTTCGTTCCCGTTCAGCGGTGTCTTTCTGGAGCATTACAGTTTCATAGAAAGAGACCACTGGGCCCCAGCCCACCTCACCCGCCAGCATGACAGCAACGATTGCTGGCGGGCAACAAAAACATTAACTACAAAAAACGTACGGATGAGACGTGACCGTGAGCGAAGGCATGGGAATAGCTAGTCCGTTACAATAACGAATGTATATAAATAAATTGTCAATTAAATGGTAATAAATGTACATATTTTAAAAGGTACAGGTAAAATAGTATGAAATTTTGTTCACCATTTAAAATATTTATTACAGAATTTCCTGGAGTAATGATGTATTAAATGATAGGATCGATAGTTGAACTAAAATCGACTTGTTTGCATGTCTACTTTTGTTAGATAAATACATTATAATGTAGTTTTACTTGTTTTATTCATTAACAGTTTTGTAAATGTTAATATTGATTTCTCAATAAATAATTAGACGGTTAAATTCTCGTTTACTTCACGTTAACAAGGATAAGATACATAGACACTATTGTAGAGCAATTTTAAATGATAAATAAGTGATGTAATATTAATTAAACATTAAAGGAGGGATCTAGCTTCTATCCCGACAGAGTCTGCTTTATAAACTACAGAATCTATAGGAGACAAATTTAACGTAACTATTTAGATTGATCTTATGTTTAAAAGAAATAAATGCTTTACGAGATTACGAAGACGCTAAGCCAGTATAACGTTCATTATTAACAATATGTTAATGGATACATTAACACATTGTGTAATGATTACATCATTTACAGTCAAACTACCACAGAAGGGGGTTTTTATCCAAAGACAATTTGACCATATCATCTGCCTACTTAGGGATAGTACATATTCATATTTTCTTTCAAATTATTTAAAAGTTATATAGCGGAGTAGCTGATATCTGCGAATTTCTCCACTTCCTCTAATATTTATTCATAGCGCTAGAAGACTAGTTTTTTCCTTATCTGTGGTAAATGTACGTACCTAGTAGACAAGACCTGAAAATAATTTTAAATAAAATTTAAAATGGTTATCGTGGCTGACTATTTGTGTGCTGCTTTTTAATTCGAAACTAGAAAATGCATATTAATTTAATTTCAATTTCCAGGACAATAAATACGTACTGATAAGTAAAGGTACCGTAATAAAAAAAAACAACTTTACATAATCTAAAATAAACCATTTAAATAAATCGAAGATTATAATTAATAGGAAATCTATAGCTTACCGTATATGTACCTTGTCTGGATAGATAGATTATTATAATTGAAATTTCATCCCTGTATCACGAACCGACCGTTCTAAAATTAAGGACACAGCTTTAAATCTGATGACAATACAATAGCTGTCTTCAGTACCATTACAAACCTAAGATGGCGGCTACCTCAAAATGGAAAATTAGACGACACACTTTTAAAATCTATCTATGTCAAATGAAAATGTTTAACTAGTAATAAATAGAGTACAGACAAAAGATAGAAATTGAAAATGTAAGATTAAATAACATGAATTTAAAGTATTTGCGTCACTGAAACTGGAGACGTTTAAAACGAAAGATTTGTTTAAGTCAATAATAAACCTTCAAGTACGTACAACAGTTATTATAATTATTATATCTTTATTTTACGTGATCACGTGTACCAATTAAGTCATTTCCAAATTATATGGAGCATAAATATATGTTTATTTGAAATGAATTACACTTCTAGCAATTGGTAAATTGAAGCAATATAATGAAAAACACTCATACAGAGATGTTTTTTCGTGGTTAAAGATAAAGACTGTATTTGTAGTAACAGTAGAATCATTTTATTATCCTTAATGACACTAAATAATGATTTCGAATTTATCTAATTAATTAAAATAATATATTGTGCTACTAAAATGAAGTTATGACCATTTCACCAGAACGGTTTTATAAAAATTTTGATTTTATGAATATGAAAAAGAAAAAACAATAAATTAAGTATTTTCAAACTCAGTAAGTTCCATGTTTAACAGATAAAAATGTTACAATGAGACAAAGCGTCAACCAAGGAACAATAATCATGACAGTAGATTACGAGTTATTACTTTAAAAAACTGCCAATAAAAACTCAGCTCATCTTAAGTATGGGTACCTCGCTGTGTGTAAATTTATGATTGCTGCTTAGCTTCAATGACTGTCAATTTTTTATAAGATTTTTTTATTTTCAAGAATTTTTAAGAACATGTGAATAGTAGCATACAGCTGAGTTGTGATTTTTTCTAGACGCGTGACTAAGGAAATGTAGCATAGAAGAAGGTGTCGTTAATGTTTTCATGTCCAGTGCGAATACCTGTACATATGTAGATGTAAAAATTATAATTTTTTGTTAAAAAGCCGATCAGCTCTTCAACCATATGATAATTAATACAAAGTAAAGCAGAGTACAAAAAATACCCATCTAAGTACCTTTCAAACCCACTAACTATTGCCGGCAGCAAGTGTAATTTGTTTTTATAAACAACACGCAAATTTCTATGACGATTTATTTTGTAGTTTTTTTATAGGATATGTGAACGAATAAGCAGGTGGATCAGCTAATAAAAAGAACTCACTCTCCTATCAGAATCAAAGAGAAGAGACATTCGGGCTCCGATAATCTCAGTCAATATCATCCTCATCATCACATCAACAGCCTTTAACAGTCGATTGCTAGATATAGATCTTTCCTTAGCAAGGAGGTTTTGGCCCACTATACCACTCTATTCAAACGGGTTGTTTCAAGTTTTCCTTCTCTTTACTATGATATTGTCCTGCATAATTTGAATTTAACCGGCTCTTACGATACCCGCGGAATGAATAGCCACACGAAGAACCTCACGCACTCCGTAAAAAACTACAAAAGAATATAGATACATATATGATGTCATTTTATCATTTGTACGAAAGCATGAGTCTCCCACAAACAGCATAAAAAGTTAAGTTTAAAAATTTGTGAGTATAACAAAAAATAATTGGGAATCCCAATTGGTTCCAGTCTGGTATAAATTTTGAGTTCTGGATTTTAATCGCTCGACTTCTTCCAACTATATAAAATATTCTAAATCTTTGTTGTATTTATGAAAGGACATCTTTTTATCTAAATAAATAATTAAACTTCTTTGAAAAAAGAAAATTTGTATGCAACAAATATAAAAGTACATTAGACAGAAGTGTAGTAGCACACGGTTTCCAGATTTAGTAAACCTCGAAATGAGGTTTTGTAATTTCTCACAAATTTTGATACTACATAACATAGAAAGCTTGAAAGGTGATAGGAAGATGATCACTTAGTACGAATGGTAAGCAGTCAAACCAGAGGATTTAGCTACGTGTTCATATAGTAACTATTATATTAGACTTGCCTATATCAAAGCACAGATAAGATAATAGTTAGCTACAAAAAGATTACATCCTTGAGGCGTAAAAACAATTATTATACATACATTATAGTTTTGTATAAATACATAAGTAACTATTATTACTTAAGTCCCAACTGTTTACAACTTTTCGTACTATCAACTGCGAAATAGTAAAATATGTAGGAGGTCGTATATCGTAGACTATATTTCGCAAACATATCGTAAACAATTTTTTTTTTGCAAGTTGACAATCACTGTTTATTTATGTTAAATATTACAAGTGCATCTTACCTACCTGATTTTGTAATAGGATGTCATTACTTTGTATTATCAGATATTTTATGAATTGCACGTGTAAAATTGATTATGAAATAGAGCATCAAGTATGCAAGAACATACGTATTTCAATTTGTTATTTATATATAACATAAATTTACATTTGCCAAATAAACTGCAAACACACTCAGTCTCTTTTCTTGCCTGCCTTGGATGATTGAGGTTTACAAACCCCTAACCTTTCTACATCCCCTAATTCTGTACAGTCAACCGCCTGCTTGTTTGCTGTACAATAAAATATAAGATCATTAGCCTTAATTATTCCCAAGATTATATGGAATCGGCGACTGGTTCAACCAGTTTTACTTGAATCAGTTTTTCGACGAAGCAACGGGCATCGGACCTTCGCAACCCTGAGGGCTAATTGAATACGAAGTTTGAACTAGTGCTCAGTATATTTGAGGGCACTGACGTCCTAATAACGATTGCCATAGATATTCATGCCAACCGGGGCCGACGGCTTAACGTATTCTCCGAGACGCAGACGTGACACAATTGACACATACTCTGGGCTGTCATTAAGAATTTCTTTTGAGAAAACCAATACGACACTTGTGGCCGAGGATCCCAAGTCTCGATCAAGTTAGTCCAACGAGGCCCTTAAACCATAAAAAAATGAGGCTAAGTCAAATAGAGCAGATACCCTAGAAAGGTACCTGAGATATTTTGAATGTCGAAAGGGAATGACTGAATTTAAATGTACTGTATCTAAAATAAAATTCGTATAACGAAGTAATGTTACGGTTACACTTTCCAGTTATTAGCCTACCCAATAACTGTAGCCTAATAAAAACAGATCTTTTCAGCTCTAATAACATCTACCCCCATCTTATCTTTTTCTTTTTAAGACTTCTTTCGCTTAAAGAACGCTGCAGAATTCTTTTTGTATATTATTAATAATTCAAAAATATTGAGACAAAGAGTCTTGTGATCAAGTAAATTAATAACACGGAATAAAAACAAGTAAAAGACTAATCAGTTCTTTTCGAGTTATAAAACTGTTTAGTCTCATACGATTAATTTTTCTGTCTTGTGTATTTTAAAATGCCTAACTAAAGTGTAGTGCATCTTCTCATCCATTTTCGCACCACCCGATAGTAGTGCGGTTGAGAAAACCTATGAAATTAAGTCTGCAATTGTACATTTTGTGCATAAAGTTGTTAAATAAATAGCTTCATAATTTTTATCTAAATAGCTATTCTAAAACCTATTCTAAAGAAATCTTTTTCATCAGTTTTTGAACGTTCTACATCTGTATTTATCTCGAACGAAAATGAAACTCTGTAGTTCAACTTTTAGTTGTCTGTTGAAATAATGCATTGAAACCAGTTGTACTCTAATCGTACGTAAATACAACATTAACCAATTGTTACAAATACACCAACACTAGCAAAGATGAATCCAAACCCTGTATGTACTGAACAAAGAGAATGTACTAACCATTTAATCAGATAAATTCATGAAATGGGTCACTAGAATAACAGCCCTTCAAAAAGGGTACCACGCTATAAACTCGATAGTGAAACAAATCCCCCTAGTTTTCTATTTTCCTGATTTCCACGGTATAGACCATTTTAAAACCATTCCAATTATAAGGTTTTCTTTTTGGGTCGCGGGATCACGCGTATTGTACATGAACATGAAAAAAAAGAGAATTCTCTTTGTCCGTAGCCTACTGTACGTGAACATGCATATAGTGGCATTTTATTGGAAAAATATTTTGTTTTTATCATAACGTCCATATATTTTGTTTACAACACGCAATTCCGTACCAAAAGAAAATAAATACAAATATTTAAATGTATCACTGCATGTTTTTCGTTTTGTGTATTTGTCCAGGTATTTCAGGTTTTATATACCTAATATGCGAACTAATCTTGAATTACTTACCCGAACGAAATAAATAATAACACAGTTGAAAATTTCAATAATAATAATGTAAGTATCCTTTCTAAGCAAATTTCTATGTCAAGCAGTGGACTACTAAAAGATGAAATGTCCCTTGTTTACGGTAAATGCCCAAAAGGTATTTCATCACACTCTTAGTAATGTTATGAAATGAGTTGAGGTAATATTCTGTCACTAGATTTTATATTAACCGCAAAGGGTAGCTTTCACAGTTGAATACCCAGTTTATCAACACGACAACGCAGAGAGATCCTTATAATAGTTTTAATTTAAATGCATTTTATAAATTTATTGGGAGAATATAATTTATAACTTCTTGAAAAACTTATTTGAAGTCTATAGTTTAGTCGTAGTGCAATTCGGAACCACAAGTATTTTTTTCAAGTTTCAAGATGCCGTGAAATTCTTGAGTCCAAATTTTCCAATCTAAGTCAATTGATCGAATGACGCAACAGTCATTAACACTGCTAAATCTAGTAATAGTACTAATAGAGAAATAATAACATGTTGTTTCTACGCAATTGGTTCTAAAAATCAAGTACAATACTTGGAACCACGACTCCCGTGTTGTGAAATTTGAAAGAATTTCGATTTCAACCCGTTTTACAGCATCAATGGGTCAGGTTTTTATTATAGACATTGCATATTTTGCCTGAAAGCCTTTGATAACCCTTAATCTTTTTTATGTTTTTTTCATTCACTTTTAAAAATGGGGTACTAAAGTGTAAATTACTATTTTGGTTACTATTCACACTAAAATAAAATATATAAATAAAAAATAAATCTACAAAACTAGTTTGAGCCGGTTTTAACAAAATGTATTTTGTATTGTATACGTTAAAAATTATGTTGTTCTTACACAAATTGCATAAATTTTAATAACTAACTCCATTTTTCTCTATATCCTAGCGGTGAGATTTTAGATATGTTATAAAATTTAAACTGCTGTGTTTCTTCTATATTTCTACACATTTTTTTCTATATTAAGAGTCTGCCAAAGTGACTCTACTCTGCCTGATTGAAAGCATGAATAGAATCCAAGAGTTGTGGTCACCATACTCATTGCAAATGCAGACAATATGGTGACCCACACTATGGCGGCCTAGTGAAATGCTTTTTCACACCCCGCTTGGGGACGTAAAATGCATGACAGTCATCGTGACAGTGTAAGGCTTACACAGTTACTACGATAACTGTCACCCATGCATCAATGGGCCTCCGGTCTCACATTCACCAACGAAACACGACAATAAACGGGGAAATCCCGATTCCCATTTTGACTTTCTGCAAGTATGTTTAACTTTTTATACAAGGAAAACTTCAAAGTAATAAATTGCAACTTGCATAATATCAAGTTCTTGTAATAAAGCGGACAACAGGTAAATATGTATAAAAATATAGAACTTGTTTGTCATCTCTTCCTTCAAACCAGTTATTTCAATGAATCTGCAACATAAAATATTATTTCATTTTTCCACCAGCCCTCTTAACCAAGATGTAAGTTTATCGCATCGATTCTCTTTCTACAATCGCTAACGTCTACAAACAAAACATTAACCAATGATTCTCCGGTTAATATTTTACTTTGACCACGAGAATTGGCGTTGAAAGACGTTATTTTTATACATTTGCTAGTTTTCTAATAACATTCACGTTTGTAGAACGTCAACTTGGCTAGGAGGGTTGGTATCAGTTACAATAATAAACTACTGCACTTTGCGGTGTTGTATCAAAACTTAGATATCATCGCCCTCGACGAACAACTCAGTCAGTAGGAAACTCAAGCACGTCTAATCTAAAGTCATTTTCATCTAAATGTTTTTAAGACAATAGATTAAGTTTTATATAAAAGCTGTAGAAAGGACAAATAATTTCATTTTACACTGAAGAAAACAGCAAACGTTCAATAGTCTATAATTAAGTTTCATTTAAGTTGTAAAAGTTTCGATCAACTTCACCTCAATACGTTGAACTCAATTAAGACAAGAACTTTACTAAGTCGGTTTCAATGGCTAATGAATACTTAAAGCGCATAATCTCTTCACGAGATCTACTTGGTCTACACTTTAACACTTCAGCCAATCCTAAGCCGAATAATACACAAATGGGTACACTATGAAAATAATGTCTCCGTGGCAAAATTATGTTGCTGCTCTATAGCTATATGATGTATTTATTAAGTTATTATCCCTTGTACACAACTAAGTAATAACAAACAAATGCCCTCTTTCATTTAATTTATAGATAATAATGCGGTGGAGTCATGACACTCTAAAGTAAAAAAATTTTAGGTACACTTTGAATACAATTGACAAATTTAGTAACATTGAAATCAAACTGGAAAAGGAAGCCAATATTAAACAACAATGTTTATAATACAAGTATCTAGAAACCTGTGAACATCATACCGTCTCAAAAACTTTTTGTATCCTAAAACTAAAATTATAAACATGCAGTCCTTAATAATTCCAATGGTCGACTGTGGTGATGTGTGTTATTTTTACCTAAATACAAACTTCTTCAATAAACTTGACCGCCTTCACAATAACTGTTTATAATACATTTTAAATTTTTGGAAGTACGGCCATGTGTCTACTCTGCGTTCCTAGTTAAAATGGTACGTGGTGGTGGTGATGGATTACGTCATAGGCGAATAGTTAATTCGCCTATGACGTAATCAGCGAGCACTAACCTCTCTATTTTCATTTCTCAACCTACCATCCTTACCTACTTACCTTGCTCCGTATTTCCGTTACCTGTGCTGTCACTACGATATAAATCTTCGCTCAGTTAATTATCTACTTCTCTCACGTCCCTCTCATAACTTCAACTTCGTACACTGTTCGTTTTTTGTTCAAGCAGTATTCTTGAATGCACTCCCGCTCGAAATCAGAATGTTTGCAAAACGATTTCCATTAAAAAGAAAGTTCACGATCTCCTTCTTAATCAGGTTACATACCTTATATTCCGGTATTCATAGTATATAAATGTAATATACATGCGGATATCTATCTGTATATGTATACATTCTAATATGTTTGTATTTGTGATGTGTTCTATTGTGAGCATGTATATGTATATTGATAAGTTTAAATATGAAGTGAACTGTGTACACCTTTACACATAAAGTTTATAAATAAATCAATAACTGCAGTTGACTTAATAACACACACATATTTTCATCACATTTTTCTCTTACCTCACTTTTTTGTCTAAATACATACCCATAGAAGTTTTAGTTTAACATTTTAATAGTTTGCTTATTTTTATGCATAGGGTCATCCTCTATCCTTTGGAGTCGCAATGTCTATGGCCTTATGGGTTATTACTATTACATTACATTCGTCTACTGTCCGCTATGCCATAAAAATAATTATAAAAATTGTAACTCAATATAATACAGTTTACTAATACTTTGGCGGGAGACGTGCTTTAGTGATTGAATTACAACGAATATTTGTGATACATATGACATTGCACTGGTATGCTGGTATCTTGGGAACTTTTAAAGAAAACTCCGACCCAAGAAATATATCTCGTGTTGCATAAGACTTTATAACATGCATGAACCGGACGCAAAATACAACAATTTGTACATTACCCATCCACCAGGTTTCATTATGATTTGAACCCACAACTCTTAGCGCGATAGGATGTAGCGTGGCTACTGCTTAAACCACTTTGCCATATGAGCAGTCCTTTAATATAGTATATATAAAATATAATATTATAGTATCGTGTAGCACGTAACTGCTGGAGCTGTAGTCACGCGACAAATCTGATGTAAATATGACATCCAAGCCTGACGTTCCTTGTAAACGCTCATTTTTCGTTACATAATCCAGTACCTAACTGACATTGACACTTCATTAATTCATTGCCATTGTTCGTGCCAAGGTCTCAACTTCATCAAGGGAATTTTTTCCTCTAGAAAATTTAATGTTAAACGTTTTTATTGAAATTAAGATAAGTGATCATTATAGTTAATGTACTAAAAGCTAAAAAAATATTCGGTGGTATTCACATCACTCTACTCATCAATCTTAACAATTACTTGTTTTTTAAAAGAAAATATTAAAAGTCAATCTAAATAAATATTTAGAAAACAAAATATCATTTTATAGAGTAACAGCTTATAAAATTATTACATAAAACTCGAATCGTATCATCATACGTGAAGGTAAACAAAGGGAGTAACCACCCTACCCCACCCCTTCTCGCAACGCTGCTTCATAGTAACCACCGCGCCGTTGCCTAGCAACCAATTATAAGATGTCAAAGCCACTCCTCTGTAAAGCCTTGAATATACATATAGGTAAATATAGTTTGTCCCTATGTAATCTCCCAACGTAATCCAGATTTCTATAGAAATTTGATTTTAGCTTGGTACCTAGAATTCATAATAGAATTAAAAGTTGAAACCTTTCGATAGAGACCACACTACTATGACGAATAATATGAATAAAAATATCTGATATTTTTACTTGTATTATTCGTTTAAAAATACCTGATATTTTTATTTATATTTTATTGTTACAAACTCCTTCAAAGTCTAATATTCGTGACTGAAACTCTACTAAAGTACCGTATAATACGATTTAATTTAATCTGGAACTATATTCGTAACTAATGTCATATTAAACTGTAATTACTTTGTATAAAGATTTATAATTTAATATTCGTGAAATTCCTGATATACAAAACTAATCGACAGTAAAATAAACACTATTCTACAACGGTCGGAACGCGCGCCATCATCATACCACCGACATACCACCGCGCCTCAGGCTCGGTTTACACTCAGTACACAAACAGTCTGATAATGTGATGATTTTTAAGTAGTAAGTATGCAATTTGTGACTATTTGGTTAAAATAAGTACGAGTTTCTAGTTAGTATTAGTTAAGACTAAATTGTGCTGTTTTTGATTGCTTGTTTTTTTTTAATAACGTATTTGATATTACCAAGTAAAACATTTTTTAAATTACCTGGATATAATATTACACCAATTTTAACAATAAAGCTTTTCACGTCTCAGTTGAGGTACAAATATTTTTGGTGTTTATATATGTTTCCTTTACAAAAGCAACTAATCTTAAAAAATACATGTTTTTTTGAACGATTCCTATTTCATTCACAATTAATTTTATTTGTTTAAACTAAAAATGTAATATTTACAATCACAAAACCAGAAAGAAACTCAGGAAATAAGTACATAAAATTAAAATACTATAGGTGGTCAGTCCTACTGCGTGTTTACATACCATGCGACTGTACGTAATTAATTTAAAAACAGGCCCAAGTCACAATACTGTTCATATAATATTATCGTTGTAAACTTTTAATTTCTGGAAACCGTCGATTTCAGTTTATTTTATTTTATTATACCTCATTATTTCCATTACAGAATAGCAGAGCATTAAGGTTCTGCAAATATAATCTTAAACATACTTCAATCATATTTATGGTAAACAGGTTCTGCTATTATGTGAGCAGTTGATGTCATTGTGACCTAGTGACCTTTAATCACATGAGGGTCATACACAACCTTCGAGATACTGTAGCCCCAGTTCAACGGCCTGAAAGACTTACGTTGCCCACCAGGGACTTACAACTCTTAATCTAGCTCCTTGATCGTGTAACTTTTCTATACTCAATTTCAATTTTTCTTGAAAAGTGACAGCCTTAGAAAAGATCATCCACACTTTGTGGTTGTTAGCAGAAAATAATTGTATGATAATCGATTCTATTGTCATACTCAAAATTGATTGCTCTTTGAAGTACAGTATTATAATAGCATCTGGAACGCAAAATTCACAGTACAATAATACCATATTTTACAATCTACAATTCTAGTATATAATGGACGCTCAAACAATTAATGTCTGCGTTAAAATCCATACGAAATGATGACACGTAAAATTGAATTACTCAAACAATTGTGTAATCCAGGGCTTCCCAAACTTATTTTTACTGTGACACCCTTGGGAATGTGATATTTTTCGGCGACGCTCTTCCCCTTTTCTCCCTCTTTAGCCAAAAATAATATTAACTGTTAGGTAGTTGTATAATTTTAAGTATAATTTATATTTTTTGTTAAACAAAAAAATAAAATAAAATTTAAATAAAAACGAAAATTAATAAAAGATATATTCATTTTTCTTTGTTGGCTGACTAATGAGAATGAGACTAATGAGGATGTGCTTGCTTATCATAACATAGCTTCTTAAAACGGGGTACCAGTTAAAAAATTGCCATTGTCATCTCTTTGCCAAAAATTTACAATGAATCTGTTCTTGTTCTTTATTACTGAAACTACAAAAAAATCTCTTTCACATAATTACGATGTCGCAAAAGGTAAAAGCACCCTCAACACTGCAGTACTGATGTCACGAGATTTGTCGAGCTTCAAAATTCAAGCAGCTTACCTTCATTGCACTGGAGCTTGAGGCTGGAGTCACAGGACATCTCTATAAATTGTTCTCCTTACTCTGTCGAAAGTGTTGATCACCTGGAAGGGATAGTAATCCAGTTATATTACTCTAGATTTTCTTTGACGAACACGTTGCGACACAGTTTGGGAAGCCCTTTTTGGTGTAATCAATAAATTCATTTATTACGTTTAGCCAGACAAGTAATAAACTAAGCCATAAATATTGTATTGATCAAGTATCAAATAACATATTTTAGAATCGAATAAAGATCAAACCGAGTAATAGAAAAACAGTATTACAATATTGTGAAACTCATGTTTGAGTATCTAATATCTTATATTTTTGAATCGCGTGAAAATGTAATAGTAAAACTATTTTATTGTAATTACATCTCTATCCAAAAACAAACTAATAAATTTTACACACAGACAAAGATATTGTAGTACCATCATATGTAAGCATGAAAGCATCAAACATAGTATCGTACTCGTATAACTGGGAAAGTAAGATATATATAGAAATATAAAAAACCTGAAAATTTGAAACTTTACCGACATTGCCAGCTAAATTATATTATAATTTTGACGTCAACACACAATTATAACTTATTATTATAACAGTAATTATGTACAACTCTTATTTATTGAACATAAATTAAGATGAAGGTCGTACCATTGTCAATTTTAGGTAGGAAAAAATTTAAAAAAAAAATATTGAATAGAAGGTAAAATTTTCTATAGAAACATTTAATTATGATGGGTTAATTAAAATCAAAATAAAACGAAATTAAGTATGAAATAAATCAGTTAAATGTACATCTATAATTCTTGGACAAACTTGTTTTTATGATGGTTTATTTTTGTACCGTTTCTTATACTCAAGTCAAAAGACTTGATAAAAATATCACAACGCGAAGTTGTATTTATTTGGCTTATTAGGTGTAGCATATACCTATCTCCAATATTTTTTTCATATAATGTTAGAAATTACAAACACTTTGAAAATATTGATCCACTAAAAATAAAAATAGACAAATTTGATCACGTGAGACATCACGACATTCAGATTTCAACGTACTCGTAAATTACCACCTTTACTCAGACCGCGGTTAGCCAAGTCTCATCATCAACCATCATTATCGATCAGCCTGTTGCAGGCTACTACTGAACCTAGGTTTCTTTGAACATATACCAAAGCATTTGATTCTCCACCTTTCGAATTCCAGCTATCTTTTTCACATGATTTAGTCCATATCACTTACCAATTCGCTTATGAATGCGTTTGTTTCCGACAAGTTTTTTCCCAAATGTATATAAATAGTAACTACGTAACTACAAACTGAAATGAATTCTAAATTGCACGGATCTATTCAAAATACAGCCAATACTTAGTATCTTGACCCAAAACAAATATTTGGTGTATATATGTTTGTACATATACAGGGTGTGAGCACAGAATCTCGTGTCAATAGTAAACATCTTGCAAGATACTGATATTTGCGACAACAGACAGTTCAACGCTAACGTTTTGGATTCAGGCTATAAGATATAATACTACGTGATAAACTGAAACTGTCTTAACATACTGTACACGAATATAGTAAACTAATAGTTAATTAATTTAACTCAGTATAATGAAGCGTTCACTTTCTAATATTACCCTCTTTAAAGACATTAAAATATGAGAATTGTAGAATGTGAATCCAGAGTGAATTTCCACTCATCTCTACACATGTGACGGCATAACTACTTCGGGATCGTTCCGAACTACGAAGTAAGCAATTCAATTGACGGTTTGTCTGTATATCTCTCGAGGTGACCAAGATCGTGGCGGTGGTCACTTACTATTTTTTTTTCTATTTTGGAAGCCTGCCAAAGTGACTCTATTCTGCCTGATGGTAAGTATAAATAGAATCGAAGAGTTGTGGTCACCATACGCATTACGAACGCAGAAAAATGCAGTACGGTGACCTACACTATGGCAGCCTAGCAAGATGCTAAAAGGTATGACAGTCATCGTAGCATTGTAAGGTTCACACACTTACCACGATAGCTGTCACCCCTACATCTAATTGTTTACCCCCACTATAAAAAGTTTTATGTTCTTTGCGTATCTGTCTGTAGTTTTAAAAGTTATCGAGATGCCAGATATCTTAAGGTTAAATTAATTTCGAACAGATCATTTAATTAGAGTTAGTAATGAAACAAACATACATTTATGTTCATATTTATAATATTACTTTGACTTTTGCACGTAATTATCTTTAATTGTATCTCAATGAATTATACTGATGAATTTAATTTATTGTTATGATTTCCTGTTTAATTATATTTCTTGGTAAAAACTATAATTAAAAAACGCAATATGTGGAATATGCAACTGTCTATTATTTGAACGAATAAAATATTTAATAAAGGGTTTCATTCAACAATAAAACTAGAACTGCAAAGGTGATCAGACCGATCTGTCATTGATGACCAATCTATCATTATTGGTCTTAATGACACAACAAGGTCATGGTAACATATAAAATGTAAATCATATTTATAATTCAGTTCTTATACTATAACGTTAATATTATGATAATCTATTAAGGTTAAGGGTTGTCTGGCAGGCGGTTGTAACTGCACTAGGTGTCTAGCAATGGATGCCGTAATTTCCTATGTTATGCCGAAGAAAATATAAAAAATAGAGCTTAACACTTAAAGGATTTTGGAGTATTGTTATATATACCTTTACTACCTATTATTTATCAAAGTAACCGTAATCCATCCACCATTATTAGGTAGTTTATTAGGTAGAAGAGCCACGCTGATCTCAGCACGAACGATACCGGCTCGACCGGAGCAAGTTTCCCGCTCGTGGTGATGATGGAGTATTTCAAGATTAAGAAAAAAAGAAAAATTCATGAAAAAGAAAAAATAAATAGAAAAGTAGAAATATTTATGATAAATCTAATCCATTATAGTGTAACTAATAATAATTTGTAAAGCTGATTATGTTAAAAAGCGTATCAGACTATAGTTTCCCCTCCCGCGACTACAACGACCCACTCCCACGTTTAGAACACGTACCACAATTTTAGACGCTCCGTTGTTGTGTGTAACAAATAAACTATGGACGTTGTACAATAGTTTTTCTATTAAACTATTAAAACATATTTACATAGACATTCGTTGTATAGTCTGATTAATTGTTAGAATGGCGTGTTAAATGTATGCACGTAAAATATGTGATACAATCTGGAAGCAAATTCACAAAATAATTTACAGTGACAACTTTTGTTGATTTGTACTACAATTAGTCAAAGCGTATATATGTATAAAGCATCGTAAACAAGCTGATATATTACTTGCTTATTTCCCAAACCTTCAGTCGTGTAATTATTTCTTACTTTCACTTTAAAATTTTAAATTTCCAATCAGTCGATCATCTCTTATTTTATTCCTAAGGTTGTAAATATCCAGAAATCCCTTCGTATTGAGTGCTTGCAACAAATACAACAACAAAAAAATACAGCAAAGATTAAAAAAAGCATCGACTGTCAGAACTAACTGCACCGTTGGCCTAGTAGTTTGAGCGGTCGCCACGCCGCTCTCTACTGCGCTGAGTGTTGTGGGTTTAAACCTCACATGAGACAACACTTTGTGTGATCCAAAAATTGTTGTTCATGTACTTTTGTAATGTTTGGTTCATAAATTGATTAGTTTTTTGCCCTTGAATAGTTTTCTCTACTGCATTTGATTATAATTTATTTACGTGGCAACACGAACTCTTGGTACGATCGTAAATCAAATCAACATCTTGTGATTGTGACTATAGTTAATTGAATATTTAAAAACAACTTTTTATAATTCATGTTATTACCAAATCGACTGTTTACATTCAGACCAAGATTGGTCACTATTCTTTAATAGTTAATGGCTGGCCTTGTTCTATGCAATTAAATTTTCATATTCACTGAAGTAGTTTCGTGTGTTTACGAGTTTAAGAGACTACTCACACACTAGTATTTTTAATTCAAATTGTATCAAAACAAATAACTAATGTTTTTAAATTTTCGTTCTAAATTATTATCGAGTCATGAAGCTAGTGACCTATTCTCTTTCTAGTAGAGTCTAGAAGTTGAAAAACATAGTAAAAGATTAATTATCACTAACAATTACAAATTGAACAATTTTACCGTATTACTTAACCCACTAGATACATCATTACCCGCGTTTAAGAACCGACCGTACGTTCCTAGATCGATGCATCTTGCCGAGCTCACCGAGTGACCTACTTATTGCACTATACTTATCACCCCGCATTTCTTAAGACCGGTCTCTAATGCAGGTTGGAAGTTGAAATCGATTTTAAATTGGAATGGCAACTTTCGAATTGTAATTGCTGTTTTGTATCCTAGTTTGACATATTTCCATGTACATGTATGCTTGTGTATGTTTTTAATAGTTTAGAGCAATCGAGTAGAGTGGGCATAGTACGAAACACAAGTACGAAAGTGGAATGTATAGGATAAATATACGTACCACTCTCACAGGAAGTAACTACAAGACAATTTAATTTAACTTAAGCACGTATACTTTCAAGGAAAAGTAAAGCGATAGTGTATGAAATTCAGTGGTACAAAATATACACCTTCACAAATACACTTTTGATATTTTCTCAGAAATGGCATACAGTCAATTGTATAGTCTAAATTTTTTTGTGAATTAGAAGTATTTGTGAACAAGTGTATTTTGAAGCAATTAACTACTCAATTTTGCTTCCGATACCCAGGAAACTCGGCAACTTATTTAGTAATATTCCTGTTTCTATTAACCAGGAAGTCCTTGGTGAAAGTACCTAGTTAATAATCACTGGGACTGATCTATGTAATATAATATGAGGTTTGAAAACTTATCAAACCCCCTGCGCAAATAACACTTACCAATCAAACATCTATTTAAATTTGCTGTATATATCATATTAAAGATTTCTCCTTTACACCTAACTGTATAATAAATAAGTAAAAATATAAATTTTGTAAATAAGTTGGAATGCATTCGAATATGCGTCCAGGCGTTATTGAGGCGGTGCTTTGATAACGTAAAAGCTTCGGAAAATACTAAAAATATTCAGTATTTCACATGTATCAGTAAAGATATTTTTAATACAGCGAATACTCGTCATTACATTCTATGAATATTTAATATTTAATATTTTATACTTAACTGACAACATGCAACAGCGCCTGCCGAGTATGATGTACTGAGTATGAGTATGGCTAATAAAAAACATTAACTCTTTAATATAATTATTGTATAAACTTTTTAGAGAATGACGTTTTATTCGTTATTATGGCAATCGTGTAAAAAGTTCCATACATACATAAAATCACACCCCCAGAAGGATAGGCAGAGACATGTTAAGTGCCCACTTTTCGTCAGTGTTTTGATCCCACGTAATAAGTGGCGGGCCTTTTGTTTGCCAGAGCCTCATCCGTCGACCAGCAAGTGTACCACTTGCAAGTAAGGTTAACTTGAGACCTTCTTGGTGGGAACTCAATGCACCTTTTCGTACCATATAATGTTACTTAGTGTAATATAACATAAGTATTTAAAAAGGTTAACAACCCGTAATTCTTAGTACACTAAGCGAACACACTAACAATTACATCTTAGCAGAATCAATTTAAAATAAATTTCACCGAAGTACGTACCTACCTCACTCTTCTTGTCTTCTCTCCGCATTTGACTACAGCACGTTATGCTTTCTTTTTTTTCTCTATTAAGAGCCTGCCAAAGTGACTCTACTCTGCCTGATGGAAAGCATGAATAGATGCAAACATGAAGCACTATGGCGTCCTTGTGGATGCTTTTTCACTTCCTTGCTTGCTTTTTGTGAGAAGATAGTACTGCCCCAGTGGAGCCGGCCCGCTCGTGCTGAAATTAGCGTGGCTCTACTACCTAGAAAACGTTGATCGAACTATGTGTCAACCACAACTGTTCCTATAGTTTCGTTACAAATATAATTCGGGAATATCATTCGTCCATACATGTATTTAAGAAAATTGAGATCTTTTTCTGCCTGAATAAAGTTGGTATTTATACAAACAATAAAAACTGTATTTTCGTTGGTAATGTTTCCTTAGTTAATTCATGTATCAATTTTTGCACGAGTAACCCTCTAAGGGTGTACCAGTAAATAGATTTGATTAACCAGTATTAGTATTCGTTTTTTAGTAGTTAGTTTAGTAGTTGTTTTTCCTCCGAGCTTTTTTTACCAAACTAGGCTGAACTATGATTTGTTTTTCGTGCAGCGACTGTCTTCAAACCTCCACAACCCAAGTACCATACGATATCGAAATTCTGTAGAAATACCATTGCTGAAATTTTTAGGACACTATACTGTACCTGTAACAATAGCCAAGGAAATTCTTATGGCAACCGGGACCGACGGTGTAATGTGCTCTTTGATAAGGGAGTCTCCATATGTTAAGAACGATCACCTATCGATGATGACCCGGCTAAGAGTATATTTTGGTAAATTTTTCCAAATCCATTGTTGTGTACTTAGATACAACACGTCACCTTTTCGAAAGGATGATTAATTAAATCTACAAAAACGCTAGCCGAAATTCAGAATTTAGGTAGTTTTACACTGAATCCATACTAATATTATAAATGCAAATGTAAGTTTGTTTTTTACGGTTTCACACGAGAACTACTCAACCGATCATCATGAAATTTTATACACATGTTCTTAGAGGTATTAGAAGTAACGTAGGAAACTTTTTATTAATATATATATATATATATTCATTTATAATGATCTGGTACGAAACTTAATAAATTCATATAATTCATATAAACATATATTTAAATAAGTGTGTACCTGGCACGGTTGACACGGTTGTATGGCAGTGTTATAATGTAATAGTTATGAATTATTTTAAATGCCTTTTGTGAGTTGTTATTCATGTATTTTACTGAATTATTATGTTTGGTATCAAAACATAATGCTTTATTTATTTATACGTTAAACATTTGTATTGTGGCTAATTTTGTTTTCATACTCACGTAACACAATAATAGTTTTTGTTCACTAAATGTGGTTGTACTATGCTAATTGAACTATAAAAATCGATTACATAATGTAAATCCCGTTATAAGTTATTTATAATACAAGTCATACGAAATGCTAATCCCTCAGCTCACCCTCAGATCTTCGATTACCTTCAACTGCGTTCACTTCTCGAATCTTCTTCAAATGAAACTGTCTTTAAGCTTTCGATCTCAGACAAGGGCACTGCCTTTTCTGAGCAGTTTGATTATTGGCGAACTGACTTTCTCACCACAAACGTAATTGTAAGCTGAATAAAGAAAACACGGCGAAAATCACTGATGTCGCGGCATTTTTAGATTTTTTTTCATTTTCTATCGTCATAGCATACTTTCACAGGGAATTATAAAGTGGTATTATTTTTTGCCAATTTTTACCAATGTGACTTTACTCTGCCTGACGGAAAGCATGACGGATATCTTGCATAGAATGCAAGAGTTGTGGCCACCATACTCTCTGTGAATGCATAGAATGCAGTATGGTGACCCACACTATGGCGGCCTAGTGATATGCTTTAATGCTGTGCCTAGCAATTATAATAATATTATTTCTGGTGATCTGTAACACAGCATTTGCTGCCATAGACAACAGTCTCTCACAAAGAAATGATGTATTCTGACTAAACTGTTTATGTATTTCATAAATTGTATCTACCTTTGTGATGAGAGAAATAAATACAATATTCTTAATATTATTTATTTTTTACAAATATGATGAAAACGTCTACCTATCTCTATCTTATTAACAAACCTATAAACCTATGTGGAGAAACTGATGTCATGTCCTTCTAACACAAAAGGAGGACGCCAAATCGAGCTGAACCTGCCTGGTTGGCCGGGGCCCAACTGTTGATGTTGAGATATTGTACATATGCTAATCGGCGCGAGAATTTCTATGTTGTGATACACGATTTACTTCGTAGTTCAATGTGTCTTCGGTAGATGGAGCTGTGGTATGTCTTTGTTTCTGCTGTATATGGAAGTCACCAAGCCTATAATACTGTGAGTATTGATTTGCAAGTCTCCATTGGCGGTAGTCATTTGTCACGAGTGTAAAGTAAAACCATGGCTTCGAATACGGTATTGAACGCTTGACTTGCTTCTTATCATATACGTAAAGGTTTTTTTTAAGATATGAAGAGGCATGATTTTACACCTCGTAAGATAATCGGCCTATTACCACACATAAATAATTTATATCATAATGCGGTGTGCATTACACATACAATTATCATACAATCATGACCTAATTAACATAGTGCTGTATTCAATATGTGTAAAACCCTCTTCGAATGAATTAAACGATTAGCTTAGACTAACGCCATCGCACGCTCTGGTTGTCGTAATAGCCACTGTTCCCGGATCCCTCCTATGTCAGGCGCAGAGTGGCACACCGTGTGGTTTTAGTCGGTCCGATTCCGACACACCACCTCGCCGTAAATCCCGGTGGGGTGACGGCCCGAGGGGATTGCCACACGTTAAAAAAAAAAGGCTATAGCACGCTACAGTTGAGAGTCCCAGTAGCAGTTTATTGTGACGCACTCTATTATGACAATCACAATTACAAAAAAAAATGAGCAGCTGATGCTCTGATGAGCTCAAGTAACTTAAGATCAAAACTGACTCTCGTCCCTTGTGATACCATTCGACGTAGACTATGATTGATTGTTTTTTCAAGTATTAAAGTTGTTATTCGTTATTAACTGTTTTAATTAAATGTCTTTATTCGGTTAACCTACATTTGTTACACCCAGAAATATAGGTTAAATAATCAAGTGTAAAATCGTAATTGCAAAAACACAGAATTTAACAGTAGTATAACGAGCTAATTACTGGTAAACATTGCACGCATATCATACGTGCGTAAGTCAGAACTCTATATACGAGTATATGCATAAAGAAAATTTTAGACAGACGACTAGAATCTTAGTCTCTTTTATCTAAGCAAAGGCAAGGCAATTGCCATCATCGGGAAATGTATATAAATCAATTAATTTATTTCTATATTTCTAAATACATAAATATTGTAGCTAAATTATAGCCAAACACAAAACAAACATTAGACCTGTACTTACTAGCGAGCATTAAGCCTTTCAGGGATGAACATTTCTCGAAATGTCTGTTAAGTTACACTAATTGTATATTCCAGTAATAAACATAAAGTACCTTTCATAACTGCGTAGTTTCTAGTAGTAGAATACTGAGAAATTGTAGTGACTAGAACATAGAACGCCGTAGATAGGTCTGATTACATCAGATGTTTATATTTACGCCATTTATTCATATGTAGTAATTCATAATTAATTAATGTATCAAAAACATTGTTATTCTCTTATAAACAAAAAACTAATTAAAATTGTTAATTATTTATCAAAAGCTTCAAAATAGGTTTATAAATTTCACAACAGGAAACACGATTATGAGGAGACCTACCTAAGCAAAAAGAGAAACACAAGAATTGGTATTGAAAGAATTCTAGAATGTTTCTAGAATGTTAACAGGAAAATGATGATACAGAAAAGTACAGGAAAATGATCAATCTGGGCGACTATCAGTGTCTAAAAACTCATACATAAACGATGAACAAAACATCTTTTTTAAATCTAAAAAAAATATCTTTTTTTCAATTTATAAATATCATTTATTAACTTGGAGTTTATCAAAAATTGTACCTTCATAATAACTTCATTTCACACATGGCCGTTTAATACAGAACTAGGCTGAGGCTGTACTATGATAACCAGACTGTCGATAAACAAACTTATATATTTCTAAACACATGCATATCTCTCTTACAAGTAAAGACCCAAGCCCTTGTCAATGGAGCAATTGTTACTCTTCTCTGCTTTCTGCTATTTATTTAACCTCCTGATAGGCCACGACTCTTACTATCTCCTTTCCTGTATGTATCATAATATAAGCCGTTTTCGTTTTGTCTTGTTTTCCATTTTTCTTTCTAGTATTATTGTAAAAAATGTGTACTCAAGTGGCCAACCATGTAGCCTCTTCTGTCTTCAGTTGCACTCAATAAATACATATATATTAAGGATAAATTACATTCAGACACAGAGCAAGTGAACGTGCTCATCAAACGGAGACACACAATTATTTACCGTACCCTCTATAAATGTTTTAGAAAAATACCCTGATACAATATCAAGTAAATAGAGCAAATGCTTGCAAGTGGTTCTGAAGTTCTGACGTGGTTGACCACGAAGTAAAGTAAAGTAAAGAAAGTAAACCCTCTAAAATGTATGAATTCGCACTCTTGGAGCTCATTGAAAGAATACTGTCTCAAAATTTAAAAATATTCACTTGATAGATATATATATATAATTGTATATTTTTAGATTTAATAAATTCATATAATTCATTTTAATCATTTACATTGGTAAATGATTAAAATATTCTAAGCAATGAAAACGGACGACCTTAATCTCGTTCCTCGTTTTAGAAATATAGTAATTATCAGTACGTTGATATAAGATATCAAAGTGTTATCAGAGTTAAGAATATATTGTACCCTGTTAATACGCACAAGACTATTGTCAGTGGTATCATTCATTAAACATTTACGTCTATTATTACAGAGAATGTTCTAGTTTAATAATATACTCTATTCTTCCCATTACGAACGTTACTAAAGAAAACACCGATTGTTTGTTAAATACTCAGTGTATTTTAGTAATAAGAATAATATGACTTCTTCTAGTAAGAGTTCATTATTTACATAAGGTTGAAGTTCGATGTATTGATATCTTCCTATATACATTATACAGATGCTCCATAATAAACTTAAAAAAAACACTGCTTTGAGCACGATTCCAATCTAGACTCACGCTGATGCGTGATAAATGTGTTCTAAATATGCTATTATGTAAATCATTTAAACAAATATATTCACTTAAAATTTACTCTTTCGTTTGTTATTTAAAATTTAAACAAGTTTTAATATGCGTGATTCATCTTGTTAAACCTTAAATTCAACCTCAATTAATTTAAAAAAAAATGTAATTGTTTATGAGTGTGAATAAAGTGTAAACATTTTGTTAAATTGTGACATTATATTATTAAAAAGTATGGCATTGTGAACTAGCATGTTGATAGTTACAATCACACAATAGGTTTGCAGCAAGTATTTTTAATTTTGGTTATTATTTGAAAAATATCTGTAAATGCCATGGAAATATTATAAGAACTATTACGGCTGGCGGCTAAAGTAATTCAGTTAAGATACGTTAAATTTTAATTGAAATAACTGTAATTTATATTTTGTTATGCCTTATATTTAACAGTCCGCGTTTATGTCAGTTATCGTGATGATTCTGTAAACTAATATAATTTTTAAATTTATCAACCGATTGAAACAAAACACTAAATGTTAAGTGAAGTCTACCAAAATACGTAAACAAAACCGTATCTAAATCGATAAAGCCACTTAAAAGACTATAAGACAAATTTCTAAAAACTGGTGTTGACTTCTGTTACTTTAATAAAGACACCCTTCGCTAGTTTTTCTTCAATATGTACTGACCTCTTACAATTTTATTAAATGTATAGATTTGTATAGATATTATCTTCGTAAAACAAAATAAGACGATAAAATTATTTTAAAAAAGCATTACTGACTTCAATTTGCTGACATCATTGATCGCTTATTTTCTATTTTAAGAGTGATATTTTTTTCCTCTTCGAATAGCAGGAAGTATAACCTCCAAATTAAAAGATAAAATAAAAATTTGTTTGTAAATAACGGTGTACATAAATGTGGTATCAAATACAAGAAAACACAACCGACTGGAGGAAGTCTTCATTAATTTTTGAAACCAGTTTAAAAATTAGTATATTAAAAAAATTGCTTTTATTAGCATGAAATTAAATGCATATCTGATTTTTATATCAATGACGTTTAAAATATAATCGATGCAGCTAAACTAATAAGCTTATTTAAAAGTCTATTCACGTGTTGCTAAAAACGTTACCTTTAAATTTTATTCATCAGAAGCTGTTTGTCGCATTTGACATTTTGGCTCCAATTGCCTCATTCTGACGTCTATCATCAGTAGTCTTTAACAGTCCACTGCTGGACATAGGTCTTTTCTTACCACATTCTGGCATCTATAGGGAGTGCATATTTAGTTCTACTCGATCATATTTATTGTGTTGACGAAGGAAACCAAACATAAATTTTAATTACATTTAAATAATCCTCATCAAATACTTTATAAATAATTTAATTTATGACGATTAATTGAAAGACATACAATTTTAAATCATACAAAATGCAAACCTATAATGGACTATAGCCAGTCATCGTCCATCTCATGAGAGTCATTTACATTTGACTGGAGAAATTGTTAAAATTAGTATTCAGAGATCGTTAGACCTTAGTCCATCAATGGAAACTTAACAATGCAGGCCGGTGTTCGTCCGTAATAACAGAAATTGGCTACGGCAAGATTTAATCGAAAATTTTCTATATGCATGAAATTTTATGGTCCATTATATATTCCTCTGACATTAGAGAAGAATGATACCGTTACTCAAGATTATGATATATGCAAAATTAAAAGGAAACAGAGACATTTTAAGGGTTAAAGAATACACATGTATTTCGGTAAAAGATCTTTTAATACTTTTACGTTTCAATTTGCTCTTTAAAATGGTAAAGATCCTCATCTTTACCATTTTAGAGAGCAAATTGAATGACGAGTTGGTGCCAGCATTTTCCGGGGATAACTAAAAGCAATACTGAATATCAAAGTGGGATGCCAAAGTATACATGAGCTTAAACAACAGTATATATGTATCAAAAGATTTTTATGCGTAAGAAACTTGACGTAAATATTAATTATTAACTGGCTGGCTGGCTATCACACTTCGCTGTTTCACATTTTGATTATATTGATGATTAATAAGAAATGAAAGGAAAATAACTACGTAAAAACATCTTCGAAGCGTGTTGTAAATCATATTAAAATTTGAGCTCAGTCCATCGTTGTAGGGCATTTTAAGTATTTAAAACCTAATATTTTGTGTTTATAGAAGTAGAACGATATAATTCCACTCATTTTGACGGTGCACAAATCTGTAATAGTGTAGTAAGCCTCACTACAAATTTATATTTGACTAAAGTTTAGTTTAGTTTTAATTTGTGGCTGGGGATTTTATAGAGAGATATTTTAAGATCACAATTAACTACTATTTTTCTGAGCCTAATTACTTGGCAAATAATTACAGTCGGAGTGAAGGATGGCGAGTTATTATTATGCAATAATACACCTATAAATACATAATAGCATCCACCACAACGTTGTAATAACACGGTGTTTATTGTGGATTAATCTTTAATCTAATAATCCTGTATTTTGTTAAATTATTAGTAAGCTAAGGTATATTTATTTGTTTCTTTAAACTCATTGTACTTTTTGTACAAGGGTAGATTTAATGCTTTAAGGCATTCTCTCCCAGTCGACCTTCAGGTGGTGTAGAAATAAGATACGATAGGCATAAAGCTATTGAGCTTATAAAAGTACTTTAAATATAAAATATACATGAACTTATTACTTCATAAATAACAAATGCACAATTCAAAGAAACACACAAACTTAAATTTAATATTGCACACAGTCTGACACTAGGATTGTGATTGTACTGCCAACTCATTCCGAAGAAGTTCACGAACTCTCGATTTGAGTGTAAGGCGGTTTGTAGACATCCTGATGAAATAGTAATATGAGATTCATAAACTATTGTAATGATATATGACAAACTAGCTGCACCCTGTGCGCGTTGCTACGCCACCGACTAAAAATATTTGAAAGAAAGACATAAAATAATAAAAATAATTCATACCAACTTAGAAACCTTCACAGGCTCATGCACAACAATCTTGTTAAAGATAATCACATGATCAAATGTATAGCTTACGATTCTATAAAGGACATATAGACAGACAGACAAATACGCATTTTTATATATATAGATAACAATAAAATCTTCACACATCTCACACACTTGATTGCTGATAAACTTATTTATATGTTTCTAAATGCATAATAGATAAATTACACTCAGACATAGATCAAATGATCATGTTTAACGCACAAAAATTTCTCCTGGAAGGGAATCGAACACACGACCACTGGCTTAGCAGTCAGGATCACTAACCACCAACAGGACCAACAGGCCCGTCAAATATTTTATTAAATTAATAATAATTATTAGTCCTTATTAGTCCTTGAGCTGACAGATTAAGCATACGGAATGTCACCACTCCTATTCAGACGTGGGTGTCGTAAGAGTTGACTCTGGGCGTAAACTCTGCAGGACAACGGTATTACAAAGAAAAAGAAAACTTGAAACAAAATGTAAGTATAAAAACGCGTCTGGCCAGCGTGTTAGAGTAGGCCAAAGTCTAGATTACTACAACCTGCTGATGGTGATGATGATGACAGACAACCCTGTTCTAACTTTATAAAGGTTTGACTGAAAGTCGTCACATCAGTCACATCAAATTAATTATAATTTAAAACTATTATTAGTATCTGTTATACGCACAAATATGTTTCTATAATCTGACTTTAAGAATGGTTTAATTTTCAATCCACCATAAGTTCACTAATACTGCTAACAATTCTCTTCGGGGCACAGTTTGATACACATTGACATTTATAATTAGTCTGCTTATTTCATAAAATGTAGAACACGTATCGCTTCACAGCACCCCAGCGGAATGAATTTGAAAAACTTCTATTCTATCTTGTTTTCTTTGTTTAAGAATCACTAAATGATTTAAACTAATCAACTTAATGATATACTTTGAGGAAGTAATAAGCAAAAAATCGCGAAGGCCGAAAGTTTAAATAACATACTGATAAATTCCCTTTTTTATGTATGTATGTATTCATAGTAATGGAATGCTTTAATTATAACATAATTACTCTATTCCTATTTACTTATTCAGTAATACAAACTTAAATAATTGCTCACGAGTACTATAAAATTAAATAAATGATGAAGTAAACATTTTAAAACTTAATTAATGTTTAAAAACTTAAGGTTTTTAACTACTACACATAATATAAAAATATCAACATCAAATGACTGTTCTATTACTCTGTATTCGTATAAAATTGGTTTCAGGGTATAAACAGGGAATGAAAAGACATAACCTGCAACTAG
This sequence comes from Hypercompe scribonia, assembly GCA_949316085.1. NCBI lineage: Eukaryota > Metazoa > Arthropoda > Insecta > Lepidoptera > Erebidae > Hypercompe > Hypercompe scribonia. The sequence goes on from OX438979.1 coordinate 17,200,015, forward strand.
AGACGTCACGACTAGCGATTTGGTCAAATAGCGAATAACGAATATTTGAGTTTAATGGCCGAAGCGCCAAATATTCGACAGCTGAACATTCGGCGACACTTAGTACTTTTCGTGAGTAGCAGATTTGAACCTAGATCAGAAAGGTGTGATGATGATGCATCGTGGCGCTTTTATTTCATTTGTGATTGAGTCGTGTCACAAAACGTTTTATTTGTCATTTTCTTAAAGATTTGTTTGTCATTTTCCAGTAACAGCGTGCATAATAGACAACTATTCTCCGAAGCAATTATAACGTGTAAGGAAAAAAACAATCGTTTGAATTATCATAATGAATGGAAACAATTTTAAAAAACTTATCAGGTTTTTCTCAAACTAGGTCGGAGTCTGTTTTATGTCTTCTACAATATGGTTGAACTTTGATTTTTTACGTGGAGCGACTGCTATCAGAACTCCACAACCCATGTAGTACGTGAAATTTAAGTTTTCTTGAAAGACTGTTGTTGTACTATTGTTGGACCCGTAACGATTGCCGAAGATGTTCGTATGACAACCAGATCGACGATTAATGTGCTCTCCAAGGCACGAAGGGATCTGTATATTTTAATAATGATTACTTATCCATAGAGTGACCTGGATAAGATTGCTTATCCAATTGTTTTCATTTTTTTATGATTTGGTATCAAAATTCTTACAATACAACCCTAAATATTCAGACTTCTACAATCAACCTCTATTATATAGTCAAACTATAGGTCAGTGTAACAATGATAGACTCACAACTCTTAAATTGGTACTAAAGAGCACATAAATGACGAGGACGGTGGGGACAGACTTATGTCCAACAGTGGCCTGTTAAAAGGCGATGGTGTGATGTGTGAACAGTACATTGTGTAGTAGTAACAGTACATAAATCTCATCTCAAATCTCAATGTTTTAGCATAGGGAGCCTTCAGACTCCTTGATCACTAATATCTATATTATACTATCTCAATAAAGCGCTTAATCTATTTATTTTGAGTGATAAAGCACATTTAATACGGGTGACGCTAATAAAAAAGATTATTTGTTATCTTAAGTTCTTTGTTGGGTCAGGCAATTACAGAACTCCGTTTGATAACATACAAAAAATTATGAATCACCTTATAAGTGATACCCTGTACGCGATTACCTATTATGAAATAATTGCTTAAGTTACGATTAAGTACTCAATTGCATTAAACTTTAATGTAGAAGAACTGTACTTAAACACAAAGATAATTCCAACACAATTAGAAAATAATAATAAGTATTCGTATGAGCAAGTTCAACTAAAAGTAATATATATCTTAACTAATATTATTTTTCAATATTTATTTATTAAGGGTGGATTTAGAAATTGTGTCGCGGAACCCTATTTTTCAAGATATTTTCTGGACATTAGATATGTACAAACTTACTATCGACCGAACAATGCTGTCTATTTATTCAATATAAATACGTATACAAAGTTATATTATAAAAATTGGTATCACTTAAGCAGATTTATTAATATTTCTTAAATAAAATGCACGGAACACGTTATATTGAGTGCAGTCCAACATTCTCAGGCAATGACACTATATCAACGACAGTTAGTTGGCATTAGATAGAGCAAGTTTAACCGGATAGTGTCGATTACCAGTACTATTGAGACACGACTGCCGAATGACACCATAACGTCAATCAGATCGCTTATCTTGGCTTGAAAAGCTTAGTGCACTATTTCCGACAACCTTACAACTGCCCACCAGCAATCATTGACCGATAGATGCAATATTGTTTGTATCAAACATCTTTTTCACGTGAATGTAGGTTACCAGTTTGTAAAATTGTTTTGATGTGTTCACTGTTTTCAAATATTCACAAAGTCTTGTTGCAAAGAATTTAGTTAATTTTTCTATAATTCTTTACTATACGCAATGCTGCTCAAATCTTTCAGCGAATCAACTCTATAAGTAGATGAACTATGATTAATTAATTAAAAAGAAATTGTAATAATTGTTGCATATATAATAACAAATTAAACAGTAGAAATACGATTACCAGAGTAAATTGATTATCTTTCTTTTCTTTGTAAGAGTTTACCAACATGACTCTACTCTATCTGATGGAAAGTGTAAATAGAATCTAAAGTTTGTGGTTATCATACTCATTGCGAATGTAGACAATGCAATATAGTGATCCAAACTATGGCGGCCTTGTGAGATAATTTTCACGCCCTAGAGACGTAAAAGGCATGAGAGTAACCGTGAAACTGTCACCTCTACATAAGTAAGTTTACAACCAAGCTGAATATATCATAAATAATAAAAAAATATTATATTACAGGGCTAAATTGTTAGTCATGAAGATGACATTACGAAAAATTAATTACTTACTTCTTACTTAAAAAATATTATTATTAATTACTGTTGCTTTCTATCCTTATTGAAATAAAAAAGGAAATTTCGCAGGAAGCTGTATACTAAGGAGCTATGCATCAATAAACATGCTCAAAAAGCGCGTAAGACAAAAATAGCACCCTTTCTTTTTGTGAGTAATAAGTTTTTGTATATGTATATAACTTTACAAAAAGCATGTACAGAAAGATTTATATACTATCTAAAGATAATGTATTAAAAAAATTAGAAACCAATGAGAATTTTTTTCAACTGTGTTCAATTCTATCGATTCGAATTATCGTTCAATTAAGTGTAGGTCCTTTATAATCCATCCATCCATCCAGGCCAATTTGTATTATAATAATAAAAACGGTGGCAAAATAAAATTATGAAAATTAACTATATTTCACACCTATCATCTCCTCGGTAATATAACATTATGCTGACGGGTGTTATCGTTATCAAGGCTATTATAACCAATAGATGTTTTTTTTTATCATGGCCTTAGTAATCTATATCCCAATAGGGTTTTTCGCAGTAGGATTATAAGCAATTAAGCTTAGTTTAATTTACTACCAGATTATATATATTTCTAGTGTTGCAATAACTTGTCTTATTCTCGTAATAACTAAACTACTCGTAATTATGACGATTTAAACGCCGGCATTAACTCCTGATCGGGGTAAATATAGAGAGGTAGTTTTTAGCGCTCCAGAATCGATTTTTTTACGATTCACTGAACTGAGTTGAAGTCTCTGAGTTAATTTAACTAGACTTTAATCATATTAGACGCATCATTTTCTTCAAACATTACCAATGATTGTAGTGCTATTTATATTTTGACCACATTTTAGTCACGTATGTATTGTGAGGATTGCCGACTAGTTCCGGACCAGAGGGTTCACAGTACTCGCAGTAGAATTTTCTGCCAGGAAGATGGCCGTAACCACATTGGCGACCCTGCCACTAGTTCCATTGTCTTTCGAGATTACGAATGTAGACTGTTGCACTTCCGTTGTGTATTGCTGCTGTTCGTAACAGGGATAGTAGTGCACACCTTTATATATCACTAAAGAAAAGCTGAAACGAATGTTGTGTAATATATTTTATTCAGGAATCAATCAATACTTAATTATTAACGACATACAGATTCATTAAGCAATATTAAATTCCAACGTAGTTGAAAATGTCATGTAAATTCCAATTAAAATATTTTCCTACAGCAGGTATTATATTTATTTCACACACAGTTATGACTTCATTAAAAAATAATAATTTACTATACTTGACATATGTTTTACATATCATGTATATTAAATATACAGGTAAGATTATTAGTGTACTACTTGGTCTGTAAATTGAAGAAAACTATCCCTATCTTATCTTTAAACAATATTAGATATAGTGGCCAATATAAAATATTAATCAAAGATATTTACCACATTAGGCTTACAGTTGATACAATATGTTTTATCTACGAGCTTAGGCTCATAATTTATTAAAAGCCCTGTTTCAATTTCGTTCAACTTCTTCAAACTCAATTTTAAAGTTTTTATCGGAACAAAAGTCCCAAGAACCTCAGGTAGACGCATGAGGGCATCTTTCTCAATTAACTCCGGGATATTGATATTCAACAGTTCATTGAACGCCGAACCTCCAAGTTTTTATGTAAAATGTCTGGTCTCGCCGCCTCGTACGGTTCTATAATGAAATGCTGCTTTAGAGTTTTTTCACGCATACACAGTTGCTTGTTATGTAGTAGTAATAACGTAATTTATAATACTATTACATAGGTGAAAAGCTTTTGCCTTTTAACCTTTAAATACATTACAGATGTAAATAAATTTCTTTTAAACATAAGCGTGGATTTCAGTACCAATGAGTTTATAAAGAAGTTCTTTTTTTCATATTTTTATTTTGTTTATGCCTTCTCTATCGGACATGGTTGACCCCATACGAAACGTTAATTACGATTTAACTGAAATGTATCTTCGTCTTGTAAAACTGTACTTTATATTAAACTTTTCCTTGTATTTAAACTGCACAAATAATGAGCCTTACTGCTTTTGGAGTGGATACACGATGATATATACTGTACTGGATACAGTATTTTACAATTTTCAGACCTGATATTTGAGCCACGGATACTTATCCTAGTAAGCTAGCTATGACTTTCGAAATATACAAAGATTGACGACGTCAAATGAACGCTTTCCATCATAAAACCATTATTTCGTAACCTGATAACTATTACTTTGAGCTTCGCTCTCGTTTATATTGACTCTGTCAAGTCTCACGGTCGTTGTTTAATTTTTCAAATTTCCTATTTAACGATCATCTGAAAAAAAGTAGATAGATTTGTTAAAATTAACTTACTTAAACATAATAATACGTATTCATCATATAATCAATTTTGAACATTTACTATGTAAAGTACATGGAGTGACTAATGCTGTAAAAATACTTACGTATGTCAAAAAAAAAAAGCATTTAGAAAACAAACTAACTTTTTTTTTGCCCATGTAAAAATTCACTAGTGTACGAAAATAACCACATTAGTTATAAACTGTGTCGTGGCTATTAGCGCACACCTCCACAAAAGTATAGGCATTAGCGTTCCACATTAATAAAAGTAAATTGATCATCATTCAGGTAAGTTATATAATGGGGTAAGTTATAAAATGGATTTTAAATGTCCAAATTAACCTCAAACTTAGGAAAATAGACGAGTGGTTTCTTCCAAGGAATATAATTAAATAGAATAATGTTATTGGATTTCTAAATGACCTGTCTAATTAAAAATGTATACAATTAAACCTGATGAAAATAAACTGTATAATTATGAGATAGGAATCATCTTCATACTTATACCTGAAAATCTAAACGTTGAAAGATTAAACTTATAATTAGGTTTTCTTGGAAACACTAAGAAGCATTGACATTGAGACATTTTATGACTTCCTCATATGAAGCTCATGAACCTATGTGTAAATTTTGCTATTGTAATACCATTCTGTCCTTGGGAAGTGTACAACTTTTTACCTAAATCTTAATTATTTTGAGATATGTTTGATTTTTACATAAATAATTCTATTTTAGAAATTTATCAGTATATAGAGGCACCACCTAACTTAAGACGAATCTTAAATCAACCGAAAATTAAAGTTAGACCTTATAACTATCGGCATAGTGTTTGTAGTGGATTATCAGTTTTCTATTGGTGATCGACTTTCTGTGTGGTGACGGATTTAAAATAGAGAGTGTAACCACTCGTATTTATTCACAACAAGAACACACAGACACACACAGACAGACACAGACACAAGACAAAATAAAATCATTAATAATATAATAATAAATATTTTGGACATTTGACACACAACGTTATCTAGTTTCAAACTAAGCAGAGCTTGTGCTATGATAACTAGACTAACTGATAGAATATTTATATATGTAATTTTTTTGTAAAAATATACATATTATACATAGAAAACACTCAAAGTTCGAGAGAAATATTTGCAGATCATACAAACATTTACTTCGACCCGGGAATCGAACACGACTTAAGCACAACAATGGCATTCACAACCGTTGCGCCAGCGAGGCATTTAAATACCCTTTACCAATACTTCTGACCAGCGTGGAACAGTAAGTCTAGACTTTCCAGACAGGGTCTCAGAGTGTAGTAAGCTAAAACCTCTTTACTAAGGACGGGTCTATGTTCAGCATAGACTATTAGAGACATGATGATGATGATGTATTATAGATAAGGTTAATAAAAGCAACTGTTGTGAGGAATCCATTTTAGTATAAATACTCTTGATGGACACTTTCGTGCCCTTCATCCAGCAATTAAAGTAAATTTAGTGATACTCTTAACCAAAGAAAAAAATACAAGGTGGCAACACAAATAGGCGTATACGAGGATAGGATCTAGTATCTAGTAGTCCAGTACTTAATTTGCGGAAACTGTTCATTGCAGTATTCAAAGACCACAGGATATTGAACAATTGGACTTAGTTATGTATCCTAGTACTGCATATAGCTGGTATATTTTTTATTCTATGATAATAAAATGCAACGATAATGTAGGTGCTTGGAGGTCCAAGATTGCTTTGCCCACCGAATAATAAAAAGAAAAGGAAATGAGTGTTTTATAGATAAGTCTAAATATTTCCTGCCACCAGTACTCTTACAAACTAAGCATAACGATCATATGTTAATGAGAAAAAATGAGTTTAACACGACACAAGATACAAGGACGTCGAGACCGTATTGTTTCTTGTAAATAGTTTATTGTTATTAAAGATTTAATTGTAAGGGGATAAGATTAAGATTAACTTAAACAATTGTAACATTTTTTTAAATATCAACGTTTTCATTTGTTCTTCTTATATACTCTTAGACCAATAACCATTAACCACGTGCTTGTACTAAGATGTATAAATAAAGAAATAAAAAGGTACTTACTAAAGATAGGAGAGAGATTCACGCTCAACTGTGTAGGGGGTACTTAATAAGAACCACCTCATAATTTTCATCGTATCGCTGTTTCATTGTTGTTTCGAGAATAGTCTGTTTAAAACAGAAAATCAATATGTTATACGAGTAGTGCCCTCGGAACGTTATTGGAATATATAAAATCATCGGTTACTAATTAAAACATTCAGCCGGAAAATTAATAATTCGCAATGAAATGATGCGCTCTCGGTTTGGTAGTTTACTTTGGACATTTATATTTAATAAATAATGCAGAGCAAAATAATATTACTAATATTACTTACGATTTTTGAAATTGATTTTTTTATATTATTGATTTAACAAACAATTATGTTGAAAGGAAGGTATATGACACCAATTGTACCAAATACAGGTAATATACTGATCCTAGTGTAGGCATCTCTATAGGGAGGGCCGCCAGAGCTTCTCCTAGGATAAAAACTTGCCTGTTCTTTAGTGCTATTGATTTAACCGTTGACTACACATATTTGATTGACTGCACGGTTGGCCTAGTGGTTTAAGCCGTCGCCACGCCGCTCTCTACTACGCTAAGTGCTGTGGGTTCAAACCTCACAAGGGATAACACTTTGTGTGATCCACAAATTGTTGTTCTGAGTCCGGGTGTTCTTTGTGTCCGTTTCTTGTATGTTTTTAAAGTCCCCGGCGACACAGGATTTATTCCTAGTGCGGTTGTTGTCTTTATCTTTTCTCTATTTCTTTCTACTCCAAGCCGATTTCGGTCACGTCAGCTGGTCTTAATAGAGACCAGCCAACTACACAGGAGATATAACAGGCCACAAGTATGCATGCAAACAGAAGTGCACTCGCTGTTCCCTCACTCCCATAATCCGATGGGACGTTTAGCGGACATAACTGGTGAGAGATCAGGTAGCAGGGCTGACATCTTTACGTGCTCAAATGTGTTCGTACTTGAATCTGATGGGACTTTATGTAAGGTAGCATGTTGGCATCTATGCTACTGAATTTAATGTAGCTACTACTATATACTACACTGTTTAGCACTGCGTCAAAAAGACAATAAATCAGCAACGGACTACATCACATTAGACCACAAACTATATACATAACTCCTTTACTGACACTGCTAAGAGTGTGGACATAACACCCAGCTCGTTTCTCTACCGCCACCCACCGCTCTTAGCATATCATGAAGCGCTCATGAATACGCTTCTGCCGCCCGATTAGTCGCTTAAGTACTAAATTTGATTTAAAATTTACAACTTTTTCTAGTATCTAAGGGTAGAAAAATAACGATCATTGTTACATTACTAATCATTAGGCGTAGGATGGCTAGTAGAGCGAGGTCAATTCCCAAAACACTGAGCACCGACGCGATCTGATTTGACGTGGCAGCTTGACGGTAATCAAAAAATATCCGTCGTAGTTGAAACCTGTTCCATCGTTTCAAATCAGTGAAACTATTGCTAGTTAAGTGACGGTAAACATACACAAAAAAGACATGCACGATAAACCTATTACGATTTTTTAGAGGCAACAACAAATATAAAAACAAGAACAGAAGTACATCGTAACTATATCTACTCGTATATAACAACCTTGCGGGATTGGAGTTGTAAATAATTATTTCATATCGTACAAGAAAGAAATTTAACACTTATTTACTATATGTATAAGATACACAGAAGCTAATTATTCTTTAGAAGGCTTCATAGTAAAAATTTGGTAACTTTTTACTCAGAATATGTAAAAGTACTTATAGTCAGAGGTGACAGGAACCACTAAACATTCCTTTCAAGGGGTTACAGCGCATGTATCTAGTTCATCTGTATGTTAATAATTTTACCCAATATAACTGCCTCGGTGGCCTAGTGCTAGCGTATACGACGGTTGTGCTTGATTGGTCTCGAGTTTTACTCCCGTATACAACCCAAATATTTGTCAAACCTGCAAATATTTATTGTGACGTTTGAATGTTTTCTATGTATAGTATGAATGTAGTTAAAACAAAAAAAAATGTATAGTACTAATAGTACAAGTTTTGCTTAGTTTGCGGCTAGATGGCGTTTTGTGAATGTGGTAGAAAAACGAACAAAAAAGAGTAACCCTAAATAATGTCTATTATGACTGAACTATACTGGACTGTCACATACATCATTATAGAATACGTTTAACGCACTTATCATAATATTAAAGGATTGCAGAGAAATATTATTCTTAAAATTAGAAAGACAATACCTTTCGACGAATATGTAACCTGTTTCATAGAAAAATATCAAATCTACATCACAATGAGATTTTACAGTATTAATTTATATTTACCAGGTAAACATGATAATAAGCCCTTCACAAATCTCAATATAATAAAGCAATTTCTTCCTAACCATTTTTGGTTGTAGGGAAGATTTGTTTTGGCAAAATATTTAACATCCAATAGTAATATACAATCTTCAACAAGCAACATCGTAAATCAAACAGTTTTTCTTACCTCAGTAAATTAATTCGGGATGCCTGACTGGTTTGAAACCGGGTTTTTATTTTTGGAGTGTAGTATTCTGGCGCAAAGGTTTCTTTAAGTATAAAAAAAGTCTACAATACTGGAGCATTTTCTATGAAGGCACGGTTGGCCTAGTGGTTTTGGCGATCGCCACGCCACTCTTTACTGCGCTGAGTGTTGTGGGTTCAAGCCCCACATGGGACCACATTATATGTGATCCATAAATTATTGTTCTGAGTCTGAGTGTTCTTTGTGTCCGTTTCTTGTATGTTCATAAAGTCCCCCGCGACAAAGGATTTATTCCCAGAGCGGGAGTTGTCTTTTCCAAAAAAAAAAAATCTGCTTATTATATAAAAAACATCTTTGTTGTATAGTCATCCACACTTAAAAGATTGCCTACAAATATTTCAGCAACTACTCGTGGCAGTTCTACTAACTGCGGCAGCATTCACATCAGGCAGCATAGTCAAGTCTTCCGGGGAGAACTTCGAACTACTCATCCTCCACAACAATGACATGCACGCGAGGTTCGAACAAACATCACAACTCAGCGGCGCATGTACCACAGCCGACAGAGAGGCAGGAAAGTGCTATGGTGGATTTCCAAGAGTCGCTTATGTGTAAGTAAAACTGCCGAGAATATACTACCAAATTTTTTGAGGGTTCAGATCCCGGTAATTGCTTCTTGACTCTACCTTTGGATATACACTTCAATGTGTGTATGCACCAAATATATGTGCATATTATGCAGTTAATAGAGCTTAAAATTGTACTATGCCATGATAACGTAAGTGATAATAATGCAATCAATCAAAAAGGGCACTCTTATTACTTTTTAATCGATTGTGTTTTGTGTTTCAACCGATTACCTTTTAAGAATTTACTTTAAATTGTTTTCGTGAGCTTAGTAATACTGATAAAAAAAGAGAGAGTATTTTCCCTTGCCTTAAAGAGTTGTATAAGTCTAAATAAATTTCGTTTCAATTTTCCTTCTTGTCTTGTGTCACCTTAACGACCAATACATAAAATATTAGTCTATAAATACATTTTTTACCTATTTTAAGATAAAAATCGATTTAAAGACTTACTACTCTTTATATTGATTTTCATTTTTAAAACCTATCCGTAGATTAATGCCAAAAAAATGAAAATACTAGGATAAATATGTTAGTGTTATTACATGATTATTGTGTCATTTTCATTTTATATTATAATTATATTTAGTACTTATAATTTGGTATATTTTTTGAAATAAGAATCTCAGTATTAGGTCCCTTAGATCATTTTAAAGTTGGCACAAAATTTCAGTGAAACCGTCTCTTCCCTTGAACATACTTACAAGGAAGTAGGCCGTTTTCCACTCGAATGGGACATTATGTTTTTACTTTTGAGTAGCCACTGTACTTTGCAAGTATATACCTATGTAACTTCCATTTACATGGAAACATAGAACTTACGTCTTACAGATTAATAGAATAATAAAAAGTCTAAAACTAAACTTTGCTGGGTAAAAAATGCAAATAGTCATACATTGTTCTTAAATCTCAGGTCTGTCTGATTATCTAATTTGAAAAGGTTCATTTTTACAGACAGTATGACGTTCACAAGATTATTTTTGCCGAACTACTTTTCATAACCAATATTTATAATGACCTTGCTCAGGAAAACCCTTATCCCGGCTCAATTTAAATGATTAATAGTACCTATAAACACTTGGAACATCGTGATAATAAATAAACAATCCGAATCAATCAATCGATACAAATCAATCAATCAGAAAAAGAGCTTTTATTCGCTATGTTTTGTGTTTCAACCAATTTTCCATGATTTCAGGGTAAAAGAAGCAAGAAGGGCAGCCCAAACAGGGGAAGGTCCCCCCGTACTGTATTTAAACGCCGGGGACACGTACACAGGCACGGCCTGGTTCACAATCTACAAATGGAAAATAGCCGCTGAATTCATCAACGCACTGCAACCTGACGCTGTTGTGAGTTTACAAAAAAGTTCTATAGTAAAACCTATATTGATTCGTCACGCGTTTTGTCCGTCCGTTCGTGTTGTGCCGTGTATTTTGTCGACGTGTGCGTTTTAATCAAAATCAAAAAATAAGTGTTTCTCATAACGACCATTGGCGTTGCCTTGTTCGAAATAAGATAAGATATATAATTTCATACGTTAAATTGAAAGAAGATTTAATTAAAGAAATTAAATAATTCCAAGCACGAAGACGCGGTTGCTTTACGTAGTTAGAAATTAATCTCTTTATAAGACAACAATAATACTCACTTCGAAGTCTTTTTAACCGATAAAGCTTCTATTGTGTCAATATATACGTCTTTGAGCTTTTTATAACGCTTCTTTTAAAGAAATATAATTCACATACTGTATTTATATACACAGTAATCGCAGTTCAAGCTTGTATATTTACATTCATAGTTGTTGCTTTAAAATTGAGACCGAAGATTTACAAATGCTTTAACGAAACAAAAACTCAATATTACAGTTTGACAGTTTTAATTTTTTTATTAATCGTGACGTCACTTTTTGTTTGTCTGTCTATTGTGTCAACATGTATATTGCATTAAGTATTTTTATATTTTAGCTTTTAGACATCATATTCATCCCTGTTTCACCTAATTTGAAGTAAAATTCGCAGAATTTTATACTATAATATTAAACGGACGATTGAAATTCGAATAAACTAAATTTGAGAGTACATGATTTTAGTTATATGAAAAAAACAATATTTTAAAAGGGTTTAGCGAAATTTTTCATATAAACACACATGTTTCCAAAGTCAAATCAGAAAAGAAGTTCATATTAAACGTAAACTCTAGCAATACATACATGTAGTAAAGACTTCAAATGAGATCATAATTTTATGATTACCATTTACCCTTACAAGTCTTTTCAAATCTTTATAAAAGAGATTGACAATAACATCTTTAGTTCTGCTAAACATTAGTACAAATTTGTCTGAGACCTCGTCTTTTCATCGCTCCGGCAAGTACATTGCAAAGGTTTTAAATAAATCTTTTACGAATTCTCATTGTTCTCTTTAGCAATGTCAAATTATATTTGAGTTCACCTTTTAAAAACTGAAATTTAGTGAACGGCTTAGTTCGTAATGAACTAAAGATATTACTCCAATATTTATTTTAAATGTAAATTTTCTTTACACGAAGTATAAAATTCAATAATTTTGCATAATTACGAGTCACCTTGAAAAGTTTAAATACATACAATTATTTCTTTATCTCAACCGTGGTAATCTTTAAACATTTTATTATTTGATTACTTCACTATCTAAGAGTGATAAACATACTGCAAACATGTTTATAATAAAAATAATTACAAATACATACACATACACACACATCTATATAACGGAACAAATATCAAAATACTTTTTCTTCGCCTAAATACACCTGGCAACATTTAAAGGCATGAACAAAATCTAAAACACAACAGATAAATAAATAAGAAATACTCTCAAAACTCGCATAGATAATATAATAAGAAACTACCTACTAGAATATATGAAATATTTGCATTAGTGTATGTAATTTAGTGTGTTTATCTCACTAATGAAATACCTATTTAATTACGACAAAACCAAAACGAATTATTTAATATCGATCAACGTTAAATTTAGTACTTACAAAGACAATATTGTGGAGAAAAGATTAATATAATCCACTGTATTCTTACAACGGCCTATATCTACGAAACTTAAAATGAACGCTTTTCGAGTTGGAGCTAATATCATAATTTTAAGGTAAACTAACTTATTTTTTTATTTAAGTAGCAAAATTTTTTTTATAAACACACAACAGAGAAATAATTAAAAAAAAACTACTAAAACTATGACAAACAACGTTGGAATTGTAAGGATCACTCAACGATGTTCTTATTATAGTAAGTATACAACACTACAAATATGGTTATGCCAAACAAAATTGTAACTAACAAATACAAAACTTACTAATTTAGTTTTAATTAAACGTAATTAAAATAATTAACAAATCTGTATGAAACTAATATCTCGGTATTGTGCATTTTGGTATTTCATTCAAGTGTGCATTTTTGGATGCATTTTGGAGTGAATGGTGTTGGTAATTTTTTTATAATAGAATATCTGAGTGTGGTGTTGGAAATTAAATGAACCTTTATGTTTATGTATTATAACATTGTGTATATGTGAAACAAGAGTTATTTAAGTCTTGTTCTGATTATCTCAAATACTGCTTTCTGGTCACAAACCATGCTACTGACACGGCTGTGGGTCATCATGTTGTAATCCTGTCCGTCCGCATAAGAAATGTTTTAAGAAACTAACATCAGAACAAATATTAATAACTTTACTTTTTATTGTGTTAAAAATATGTTAATTTTGATAAGAAATAATTTTTTTTTACAGTCTCTTGGTAACAACGAAGTTGATCAAAAAGAAAACAAGATCTCCTCATTCCTGGAGAACATTAAAACTCCTATTGTTGCTACTAATGTGAAAATCAAATCTGCCGAAAACAGGGCAAATATTCAAAAGTCAATTATATTCAACATTAACGACGTTAAAGTTGGAGTTGTAGGATATCTGACTCCGGACAGTGAGATGTTAGATAGCGTAGGCAATGTAGAATATATCGATGAAGTATTAGCTCTCTCAGAAGAAGTTAAACTACTTCAAAGCCTAAATGTCAATATCATAATTGCTATAGGACACTCTAGTCTTGATAAAGACAAAGAAATTGCTCAAGAAGTTGCTGGTCTTGATATCGTAATTTCTGGGAACAAAAATACATTTAGTTGGAATGGTGACACAGCTCCTGCTACACAAGAAACTTTACTGGTACCACAGGAATCTGGAAAAACTGTACCGATCATATTTTCAAACGCCTACGATAAATACTTAGGTAGTGTTAGATTAACATTTAATGCCGACGGAGAAATTGTCCAGTATGATAACAAACCTATTTATCTCGATTCATCTATACCACAAGACTTGCCATCCCTAGAAATCATAAAAAAATATAACACTCAACTGGTTTCAAAATCTCAAGAGGTGATTGGAACTACTGCAGTAGTACTGGATGGTACATCATGCTCTCTAGAGGAATGCAATTTTGGTAATTTCATTACGGATGCTATTGTTTACTATTACGCCATTAACTTTGAGGATGAGCGTTGGACAGATGCCCCGATTGCTATCATCCATAGCGGTGCTATTAGAAACTCTATTGCACCCACCAACCGTCCAGCTTCTGTAACAACGGGTGATTTACTAGCTGCTCTGCCAATAGAAGGCAACTTGGTAACTGTCACTATGAAAGGAAATGTGCTCAAGGAGGTTTTGGAACAATCCGTTTTCAACTACAACTCGAGAACACCGTCCGGTCAATTTTTGCAGTTTTCAGGTATCCGTGTTGTTTATGATTTGGACAATGCACCTGGATCCAGAGTCGTGAGCGCATTAGTTCGTTGCTGGAATTGTTTTGTGCCACAGTTTTATGACATTGAGGATGACAGGGATTACAAAGTACTTATGCCGACAGCATTAGCAGACGGCCAACATGGCTACGACATGTTTGATGGACTCCCTAGGGTCAATCTTAACTACGATGAGTTTACTTGTGCATCTGAATATATCAGAAGAAGAAATCCTGTGTACCCAGAAGTGGCGGGCCGGGTACGCTTAACTGGCTCTGCGTCAGCTGTAAGCTCATCGTTACTTCTTATCGCTTTCATATCAATTTTTACGAACATCTATAACTAATAATGGTACTCTTGTTGTAAAATAATGTTTTTGTCGATTTTATAAGAAACTACATTATCATAATAAAATAATTTGCTAAACAACATCATCTTGTGATTTTTTTTTAATTTAGTTTATAATTAAATGTGTACCCATAAATTCTTTTTAAAGTTTGAAGTACAAATATTTTAACTGTCAATAAAAGTACCAATTTGAATAGTACTTCAATTCAGTCATACCATATTAGGTGTCGCTGTTTTGAGTTTTTCAAGCAATGACTAGGTAATAAAACTAACCATTGTCAATATATCTAGTTAATAACTCAATAAAGTATGGTATAAAAAACATTAGCTTTCTTTTAAAAAAAAATCAAATAAAATTTCGAATTTTGTAATTAAACGTGCATTTTACCGTATCGTAATCACACATGTCTTTAAATTGTATGAACTGTAGATTTAAAACCAGTGGACGGCATTAATTGTACTCCAATTAACTACAAGACAAGCTACAATTACACTGGGCAGAGTTTTGGCTGTGGTTAGAAAATATAAAATTAATAAAACAAAAAAGCTGAGAATACGAGAAGATTGTAAGTATCGTTAAAGGCATGATAATGATTACTAATTACTGTTTTAGCATGGATTTGTGATTTATGTAAGGTACGTAACCTATGTAAGGTCAAACGACTAAATTTAAAAATATATTATTATCCAAGTATAAACTTTACCATTCAGTTTAATAAAATGGTTAATGGTTAAGTACCAATTTGAATAGTACTTCAATTCAGTCATACCATATTAGGTGTCGCTGTTTTGAGTTTTTCAAGCAATGACTAGGTAATAAAACTAACCATTGTCAATATATCTAGTTAATAACTCAATAAAGTATGGTATAAAAAACATTAGCTTTCTTTTAAAAAAAAATCAAATAAAATTTCGAATTTTGTAATTAAACGTGCATTTTACCGTATCGTAATCACACATGTCTTTAAATTGTATGAACTGTAGATTTAAAACCAGTGGACGGCATTAATTGTACTCCAATTAACTACAAGACAAGCTACAATTACACTGGGCAGAGTTTTGGCTGTGGTTAGAAAATATAAAATTAATAAAACAAAAAAGCTGAGAATACGAGAAGATTGTAAGTATCGTTAAAGGCATGATAATGATTACTAATTACTGTTTTAGCATGGATTTGTGATTTATGTAAGGTACGTAACCTATGTAAGGTCAAACGACTAAATTTAAAAATATATTATTATCCAAGTATAAACTTTACCATTCAGTTTAATAAAATGGTTAATATAGTAACTAAATATTTGTATGTAGAGCCGTTAGTCGGGACGTCACCCCCCCAGAATTTTTGGTGGGCCATATATCATTGCGGCCTTTATCTTATATTATGGAGGAAGAGTAGCCGATTATTCAAATATATTATATTAACAACTATGCTATATTTATATTAGTAAAAACGAGTATATTAACTTTTTTAGTACAACCTCTGTTTAGTTTGAAATTAGATGTTGTTGTGTGTCAGATATGTGGCAAATTTTTGTATATATGTATACTGATTTTCAACAATAATGATAGGCACACATTTAGACAGTAGTTGAGCAAACTACATTCATTATTAAATTTAGCTCCATGACGCTGAAGGTAATCTACTCTTAAACACACAACATTCACACATGATCCTTTAGAGATAAAATTTTGGATCGCTACCACTAAATATATCTCAACGTGTTAATATAATAGCATACTCAGTTAAGTTATATATTCAATCTTGTTTGGAGGACAAGATTGATGTAATTATATTAAAAGTCTTTTATCGTAACTACATTATAACCGATCCAATTATATTAAAAGTCGAACCACCATAAAATTACCATAATATTTAATATAATGTAATTTCTACATACGATACACGGATGACGAAAACATTTTGTGATCCACAAATTGTTGTTTTGAGTCTGGGTGTTCTCTGTCCGTTTCGTGTATATTTGTAATACCCCGCGACACAGGATACGTTCCTATAACAGGCGTTGACTTTTTAAAAATAAAGAAACAAAAAGACACAAAGAATATAAAATATATTTCTAGGTATTATAATTTCAGCTTATCGTAAGTTGTTGCGATTAATTGTAAAATAAGTAGCTGTGGTGTTCCTGGCACCCACATAATCATAGCAGGTATACAGCAGGTACAGCCACGGCCACGACTCTTTTTTATTTTATATTTATTTGGTTGAAAATATCATTGACAATAACGTTTTTAATGCCCGGATTTTTAGAACTTTACATTTAAACGGGATCTCAGTTTGTAGCTTACAATACATAGGCTATACTAGGCCGACAGAGATAACAGCTGTCTATCATGTCCCATACAAATGAGTTCTCATTGTTATATAAAAATATGGTGTATTTAAATCAAAATCATTCGTTTATGATTTGCTTGATCTGGCAATAAAATGTTGCCTGTGGCTAATAATTAATAATTCACTAATAAACTCATTCATTAATATCGATTTAAATATTTTGTTGCATGTAATTTATAGACGAATCTGGAAGTGCATGCGACGCGATTTGCGTACCTATAATATTTCGCGTATTAAGGTCGCAATAGAGTGTGACCAAGGCTCCAAAGTGTTCGCAAAAGATTCGTCTATTGGCAAGCACCAAATAACAAAACTGAAGACCGACAATGGCAGTATTATTTCATCTAAGTCCGAGATTCTGAGAGAGATCAAGAACTTCTACGAACAGCTTTACACCCTAACATGCAAAACCCGTTACTAACAATAGTCGGGACATAAGAGCCAAGTTAGTCCGACACTACACCGAAGACATCCTGGACATCAGCCTGTGCGAGATTAGAGTGGCTCTCAAACAGCTTAAAAACAACAAGGCACCAGGTGACGACGGACTTACTACAGAACTTCTGAGAGCGGGTGGTAAACCGGTACTGGTAGTCCTCCAGAAGTTATTCAATTCTATCGTACTTCAAGGTACAACGCCAGAAGCCTGGCACAAGAGTGTAGTTGTGCTTTTCTTCAAAAAAGGTGATAAAACCTTATTGAAGAATTATCGACCCATTTCACTCCTAAGCCATGTGTACAAGCTATTTTCGAAAGTCATAACGAACCGTCTCACGCGCAGGTTTGATGACTTCCAGCCCCCCGAACAAGCCGGTTTTCGAAAAGACTTTTATACTATAGACCACATTCTTACGCTACGCCAGATTATTCAGAAGACTGAGGAATATAATCGGCCCTTGTGCTTAGCGTTTGTGGACTATGAAAAAACCTTCGATTGAATCGAGACTTGGGCAGTACTTGAATCCCTGCAGCGATGCCAAATTGACTATAGTTATATCGAAGTGTTAAAGTCTCTGTACAATAATGCCACTATGTTAGTCGAACTACAGGACCAGAGCACGGGACCAATCTAATTAAAACACGGTGTGAGGTAGGGAGACGTTATTTCTACGAAACTGTTCACAAACGCATTGGAGGATGTTTTCAAGCTCTTGGACTGGAAAGGATTTGGTATCAACATAAATGGCGAGTACATTACTCACCTTCGTTTTGCCAATGATATAGTCATAATGGCGGAGTCACTTGAGGATCTCAGTACCATGCTCAACGACCTTAGCAGAGTTTCTTAGCAGGTTGGTCTTAAAATGAACATGGACAAGACGAAGATCATATCTAACGTCCATGTCGCACCCATACCGGTAATTGTTGGGAAAGATGCAGTCGAAATCGTTGACGAGTATGTCTACCTAGGACAAGTAGTCCAGCTAGGTAGGTCCAACTTCGACAAAGAGATCGCACGAAAAATCCGACTCGGATGGGCAACGTTCGGGAAGCTGCGAGATGTCTTTTCGTCCAAGATCCCCCAGAGCCTAAAGACGAAACTCTTCAACCAGTGTGTGTTGCCAGTGATGACATATGGAACTGAGACGTGATCTTTTACTGCTGGCCTCATGGAGAAGCTCAAAATCGCCCAACGAGCTATAGAAAGGCCTATGCTCGGCATTTCCTCACGTTATAGGATCCGGAATGAGGATACCCGCAAAAAAACTAAGGTTACCGACACAGCTCTTCGAATAAGCAAGTTGAAGTGGCAATGGGCAGGCCACATCGCTCGTAGAACCGACAACCGTTGGGGAAGACAGGTTCTTGAGTGGCGACCGCGTACCGGAAGACGAAGCGTGGATAGGCACTAGATGGATCGACGACATAGTCCGAGTCGCGGGGAGCCGATGGATGCAGTTGGCGTCCAGTCGTACGGCGTGGCGTTCTAGGGGGGAGGCCTATGTTCAGTATTAGACGTCTTTCGGCTGATGATGATGATGTAATTTATGTTTTATAATAATATAAAATATTTTCAAACATTTGAAACACAACGCCATCTAGTTTTCATACAAGCAGATTTTAAGCATGGCAAGTTTAGACAACAAGACAACGTAGGAATGTGTTATATTATTGTAGTTTTAATAACTTTTCAAAGTTCTAAAATATGACAATTACATGAATATAGTTAGGCTGATTCACCTTATTAACAGTATAAATCTTATTACTAATCGTTATATATTGCTAGCGGTACAGAATATGCTAATCTCTTTTTCTGAACTTTAAAAACACTAAAGTAAGATAATGAAAAGGAATTACTAGTAAAATAAAAAAAACATGACCGGCTTAAAACAAATGAAGATGAATAACACACTGAACCGTACAGCAGGATACAAGAGATGAAATCAAATGAGAGCGCCACCTTCGCTCATCCGGTTGTCCAGCTAAAACTATTCAAACTCGGTTTGATACTTTTATAATTTATTAATCAAAGGACATCGACCACTTTGCTTGGGCTCCTAGCTTATACGTGGACAATTGATTATTGAAGTGACAATATTATTTTTCAGTGGCCTATACCAAATAAAAAACAAAATTTCATGAAATTTTGTATCAAGTCGGTTATATAATAAAATATTTAAAAGAGATATGAAGAAATACTGGATTCAAGAGTAAACATTAATTAAAATGTTACATTACTCTAATAAACTCAAATCTAAATAATCAGTATAGTCGCATTAGAGTGTGACGTGCTTGCGCCTCCTTTTGTATCATCTATTTGTAGCGGTTGTGACATTGATTCCTTACTAATTTCAACATAGGAGTCATCCTAATTATCAATTCATTTAGTTATTCCACTAGATGCAGAATGAAACCCTCACTCTGGAACGTCTTAAATGTATATAAAAAGTCGTTATTTTCTTTAAATCCCTTTTTTTAATTTATTATGTTAACGTTTTTCGCTAATATTGACGCTGTATTATTTTACGATGGAATGATATGGTACATTGCGCATCGCGGTAAGAAAGCGAGCGACATTATCAATTGTTAATACCAGTTTTTTTAGTTTGAAAATTTAAATATTTTGCCTACGACACCTGTTAAAGAGGATACGATCCTGATTTATCGTTTCATGACGACACAGCATTCCGAGTCTCAGTTTTATATTGCCACGAAGAATGTCATGCCTTTTTTTCACTCCAACTTCCATTCCCTTCTTTTTCATTGTGGCAGCAAAAGGCAGACGAGTCCAACAGCGGCATTCTCCTTTCTCACCAATCTGCATTTTGAGATGGAATTCATAAATTTTTGTGGACCCCATATAAACCTCAGCGCTATCCAGCACCTTCAGACGGTACTGTCTACTCTACTCTGGCGGATTTGTCTGCCTGCCACCACCACTGAAATATTTCGACGGATTTGCCGATCAGACACAGGAAAAAGCGAAACTTCGTTGATTTTCTTGCGGCTAATTCCCGAAGCAACGACCGTGGCGTGTACCCGCCCATCGTTCCAACCTACAACTCTGCAATGCCGGTTGTTCGTGTCCGGCAATGTGATAATTTGGCAATATACATTCCTTAGCAGACGACAATACAGTTATTTCAGATACCCTACAATCTAGTTGATCTTTTACAATTAATGCAACTTAATTAATTAATTAATTAAATAAACAATTAATTAATAAAATCCTGGGTGTAAATATTTTTCGATATCTCAACCAGCGAGATTACATTGAGAGTGTCACTAAGGAGGCCTTGCGTAGACTAAGCATACTTTTCTTCTCGCCTGAGCATCTGTATCTTCTTTATAAGACCCAAGTTCACTTCTGCGTTGGGTATTTTCTCGTCTTTGTGATGAATTTGCTCAGTATTTGCTGGATACGTTATCTGAAAGTATAGTCTGAAAGCCTTGGAGCCCCTTGAGCCTCTGCAGTTGCAAAGAGATGTCGCATTTATGGCAATACACTATCGCTTTTAGCCCGGGTAGTGTTCTGACGAGCTCTTGCAACTGGTTCCACCTTTTTCCTTTTTCTACAGGACAACACGTGTAAGTCTAGAAGTCACCATTTTAGAATGGTAGACAATCGCTCTCGAACTAAATGATTTGGCTCTCTCTTTCTGTGTAAATTAGTCAAAACCTGTGAACTCTTGACTAGCGCACCTGTTTTTCTCACATTATGACTCTGGGTTTTTAAGTGAAGTGTAAAAAATCATCTTACTTTGACAGACATCAAATTAAAAAAGAATTAAATAAAAACTAATATAAAATTTATATTCTGTGAATGTAACGATAACTGCTCATTCTTCTTTGATGTCCTTTTCTACAATTGCTTACCATATATTATGAACATCTTCAAAGTTAGATAGTAAGTTTTCGACTTAAAATTCTACCAAATACAGCATGAAAACTTTGTAAATAATTTTAAGCGCACCACCACAAATGTCTTTAGGTATGCTAATAGTTTTTATCTCTACAATAATGAAAAACTATACAAAGCTCTAAAATTATTATCTCGTAATGACATGTATGAACGAAGATATTGACAGCTTACGTACTGTACGTATTTGAACTATTGCCAGGTAGGTCGCGGGAAGCCGCTGGATGCGGGCGGCACGAGACCGGCTATTGTGGAGAACCATGGGAAAGGCCTATGTCCAACAGTGGACGTCTTTTGGCTGAGATGATAATGATGATGATGATGAGTGTCGATACTACAGTACCTAAATATTTAACTGCCTTTCTTTTGTGGTGTACAGTACATTTGTTTCAATCGTGGTTTTAATCCACTAAAAGTAAAGATTTTACAAAAGATTAACTCCTAACTGTGTGAACGTAATAAACGAGTCACGAGTATGAAAAAATGTAGAATTGGCATACCTTATAAGGTGGTCTTTATAAGGGAAACAATTTTAATTGTTAAATTGTATCTACTCTCGAGTATATACATATCCCGACAATTTAAGCTTTCGTAAATACGATCACCACTTTCCTCGTATTTTAAAACAGGGTTACTTTATGCAGTATGTGTAAGAAACGAAATATGTAATAGCATCTTATTATTTTCTGCTTCATTATTCAATTAATACGTTTTTGTTATTCATATCCGTATGTTTTACTAACAACCATATTTTGAGTTTTGGGTGACTAACACTTATATTGAAGTTTGTTTAAGTGTTACATATTCTTTTTTAATTTAGTTTTGGCATGAGTGAAATGTTTTTTTTATGCTAAAGCCTTTCTGTTAAAAAGTATTTTTGTTACAGTCCTTGGGTAACCACGAATTAGATAATGGTGTATCAGGACTCACACCATTTATAGAAGCTCTCACATGCCCTGTCCTGGCTGCGAATCTTAACCTCACAAGAGTGCCAGAATTATTGGTAGAACGTAACCTAATGAATTCTGTGGTGTTTGATATAAATGGTACACGCATCGGTGTCATTGGATATCTCACTCCAGATACTCAATTCTTGGCTATAAAAAACGAAGTGAAATACGTTGAAGAAGTGACAGCTGTGAAAAAAGAAACAGCCATACTTAAAAAACAAGGAGTTAATATTCTTATAGCTCTTGGCCATTCCGGTTTTACCAAGGATTTGGAAATTGCAAAAGAGGTGGAGGACATTGATCTGGTTATTGGTGGACATACTAACACATTTTTGTGGAATGGTACCAGCCCTGATGTTGAAAAACCTGAAGGACCTTATCCTACACTAGTTAAACAAAAATCGGGAAGACTAGTGCCCGCAGTACAAGCTTATGCCTATACTAAATATCTTGGCAAATTACATATTATTTTTGATTCAGAAGGTGAAATTATAAGTAGTAATGGAAATCCCATTCTTCTAGATAAGTCTGTTCCACAAGACCCAGAATTATTAGAAATGGTAACCCGTTACAGGGCAGATATAGATAATATAACGCAAACAGTTGTTGGGATTACGCCAATAGTATTAGATGGAGATTCCTGTCGTTTAAGAGAATGTAATTTGGGAAACTTGATAACCGATGCGATGGTAGAAAAATACGCTAAAGCTTATGAAGGAGAAGGTTGGACTGACGCTCCTATTGCAGTTATCCAAGGCGGTGGGATAAGAGCTTCAATAGCTCACATAACTTTGCCAGCTAATATCACAAAGGGAGACCTTTTACGAGTGATGCCTTTTGATGGGAATCTTGTTAAACTAAGTATTAACGGCAGTATAATTTTAAAAATGTTAGAACATTCTGTAGCTAATTACAATCCCGCACGTGCTCCTGCACCTTTTCTACAAATGTCAGGAATGATAGTGGAATACAATTTTCTTAAGCCACCTGGCTTTAGAGTTCTTAAAGTTTACACACGTTGCGGTCAATGTTTCAATCCTCAATTTTCTCTCTTAAAAGACAGCGGTATGTATACCATCTTAATGCCTGCATTTTTGTCTATGGGGGGTGATAATTATACAATGTTGGAAGATCTACCTCAAATAGCATTACCTTACGATGAATTAGAATCTACAATAGACTACATAAGTAGTCGAAGTTCCGTATATCCATCTGTTGAAGAACGAATCATTATCGACAATCTTCAACAACTGCAAATTAACTCAGGCTCATGTCCGAAATTTTCCTTCATTGTATGGATATTATTCACGTACTCAATGTTTTTTATAAAATAAAGTTTAATGATGTGAAAACGCTTCAATAAAAAAAAAAGTAAAAATAAAGTAACAATATGAAGTCGGGTATACATTGCAGTCTATAAACCAAACTGATCGCACGAGTCTGAATTGAATTCAATTAGACGGGTTAACGTTAGCAACAAGCGTTTGAATATTCGCTTAAAATAAACAAAGAAACGTACATGTTCTATTGTTACCTCGTACCATAAATATAAATATACGATCACAGTAACCATAGGTAACAGGCTGTCTCACCCACATACACAAACACAGAACCTTTTATTCATGCCTGATTACGGGATGAAAACAGACCTTTGAGTGGAAGTTAGGAATACTCCAGGCAGTCCAAAAATATCAAACTAGAGTAAGTGAACAATAACTCAAAAAAACTTGAAAAAGAAAACTTGAAAAAATATTAATAAGATTGTATTTGTTACGGTAAAGATCAGTTCAAATTCGTAGCAAATGCACTTCCAATTCCAACATAATATGAAATTTATTTTATTTTAGAAAATTTATAATTAAATATTATAGAATATAATAATATTGTACAGGTAAAAGAACCGTTTGATAGTAGGCTAAAGAAATTCATCTGCATAGCCGATGCCGAAACTAAACTATGTGAGTGGTGCTTTTATAATTGCCCTCGAGGGTTACAGATTTCATTCTAACATTTGACAATATTCACTTGGGTTACGTTCTTAAAATTCATTCTCATTCTCATTCATTCTCATCATTAAAATTCTCATTCCTTAATGTGTGAAAGGCACGTGTCGAAGTCACATAATATTTTGTCTCTTAGTCTTAATCTCATTCTATAGTGTTACTTACTCAAATTATTGTAGCCAATTTTCCAATGGACTCATAAAAAAATTAGGAACACTGGATGACGATAAATCGCAAATTCTGTAATGTGGCACTTCGCAGTGAGAAGATGAGTTTAAAAATGCAATCCGTGAGAAAGTTACGGAAATGTGTCCAGTTTTA
Organism: Hypercompe scribonia; assembly: GCA_949316085.1. Taxonomy (NCBI): domain Eukaryota; kingdom Metazoa; phylum Arthropoda; class Insecta; order Lepidoptera; family Erebidae; genus Hypercompe; species Hypercompe scribonia. Next base: position 17,225,155 of record OX438979.1, read on the forward strand.
CGAAATATTGCCACATTTTCATATTTTTCTACTAGCTTCTATATAAATATGTACAAAAACAACATTGAACCTATTAGGATTGGAATACTTCTTATTAAATAAGTACTTATACTTAAAAATATTGTAAATAAAAATTTAATAGTATTGTTGCGATTTTTATTTTATTATCCTATAATTTTGACCACGTTATCTGCCATTCTACATATTTCTGGAAGATCTTACTTAAGATTGTAATGTCACGTTGTCAAATTACTTATCTCTTATTTTTGTGTTTGATTTAGTTAATTAAATTCTAGGAAACTAACTTTTGCCCGCGACTTCTCTCGCGTGGAATTTAGTCCGCCACGTTAAGTTTCGTAACAGATCATTTTAAATAAATAATATTTTTTTAATACACAAACAATCGTACGGTACATCATCTTTGCCAAGTAACTCTTAGAGGCAGAATTGACATGTATCGTTATATTACGAACAAAATTACATAATCTCTATATGTTATTCCGATGTATAACCTATATTACTGTAAACTTTCACCCAAATCCGTTGTGTAGTTTTTGCATGGAAAAGTAACAAACATCCATACTCACAAACTTTCGAATTTATAATATTAGTAGGGTTAGGACTATATCGACTAATTAATTAGCAAGATTTATTAACGTACCTAATTAGTCAGCCTATTTGAAGTAAAATTAACAAAAGTGAATTCACAAACTATTTTCATTATTTTATTGTTAAAATTTACAACGTAAATGAAAATACCAGTCCTTTGTGCTAGATACGACCAAGTTTCTTGATACAGGAACCATTCCTTACAGAAAAAAATGTTTGAGTTTTAATGAGACATTCTCTATTTTTTTCTGCCGTAAGGATTGTTTTTTCTTAATAGTTGAATAGCATCAAATATCAAGCAGATACTGGCTAATACATCTGTTTATTGAAAATATGAACGATGGCGCACTATATTATGGTGTTACACATGGCAATTTTGATGTTTCTGTCTTCCAATCCCTATCCATCAGTCAAGAATTTAGTCAAATGTGAAGAAATTCTATTCCACACTGTTCTGCATCAGTTTCTAATTTTGTCGCCGTCACCACCATTGCAGCTGTCATTCGCTATAGAAAATTAAATATGATACTAAAAATATTTCACAAACTGTTATTTGAAACTAAACGTGACATCTACTTACGTGTGTTTTAAAAAAATGTAATATTATAGTATTTGAATATGAGTTATTTCTTTCTAAACGTGTCTTTACCAGTATATCGCTAGAATTGTGATGCTTATTTTAACCCCATGATCACCCGCTTTTATATTTTACTTTTAAAAATAGAACCACCATCTCCAAACTCGTTTTTTCGCTCGGCGTAAATGAATATTGAACTGCGTCCCACGCTCTGTTTTTAAACGTCAGACAGGCCAGACACAGCGCTCGTCTGTCAATACTTTTTTACCGCATAATAGAGTCACATATAAATAAATGCCATCATGTTCATTTGTTTTAATTATTTTTCTTTAATCAAATATATTGCATTTTGAAATTTATTGCTCTAATACTTCTTCTTTCTTCACCCAAATTAGTCTTCGGTAAAAACCATACTCTCCAAAGTACAGTTGATACATTAAGATCATTGGAGTTCCTCTCCTCGTTTAAGTTGAATGGTACGTGTTTGCCTGGTCATCATACTTATAATGAAGGAATCATCAATATAAAAGTCTAGTTTGTATTTAAGTCACTAGATTTTAAAATAATAATGAATTAATTTAAACTGAGATTTGACTTAATAGTAATAAAGCCTTTTATTTCGAAATATTTACTTTTTTTTATATATCTATTTTTATATGCATTAAATATTTTTTAGATAAAGGACAAAACTATAATAAGAGTTATAAAAAGAAGGTTAAACATTTCAAAGACTAAAACTACACATAGATTATAAAATTTCTTCTTGGCCTCCTCCAACTCTTTCAATTGTTTCTCGGTAATTTTGTCGCAATTGATTCACTTGGATTCACGGGGCCGCAGCGCTCTTATTGCGTGAAACAAATTTAGTAAAGAGCGCAAACGTCGCATCGGTAGAAAATTAGACGATGTAATTTTCAAAAATGAATTCCAACTAATTAGCTTTCTTGTAAATAAACAATTTTATAATATATCAAATGGTTTTCTTATATGATTTTTTTAAATGTTAACTAATGCATGGCCCACCCTGTATTATAATCTTACCAAATGAAATAAAGAAAATTATTATTCAATATGCAACACCAAACGTACAATACCGTTAAATTCAAAACATTAAAAACGTTATCCTACCAAAAAAGATAAACACATATACGCACAGATACCACATATGTTAACCCAATACCTACCTACCTACCATACCGTACATGTGTACTCGACAATAATGCTCGCGCCAATCAATAAAACTGCAATTGAGCACCGCACAAAATTTGTCAGAACAAAGTAATCACGTTGATTGAATGATGCCGCCCTACAAAACAGTATATAGGTACCTATAATATACTAACGAACACTTTTATTAACTTTTAAACGCATTCATTTGTATGGCAAATGTTTTCATTTTTAATTTTAGATCCATATAAATTATGGTTCTTGACAAGTAATCGTCTGTTGAATATAAAAGATATTTTGTATGTTTTATTAACCTAAGATTTGTGAACTACGCTATCAATTTATCTCTTGCTGTATCATATAAAATAAATTTAATAGTAACAACTAAAATTAATACACGACCTGTAACGAATGAGTAAATAGTGAAGTTGATGCATATTCAAACAAAGAGTGACGACAATGATTGAAATGTTATATGTATGCAATGCAAGCATGCTGAATTAGCAAGAATACAATCAAAACGTCTATAATAACACTATATTTGATCGTTTGTTACAGTCTCTTGGAAATCACGAGTTCGATACTGGAGTCCACGGGCTTACTCCCTTCATTCAAAATGTAACATGTCCTGTTTTGAGTGCCAATCTTTTATTGACAAAAGTGCCCGAGCTAGAACAATTAACTAATCTTAAAAAATCTATAGTACTAGAAGTCGCTGGACGCCGAATAGGTATTGTTGGGTACTTAACACCAGATACTAAGCAACTAGCAATACCAAATGATGTTGAATATACTGATGAAATCCCAGCAATAAGAAAGGAAGTACAAAAATTACAAAATGAAGGAATAAATATTATCATAGCCTTAGGACACTCTGGATACCCCATGGATTTGAAAATAGCCAGGGAAGTGGAAGGTGTTGATTTAGTTATTGGTGGACACACAAATACTTTTCTTTGGAATGGAACAAGCCCAGATTCGGAAAAGTCAAAAGGTCCTTACCCAACTTATGTAGTACAAAAATCCGGTAAAAGCGTTGCTGTTGTACAAGCATATGCTTATACTAAATATCTAGGGAAACTGCATTTAACATTTAATTTTAACGGTGATATAATCAATGCTGATGGAACTCCCATTCTGCTGGACAATAAAATTCCACAAGATCCAGATGTTTTGGAAATAATCAACAAATATCGAGACAGTTTATATAATGTAACTGAAGAAGTTGTTGGATATACGTCTGTCCTTCTGGATGGCGCAAGCTGTTCACATAAAGAATGTAATCTTGGTAACTTGATAACAGATGCTATGGTATTTAGATACGCAATAGATTACAGTGGTGAGCATTGGACTGATGCGCCGATCGCTATAATTCAAGCGGGTGGTATTAGAGCATCTATTTCACATGTGAAAATGCCTGCAAATATAACCCAAGGCGAGTTACTCACAGTAATGCCCTTTGAAGGACCCTTAGTGACGGTAACATTAAATGGTAGCACTCTCATTGAAATGATTCAATATACAGTAAATAGCTACAATGATTTAGAAGCATCGGGACCTTTTTTGCAGTACTCTGGTATTAAAGTTATATATGATATTAATAAGCCTAAAGGGTCTAGATTGATAAAAGCTGAAGCTCGGTGTTGGGCATGTGATATTCCAAGTTATTCGGAAATTATTGACAAAGACGTTTATAAAATTATAATGCCTGGTTTTCTCGCTATTGGTGGTGACGGATATAAAATGTTCTCAGGTTTACCAACAAAATCTTTAGATTATAGTGAATTAATTGCTACCCAATATTATGTCAATAAACATAGTCCCATTTATACCCAACTTGAGGGTAGAATAACAATGTTGACAGACAATTTTCAACCTAATAAGAACAGTTCCTCATACAGTGTAAGGTTGTCCTTAATACCAGTTTTATTAGCATTTTTGAATTTACTAGCTTTAGTTTAAATTATTTCGTAGTTTTAGTTAAATAGGTAGCTATTGAATAAACAAGTATTGACTGAAATTTGTGCTAATAATTTTAATATTTCAACGAACTACCTACGTCTCAAACGTAAAATAAATTTTTTCTACATTTATTGTTTTATTTAACGTACTTTACCTACCCTATTAACGAAATACATATACCGTTACACAAATAGTAGTTTACCATTACACAAATAACACCTTTTGATAAAATAGGAAAACAACGTATACCTTTCTTCGCCAACTCAACTAGATTATTAGTAGCTACATATTAGTAAGTGAAAAAAATAATATAACAAATTGACAGAAATTGCTATCGGGAAAGGGTATGCCACAAAAATAAATTTATACTTTATTAGTAATCCTAATAACTAATTGTAATACACCACACCACTCTTTCTCTTCTTTCAGTGTCTCGGAAACCATGAATTCGACGAAGCTGTGGATGGAGTTGTACCTTTTATAAGAAACCTTAGTTCACCAGTTCTAGCAGCCAACCTTATTTTAGACAAAGTTCCTGAACTTCAAGGCGAAGAAAACTTATACAAATCCATAATAATAACGAAAAATGATATTAAAATTGGTATTATTGGATATTTAACGCCAGAGACTAAATATCTGGCCCCAAAAAATAAGGTTGAATATGAAGATGAAGTTTTAGCCGTAAGGAAAGAAGTTCAAAACCTGAAAAAACAAAACGTAACCATTTTTATAGCTCTAGGCCATTCGGGAATTGTCAAAGATATGATTATTGCTAAAGAAATAGAGGATCTTGACGTAGTCATAGGAGGGCATTCAAATACATTTCTTTGGAATAGCAAAACTACTTTAGAAAAGCCTGAAACACCTGAAGGACCATATCCAATTGAAGTTAAGCAAGCAAGTGGCAGAATAGTGAGAGTAGTTCAAGCTTATGCTTACACTAAGTACATGGGTAAAATACATTTAGTTTTCGATGCAAAAGGAGAAATAATAACATGTAATGGGTTGCCAATACTCCTGGACCAACAGATACCGAGGGATCCAGAATTACTTCGTACTATAAATAAATACAAAAGAGACGTTGATCGAATAAATAACGAAGTTGTGGGGCAGTCTCTAGTGTTCTTAAATGGTCTTTGTCGACTCAGAGAATGTAATATAGGTAATATCATCACGGATGCCATGTTGAACTTCACAAGAGAAAAATACCATGAGCAGTACCCTAATATCAATATAGCAGTGGTACATGGAGGACGAATACGTACCTCAATAACACATCCTGGATCCCCATTTACTTTAACTAGAGGGGACTGGATTACAGTACTGCCATTTTCTAAAACACTAACATTAATCACAATGAATGGTACTATATTAAAACAGAGTTTAGAACATTCAGTGTCAACTTGGAGAACGACTGATAGTACGGGGCAGTTTCAACAAATTTCTGGAATGGAAATAGTTTACGACCTAGCAATGCCGGTCGGTTCAAGGGTTGTCCTAGCCAAAGCTGTTTGCTCCAACTGTAGTGGAGACATAAAACTGGAAATAAAGGACACCAACGAATACAAAGTTCTGATGCCTACATTCATGGCAGACGGTGGTGATGGTTATACAATGTTTGATAATCTTTCAAAAGAAATACTAACTTATAGTGAATTAGATTCTTTGCTATATTATCTTAATAAGTATAGTCCCATAGAACCGCAACTAGAAGGTCGTATTAAAATACTCAACGAAGATAAAATTGCTAGCGGGACTGATATTTCCATTAATAATTTAAACTTTAAACCATCAAATGGTGTAAGTCTCAAGGTCAATGTAACTGTAGTGTACTATATACTATGTCTCTGTTTTTTTCAATTATTTATTTAGATTGAATTTAATAATATTGAGTTAAAAAGATTGGTTAGTCATCAATGTAAGTATTGTCGCAACGTTAGTAAATTTTTAATTTGTAATATATTGATAGTGTAAAAATTACAATGGAATGTTCGTTAAATGCCGGAAATATAGAGTAAACTAGTACAATTATATATTTTTTTCACGAATGCAATAATTATTACAACAATGACTTCTTATGATCTGCGGATCGTTACCATAGCGAATTTGTTATTTTTGCAAGTGACATCAAATTTTATTTGTCATTTGCATTTATTCCTATCATATTATATTTAACTATTTATTTAAATGTTATTTAAGTTTAAGTTATTTTTTTAGTTGACTTTGTATTTTTTTATATAACAGATGGAAAACAACTGCATTAGTGAATAATGTGAAGATACACTTGCTTTATAAGGATTAATAAGTTATTTTAACATTAGTACATAATTGAAACCAAGTGGTTAATGCTTGTAAGACAGTGATTTTTAGGTATTATATAATAAAACCCTCTGTTTTAAATTGCACAATGTACGAAATTTTGTTAAGAGATTAATCTAGTCCATCTTCCTTTAAAAACAATCAGTCAAAGTAGAAAAGTAAATTTCATCTCATGGAATTATCTATTTGAAAGACAAAACTAAATCTCCTGCGTTGGGTAAGGCAAGACGGGGTTGGGTAAGATGAGGCGTAGGGTGTCCCTTAAATTTCAAGTTCGATATTTTCTTACGCATACCTTCTTAAAAGTTTCGTAATAACCCTATATTGTCTAGAAAAAAATATTAGTTCGATATATAAACGATAACCCGTGCCGACTTGGTATTTAAACTTGTCGATACAAGTTGCTTAAGTACTGCCCAGTGACCTGTTACGACATGTTTTATTTGCCATTTCGTACGTGATTTTTGAGACTATTAGTGCTTCATTGTTTAGTGCGTAAACATGTCGGTGGAATTACGGAGTGATAAACAAAATATTTTTCTTATCGGATTGACTAGCTACCAAATAAATGGTGCAAAATTACCATCTAATCGACAAGTTCTCTCAGTCCTATTTTACAATATTCGTGAGGTTAAATTGACTGTTAGTGAAAGTGCAAATCTTGTGATTGCATGTGCATCATATATTGGGAAAAAAGCAAGAATTCCAACAAGGGCATTTCCTAACTGCGTGAAGAAACTTATTGATTTATATCATGTTTGGAGAGAGTTGCAAAAAAATTGTAAGAAAACTCAGATTACGTTTAAGAGTCGTGAGAACAATTTTGTAATTAATCTTGATAATTTGTTTGATATTGCACATGCTGATGCTTTTGCGAGAATGAAAATAGAGAAAGATAAATTATTTTTAATGAAACAGAGAGAGCCAGGTCGACCGGGATGCTTAGGTGGTGTAGATAAAAAATTGGCGGAAAAAGAACAAAGATCTAGACAACGACGATTGGAAGAAGAGGAAAGGATTGTAAGACAAAGAGAATCACTAGCTGTTGCATCTACTTCCACCACAAATAACTTAGACAGTGTAGAAGATTCAGACGAAGAACAGATCTTGAATTCTGAACTCAGCTTGCTGGACGTTCCCTGCCATGAACAAAGTTCAAAAAGAGGTAGAAAGAATCTTATAACACCTAAACTAGTTGCAGCTTTAGATCGATGCCAGTTAAGCATTAGAGATACCGTTTACATTCTTAATGCGGTGGTAGAAGCGCTTGGTCTGAGCAGCGATGATTTCTGTATTAACAAATCCTCGATTTAGCGAATTCGTACTAAAACTAGAAAATCAAGTGCAGAAGCAATAAAATCTAACTTCCAAAACAATGTACCCGACATAGTCACAGTCCATTGGGATGGAAAACTATTACCAGGGTTGGATGTACGGAGTTCAAAAGAAGAACGCTTGCCAGTTATAGCTTCATTTAACGATAGAGAGCAGCTTCTTGCAGTGCCGAAACTAGAAAGTTCTTCTGGAAAACATCAAGCGAAGGCTGTATCAGCAGCTCTCTTTGACTGGAACCTTTATGATAAAGTGCAAATAATGTGCTGCGACACAACAGCTTCCAATATGGGCCGTTTCAATGGAGCTTGTGCTATTTTGGAGCAAACTTTAGGAAGAGAATTGTTGCTTTTCGCCTGTCGTCATCATGTTTATGAATTGGTCCTAAAAGCTGTCTTTGAAACTAAGATTAAGCAAATTACTAGTAGCCCAGATATTCCGATGTTCAAAAAGTTCCAAGAAAATTGGAAAAACATTGATTGTACTAAAATTGAACCATCTCTTAATTTCGTAAAAGCACGGGTTGCCGAGACAGACATTCAAGCGTTGTTACTATTTTATAAGGCAGAATTAGATAAAGAATTTGTAAGAGATGATTACCGCGAATTGGTCGAACTGTGCGTAATATTTTTAGGAGGAGACACAGAGGAAAAATTAAAACTAAGGCCCCCCGGAGCTATACATCAGGCACGCTGGATGGCGAGAGCGATCTATTCTTTAAAAATATGTTTACTTCAGTCACAATGCAGAGTAACTGCGAAGGACAAAAAGGCTCTACAAGATGTTTGCTTATTTCTCGTAATATTGTATGTTAAACCTTGGCTCGAATGTACAGTGGCGACCAAAGCACCTAATCAAGATTTGCGCTTCTTGAAGATGTTAAAAGAGTATGAAAAAGTTGACGCAACAATTTCTAAAGCTTCTATAAGCAAGTTCAGCCATCACTTGTGGTATTTATGTGAAGAGACAGTCATTCTATCACTATTTGATGATGAAGTTGACAACCAAACTAAGAAGAAGATGATTGCCAACTTCAACAGGGACAAAATCTCGGATTTTAGCAAACGCTATGACCCGTCGAAGGAAGAACTGACTCAAAAGTTGTTTGGTAAGTTAAATTGACTTTTTGTTGGATTTCAATTTCAATGTCCAATACTTATTTATTTATTTTCAAAATTGTTGTTGATTTTTATTTGTTATTTAACTTATTTTTCTTTTTTTTTAGACAAAGCACTGGATGATTTCGTATCGGAAAAGAGCAAACAATTTTTATCACGACTGCAGATCGACGACAGTTTTCTAAAGGAAGATGTATCTTCTTGGAATAACAATGCTGCTTTTCTGGAGGCTAAAAGAAGAATAAGTTATTTGAGAGTTGTAAATGATACTGCTGAAAGGGCTGTTAAATTAATGCAAGATTTTAACGGACTTATCACGGCTGAAGAAGAACAAAAACAGTTCTTGCTGCGCTGTGTCCAGGAACATCTAAAATTGTATCCAGACTGTAAAAAAACTACTCTAAAAAGAAGTTACCCTGAATGATTCTTATTTCTTTATGTTTTTAATTAAAGATTAATGTTCATCTAATTTATTATTTAATTTTATTCACTTAATTCATTGCATTTATAGTGAAATTATAGCAGACTGAAATTTTAGGACAAAACACGTTTTTTACTAAACTTTGAAGCTCGGTCGGCACTGGTTGCAATTATGCTAGATTGATAAAATTTTATATTTAACTATCTTATAGCATTAGTAAAAATTATAGAGGGTATGCATTTCGAAATTCGAAAAAAAATTTTTTTTTGTCATATAAGGGACACCCTAATGAGGCGTAAAGAATTTTTAATCGTTGTTACCTTCCTAAACCGGGCAGAACCTTTTATTAGTTTTTTCAGTTTCCTTTTGTTTCTTAGCTTTCGTTTCGGTTTCTTACTGTTTCATCTTTTCTCTAATTCTTTTTTACAAGAAGAAGCACTGATAATTGCTGTTTTTCCTCTTTTCGAACTTATCTTATTTTTTTTGTACCAGTCTCGTCTTTCCTACAAATGGGTAACCCATCTTTTCTAAATTGTATTTAACTTTTTGAGATTATTAATCAAAGCAAGCCGGAACGAATTATTTGATTTAGGATAGTAAAATGAGTATCACCTAAAAATATGTTACACATCATTTATTATGAACAGCCACGCACTTAATTTTCGTCAAAAATTAGATAAAACCATTAGATTTTCTTTTATGATACTACTAATTTCTACTAAATACTGTCAGATAGAGTTCAAATATTTTTTCTGCTGACACTGGATCATCTGCTTTGGTATGATCCCCATCTTACCTCACTAGCCCGTCTTAACCCACAATATCCTACTTCACGAAGGTTTTTTCTGTAAATTTTAGAAAGCATGGATTTGCAGTGATTTCTAATCAAAATTAGTAGGACATTTCATTACATACAAATGTAATTTCCATACATTTATTTACAAGACAGAACTAAACAATCAGTTATTGGAACAGTATTTTTATAGTTAGTCAAGGTTTTACATATATTTTGGTAACAGCGGAATAGAAATAGAAGATAAAGTTACATTAAAAAGTTGTACATTAAATGCTAAAATAACTATGCGTACATTAATATGAGAAGTGTACATGCAGTACACATACACCCGTACAATGCACATACACTGGAAAAGATGTAAATTTCGAGAGATTACTTTATCTCAATATGAACATAGCTATATCGACCCGTGACATGTGGGTAGTTTTAAGATTTTTTTTACGTGGGTTTGTCGTTAAAATGTGGACGTTATATTTAATTTTAATTTAATTTAAATAAGTCTGGACCTTAGCACACCTTTGAACCATACATATGTTAAGCACACAAGAAAGTAGAACATATTTAAAGATGTTTGACATTTTTGACATTGACATATTCATAGTTATTTCATAATAATAAAAGTATTATTTTGTTTTACCGAAGCTATTGCTTTTTTGGTGAGCATTAGAAAGATGCAATTACAATCATCATAATTGCAGCAATCTGTGTTAGATAGCATTTATTAGCTGTAAAACCTTTAAAAACCTCTTTTAATGATATTAGATACTAACAGCGTCTTGTTTTACTATCTATCTTAGGATGCAAGATAAAAGATGCTGTCTTGTATCTTAGGATACAAAAAAGACTTTTGTATGAACTAGTAAAACTGCCTGGTTGCTAATGTAAATACATATACATATATTTATATCAGTCGTCTACTATTCATGGTACAAGCTCTGCTTAGTTTGAGACTAGAAGGCGTTGTACGTCTGATGTCCAAAATATAAAAAAAAAGAAAAACCATTTCACAGATCTTAGACACATTATACTTCGAGTAAATTATAAATTCTTAATAAATATGTGTTTAAAACTAAAAATTGTTTGTAAGTAGAAGCACAATTAAGTTTTCAACAGACTACGAGTATGTTCAACCTTTTGCTAACAATAAATAATATTGTGTAAATTTATTTTAAAGATCAGTTTTTAGTGAGTTTTAAAAGTTTTATGTGTTGTGTTTATTGTTTTAGTAATTTAACTTAATCTAATAAAGACGTTTTTGATAGACAATTGTTCAATGAACTTTGTGTATGTATTCTAGGGTATTGGTCTCGGGAAGTCTGGAGTTTAAAAGTACCGGGATCAGGACTTTTTTTTTAATTGTTTTGTATACATTGCATGTTAATCCATTCAAAAGATTATTTGTACAAAAACAATAAAAATTCTGCTCTTTAATAAGTGTTACTGTTAAGAACGTCCTTACTTTATATTATTCAATATTAGTCTAATTAAAGTTTTTAGAATAACAAAAATTATAAAACTACTGAAACTGAAAATGTTTATTTCTATGAAGTTATTATTAAAATAAACTGCGTATCTTTTATGCTAGTTATAAAATATTTTATATAAGCCTAACAGTTTTAGGTTTCTCATTATTCATTCGTAATAAAATATTGTTCTTTATGATGCATCAATTTATAAAATGAACTTGAGCCCAGAACCCTGAAACTACCCAGAACTCCTAAATCTCATGTTTTCAAAATAAATATTTTAAACGTCTAATGTTTTATTTAAAATAAATCCATACCGTTACTAAATTATTCATGAAATATCCATACTGCTAGACAAGTAGTTTTAAAGTACAAGTACTTCGGGTAGTAATATTTATCATCACTAAACCAAAACAAGTACATATGGCATATGACATCTTCGTAAGTGATATGATAAGCCAATCTAACATTTTCATTATTATTTCTACTAAATAATAATAAAACATCGATTTTTATATCTATTTCAGTGTCTTGGCAACCACGAATTCGACGATGGAGTAGACGGAGTAATTCCGTTTATTAGAACCCTCAATTCACCAGTTCTAGTCGCCAACTTCATCTTAGACAAAGTGCCTGAACTCCAAGACGAAAAGAACTTATACAAATCCATAATAATAATAAAAAATGATATTAAGATTGGAATCATTGGATATCTGACGCCAGAGACTAAGTATCTGGCCCCTAAAAGTAAGGTCGAATATGTAGATGAAGTTTTAGCAATAAGAAAAGAAGTTCACAATCTGAAAAAACAAAACGTGAACATTTTTATAGCTCTAGGTCACTCTGGAATTGCCAAAGATTTGATTATTGCCAAAGAAGTTGAGGATCTTGATTTAGTTATAGGAGGACATTCAAATACATTCCTTTCGAATAGTAACATTACCTCAGAAACACCTGAAATACCTCAAGGACCATACCCTATGCAAGTGAAGCAAGCAAGTGGTAGAATAGTGAGAGTAGTTCAAGCTTATGCTTACACTAAATATATAGGTAAACTCCATTTAATTTTTGACTCGCAAGGAGAAATAATAAAATGTGATGGGCTGCCAATACTTCTTGATCAACAAATACCAAGGGATCCAGACATACTTCATACCATACAAAACTACAAAAGAGAAATAGATCGAATAAATAACGAGGTTGTGGGGCAGTCTTTCGTGTTCCTAGATGGATTTTGCCGGCTAAGGGAATGTAATATAGGGGATTTGATTACAGATGCTATGTTAAATTTTACCAGAGAAAATTACTACCAAAAATACCACGATGTAAATCTAGCACTAACAACAGGAGGAATTATACGTAGCTCCATAACGCATACCGGATCACCTTTTACTTTAACTAGAGGTGACTGGATTAATGCCCTACCATTTTTAAATACACTATGCATAGTCACAATGAATGGCACTACATTAAAACAGAGTTTAGAACATTCAGTGTCAACCTGGAGTGCCATCGACAGCACGGGACAATTCCAACAAATTTCTGGAATAGAAGTAGTTTATGACTTAGCAAGGCCAGTCGGTTCAAGAGTTGTCTTAGCCAAAGCTGCTTGCACCAATTGCAGTAAAGACACAAAACTAGAGATAAAAGACGACTATGAGTACAAATGTGTGATGCCTTCATATATAGCAGACGGAGGTGATGGTTATGCTATGTTTGAAAATCTTTCCAAAGAAATGCTACCTCATAACGAATTAGATAGTGTGCTTTACTATATCAATAAATATAGTCCTATAAAACCACAACTAGATGGTCGTATTAAAATACTTCACGAAGATAAAGTTGAAAATGGATTTGATATTTCCATTAATAACATAAATTTAAAACAATCAAGTGGAGATATTCCAAAGATTAGTCTAAAATTATACAACGTAGTTATATTTCTGTGTTTCTCTAATTTATATTTTAACGGGTTCTAGAAGTACGTAGTAGGTTGTAATAATTTTATCAAATTATTAGTTTGTAATACATCGATATTTTTAATGTAGAATGCCTAAAATATAGATTGAAACTACTGGGTTAAAAAACATTCAGATCAAAATTTTCAAACCAAAGGTTAGGTTATTCAATATTATTATTTTTTTTCAACCCAACACCCATCTATTTGACATAACTGAATAATACTCAGCTACGCATATTTTTTTATATACCCTTATACTTTGGTATATAATAATATGTTTATTCTAGACACTTTTAATGTTCTAGCTGCAAGCTTTATGCTTAACTTGCATTTGTTACCAAAAGTACTTACCGAACGTAAATAGTTTATAAGACTTTTTAGTATGGGACGTAAAATATTTATTAACTAGTGATATAAATTATATCTATAGAATTTTAATTTGTAACTGAAAATTTCATAATTTTAGATTCTCCATTATTGCATTTTTTAAATAAACAAGTAAATTCATAAATCCGGTGAAACACACATAAATATATACATATATGATTTCTTTAGCACATTTAGAAGCTGGAAATATTATGAAAACGAAGGATACCAAGGACATTAGGTATATTTTTCCCCTAATCGATATTCGTTTGAGTATTACGAAGTATTCGACCAAACACCGAATAGCAAAATGTGACACGGTAACCATATTAAAAATTGTGATCTCCACTATAAAATCCCGTAACATTCCCAAATAGATGATTTTTCATTACATGACGCCAATTTATAAAGTTGTAGCAAACAAACGGTGTTAATTTTTAAATTTTTAAGATAAAGACATTAAATTACACAATTAGAAAAACCTGTTAAGACATGATTTGGATTTAAGTTTTTTACTAAAGATGCCACGAATATTCGGCAAGTATTCAGTATTCGGTTAGTATTTTTAGTCTTTAATCACGCAAGCATCTTTAGTACAAGCTATTATCTGAACAATAGGATTTGAGTTTTGAATAAAAAAGCCACGAATACTCGGCAACTATTCAGTATTCAGTTAGCATTTTTAGTCTTTAGACACGCAAGCATCTTTAATATAAACTGTAACCTGAACAACAGGATTTGAGTTTTTACTAAAGAAGCCACGAATATTCGGCAACTATTCAGTATTCGGTTACCACTTTTAGTCTTTAGTCACACAAGCATCTTTAATATAACCTGTTATCTGAACAATAGGATTTGGGTTTTTACTAAGTATGCCACCAATGTTTGGCAAGTATTCGCCATTCGGTCGAACACAGTCGACCGAATATTATATACGTATTGTACTTGCTTGTTAAATAAATTAGTAATTTTCGTAATCAACGAAAACATTAATTTATATATAAAAGTGATTTATTGTCTATTTAATGTATCAATAAGTATTTATTATATATTCTATTCAAATATTCCATTAGTACAACATTTCAAAGTAGATTGAGCGAATCTTGGGGTGTACATATTCATAGTAAGGTTAGTATATAGGGTTTCGGCTTTGGAGTCTGCCCATCGACTTTACCTAAAGACTTCTTCCAGTATAGCCACTGCCCAAAGCCGTTTACACTCGCGGTGTCTATTCGTCGCGCGAGTTTCCATACACTTGTAAAAATCAGGAATCCCAAAATGCTTTATTACCTTACTTTATAATTTATTTAATAAATTATAACTTAGAAAAAAATTAAAGTAATATTTTTAAGTAAATAATACCGTTCATAACATAAATGGTTCCTAATCTTACGTAGAATAATTAATTATTGAAGTCTTTTTGCAATTTTTATATATTTTATTAATTGGTTTAATGGTTTTCAGTAACAGCCTTTACTAGCTCTCAGCTGGTCATAGGCCTATCTTTAGAATGTAGGTTTTGGTCTACTTGATTAATTGTTTTAATAATAGTGTTTAATCAAAAGGTTATGGTAGACGACTTCATTGAAGTTTGAATGACTTTAGGTTCCTTACGGGTAGAGACTAGAGACGCTATTTTCCAAATAAGATTATATTTTTATTTGACCATCTTTAAAATAGAATAACCACATTAAAATAAAAGTATTAATTCGATTATTCATTATTCAAGCATTCATTCAATTTTTTTATTATCATTGAAATCATTAGATTTTTTATTTGTATTTTTTTTGTACTCACTAAGGCTCTAGGCTTACAAGTGGCGACAGATCAACAAGAAGCTTAAACAAACTTGGCTATTTTATTTTACAATTAAAATAAGATACATTACTTGTTTTTAATATTTCTAGTTAATGTTAATTGTAGAATAATTAAGGGAATGAAAAATTCGAGAAACTATCGAAACTGTAAAAGTTTTTTTTATGAAGTTAGAAAAATGAAAACAAGAACTTTATGAATAAGAATAAAATATATGTATGTTTTTGACTATAATATGCCTTTAAAAATTATCTTCATGTAGACGTGCGCATACTTTTCCATGCTGTCGTGAAAGTCCTTTCCTGCAAGCCTACCGGTTGGAAAGTCATTTGATTTCTAATTTCTTAATGAATTTCATTTTAATGTGTAATAAATGACGAAAGTTTGTAACAGAAAGCTAGGAAACCGCGCAATATTTGAATTGATCAATGAGCGTGCACGATTCTGTTCCTAATAAGACAGAGTACCATAAAAAATTGTAAATTTTATGTTCGAAAATTCTAGAATCATCATTTTCAAAATAAATTAATAAATTCTATAGACACATTTAATGTTTTATTTCTATTCGCAACCCTTTCGTTGTTAAAATTAAATAGTATTTGACTAATAATTACAAAAGATTTACACTTCTCCCACACTGCCGTCTAATTCTAAACTAGACAGAGTCAGTGCTGATAAACATACCTACTTATACATATTTTTTAAACAAATACATATAATAGACAAATTACATCCTGCACAAAAGATTGCGTTCTTTATGCAATTATTTATTCAACAGGTCAGGCAATTAATTTAGAAGTACCATACCCTAAAACCAAATGCCTGACAACATTCCAAAATTATCTAACAATAAACACAAGTAGAGATTCATTTGTAAGTAAAGTGTATTTCTAATACATATGATTTTTTCTTTATAAGATATGTAATAAGTTTATTATTCATTATTAATTTCGCAAAACTGTAATAACATGCCAATTCGTATTTCTCTTTCAGTGTCTCGGCAACCACGAATTCAACGATGGAGTAGACGGAGTAATTCCGTTTATAAGAAACCTCAGTTCACCAGTTCTAGCAGCCAACCTCATTTTAGACAAAGTTCCTGAACTCCAAGAGGAAAAAAACTTACACAAATCCATAATAATAACGAAAAATAATATTAAAATTGGTATTATTGGATATTTAACGCCAGAGACCAAATATCTCGCCCCAAAAAATCAGGTTGAATATGAAGATGAAGTTTTAGCCGTAAGGAAAGAAGTTCAAAATCTGAAAAAACAAAGCGTAAATATTTTTATAGCTCTCGGCCATTCGGGAATTGTCAAAGATTTGATTATTGCTAAAGAAGTTGAGGATCTTGACGTAGTCATAGGAGGGCATTCAAATACATTCCTTTGGAATAGTAACACTACTTTAGAAAAGCCTGAAATACCTAATGGACCATATCCAATTGAAGTTAAGCAAGCAAGTGGCAGAATAGTGAGAGTAGTTCAAGCTTATGCTTACACTAAATACATGGGCAAACTGCATTTAGTTTTTAACTCACAAGGAGAAGCAATAGCATGTGATGGGCTACCAATACTTCTTGATCAAAAAATACCGAGAGACCCAGAATTACTTCAGTCTATACAAAAATTTAAAGAAGACGTAGACCGAATAAATAATGAGGTTGTTGGGCAATCTTTGGTGTTCTTAGACGGATTTTGCCGGCTTAGGGAATGTAATATAGGAGACTTAATCACGGACGCCATGTTAAACTTCACCAGAGAAAATGACTATAAACAATACCACGATGTGAATATAGCGCTGATAACAGGGGGAATTATACGTAGCTCAATAACGCATACCGACTCCCCTTTTATCTTAACTAGGGGTGACTGGATAAACGTGCTACCATTTTTAAATAAACTATGCATAGTCACAATGAATGGTACTACATTAAAGCAAAGTTTAGAACATTCAGTGTCAACTTGGAGAATTATTGACAGTACGGGGCAATTTCAACAGTTTTCTGGTATGGAAGTAGCTTACGACTTGGCAAGGCCAGTCGGTTCGAGAGTTGTCGCGGCTAAAGCTGTTTGCTCTAAGTGTAGTGCAGACACAAAGGTGGACATAAAAGACGATGACGAGTACAAAGTTGTGATGCCTTTATATTTAGCAGAAGGTGGTGATGATTATGTTATGTTTGAAAATCTTTCTAAAGAAATCCTGCCTCATACTGAATTAGAGAGTGTACTTTACTATATTAAGAAATATAGCCCAATAAAACCACAACTAGATGGTCGCATCAAATTACTAAATGAAGATAAAATCAAAACTGATATATTTCCATGAACAACATAAGTTTTAAAACAACAGGTGGTGGGTGTAAACAACAATCTAAAATTATGTACTCATAGGTAGACAACGTTTACTACCAACATTATAGCTTTTAATACTAAGTTGTAGAAAATAGGTCCTGTCAAGATTATTAGTGGTCACGTTTAATATGGAAGTCTACTGACATACCCAACCTATGTTATTTCCATACAAGTGCTTATTTCAGTTTTAATACACGTAAATAAAATTTATTTGAAAACAAACGTAAACACTACTAATATTCATAAGTTGAAAGACAGCAATAACACACAATGAGGTTCCTTACATATGAATGGTGATTTTCACAGGCTTAAAAGGTCTGAAATACTACTACTACTAACTACTTTAACTTTTTACCGTTTTTTTAAGAATTAATAATAAATAGGATTACCAAGAACGAAAGTCTTTATTTTATTCTTAAAGTAGACACTTCAAAACGTTTAAATAGTTACCTAAGCCACTTTATGTCTGGAAATAAGAGCGTGAAATGAGGAATAAAAATTTGGAGTTAGGCAATTCTTCGCAGACGATTTGCGCACAGCAGCTGGTATAAGTAAACTTTCCCATTATCTAAATAGAAATAAATTAATTTACAGGTTGCATTTTAACGACCTATTTGGGGTAACAATGGCGGTAGATTCCCGCTCAATACAATAGGCATGATGACAGTCAGCAAGAACTATTAAAATAATGTATTTAACTACTAGAATATAATATATAGATGCATAAAAATGAAGTACTTCTTTTTTATAACACGAGATTATTAATTTATTCTATAAAATAAAACTACAAAATACAGGAATCCGCCATGATAGGTTAAACACCAATCAGATTGCGTTACGTCACACTTATAAACTCATTGTAGCTGCTACTTAGATCTCATACGAATTTCGATTATATATGCGCTTCTAAACTGTTTTAATTACGATTTTAGTGGTATTTATTTATTTATTTTCACTTTTATTTTCTCCAATTAAATCATGTTATTGCATGCTTTATGTAATGAAGGTATACAAAGAATATATAGGGTAAATATAAACAAAATATATTCATAAGTTAAAGAACTATTTATTTATCATGTATGAAAATTAGAATTACTAAGAGAGACTAGATCGAACAGAAAAAAGTCAAAATCAAACAAAAAACTTTTCTTAGTGTTTTATCATATGTTTATTTAATCAAAGAATCCTGTAGGTTTATTAAACCACAGGCAATAGTAATAACGTCGTCAAGTATTTTGACCAGATTGTGGTTTACACATGCATGTGGCTTAAGCATATAGAACTCTCTCAAACGACGAATGATTCTTTCTATGTGTATCCTTAAGCTAGCAATTTGTTTGGTTTCTCTTGCTTTAATCTTTGACAGTTTAGTCCCTGTTGCAACACTTAGGGGTCGCACTAATTTTATTCCATGTTTAAGTAAATAAGATTCTACATGTTTGAACCCTCTATCGGCCATTACACACATGCCGGGTTGCAAACATTTAACAAAATCACATTTTTCTACCAAACATGTGTCTGTGATTCTTCCTCCAAACCCAGGAGACACATAATTCACAAGACTATTTGGTGTACATGACAAAAGATATTTTATCGTATTGGCTTTTTTATACTCTGACCAAGAGAAGGATTGATTTAAGGCTTTTGAAGGCTTGTGTATCTGTATCTCTAAACAGTCTATGACGCAACTTACATTGTAATATTTATGTCTAAAAGCCATAGGTAAATATTTTTTTATATTATGTTTATCTAATTTTACTAAAAAAGGACGAAACACACTGGCCAACAAAGGGACATTTGTTAAAAATATTTTACTTGCATAACTTGGAGTAATAGAAAAATCATCAGCAAGTTCTGCAAAAGAGTTATTTAATCTAATTTTTTTTAAACACATAAGTACAAGGACTGCAGGGATATTTATGTTTTTTTCAATTAAATCTATTAAATAATAGCAGTCTTTAGGAATACCAAGATAAAAGCGTGTGTTTCTATCTATTTTAAATAGTGTACATTGTTGAATTTGGGTAGCCTCTTTCTTTTTATCGTCTTGTATCAGCTCACTGCAATCTGAAGTTGATTTTGTTTGAACGGATATTGTTGGTGATGATCCCCTCTGTATTATAGATGGTGTGTAAGAAATGTCACTATGAGACTGGTCTTCAGTTATAAACATTTTACTTGGAGTTACTTGTATGTTTGATTTGGTTGGCTTGGTGTTAGTAATACATCTTGTTATCTTAAATGGTGATGTAGAAACTGATTTGTAATCTAGTTTTATTGGTGATGTCATCTGATTAACAAATTTAACTTCAGTTTGAACAGCTTTACTTCTGAATTTATGCGTTATGTATACTTGGATGGATTTATTGGCAGTTTTATGTTCTTGCTCTGTAATCATTTCTATATCTTCTTGCACAGCTATATCTCCTTGTACAGCTGGAAAGCAATCACATTAAATAAATAACAATTAAATAAGAAATTATGAAAATAAGAAAAAAGACAAAATATTATAATTTATAGAAATAACTCCGTGGCATAGTGATATCTGGTTAATACATAGAAATATGTACCATACTATCAAATACTTTAATCTTTTGGTATCTAGTAAGATTAATAACATACTTAGGATTAAACTCCTTATTTCATTAGTAAGATTTTTAAGTTTCAATTAGTAAGATGAATAACATACTTAGGATTAAACTCCTTATTTAAACAAAGTAACACAAATTGATTTATGCCTTATGTAAACATTAGTAGCCCATCCCATAAATCACACAGATTTGAATAGTCTATGTTACTAATGGATAAATACAGTTACCTAATGATGATATTTTTTTGAAATTGATTCAGTTGTTTTTGAGTTTTTCTACTAACAGGAAAAGCAAATCTTTGTACTTTATAACATTAGCATAGGTAATAGTATATTAAGAAAGAAATGAATTCAGTATTCTAAACTAATATAAAAAGAGCTGTATTTAAACCTAGCTTAGCTTGTCCCATGTTAGTAAACTATACCATAGATGGGTTTTACCTGAACTTCCGGATGATGTCTCTCCAATCTCCAGTGGTGTTGATATAAGATTTTTTTCTTCCAAATCTTCTTCAATTAACGCCTTCCTTTGTTTTTTTAAAGGGTACGGTCGATCGGTGGTGTCAGCTGTTCGTTTTTTTCTGTCTGGTTGACATGAAAATTTTGTTGTAATACACCCAGGTTTCATGCGAATCTGAGACACGGAACCCATGATATGATACTCCATGTAATTATCCATATCGTTGGGCAACTGAAACATGAATAGTGTTAATTAATAAATACAGTGGTGAACGTTTCAAAAGTTCAATTCATTTAAGGTTAGATTTATTAACATATCAAAACTGTACTTCGTGTAAACTGTAGAATGTATTTAAAATCACATACAAATTGGACATTATAATATTAAATAACATTACAACTTACGTCAAGGTGATCTTCACAGAAATAAATAGGAGTATTTATATTTATGGTTTTAGGATTTCGTCGTGCAAGAGAAAGCCACTTATATCTCACTGTTTTATTGTTCTGAACATGAACAAACAATTTATTAGGGGTCTTTATGGATGTATTACAGCACTGAGGGACCGCACATGATTTATATACTTTAGAATTCATATTTAAATAAAATATTTGTTGCTATGTCTATAATGCACTCCAATGTTTACACTTAGTTTTTATAAGCGTGACGTTATAAGCAGCGGCCATGACACCCACTGTCGTTTTGGCGCTAGAATTTGAACATTTGACTAAAATTGCATTTTTTTCAAAAATACCCATATTCTCTGTCGAAATAATATATTTTTTGGAAATACTATACACTTAGGAGTATCATTGGCCAACTCGTCAAAATCCGGCATCATGCCTATTAGTATGCATATGTCTATTTGCATTTGTATAAATACTTTTATTTTTTAAAGCGTTTTGAAATCAATTGCGACAGTATGTGGTATAGTTAGTTTGGATCTAAATAGTGCGATCTAGGAAATTATTTTTATATTTCAATCTATCTAATCTGGTTTAATCTCTTATTCTTCAATTATTGTACTTTAACTGGTAATGGTAGATAAGCATGCGTAATGAAAGTATGCATAATATTTACATGAGTGCCTTCTTAATTTTCCCATTCGTTCTTTTTATAAATTTTAGAGCAATGAAATGCTTTTAATTACTTTGTCTAAAGATATAGTTAAATCACTTTATAAATGAAGGAGTTCTAATGTAACAAACGTAAAAATTATTGCATAACCAACACAATTTTCTTTAGTTTGCAGAAATATTTCATATTCTCATTTTTTAACAACTTTCATGTGCACATATCTTTTTTATCCGACATCCAAAGAATACAAATAAAAGTCTACTAAAACTAAAAAAAAAAGCTAAATCTTTTAACTTGAAAGGTTGCTATCCCTAACTCTAAGTAGTTAAAAGCTAAAATTACCCTTTTCATCATCAGCTCAGCAACATATGACTACTACTCGTAAACGCAATAGGTACTTATACGGCTTAAGAGAATGAAACACGTCGGATCTAGGAAACTTTAGGCATTTCCTTGAAATCATTAGAAACCGTCTTCAAATTAAGTGTTGATGACGACAATGGGATATTCTCGCGAAACAATTTTCGATTTCACAAAAAAATGAAAGCAAAAAATATTCTCATAACAAATGTAAAAAACGGTCACATGAGAACCTCCGCTTTTTTCGAAGCCGGTTACAAATTCCCCTGAAATTAGATCATCGTTACCAGCTTAACCTGTTGGACTCACCGAAATGAAGCTTATGATCTCAGAGACACTGAAGAGCTGCACAATTGTCTGATAATATGCTTTACCGATATAACAATAAATTTGAACAAACCCAATTTCGACTTCAAATATTTGTTCTCGTACTCAATTTAAATGAAGTGAATAAAAGTATATTATAAGGTATATAATTGTTAGCTTTAAATTAGTCACTTAGTCAATTAGGCCTCTTCTCAGAAAGGAGGTTTTGGCCTACTATGCCATACCGGTCAGACTAGTTGGCATAGGGTTTGTTTTAAGTTTTCCCTCTCTTTCCTACTTCTCCTTCCAAGTGTTACTGTTAGATATTACTTATAGGTTTTTCTTTGCGTTTGAAGTAATAAAACAGTCGTTGCTGGGATACGCTTTATTTTAAATCAGAAATACACATAGTGATTATAATTGGTTTTAGATACATTTGACAATTTTTTTCAGGATCAGAACTATGGTATGTTTTACTAAAAATGATCATTGACATCACAACTAAAACAAAGTTATTTCACACTGTCATATTAAAATCTCAAATTTCGAACCTGATCTACAAACAATTTAAGGAATAATCAGACATATAATGATTGCTACTCCACAATAAAGGTATAAAGTATAACTAAATTACAACCAATTAAATATAAAAATATCAAGAGAACTTAATCCAATTAAAAATTTAAGTGAAAAACTTAAAAGTAACAATGACTAGCATATCAACAATTAAACTCGAATATGAGATTCAGTACGATTTTACTCCTAGCTTTACAAACTAAATTAAATATAAATAAAAAATGCTTTCTCATAAAAATTTGCAGTTGAAATGAAACGGTACACATACAGATTCTACTTACAGCTAATTGGGTAAATGTATATATAAAATACTTTTTATTATACATACAATGTCTACAATATGTATTATCATAATAACTAACATTTATGTCAGATATATGTCATAATAACATAATATATTAAGTGTATATAAAATATAAACACATTTATCAATTTTTCTCATTATAACTACAAATGGCACAAAGAAAGCGTACAATAAGCAGAGTATGTGCGCTTTAACATATCTTATTAATTTGGCAATTTAGTTGGCGCGAACAACAACACTGGCTATAAATTCTTTAAAAAATCAACATGTCTGTTTTATGGCGCCTAATTAAAATAAATTAATCAATCTAAACAACAAACTTTCCTAACAATCACGTGTCGCAACATTGCCCTTTATGGAAATGTAAATCTCCATCTACTCCGACACTTGAATTCTTCAAGGCACATCAATTTCTGGACCAGATATATAACTAGGCAAATGTGGAGGTTCTCCTCTAGATAAACAGGGAGGGACGGCTTTCCAATCTAAAATTTGTCCATACTCATATGGTATTACACCACAGAATATAGCCAGACACTGCTTTAAAGCCTCCTGACACTCGGCTAATTCTTTGCAAGGAGCAAAAGGCTCTAGAAACTCAATGAGCTCACACAACGGTTTATAAAATTTAATTGCAGTTTCCTTGTCTGCTTTCATTAGATTTTCAATAACTTTAGGAGCCAAGCACTCGTCTTTTTTTATTAAAATAGCTTCTGGTAGCCCACCAGCTTCTTTTATGTGTGCGTGCATTGGCCAATCATCCACGCAAGCTTCACATGCACATACAAATTTATATTGGAACTTCAGTCCTGATTGGCGTGTCTCGCGGTCTTGCACGGCATGATGATATCTGTAAATACGTTTATTTAGTAACAGAAACGTAACTACATTGTTTTTTAAGCAATACTGCCTTGAATACAAATGACTGTTATAATTCGACAGAGCTAAATATGAATGGAGTGTCAATTTTGCAGTAAATTCCTTTCAGAAGTAGAGACTACAGCAGACTCTTTATCTCCCAATTTACTCTTAGTAGTACCTTGACCAGCAATCAGGCAAAATAGTAATAGACAAAGAAAACAAACTGAAACACTGTTATACCTGGAAGCAGTGTATTTAGTCTAAAATAGCATTTTAAAGGGAATCAATTCTATAAAAACCTACATATAGCTATTGCAGTTTTATATATCATTATAAACTCGCAAGTCTCAATGTACATTCTTTCAATTGATTCACTATTATTTAATCCTCATAGTACAATATTAAATGCTTTTTTATATTCATGATAAATTGTATGTAAAATTTAATAGTTAATTATTGTGTAGAGGTGTAAAATTTTTAATCACAATTTGCTATATCTTGCTACAATACTCTAATTATATTTTAACTATTCTCTAGATAGACTACACTCACATTATTGACAGTAACTTACCCATAATTATCTAAAATCTGCATCCCTTTTTTGATTGGCCTAATAGCTATTAAAGTCATCAGGGATGTGCCCAGTTTGCTGTATCGTACTACATTTGGGGAGCAGGAGTGGTTTAATAAACTTAAAAACGCATAAGCACCACTAGCATACTGATATTCTTCGACATATTTGCCCTCTTCGTTTGCTATGGTTGTACTGATACTATGCATATTTGTTGGGCCAGTCATAATGTGAAGTAATAATGTTCCACTCATATATTTCTTAGCTCTAGCTGCAATCTCCTTATCGTCACTCTTTTGGAAATCCAACACAGACAAAAAATGAGCAAAAGCAGCTGCAGATATGCTCTTTCTAAAAATATCAGATAGTGACCTTTTGTCTACATTTGAAGCCAACGTATGGATGGCGGTATAACATTTTGAATCATAGACCCATTTATCACCTAGTTTAATACAGCCCCATAGATCTGTTTGGATTCTTGATTCTGCTTCCGCTACAGTTTTAAACAATGAATCCCAACTTTCTTCATCTGTTCTAGATCTTAACAACGTCCTTAAAGCTAACCATTCCAATTTTGAAAATCCCATTTCTAATAAAGAAGGTAGTAAGCGGCATTCTACATTGTGATAATCTTTATCAGCGGACTTCTGGCATTCTACTGAGCAATATAGAGAGTAAGTACAGTTCATACATGGATAGAGATTCATATTTCTGCAAAGGCAATAAGCACAAGAGAACAAGAACTGAGGTGGTAATAATGCTGTCAAATATGCATGTTCTACAACTAGAATTTCGCCAACTGCAATATCCTCATTAGCAACTACATGTCTACCCATTTCTTCATTGTAAACCACTTTCAGCTTAGAGCTTGCGCTAACATATTTTTTATCTCGTGTGTGTTTCAATTTAAGTATATCTGCAATTTTAGCATCAATCATATCTTCCTTTTTCTTTTTAGACAATTCTGCATCTAACTTAGATAAACATTGCTTTTCCCTTTCCAAAAGCTTATTTTTTAACTTTTCTGGGTATTGTGCCTTGAATACAAACTTAATATCTTCTAAGCATTCCTTATACCTATGCATACCAAAAAATACTGCTGATCTATTAGAAACAGCATAAATGAAGTTTTCTGATGTGGTAACAGCATACAACAAAGAAAGATTATAAGCTTGCCATGCTTGATAATAGTTTTTGTGTTTGAAATGTGTGTTGCCTTGGCAACGGTAGTATGCTGAAACTTGGTCATCTTTGACATTTATGCGAACTTTAGGGAGCAATGAAAGTTCTTTTAGAATACTATAGGCATATAGTACTCTCTCTTGATTATTTCGTAGAGACATTAGATGTGATGAAACTTTTTTAATTTTTCCTTGAGTGGTTAATTTTGAAATTACTTGATGGTAACAATCGTCGATGGTTATTTCGGATGTCCTGCATGATTCACAAGAATTAGACGCCATAGCTATTGATTACTTTATTTTCGCGAAAGAATTAAATACTTGTAAATAATGTCACACTTCGCTACACCTTTTATAGCCATCAATTTAGGTTGTGAAATGGTTTTCGTGATTGACCAAAGGCTAAGAGCTCAAAATATAACATTGGACAAGTCTGAAAGAGGTAAGTGAAAACAAATCACTATTAATTCCAAAATAAAAATTATTTATATACGGTGTAATTTTGAATTTTACAGTACTCACCGATATAATGACAGTATTACTTCATCCCAAATTACTGGATGAACTATTTCTGCCGCAGCCGGTAGCTGCCCACGGAGTCATCAAACAATTACTTCAAGACATATCGGCGACATCGATAATGAAACTCGATGAATACTCCATGAATAAATTATGGGATCTAATGACAATGATCTTCAAATGGCAATTATCTGCGGCAACAAATCAAAATATTTTTGATATCAGTCGCAGACATTTGAGAAGTGTTGCCCTACTAATGCCGCATTTTTTCCCCAAAAATATTATTAAGGAAACGATGGGTAGATTCGAAATGATGAAAAATAGATTGAAAGATGACGATTATAAAAACCTGTGTACCACCTTAGTTGCATGGTTTTCGGAATATCACACAAAAATATCTGTGCTGATGAGACTCGGTTTTCAAAAAAAAGATGGAACTTTCAGCTCACCATCCGTAATAAATACAAATGTACTAAACAACTTAGGAGAAAATATCTACAAATATGATAAGAAAAAGAATCCAATAGAAGAATTTGAAAGTAGGTGTGCTGACACAAACGAAATAAACTGTCTTTTGGCATCAATAGAAAATATTTACTCTAATAATAGAGTTGCCCTGAAGTTACCATTTGAACTTGGCGATAAAAATTTGAAGAAAAAAGTTCTGGAAATAGCAAGGGATTTCCAATATGAAACCATCGACACGAGTGTTAAAATTAAAAATTCTGATCTCATGTTTATTGCCAACATTCCAAGAACTCCTCAAGAAGATCTTCTAGAAATGTTGGGAGAAGAAACTGCTGCAATTTAGGAATATCGGATATGTGAACGATTGAATCAAAGGTGATATTTGAGGGTGGGTATACTCGCACGACATTCCAAGTAAAACTTTTACATATTTGAATTTCGCGCGTTAAGCCATACGTTATAAAACTCGCATCACGCTACTTGTGCTTCTTTGCGTGGTAATTATCGTTCGGGGATTTTCCATGTTTCATTTCGTCTGACATTTTGATAAGGTTTTCACTTGTTGTCAGGGATCTGCCGGCCGGAAGCTTCACAATAACTAAGATTGCCTCTTAACTAAATTATAATGAATAAACTGTTAACAATTATAATGCATTATTCTCAGCTGTTTAATAAAGAACCAGGTTCAAAATTTAAAAGTTATTAAAAAAAAACAAACAGCGAACAAACGATGAGTTTTATTGAGCAATCTGAACTAACTACGAAAAAATGAATTAACAAAAAAAGATGATAAATTCATTTTCACCCGGCAATTTTAGAGAGTCATTTCTATGAAACAGTTTATAATATTTGTACTATAAAGTGAGCAGATAGGCTGAACCATGACTGTATGTTATACATCATGACTGTATTTAATCTTCTTTCGTTAGTTCATTTAGCCTGCAACTTATATACTGTCTAATATTTAAAAAACCTTGCTGTAAAAAATTATTCATAATTTAAATTTTTATAATTCTTTGGATTGCATGCATTGCATATGCATATATGCCATATGTGGTTTCAGCGGTCGCCACGTCACTTTCTACTGTGTGATGGCTTCAAGCCCCATATGGAACAGCAATTTGTACTACTACATTTTACCTTTTATTTTGTGTGTTTAGGCACGGTAACATTACCAACCAGTACTCTATCTTAATAGAAATAGTCGGCACCTAGTCATACCTACGCATTTCGAGTTCAATATACATACATTCTCAAATGCGGCGTAATGACAAATGGAGGGTGTGATGGTTTTCTAAGCAATAAGCATGTGATTGGTGAATAGTTGAATGAAATAAGTACAATATTTGCTGATTTTGATTGCTTGAATTCTTTAGTAACACATCTAGAGATAACATTTTTTAAATAATCTGAATCTTGTATAATATCAAGTCTCAGTCAAGGCGTAAATATTTTTCAGTGTCAAATTTAAAAAGGTGTTACATTTTTTCATTAAATCTACTAATTAATCAAAAAAAAACACAACATGTATTATATTTTTATCGAACATCTGCTATTTCACACAACGGATTCCCTACCACCTGCTAACGTATAGCGCGCCTGTGGATAATTATTTCAAAAGAAGAGTTTAGAATACTGAATAGATAACATTACCGTGCTTTAGGTTCTTGATCAGAGGATATCGATTTAGATTACTCGTAGTTTTATAAACAAAAAATCATGTCTCAAAAGAATGAAAATTATTATAACGACGATATAGGGGATCTACTTAAATACTTCATAGTTAAAAGTTACAAGACATGAAATTTAGTAACACCTTAGACGCGCGCTCTGCACGCTCTCAACTTCATAATTAATTTAAAATTAGAGCACTTTACAAAAAATTCTTACTCATAGGTTTAATTATTTTATAATTTAGGAATAACGTAACTTTAATGCATTAGACTTAGTCTGAAAAAAAAATTGTTAAAAATAAATAAAATAAAAAATGTTGAGTTTGATTCACTTCTAGTGCATATAAAAGTTATCAATACCTTGATTTGTGACTGGCCACAATGATAATTAAATAAACATTTATTGTACGCTTCTTGTTTACTTATTAATAAATAATATATTGGAATAAACCTTTATGCGGCACGTTTGCCTAGTTAAGTAGCTAATATTCATTAAATTTTGAAGATCTCGTGTTCGTTTTATTTTCATTTCTTCTAGTCGTGCTAATTTAGGCGTTCGATATTAATTATTATAAAAACATTTTTAATTAACAATAGGTATTTTATTATAATTCCTGCGATTGATGATACTATTTGGTGCAGAAACGACATACGGTTAACTTAATTATCATCGACAGCATCAATAACCCTTAGTACACTGGCTGGACTTGGAGATCTCTCCTTAGAAAAAATCGTTCAGTGTGACCTGTCTAAGAACGTATTTACTATGATATCAAAATACATAGTGGCCGACAACAATAACTAATAAATCTACAAATAACGATAAAATTACCGATAACATATTATGAATTAACGTTATATATATTTAATGGTAAAGCGTTTCAAAATTCTTTAATGTAGCGACGGTAGCAATAGCATATTAATTTTAAACGTATTTAAGTTCTGACTTTAAATTTTATACCTTTTGGCCGCCATCGAAACCGATGGTTCGTAACCAGTTGAAGAAGACTAAAAAATGATCTTTGTATGTTTATAATTAAATAATAATATATATAATAATATTCTGTTATAATTAAATAGGTTTTTAAAGGGTCGGCAACGCGCACGTGATGCCCCTGGTGCCGCAGGCGTTCATAGGCTGCAGTAACCGCTTACCATCAGGCGGGCCGTATGCTTGTTTGCCACCGTCGTGGTATAAAAAAAAAAAAAATTTAAAATTTGTTGTCAAGGTTTACACTGAATCATGTGAAGTGTCGACAAAAGGCAGCCATTTTGTAACAACGATAATATTGATTAAGAGGATTGTGATTTTCAAAAGCCTCAAATATAAATTAATATTTCCAAGAAACATCTAACGCGAAGTAAACCTCGTAAAAGTACCTTCACCTCTGCTAGTACACCTGCTTAACCACATCAATTAAAAATTCATTATAGAATAAGCAGATAGCGAAACGTCAAAATGGGCTTTAGAATTTAAAAATTAAAACATGTGTACGAAATTTAAAAAAATACTTTATTTCACTCATCACAATTGTTCTACCTTCTCACCGAGATATCAACAATATCAAGTACAACTTAATAAAACAATGACTTAGTTAAAAACGTGTTTGAGCAATACACTCATTATTAGATGAGCGCAGTGAAGTAAGCGGCGAAGGAGACACCGAAATAAACGTTCTTGGTATTTAGAGCCCTTCGGACGCCATCGACATAGATCATTCGTAACCAGTTATTACGAAGGCGGGAAACATAGTCACTGTACGAAACCACTTTCTAACCAGGATTTATTTCTTTGTACGAAACTGTTGTGGTTACTAAAATACAAAGGATGAAATGAAAAAAAAACTGGTTCGAAACGTACAAAGATCATTTTTTACTCTTCTTCAACTGGTTACGAACCATCGGTTTCGATGGCGGCCAAAAGGTTTTAGAGCCAAGTGAAGTATCTCTAAATGAAACATTGACTTAGTTAATTCTGACAGAGTAACACAGTTTACCATGCGCTTTCTTCAAGCACTCTTTAAGAGATTAGCTAGCATTAAGCTAACTTCTAACGAGTCAGCTTAACAGTACACGTATTTTATTTACAAACCTCAAGTTATTTTTATCGAAATGAAAATACAATCTTATAAAAAACAATTACTTAGTATCTTTGAGATCTTATTTACAATTGCATTTACATTTCTATTCCTTAGATAACAAAGTTTAAATTTAAAAGCAAGTCACGGAAAATTAAAAATACAACCGCTGTGAACATTTACAACCTATATATAATATTGATAGTCTATGTATATTTTTGTTTAAGGGGTCATGTCTAAACGATTCCGAATACTATGAAAGAAGTTGTTAAAATAATTATTTGCTAAAAATCTGTTAGTCAATGCACCGAGACAAATTTTACAAACACAAAATGGTTAAAAATGATATGTTAGTCTAAGAGAATTAGAGTACAATAAACTAAACTGAGGTGAAAAAATGATATATTAATTCTTTGTTTTGACTAAATATTACACGTTTAGTGAAAAACTGAAGCCAACTATATTGATTTGTTTGCTTTAAGAAATACTATGGTTAATTTAAAAGGGAATACGCATGTATTATTATTATTATTTTAAACATTTCTATAAGTTGTTACATTATCAAAATTAAATATAACACATACGAAACACAAACCATTAAGCTAAAAAACATATACTAAAATCACTATCATTTTCGGGCGATTTAAGCGCAGCCATCTTGGCGCGCTTATTCTGTGGCGCCATATTACTTTCAGTCAGTCACGAAGTGTTTGATTTACAAAGTTCACAAAAATTAAATGATTAAATTAGTTTATTACGATCGAATCAAAAATAACTGTATAAATATGTTTGTTTAACAATAAAACTAACAAATAAAAATATTTTCACCATTTTGGTGTCACATGCATATTCCCTATTATCATGGATTAATGTGGTCTAACCACCAATTAGATGACCACAAAAAGACATTTCAAGCTATTGCATAGCCTTTATCGCGGGCTTCGAGTGCCGCGACCGAATTAAGAAATTCCGTAACGAAAATAAACCTAACACCTCCTCACTCCGACCGATACAGTGGTGCGCCGTTGAAAGCCGTACATTGTCTAATGTCATTTCAGTTCGGCAGACTTCGGCACGGTGTTTGTGTGCGTGCCACTAGACGTATGAGTGTAGACTTTACGAAGCTCGTACGGATCGAGACGAGCTTCTCCGAAATATTATAATTGCATAAGTTGATAAAAAATGCTATGCAATAGCTTTATCGTAGCAGTCTCCGAGTGCCACATGTATATTTTTTATTTGCAAATAGCCTGTAGTTTTGCTCACACTTCATCATACTGTCAAGTCTAATTAAAAAATCACAGTCGATAACATACATTATTCACAATATAAGCACTTATAGTAAGCAAAATAGTAAAATACAAAATTAACCACACAAAACCTTATAATATAGTAAGAAAATAAACACGACCAATTCTCAGACTAAATAGCGAGCAATGCAAATTATAAATTACAACCAATTGTATTAAGAAAAATATAAAAGAATCTATACACCCGGCAACCCTTCTAGCAAAACATGCTTTAGGAGTACCGATGCGACATTAAACTTAAAAAAATATTTCACACAGTTAGTTGACATTCAGTAGGCTTCTTATTTACTACTATTATAAGTAAATAAGTAGGTAATTATAATAACTTATACATATCTGTTCCTAAGCGGAGAAAACTAACGTACTAATTGCAAAACTGAACCGAAATTATTAGAAAATAAAAATATTATGCCCTATGTATTGCTGTCAAGCTACCCAAGCAGCTATAGTGTAAAAAATAATAATGATCTATGACAGGTCCGTTGGTCTGGTTGCTCGTGGTCCTGTTTCGAGGTAAAGGTTAAAAGTCTATTTTTCACCCAGAACAAATAATTATGTGATAAATACGGTCTTTTATTCTATGTCCGGATGTAATTCATTTAATATGTCTAGAAATATACAAATTTGTCTATCAGCAATCTCTTGTTACATTCTTATGTTACGGGATAAGACAGTTGTGTAAACTTTTCATTATTATTAATAAAGTTCATATAAATTTTATATAGAATAGTAGGTTTGGTCACTATAAGGTACTCCTTCAATATGTTCATCATGACTAACAGTATTAAAAAAAAGTGAAAACTATACACGATTACTGCTAGTTTTCATTAGGACCGGCTCGATCGGGGCAGTACTACCCTCCTACAGAAAACCAATCCAAAGTGTCAGCATCCGTGCTGTCGTGTTTCGTTTGTGAGTGCAAGACCGGAGGCCCATCGATGCAAGGGTGACAGTTATCATGGTAACTGTGTTAGCCTTACACTGCCACGATGACTGTCATGTCTTTTATGTCCCCAAGCGGGGCGTGAAAAGCATCTCACTAGGCCGCCACAGTGTGGATCACCATACAGCATTGTCTGCATTTGCAATGAGTATGAAGACCACAACTCTTGGATTCTACTCATGCTTTTCGTCAGGCAAAGTAGAGTCACTTTGGCAGGCTCTTAATATAGAAAAAACAAAAAAGTTTTTATGGAAATCCTTAACGACAGCACTAGTTTTATAGGCTTTGCTTAGAAAATCTAGCCTATACCTAGAAAACTATATTAGTTGTCTCCATTGTTTGATAAAACAAGCATATTTTAAGTGATAATACATTTTAAATCGACATTGTAACCCAGCCCTGCTGTTCAACATTGTATTTACACAGTGGTGTACTAATACTGATAATTCAACATTGTAAAAACAATAGATAAACTTGAGTACAGAATGGGCTTTTATTTTAACATGCCCTATATTAATTTCATATCAGACTACAAATTACATACGGCTGCATGGTACCTATATAAGATAAAAATTGATATTTATTTAGTCAGGTTATAGTAAAGGCAAAATATTCTTAGGTTTAACTTTATCCCGAAAATCAATCAATATACAATTTACGGTAACAAGGTTATTCTCACTTAGCACGAACGCCAACTAATTATAAGAAAAATAAAAAAAACAACAAAGAAACAAATTTAAAAAAAAAATCAGATACATCATTGTCCTCGCGGAATGGTTGTTACGCAATGAGTCAGTGACGCTGGTAGGCATCAAAAACATGATACTTTGGACCACTGAACAGAGAAATAAATATTAGAAGTGTCATCAACGATAAATCTCTAGAGATCTTTTATCGCCTAGATGAACACATAAACAATTGATAATATTATTACAACATAACGAAGTCTATGCTAATCGGTTATGTGTCAGGTATGTGTATCGGGTATGCGTTCTGTTCGGTAAGACACCGCAGTGATGTAATGTAAATAGTTCCTATAACGATATTTATGTAACGCAGCCAAGTTATAATAAAAGTAAT
Organism: Hypercompe scribonia; assembly: GCA_949316085.1. Taxonomy (NCBI): domain Eukaryota; kingdom Metazoa; phylum Arthropoda; class Insecta; order Lepidoptera; family Erebidae; genus Hypercompe; species Hypercompe scribonia. The sequence goes on from OX438979.1 coordinate 17,259,777, forward strand.
ACATGACTACGTGCGTTTTCTTGATAAGAACAGAGTTGTTAGACGCTCGTTCATAGTTACAGCGCCAGATACGCTTACATAGCATTTCTACTTTATTCTCTGTTCTGTGTGCTGACGTGGGCGGGTGTGTGGACGCAGGTGGGTGTGGACGTAGGCGGGTGTGGACGTAGGCGGGTGTGTGGGTGCCGGTGCGGTATGTGACAAATTTAAATAGATGTTTTGGATGAAATATAACATAGTTATGCAACTGTTATAATCGATTCTATTGCTGATTCTGAACACATTATTTTCAGGTTTCGTATTTAGTAAGAATAACGGTGTATAAATTGCATTCTAGCAAGATAATATTATGCCCTGGTACATTTAATACAAATGAAATACGTTCAGCATTTACTCTGAATTAATGTTAGCTTAAAATTATGCAAAGAGACATTTCATTCTAGGAATGGAATAATAAAAAAAAACAATAGTAACATTGAGCACGCTGTAGATAATTGAATAACGATATTTTCAGTTAATTAACTAAGAAAATTAATGACTTAAATCATTTCAAAATACTTCATTATTACACATAAAACATTGTGACATTATGTCATTAAAAAAAAACTAAGTAGATTGTTATTTCTGTCGTAATGGAGAAAATTTTATTGCTCCCATTAAATGTTACTATGGCCAATGGCAAAAGTTAAAAGTACAAATTTGAAAAGAACAAGGTGTTGTCATTATAAAAAATTTGGTCATAAATTCAAATATTGATTTTATCAAATCACTAAATGCTTAAACAACAATTATAGTGAATTAACAAATCATGAGTGCCTAAAATGCTGCATTTACACTTTATATTCAACTTAATCTTTGGAGTTGACGTTTTTGTGGTATAGTTTAACCACAATTCCGCAAGTTATATAGAAAGGCAAATTCATTTATACCAAATGTCACTAAAATAACAAACATTAAGACCTATTTTGATATATTAATATAATAAAATGATTTGTTGAATAATAAAAAAAAGACTCATATTTAATACAACAGACGTCAGTTCTTCAAACGTGAGATTTAGATTAAATTAATAAGAACGATAAAATTGTTTATCAAGTTGGTTAAAAATCAACTTGACAATAAGCTTGTCTATCAATTAAATGTGCATTCGTAAGTGGAAATATTGTTTCTTAACGTGTTGTTTGGTATGGCTCTCGGTTGAATACAAAATTTTACTATTCATAAATATTCCTAACAATAATATAACTGCAAGGAATCTGGCACCATTATACTTTCACCGGATCGCCTTACTCACTGACAGTTCATTGTGGACTAAACGTGAATATTATCCTGATTTAATCAATCAACCTGGAGCCGGCCGGGTCATACCGGATCGACAGGAATGGATGTGAAGCAAATGACGTTGGATTGCAATCTCTAACTGCGTATATAGCGTCATATTTCATTCGACATGCATCGTATTATGTTTATAAAATACAGTACAGAGTCGACCAAGAATTCGTTAACATTTGAATTTGGCATCCCTCGTAAACATATTATGGTAGTTCTTGGGACCGATGCTACTGGAACTTGCTGGCTACACTCGTAACACATGGTTTCAACAAGATGAAACCACTTATTACTTCCAATGAGTCCCTGCCGGTGGTCAAAGACACGTTTTCGGCAAAAGTTGATTTCCAGACGAGGCGACATTCCATGGCCACCCAGAAGTGGTTATTTGAAGAATCGTGTCTACATTAATATACCAAATACACTATGTCAATTAAAAGAAAAATCAGCGAAGAAATGTTAGCGATCTCGCGGTCTCTTTGCCGACGAGTATTCAAAAATATCGGTGCTCGCTTAGAAGAGTGCAAATGTCGAAACGGTGGCCATTTTGACGATGTTATTTTTTAAAAATAATTTCCAACTAATTAGCTTTTTTGTAAATAAACAATTTTTATAATATATCAAAGGGTTTTTTTAAGATTTTTTCAAATGTTAACTAATTCGTGGTCCACCTGTATAATCGCAAGTTACTTGAATATCTTTCTTTTGCGCCAGATATACTAGAGTAGCATCAAGGTTAAGTATGTGATGTTTTATTGTTACACTCAAGACAAATACTTGGATACATGAAAATATATCCGTATTATTTTACGTAGATAATTCGTATTCATAAATGACTATAATCTATGTTCGTCTATGTGTTTACAAAATGTATTTGTTTGTTCATCAGACTATGTGTTTTAAAGTCATATCTCAAACGAACACAGCTTGTGTTCGACTCTAGATACTTGGTGTCAAATTGAAAAATACTTAAATACTAACCATTGAAAAAAACAGACTCATTGGGCTTCCTTTTTCTCAAGGGTTCAACGTGTTCTTAGATCTTAAATCTAATATCAGTCAATCAATCAATCAATCTAGTATCAGTTTAAATTTTGATACGTTTGCCACCAAAATCACTTTTTGGATGTTTCACTAACGCCAAAATTGTTTGTCATAATCACTATTTAACAAGTTCACAATGTTTATACACTATAGAAAGAGGGAGTTTCTAGAAGTATTCGTAGAGAAAGTCTGGTCGGGCAACATGCTCGTGTCTCCGTACACAGGCGCCGCGGGTCCGCCGGACGCGTACGGACTGCGGGACCACGTCCGCGAACGATTCATTAGAGGCGGTGAGTCTGGTGGCAGAACTGTTTGAACTGGCTCTGTCGGCATGCGGATAGTCGCCTTGCGATTTTGTCTCGATTGAACTATAAAAGGAAATATATATTCATTTATGGAATATTTGACACTATTAAATTTTATTGTGTATTCGTCTTTTGTTCATATATGTAGAATTTATGATTTTTGTTGTTATTATAATGTATTTCGTGTCATAAGGGAGTAAACTCAAACAGTCAATTATTAAACTGTCCGGCCATCACGGTGTAATAAGTCAAAACCTCTTTTTTAAGGAGAGGCCTATATCCAACAATGGACTGTTAGAGAGGCATAAAGATGATGTTACTATTATGAATGAATACTGACTGTATAAGTATGCGGTGAGTACGGCGGCAGCCGTGGCTAGCGTAGAGAGGTAGGGGCGCAGGAGCGCCAGCAGAGCTCCCAGCAGAGAACCGCACGCCGTCTCGCACTCTCGCTCGACTTCCACGCGCAGCTCTTGAGAGGTGAGCTTCGATCGCACCATCACAAATCCATGGCCACACGTCTCGGCCTCGTTGCTCACTACCACTCTCATTTCGTCTGAAAACAAAAATATTTGTTTATTCACATTAGTAAACCGACAGCTACAAAAATGAAAATCAGTAGTTTTCATACACAACATGAAATCGACGATAACTTTTTCTGAATTTACCAAAAATAAATAATTTCTACTCAAGATAACACTACGACAGTTTATTGCCAGAGTACAAGACGAAGCTTAACCACCATGGATGCGACAAATGGTTCGTGGATTTTATATAAAAAAAAATCAAAGACTTACCATTATCAACAACAGTTTCTAATTTCAATCCTGGAGAAGGTATCAATCGGACAAGTTTGACTGCGTGTGGATGACCGCTCACTGTGAAGACAGCAGGCGGAGAGAGGAGAGACACTTTGGTGTTTGACACTCGTATCTGTGGTAATAGAAGCACTTTGGTGCAAGCTCGATACACGGTCCACTCGGCGCACAGTTCCACCTCAGATGCTTCTGTTATTGTAGTCGCTGGGATTATCTTACAACCCATTTGACCTGAAAAAAAACATGTTGAGTTGAGTCTTGCAACTAAAAACAACTACCTTACTAAACTGCTACCAAAGACAATAATTAACACTAGCATCAAAAACGGAGTTAAAATGGATGAAACGAGAAAATAATTCGGGTAGAAATCAAGAAATACATAGGTACCAAAATGGTCAAGTTAGAGCTGTGGTCGCACCTATTATACACCTACTATATTGTTTAATGGAGATATTCCTGGTACCACATAGTCATAGGAAGTATATGGTAGGTGTGACCACGGCTCTACCTTGACCATTTTCTTACCAGTCAGTGAATTAAGTCTGTCAGTTTCTTCTTAATTGTACACCAGATTTATTATAAAGTTAACATAATAAACACTACGGCAGCATAAGTGGTGGCCTTATCGTACGAAGGCAATCTCTTACAGGCAACCATGAGATGTAAAGAAAAGTACGAGTTGGAATGCACGAGTATAGTATAGGGTAGTGTCTGGTGTATATATACAGTAGCGCTCAAAAGTATTTTGACAATTCAATTTTATTCCATATCACAAAAAATGATAACAAAATTGTTTCCAATCAAAGATTATATTTGAAGTAATGATACGTTTCACAAATTAAGACACTTAAATGTAATTCTAATGTATTTCTACACAAAAAGAAAACATAAAGAAAAATTATTTACGACACGGCTCAAAAGTATCATATCATTCGTTTCTTAGTGCTTCATATAGAGCATCTTTACTTGAATAGTTTCGACATCTTACGCGGCGATTCAGTTCTTCTCAAAGATGCTCTATCGGGTTTAAATCGGTACTTTGACTTGGCCAGTCGAGAATTTTGATTTTAGCGAGTTTCATAAAGTCATTGACATGTTTCGATTTGTGCCTTGGGTCATTGTTTTGTTGAAAATACCAACCAGGTGCCATATTTGCTTCAGCATAGGGTAGCATTTGTTGCTTTAATATATCTGCGTACATAAAGTGATCCATAGTACCTTCTATCCTAACTAAAGGTCCAACTCCGCGGCGAGAAAAACATCCCCAGACCATAATATTGCCACCTCCATGCTTTACTGTGGGTATTTGGTATCGAACATCAAATCTTTTGTTTACAGGACGTCGCACGTACCGTATACCATCAGATGACTCTAAATTAAATTTGCTTTCGTCACTCCACAACATTTTGGACCATTTTGAACTCGTCCATAATCTGAACCGTTTCGCAAACGCAAGGCGCAGCTTCCTATTCCTTGCAGAAATTAGAGGTTTCTTAGTTGGACGTCGTCCATGCAATCCGAAGTCCTTTAGTCTGCGTTTTACAGTGGAAACGTGTAAATTCACGTCGTAATTTCCCTGTAACTCGTTTTTTATTTGCACAGCCGTTTTTCGGACATCACTTGTCGATAACCTTTTTATCAAATGGTCTTCCTTAGCGGATGTTTTTTTCGGACGGCCACTTCGAGGCTTATTTTCAATAGTTTTACGTTTATTAAGCTTTGTTCCACGAACTAACAAGTTGTCGTGACACTTTAAAACTTCGAGCAACTTCTGCTTGCGTCATTCCACTTTGTAGGGCAGTTGTCACGGCATTTTTAATATTATTTGAATATTCTTTAGTCTTAGGCATGTTGATAAATGCGGAGTAATTATACCTTATAGACAAAAATATATGCAGTGTGAGTAGAACCGCTGCCAGCAAGGAACTGAATGGTTGTCAAAATACTTTTGATCGCATGTATAGACGTGTTTTGTTTTTAACAAAGAACGAAAACAAACAAGTTCCAACTTGTAACTCACAGAGGATGAAATACATCATAAATAACAATATAAAAAATACTGAAATTATTTTGAAGTACTTAGTAAAAAGATAACTGCAAAAGTAGTCTTGTCAAAATACTTTTGAGCGCTACTGTATATATAGTTATGAGTAACACATAGTGTGGATGTACATGGATTTATTATATTTAACTTCTTACCGTTGACAATATCCAGTACAGGTTCAGCAACATGAGGTGCCTTAGTCCTACAGGAATAAGGCAGGTCGATTACGGCGCCCTCTAGAGCATATCGTTGTTCGTCGGAACAGATCAACGGGCCGGACGTGAGTCCGACGGCTGTGAACGACAGCGGGACTAGCGCAGACGGCCAATCACCGGGCAAGAATTCCATCTAAGGAGATTTCAAAATAAATATGAACGAAAAATAAACGATAGATCGTATTTATTTTAAGACTGAGTTCAAAGAAAGTTTTAAGTTTTTTATTTTAATCATTCGATAATAATTATAAAGCAGTAGGAACTGTGTAGTTATGAATGGGATTTATTTTTGCAGAATCGCGCAGAAGTATATTTAATAACAATTTGTTTGAGATAGAGTACCTATCATAAAAACTATTGTATTGTTATATGTTGAATCAGTATACAATAGTAACTTTATAATATTATTGAAGGTATATAATAGCAGATGTGGTTGTTATAATAAAGTTTTGTTTGTTCGGTTAAATGTGCTCAGGAAGAATTTGTTTAGTGTTGAAGAGCACATATGTCGAGGAACTCCTTAGCTGCATAGCGTTTTGCTACAACATATAAGAACTCCGTTCTTATATTTTGACATTTGATTAATGGAAAATTTTGCAAACATGGTTACGCTGTTCAGCTATTATTTAATAACACGCTATTAGCTGAGCAGAAACAGTGGTGGTGAAAAACGTAGGTGAGCTGCGTGAAACAGTTAGTTTCTTGTCGTTTTGTTCTCTGAGTTTTTTCCAAACTAGGTAGGGGTCGCTTTTTAAGTTTACTACGATACGTATGAACTTCGGTTAGTTTTCTATAAGATCAGTAACAAAAATATTGTGTATTGAACGATAATATAGGTTTTTTTTTAATTTATTTAGAGCCTGGCAAAGTGACTCTACTCTGCCTGGAGGAAAGCACGGATAAAATCCAATGGCGGTGGTCACCATAGTCATTGCGAAAGCAGACAACGACGACCCACACTATGGCGGCCGAGAGAGATGCTGTTTCACGCTCCAAAAAGCGTTAACGGTACCTTATCGAGCGGCAGCTGGTGCAGGGTGTAGAGGCCGTGCGGGCGGTCGCGGCGCAGCACGTGCGCGCCGGGCGCGTCGCGCGCCATCAGCGCCAGCGTGGCGCCGCCGCCCGCGTGCAGCGCCACGCCCGCCGCGCCGCGCCAGCCCACGCCCTCCACGCACACGCCCCACCCGCCCGTCACTGCAACACCACTCCCATATCACTGATGACACCCTCGTCACACTTCCTGTGGCTTTGCGGTCAACTTTTATTATGAGGTAACATTCGGCGAACCAACATTTTGAGGATAAATAAAATGTTTTAGGTAGGTACTGACGTGTGATGAATGTGAATATATCTTCCTAGATTAAAAGTGTATTTAATAAATATTAAAATAATAATATAACACAAAAAGTATTAATTACTTATTGTATGCTTAACTTGTCCTTTTTATCTCTTTTATCTATACATTTGTGTCATGTAAATGTCTTTAAAAATGAAAAATAAAAACAATGATATTTAAAATCCTTACCTGTAACTCTATCCGCTCGCATATCAGAACCAGTAACCCAGACTTCATCCTTAACGGTGACTCCGCTCACCATCCCTTGGAAGGTCATAAAGGTACCGGCGGCGTCTAAACCAGTTATCAACAATTCTGTTCCTAAAGCGCTGTAAATATAAATATTTATGATTAAAACTGAGATAAAAATATATTTATATTTGCAAAAAGACCAACTAATTTAAATAAGTAACTAGAAACTAATATAATTCACTGAAGTAGTCGTAGTAATTAATGGAAGGAGAAATTGCTCTAAATGATAAGGTCGCCCTTTTTACATTATTTCTGCTGTATAATTTGTATTTTAAGACGATGATAGTGTAATTCTAGCCGATTTCGGACACAGTAGCCAGTCTCAATAGAGACCAGGCAGCTGCGTAGGTGATATGATATTGTGCAAGTGTATACCTAAACACATTTCGCTTTCTACATCACTTTACATTTCGTTTATTTTCACAATTCGATGGGACGGTTATCCGTCACGACTGGGGAGAGGTCAGGCGTAGGACCGACGCCTTTACATGCTCTCTAAGGCAGGGGATAAAGATCTAAACGCCGGGCTGTTATTAAGCATTTCTATAATCAGAAAAACTTCATACTTTTACTTTATAATAACTTCTATAGAAACCCTAGTGTATAAATAAAACGTTTTCCAACTATCATTTCCCGCAACCCATCATTTTTCGGAACGTATTGCTCACGAGGGCGGAGCTCGAAAGAAGCACGATTATTTTCTTAACTCGTTCATTCGAGTTATGAAATCAAATAAGTTATGAAAAATCATATAAATCGGAATGGACTTTCTTATAAGGGCCTCATCTGGTCTACTAGGAAATGTGGACTACGGAGTGTTGTACAATAGGCTAGATGACACCTTAGTCAAATTAGTTACTTTTTATCATCTGTCAAAACGACAATTTTGTATAAAAAATGTACTGAATACCAAATTATGACGTCACCGTTTTAGACTACTCAATTGAACAATATATTTCACTGTATATTTGATTGAAATTCGTAATAATAATAAAAAGCTATGTTAATTGTATTTTCCGAGATGTTTCGCGATATTAGTTTTAATGAAGTGGCCATTGGTATTTATTAACGATACAGTCATCTACCCAATTCAGAAGTTACCATCGAACAAAATGTTTTGAAATGGTTAGAAAGAGTACCTGTCGCTAGCCCTCCGCGGCAGCGCGGCGAGCGGCGCGAGCGCGGACACGTTGGCGTGCGGCGCCAGCAGCGCGCGCCCCACGGCGTTGCGCATGACCAGCCGCACCGCGCTCTCGTGCAGCTCGCCGCTCGCCTCCGCCGTGCAGTACGACGGGACCGCCACTTCGACGTGGATCACCTGCAACAGTGTCTGACAGTTCCAACACCGTTCTCTACTAACGATAACGTTCGCTGCACGATTGGCTTTGTGGTTTAAGCTTCGTGTTGAGCGTTGTGGGTCCGATGCCCGCATGGGACGACGCTTTGTATGATCTACGAATTGTTGTGCCGAGTCTAGGTGTTATTTTTGTTTCAACATCATGAGGATCTTCTGGTTAACGAAACGTGCCGATCGGCAGCAATAGACTCGCTACCTTTTAAGTAGGACCAAGTTAGCGTTTAATATGCCTTTGTCTACCTCTCCAGGAAAACACGCGATTTTATGAATGTGTCTATGTATATCGTTAGTGAGGTAATGGATAGATGATCATGAAATTTGGTCAGAAGATCTTGTATGTCATCTCTTAAGGGGCCGTTCAATTATTACGTAAGCACTATGGGGGGACGGGGGGGTCTTTGCTTTGCTTATTTTGGATGACATGGGGGGTAGGGGAGTCTAGATGATGATTACGTCATCGGTAGTTATTTTCTTCTTTACACGAATGGCAACCCACACATTGTCTTTGCTTGAAAACGAAAAGCATTTTCGGGGATTCCCGCAAGTAATACATACATTTAGTGAACAGTGCGCGGTAATTCCCCTACTCGCTTTAGAACCGAGTAAGGGAATTACCGCGCGCTGTTCACTTGTCTAAATTTCCTCTATCAGTGTATTGTTTCGTTTGGCTGCTATAGCGAGTAGACGTATTGTAAGCATAGTAAAGCAAGTTAACATTTGTGTTACCATTCATTCCATTATCCAAAGTTTAATGTTTAAATAAGATGTCATTTCAAATAGACAAATCTAAGTTATACCAAAAATTGTTTGAAAGTTTTAAAAAATCTCATACAAGTACGAAAGTACAAAATGTACAAAAGTTAGTTAACGAAGTGTGGCGAAATTATAAATTACAAGCAAAATCCGACAAGGAACTAGATATTATTGTATCTAAGAGAATCGAAGAAGAATTGCAAGCAGCGACTAAGAATAAATCCAATTTACTACATTTTTTTTCTAAGGTGAGTGACGAAATCATTTTAGGTACCTATGAGTACCTACTAGAAATATTAGAAATCGCCAAAAAGTTTCTCTTTGCTAATTAGAAAATATTATGGCCTATCTTAAAGTATATAAATAAAATAAATTTATCTTAAAGTATAGAGGTAATATTCATTATATAGATTTATTTCTTATAATTGATTCCGTCAATTGGTCACAAAATACAGGATGCCAGTTTTATACATATATATATATATATATATACCTACAGAAAACTATACTCTATTCAAATAGGTATTTAACAGAATGTAAACAATCTTTATATGTCTTTTTATTGAAATATGTGGTTTAAAATTGTAAACTGTGTAAAATCTGTTGTGATTCATTTAAAAACTCAACCAATATTAAAAAATTGCTTTTCTGTAAGTACATAAAGGTGCGTACAAACATCGTGAGGCGTGCGCCGCGAATGGTTCGCACGTATACATGTGCCGTAGCATGCGTCAGGTTGATGTATTCGAGACGAACCATTCGCGGCGCAAGCCTCGCGATGTCTGTACGCACCTTTACAGATATCTGATTTTATAATTGCATATTTCAATAAAAAGACATATCAAGATTGTTTATATTCTTTTAAATACCTACTTGAATAGACTATAAAACCCTGTATTTTGTGACCGGAACGATTTGCTCGTTTAAAGATATTAGATTTAAAGCCATAGGGTTTTGTATTTACCATATTTAGTGCCATACTTTGTATTTATGTAGCTTAATAAGAGAATCTTTAGCAGAACCCATGGAAAGTTTTTATTTTTAAGCAACCTGTAAACCTGCAGAAAAAACACAAATTACACAGCCAGCTTCAAATATTAAAAAACAGGAAGAAGATAAAATAAAAACTGGTAATGAATCACAACAGCAATGCGAAATTAATAAAAATACAGATAAACAGAGACCAAAACCTTCTCAGGAGGCTATGAAAAATAAGATTGCTCTACTCGAAAAAAATTTGAATGCTTTGTATTCTGCCAGAGATACTATGTCAATCCGTGCTGAAGTTGATAAACAGATCATTAAGTTGCGCGAGGAAATAAAAACAGCAAAACAGTCTTTAAACAGGAAGGTTCAAAACGCAGTTGCCCAGAAGAAACACAGGGATGGTATGAAAAGAAAGTTAGAAGATATTTGTCATGAAAATCCAGAAATGAAAAAAAGACTATCTCTGAGGGATTCAGTGGGACGTCCTAATCTTGAAAGCAATCAACCTTTACTATTGAAAACAATCGCGGATATAGCTTTATTTGGAAGTGCAGCAGATGATAGAAGACGAACGGAATCAATTCGCAGCGTAAAAACTCTTGATGAACTCACACAAGAATTACGTAAAATGGGATTTGACATTAGTCGCAGTGGGACATATCTTCGTTTGATTCCCAGAAAATCTAATTCTGCAGAGGGACGAAGACATGTATCGACAGTCCCTGTTAAGCTCATTCGGGCTCAAACTGATCACCACAAGAGCCACTTAGATAGCAAGTTCGCTGAAACATCAATCCATTATTTAGAGAACATAGCATCCATACTAGGACCAGATCAAGTATTTTTCATATCTCAAGATGATAAAGCTCGAGTCCCTATTGGCGTAACTGCGGCAAATAAGCAAGCACCTCTTCTAATGCACATGGAATATAGAATCAAATTGCCTGATCACGATTGGGTAATCGCTGAGCGTCATAAATTAATACCATCTGTTTATGCTGGTATCAAAATCACTTCCAATATGCTAGGACAACCGCAAGCCGTTGGATATTCTGGACCAACATACATCGCTATTCGAAGTGGAAAGCATAGTTCATCTACTGCTAATACTCATGCTCAGGATTTCGAGACGCTTCTCGAACTTGAAGAGTTTCGACCATTAGCTAAAACTGACCATGGACTAGTAAAACCAGTGGTAATCATGACGGTTGATGGAGGGCCAGATGAAAATCCGCGTTATCAAAAAGTCATAGGGTTTGCTATACAACACTTTAAGCGACATGATCTCGATGCATTGTTTTTAGCTACCAATGCTCCCGGAAGAAGTGCGTATAACAGAGTAGAGCGCAGAATGGCTCCTCTTAGTCGGGAACTGGCTGGTTTAATATTGCCTCATGACCATTTTGGGTCTCATTTGGATGAACGTGGCGTTACAATTGATGAACATTTAGAAAGATCTAATTTCGAATTTGCAGGAAAAGTATTAGCTGAAGTATGGAGTTCAATGGAAATTGATGGCTATAATGTTAATGCAAAATATGTTGGGGCAGGTGAACAAGATCTTCCTGATTTTCCAGACATTAAATGGTATTCAGAACATGTGCGTGAAAGCCAATACTTGCTCCAAATTGTAAAATGTAGAAATACAGAATGCTGTCGTCCAAGAAGTGGACTATTTAGATTACTAGACAACAGGTTTCTTCCACCACCTGTAAAAGTAAAACAAACAGTTGATGACTTGGTTTTAGATGAAGGAGGGCAATTTCTTAATCTTCCAGTCAATTTAGCTCTACGCTTAAGTGCTTCACTCAAAGATTTCCTGCAAATGCCATACGATTATTTTTGTCCGACGGTACAATTGAGGCTATCAAGTCGAACATGCAAAACGTGTGGTCTTTATCATGCTTCCGTCAAGTCACTAAATCGTCACATCGAAAAGATCCATAAGAAAGTAAACACGCACACTGATAGGAAAGTTAGACCTGTAAGAGTCGCTGCTCGTCGTGCTAATGAACTGATGTGCATTATTCAAAATTTAGAGCACCATGATGTTGAATGGCTCGATGAGAATGACGTAGACATTCCAAAATCGGATGAAAGCGAGCAGACTCACAACACTGAGCAGCAATCAAAGCAATCCAATGTCATCGAAAACTTAGAATCATGGATTCGGGTTTCATGGACTGAAGACTGTTAATTTGAATTTAATATATGTACCAAAAATTTAAAATAAGTTTGTTATGTTAGTAAGATATAATATTTTTGTCCTTTACTCTATGTTGAATACCGTTTCAGTAAAATATAATCTCTATCCTAAATCTATTTTCTTATTTTTCAAATTATAATTATAACATTATAAAATTAAAAAAACAATACATTAATTGACAAATGTTTACGTAAGCATGGGGGGAGGGGGTAAGAGCTTTGCTTACTTTTGCTGACAAGGGGGATGGGGGGGTAAATAATTGCAATAAATCTGCTTACGTAATACTTGAACGGCCCCTAATCCCTTAAAATAAATTATAAAAAAATGTATACTTACAGATTCTCTATAAATGTTATTCCTCTCATCTTTATGTTGAGCTACAACCACACCATGACCGGGTCTTATAGCGTTCAATTCGCCAGTAGAACTTAAAGAGAATGCTCCGTCTTCGTAAGCTTTCCACGTTCCTCTGGGCAGAGACTTGAGCTTTATGACTGAGCTCACTGCGACGGCTAGGCGATCACTCGATGTCAACTCTTTGGAAAGACCTTCGACAGAGGTACGTACATCTGATATGCCTAGGATTTCTATTGTGCTGTCCCAAGAACGAGTTTCGGCTACCTAGGAAATAAATATAAATGGTAAAACTTCAAATTTCATGAATATTTAAAAAACCTTGAAACTAAAGTTATTACAAGCATTGTTACGTGGCCGTGTTAAAAACGTACATATTTTTATATGAGACGTACGTTAAGACTACGTTTAATAAGGAACATTTGTCAAAATTATTTAATCTTATAGTTTACGAACTCATTTTCAACTTTTTAAAGTCATCTACAATTATATTTTGATTTGACATAATTTCATATGCCGTTTTAATATTGTAGATAAATAAGTTACCTGTCCCATATTCCGTACTCGAACGTCAATAGTAATTACTCCAGGCTTTAGAGGCACCACTCGCACCGACAAACCCTCAGCGACTGATCTCTCCAACATATCTACAACACATACAAAATACATCTCTATAACGACAAACTACGGTAACTTAAAAAATGCTTACTGCCTCGTTGGTCTTGCGGTTAACGTATGTGACTGCCGATCGAGATGTCCCGGGTTCAATTCCCGAGTCGGACCGAAAGAGTGTTATGGAGTTTTTCTGATTACCGAAATTATTAATAACAACTCAGACCCCACCCCCCGTGCTTTGGAGGGCACGTAGAGCCGCCGCCTGCGTTTAATCTCTCCCTGGTCGTATCGGATAGCCGTTCTACCGGATTGTGAGAGTAAGGGAATAAAGAGCGCAATTGTGTTTGCACACATACTTGTGCACTATAGTGCACGGAAACCAGCCAACCACGCTCTAGATATTATAATATCTCCGGTCTCCTATCTATGGTTTCCGTTGAGACTAGCTACCAAGGCCAAAATCGGTTAGGAGTACAACAACGATAATTTAAAAATATATAGCAGGTAACAACCTTATACGGTTTCGTACCTCAACTTTTGTATAAGAGGTTCATTGTCAATTTTATTCAAATAATGTAAACTTATTTTGGTTTAGCCGAGTCATTCTGAGGGATTAATAGATTGTGTTTTGCACATTGGTTATAGAAAAAAATAAGTATTTAGTTTGGCGGACGTGGTCAACAAAATACATATAATCAACAATATTGATTTCTTTTTTCCTATGCCATTTTATAAGAATGTGAATAAAACATATAATATTTTTAGTTTCTGTTATTTCTAATAGGAGTTAATTCTCGTCGATAGTGTGGTAGACCTTTAAATAGTCGATTCGATCTTGAAGTTATTATGTTCGATTCGATAATTTTGAGAATTTAATAGATGCTCGTTAAAATGGGTGATTTTGATGCTCGACATAAGCATCTAGCTGTTAAAATGATAGTGACTTTACTATATAAGTACTATATAAGTAGTGACTATACTATAATATACATATCTACACAACATCACGCCTGTTGCACCGGAGAGGTAGGCAGAGGTAAATATATATGAACACTTTTTGTCATGTTTTAGTCCCACGAAATAGGTGGTGAGCTTATTGCCGCTAAGCGGTATGTTCTGTTTGACTGTCGTCCGTCGATCAGCAGGCGCGCGCACCACTTGCAGGTGAAGTTGACTTTGGACCCTAAGGTCTTGATGGGAACCCTATGCATCATTTTTTCTTTTTTTGTTAGCGGAATTACCCACAGACACCACTGACAGGTGGTTTTGTCGGACTCGAACCGACCAAAAACCGCACGCCGTCTCAGGTACCAGTAATCGGGGAACCAGGTGCATCCTAGTAAGGAAATCCCTGAAACAACTCTATGCACCCTAGATTGGTGGGAATACTATAAAACATCTAACAATAATATTTCGGTAATCTGACACACAATGCCAGTTTCAAACTAGGCAGAGCTTGTAGTATGAAAGTTAAATTGACAAATATGGATTGATGAGAATTGAACCCACGACTTTTCGCTATGCAGTCAAGATCACTAACCACTGAACCAGCAGGCCCCTGACAGAAGATGTTAGTATATACCATCAAAGTGCGTGGGTAACAATCGCGCGGTGGAGGGATCCCGCAGCGTCCAGGACACGCGCGGGGCCGGCTGCAGTGCGCCCAGTGCCGCGGGGCCCAGGGACCCCGCCTGGATCCACACGGGGCTCGGGGACCCCACCAGCAGGCTCTGTGTCGCGGACACCACGCGGATACCTGATATTGGTATCACCTGGAAGACGTTATTAAAATTTGACTGTTTTTGTATTCATTTATTAATATGGAAAAAAAATTACGAATTGCCAAATATGTTGCTAATCGCAAAACTTGAGGACGGTTTGTCCAAGTCAACGTTATCTTTTTCATTTTTCGTTAAGGCACAAGAATTGCTGTGAAGAGAAAAAAAATATGAGGAATATGGAAAAACAAAATTTCTTTTCTCACACAAACCAGAATAAATAAAAACATCTGTTCCTAACTAACAATTAAAACGCGTCCGCATCTTTTCACATAACCTTTTAAGTTTTATTTTACAATAATGACTCTTATCAATTCAATTCAAATTTACAATAGAAACTTATCATTATCAGAATTCCTAATATCGTTAGTAATGATCACATACATATTTTCTTACCCTAAGGGTCAAAACCCCTAATCATTCTAATACATAACGCTAATATTTATAAATTTGTTATATTAAGATATTTATTTTCATAGTCTTTAATCGGCAGGCTAAATGAAACTGGATATAAAACAATAATTCAGTTAAAATAATTAAAAATAATATGTTGTGCTACAAAGCTAGCGACGGAAAGGAACCGCTGCAAAACTGACTCTTTGAATCCTGTACACGCTGCTCCTAAAATGTAATTTAAAACCACTAAAGGGGTATGTGATCGCCGAGCAAAAACTGCGACGGTGAGTATTAAAATGATCTGTGAAGATAAACTCCCGTGGGACCGCTGGAACCCCGCAGTACCGAAGCCGTGACAGAAACCATTCTCACGGTACCAACATGGACTTAATTAGAACAACATAAAAACGCGTTAGGATTGTCTTTAGTATATCTTCAAGTTGATTTCCAAAAAAAAATTCCAAAAAAGTGTTCACTCTAAAATTTTTTTCTATTAATTTGACGAACAGACCAATAACTTTCCACAAAACTAAGTCTCTCGGAACAGCTCGTTATAATTTAAAAAAAAAGACACGAGTGTAGAAATAGACTTATTTCACTTTCAATATCGTGACTCACCTCTACTTCGGATTCTGCGCTAGCCATTTCTATATTTGCAATGTCCGTAGCCACCAGTCTTATACGCGATAATCCCGTCGATAAACCGTGAACGGAGCCAGAAGATGAAACCTGAACATAAATGAATCTAGTGTCACTTGGATAGTAGAATACAAGTTATATGAATAGATAAAAATATCTATCGGAAAAACCTATATGCATATTAAAACAGTTTCACACAAAGTTATCTTAAACATTTATGCATTTTCAACGAATTATTTACTTATGATCATAGTCCACTAGCGAAAAGTAAAATAACTTCTAATTAGCTAGCTATCCAAATGGGATAATTTCTTGGAATCTGATTGGTCAGGGGGTGGGTTTCATTGATGCGTCACTATTTTGTTAATGTGAATGAATTGTAATCACTCGTCACCACTCACTATGACAAACACATTTACCATGTCGTGAGAAAGTTCGAGTTCTCCTCAAAGAGTCGAATCTCCAAAAAGTTCGGTATAGGATACTCGTACATAATCAATCGTTTAGATGAAGTTGTGAGTTAAGCTACACTTAGATCTTTTAAACTACTCAACAGATTTTAAAGCAGATTTTACTAATAGAGAGAGTGATTTAAGGGGAAGGTTTAAATGTAGAATACATTAATATTATGGTTACACTACGTTAGTATCTACATTACACCAGTGCGAAATTGAGGCGCGTGGTTAGTTTCAAAAAGAAAAAGGAGGTCCGCTAGGTACATACCTCGACGTGTGCCCGTCCGGCCACGGGCGCATAGTGCAGGCTGGCGAGGTGTGGCGGGGGACCCCCGCGGGCCCGGAGCTGCAACCGAGCGCCTGGAGGCATTTGCGCCTTGCCCGGCACTATCTCCAGCGCTGGGAATACTAGCACCTGCGATCATATATTTTGTAACATTTAAATAAATAATTCATATATCTGACACTCAACGCCATCTGGCTTTAAATTAAGCAGAGTTTGTACTATGACAGCTGGATTGACGGATAGAATACTTATATAGTTTTTAGTACATATGTTTTTGTCTAGTTTTTTGGTAAAGTAGTTAGTAACCCTGACTAATAAGCCGAAAGTCATGGGTTCGATTCCCACCCAGAACAAATATTGTGTGAAGGGCACGACCATTTGTTCTATGTCTGTGTGTAATTCATTTATGATATGTATGTTTCTAAAAATATATAAATAGGTTTATCAGGAGATTGATTACCATAGTACAAGTTCTGCCTAGTTTAGGATCAGGTGACCATGTGTGAGATGTTTCCAGTTATTATTACTACATTTTTGTTTAGTAATTTAAATTATAAATATTTAAATACACTCTACAAAATTTAAACCAGTGAACCAAATGATTACAAGCAAATACAACATGATTCAAAAAAAAATAACACAGTTAAAACAAAATAAAAGATTTAATAATATACCTTACTGTTAAACTATGTAAGTTACTATGTTAAGTTAACTTAACTTAGGTACTGTACATGAGTCATACATTATTATATTCGTTATGTAAAAAGGAGTAGTACGAGTTTAATGCTTTCGAACATTTGGATCGAAGACTACCAAGACTGACTCTAAAATAACGTAAAGTATGTGGTAACACTCACTTCCACCTCAGGGCTCCACACGCCACCGAAGCTAGCTCTGACGTTGCCGGTTCCTTCCTGTATTCCACACAGAACGCCGTCTCTAATGGTTACGTAGCCGGAGGTCCTGAAGTCCGGCGCCCTGCCGGTGGACAGGTAGCGGTGCGACACGCCCTGCACCAGCGCCGCGACCGGCACGCACGCGCCCACGCCCACTGCGCGAGACGTTGACACTTCTACGCTTAATACTTCTTCTATGTGAACCTGAAAAGTAATGTCAATTGTAGTAGCGATAAAAAAAATCTAAAAACTTTATTTTTTGTAAAAACATGGCTTACAAACGTCCAAAACTCAACCACTCAAAGGTAGGCTGGTAAAAAGTATCATTGAAATCAAGTCTACCAATGTTTATAACTGTAAAAAGTTGTAAAAAAAGCTGACTAACAAAAAAAAACACATGAACAAGGCATTGTAATACACTAGAAGAGAAGAGATTTACTATCATCCTAAGGTGTCTAAATCTCTAGCCTCTTATAATTCTGCTTCTATGGCTTTGGATAAATTTTACTCCACGAGTGATGTTAAATTTCAGTAGAAAAAGGAGAAAAGGCTATATCAAAAATATTTATTAGATAACGTCCAATCACCTCAACAATTTGCATTTCGCCTTGCACACATAGATCAGTGACAAGTAGGTCGTAAGAGCCCGGGCCGGGCACGGTAGCGGCAAGTACACCGTCTTCAACCTCTGCTGTCACTCCTTTGGGAGATTCCACTGAATAACGACCGCTTCCGCCTGATATTTTTGCGATATTGTTTACTGTCTCTCCCTCCCAAGCTACATTCACCTACAATAACATAAAAGTATGATTAAAATAAGAATCAACTTATAAATACAGAATTAAAAAATGAAGTTAACTTGCCTTTAGCGGGTCACATTTCAGTGGCGCAACAACTCTAGCTGGAATAGACGCAGTAGCATCAGGAATGCTGGTTTTCAATGCCCCATTCCATCCTATCGCTAGCTCATCAACTGTCACTACCTGTAAGAAAACAAATAAATTGTAAATGTTGCTCTGTAAGTATATTAATGACAAAAAAACCTTACAATGAGCCGTAGCTGCTGGTAACAATTTCTTGGGACTATACTTAATTTCACTATACACATAATTTACAAATAGATTAAATAAATGGGTGCATTTGAATATGAGATCATCATTGAATCATAAAAGTGAGAGATAATGACTGACAAAAAAATAATTCCTACGTTTTTTCTTTGCTATGATTTTTTGACTGATGATGATGATGATGATGATGATGATGATGATGATGATTATGATGATGATGATGACAAAAGAACTCTTAAAATCGTGATTTGCGAATTTATTTTTATCTAAATAACAATAAAAGACTTCTACTAACCTGATAATACTTATAAGGTACTGGTACGGGTAAATATTCTGGATGATGTTCAACAAATAGTCTGTCAATAGCTTTATAGTGTAAGCCTGGGTGATTAGGTTCTATATCCCACGACATTTTTGGACCGTTTTCGTCCAGAAGTTCACGTCCTGTCGCGTCCATTAAAGTTACCTTTACCATCACTTCTTGACCTGGACGAAGCCACACTCTGTAAAATAAGTAAGTGATAACCATATTGACATAAAACTCTTATTAAGAAGGAGGATTTGGTCTATTATACCACGCTAGTCAAGCGGGTTAACATAGGTTTCCTTCTATTTGCAGTGCTCATGTCATACCTCGTTTCTTCCTTTACTCTTACGACATCTACAGGTTAAATAGTGTTACCCTAGTTTAAAAAAGAGTATTTAAGTTAAATATGGCAAGTACATACTTAGAGCCACCAGAACAGTTGCCCGGCGTCTCGGAAGGTTCCAATCTGATTCTCGACACGTGAGGCGCACAGCTCGCCTCTAACGCAACCAACTCACGCTCTTCATCGGTCTGTGACATTATTTCCTGACGAGACTCGCCTTTCTGAAATTAATATATTTAACCGTTATCTGTAGTGACTACCTCGTTGGTCTAACGAATGGTCAGTGAGCACTTCCCTGATAAATGATATGATATTAAATAAATATTTCGACATAAATAAATATTTTGGACATTGGACACACAACGTCATCCAGTTTCAAACTAAGCAGATCTTGTGCTATGATAACTAGACTGACTGAAAGAACACTTATATACTTTATTTTTGTAAATACATACATATCATACATAGACAACATCCAAACTTCGAAACATATATATTAGTAGAGATGTACATGGTTACCTATTGAACTAAATACATACCCTTCTACACTTTAGTGTGAATAATTGTACGTCGGGATACTGGTGAGGAGGGGGACCGTCGCGGTGCGTCAGCTCTGATACTCTTGTTTCGCTTGGCGCTGGGACTAAAGCTTCACCTTCTGCTATCACCTGATGAATGTTGAATTAATTTTAATTATACTTTTATCACAGAAATTATATTTTTTAATAAAGTAATTACAATGGGGGAATTTTCAACGACTAAGTTAAAAAAATATATCTTGATGCACAATTTTTTAGTAATAACGTAGTGTAATCATAGTAAGTACTATATTGAAATCTTATTTGTACACACATAATCAATATATTTTATAATAGTAGGAAAACATCCATTGAAGTCAGAATCGTAATTATCCAGAATTTCTGTCGCTGTACTCTCTTACAGTATAGAAAAGTAGCAGGTAGATAATGTAAGTCTATCTCGACCATACGAGTATACACGAAAGACAGACAAAGAATATCCCAGACTCAGAACGAAAATTTATGCATCTCACAATATGTTGTTTCATTCGGGGATCAAATCCATAACACTGCGCCGAGTTAACCGTTTAAATCACAACGCTGTGTACTAACTATTAGCCAAATAACCAGGGGTAGGCTGCAAGTCAACAGGTGAGGCCATTCGACAGGTGAGGCCATCTGTAAGCCTAGCAGAATCAGGCTGGGGTGGCGATGCGAGCGCTACGGACTGCGCGCACTTTCGGAGGGCAGTAAAGGAACCATGAGGTTTCCACACAGGAGGGGGCCATCTACAGCCGTACGTGACCCAAGGTAGGACGGGGTTAAAGGGATTTCCTTACTAGGGTGCACCTGATTCCCTGACTACTGGTACCTGAGACGTTGTGCAGTTTTGCGTCGGTTCGAGTACTACATAACCACCTTTCGACGATTCTTTCCGTGGGGATTTCCACAGAGTATAAAAAAAAATTGGTAGGCTGCAAGTAACACAGTAGACACGTACCGGTAGCGTGGCGGCAGGCAGCAGGGCCACATGGGGGGGCCAGAGCACGCGCGGCGCGGCGCGGACCGCCACGCGCGTCGTGTCGCCCACGCGGGCCCGCGACACGCGCAACGTGGACACGCCGCGAGCGCCCCACACGCACTGCAGCACACAACACGCGCCGTCTACGAACGTGAAACGGGCTCTAGTACTCACGCAGAAACGACATTCTGACCTAATATAACACGCTATCCAGACGATTCGATCTCAGAAGGTCCGTTGACCAGATCCGTGATGGATCTAATGAGATTTTTTTGTAAAAAAAAACTGAATACCCCAAATTCAAATGAATGAACTCTAGTGCACCCGACGTAGAAAACGTCGTAATTATGATAATAAGCATTAGAACAGTTTTTTTTTATGGCTGTCATCTTTTCCCCACTTTTCTACAATCTGTTTGTAGTGATTCCTCAACATGACTAATAAAGTATTGTGTATAAATCTAATTATACTCACCTACTGGTTGCATCCATTTAGCAGCCGTTACGTTATACGGTTCGGGACCTTCTATTAAAGATACTGCAAACGAATCGCAGTTACATCTGTAAATTACCGCACATTAGTATATCACGATGCCTTTTTACACCAAAATTTCAATATATACCAAAGCTATATTTAAAATGAAAACAATTCATAATTTCAAGATTGTCTTTCTTTAATCAAACTTTCTTTCAAAATTCACAGAAGCAGAAATCGCGAATTTCTAAGTACTCACATATGAAAATTGTACAGTTCGCCGGTATCCATGTGTGTGGCGGTAAGCGCTATGTGCAAGTAGTGCTCCTTGCCGACACGTGCGTAACCTGAACTGGACACTTGGATCATTTCCGCAGGAACCGACCATACTCTGTAACAAAACGGCTTCAAGTAACTAAAGAATTTATAAGCGCCATCCCTTTATACTTTCTAAAATAACACGGCAATGAGATAAAAACGAAATATTTATATCTTCCGAAAAATTCAATGAAATTAATGTCTTAATTTGTCAATCTCTTTTGGTTTCAAAATGTTGTTTGGGACATTAATATCACAACGTAACGAAACAATATTCATAAACGTCGTTATGTTAATGATACTTCTATAGATTCACCTACGGAAACCTTGCTAACACTTTTATTTCCTCTATATGGGCAAGTTTAGTCAACTACCCAGCAACGCTGGAGTGGAGCGTCCTATAACTGCCGTTCAGCGTAAAGATGCTCATTGTATTAGGCATATCTTTCTTCAATATATACTTAGTCTGGCCATAAATACTGTTACACTTAATTATAAAAAAATATTACATTTGAATTTCGAATCTGTCATTTTTATACGATTGTTCATTGTGTTTTCTCATTTTGGCGCCAATACATTGTAAAATATTTTGCGATATTAAAATGGTGTGGGGTGATAAAGAGAACCGAATCGCTGTGATAGCATTACACAAAGTAGGTATGGAGCCAAATGCAATTTTTAAAACTCTCCATACACTTGGTATTAGTAAAATGTTTGTGTACCGGGCTATTAATAGGTACAATGAGACCTCCTCTGTTTGTGACAGAAAAAGATCTGGCCGTCCACGTAGTGTTCGTACGAAAAAGGTGGTCAAAGCAGTAAGGGAAAGAATTCGAAGAAATCCTGTCCGAAAGCAAAAGATTTTATCTCGGGAAATGAAGATAGCACCTAGAACCATGTCGCGTATTTTAAAAGATGACTTAGGACTTGCAGCCTATAAGAGACGCACTGGCCATTTCTTAACTGATAATTTAAAGAAGAATAGGGTGGTAAAATCGAAACAACTACTGAAGCGGTACGCAAAGGGAGGTCACAGAAAAATTTTGTTTACGGATGAGAAAATTTTTACAATTGAGCAACATTTTAACAAACAAAATGACCGTATTTATGCTCAAAGCTCTAAGGAAGCTTCCCAATTAGTCGACAGAGTGCAACGTGGACATTATCCGACTTCAGTGATGGTTTGGTGGGGTGTTAGCTATGAAGGAGTGACTGAGCCATATTTTTGTGAAAAAGGTATCAAAACATCGGCACAAGTGTATCAAGATACCATTCTTGAGAAGGTAGTTAAGCCCCTTAACATCACCATGTTCAATAACCAAGTATGGTCCTTCCAGCAAGACTCGGCGCCGGGTCATAAAGCTCGGTCCACGCAGTCTTGGTTGGAATCGAACGTTTCGGACTTCATCAGAGCTGAAGACTGGCCGTCGTCTAGTCCCGATCTTAATCCGCTGGATTATGATTTGTGGTCAGTTTTAGAGAGTACAGCTTGCTCTAAACGCCATGATAATTTGGAGTCCCTAAAACAATCTATACGATTGGCAGTGAAGAATTTTCCCATGGAAAGAGTGCGTGCTTCTATTGATAACTGGCCTCATCGTTTAAAGGACTGTATTGCAGCCAATGGAGACCACTTCGAATAAGCTTTTTATATTTTTAATTGTTTTATATTTATGTATTAAACTGACACACTGTAAAAGTAATAAATGTTATTTGCAGTTAACAATTTTCTTTTTTCTTTATTACAATATTTATGGCAAGACTAGGTAATTTAACGCTTTTCATAATCTAATAGGTTTCTCTGAAATACTTTAACAAACATGTCTAGTTTATCGGTATTTCTAGCAGAGATAATAGACTTAATACCTGACTCAAATAAACACTCGTAATATTTTTATCTCTTTTAAAAGATAAACACTACGGCCCGATTAACTAATTCAATCTATCAATTCACAAAAGTTTTGTCCATTAGTATAGTGAAAACTGTGAAAGTACAGTGAAATCTGTGAAAGTACAGTAAAAACTATGAAAGTATTACCTTCCAACAGCTTTAGCGTAAGGATACTTCTTCAATTGGACTTTCACACGAACGTCGCCGATGCCTTGTATCGTGACTAGACCCATAGGAGAGAGTGAAAGAGGGCCTTGTTGTGTCTCACTCTCTATTTCCGACCAAACTACTATTTCGTTACCGCCTCCTTTATGATGCAATTGTATTTCTCTGTGAAAATAAGGAATTTATAAATTAGTGACTTATGAGCGTTTTAGTTTATTATCACGTAAGTGCAAACACAAACCAAATACGTTACGTCATTAGTGGATAAACAAGCGGGCAGTGGCTAGCAACATTGAAATCATAATATAAGGCAATATTACAAGTAATTTCAATGTGACGGTTTTTTTCTTTTCAATTAAGATTTTTTATTATATTTTACTATTTTCTATAGATTTTCTTTTTTAAAAGTCAATGTCTTTAATTAATGTCAAAAATGTCTAAGATGTGGTGATAATAAGAAATAAAAAGTGGTAAATACCAGACTATTCTCTTGTATATACCAATATAAATTTCCTCACAGCAACAAAATCTACTAACACTGTGAATATGGAATATACTGCTTGCTAGGCTTTTTCTCTTAATTTTTTGTAGATACTTCTAACTAATAAAAAAGTGAATCATACTTACTGCATAGTATCTGTCCAGGCAACATAAAGTTGGGGTGGAACTACTTCTAACGGATCCACGGCAACAGCTGACACTTGCCCTTGCACCTAAGAAATTAGATAATCCAATTTAATGTACCACAGAAAAATACTATGGAGACTTAAATATGTATTGTATGTTTAACGAAATTGAACCAAAATATAACTCACCTTACGAGAAATCGTTTTCCCAGCAATAGAATGCAATTTAGCTGTCACAGTGAAAGGCCCCGCTTTCTGCGCTACGGCATCAGTTAATGTCCCATTTTCAGTCGATCGCAACAAATCAACATCAGCTTCCCCTTCTACTGATAATCTTATCAAAACTTGATCTCCGGAAAACAACGCGTGTCCATCTCTATCCAGAAGAATGCTATGTACGATAAAAGGTTCTCCTCTTATTAGTAAATTCGATGGCCTTAGAGTAACTCTAATGCTATACGGCTCGGCTACGGTGAGCATAGCAGAAGCTACTTCGGTTGATCCAGATAGTAGGTATACATTTGTGTAGCCTACTGTCGTGCCTCGTACTAAGCTTACGGAGTCTTCTAAGAGCGCTGTGCTGGAGTCTGGTACTTTTAAATAGTAGTAGTCGTTTGTCAAGTCTTCAACAGTGAGGCGACCTGAGCGTGCTCGAATGACTCTAAAAGAGATACATATTTCATTATTACATTTTCATTTATTACTGCCACCGTTCTGTTTCTTTGTCTGTTAGTTATTGTATTTTCTTGTACGATTTAAATATATTATTTTGAAATGACAAGTCGTGGTCCGAGTGAAGACCTCTCTTGTAACACAGATTTTTATACCTACCTCAAGTACCAGCTGGATCGCAAATCTAAATTCATCATCATGACATTAGCAGCTTTTTATATTCCACTAAACATAGGTATTTTCTTAAAAAGGAGGTTATGACCTACTATACCACGCTGACCAGACGGGTTGGGACGGGTTTATTTAAGTTTCCCTTCTCCTTGCACTGATAATGTCCTGCAGTTTGCTCCCTTAGTCACCTCTTACGACACTCACGGGATGAATAGGGGTGGTAATACTCTGTACTCTTATTCCGTCACCACACGAACCGAAAACCGAAATTATCAAAATTTAATGTTACGTAATCTTATTATTATTGTATTTCAGTTTTTGGTGAGAACGAAACCATGTTATTATTATTGTGTTTTTACCGTACAACCTTAGTCAAGTGTGCCAGAAGGAAATGATGTGAGATTAGGATGTGATGATGTGAGAAATTGTCGTATAAGACGGCATTTATCAGGACTGCTTTTTGAATCAGTGTGAGGATAGATTTTGCCATATCCAGTGTGTTGAGGTATGTTGTTGATATGACAATGTGTACAATTCGAACTATCTACCTGCCATTGTCTTTTGCTTTCGGTATATTATTATTATTCTTTTTATACATTTAAATAAATATTGACTATTTTGTTTACCTTTTAATGTTATTTCAAAAACATTAAAAGGTAAACAAAAATACATATTTCAAAGTATAAAAAGAAGCAGACCACCAACATCGAGTTCCTGTACTCGACCATGACACCGGTGGCCCTAGCCAACGGGTCCGGGCAGGAAAATACATTATTATTATTACTAACATTTTTACTTACCTTAAATTTTTATGTATTTAGATTTTTATATAACAAACGGCTAAAAGGAAATGGTGAATCATTTTTATTTTTTACGTACTTATAGCGCAGTGTGTCCCCCGGTGCAATGATCGCAGTGGCTGGCGTTAGAACAACACTAGCCACCACATGCAAGTCAAAATCGGTACAAATATCTTCAAGGCACACAGTAACCTGCGACTCGCCTAAAATTTGACCATACAATAATACTGTATGGGAATGAAGACCGCGAGCCTCTAGTTGTGTGACACCTTGGGGTGCTTCATAATCCGTGTCGCACCATCTTACTAACCTGAAAAATACATGCATATTACAGAACTAGCTTTTTTGGCGTGTATGTCGGTTATCACTGTATATAGCAGTTTATTGCATGTTATTCAGATGTGTAAGCTA
Organism: Hypercompe scribonia; assembly: GCA_949316085.1. Taxonomy (NCBI): domain Eukaryota; kingdom Metazoa; phylum Arthropoda; class Insecta; order Lepidoptera; family Erebidae; genus Hypercompe; species Hypercompe scribonia. The sequence continues at coordinate 17,286,626 of OX438979.1, forward strand.
TTGTTACTATAAAAGTTTCATCTAAATCTGTACAACAGTTTTTACGTGAAAGAGTAACAAACACCCATACAGCCTTAGAAACTTGCGCATTTATATTTAAAGTTAAAAAAATTCAAAGAATTTATTGATAAAAAGTCTAGGTTACTAGGTACGTTATTCAATATGGCGCCATCTATTACAAACTGCGGCTATTTTTTATAAAATCTAATGACAGATTTTGTACCATATGCAATCAGGCAAAAAAACTTAATAGCGATCTGAAGAAATTTATAAATTCGGAGCGAATCAAATACGCTTTCTTTCTCGGATCTTCCCCTGAAAATTAGATGTTTTACTGTGATAAAAAGTAGCCTAACATATATTACACTCCAACCTTTTAACTATTTATAGACCTGAAATATGTCCGTTGCGACGTGAAAGAAAGACAAATATTCAAATAAACAAACACCTTTTCACATTTATAATATTAGTAAAAAAGTAAGAATTGTTGTTAAAAAGCAATATTATCTTTTTCTATATTTACATACAATTAATTAATCTGTATTCTTATAAGAAAAAATATGAAGAGTCCATTTTACGTTTGAAGTTGATATATTATGAATTTCACAAAGAAGCCTTAGAAATGATGTCATCTGAATATTATTCAAACTAATGTAAATTACACTTGCGATAAACGACATTAAGTCTAATAGAACAGCCATTCCGTTGCCAGTATTTACTTTTCTAGTGAAATTTGATTAACATGTTTGCTGCCACCTATAATATACAAGAATGTTGCTAACTTATATATGTATGGGAGTGCTGATAACATTTATGTCTTTCGCACAAGTGATGTAAGCAGAACATGAGGAATAATATTATATTGGCATTTAATGGAGACCAGAATTGTCTACGAAGCCGGGGGGTCACCAATTAATAATATTTTTGAAATATCAGCTGCATATTTATTGCTATAACACATATTAGACAAAATAAAGTAGAATAATAAACATTTATATATTCAAATATATGTTTCGTGCATTGCCATTATGCTGCAAAACAGTTGTCTTTTCAGTACTCTCATATAACATATATATTTGTTATTAGTATTCTCGTACGAAACACAAGGGGTGTGTGTAACAGCATGCTTGTGTCTTAGTACCACTGCTGTACGCAATACAACAGTTGAATGGCAAGCACTTGCCGATCGAAAAAATTGCAGTGTTTTTTCTGCACTGGCGAAATTTTATAAAAACACAAGTTGTGTGTTATCCCACAGCAGGTGTGCTAACTTTTTGTTTTTTAAATAGGGAAGAATAAAACAACTTACTTGACAAGTGGTACATCATCATTGTTACCAACATTTTGAATGTTCCATGTAAAGCTTACTCCTTCTAGAGTGGAAAACTTGTTGCCTAACAAAATAAAAGTTCAATTTAATATAAGAATTCTGTGTATAAATATAAAATGGGAATTTTATTTGTATCTTATTGGAAAAAGACCTGTCAGTTTCTCTATTAGATTTATGTTTAAGAATATAATATGACATGGTACTTTTTATTAATTCATAACAAAAAAATTGTACTACAAAAAAAATCCACATATTTATTTTCATCAAAATTGGAATTTTTATTTTATTAATACTAAAACACATATGCCAAAATATACATTTATTGTCACTTCATAAGAATGATTTCCATGTATGTTCTTTTTATGTGTTTTGAAGTACACTTTTAAATCAAAATTTCTTATAAAAAAATATCTATAACTAAGTATGGTTTATAAAAAATATTGCAACAAATAATTCAGAGAAACTCAGACTTTTGTGTTATTTGTTTATATACAATTGCCCTATGGCTTAAACATGTCTCTTGTCTTGATTGACTTATATCTCATAAATAAACTCATAAACCTACCTTGATCATCATAGGCAACAACCTCAAAAGCTTCTGGTGCTTCCTCTAGATAAAGCTTCCATGTTGTGCTCACTACTTTAAGATAGCTTATTTTGTCTATGTCTACATCTCCACGAAGTATCTGAAAATCAAGTTTCATCATCATCATGAGCCTATTGCAGTCCACTACTGGATAATCCTCTAAAAGCATGCTGCTTGTACAAATAAAAACCTTAGTAAAGGTTTATTTCCTGTTAATTTAATGGTTTATATAATTAACATGTGTTTATGTCACAATCCAATGTTAATAATAAACAAAAAGGTATTTATTACCAAACATCATTTTTCTATAATAATGTTAAGTTTCCCGCCATTATATCATAGTCCACTTACTTCGCCGCTACTTGTTTCTTCGGCAAGAATTATCACTGAGCCTGGTGGTGTACAGGTTTTAGAGACAGAAACACGGGCCCCGCGGGAACAGTGACCCCACGACTCGTCGTACAAGGGCTCCAAATCTATGATGTCATCGCGAGATAAACTCCTACAAAATGTATAAAATGCAAAATATAAATAAAAAAAATGTATAGTATCGAAAAGGTATAAAAAAACAATTACTCACCAAGTATAACAACCACCTTCTATGATTTCAAACGTAAAATTCACATTCAAATTGTCGAACCAAGGTAACTGAACTCTTGGGGTGTTAATTTTGCCACAGTTACACATATGGTCAAATAAGCACAGTAATGTTAAAATTACCGTTGTTTTCATAGTTTCCATGTTGTTATTTATGTATTTGCATCAATAAAAACAAAGATGATAACTTTATTTTGAAAAGCTAACCTAAATCGGTAAATCGTGCATTTCAAGCGCTTGACAGTTCATGACAGTTGTTTTGTGCAATGGGGTCCACTGTTCAAAAACCTAAAACTTTGGGGTAAAAATGATCATAACATAAATGCAACTGCTTTACACTCAGAAAAAAAAAATACTTAACAAATAGTATTATTAATAAATATTATTTCAAATGAATCTGAAAAGAGAATGTTAAAGAGTCCTCTCTTTATCCAAAAGGAGTCCCAAAGTGAAGTTGAGAGTAAGTAGGGCTACTATTTAGAAAAAAACATTGAAATGTCAAAATGTTAAAAATGGCTGCAGTGTATTCGTCATGTTTTGTGTCGTATTTAACTTAGAATTTATAAATAAGACGGAAAATGATTACTGTTAATAATTAATGTGAAACAAATATAACGCTACAAATTAATGTTAATTTGTTTACATAGCGTTTAAATGTCAGTAATCATCATGTCTACAGACAAAGCTACTGAAATAATAAAAGGCATCGAGATCGATAAAAGCAAACGTCGTCATAAAACTGACGACACTATTATTGCGACAGCATTAACAACCGCTGTGGAAGTGGAAGATACATTGCAATTAGCGAAGATGGAAAACGCGGACGAAAGCGCAGGCAAGCCTACGGAGCTGTGTCTTCAAGGCAACACTCACCTGATTTCTAGTACAACTAGTAGTTTGGCCGATACGCCCGGTGATTCTGGTGTTTTGTGTTTAGATAGTGAAGCCTCAGAGGCTACAAGCCAAGCGCTCATGTCGCACAGTCTTATAGGAGCCGAAGAATTAGCTTGTGATAGTGTATACGACGCTCCTCCGTCGGGTTCTCAGGATATGATAAAAAGTACCACCAGTAGCATAATGACTCGCAGCGATATTGATAATCAAAACATTGGTGGGCCCGATGACATTGTCCCAGAGTTGTTAATTGAAGCACAAAAAAAACCAATTCCTTATGAAAACTTGCCAGATTTAGTTTTAAAAGCATTAGAAAGTGAAAAAGATCTGGAGGAAAAGAGAAAGCCTGCTTTGAGAAGTGAACCAAAAAAATCTTTATCAGAAGACATTGTCTACAGACGGAGATGTAGGAAAAAGTCCCAAAGTGGACCGAGTTCTCAAAAAAAAAGAGTTTCATTCCATGAAGATATATTGAACAACACTAAAACAGATAATATTCATATAGAAAGAGGTTTTGTATCTTATGGCTCTGATAGTCCATATTGTGATAGGTTCAAACAGAAAAATAATATGACTGACAGGTTTTCATGGTGTGCTTCAGGTGATCGGACACCTAAATATGCTGCTGATGTAGTTCAACAAACCATGTCTGATATCCTAACCTACAGTGATTCTAACCAAGATAGAAGCGGTATATTTGAGTATTGTCACGATTATAAAAGACAAAACCAAGACAATAATATTGATAAAGATAATAACAATGAACCCAGGCCTTCTGGGAAACTGTATGGATGTGACTCTAACAGCTCAGATTCCAATTTTAGTTGTGACTCAGAAACTTCTTCCAGTGACTCATCATCTTCACATTCAAATAAAACTGAAACATCACTACTGAATAGGAAATGTGAGAAGGCTCAGAAATCTTATTCCTGTGATGCATTTGGAAATAACGGACATGTTGCCTTTATGAGAAAGACATATTTCTCCGAAGCTGACATTGATCAGTCAACAGACAGGATGCAAAAACCTTTAGAAGTTGGCACTCAAAGCCCAAATGCTGTTAAATCTGTATTAAAGAAGAAGCGCTATATTACTACAAATATAGTTGAAGAAAGAAAACATCACAGCAAAGTATTAAATTTACTTGATGCTAACAACATTCTAGACTCTTTGAAGAACTTCTATAAAAATTTTAATTTCAATTTTACTGCAGAAAAGGGTCTGCCAGAAAATAGTTTAGAGTTAAATAACGTTGTTGAAGCACTTCCATGTGATGTAAACCAAAACAAAAAACTATCAAAAAGTTTAGACTCAGGTTTCCAAGTGGAAGATGAAGATGATTTTGTAGAAATTAATCTAAATGGCCAACTACTAGAGGCTGAAAAGCCCAAAGAAATGGCACAGACATCTAAGACCAATGTTGCAGAAGATAGAACACCAAATGAAGGTTCTCCAAGACATAGACTCACATTAAACATGAAAGCACAACTTGACAAGAAACCTAATAAAGGTGAGCTGCCACCTCTTACTAAATATGTTGTGAACTGTGAAAGTACAGTATATGAGCACAAAGGAGTATCTTACAGTTATGTTCATGATACATTCCAAACTGCTTTTGATGCACCAAGAGAAACATTTGTACCTATTCCCGAGACTACCCCTGTGAAGGAGCTAGTTACGAGTTCAAGTAAACTAGACCTCAATAAAACTACTGATACTGACACATCAAGCAAAACTTCAACCCCAAAGAGACAATTCAACAAAAATGTGCAAGAAGAGACTGAACAAAAAAACGGTATACCGAAACATTTGTCTTCGCCTAAAAAGCAAAATGTAAATCGATACAGTCGTAAATTAGCGGCAGGCGTGCAAAAATTAAATGAAGTACCGGCGCAAGCAAACAGCGACAATTGCTCAAACACAGATAATTCGACCTTGAAAGGGGCTGAAGACTTCAATGACGAATTTTTCGACAGTCCAGCGAACCAGAAACTACAATCAAACAAATCGGCGCTATTGAATAGATATTTGAAAAATGTATGCCAGAGAAAAGACCTTGAACTCAAAATAAAGAACAACAAGTTCTTTCAATTTAAACTTCGAATGGAGAAACATTTTCCCAGCATCATAATTCCATTTAAAGAGGTGTCAGACACATTCCACGTGTCAGCGGATCGAATGTCACGGCTCATTGACAAAGAAGTGATAGAGAACAAAAGGCTATCGGTACGAATGCTCACGGCCGACGAGCCCTCATACTTTGACAGTTTCGAAGATAATGTTGCTATTGAATGTAACGAAAAGCTACGGTTGCAAATTTTTTCATACCCCAATGAAACATTGAATAGGGTAATTATGTTTGATAACTAGCACACGGTAGTTTATTTCACCGTAACATGACCCTGATTACTGATTTCATAGTTGCTAAGTACTAAACAGTAATAAGATGTTGCCCACGGCTTCGAAATGCAATTTTAAATTGTTTCTATTAGTAAAGTATAAAAGCAACGCAACGTAAAAGCCAATCTAGTTTTTAGTGTATAGTAGTTACACAATATCTCAAAGTAAATACATATATCGATTGAAATGGAATTAGAAAGTTAGTTACACATCAATCGTTATGTCAATAAATAGTTTTTTTTTTATTTTAACATGATCGATTGATTGTCAAGGATTTATGAACATAGACTTTTTGTGTTCATCCCTTGTTGGATTGTTACTTTGCCAATACAATAACAGTATTTCACTTCGTTCTCAAAACAAATCGGTAATACTTTATATTTGTTTACCTTTTATGCCTAGTTTTACTAGCCATGGATGTTCATTTAAATCACTGTCTGTATAAAATATGATACCTTCATATTCGCACACGAATTCCCAAACAATACACATTGTAACTTTCCCAAGACTTGAATATAATTTCTTTTTTTTCGTCAGATGATGAAAGTAAAGTCTCCATACAATATGGAAGATGGTTCATGGACACCGTTGTTGGTGTTCATCACCGATTACGCTTTGTACGTTGCAAGCGTAAAGCCGGGTGGCACAGAATACGACATCCTGTGTAGATTACCTCATAACGAACTTGATGCGATAGTGGTAAGTGATATTATTTTATTATATTTGATATTTTCACATGAAAGTTAAAGCTCGCATAGCGAGCATAGTTGGCTACTGAATCCCCTTAACGCTATCAATGGTTAGAGAACTACTTTTAGCGTTAATGGTAAGAAAATATAATAAAACAAAACATAAGGATTGCCTTATGTGCCTCTACTGAGAGCCAAGCTCATTTTTGCACGAACGGGCCGGCTCGACCGGGGCAGTATTACCCTCTCATAGAAGACCAACCTAAAGCGACAGCATTCGTTGGTGAGCGCGAGACAGAAGGCCCATTGATGCAGTTGTGACAGTTATCGTAGTAAGTGTGTGAGCCTCACACTGCCACGATGACTAGATAAAATAACAATAATGACTGATAATGACCCACGACCTCTAGCTTAGCAGTCGCGAACGCGTATTATAATATATTAATATCATATAAATATTTATCCAGTAACTAATCACTTTTAACATTTCAAGCAAATAGAATAACGATAACATAATTGCTGTTGCTTAAAAAGGGTTGATAATATTCCAGACGATAAGTGACCCGTGACTTATATCAATCGTAATTTATTAAAATATCAATCCCACTTACCTATTATCAACTCGTTTAGACATATTCATTGTTAATTCTCTATTGTGGAAAATGTCTGCAGTTGTTTGTTTTACGTGAATCATACTATGCAATGGTTTTAGCACCTATTAGGAAAAACCATGCTTTCTGAATAAATAACCTGTTTGGTTTAAAAAATATGAGTATAAATGGACTTTAACGCGCCTAAATCGATAAACATCTTAAGTTTGGCGAACACCTTTGGCGAAGAATCCTTTGGATCAAACGAGAAATGAAACCGTTTACAAGTAAAATGAGATTTTTCCAAATCTATTCTGATATTACCTCTGAGGAAACAATCTACTACGCAACTCGGAACATACTCCTTTTTTGAAGTCGCTCAAAATGTTGTAAAAGTACAGAATTTTTTGCAAAATAAAGACAATAGAAAATAGGAAGCTATTTAATTTTCGTCTAAAAACTAGCCATAGACCTAATTAATTTATACAAAGGATGAATCTAATAAGATTTTTTTTTGATTGAATAACGAATTTAGAGATTTTAGAGATTTACTCCTGTAAACGAAAAATCCTTATTAAATTATCTATAAATAAAAAACTAAAATAAGAAAAAAAACATAATGAATTTATTATATGAATCTCTCAGGTTATTTTTATATTTGTACCAAAGTTTTCAATTCAAATTTTACATCACTCAAAAATATACCATTCTGTTCTAACAATAAACACATTTTTTGCAGGTTGGTCCCGAAGCGCAATATATTCAAATTTTGGATATCGCCGGGAACATCGCTTGTTCTGTTATAACTGGTGAATCTACACTTGGAGCCCGGCTGGCTTCGTCACTAGAATGGAGTGCGCGGACTTCGCCATTGAGAATTCAGCGGCCGCCTGCAATGATACCGCTATGGTGTCGAGAGATAGCAGCAGCTGTTGCTAGGCAACGGCATGAGAGCAGAGTAAGTTATTATAAGAAGAATTTAAGCACTAATTAATACCAAATACGGACCTGTTTAATATTTTAATTCAAAATCTCTGTCACGAAATTGATTAACAATTAACAACTATTGCAATTTTGTGTTTTTTTGGTAAACATAAATAATGATTGTAAATCAACATAGAGAAATATCTCGCAACAAGAGGTTACTTTGTACTACTATGTAAAATAATCTAGGAAAGTTAATAATGTGTCTACCTCACAGAAATACTCTCACAGGTAAACTTATAGTATGCAGCACCTGTGTTTGGTGGTCACAGGTATAGGTTGCCTTTTGTGAGAAGAAGACCTCGATTTTGTTCTCTTCTCTTTATATTCTCTTCTCTTATCTTCGTGTTAGCAATATGTGTAGGTTATAAAAAGTATGTAAAAGTTGACTGATATTCCGTTTGAAATTGGTCATATACTTTGTTATACATTATGTCTGCTTATCGAAAAGTGTATAAATAAAATATAATATAAACGTAAACAAGTTAATTATACGTTCAATAAACTTGAAATATTATCACTATTAACAATATTCTGTGTCTCGGCGTGTTAAAATTCTTTATTTGATTGATGGTGACGTATTTAAAATATGCATAGACAAAGCTTTAATTTTTTTTACCCACTTTTTTATTTTTTATCAACTGATATTGGACGATTAACTTCCGCATTACTTTATTAAATATACAGCGTCGTGCTCTCGTCATACATCGTTGCGTTTCGAAAAAAGAATAATAAAAAAAATGTAAATTACTGAAATATCCCAGGCTTTTTTGCCAGTATTATTAGTACTGTTACAAGAAACGGTATCGGTAAATCTTTTTTGATAGAACAACGTATGTAGTGTTAGTTATTAATTTTCAAACACTTGTTTACACATATAAGTGATACAATAATGAGACATTAAGCATACGTGATATCATATCAGACCTGTATGCAGTCTGGTTTTGTTATTGAATGATCTTGACCGTGCAATCACTATATAGTCGAGGTCAAAGACAATAAACCTGCAAGGTTTAAAGCAAGTCTGCATAAAATTATGGTTCTTTTTTATAAAACTAAACTATTACGGCTTATTTCATTGTAGTTTATGTTTAAAATTTCTTGTTAAAGTACATACTGTGCTCAAGAATTTTATTTACGTTACGCAAGAATATTTCATAGGGACATTCTTTATGCAAATTCCATACATAATGTATTATGAAACTGTGAAAACATTTTTACTTATGTACTTTAACGACTAAAGTTTCTAACAAGTAAATGCATGTTCAACACAATAGATCAGCAAGTTTATTCTAGTTTTTATTTTGTCCGAATCAAACCTAAGTGGGCTGATTTTTGGTTTATTGCTAAACATTGCCTATTGGGAGCGCTAGTTTCTTACATAATTATATAGAATGAACAGTTATTTTCTTTTTGACAACGGCAACATTAGCAATACGTCCTGTCTCGCGGTAGACTTTATAAACATACAAGAAACGGACAAAGAACACCCGGTCTCAGAAAAGCAATTTATGGATCACATAGTGTTGTCCTATGTGGTGTTTGAAGTCAGAAAACACAGCTCATAAAACCTTGCAATATATATTTGTAGATGCCTGAATATGATATTCTTTCCATCTTTAGGCAAAGTCAATTTTTTTTTAAATCGGAAATCTGCCTCACAACGCCATCTGGCTTCAAACTAAGCAGAGGTTGTATTATAACAGCGAGATTGACTATATACATATTATACATAGAAAACACCCAAACTCCGAAAAAAATTACAGATCATATAAACATTTGATTCGACACAGGATTGAACCCGAGACCTCATGCACAGCAGTTACATGCGCTGCCAGTGCGCCACAGAGGCAGTCATAATAATCTTATAACATTTATAAAATAACTTTTGGAAAACTGCTTTAGTAATAATATATTATATTTTTAACAATTTAAATGATCATTATCTCTGTTAATTTTCAGATACCACAAATTCTGTTTTATGGTCAAGTTTGTTCTGGTGATGCGGGTGATAGACTGATTGAAACACATGGTGCGTTTGCGGCCCCTCTTGAGGGATACCTCATGTGTAGAACAGATCGAAGCCGGAGATTTGAACCCAGCTATTTCCTCCTTAGGTAAAAGAAATCAAAAGTTTAAGAGATTTGAAATACCCTTACACATTATCAGAGCGCGGCGGTGTCTGAACGATTTAATTAGAATAATTTATGAAGTAATCATAGCTGTAGAGAAAGTCGACTATTGAGATGAGAATTGACCACGTGACTTGAACTAGATGCTATTCTAACTAATTCACTAAGTTCTTTACATATTGTTTTCACGATAGATGTTTTAAAACCCTTTTTTTTACATTATAATAAATTGAGTTAATTTAGATTATGTGTGTTTTAGGTAGGTAGGTAGTTTAATTCGCATAACCTAAGTTTATAAAGAAAAATAACTTGATAAATTGCCCACACAGGCATTTAAACCCAATTTTTTTTATATATAGAAGCCTACCAAAGAGACTCTACTCTGCCTGATGGAAAGTATGAATAGAATCTAAGAGTGGAGGTCGCCATACTCATTGCGAATGCAGACAATGCAATATGGCGACTTAGAGGGGGCTGGATCAGAGCCTAGATTGCGGATGAACATGTTTAAATATTTTTAAACCTAAACTCGTATAAATGATCATGCTTAAAACACAATTATTTATCCTGAATGAGAAGCAAGCCTACGACCTTCCACTTAACAGGGAGGATCAATAACCAGACCGATAGGGCAGTCAAACAGAATCCCTAATGCCTTGACATTCTGTCTTATTTTACTTACTTATACTCTAGGTATATCTTGCCACAAGTAGTTTCTTGAGTCCGTCAGCAACATAATCGATTTTAATTTTTTTTTTTGTTCATATTTAGAGCTGGAGTCCTTCACTGGGGCTCACACTCCCCAGACGGAACGTCACCGCTACCCAACAACATACCTCTCCGTTCAGTAGTTGGAGTGAGAAGACATCTAGACTCTTCTCGAAGGCCGCATTGTTTCGAGATAGCCTTGGGCGACAACAGTAGGCTCCTGTTAGCAGCGCCTGACGACGCGACTGCATCTTCTTGGCTGCAGTCATTGTTACTGCATGCTGCTCAGGCGAGTTCAGTTTCAGCGATGAGCGTTTTAAGGCAGAACGTGAATAGGCCCCCTACAAGTTGGTCCGATAACTTGGTGAAGGTCTCGGGAAGTCGTTGAATGCGACGGCACTGGACGTGTTGTTGTAAAGAGTCTTGGGGGGATTTTATCCAACAGTGTACGACTTTCGGCTGAAATAACAGTGATGAAGGTTTTAAATTGTCTGAAACTTATGTCATTTTGTGTTATGAAAATTTATAAACACCGACAACCATGCTTGTTTAGTGAGTGTACTTTTGGAGATAAGGTAGTGTGATAAGTGTTTATTTATTTATTATATATGTATATTTACATGCCACTGAAGTTACAAGAATGAACGATATTAAATAAAGTGTAACAAATACCTATAGGCGAACAGAAACAGCTTTTTTTAACATATTAAAAGTAGCTAAAGTAAACAAGGTTAGTTTATTCGCTTATTTATGTATATAATATTTTAAAAGTGAGAGAGCTTATTAAGGAGTTTACGAAAGCACTAAATTAATTTATCAACCTTGAGAACCTGACAATCGATAAATTGGCTCAATAAACTATTCTACGTAGTGGAAAGCTAGGACACACATATTACTATATTCTAGTAATTGTGAGCTGCTGACAACGTAAGCCATGTAAACATTGACGATTGACATCTGATATTTACAACGTTTAAATAGCAATAACCTTTATAATATTAATCTAGAAGACAAATGACATAGATTATCTGTGTGATAGGCTTTAGAAGAAAAGGACGGCGCCAAGAAGTCGGACGTGCGCCTTGGGCCGCCGCCCGCGTGCACGGTGCTGGTGACGCCGCACGAGGTGGTCAGCGTGCGCGACACGCTCGACCTGGCCTTCGTCACGGGCGCGGCCGCCTACCTCAAGGACAGGGGCTCCGATGCTTTGCTCAAAGGTACCGACTACTGAACTCCTCGGAAAACTCTTCGATGTATAATAATATAACTGTACTACAAGCACTTATGTAAATAAGCAACTACTTTAGTACACTAATGAATTGTGGGTGGAATGTGTGAAATATGACAAACCTCTTTACTGCCCGTTGGTCACCTGTGTAGTTCACCTGAGTAGACTACGGAGAATTATTTTTCACCTTGGAACACCAGTATGTCTTCATTCAGACCGCATGCAAATACAAAACGTAGCAAGGATTAAAAAAAAGAGAAAAGGCACAGAAAATGCAGAAATGTGAAAAATCGGTTTCGAAGAAGTATAATAGTGTACAAAAGTGTGTGTAAAGACAGGTGAACTCTCTGTTCCTTCACTCTCAGTCCCCAGTCCGATGAGACGGCTATCTGATACGACCAGGGAGAGATCAGGTGCAGAGGTTAAGGCCTCAACTTCCAAACTTCGGGCTAACAGCCCATCATTCCTGTAATCAGAAAACTCAATAACAGTTTTTTTGGACCGGACCCGACCCAGGCATTGAACCCGAGACACCTTGATGGACAATCGCATTCACTAACCGCTAGACCAACGAGATTTACACAGATTTACACTATAAAAACTGAACTAATGATCTTCCTTATTAGTGGTTATTAGTATTAACTTATTATTTCCTTATTATCTCTATTAAATACTTCTTAAATTTTGCATCAATGTTATTAGTGTACTACGGAAAGAAACTACTTCCCGTGCTCTACCCAAGTGAGCCATAGACAAAAACAATTTAGGCTCATAGTCAACCAAGCCAAGCCAAAATAATTTCCCATATTGCACCTAGGTGAATTAGGCGTGTGGACTACGAGCAGCGAAGGGACATTACAACTAGGACCTGAAGTAGCTATGGTCCATTCAGGTTAAGAAAGTAGTGACGTATCGATAAAGCCCTGCACCCTGACCAATCAAATTTAAAGAAATTATCGTTGTATATGAAAAATTGATACATGATTGATCAGTGGATGGGACACGATCAAGTATCACTATTTACTTATCGTAAATAAAATCTACTATACTAAGAATTTAACTGTCTCGGTGGCGCAGCGGCAGTGAATCCGACTGCCGTGCTTGAGGTCTCGGGGTCGATTCCCGCGTCGGGCCAAATGTTTGTATGATCTGCAAATATCTGTTTCGCAGTTTGGGTGTTTTCTATGTATAATATGTATGTATTTACAAAAAAAAAAGTATACAAGTATTCTATCAGTCAGTCTAGTTATCATAGCACAAGCTCTGCTTAGTTTGAAACTAGATGACGTTGTGTGTCAAATGTCCGAAATATTTATTTAATTTACAACAAACTAATCAATTTACGTGTTCGTCATAATACCGTCTAATTGATGGTAGAAGCTACTTTACCTACCTGTATAGCCATTTTATTACTGAAGAGGATCAGAACTTTAGAAGAGGGTCACCAACAAGTCATTCATGTTTTTACTTAAGATATAAAAAATAGTGCTAGAGTAAAAAGCAATTACGTTTAACAGACATTTATAAATTTATTTCATAAACATTTGTCTTGCATTATAGTAATAGATTAATTAATGTGAGAATGTTTGTTTATTTCAGAGTACTTAGAGGAAATGAGGACAGACGTCGAGATTTTAGCCTGCGGTTCCATCAAGAATTTAACCGCGTTCAAAATACCCGACACTGATGAGAATTGGTGTTGTTTGGTAAGTTTGTGATGAGTGACAAAAAATATAACTATAGTATTGAATTTGTAATAAATCATATCGATGGAACAGCTTTGACAACAATCTAAGAGAGTCTTGTATAACAGCCAAATTGTTTTTTTCAAAGTCTGAAATCTGGTAAATTTTAACAGTTCCTAAACATATTTTTATCTATTATCGATAAATTATATCTCGAATTTAATATTAACAAAAGTTTCATTATTTATTAATTAATTTTAACCGCTAGAATGGGCGATAATATAGTTAAAATGTTACTTTTTAATTAATAGGAAACCTCCTTTCAAAGGATACTGTGACCAGTAGCGGCCTATTAAAGGCTGATAAATAACCTTTCTAAGGCCTATGTCAAGCAGTGGACTGTTAAATCTGTTGATGATACCACATAGAGTTTAGTCAACAATGGCATGTATTATACGTACGGTGCGTGTACCGTGTGCGTGTGCGCAGGAGTGGAGCGTGTGCGAGGCGCGGGAGCGAGGCGCGGGGCTGGCGCTGGTGCTGACGAGCAGCGTGGAGCTGGAGAGGTTCATCGCCGCCGTGGAGCAAGCCTTCTGCGCACTCACGGTCAGTTCTACACACCACTACGCTTACTAGACTCTTTAACTAACTCTAACTTTGTGCACTTTATATCGGCGGACTTAATCCCCAGGGCATTCTCTTCCAGTCAACCTTTCGATGGTGTAGAAATCTTGTCAGGTAGGAGCACATAGGTTACACAATTAAACTAATTAGACAAATAAATACATTACACAGTATTACATACATAATTTCATATTTTTATTTTTTTTTTATCCCACGACGGTGGCAAACAAGCATACGGCCCGCCTGATGGTAAGCGGCTACCGCAGCCTATGGACGCCTGCGACACCAGGGGCATCACGTGCGCGTTGCCGACCCTTCAAAAACCTATTTACCCCCCTCTTGAAGAACCCCATGCTGTAGTTCCCAGGGAAAACCGTGGCAGGGAGCTCATTCCATAACGGGATTGTTCGCGGGAGAAAATTTCTCTGAAACCGCACTGTGCGCGACCATTTAGGTTCCAATGTATGTGGATGAGCTCCCTGACGATGGCGAGCGGTGCGATGGTAGAATGTGGCTATGGGCATCATATCAAACAATTCTTCAGAACACAACCCATTGTAGAGACGGTAGAGCACACACAGGGAGGCAAAGTCTCTCCTAAGACTTAGTGGCTCGATACCGTCTGTGAGATCAGGATCGTCGATTACTCTCACAGCACGTCTCTGGACTGAATCGAAAGGCTCAAGCTGGTACTTCGGTGCTCCCGCCCAGAGATGACAGCAATACTCCATGTGAGGCCGAACTTGTGCTTTGTACAGTAGTAACCTTTGTGCCGGTGTGAAATATCGCTTCGCTCTATTTAGAACACCAAGCTTTTTTGATGCCAGCCTCACCTTTCCCTCCAAATGAGTCCGAAATTGGACGTCACTGGAGATATCGACACCGAGGATCCCAATACTCTGTGAGATGGTAAGGGGTGTATTCTGGAATTGTGGAACTAGAGTGAACGGGGTTTTTTTAGCAGTAAACGCACAAACTTGTGTCTTAGAGGGGTTAAATTGGACCAGGTTATCCCGACCCCAATCGGAGACTCTGTGTAAAGTACTCTCGATTTGAGACACAAGTTGTTCGCGACTTTCTACTACAGCGGTACGAGGGATGTTAGCCCGGCCCGTGTAATACGCATCTCCAGTACTGTCATCCGCATAACAATGAATGCCATCTATGGTCAACATATCATTGATATGCAGCAAGAATAGTGTTGGAGATAGCACGGAGCCTTGCGGGACACCAGCGTTTATGTCCATGCTTTCGGAGCAGCTACCGTCGACGACGGTTTTTATGCGTCTGCCGGACAAAAAGCTAGCCACCCATTTGCACAAACCCTCGGGCAGGCCGTAGGACGGTAACTTCGATAGAAGGCCCCTGTGCCAGACCCGATCGAACGCCTTTGCTATATCCAGGCTAACTGCCAAAGCCTCACCTTGACTCTCAATGGCTGAAGCCCACCGGTGAGTGAGATACACTAGAAGATCACCAGTCGAGCGACCGCGGCGGAAACCGTACTGGCGGTCGCTGATCAAATCGTGCTCTTCCAGGTAACTGAGGAGCCGTGTGTTGATTACACGCTCCATCACCTTAGAGAGAAGGGAGGTTATAGCTATAGGCCTGTAATTCGATGGGTCCGATCGATCACCCTTTTTTGGCACTGGATGCACATGGGCAGTCTTCCACGAAGACGGCACTTGCCTTTTGCGGTAGGAAATCGCGAAAAGTCGCGTTAGTACAGGGCACAACTCAGGGGCACACTTTTTGAGCACCACTGCAGGTATGCCGTCTGGCCCACTCGACTTATGAACGTCTAGACAGTTTAGTTCCCGCCGCACTTCTCTTTGCGAAATGTGTATTTCCGGCAAAGAGTGTTGGCACGGCGGGTTAATAGGTGGTACCGCACTTCTATCCTCGTTCACGGTCGAGTTCGCGGCAAAGAGTTGCCCAAGTAGGTCGGCTTTCTCTTTAGCACTATGGGCCAAGTTACCATCGGCATTTCGCAATGGTGGTAAAGACGACTGGCAAAAATTTCCTTCGGCAGCCTTAGCAAGAGACCAAAACGCACGACTCCCAGAGGGATAGCTCGTAAGTCGCTCACCAATCCTGCCGATGAAATCGAATTTGGCTCTGGCAATTGTCTTTTTGCTGGACCTCGAGGCAGCATTTAGTTTGCGCCTCACATCACAGATATTCGGATCCTTATTGGTACGGGCCGTGGTCCAAGCCCTATAGGCGGCCTGCTTGACTAGCCTGGCTTCCTTGCAAAGCCGGTTAAACCACGGTTGGTTTTTTTTCCCCCGCAGCTACTGATAGGTTGGGAATAAAATACTCCATACCCACCAGGATCGTCTCAGTGATAGCGGCTGCGCAGCAGTCAGGATCTTCTGGCGTGAAGCAAAGCTGCCTCCACGGGTACGATGCGTAGAATTCACGCAATCCATCCCAGTCTGCTGATTTATATTGCCACATGTGGCGCAAATTGGCTGGGCGAGGTGGAATATGCCGCGGGCATGGGACTTCGGTCCGGACGAGGCAGTGGTCGGACGAGCCGAGAGGTGCGTCCACTGCAATAGTGTAGTCGTCCGGACGCGTCGTCAGCAGAAGGTCCAACAAAGAGTGTGCATAGCTCTCAATATCAGGTATTCTTGTTGGAGAATGTACCAGTTGTGAGAGGCCATGGGCCAGAGCAAATTCATAAGTAGACCTGCCTGCAAAGTCGGTGGATCGAGAATTTAGCCACTCACAGTGGTGGGCATTAAAGTCCCCTAAAATCACCAACTCGGCACGAGGGTACCGCTCAAGAACTTTGTCAGTCGTCGCCTGCAGGTGCTCAAAGAGTGCTTTAGTCTCCCTGTCACCGCTATGAGACCTGTATAGGCACGCATAGATTCGAGTCTCACCTCCGTAGTCTACGCGCACCCACATTACTGACAGGTCCTTGTCTTCATAAAAATGGAGACGGCGACAGCAGATATCCTCCCGGATGTACATGCATACACCGGCACGTCTCAGAAATTTGAAGTATGTATACAAATATATACATATACATTATATATACAAACATTTAAATTATATTTGTACACATAATTACGAGGAAATAGATATAGTCTACTATCGTTTCGATGTCTGACATGTCGTTAACAAAGAGGTCTGCATTCAAGTCGAAATAACATATATCACCATAGTCGATTAAGAGAAAGATTAAGGACTGCATAAGCATACTTTTGGCTTTAGAAGACCAGTTATATTTCAGGTGACATAGTGTTCGCAGGTTTTCACTTACCTTCTGACTCACGAGAGGAACTTAAGCTTGTCAATCAAGAGTTGGGTCTTTATGTAGACCCAGGGGGCTAAAAAGTGTCACTAAGCCATTTAACACTATCGGTGATATCGAAGCAGTGTTCAATCTGCTCATCATACGTTGGTTGCCTACAATGATCGCATTCAGTAATCACCACATTGTCCATCAAAGACAGCGATAATTCTCTTAGTTTATGAAAATGCCTTGTATTTATGTTGTAAAATATATGTTTAAAATGTCAATTTTTTATAGGCAAATAAAACAATGACAATGACCTGTACACCCGCATTTGCATTGAGAAAAACACTAGTACACTTTAATAAATACATGAGGACAGTAAAAATATTAGATTAGATACATGTTTATATATTTTTTTATATTGTTTGTATTCTTTTAATTTACACAATAAAGTTGTTACGATATTGAAAATAGATGCCAAGGAGATTATATTAACTTCCTTTATCGTTAATAGCAGACAAGCAATAGGAAGAAATTGCAAGTGTTAATATTTATATTGTTACGAACTTGCATACACGTTATATAGCCGTATTAATGTATGCAAGAATGGCACAGACACTGCGAAAAATCATGTGCGTACACTCTTTCTTGTGTTTTATTACCAGATATAGACCTCTCCTTAGCAAGGAGGTTTTGGTCTAACATACCACGCTGGCTAAATATGTTGGTAACTGCTTGTTTCAAGTTTCATTCTCTTTGCGATGATACGTAGTTAACCTCCTTAGTCGCCAGGTACGACACCCGTGGGATGAATAAGGATGGTGACATGCTGTATTCCTAGTCCTTCACCACACGGTGATGGATTAAATGCTTTCTTAAGTGTCTTCCTTTGTAAAAGGTGTGAAAACAAAAATGCAACTCGATCCCGGATCCTCACTACATTGTATTACTGCTGAAAATATTATTCCTGGTGTAATTATGTACATCTACTTACATATATATTTTTTCATTTGGTAGTTAAAGTTGTTAAACTTAATAGACCTTATACACAACCAACTAATACCGAATGTTCCATCCCAAGAGACATCTTTGTTCACATTATAAACTAAATTAAAATAATATAAATTGCGAATGCCAGCAAAATTGAATATTTATAAAATAAATTGGATCGTAAAGTTTTTTAAATTGAAATAAATTAATTTAATTATTTTATTATACTAGTAAAATATATAAGTAAATATATATAAAAGTAATTAAAATAACTGGTAAGCTATCGCGTCAGCTGCACCTCCACAGCCCGTCTTGATCGAATCATATAAAAAAAATTAAAGACGCAACTATCTTTGATGTCTAACAGAAGATCAACCTAAAGTGACAGCATCCGTGCTGTCGTGTTTCGTTTGTGAGTGTGAGACCCGAGGCCCATTGACGCGGGGGTGACTGTTATCGTGGTAAACGTGTGAACTTTTACGTCCCAAAGCATCTTGCTAGGCTGCGATAATGTAGATCACCATACTGCATGTCTGTATTCGTAATAAGTATGGTGACCACCACCTTTGGATTCTATTCATGCTTTCCATCAGGCAGAGTAGAGTCACTTTGGCTGGTTCTCAAAATAAAATAATAATAATAATGGATTATTTCTTTCATCGACTTAAAAAAAAGAAATTATTCGAAAGGGGTTTATTCCAAAATGCTCTCATTATATTTAAATAGATCTGATGATGAGTTTCAGAGACAGAAAACGAAACTCTTCTAAAGTGACAATAAATCACCCACAACACATACATAAAATGAACCGTTTTCGCAAACACAGTGTTGTTTAAAGTTGAATTAAAAGTTTTTGCTAAAGGATTTTAATTCACAAAAATATTTTTTTACCTGTTTACCTAAATTTTAATTGCAACAATAATATCAACAAAGATCTTACTCACAATACAACAACGGTAAGGCAATCCGATTATACAATACGATATAACACTGCATAACATGATATAATACTTTATGACTAATTAAGTTATTCCGTAATGTATGCGTTACATAACATTCATTCATTACTAAACGTAAACATCCCTCACGATCCACTAGGAAACGCATATTTTGTGTTTAATTATAACTATATTAGAATAATGAGTTTCGGTTGGAATAATTTAAAATGGAAATAAAAAAACGGAAATAGAAATTTCAACATTGCATATGCAATACGTAGACGGAAATTCAAAAAGATGTGGCAACATTGATCAAAACAAATAAATCGTTAATGACTATTATGCCTTAAAATTGTTGTGTAATGTGACGGATTTGTGATGACCAGTCAAGAATACGGAGTGACGCCACTGTACTCATCCGGAAGACTAAGGCAACAGACTACGCGGGACAAAATCAATGCCAAGAAAAGGAAAACTTGAAACAAATCCTACACCAACCCGTCTGGCTAGCGTGAAATAAAAGTCCAAAACCTCCTTTCTAAGGAGAGGTTTATGTCCAGTTGTGGACTGTTAGAGGATGATGATGATGATGCCTTAAAAACAATAAACGTAAAAATGATAAAAAATAAAATATTTTTAATTTTACATTTAGTTTTTTTTTGTGAAATGTGTATACCTAATTAATTATACTAATCAGTGCTCTTCAAAAAAAAGTTTTAGGAAACGTGTAGTTATTTTTTTAATATAACTCACTTCCACAGGAGCTTAATGTTGAACTGTTTTTATAATTATTTTTGTTTACATTATTTTATTTACATTACGATAACGAAATCAATACACTTTTACATCTCTGGTGGCGCAATATGAAAGAACCACGATTACTTTAATAATATATTCACTCCCAGAAACGTACACGGAATATTCACTTTTATTAATAAATAAAATTTAAGGCTTAAGAAACTCACACATATGAAAACAACTGATTCAAAAAATGTTGTCCTACATCCCTTAATTAATAAAACAATAAGAATTATTATCCTACTAAGGCATTTAATTTCTTTTTGTCTTTCTCTACAGAGCGAGCCTTTCCCTCTAAGCGTGGTGGAGGCGTCGAAGTCAGCATGCAGTTCAGTGCACACCAAGTATGAAGCCGCCTGGTCACATATGTTGCCTCAGCAGTAAGACAACTTAGTGAGAGAGCGGTAAGATTACATTGACATGCTACTAGATCAGTGGAACAATTATATTCGAAACTAGTGAACACTTTGAGAGACTAAATATTGGACTGATAGAAAAGGATGGTGTATTATATAATTTACAATGTAATCTCATCGCTTAAAGGATTTAAAGATAATAGAAAATGTGAATTTTAGTTCTAATTGTAAGCGCTTTTTCGCCTTCTCAATACCTAGGTATAGTCTAGCAGGCTAATAGGTAAAATACATAATTGTGTATCACAGTTACTTCGTATGTTCAATACTCAGTTTTTTAGTTTTATTGTAGTCTATATTTCGTCTGTTTTTGAACAGAATATCCAAGCACAATATAGTATAAATTGTATAAATATCATTGCTTCCATGTTAAATGTTCTTGTGTACAATTTCTGTCGAGTCTTGAAACAAGTGGTGGATTAATGTTTGAAGTGATTTTGGATGGATCGAAAGTGATATTAATAATGATATTGACTAAACATTATTAAGTAGTGATTACAAAAAGTACACCTGTTATAATTTAAACCGTACACTACTTTCAATTAACAAGTAAAGAACACCTCTATAAGTCTGTATAGAGTTTACCATCAAGGAAGCTTGTATGCTGAAAAAAAAGGCATTCGAAAATCAAATAGTTTTTGCGTCACACTCTTGTTTCAAGATCCAGAAATGGATAAATCGATTTATTATACTATATCGATACATACTCGCGTTTTATAGTATTTGAATAAGTCACACCACTCCACTATGATATTATTGTTGTGGATATGTAAATGCTTTTCGAAACGACTGGAACTAAAAATCTAGTTTTTAAGTTCAATTACTATCGATTAGTATAATATACATATAATACTCAATGGCAATCGATTATTTTTTGGTAATTAAAAATGTACTGAAAGTTAACGGATGTCATTAGTTCGTTAAAGCATTTATATGAACATAAAACATTGAATCGTATAGAAAAATGTATAAATATATGTTTAACCCTGGATGAAATTATTGATATGTTTATAATATTTTTATTATGTCCAAAAGTGATGGGTTAAAGCGCTGGTACTTTTAAGATTAAGCAATATATTTATTTTTTTATTTATTCTGGTCACATTTCCCAAAATTTATAAATTATATTTTATGTACTTTTTTATTTGTTCATGAGGCACACTAAAGTTATATTTAGTGTTCCTTCTAACCATATTGCTCTTATTAAGTATTATAAAGGAGAATAGTAGCGGTGATGCAAGCTTGGCAGTGTGTTGTGAAAACGCATTATTCTGAAACTTGGTCCCCGAAAATATGTCTTAAAAGTATTCGATTATCAAGTTCTCGAATAATCGTAAAGAAGGATATCGATCTCCAAGTTTATAGAATGACAATGCTTCGTATGAACGCTTAGTAGATTTTGTATGTGAAAAACTAAACGTATTTCTTTACAACAAACCTTTTTTAGCTTTACTTTTTTAAAGCTAATTTAAACGGTTTTGTTTTGAAATTTTAATTATTCTAAAAAAGAATGCGCCCGGGTTGAGATTAAGATATTTATGAGCTTTAATATTTATTTGAAAAGAGGTCTCAAACGTTATTTATTTTTGTTATTACACTAAAAAGTTCGCTGTTGGTTACCAAATATATCAATCATATATCATTTCGTATGTGTATTAGGCCGCTGTATGGCCGTGTGATATTAATGTATATTGTAGAGTAGGTATTGGCGCCTTGTGAAATTTGAAGCGCGTAAATTTTATCTATATAAATGGTATACTTGTTTACTTCTAGATTAAAATACTGGTCGTCAATAGAATATTTTTTTTAGCAAAGCGAACGAGTGCAAAAGAGTTTTTAATACAACTTCAGACAGCTTTTTTGATGATTTAAAATTTGTTCAAATTTACACCATCACGTCTAAACTTTGAGTTATCATCATCATCAACAACCTTTAATAATCCACTGCTGGACATGGCCTCTCCGTAGAAAGGAGGTTTTGGTCTACTATTTCAAGCTGACCAGACGGACAGATTCACAGTACTGTTGTACTGCGCAGTTTGCCCAGTTGAATAAGGATGGTAATAGTCCTTATTCTTAATCCGTCAAAACCAAATAGAATACCAGAATTCATTTTGTTTTGTCGTTTAATTTATAAATTATATCCAAGTCCACGGATACCGGCATTGATATAGGAAGTCTTATATTTATACTTTAAACTTATAAATTGTACTAAAGTCTACCAATATTTTGGTAGATACTTATCGCATCAAAGTTGGGCGTGATAACTAAATAATGACAAGAAATTTTCACACAAAGGTGCCGAGATATGACCATATCATACATAATAAGTCTATATTCTTATTTCCAGAATAAAATTCAAATATTTTCAAATTAAACTTCAAATTTTTTGATCGTCTAATTTTAGGCTCCTTTAAAAGACCCATTTCACATCCCTATGGGGAAGAAAGAGTAGATGAGTAGAGTACAGACTTATTTAAGAACGGTACAACCAATATATCTGTCGCTTGTCCTTGTTTTGAAGAGTGACTTACTCATTTCACACAACTATACTGAGTTGAATCACTTTTATTATATTTTGCGCTTACTAGGTTATTTTGAGACCGACTAGTGTAATTAATTTTATAAATTATTGCCGACTAATTAAGTTCCTGATATTTTTAAATGATACTCAAAATATAAAGTAACACGGTACCATATATATAGATAAATGTTGTGACTGCGCGCCCGTTTTAATGAATAATAGTTATTAATTAAATAATTATGTAATCTACAACTTTTTGTCGCAATATATTTAATTATTATAATTATAATTGCAACTGAATAAGGTTTTTTTAGTTTATACAGGATTTTAATAAATATCTTTGATATTTTATTTATTATAGTGTTTGTATATTACTGTATGTTTGTGTATTACTTGCCGTATCAAGATGTAAGAAACTATTTTCTGAAAATTTCGTATTGTATGTGATTGCGCTTATACTAACAGTTATTTTTATTTTTACGTGAAAATATCCACGTCTGTTGCTACGTAACTGTGATTTGTGTTGTTTATCATTAAGTTTTGTTGTTTATGCATAATAATAGATAGATGTTTTCTAGCTGTTAGTAATCCTATTGTAACAAATTGTTTCTATATTAAAGTTAACATGAACAATATAAATTGAGTTAAGTCAGACGACATAAAAAGTTGTACTTACTGCTAATAATTGAATTAGTCGATAAAGAGTCATCCTTAAATTACGTCACACAGATGCCGTCCTTGTTATATTTGTTTTTTTTTAATTTATTTGAACATGAAAAACAGTATACAATAAAAACATGAAACACCCATAAAACCCGTAGTGGTTTAACTTGGGCGCGAATGTACATTCATCATTCCACTCTATTTCATTAATTGTATCCAAATGCACTACATAAACAGGTAACTATTCAAAACTATAACAATTCAAACTACAAGAAATAATAGATGCAGAGTAGATAGGCGTATAAGCCTTTCTAGCGATCGAACGAGTGTTGTTGTTTACGTGTGGTGAAAATTTTTTATTTTTCTTCTTACTGTTTAGTATTACACAACCATATTGTGTAAGTCACATATTTTGCGCTACCAGATCTAGAATAATTTAATGAGCATACATTTTTGATTGAATTATCATATTTAATTAGAATTCCCTGAAGCATTTAAACATCTTAAGTAACTTATAATACATTTTTCCTATCTTTGTGTAAACTGACCATTGATGCCATATTATGTGACATAGTTTATGGATGACCCCTAATGCGACTAATGTTGCTTAACACAACATTGCGATTAATCGAGATGAGTTTAACAGTTTTTAAATAAAAAAAAGCGATTGATAACCTTGTTTAACTAAACAAAATATTGGCTATGTCTAAATTAATGGTTTTTCGTTGATTTTTTGTATGTGCACTTAATTATAAATAAATATACATATTTTGTCTATTGAAACTGGTTGATATGATTCGTAGATTGGCATTAAATGATCAATTATTATTTATTTATGTTCTGTGTTGTGCATTTTTGTCTTCTTTTTTAATTAAAAAATCACACAAAAGTGTTTTGCTAGACTGTTAATAAATAGATGATACAGTCCAAATTAAATTACACATGTTTCGTGATTAGGTACTTAAAATTACACTGACCAGACACTGACGAAGAACGTCGTTAAAAGCACCTGCAAACGGCGTGTGTATATGTCAAGATCGTGACATAGCGTTTTATCGTCTCTGCCTAGCCCAAATGATAATGTGGCGTAAATGTGTGTATGTATTTCTTGATCATTTCAGGTATGTCTCATTGTGTATTGTTCATTCATTCATCATTTGATTTAATTACCACCATAGTAACGCCTGTATGTACTAGGCATGGCGATCTGAGATCGATTAATCGAAGAATCGATTTTGTAGACCAAAAAATCGATTCTTTAAATCGATACTGTGTACTGAATCGATATTTCACCCTCTAAAATCGAGTCTCGTTTTTTTCTGTTTCGATACGATAAATGGGTTTGTATTTGTATTGAAAACATAGACTCAATAAGCAAATCGGAAAGAAATCGATTTTTGCAAAATCGGTTCTTTTTATCTCGATTTTTTTGTGTATCAATTTATTAAATTTCGATTCGAATCGATTTAAAAATCGATCTTTTTTGGAAAGACTCGCATCCCTAATATGTACATGACCGGGCGCTAGTTTGTTTATTCCTTGTTTTTTTAATTTGCAATAATATACTTTTTTTTAGTTGTACAATACAGTTTTTACTTGTACAATGACGTCATTGACTATGAATGGTCTGGCTTGATAGATCAATCTAAGTTCATCTCGCCGTTAAACCTGAAGAATGAGGTTTGATGTTATTCTGTTCATAGCGTTGATTACTTTGAATAATCACCCATAGAACTTAATAATTATGATTTAGTTGTAAACAGACTAACTACATCTGGTAACCAATGATTCGTTAAAACATATTTAATACGCCTAACATTCTTCACAAGTTATTGTGTTACCTAAACATACACAATTATAATGAATAAACAATTAATCACTTCAGTCAATGTGTAGTCCATCCTCATTAAGAGAAGAATGACGCATCGATTTAGCCCCTACTTCTGGTCAATAAGATTTCAAGAAATTATCTTTTCGTATGAAATCTCTACCTAATTAATCAGGGGCGGGGCTTGATCGATGCGTCACCAGTTAATTTCTTTAAAATACTGTCTGGAATTCATAATTGAACATGATAAGTTACCAATAAAAAAACTGGCATAAAAAATAAAACAACACACACTTACAGTAGTTTGAAATTAATGAATACATTAAACGTTTATTGTTCTCTAGGTGATAAGAATTTGGACTAGCATCATTATATAATCAAGAGATATAAAATAAAGAGATCAAGTTCTTGATGGTGAAGATGAGATTATCTTATCTTATCCTGTGCCTCAGGGAGCACGTAAAGTCCGTCGGCCTTCCGCATTATCTCCGCGGTCGTGTCGGATAACATTCCATCGGATTGTGAGAGTAAGGGAACAGAGAGTGCACTTGTGTATTAGCACACACGTGTGCACTATAATACCTCCAGCGTAGTTGCCTAGTATCCATTGAGACTGGCCGTCGTGGGTAAAATCGACTAGGTGTCTATCATCTTCATCGTGTGTACCATAAAGAATTCTAGAATTAAATGTCTTCTCTCTTCTACAATATATCTACGAATCATTTCATCTATGTATAGAACCTTCTCTTCCGCGGTAGCTACTCTAAGTATTAATAAGAACAATAATTATATTAAAGCTGTATTATGTAGATGCTATTTGAACTATTGTAATTATAACCTAACACTTTTATTGTAATAGGTGAGTGTCTTTTCAAAGGAACATATATGTAAAATCATTAAATAGTGCCCATTTCCCCCCCGTTTTTAACATTTATATTTATAACAAAATGTCATATAAATAATAAACTATAATGTATATTTTATATTTGAACCAGTTTTGATCTTGGCCTTGTCTTTAGAATGTACTTAATATAATTCCTATATCTATGGAAATCGTGGCATTAAGAAATAACTGGGTAACTATAATAATGACACAGTTGCTGGCAAAAGTAAAACTATCTTTGTGGAGTAAAAATAAGCCATGAATGAATATATTTATATTACTAGACCACAGTAAACTGACAAATATCTACTCTGCTGCCATCGAGTTTACTTAAAAAATATTCATTCCATTTATAAAATGTCATTGATTCACCAACAAACTATTAACTACTGGCATTTTTGCGTTCATATCAAAATAATGTTCCTTCAAAATATCACTCACGTCATAACTATTGTAGTATAACCGCGTTGTAATTTATCTGATCAGGATCCAATAAAATAGCCAATTCGAATTTAATCGCTTGACATTATTGTTCATATAAACAACATAATAAATATATGCGAAATAAAACCCGTTTTTTTTTTATTTTAACAATAAGATACATGGATTTGTTCTGGAAAAAAACAAAAGTAAAACAATTGTTGCTTTAATTTTCCGACAAGCTATATGCTATTCTAAAGTATACACGGTTATTCTTACTTGGCACAAGCCGAAACACTAAACATTATGATAAAAACAATAAACAAAACAAAAGATGAAAGAGAAATAAAAAAACGTCACAAGCAGTGTTAGCAACCTGAAGTGGACTGATTATCGTACCCGGGGGCGTAAAATTATCGTACATGGATCGAAATTATCGTATTTTTTAGGATAATGTCTATTATAGATAAATAAATCATATAAATTGTAAAATTGATATGCATGCAAGTACTCTATAGTTTATCTTTATTTTTTTTTTTTTTAAACCACCGCTGTCAAATCAACAGAACACTGAAACCCAAATATTTTACACGTAGTACAGACCTGAACTGATTTCCTTTCCACTTCAAGGGAAGTTCAATAAATGTGATAAGTTTAAAATTCACTCAGACAAAATTTCACTGTTCCCATGCAAGTTGGGTATGAAACATGCCAAAATTTTGTATATATAAAGAAGAAATGTATTCATAAAGATTAATTATTAGTGTTATCACTTAGGAATCGCTAACGGTGAACGTGAAAAGCACGAATTGGACCGCACGTTGGTACGCTATGAGCGCTGTGAGCGTGATTCGGACCACGGCCATAATCGAAATACCGAACTTATATTCCCTTGTTCGCATTGGTAGATGCTATACTAACCAATAAGATAGCGTGTACAGCAGGTGCTGGATAAAGTTACCGTATCGGCATTGGTGAAACTTAGCAGAGCGGATCGTAAGAATCAATAGGAATAGAGAACTTGTATTTCCTGGTATTTTCCCAAGATTTTATTGGACAAAATAAAATCATGCTAATGCGAAATTTAGACTATCAGTGCATGAGTGAAATAATATAAATTCTCAAATTTTTTTGCATCATGATAGAAATTATCGTACAATCTGTGTACGATAGTAATATGCTATCGTACATCGTACGCAGGCACAAAATTATCGTAAGTGTACGATAATTATCGTACGGTTCCGAACACTGGTCACAAGTTATCAGCTGATTTGGTTGCATCACTGTCATCGCGGACATATTGTCACCCAAGACTCGATGCTACCCGCGCCGCGCTATAAAAATCAAAGCAAATGAAACATCTTTAGACGTAGGTCGTAGGCGGGGTTGCAGGTAGTGGTGCAGGGCTCGATAAATGTTACCGGCGGCCGTTTTTTATCAATTGAATAGTGTCCTATTATAGCAATTTTTTATAGACGTTTTGGAATAAAATCAAACGTGATTTTAAAACTATTGTAATCGATCACTATGGCCGATTCTGATCAAAATATTTTCAGGTTTAGTATTGAGTAAGAATAACTTTGTATAAGCCTCAAAAATATGAAGATGGATTAAAAAACTTTTAACCTGGAACTGTATTGGGAGAGAAACGTCGGCTATTGCTGCATTCATCATGTCTCGTAACCAGATTTAAATGTCAGGCACATTCTTTACCTGCGTCACAACCAAAATGCTGCCATGCGAAATCACCCCATATACCCCATGGCGTTAGAAGGAATCATCTTAATCCTCATAAAATCCCCAGGAGTATCACGAGGAATTAAGATTTACCCTGTAACACCTTCGTGTATAAGTGAAACGAGTTTTACGTCCTCCCAATTAGATTAAACAATATTGTTTGGAAGGTAATCGTAATTCAGTGTAATTTAAGGATAAGCCTTGGCATTAACAAATCCAGATTCTCATGTTAATCAAAATTCTATAAGTAATCATGTTATACGTTCAGTCATATCTAGGTTTCTCTAAGTATCGCCAATAGTTTCCACTCCAACACCTTGCGCGTCATCGGATGCTATAATACAAAGGTACTTTTACTAAGGCTTGTTAAACTATAAAAACTAAAACAAAAAAAAAGGAAGAAATACAAATAAAAAAAAACTATAGAGGACTAAACTTCGAACCAATACCTGTTTGTGAATTCCGATTGCTTCATATTAAGCAATACACAGAAATAGTTTACATTTATAAAACGGGATTGACAACTGCTCGTGAGTCGGAGAGAAACCAGTTACTGTTATTATCAAACCGGTCACCATATACATCTAATGATAATAAAAGTTTAGCGTTAATGTCTCCTTCCGATCAAAGGACGAAAGATTAAATACCTGTTCTGCTTTTATTCACTTTTACTTGTTCGATTATTTATTAAAAGAGTAGCCAATTATTTTCATAGTAATCTGTACCATACTGGGTATTTAATATATACGGACAGGACCTAGTTTTTCTTTTAACGTGTCAGATCCTAAGTTGCCTGTTCCAATATATTGATATGATGAATGGCCCAACCATTCAGATATGCAATCGGGTAGGCAATTATAAGAATACTTTTTTACATGTTTTTATGTGCCCAAAATGGAATTACAGTGTAAACAATTACAGAAATACCTACTAAGCAAATATGTTAAATAACAGCAGAAGGCTGAATGCAGAAGAAAAGGCTATCTATATTCTAAGATGCTAGGGAACCATATCAAGAAGAGAGTCGACATTCGAAATAACAACAACAACAGCCAACATCGCCAGACTGCAGATCACTGTGAGTCCAAACCTCACATGAGATAACACTTTGTGTGATTCACGAATTGTTTGAGTCTGGGTGTTTTTGTATCCATTCATATATGTTTGTAAAGATCCCCGCGACGGGAGATATTAATGTGGGAGATGTTTTTGAAAAAAAAACTTAGAACAGGTAGACAATCACACAACCAAACAGCTTTTAAAAGTCCACTGCTTAGCGCAGAGGTTTTCACCTACTATACTACACTGGCCAATGCTTCTTTTCTTGACAGTGATTTTTTCCTGTTTAGTTTGCTCTCTTTGACGCTTTTTACGACACTCATGGAATAAATAAGGGCGGTTACAATGCGTATTCTTAATCCATCACTACACAAAGACAAGCAATATAGAAATCTACATCTACATTTTTACTATAAATATTAAAAATCAAGATTGTTGCTATAATGCCTATAATGATCATGATTAACAAAAATAATGATAGAAAGTATAAACTTATGCGTACTATACATACAGGAGAATCAATTTATAAGGACCATGTTAAATACTCGTAATAAAAGTTAAGTGAGTGTACGCTTCAGATTGATAGTAGCTTCGTCTTCGAACTATAGATTGAAAAATATATACAATAACATCGCTACGTAATGCATTTAATACATTCTTGTTCAATGAATTGTTATTTATTTGTAAAGACCGGATTATATGCAACATAAAAAGCTTGTTATATGCATGCAAATATGCATGATAAATGCTCGAAATATGCACGAAAACTGACAGAATATGCAACATTAAATGAGTTTTTTTTGTTTTGTAAATATTATTCCTTTAGATTTAAGTATTTTGTTAGTAAATACTTGTTTTATGTTTTACTTTATTATGTATGTATCTTTTTAATTTATTGTTATTTGATCAAATAAAAAAACTATTAAGTTTTATATTTTTTATTAAAAAATCAGCATACATTTATAGAAAACTATCCATTGATAGATGTTAATCGATACAGTAACATGTAACATTATTTAATATTTTTGTAAACATTAACAATTAAGTATTGTTCCAAATGTTCAGTGGTAAGATTATGTCTTCGATCATTCAAAATATTTTTATAGGTCGAAAATGATCGCTCCACATCTACTGAGGTAACTGGGCAGAATTTGAACTTGGGTGCTATGTTAGCGCTTATATTTTCTGGCAAAACTTCCGTCGGTCCATTAATAAAGCTATCAATTTGACACAGATGTTCAAAGCCTGGATTATTGTTCAAAATGTTTTCAAACTTTTCTTTAAGTTTATGCGGCAACGTACTTGGCAACGTGAAGTTAAGATAGCGGATTTTATTCATTGTTTGAATGGATTCATTCAATGCCAAACCATGAGTTTCAAGCTTTTTAATACTTTCGGGTATGTGAGAAAAATTGGTGCAAATTACAGCTATGTTTTTTTTTATGGTAGAATCGTTAAAAGCTGTCTGTGACTCACAAATTGCTCTTGACTCGGCACTGTCAAAGTCATTTACCACACCTTGGATGGCCTCAAAATGTTCATTGTAAAACAGTACAGCTTCTATCCATGTCCCCCATCGGGTTACAACTGGTTCGGGAGGGAGAGGAACATTTGGTATTTTTTCAATGTTGACTCGTCTGGTATATTTTGATTTGAGCAATATTTTCGCAGAAAGTGATTGAGAGTAGAATTTTTTAGTTTATAGAGAGGAATATTACTTGCAAGCAATGCTTCACATAAATCCATGCAAAACTGGTTGTTTTGTTTACATTTCGAGCTAGAAGCAGAAGCGGTTATAAGCTGTTGTCGTGGACCTTTTTTCTGCAATCCTGCGACGTGAACACTTGTCTTGACATGTTGGTCTATTTGAAACTTTTTAGTGCACGAAATGTTTTTCTCGCAAACTCGACAATATAAAACATTTCCGTCGTAAGTAAATGTTCCAGGAAATTCACTTATCCACGAAGACACACTTTTTTTTTCCGGAGGCATTGTACACACACAAAAACTTTTAACTGCAGGTGAATTATCCGAGCACGAGCGTGTCAACAATCAAAGTAACAAAGTAATAATGACATGCATAATAGGTGGGAGTAGCGCGGTAGGCGAGCGCGCGGCGACGCGATCATTTGTCTCTTTCATTTTTTGAGTGCCTACCAAAACAAAATACGCGCGGCTGCCGAGTGCGCTACGCTCGAAAAATACCTACTGTAAATTATAGCAATAATATGCATCATCACTAGATATTAGTAAAAATATGCTATTAGCCTTGAAAATCGCTTAAATATGCAAATGCATATGCAAATATGCAAATGCATATTATCCGGTCTCTATTTATTTGTTACGTAGTGGATGCAAATCTTGCCGGTTCAAGTTTTATTATGATACCTACACATGCTTTGAAACTGTACGGTTAGCGTCAAAAGTTGCCGACTATATCTAAATTTCCAAAACTCATATACAATGTAGCATATTTTATTATATTGCCTACAATACCACGCTGGCTAGACTGACTGGTTGGTACAGGATTTTTCTGGACACCAGAAAAGTCCCTCTGGTGATTGAGCGGTTTGCACAGAGTTGTATCGAAACTTTGGGTTTGCGAGTAGCCCTGGATAAGACGAAGGCCTTTTGTTTCATGGGTCCCGTCGGAGTCCGCCCCCTGGTGCCTTCATGGTGTTCAATTCAGCTCACGTACCGGTTCAAGCCCATATGAGGTATCTGGACCTGATGGTGCTAGATCGGCGGGTGAGCAACGCCAAACAAAGCTGGTTGGCGTTGCTCCTGACTTTAGTCTACTTTTGCGAAATTTTGGTGAAACTAGGGTTGCGGCAACATAGTTTTACACGGGGGTTGTCAATGGCACTGTATGGTACACCGGTATGGGCAGTGGCTTTGATCATCCTAATATTATTCTCGGTTGCTTACAAAGCTTACAGTTTGACGCCCAGGGTCTGTTTTCCAGCAAATTCTTCTCCACCTTGCTTCAGTGAAAACATTTGTGCATGAGTCACCTTTTACGCACTTCTTGGGTCTACCTCTGCACCTGAGTCCCAATAGAAACAGCATGGCCAGATATTTGTTACCACCACAGACAGGTGGTTGCCGCGATACGTAACTACACCAACGTAGGCGTCTCTTCTGCAGTTTGTGAGCGCTGTCACGGATCCGAAGGCTACCGCGTATGTGAAAATTCCTCGCAATCTGGGCGGCTAAGCCAAGCCCCTCGCCCCCGATTGGTGTCGCGAGACATAACCACGACACTCCTTTCGGGATTACGATGTGACAACGGTTTCAGGAAGATTAAATCTTACAATGCCTGCTCGGCGGCAGTGTGAGTACACACCGAGCCCGTTCTCCTTTCTCCACCATTGACAGTGGAGAAACGCCGACCCTTGAAAGGGTCCCACCATCATGATTTTTTATCGAGGTTTTCCTCCTCATTGCTCCGAAGAGCGAAGAGCCAACAGAGGAATCGACAAAAGGCCCGCTCTGTTGGACCAAACTTCAACCGAATGTTCGAAGAAAATGGCCTCCTCTTCTTCGCGCTAGAATATTAGCCGTTGGCGGTGATGTTCTCTTCCAAATGGCACAGGAAGAAACAGTGCCGTCGCCAACGTTACTAGGTTGCACCGCGTGGAGGTTTTCTAGCCCAGCACCCCTAAAACAAACATACATTTTTTTTTTCTTTTTTTTTTTTAACGTGTGGAAACCCCCTCAGGCTGTCACCCCACTGGTGGTGTGTCGGAATCGGACCGACTAAAACCACACGGTGTGCCACTCTGCGCCTGACATAGGAGGGATCCGGGAACCGCTGCTATTACGACATCCAGATCCCTCCTAGCGCCTGCCCGCTACCTCGGGCACCATCTGCGGATAAATTCTCTAATTTAGGCGACGTACGGCACACGCGGACGTCGCCCCCTCGCGGCTGGCCATTGTAGCGGATGGAGGGGAAAACCTGTCCCGTCCACCCGCGGCCACACTCAAGGCGGCATGAGGCGCTGGTATGCGCGCCTCCGCCGCCCGGCTCGCCGGCGGCGAATTGGGTCCGAGTGGATATCGTCCTCCCGGGCCTTCTCCGCCGCCTCCTTCCGCGTCTTCGCAGAAGGTTGCGACCGCGGTAAAATAACTGTCGCTACCGGCCATGGAGCGTATGACGGTCGGTAGCGAGAGATCTCCTCCAATAACAGCAGTGAGGACCCCACGCTGCGCCGCCCAGGCGGAACAAACCGCTAGCGTGTGTTGAGCCGAGTCCTCACTGCAGTCGCAGTGGTGACAGGCGGGACTCAATTCCCTCCTGGCGACCGAGTGCAGATACTTCCCGAAGCAACCGTGCCCGGAAAGGACCTGCGTCAGTCGGAAGGAAAGGGCCCCGTGCTGCCGCCCTGCCCACTCGGCAATGACCGGCTGGAGAGCCTCCACGGCGGCAAAGCCAGCACGTGGAGCCCCCAGCCGGGACAACCAACGAGCCATCGTGGCTCGACGAGCGGCCTCTCGCCACTCGCGTATCTCTTCGGGCGGGGGCCGTATGCCGCTACCCGCCCGGAAGTCAGCCGTCCGCCGATAAACTTTGGCGAGCACTTTCGCCTCCAAATCCCACGGGGGAGTTCGGGCCAAGGCGCACGCCGCCTCCGTCGACACGGTGCGGTAACCGCGTATGGCTCTAACCGCCAATATCCTCTGAGGGCGCCAGAGGCGAGCCCTGTTCTGGGCGGTCAGAGCCGCCGCCCACGCCGGCGCACCATACAGCGCCATTGACCGGACAACCCCCGTGTATAGCCGTCTCGAAAACAAACATACATACCTTAAGGAAACTACTTATCTATTAGTGTTCATGGTTGATACTTTTACTACATTATAGTTATTTATTGCAATTGTGGTGGAACAAGATATTAAGTATGAATTGAAAATAGCAATGGTAGCCATCATCCATAAAAATTATGAACTTGGCCTGATTTATAAACCAAATAGCAAATTAGTATGAATTTCGAATTTTACCGTCACTATCACCTGTCCAGCAAAATTTTTATCTGTCTAATTCTGACGAGCTTTCATTGGCAACAAGGGTTTATTGTAAGTTAATACTAGATAGGCAGTTAACAACTTAAGAAATGGTTTATCCAATTTATTCACAGTATTTCATACCGCGAGGTTTCCATCGATTACATTGGTAAGATGTCATTTGCAGGGATCCCTGTACTTTAAAAAAAATCAATAGGAGATTTATAAAGTTAGATGGTAAAATCTTATTCAGCTTCTTCACCTACATGCAACCCAAATGATCTTTGTAAAAATGTGTCCATAGCGTAGTCACACTACATAAATAAACAGAGATTACATCGTATCACAACATGGAGCACGCTATCTATATCAGAGTACATAAACACAAGAGCACTATCGGCCATAAGTAAACCGGCTACATTTGCATAGCATTCTTGTCGTAAACATCGCGCCACTTCACAATTCCTGTCGTAGCGAGATCTTTTAAACGTCTAGTTAGAGCTTGTCGCTTATTGAGGCATAACGCGTTTGTGACTGGAATATGGAGGAACTTAAGGTAAGGGTCACTTATCAAGTACTCTTTATTAAATTTAGTTAATCGATAAATAATATTAAAATATTGCAACTGGATTTAGATTAAATAACTATTGTACATAATTTTCTTTCTCCTTTGTCCATACCCAGTAGAGATAACCAGGTAATTTTATATTAAGTGAAAGGAAAACATATGAACCTATTTAAAAAATAACAATACCCAATAATATATTTTTTTAACTATACGTCTTTTGGCGCGTTAAAAAAAATGATGAGCGTAAATTTTTTCGCGAGCAATTCGCGCGCACATCATCACGAAAAACAGACACCATGAATTTAGCTAGTCAACATTTTATATTTTTAGGTTTTTTTTTTATATTGAAACAAAATTTATTAAACAAGATAATGCGTTATAATAAAACTTTCTTTCAATGTATTTTTTTCTACTATAAGTGTCGGATCCTCTTCAAACAGGCTAACGCGAAGAATAAAATTTTTGAAAAGTTTTTATCTTGTTGCAAAAAGAAATATAACTTCTTACGTGCGTACATAAGTACACACAGACGTTTTTATTATTAAAGCTTTCCTTTGTCCAGCAATAAAGTTTTGGATGAGATACACATCGCAATTTGCAGCCAATTAACAGTATAAGGGTGTTCGAACCTGTAGTGAACTGTGTGAAAACAGCTACAGGAACCATAATTTTCTGTATATCATTATCTTCTTTTGCATTTTCTGTATATCATTATATCATTCTGTGTATCTTTTCTGTATATCATTATATTAGTATAGACATAAATATTATTTAACGCAATATAGAGAGGTTTAAAATTAAATAAAAAAATTCAACATTACAAAACTTTTATGTAAAAACAGTACCTCTGTGGTTTTGGATCCGAATTTACCTCGGAAGATCCCAGACGCCCTGGATCTTTACCAGAGGGACAAAACAATCCACAACGGTGTCCGTATGGACTGTATGCAGAACAGCTCTCCGGTACCGCATTCACCGCTCCAAGAAGCGAGAACAAACGATCTTGGTTATACAGGTAAAGGCAGTTGTTTTTTTTAATCTTGTTATAAGTTATCTTTTTTATAAAATTACTGTAGTAATACATATATATATATATATATATATATATACATACCTAGTCTTGCCATAAATATTGTAATAAAGAAAAAAGAAAATTGTTAACTGCAAATAACATTTATTACTTTTACAGTGTGTCAGTTTAATACATAAATATAAAACAATTAAAAATATAAAAAGCTTATTCGAAGTGGTCTCCATTGGCTGCAATACAGTCCTTTAAACGATGAGGCCAGTTATCAATAGAAGCACGCACTCTTTCCATGGGAAAATTCTTCACTGCCAATCGTATAGATTGTTTTAGGGACTCCAAATTATCATGGCGTTTAGAGCAAGCTGTACTCTCTAAAACTGACCACAAATCATAATCCAGCGGATTAAGATCGGGACTAGACGACGGCCAGTCTTCAGCTCTGATGAAGTCCGAAACGTTCGATTCCAACCAAGACTGCGTGGACCGAGCTTTATGACCCGGCGCCGAGTCTTGCTGGAAGGACCATACTTGGTTATTGAACATGGTGATGTTAAGGGGCTTAACTACCTTCTCAAGAATGGTATCTTGATACACTTGTGCCGATGTTTTGATACCTTTTTCACAAAAATATGGCTCAGTCACTCCTTCATAGCTAACACCCCACCAAACCATCACTGAAGTCGGATAATGTCCACGTTGCACTCTGTCGACTAATTGGGAAGCTTCCTTAGAGCTTTGAGCATAAATACGGTCATTTTGTTTGTTAAAATGTTGCTCAATTGTAAAAATTTTCTCATCCGTAAACAAAATTTTTCTGTGACCTCCCTTTGCGTACCGCTTCAGTAGTTGTTTCGATTTTACCACCCTATTCTTCTTTAAATTATCAGTTAAGAAATGGCCAGTGCGTCTCTTATAGGCTGCAAGTCCTAAGTCATCTTTTAAAATACGCGACATGGTTCTAGGTGCTATCTTCATTTCCCGAGATAAAATCTTTTGCTTTCGGACAGGATTTCTTCGAATTCTTTCCCTTACTGCTTTGACCACCTTTTTCGTACGAACACTACGTGGACGGCCAGATCTTTTTCTGTCACAAACAGAGGAGGTCTCATTGTACCTATTAATAGCCCGGTACACAAACATTTTACTAATACCAAGTGTATGGAGAGTTTTAAAAATTGCATTTGGCTCCATACCTACTTTGTGTAATGCTATCACACCCATTCGGTTCTCTTTATCACCCCACACCATTTTAATATCGCAAAATATTTTACAATGTATTGGCGCCAAAATGAGAAAACACAATGAACAATCGTATAAAAATGACAGATTCGAAATTCAAATGTAATATTTTTTTATAATTAAGTGTAACAGTATTTATGGCCAGACTAAGTATATACATATAGTATAATTATATCACATTTGGAAGTAGTTTTACATGTTCTCTTGGTCTAAACAATTATACTAGCTACAATTGCGCTGATCTTAATTTAAAATAAGGATACCTTTGTTTTTTTGTAGAATCCGACCGTCAGCTGTCCATAAACCCTTCCAAAGGTTAGATGTGGCTAAATATCTTACACATAGCTGGGACGAACAGGAGCCAGATCCAAACCAGGTAACTTAATTTTTATTACTTATTGAAAGTTAAAATATTTTTTTGTTACTTTGCGGTGGAATAGATGTTCCTCCAACTGAAACGGATGATCCTCGACCCAAGCGAGATTATCATGCCTGGCGGGTCGCGGTTCAACATTTTATATTAGGAAACAACATATATTTTAGTTAGCGTAAGAAGTTCTATATCACGATACAGGATTAGTTATTCCATCGTTCTGTGTGTTTTTGGTAGATGGTGCTGTAGTAAGTCTTTGTTTTCAATATACCTTTTTTTTTTTTAACGTGTGGAAACCCCCTCGGGCCGTCACCCCACCGGGGTTTACGGCGGGGTGGTGTGTCAGAATCGGACCGACTAAAACCACACGGTGTGCAGTACAGCTGTTATTACGACATCCAGATCCCTCCTAGCGCCTGCCCGCTACCGCGGGCACCATCTGCGGATAAACTCTCCTTTTAGGCGACGTACGGCACACGCGGACGTCGCCTCCTCGCGGCTGGCCATTATAGCGGATGGAGGGGAAAACCCGTCCCGTCTACCCGCGGCCACACTCAAGGCGGCATGAGGCGCTGGTACGCGCGCCTCCGCCGCCCGGTTCGCCGGCGGCGAATTGGGTCCGAGTGGACGTTGTCCTCCCGGGCCTTCTCCGCCGCCTCCTTCCGCGAAATTACGTCTTCGCAGAAGGTTGCAACCGTGGTAAAACAACTATCGCTACCGACCATGGAGCGTATGACGGCCGGTAGCGAGAGATCTCCTCCAATAACTACAGTGAGGACCCCACGCTGCGCCGCCCAGGCGGAACAAACCGCCAGCGTGTGCTGAACCGAGTCCTCACTGCAGTCGCAGTGGTGACAGGCGGGACTCAATTCCCTCCTGGCGACCGAGTGCAGATACTTCCCGAAACAACAGTGCCCGGAAAGAATCTGCGTCAGTCAGAAGGAAAGGGTCCCGTGCTGCCGCCCTGCCCACTCGGCGATGACCGGCTGGAGAGCCTCTACGGCGGCAAAGCCAGCACGTGGAGCCTCCAGCCGGGACGACCAACGAACCATCGTGGCTCGACGAGCGGCCTCTCGCCACTCGCGTATTTCTTCGGGTGGGGGCCGAATGCCGGTACCCACCCGGAAGTCTGCCGTTCGCCGATAAACTTCGGCGAGCACTTCCGCCTCCAAATCCCACGGCGGAGTTCCGGCTAAGGCGCACGCCGCCTACGTCGATACAGTGCGGTAACCGCGTATGGCTCTAACCGCCAATATCCTCTGAGAACGCCAGAGGCGAGCCCTATTCTGGACGGTCAGAGCCGCCGCCCACACCGGTGCACCATACAGCGCCATTGACCGGACAACCCCCGTGTACAGCCGTCTCGTCGCGACGCTGGCTCCACCCAAATTGGGCAAAAGTCGCCCAAGGGCAGAAGTAGCGCCGACCAGATTTGGAGAAAGCTGTCGGAAGTGCTCGTCGAAGAGCCACCTGCCGTCAAGGATCAGGCCCAGATCCTTCATCTGGGCCTGAACCGGTACGAGGACCGAATTGACTACAATGGAGGCGCCGGAGGGTGGACCATGACGGGGCCCATGGAACAAAAGGGCCCCCGTCTTGTCCAGGGCCACCCGTAAACCCAGCGCCTCAATACGCCTGACCACCAGAGAAACTCCCGCGGTGGCTAGGCGCGCCACCTCTTGAAAGTTCGCTCCCCGGGCCGTGACCAATATGTCATCGGCGTAACAAATTACGCCCAGCCCGGGGGGGAGGCGACCTCGAAGGGCCCAGTCGTATCCCATGTTCCACAGGAGTGGTCCGAGGACAGACTCCTGCGGAACACCGCACGACATGAGCCGCCGCCTCAGAACACCGTCTCGGTCCTCGTACATGACGGTACGCTCCTCAAGATAGTCTGCCACAAGCCGCCTCAGGTACTCTGGCACCCCGTGGTAGTGGAGTGCTTCCCTGATGTAGCTAAATGGCAGACTATTAAATGCGTTGGCGATGTCCAACGACACCGCCAAGTTTTCAATATACCTACGTCTAAGTCGTCACACTTTCGACAGAGATGCTAAATTGCCACATAATGTCCAGCTTTGTAAGCCAGTAACATTTATCACCACACGAGATATATCTATGAAGCTGTAATTGTTCTTGCCACCAACATTAAGAAAAACAATACAATAAATACCAGTGCTTGTTCAAGCTGGATTCTGCTGAATTTTCAATAATCTCAAAACTTGATATTTTCTATCTTCTAGTCTCGCTGGTTGCCCTTCGACATTCCAATTGAACGTCCAGTAGACTTTGTTGCTGGACTACACACTGTCTGCGGTGCTGGTGATGCCCGCTCCCGAAACGGTCTAGCTATCCACGTCTTCTTATGTAATACTTCGATGGACAAAAGCGCATTTTATAGCAGCGATGGAGATTTTCTAATTGGTAATAACATCACTAAATATTTCTTACCTTTGTTAGGCACATCCGGTGTTATTTAACAGAACTAAATCTCAAAATACCTTAAAGAAAAGAGTGAAGTTACCTATACTGAATAACAATAACCTGATTTTGACTTTTATTTAAAAATACCATCATATTAGACTGCTGAGATAGGTGGTTTAAATAAAACTGTTGACTAGTCCAACAATACTTACTCTACTTAGTAGTAGACTTTCCGTTAAGCTAAGCTAAAATTTGTGTGATCCTTTGCCTACCTGTCACGGTGTTCCTTTTTTTTCATTTTTTTTTCTTACAATTCCCGCACTAGGCATATTGCTGCATACATACAAAGAACACTCAGGCTCGGATCAATAATTTGTGGATCACAAAGAATGTTTCCCCATATGAAATTTGAGCCCACTATACTCAGCACAGTAACAAGCAGTGAGGTGACCTCTTAAACCACCACGCCAACCGTGTAGTCAAAGTATTATTTATTTATTGCA
Organism: Hypercompe scribonia; assembly: GCA_949316085.1. Lineage (NCBI taxonomy): Eukaryota > Metazoa > Arthropoda > Insecta > Lepidoptera > Erebidae > Hypercompe > Hypercompe scribonia. The sequence goes on from OX438979.1 coordinate 17,327,717, forward strand.
TATTTGTAAAGATCACAGCTGTAATCCATTAGTCCATCAATTATTTAGTCATTAGTGTATTATTTTACGTTGCAGTTACAGTAACTGTATTTTATTTTCGTATAAACAGTTCCGCAACAAGGAGCTCTCACTATAACAACGGAGTTTGGAGTCATGAAAGTGGCGCCCAATGAGATTGCAGTCATCCAGTTAGGAATGAGGTTTGCTGTAGCCGTCGATGGACCTACACGGTAAATAGATTAGTTATTAAAACCTTACTCAATTCTTTTTATATCAATTTCTTTTAAGCCTAAAGTAATATTCGACTACACGGTATATAAGCGAACTTGTAGCCTCAAGTCAAATAGTTATTAATATTTTTTAGTTGAAATCCTGTTGCAACTATAAGAAATATATAAAAATATATAATAATAATTATATATTATTATTATAGCTATCAATAAATATGAAAAATAATAAAAACCAATATTCTACACATTGCAGAGTTTGAAATAAGTTAAGTTTTTGTTCCTTTTAGGGGATATATCCTTGAAGTGTTCGGCGGACATTTCAAGCTGCCAGACCTTGGACCAATTGGAGCGAATGGTCTTGCCAATCCTAGAGATTTCCTCACACCGGTTGCACGTTACTATGATGGGGAAATTCCCGGTAAGCACTACAAACGGTGCAGTTAAATTGCATCGCAATAAATTTTTATCTTATCTTCGATAGTATTTTTATCTTTTGTATAAGTGTTAGATTATTCTATAAAAAAGAATTGCATTTTTTTTTTATTACCGTTATTCTTCAGATAGGATCTCTTTCTAGGATTTAAGATAGTGAACAAGTACCAGGGAGCGTTATTCGTAGCAGAACAGAACCACTCTCCTTTCGACGTGGTTGCGTGGCACGGCAATTACGTACCTTACAAATACGATTTAAGCAAGTTTATGGTCATCAATGCAGTTTTGTATGATCACTGCGTAAGTTATTTACCATTATATTATACACTAGCTTTTGCCTGCGGCTCCGCCCGCGTACATGTCTATATAACTTTCTTTTTGTCATCCGATTGAAATAAAACAAACATTAAATGTTAAGTGAAATTTACCAAAGCACATAAGAGAAAATCACATTCAAATCTTTTAAGCCACTTTTGAGATTAACTTTCACAAACACACAGATAAACAAACAAAAATTTTAGAAATTGTTTCGTGTTTCTTTAAGACATCGACAACTTACAATTTTATTATGTGTATAGATATCAAAAAAGTTATTTTTTTTTGAGATGGGTAATACCTACAATTTTAATTGTATAAGAGGCTAAACGAGGATACACATCACCTGACGATAAATACCAGGACTATTCAGTTCCAGGAGTCCACTACCTAAAACTACGTTGCAAGTGCGTTTCCGTAATTTGAGATTTGCTTTTTATAAAAATCTGAGGTTTCCTGATTCAGTCATATTTTTTTTTGATAAAACTTATATAGACTATGTCATAAAGGCGATTATTAACTAATCTAATGACACCTCATTCATTATAATCGGTTCAGTAGCTAAGACACGGCGGTGGAATACATTACATAGGCTGCCAAAGTTCCTTCCACTTCCTTTTGTACTACTTTCGAAGTCGGGTAAAATCAAATACGTTATAGTAGTTCCGAAATAATTGTCAATAAAAATGTAAGGCTAAGCAACAAATTAATAAACAACATTGAAACACATGCCTATGTTTCAGGACCCATCAATCTTCACTGTATTGACGTGTCCATCAACTAAACCGGGTGTAGCCATCGCCGACTTCGTCATCTTTCCACCGCGATGGTCCGTCCAGGAGCACACCTTTAGACCACCTTACTATCACCGTAAGTTTTTATTACTAACTTTATTTTGTTGGGATCTCGCTAGCAAAAAAAGTTGTAAAGTGATTGATTCCAAGGTACTTTTCTATAGACATGCATGCATATTTCATGACGATGGATGGATGGTCAGTGTGGCAGCAGAAAATACAAACAAGGAAACATTCAAGATTATGCAACAAAGTACATTAGACGATATGGTTATATTTATATTAAAAGAATATAAAAATTATCCATGTGGTGAATCGTTAACAATACAGAATGTAACCACCACCATCCTATAGGTGTCGTAAGAGGCGACTAAGCGAGCAAACGCAGGCAAACACTTCACAGCACAATTAAAGACGAGCTCTGGGTCTATTCCAATGGCCAACTCATCTGGCCAGCGTGGTATAGTGGGTCAAAACCTATTTTTTAAGAAGAGGCCTATGTTCAGAAGTGGACTATTAAAGGTTGATGAGAGAATACAAATATGTCATTTCTACACTACGTTAGAACTTGCTTAGGGCAGACTTAGAATAAAAGTAGATATGGAGGAAAAAAACTACTTAGTTAGACAAATCAAAGTTGCATGCATTAACGATTTATATAAATACAGTGGAAGTTCCTTATTCGCGCTTCCTTTATTCGCGTTTTCACTATTCGCGGATTGAAAAAATGCGATCCAATTCCTATATTCGCGGTCTAAGATTTCTTTATTCGCGGATCGAATCGAAATATCGATGCGTACATGTACCTACCTAAAAAAATGCATTCGCTATCCTTTGTCGACACGTCAGTAGAAGGATAAAAAATAAAATAGACCTTATTACAACGACGTCTAGATTGTGATTTCTAAAGTGATCGGCGTTGTTTGTTTTATGCGGCAGTTTCTTTGACGTAAGCCGCCTTCGCCGCAGTCGGTGTTTTTGAGAATACACAAACAGAATGTGTAGGTAAAATTATGTATCTTATTACTCAAAACATAAAGTAATTTATTAAATGTTGCCACAATAGGACGTTCTGTCCTCGGGTAAGAGCCGCATTGCGTGTTTCGTTGTTTTACTTTTCCATTCGTTACAAAAATTCTGATCGAGTAACACGTGTCTTTCGCTGTAATAATGTCAACCAAAAAAAATGAAAAACGTGTTTCGATGCGAAAAAAATCAGTGTTACCACTTAAAGTGAAAATAGAAATGCTTGATCGTTTACGACTTGGAGAGTCGTTTGCATCGATATCACGTTCATTCAATGTCAACGAATCAACTGTACGATCGATAAAAAAATCCGAAGATAAAATAAGGTCGTCTGTAGCTTCAACTTCACTGTCAGCGAAAATTGATCGTGATCCAGCAATAGAAAAAATGGAAGTGGCGTTGTCATTATGGATAGAAGACCGCAATCAAAAAAGGGTGCCTCTAAGTGGTCCATTGGTACGGGAGAAAGCAAAGCGTCTTTACGCACATTTTAAGGAACCTGGTGGTAGTGGTGGTGGTGAATGTATAGATGGAGGATTTCAAGCATCGGAAGGTTGGTTCAATAAATTTAAAATGCGACAATCATTGCATAACATGAAAATCGTTGGAGAAGCTGCATCTGCAGACACTGCTGCAGCAGAAAGATATCCAAACGAATTTGCGAACCTGATAGCTGATGGAGGGTATAAGCCTGAGCAAGTATTTAATGCAGACGAAACTGCACTGTTTTGGAAAAGAATGCCAAACAAAACATTCATTTCTAAAAGCGAAAAGTCTGCCCCTGGATTTAAGGCAGCAAAGGATAGAGTTACATTGCTGCTTTGTTCTAATGCATCTGGAGATTGTGTTATTAAACCACTCATGCTTTATAGATCTTTAAATCCTCGTGCGTTAAAAAATCAAAACAAAGACGACCTGCCAGTGTTTTGGCGTGCTAATAAGAAAGCGTGGGTTACAAGCGCTATTTTTTGTGACTGGTTCCGGAATTGTTTTGTGTCTGAAGTTGAAACTTATTTGAAATCAAAGAATTTAGACTTTAAAGCAGTTCTAGTTTTGGACAATGCACCAGGTCATCCACGCGAACTTGAAACTATGCATCCAAATATAAAAGTGACATTTTTACCTCCCAATACGACGGCTTTGCTTCAACCTATGGACCAAGGAATAATCCAGGCCTTTAAGCTTTACTACATTAGACGAACCTTCAAAATCATACTGGATAATATGGAATGTGATCCTGATATGAATGTTATAGAATGCTGGAAGCAATTTGACATAGCGAAATGCATCGTAAACATAAAAGAATCATTGCAAGAATTGAAGGCATACACATTGAAATCATGCTGGAAAAACTGTGGCCTGTTCTGACAGCGGAAAATGAGGAAGAACCTGTGCAAATTCAAAGTTTAACTGCAAACATTGTCGAAATTGCGAGTGGAATAGGACGAGATGGGTTCGATCAGATAGAATCAAGTGATGTTCAGGAATTTCTTGAAGCACAAGATGAAGATTTGACTGAAACCGACTTGGAGGAAATGTTAAATTCGCAACCCATCGAAGAAGAGGCTTCAACAAGCGCTGAAAACGTAACATTTAATTTGAAAAATCTTAGTGAAGGTTTAAGAATGGCAAATGAGCTTTGTGATTTCTTTATGAAAATTGATCCATCTATGGAACGAAGCCTTATTTTTAAGAGGCAAATTGCTAATGCCACTGCTGAATATCAGTCTGAGTTGAAGGAGCTTTTAAAAAATGCCAAACAAGAAAAAATTACTAAATTCTTTAAACCATTGCCTAAACCTGATGATAATATGTAATTAATCAACCTGTATGATCAGAAAGTTCAATTAAACATTTTTTTATCTACAATTTGCTTTTTTATTTCGTCATCTAGGCACGTATCCCCTATAACCCCATACAAATTACCATTCCATATTCACGGTTTCTGTATTCGCGGCATATTTACGGAACGCATACCCCGCGAATAAGGAACTTCTACTGTACCTAAAATTATTCAAGCCAACCTGTGTTTAATGACAGTGATTAAAAAACAAACTTTCGCTGAGGACAGGATTCGAACCTGCGCGGGTATAACCCATTGGATTTCAAGTCCAACTCCTTAACCACTCGGACACCTCAGCTACAACTATGTTCACGAATTGGTGATATATTTTTTAAAAGACACTCTATTAATTGGATATTTACACAAGTGTATAAAAACAAAATATGTGAAAACACAATAGAACTTAAACTTTGGAAAAACAAACAAACATTTGTTCTAAAGAATTAAACAAATAATATATAGAGTTCAATCAGAGACAAAAATATTCTCGCTGAGGACAGGATTCGAACCTGCGCGGGAAGAACCCATTGGATTTCGAGTCCAACTCCTTAACCACTCGGACACCTCAGCTGTAGACACTATATGATAAGAGAAGTTAGCATACGAATTATGATCTAGACTAGAGTCATCTATGAACAATTAACTTCATCTTAAAAAATATTTCACTTAAAATTAGTAGTTTTTCATGATGTGACTACCACTATATTTTTATGCATATTTTTTATACACTTTTGATATTGTACTTACACTATCACATTCTTTGGTTTAAAAAAAATTACTTACTTAGTTTCTTTGGCAGTATACCTGTAGTTTCATATCAATATTTTAATATATGTGAATGTGAATTTAAGCGTGGTGACGGATTAAGAATACATAGTGTTACCACTTCTATTCAGTAGTATTCCGCGGGTGTCGTAAAAAGCGACTAAGAGAACAAATAATTCAAGAGAATATCACTACAAAGAGACTTCTCTTTGTAAAGAACTTGAAACAAACACTATTCTAACCCGTCTGGCTAGCGTGTTTTTTTTTTATATTAATAGCCTGCCAAAGTGTCTCTACTCTGCTTGATGGAAAGCATGAATAGAATCCAAGAGTTGTGGTCTCCATACTTATTGCAAGTGGAGACAATGCAGTATGGTGACCCACACTATCGCGGCCTAGTGAGATGCTTTTTCACACCCGCTTGGGGACGTAACAGGCATGACAGTCATCGTGACAGTGTAAGGCTTACACAGTTACCACGATAACTGTCACCCCTGCATCAATGGGCCTCCGGTCTCACACTCATTAACTAAACACGACTGCACGGATGCTGGCGCTTTAGGTTAGTCTTCTGTGGGAGGGTAGTACTGCCCCGGTCGAGCCGGCCCGCTTGTGCTGAAATCAGCGTGGCTCTATTACCTACCAATAGTGTGTAGTGGTAGAGTAAGCCAAAACCTCCGTGCTAAAGAGAGGCCTATGTCCAGCAGTGGACTGTAAAAGGCTGTTGATGATGATGAATATGTTTATAATGTCTTCATACCTTTAACCACTTACCTGCTTACATACCTGTTGTACACACGTTATTAAAAGATTATAAAGAATAGGGTCTGTGTTATATCCAAAAAATTACTAATTTACGAAATTGTATATTAAAAAAATTAGTATATACTAACTAGTATATTAGCAAATCGCAAAATGTTTCACCGTGAATAAAATAAAAAAAACGCGAAAGCATGAGAACTAAGTATTATTTACTTCATGTTACCACAAGCATTCACAACAAGCTGTGCTCTGGCCGACACGATGGCCAATCACGATGGAAATGCCATAGAAAAAAAAAATACGTACAGTGGAACTTAGAACCTCCAGCTATTTAGGTCGGTTAAGAAATGAGGGGGAGTCTAATCGACCTCTTAATAGGTTGCACCTGTTTATTGTTCAAACAAAAGTTTTCTGTCGAGTATGAACGACGACTCCACTGATACAATTCGATTAATAATTCGTAGCTGAGGTGTCCGAGTGGTTAAGGAGTTGGACTTGAAATCCAATGGGTTATACCCGCGCAGGTTCGAATCCTGTCCTCAGCGAAATCTTAAATTAAGTTTTACTTATAATTAAGACTTTATTTTTATTTAAACAATTGAATTTACATTATAAATGAAAATATAAGTTTCTTTATTTCCATCGTTGTAAATAAGTACCTATTGTTCTCGTGATGATTTTTTTAAATACGAAAACTTAAAGTTGATGAAGATTTGTGGTTTCCGAAACTGTTCAAATGCAATATCAAAACATTTACAAACAAAAATACACCTGACAGATATGTATTTAGAAAACTTAACATAAACCCTACAAGAACCTACCAAATTGAATATTGTATCATCTAATAAAAATCTTAGCAAAGATTTAAACAACCATTAAACTTTGGAGAGACTAATTTACTAGGTATCCGTGAAGACTAGTAATGCAAATGTTCACACTCGTTTCCATCAAAATTTATTGCATCACCTTACCAACATGTTATCATTAAATTTATCTACATTATCTATAGCTGAGGTGTCCGAGTGGTTAAGGAGTTGGACTTGAAATCCAATGGGTTATACCCGCGCAGGTTCGAATCCTGTCCTCAGCGAAAGTTTATTTTTATTAATTTAAAAAAACCGTTTACAAATTTTGAAAAAATATTGTTCTCCCATTTACAAAATACATCACATAAAATATAATTATATTAGTCTTTAAAATTTTTATAAACTTTTTTAAATTCCAGGTAATTGTATGAGTGAGTTTATGGGTTTAATATTGGGTGCATACGAAGCAAAAGAAGGCGGCTTCCAGCCTGGTGGGGCATCTTTACACTCTATGATGACGCCGCACGGACCTGACGATAAGTGCTTCCAGGGTGCTTCTAATGGGGAGCTTGTACCTCAGAAGATTGCAGTTAATACTCAGGTACCTGCTACATAATTTATTTCAGTACATTTTGCATGGCAACTTTTCTGATAGGTTATTAACTGACGTTAAGTCATACATCTATAAGAGGTCAGCTTCTTAAACAAACACGATTCTTTTTATTTTCAATATTAAACCCAAATGGATGTGTGGCCAATAATTGTAGTTGATTTCGTACGTAATTCAATTCAAATTTAATCACAATCTTAATGTTTGTTCCAGGCTTTTATGTTCGAGTCCTCTTTAAGTTTGGCCATAACAAAGTGGGGAGCAGAAACGTGTCAGAAACTTGACGCGAAGTACTACGAATGCTGGCAAAATTTACCCAAGCTTTTTTCTGAAAATATTAACGTTTAAACAGTTATGTTCTAAAAATCACAAACTGAATAATTTCTTACCACATTTATGATATTCTGTTTATCACATCTATTACTGAACATTACTGATTTCGTTTAAGATTGTATACCCAACACAATACTCTTAAGTTATCGATATTAAATATTTTATTAATGTGAAATACCCACAGAAGCTTTTTTGTCTACTTTTTTTAAATTCTGCCATCCGATAGTCTTAACTACAAGTATGACACGAAAGATAAAATGTGACACAATATTAAATTTAGTAGTATCGCCATCACAGGCTTCAAACTTTCTGAACCATTGCGACGCAATGAACTTCGAGCGTACTCCTGTAGCAGTCCACATTCAATATTTTTCTTCAAATTAGAGTAACTGGACAGACGGATCATGTAACAAGTCATACCTGGGGTCACCTGTATCGATGGACCCTTACTTTTCAAGGCATCCGTCACAGTGACTGTAGTTACTGAAGTGTTTGTAGCGGTGCCGTTGACACTGGTCGTATTTGTGACTGTTGTGGATACAGTTTTTGACGATACATCTTGTACGCCCGGTGAGACGTTCGCTTCCCATATAAAGCTCGACATTAACTTACAGTCGATCCGCGTTTCTTCGTACTCACCGGTCTGTTTTCTTATGCCTAGTTTGCATATTTCACCTGGAATTCCACTATACTCTCTTCGGGAATCATAATTATGATCGTGCCTGCTTGCTGATAGACGGCCTAGATTATACAGAGCTAGACCGGTCAACAAGTTATCGAATCTGCTTCCGGAGTCCCTGTATTCGTAAACGTATACGGGTGGCGTTCCATGATACACAGGATGGTAAGTGGAACCGTAAGTAATTCGTTGCGGCGGACTGTAGTGGTAGTGGTGATGGACTTCACTTTTCGGACTGTAGTTATGATGAACCGGTGATGCATGCTGTTGATTATAATTGTGCCTGTTATATCCGTTAGAATTTCCTGAGAGGCCCGTCGAATGAGGATAATACGAGCCGCCCCCGGAGCCCGTTCCCGAGTAGCCGGTGGAGCGCGGGTAAGAGTGCGAGGAGCGGTGGCTCCCGCCTCCGATTCGGCTCGCGAGCGAGGACGACGCAAAGAGCAACACTATGGAATAGAGACGCATGTTTCCAACCCGAAGGGTGCGGCTAAACTGCGTGCTGCGGCTCGTCAAAAAACAATCCCATTAGACGTGACACGTCATAGGGAGCGGTGTTTACACCGTCAACAGGCTAGGTCACTCGACCCACTGACGGGACACTCGTAAATAGAACGATAACGAAATTCACCGAAACCTATTTGTATACACGCGATACGCTCATAGAAGACACTTTAATTAGGAAAGTTGTATAGAAACGAACACGATTATTACGATACTTTAATTATATGCAATTAGCAGAGCTTAAAATTATTTCATTACGGCATTAATATTATAGAATACCCTCGGTCAGTCGCTTCACCAGTTTAAGAGCATCTTTCACCTTTAGCTTTTCTTATTTGGGGACATAGGCTGTGTGTGAGGAGACGTTACAGTTCGATAGCTTAGCTTATCAAATAAGTAACATCAAGTTTTACGCGTGGCGCAACCGAGAACTAAGCTACCAAATTCTACACAACAGTAGAGTAGTAGAATTGTTAAACTCATAGTAATTACTTATAGCAATAACTTTTATTGTGGAAATATTTATGGTGGTGAATGAAGCTCTTATCATCGTTCCATTATACATACAACAGAAACACATCCTTGTGACTTATCAGATAAGAAATAATAAGTTAACATGAAATCAACATCCCACAGCTGGTGAAAATCCTGTCGAATTAATGTGAAAACAAATTTTAAATTATTCCGTTGACAAATTTTCAAGGTTTTTGAACTCCAGTAGTTTGTACGCAAGTTATAAACAAGTTAAAGCAATTTGTATTTTCATCAAATTCTTCCATATCCACGAGAACTGAAAGTGTTTTCTGTGAGATTCCTATGCGTACAAATGACTTTTGGACCCTTATCCTGAGTAGTCCATGAAAAGGAATTTTATTTATAACTATTTATACAGCTTCCTTAGCTTACATTCGTAGTATAAAAACCTTAAATACGTCTGTTAGTAATCAGTGCGAGATCATAATGAGATCTAATCCCAATGTGATCCAATTATTAATCAATACAAAGAAAATAGTACTCATACAAAAATAAATGAGGGCAACGGGACAGGCCAAATTATAATAACATGATCGCTATCAAAATGACGCATTTTGATGTTGATCGTAACGCGAGTGGACTTTAGTACTTACTCGATACGTATTTTGTAAACTAAATCATCACACATTGCCCTGCAATCAGTTGCTCTGTAATGAAGTTTTCAGACGCCCTTATGGCCTTCCAGTACTATTAAACTATTTTTTTATAACATTCAAATCACATTTTTCAATTTGAGATCTATTTATTGGTTGACAATGGATGCTGAGGGGGTTACTAAAAAGCGATCGATCTCTCACATACGATTTATAAGTTCCTATTCATGGACTAAATCTAGCACATGAACGCCAATTGTGCTTATATAAAGTACAAAACATGGACAAAAAATAACTTCTGCATTATGCAAAAATATTGAATTTTTTTATCAAACAATAACAGCGTATGCAATTGCGTCGCAGTACCGTTTCCTCTTACATTCTAATATCAAGTATGTACTTGTTTACCGTATCAAGAATTTTATACATCTAATCATTAAGATATAAGGTTCAAAATCGTGTCTGTATAGAGCTCTTTCAGTTTATATTTAGCGTTAGTCAGAAGTGAAGCTGTTTTCCTTGGAAAATAGCGATTAACATATACACTAATCTAATCGAGAGAATTTTATTACACATTTAACACATAGGTATCGTAACTGAATCTAAACATCCACATAATTATGCTAATGACTTAATTCTAAATTCAAACTATTTTTATTACATTAAATTAGTACCACTTTTTGTTGGCTTGATTATTATTAACAGAATTAGAGATGTCATTACCAATAACTTAATACAATCATATGAGGTCGTCACTGGTCGGCGATTTTGCGACTGGTATGTAAAAGTATTAATATTATCATTTATACATTTGTTTTTGCGGCTAAACTACGGCTAAACAAAGTACAATAAATGATGCCTTTAACACGGAACGAGTGTTTATGTTCACGGTCTAACGTAAAGGACTATATCGTTTACGTATCCAACATATACAACGACAAACTACTGAACACCAATTGACAATATTAATCGATAGTCACCAATGTTTTCACGTTTGGAACAGGAAATTTCAAATTTAAAACAGTGGAAACTTGAAAGAGCTCCATCTTCAGTTGGAAGTAGAATGTTGAAGAAAGTAGGAGTAATGTCCAGTCGTCGGAGTCACCACGCACGCGCACGTGGCCACGGAAGGGGGCTCTAGCCGTGGTTGACGTTGACGCCCGACTCCAGTTCGGACGCGGGCGTCTCGGGTTCCTCGTCGTTGTAGATGTTTTCAGCCATTTGCCATACCTGTTGTGAAAATTTATTTATATAGCTTAATTTATTCAAAATATCATTCGTCCAAAAAGAGTTGTGAATAACTTAAGACAGGTTAGTGCTGTATTAATCAAGATAAGGAAAGAAAGCAAGAAAGAAAGGAAAAATGTTCGTGAATTTATCATACATCCATTTTATAATATATATTTTTTACTTTTTCCAAACTACAGGACAGTTTGTTGGTAGACGTATCCATGGTCGGTAGCGACAGATGTTTTACCGCGGTCGCAACCTTCTGCGAAGACGTAATTTCGCGGAAGGAGGCGGCGGAGAGGGTCCGGGAGGACGACCTCCACTCGGACCCAATTCGTCGCCGGCGAACCGCGCGGCGGAGGCGCGCGTACCAGCGCCTCATGCCGCCTTGAGTGTGGCCGCAGGTGGACGGGACGGGTTTTCCCCTCTATCCGCTATAGTGGCCAGCTGCGAGGAGACGACGTCCGCGTGTGCCGTACGTCGCCTAAAAGGAGAGTTTATCCGCAAATGGTGTCCGCGTTAGCGGGCAGGCGCTAGGAGGGATCTGGACGTAATAACAGCTGTTCCCGGTTCCCTACTATGTCCGGCGCAGAGTGGCACACCGTGTGGTTTTAGTCGGTCAGATTCCGACCACACACTACACACCACCCCGCCGTAAACCCCGGTGGGGTGATGGCCCGAGGGGGATTCCAAACGTTAAAAAAAAAAAAGGTACTTGTTTAATGAATGCTAATTTTCGTACAATACACATAAGATCTTCTTAATTGTGTTATGTGCATTTTCTAGTTGTACTTGTACTTGCAATATCTGCACACGCGCAGTTCACAATTAGTTTTACCTATTTTAATTACTTACTAATACTTTCTACGTCACTTAAGTTTTCTGTTTTTTTTTATAGTAACCTACCAAAGTCACTCTATTCTGCCTGATGGAAAGCATGAATAGAATCTAAGAACAGTGGTCGCCATACTCACTGCGAATGCAGACAGTACAGTATGGTGCCCCGCTCTATGGCGACCCAGTGAGATGCTTTTTCACGCCCCGCTTAAAGGATCCGAGATCGTAGTGGGAGGGAAGTTATCTGCATATACCATGTGATGTCGTTTGTATACATGTATATATGTGTATACATACGTGTGTATATATGTGTGATAGTTATGTATTAGCTAAAAGCCAAAATGTTTGTAAAAAGTAACTTAAAATCTTATTTATGAATTACCACGTGAGAAGTAGAGTGGAGTCGCACATACAGGGATGGTCACCGAGGGTGGGTGAAGAGTAGAAAAATTGTCAACTTAATGGGATCTCTTTAAGTTGATGAACTGTGTCGTTTAACGTCAATTACATTGATATTTCTTTTTTACAATTAATAAAAAGCGTGCAAAAAGACGTGTTTACCTGCATGATATTGTCCTCGGAGACTGAGCATATGACCCAAGGCTCATTGGGATTCCATGAGAAATCGGATATCTTGGCGGTGTGACCTCCATGAATAAACAACAGCTCTGGCGGTCCGTCTTCTGCATCCTCCGCTGTCTGTTCCTCGCCAATCTTTGACAAGTCCCAGACATGCAACCTTGAAAATAAACATTAATATTGACTCAATGTTGATTATGTCCAGGTAAAAATTTCAAAAACAGTAAACGCCATTCACCACTAAAGGAGTATCAATCTCAATTACTGCCCATTACAGTCGTCCTAAGTTGTCGTGCGAAGTTATGTTGTCTAATGTTATCTGCTTAGTAGTTCAATGAGCGCGTAATTTAACGTTATTTAGTTTTAGATTAGGTTCCATAAAAAAATAAAAAGATAATCCACGGCAAAGTTCATCAATTAAGTTTCGGACATCTTAGACAAAACTCCCTCTAGTTACAAGTTACCCTTGCACTACTACAATAATTATATTTTTTTTTGTTCATAACAAAAGTTGCATACAAATAAAGTGCAAGCTGATTTTGTAACTAGTGTGAGCTGCATTATCGGAAATCAATTCCTTCCAAAAAATAAAGATACAATTTATTGTACTTGGCATTTTAAAGTTTAGTGTGGATGGGAAGAGTTTTGCAGTTTTTGAAGACTTATAACTTCGAAGCCACTAATTTTTTTTAAACAATTTTAGTGTGGAGAGAAGCAAGACCTTGAAGAGTGCTACGAGAGAATTTTAGTTCTCTACGGAAAATATTCCTTGAAGGTCGCAAAATATGTGATCGACGTTTTTATAGGCAATCAATCATTGCACATCATCTGCTTATTTCTGTATAAGGTATATATATGTGATGAATTTCAAAAACATTAATTATCAACAGTGGCAAATCTAGATTAACAATAAATTAATTGTTGTCATAGTGGGTTCCCAGTAGTTAAAAAAAAACGATTTACCTTCGGTCAGTGCCACTGCTAGCGAGGATGGTCTCGTTGTGCGGTGACCATTGCACCTGGAAGATCTCATCTTTGTGTGACTCAAATGAGTGCAATTTTAATTTTAGATTGCGAAGATCCCATAGCGCTACCTGTAACACAGAAAATATTCAAGTTACATATTTAAAAACACCTACAAACAAGTATAAAGGTAAAAACAAGTTACTATTTTTATTTTTTGTACATCTATTTGTTTCTTATTAATGTGGAATTGCATTTAAGCTTAATTATTAACTTCGAACTGCTATCTCGTTATTTTTTGTAACGAAAGTTCTAACCTAAGCGATTGGAACTTTGGTTACACGAACATTAGGACGCGACCGCTTTCGAGAAACGCTTTCAAACGTACTCAAAGCAACCGCACGATGAGATTGTCAGTTGACTTGTTTGCGATTTATATTCGATCTTGTGTGAATAGCTATAAAGCTCATTGTTCTGTGCCACCACTATTATTTATGAAATGGTGTGGTTGAACCTTTCTTTTTCGAATATTCGTGATAGCATATCTATGGTACTAAATAAATGGTCACCGTTTTGTCAGCACTGCCTGTAGCCAATATGAACTCCGAGTAAGGGTTGAAGCTGAGGCAGTTCACCTCTGCCGTGTGTGCGTCAACTGTATGAGACGGTTTCGACGTGTTGTTGCATCTACAAATGATTCATCATTATTTATTATGATCCAATATTTAAAAAATATTCAAAAACATAGAAGATGTGAATCTTTAAAAAAGTATAACTTAACAAATATTGGTAATAAATGCTTTTAAACGCTTTTGCACGAGCTTCCTATATAACCTTCTTAATGGCTATAGTAGGTAAGGAGAAATATCGGGAGTACATACAGAGATTTCTACCAAAGGCAAGACAGGTGCTAGGAGGAGCTGTCTTAATAACAGTTGTTGATGGATCCATCCTGTTTCAGTAGACAGCCTGAAGGTGTCTTCACAAGTAAAAAAAAGTAAGAAAAATTTGCTTTAACAGATAAATTAGAGCATGTAAGCAAGTCGCATATTTGTAACTCAAACTGTCCACCAACCAACCAACTGTTTCCATAGAGACACAGTACACACAGTAGACATACCTGGTATCCCAAATCATCAGTTTCTGGTCGTCCGCAACCGATCCGAACAGAGACTCATGAAGCAGGTGCCACGCAACATCCTCCACGACAGCGGTGTGTCCAGTGAATACAGACTTGGCTTCAATAACGCGGCCCTCTTTCGGTGTCGCATTTATGTCCCACAGGCAAATTGTGTGGTCATCGCTAAGGAAGAAAACACTTTTATGTACTTTGAATACTTTTTTTGGTCTTTAAAATAACTTATATGGACAAAAATAACTCATAGGTATAAGAGGGGCCTGTTGGTCTAGTGGTCAGCGATGCTGACAGCTAAGCCTCAAGTCGTGGGTTCAATTTCCACCCAATACAAATCTTTGTGTGATGAACAAGATCATTTGCTTAATTTATTTTTATTAGTGTAATTTATTTACAATATGGATGTTAGGGTGTCCCTTATATGACAAAAAAAAAATTTTTTTCGAATTTCGAAATGCATACCCTCTATAATTTTTACTAATGCTATAAGATACTTAAATATAAAATTTTATCAATCTAGCATAATTGCAACCAGTGCCGACCGAGCTTCAAAGTTTAGTAAAAAACGTGTTTTGTCCTAAAATTTCAGTCTGCTATAATTTCACTATAAATGCAATGAATTAAGTGAATAAAATTAAATAATAAATTAGATGAACATTAATCTTTAATTAAAAACATAAAGAAATAAGAATCATTCAGGGTAACTTCTTTTTAGAGTAGTTTTTTTACAGTCTGGATACAATTTTAGATGTTCCTGGAGACAGCGCAGCAAGAACTGTTTTTGTTCTTCTTCAGCCGTGATAAGTCCGTTAAAATCTTGCATTAATTTAACAGCCCTTTCAGCAGTATCATTTACAACTCTCAAATAACTTATTCTTCTTTTAGCCTCCAGAAAAGTAGCATTGTTATTCCAAGAAGATACATCTTCCTTTAGAAAACTGTCGTCGATCTGCAGTCGTGATAAAAATTGTTTGCTGTTTTCCGATACGAAAGCATCCAGTGCTTTGTCTAAAAAAAAAAAAAATTAAGTTAAATAACAAATAAAAATCAAGAACAATTTTGAAAATAAATAAATAAGTATTGGACATTGAAATTGAAATCCAACAAAAAGTCAATTTAACTTACCAAACAACTTTTGAGTCAGTTCTTCCTTCGACGGGTCATAGCGTTTGCTAAAATCCGAGATTTTGTCCCTGTTGAAGTTGGCAATCATCTTCTTCTTAGTTTGGTTGTCAACTTCATCATCAAATAGTGATAGAATGATTGTCTCTTCACATAAATACCACAAGTGATGGCTGAACTTGCTTATAGAAGCTTTAGAAATTGTTGCGTCAACTTTTTCATACTCTTTTAACATCTTCAAGAAGCGCAAATCTTGATTAGGTGCTTTGGTCGCCACTGTACATTCGAGCCAAGGTTTAACATACAATATTACGAGAAATAAGCAAACATCTTGTAGAGCCTTTTTGTCCTTCGCAGTTACTCTGCATTGTGACTGAAGTAAACATATTTTTAAAGAATAGATCGCTCTCGCCATCCAGCGTGCCTGATGTATAGCTCCGGGGGCCTTAGTTTTAATTTTTCCTCTGTGTCTCCTCCTAAAAATATTACGCACAGTTCGACCAATTCGCGGTAATCATCTCTTACAAAACCTTTATCTAATTCTGCCTTATAAAATAGTAACAACGCTTGAATGTCTGTCTCGGCAACCCGTGCTTTTACGAAATTAAGAGATGGTTCAATTTTAGTACAATCAATGTTTTTCCAATTTTCTTGGAACTTTTTGAACATCGGAATATCTGGGCTACTAGTAATTTGCTTAATCTTGGTTTCAAAGACAGCTTTTAGGACCAATTCATAAACATGATGACGACAGGCGAAAAGCAACAATTCTCTTTCTAAAGTTTACTCCAAAATAGCACAAGCTCCATTGAAACGGCCCATATTGGAAGCTGTTGTGTCGCAGCACATTATTTGCACTTTATCATAAAGGTTCCAGTCAAAGAGAGCTGCTGATACAGCCTTCGCTTGATGTTTTCTAGAAGAACTTTCTAGTTTCGGCACTGCAAGAAGCTGCTCTCTATCGTCAAATGAAGCTATAACTGGCAAGTGTTCTTCTTTTGAACTCCGTACATCCAACCCCGGTAATAGTTTGCCATCCCAATGGACTGTGACTATGTCGGGTACATTGTTTTGGAAGTTAGATTTTATTGCTTCTGCCCTTGATTTTCTAGTTTCAGTACGAATTCGCTGAATCGAGGATTTGTTAATACAGAAATCATCGCTGCTCAGACCAAGCGCTTCTACCACCGCATTAAGAATGTAAACAGTATCTCTAATGCTTAACTGGCATCGATCTAAAGCTGCAACTAGTTTAGGTGTTATAAGATTCTTTCTACCTCTTTTTGAACTTTGTTCATGGCAGGGAACGTCCGGCAAGCTGAGTTCAGAATTCAAGATCTGTTCTTCGTCTGAATCTTCTACACTGTCTAAGTTATTTGTGGTGGAAGTAGATGCAACAGCTAGTGATTCTCTTTGTCTTACAATCCTTTCCTCTTCTTCCAATCGTCGTTGTCTAGATCTTTGTTCTTTTTCCGCCAATTTTTTATCTACACCACCTAAGCATCCCGGTCGACCTGGCTCTCTCTGTTTCATTAAAAATAATTTATCTTCCTCTATTTTCATTCTCTCAAAAGCATCAGCATGTGCAATATCAAACAAATTATCAAGATTAATTATAAAATTGTTCTCACGACTCTTAAACGTAATCTGAGTTTTCTTACAATTTTTTTGCAACTCTCTCCAAACATGATATAAATCAATAAGTTTCTTCACGCAGTTAGGAAATGCTCTTGTTGGAATTCTTGCTTTTTCCCAATATATGATGCACTCCCTAATCACAAGATTGGCACTTTCACTAACAGTCAATTTAACCTCACGAATATTGTAAAATAGGACTGAGAGAACTTGTCGATTAGATGGTAATTTTGCACCATTTATTTGGTAGCTAGTCAATCCGATAAGAAAAATATTTTGTTTATCACTCCGTAATTCCACCGACATGTTTACGCACTAAACAATGAAGCACTAATAGTCTCAAAAATCACGTACGAAATGGCAAATAAAACATGTCGTAACAGGTCACTGGGCAGTACTTAAGCAACTTGTATCGACAAGTTTAAATAGCAAGTCGGCACGGGTTATCGTTTATATATCGAACTAATATTTTTTTCTAG
Organism: Hypercompe scribonia; assembly: GCA_949316085.1. Classification (NCBI taxonomy): domain Eukaryota; kingdom Metazoa; phylum Arthropoda; class Insecta; order Lepidoptera; family Erebidae; genus Hypercompe; species Hypercompe scribonia. The sequence goes on from OX438979.1 coordinate 17,345,923, forward strand.
ACAATATAGGGTTATTACGAAACTTTTAAGAAGGTATGCGTAAAAAAATATCGAACTTGAAATTTAAGGGACACCCTAATGGATGTATTTAGAAATATACAAGTATGTTTATCAGCAGTCTGCTTATCATAGTACAAGCTTTGTCTAGTTTGAGACCAAAAAGCCATGTGTGTGAGGATATTATTATATTGTTATTAATCGTCTGAACAACTTTTAGTTTTTATTTTATTAACCATAGACTACAAATACAAAGACAATACTATTAAAGAATCCTGAAGTTCAAGAGAATAATATACCTTTATAATTTTTGTTACATAATTTTATGGACTTTTGCACATCACTGAACTTGAAGTCCAGGACATTCTCTCCCAGTCTAACTTTAGGTGGTGTAGAAATTTTTGTGAGATAAGTGCACATAGATTCCATTGCTAATGAACTAAAATGACACTACACAACATTACATACATTTCATTTCTTTAGGTATATTTTAAGGCACCTAAATTTTCATAAAATTAATTAAACCCTTACGGTGTAAGTAAATTTTTGTATATTTAACAAAATGTTTGAATCAATAGTACTTCATAATAATTGAATATACATACCTGGCCGAAAGCAGATAACCATTTAGGTTAGGATTCCATGATAGGCCATAGCCTTCTTTTTGGTGACCACGTAGTCTGTAAATCATTTAAACTATTAATATTTTATGGTAAGTAATTAATATTCTAAAAAAGATATCTATTTAGGTCAGATTATTACAAGATGTGAAAAACGCTGTAAAAAAAACTATTAATTTAATATAAGACATTGAATTCGAAGTACAATTAAATGCTCCAATCATAATAGTTGGTTGTTTTTAAAAATACAAATTCTACTGGAAACTTTAACATGGAATTGTGTCCAGTTGGTTTAGATATTCAGAAAATAAATTTTATAAATTTAAATTTAAATGAGCCTAACTAGACAAAAATATTGCTGATATATTGGCTAACCTGAGATCTGGGTGACATTCTCCAGAAGGTTCGGGTTTTGATGGATGTTTGGTGTAATCAAACACCAGCACATCAGAGGAAGGTGTCTTAGTAGCAATGACACATGGGTTCTGTGGCATGTAACGGGCTCTGTTCACCTCACCTTCATGGTTGATCTTGATCTCAATGTCAATTTTACCAGACACTGACCCGAAGCCGCCAAATTCTGAGAAAAAGTAGATATATAATTTGCATGTTTATATTTACAACTGCAAAACTAGAGTGGCCATTTTAATAAACAAATAATAAGACATCCGACACAAGATTTGCAGATCATACAAACATTTGATCCAAACTGGGGTCCCATACACAGCAGTCCCATACGCTATCATTGCGCCATAGTGACAGTCAACACAAAAAAAGTTGAAAGTTTGTATTGTTCTCAAAAAAATCAATAAAGAATGTTAATTTGAAAATATACTTCAATTGAGTCTCGAAAATCTTTCCTCTTTATTTATGAAACAAAAAAGTTCAATATTTGGCTGAGAAAATGACTACAATGTCTCTGTCTCTGATTGCGTTTATGATCTTGTATGGTAACATTCTGCAACTCAAAATTCTTCTTTCAAAGTTCTAAGTGTCCTAACATTTCGGACTCGTGGCATACAACGCCATCTATAGTAAAAATATCTAAGATGATTTTGGTAGGTGAAACTGACGTACTGTATATAAAAAAGTCCTATTCAACGCATATTGAACACATCATAAGCCTTTAACACAATATTTATTACCAAGTTATTAATGTAGTTATTAGTGTTAACAATAAGTAATAAGATTCATGTGTACCAATTAGTTTTGTTATTTGTGTTATGTATATTTCAGGTATTTGTATCAACCAATGTACAAAACAAATAAATAAGTATTCATTTACTGTTTAGTCTGTACAATACAAGCTTTATTTAGTTTGGGACCAAATGGTAACACATGTGAAAATATTAATATGTATGTTATAATCAGTATATTTAAATAAGTATGAAATAATAAAATTGAATTCTTAAAAAAGAAGCTGAACTATTCCCATTTGAAAAAAAATTTTTTTCATGAATATTGATAATCAATCATGCATTTGAAATTTGAATTGATTATTTTCACTGTGACTTTGTACACCCACCCAAACTAAACATCAACTGTCAAAATGATCTTTAAATTATTTAGATTTTAGTCCCAAACTAAGTAGACCTTATACTATGGGCAATAGACAACTGATATAACTATGTGCATTCTTTTTTAAAAAAAATAGTTTTATTTTAATCAACTCCCTAAAGTCATTGAGCCTTACTCGGGAATTGAATCCAGAGACAGCAAGTCAAGTAAGTCTTTTACATACAGTAATATTTTCAATATGTCCACATCCCTCATTGTTACAATGGGTGACAATGACATGCAGAAAGTCTACCAGAAGCGGTGTTAATGAAGGTAGTATAAAAAAGAAATTAAAAATATCTCAGCATTTAGTCCAATACTAAATTAATTGAGTGATATGAAGCACAGTATTATTATATAGCCTTGTAAATAGGTTTAAATTTCTTTATATTTGACATAAAGACTCCTGACTCCTATTTGTTTCAATAACATCATTGTATATATTATAGTATGTTATATTACATGTGTTTTGGAACTAAATCAAACAACAGCCAATAAACAATATTTGAATATACTGAGATAAGGGTCAAGTTGAAACCACACCACTCAAAATGTTTCAGACATTCAAATCGCTTGTTAAAAGGATTTCAATAAAAAAAAAGACACATTCCAAAAGTATTAGTAGTGTTTTAGTATTCCTTTCCAAAGTTCTATACACTAAACATTTACAGCCAATGGTGTTATGACAGACAAAAATTTCAAAAATGTGGTTAAAATGTCTCAAGAACTTGGGCATGGCAAACTTAATATCTCCAAGCTATTTGAAAGCACACAAATCAGCTCACCAGCTACTTTTGTTTTACCAAATAATAATAAAAATAGCAAATAAGACTATTTTTCTAATTTATAAGTTTACGCGAAGAATTCTCCATATGAGCATACTACCAGACAATAAGCTTACAACTGCGATAAGAGCGTAACCATTCACCGTGTTTAATAAATTTTCTATACATGATGTTTATATCTACATAATAAGTAGCAATAGTAGAAAATAAGTAAAAATTTGATGAATACAGACCTCCTTTGTCATTATCATAGTGGCTGGCATCAAACTGTGCATCTTCATTTGGTAGCTGAACACTAGCAATCAATAGGTGGTTTTGTTCATCCGAAGTGTGTGTGCCCAAGATTAATCTGAAATGAGAATAAATTTGAAAAAAAAATACCAAAAAAGTGACAGCACAAGAGTACACACAACTTTTATGTTTGACTAACTATTACTAGGCTTATCAAGCATTAAAATCAAGTAATAAGATTTATATGTACCAATTGGTTTTATTGTAATATTAAAAAAAAATCTAATTGGAATATAAAAGTTACTTTTCTTAAAAAATATATCTAGTAATTTTTAAATCATTTCAATCACTAATATTTAAAAAGATATCTCAGAAATTTGCACAAATGCATTCTACTTATAAAAAGACATAAGTAGTAACTCAAAAGTATTAGTACATATGCTAAGGTATGTTCAATTCTATTGCATTAGAGTAACCAATACGAAGAGCATAAAATGAAATAGGAAGAAAACACTAGTTTCTGAAGAGTTTCTTCAAGATGATTTGTCAAAGTATCTCATATGTAAAAAAAAATATGTGGTAACGTGTTACTAGTTTGTGAAATAAAATAGATGAATTTTCCTCACCTGTGAACAGAATAATCCTTCCCCTCAGGTCGAGTAACGTCTGGAAGCCACTGTGCAGTTAACGAGGGCCACTCCAGAGCGTGTGTCATCACCAGATCATATAAAAATGGTGTATTTTTCTTCCATATCTTATACTCTTCATTAATCACTCTTTCCTCTACCGCATCATCAAAGGTTTCTGCAAATCACAGATGAAGGTTTCCTACAAAATCTTTTTTGATAACCAAAAAATCTCTGGCTGTCATCGTCAGCAGAGAACAAATGCTTTGATAAGAAAATATTGATCTCAAAAGCAATTACCTCCGTCACCTTTGTCACCCATTATATTTTACAGAAATTACTGATGACTATTCAAAAACGACAAAATTTATAAGTAAAAACCGACCGGCCCAGTAAAGGCGCCAAACAAAAGTCTTTGGCGTTACTCTGCAACAGACAACACAAACTTCCGGTTACGAAGTTTATTCTTTCATGTTACATTTTTGACGCTTTTTGTTTCAAATTTTAAATAAAGGTATCACTATTGCCAAAATAAATAAAATTCTCTTTACATATTACAACATAATTTATAAATCTGAGTGAAATATGGAAATAGTAAGTAAGTAATTCGCATAGTTGAAATACTTCGTTTGGCTAAATATATTTTTTGTTTACAGTTTTACACTTTATTATCTTGTATAACAAAATTTTAGTATATTTAATTTCTGTTGAAATGGAGTTAGTAAGTATTTATCTCAACAATAATATGAACTTAATCAATGGACTTTATGTCGTCAAAGGTGATTGGAATCCTTAGAAGAAGGAGAACACAAACCAAAAAATATTTTAGACCCAAGGATGAGATCTTCGTACGTGGGTCATATTACATGGATTATCTCAATAGATGATTTGGCTTAGCCATTGCTATAAATTTCTACTAGTAAGACGCAGACACACAGAAAATATCAGTCTATTGAAAAGTTTACATTTACTACATTATGACAATTTGAGTTACTTCAATAAATTGTTAGTAAATTGTGTAGAAACTATAATCGTATTGCACATAAATTGACTATACTTATATTTTGTAGTTTTATAGAAAATATTCTACATGATAAAGTTTTTGATGAAACAAAGAGTCAAGATGGAATGCCATATTATTTTAATTGTTTTTATTTGTAATTCCGTATGGTTTTTAATGTATTTGCACATGTTTTTAAACCTTAAACCGCCAATAGCAAAAAGATATATTTTGTTTCAAGGACCTTAAGGGGCTGGCAATAGTCCATGAGCTGTCATTTACTTAATGTCAATATGGCTGATGCTGTAGCTGCCCGTCGTGAAGCTCGTAGGAGAAGAATATTAGAGAATTCTCATAACAGGCTGCAGCTTATATCAGGGAAATGCGATGAAGATTCTCCTAGAGGTAGTACTATTTATACTTTGACTAGTCACGTGGTTTGATACCTAATTTTACTTTGATATTTCTAATGTTTCTCTTTCAGAATCTCCAATCAGAACTGTAATTCCTGAGCAAATTCGAGAGATATCGGTTACACCGGATAACGTCTGCTTATTAAGTAGATCTCCGTTAAATAATGGTGTGGTTCTACCTGAAACAATTGATACCTTCTTCGTCAATCATGACAACGCAATTCACGACGTTGCGGCAGGTGATGGAGAGGTACCTGATGATTTGGCACCCTTTTCATCTATTTCATTGACCCAGGAGCCAACACAAACATCATGTCTTTGGGAGAAGTTTTCGAATTACGGATATGATATTGTTTTGTTGTCACTTGTAATGCAACTATTGTATAGTTTAACAGTGGTCACATTTGAGGATACTTACTTTTTCCTGCCAATATTAGTTTATATTATAACAAAGATGATATGGTTTCCGGCGCAAAGTAAGTCTAAATTTACAAATGTGCTTATGCTACTTCAGGGTGTGTGTTCATATAGAGTGCAAAAAATGCTATACATTGTTCAATGCCTAGCAGTTATTTCATGTGATATTTGCATATTTCTGTTCACAACTATTTGCATACAATCATTATTTGTTACCTTGATGAGTAGTTTAGTTACATAGTAAATACTTTTTGACGCCTCTAGAAGTTAATACATTGACTGAGCAATAACTAACAATAGCTGGCTAGAATAATTTGGATAAATTCAAAATTCACTTTTGTACTCAAAATCTCTGTATATAGATTTAAAGTTGGATTTTGAAAGTATCTTACAAAGTTCCATAGTTTTGATTGCTTGTGCCTTTTTACATAAGTGAGATAATGTGACATGTGTGCGTTTTAGTCACATATTGCCATTTTTAGTTTTTAAATTAGAATCAATTTTGTAAATAGCAATAATGAAAATTTTTAGTTATTGTCATTGAAATATTTATTTTTGCTCAATGTATTTTGATCATGTGTATAAAGTGTAATTTCCATATATTTTAATACTACTTCCTCTGCATTTAAATTGTATTTATTTCTGTATAACTTAATGATATCAAATATTGCATTGAATATATTCAGTAGAATGCCAAATTAGTTAACTATTTTCATGCTATATTAACAATAAAGTATTTTGATAAACAAACAAGTTCTTGTAAATTAGCATGGCCTGTGTAATCAGTTTTATGGCCTGAATTTGTGAAGGTATTTAAAACCTTTGAGATCCAATGTTGTAATATGAATTATATACTTGTAATAGCATGCTTAACATGGCAGTCTGTGACTCGTGGTCTTCTTTTGTTAAAATGTTTTTTTTTTTGATAATTTTAACACTTTCTTAACTTTTACTTGTTAGTCATTAGTGACAAGAATTAAACACTAATGAGACATCTACTCAACTTTAATGAATAAAATAGCCATAGGTTTTACCAAATATGGATTAGTAACATGCATAAGTTGTCCCATGGCTAGTTTAGTTTCATGCCAGACAATTTTTGTCACAAATATTAAGTGAATGTCCCAGTGATGTCAACAATACTAAAACCTTATACTTCCTGAATATTTTTGTATAATTTCTATGGTAATGGAGGAGTTAGTTTTTATTACAATATGAGTTAAGCTGATATAGAAATACCAAAGATTAGAACATTTGTATGCAGACTTATTGTTAATATTCTGTAATAAATGTTGATTTTTAGAGCTTCCTTTACTTATATTATATTATGAACTTAAATATATACTTAAACTTGCTTTATACACAAATGAGATGTTAAGCATTTTTATATAAATAATGCATTTAACGACTTGTTGGCATTATTATTACACAACTATAATACCTACGACTGCATATGAATAATGTATCAGCTTAATTTATATTGTGAGCGAAAGTCAAACACTTATTAATAAAATAAAGAAGATTTATTATAATTATATTTTGTAACATCTTTGAAATAAAAAATGGTTATGAATGGTATTTCTTGTTACTAACTTTGTTCTTCTAACTGTTATATATATGCCTCAGTACTAGGAGAAAATAAACTGAAACAAAATCATTTTAGTTAAATTAGTTCGAAATGTTCAAAATTCATGAATTATGCTAACATCATAAGTAATTAATGAGTTGATTACTAGTGAACTATCTGACTTTACAATTTTATTGTTTGCACAAACTTGAAGAATCGTTTTCTAACGGAAGCAGTTCTTTTTATACAAAAAATCAATTATAATTGATGTTTATCAAGTAAGTATTTTGTGGATTTTAAAAAGAATTTTTAGGAAGCTAATGAAAAAAATAGGTATTTTAAAAGTATTATTTTCTTATGTGCTCTTGTGTGTTTTTCATACGGTATAGTAGAAAAACTGACATGTTCGTCATTGGGACTGGTAGGATTGCTCTGCTCAGGCACACAAGCAGACATGATACCTGATGGATAGTAACTAACACAGCCTATGAATGCCAAATACCAATCTCTTAACTCGAACCTTAACCTATTTGATTTGTTTCAGTAGAAGTAGTTAGCTCATAGGATAGGGTTTAGGTTTCTCTTGCTATGTGTGAAACTAAAAATATTCCTTCCAAAATGGTCAACACTTTATTCTTTTGGATAAGGATAAAGAATTAAAAATGTTATATTAGATAAAATTGAAAGATTTTGCAAATTAATTAGGTGTTGAAATGATGTTAAACTTCTTTTACTTTTTAATTTATCTTAGTTTAGTTTTTTCTCGTTAACATAATTAGTTTTATTTATTTTGGATTACCAACAAATGATAGATATATAAATATAAAATACAATGTTGTTCTCATCTAATTATAGGAAATCACAGCCAAAATGTGTGAAAATTGTGCCATTTTAAATTAAAAAGTAAGGAAGACTTATCATATTTCTTTAATAAAGACAACTCCTGCCTTGGAACAAATCTTGTCCCAGGGATTTTTAGAAACATGCGTCTCCACCTATATTATATTTACAAGTCTAGTTGCGTATAGCACGAAGTAACCGCTAAAAGCACTACTATTTTATTATTACTAGGTAGTAGAGCCACGCTGATTTCAGCACGAGCGGGCCGGCTCGACCGGGGCAGTTCTACCCTTCCACAGAAGACCAACCTAAAGCGCCAGCATCCGTGTTGTCGTGTTTGGTTGGTGAGTATGAGACCGGAGGCCCATTGATGCAGGGGTGACAATTATCGTGGTAACTGTGTAAGCCTTACACTGTCACGATGACTGTCATGCCTTTTATGTACCCAAGCGGGGTGTGAAAAAGCATCTCACAAGGCCGCCAGTGTGAGTAACCATTCTGCATTGTCTGCATTTGCAATGAGTATGGTGATCACAACTCTTATATTCTATTCATGCTTTCCATCAGGCAGAGTAGTCACTTCGGCAGGCTCATAATACAGAAAAAAAAAACTACACTGACGTTATGTTTCAAAGTTAAATTCTGGATCTAAAATAAATAAATGATTAATAAGTTTTATTTTAATGTAGCTACGTCATGTGTTTAATAACTTACCGAATTTGAAAAGCAGCTATGGACAGTTTTAAAAAAGATTAAACAAAAGAAAACTGAAAAGTTTCAAAAATAAGGATGATAATAAAAACTAACAAAAATTGTAATGAAACTATATTCTATTATTAATCTATAATAAAACTAAAACAAAACAATACAAAGAAAACAATAAAAATATATGGTGATGGAAGTTACACTAAACTTAACGCTTAAAAAAGTTTTTGAGACTACTGAATATGTTCTTACTCTGTTGTTCTTCAGCATTTTTTATTACTACTTCCTTATCTATATTGACTTCTTTTCCATCCTTGCCTTGACTCACATCTAAATCACCCGTGCTCTGATGATTTGGTTCTGATTGCTTATTCTCAGGAACTTTAGTTTCTAGTTTACTATTCGTCTTGGAATTACTTGGATTCTTAACAATAGTTTGTACAGCTGTGGGCTTATGGCTAATTGTATTATATTCAATTGAATCATCAGAGCACCCGAATTCCTATTCATTCTTAACAGCAGCTTTTGGCTTTTTCTCTCGCAAAGGTTTTGCGCGAACAAGGTCACCACGTCCCATTGATAACATTTTAAGTTCCCATGCTTCTAGATCTTTCCTGCAAAGTACATACAAAAGTAATTAGATATTACTATAATAAAACTTTAAGAATATAACATGACACCAATGGGCAGAAGATAGTTCATTAAACAAGGGCGTAGTATACACATATTTGCCTGCTGGTTTGAGAAGACAGCTGGTTTATACTTACTTATATTTAATCATTAGTTCTTGTGCTTGCTTCTCAAATTTTGCTTTCTCTGCAGTAGGCAAATTCATCCAGTCTGATTTTGCCTGTATTTGATAGGTTTTTATATCTTTGGCTTTAAAATTGTCTTTTCTAGTCTGAATATACAGAAAATAGGAGGACATTGGCTTCTTTGGACGGCCCAGTTCTTTGTATTCCTAGATATACAGATACAAAATTATTATCCTGAGGACTTAGTTAAAAAGAATTTAGATTTTGTCAACAATAAGCCTCAGGCTATTTAATAAATTGAGGACTGTCATTCATTTTATTTGATTTATATTCAAGTTTAGAAGAATATGTGAGGGAATATATGAATAATAGCAATAAAATAAAAAGCAGTTTTTCTGTGACAGTTGACTTCTATGAACTTACAGCTTTTAATTTTCTTTTTTCTTTTGCTGCAGCCATTTCACCTTTCAACCTTTTAATGTCTTCCTTCTGCTGTTCTGTTAGAGACGATTCATACATAGCCTTTATCTTTTTGTAGTCTTCTATGTCTTTTTCATATTCTTTAGCCATTTGATTTTTAGTCTGTAAATATAAGTTAGCTAGTTAGTTACCCATCTAGCTTTTCTTAGCTGCTTCAACTCCCCTTGGATTCCTGACATATTTTTAATGAGATTCTAATTTGTAATCTAGATGATATTGAGCACTTACATTTATAATTTGATTTCTAAATGAAATTAAGCATTTACATTTGCGATTACAATTTAAATCATAATGGTAATTAAGGCTGTAATAACTATTGCCCAAATTAGCACAAAACATAAGAGTCTAAGTTTCATTAAGCCTGTAGTTTGCTTACTTCAAAACAGGTCTTGGGTTATATTTGTAATATAATAATATTCTATACTCTACCTCAGCATCTAATTCCTGCCAATGTTTGGAGGTCCAAGAGATAGCCTCTCTGGAGGATATTCCCGGATTTTTGGCAAGCAGAGCTGGCCTCATTTGAGTCATAAACTTGAAATACGGAGTCAAAGGCCGCTTTGGCTTCTCTAACCCAAGCTTTGATTCCGCAGACTTTCTCGTATAGTTGCATACTTGTGCTTGATTGTACCAAGCAGTTCTGAAACATTAAAATTTGGAACTGAAACTAAGTATCTCTTTATTTGTTGAGAATATTGCTTCAATATGTACCTTAAAAAAAGATTTTTGCAGTAAAATACATGTTATTAGTTTAGAAATAACAACTATAGCCTATATAAACAAAAGCTTTGGCATTATAACCTCAATATTACCTTCCCTGAAGAACAGTTTTGTAACTTCCCACAAAGAAATTACTAATACGATTAAGCTGAGCAAACGAGGACATTTCTAAAATAATAATTTGATTTATTTCATACAACTAAACTTTACGATATCAAACCGGTACACGAAAAATGTATAGATAGCCTGAAAGTGCTACAGTAAGTACGGCTTGGTTGTTAATATTGATAATTATTTATTGTATGTATGTATAACTAAATTATTAAATTTAAAGTGTATTTTAGCCTAAAAAATCGGAGTAGAGATATATATGTTAGTAAGTGCAAAAGGAATAACAATATTTGATCTGGAGATCTTATATGAAAGGTTATGGAACGCGACTAGCTTACCAACAAAATGTCAAAGTGTCAGGCAGAAATATTTTTAGTCTATGCCATATTAACACACAATTGATATCGTGGTCCACCATTACCTAAAATATGAAAATAAAAACTTTCTCATACCCTAAAAACATGTCAACAAAAAGAGCCTTTGACTTTATACTAAAGTGCATAGGGGCATTTTTTGTTAACGGTTTCATTCACGATCTGCCTCCCTAGAGATGCCCTAATCAAATTTGCCTATGAAAAAATGCGTGACAATACGATGACAATGGATGAGGAGGTGTTAAGCTCCATTCATTTCACTTTTTCCATCTATTAAACTATGATAAAATCACTTGTATTCTTCATATCAATGTTACTGTATCGTTTAGTTATTCCACACTGTGTAAATGTAAGTTTAATACTTTCTTAACGAATTTCTTCGAATTCTTTTCAAAATTGTTTTCTTATACAAATTCTACGCAGACTGTTAAATTAGATGCCGCATCTAACCAAACTCTGACTTCTCAGAAGCCACAGGCTTCCGCCACCTATTTGCCCAATCAATATCTATGTATTAGAGACCGACTGCGTTTAGATGCAATTGCTGCTGAGGACAAGTTTCGTGCGATTAGATCGACCAGGACCTCCTGCATATACTGGGACGAGTCTATCTTTTTGCGCAGTTCTGGCTTTGTGATGTCAACTCGCATCCGATACAATTCAGATATTTACCGAAGCAACCATCTCCAGTGAGTCCTTGCGTCAATCTGTAGTCGTGCGGTCTATCAGTGAACAAGAAGAAAACTACTAAGAAGAATAAGAAGAAGATAAGTGTCGTCCATTGACAATCAATTTTAATATTTAAACTCACATTTAATAAATGTATAATATGCCATATTTAATGATGAATAAAAATATGTGTGAAATCTATTTCCTTACTGTTTTTTTTATTTTAAAATATATAATCCAGAATTAATTGTATACATTTATATTATTACTTAATAATTAGTACATAATTAATAATTAGTACATAAATAATGGACATTGTTTAATAATAATATTTTTAACTAATTGACTTTATACCACGTACTGATAACCGTAACTCACGCTTGACCTTGCATAAGCCCATATATGACTATACACTGCGCACTCTTCGCGGTGTACCCCAAAAATGGTTGGTTGTATGCAAAAAAAATTTAAACAAAAGTTGTAGAGAATTTTACATTCTACAACTTTTATAATAAATACAAATCTCATTTGAGCAATAGGAATCGATATATTTGCAAAAAACCGATTTTGATGACCTTTGACCTTCAATATCTTACGACGCGGACACGATAGCAATGGTGACTTTTGAGACAATATTTAGAACGACAAAACAAAGGCTTGTACCGATTTTCAGCTTATTATCTTTCATTCCGAGGTTGACTCCTTTTTTTACCTAATATGACTGGGCTACATGCCATTAGATATGACACGTAAGGAAAACACAGATTTTTTAGATTTTGCTTTATAAAAATAGATTAAATTGTCGTTTATACATTATTTTTTTAGATAATAACTACATATAAAGATTAATTTTTATTCTCATATGGTTTTGGTGTAAAAAAGTGTCTTATTATTTATTTTATGTTTTATCAAAAATATATAAATATAAAGCTCATTATGAAAAACGGCCACGCTCCATCCCTCCGTATTCCATGTGTTTTTTTCCGTAGTTCTAGGTAGACGTGTAACTAGATAGTTAAAGGTGTATATATCTTTGAACTTGTTAACTAACCTACCTTGTATGAGCCGAATTGTCATTGTACGCTGCGCTTGCTTGCGCTTAACTCGGCAGCGTGTGGCCAATAGGCGCTTGTTCTATCCCGGAATTCCAACCATGGATAGTACAAATACACAATAGTGGTGGTGAACATCCTCCCGTGGATACCCTAGATTAATTAGCAGTCTTTGTAGGGAGACCGCCACTCCGAAAATATGGAGTATCATTCGCCCCAAATGTTCCCCTCGCCGGTAATCTCACTCGGAGAAAAGCAATGAGAGAATTTCTTAATGTCGGTTTATTGTGAGGTCGTGGAATCACTTCGATCGAGTCGACCTATCACGTTTTAAAATAGACCTCCTACAAGCCATGCGCCCAAGTCAGTACTAGAGAGTCGTCAGAGTCACCATATCACCATGACATCAACAGAGTCGTCCACATAGCAGTCATTTACTTCTGGAGGCAGACTAGTCCTCAGTGTCGTATCATGCGAGGTGTTCAACACCTAGCACATACGATGACACCCTGCAAGCGATATTCCTTTAACATTCTTCGCTATTTCGATGTATATATTATTTATTTATTTATATATTATTTATTTATTATTTAATTTGTAGCTGTAGCGAAAGTGACTGTTGTGCTTGAGGTCTCCGGTTCGATTCACGGGTCCAACCAAATGTTTGTATGATCTACAAATATTTGTTTCGGAGTTTGGGTGTTTTCTATATGTATTTACAAAAACAAAAGTATATATGTATTCTATCAGTTAGTCTAGTTATCATAGTACAATTTCTGCTTAGTTTGAAACTAGATGGCATTGTGTGTTAAATGTCCGAAATATTTATTTATTTATATATGATTTGGACCCGTTGCGGAGATAAACGTCGATGATGTTCCGCAGGTAGGAGGAAACTGGTATACCAGTGCCACCTTAATGGAGCTCGCCACGTTATGGAGTTAAATGCATTGATTATGTCAGGACAGTCAGACGATAAACGGTACTCCCCTCAACAAACAATTTCTTTAGATTTTGACTAGGAACGGATGCGTTCGATCGCATTCAGGGCCGAGCATCCCTGTCGGAAACCGAAGTGATTGTCCATGGACAATCACTTCACTAACAATAACTATTCAAAAACGTTTCGTCGTCTTTTCCAACACACATGTCCGTTGAAACGCTGAAAGACTATATGCGGCCTTTACAGATTTTAGGAAAAGTATCAGCTTGGTTTGATTTTACTTAAGTGGCAATTTTAGAAAATATAAAATTTCACCGTACCATTTCATAGACGCGTGCCGAGTTTCATTTGACTCAGACCTTAGGAAATATAAGAATATCGAAATTAAGAGTATTATACATAATGTAGTATGTTAACACTATTTACTGTTTGACGTTTCGACTGGTTGTCGCAATTTAAATCGTACTACATCAAGTATAGTAAATAACGGGACTTAAACTGGTAGTTCCGTTATTCTAATACTTAGTATAATGAATGCGAAAGTTAAAAATCGTATTTATTTTACAATTTGAGTTTTAAGATTTTCATTTCTTCACATAGCCGTCTATCGATTTCGGTGGTCACTAGGGTTTTTAGATACGGTAGGTTAATCAAACAATAAAAAGTATAAAAATTTACAATCATATATTTTACTACTTTAAGTATCTCTATAATACTTACATAAATAAATTATTCACTAAGTATTCACAATAATATTTTCAGTCATTATTTACATTATAGCGTTTTGGCAATGAGGAGGTGGATCTTTATACTGCACCTTTTGTACAAAGTTTACTGTCGCAAACACAAAAAAAGAAACTTTTTGAAATTTAAGACACCATTACAAAATTAGTACATTACGTAGGTAAATTAGTTAGGTACTTACATACATTTTTTTAATACAACATTCTGACTCACATGTTTAAATAAATAAGCTTTTTGTTTTGGACGGTTTGAAGGCAAAAATTTCTGGTACCAAGATTTAACTGGCCCTAAAAACGTAGGGCATTTTTTTAATTTTTATTAGTATCAAAAGCAATCTGTAAATGCTAGAACAGGTTATAGACTTCATTCAAAAAGATTTTGTGCCCATCTTGCACATACATAAATATCTACACAATTTTTCATCCATATTTTATCCTCACTATTTATTATTACAAAAATATATTCATATTTACAAACTATATAATACTTTACTTAACACGTTTATTTACATAGTAAAGGAATTATGTACAAGCAGAACAATACTATGTCATTATTACTTACAGTAGTAACTAGAAAGGCAATTAACGGACTTACTATTTCCTTCAAAAATGAAAGAATCACAACGCTATCTACGTATACAAAAGTAAAAATACACCATGGTCGATGTCTTTAAACTACACGATCTTATTAAACTTATTCCTCTACGAGGATTAAAGTTTTATTCAATCAGGTCATTCTTGACTCTGTACTCCATCCCACTTCTTTACAAATAACTGTAAAATAGCGGACATTATCCAATATATTTATAACATTATAACACTAATGGCACTTGAATACTAAAGTCATACACAAAACAGACAAATTATAAATGCATCAAAAAAGCAAACTCTCCTCAATACATGTGTTTGAAGAGTACAGTCAACATGAGAGTGAAGCTAGTTATGCTTGTCAGAGAATAGTTTCACCGGCTGAGTAGTGATAGTGCCTTGGTTTTCTATACGAATGTTGTTGCGGTGGTCTATAAGTAGCATACTTGTGTGGATGTCGCGGTAAACTGTGAGGGTGCGTCGCATAACAGTGTAGTGTTAGCGGTGTTGGGGGCGGTCCTGCAGGGACTTTCGCTATTGGCGGCTTTCTTGGTCCGGTGATCTTTCTCCACAAAGCCTTTAACCTCGGAGTAGCAATCCATACCGCAACCATGACACCAAGGATTTGTGTTGCGAATATGCGAAATAGAAATACCCAGAACGGTGGTAATGGATGAGTCGAAGGTTCTGTTGAAGGTACTGGTGCAGCGAGCCACTCATCTCTCCATGCATATTCGTACACCCACGTAGCGAGTATACATGCCGATGGTACAGCATATAAAGCAGCAAAGGCGCCCAGTCTTAGGACACTTTGATCGGTATGAGGCTGAGGAGGTGAGTTGAGGAGTACTGCCGGTGCTGGCACAGGTGTAGGACGTCGAAGAACGGCTCGGAAACCGGATGATAAAAACACGCAGCCAAGTAGCAAACAAATTGCCTCAGGAACGATGACCAAGGCCAGTAATGACTTGCTAGACTGGTTGCCCACAAAGCATGTACCTGGAATGAATAAAAAGTACTATAAATAAACGAAATCACACCCGTGGAAATGCGGAGACTATAGTGGATACCAAATTCTCTCTGACGAGCGCTCTATAAAGACTTGAATAACATTCCAATTTTCACTAAAGCTGTTCTCAAAGCGAACACCTACACAAACATACGGCGAGAAAAAAGGATTGCATTAATAAGGTGGTTAAAAAGGGCCGATTTTAAATTGAAATACGAGCGTGCGAGGAGGAAAGGTGTCGTATTTAACGGCTCAAATAAAGGCCAAGCATTTCTTTTAGACTCCATAATGGAAGTGGAATGGAAATAATAAAAATAAAGCATAATACTCGTGGGCATGATTGTACCTGCAATATGCCTGAGAAGCAGACCGCATGGCACTTCGCATAATGGCGGTAAAAATAAAATGTAAATGGATTTTATAATATATCCATAGAGATAAACGCGTGTATGGTGCAAATATAATAATGTTAAACTATGCGCTTGGTGATCCATGTTTCGCTTGATCTCAAATAATATCAATATGCAAGTAAAAATAAATTGTCTTCACGAAAAGTAAAAATTAAAGTTGTTTTAAAACAGCTCCAGAAAAATAGGAATTTGAAAATAATTCGTTTTACATGTTCATTACATTGGCATAAAGGCTCCTTTTACGGCGGTAGGTAAAATGAAGTCAATTTGCGGTGGTATTTTTATTTCTGCGTTTTATTTTCGTTTGCAAGAGTTTAAGTATATCAAAATAAAACGTATTCATTCAAAATCTTTTACTTCATCATTTATCAGAAGATTGCAATCCTTACACAGGGATAACTTATAAAATTCAGTAAGTTTGTGCAGCATTTGTGCGTTTACAAACGTTAACGATAAGGTTTTTTACAATCACTTAATTATAAAACTTTATAAATAATATATTTACTTCTGGTAGATAGCAACTATATGTTTATACACATGTGCAACATTTAAAAAGGGAAAACTTAATTCTTAGTAAACTTTATAACTGTCAACCACACGCTCTCCATGTGGTGACGGATTAAGAATACAGAGTGTCACCACTCCTAGTCTTCCTATATGTATTCTTCCTATACTAAGAGAATAAAATATACAAGACAACATCACTAAAGAGAAGGAAAACTTGAAACAATCCCTATAGTAATCCGTCTGGCCAGCGTGATACTGTAGGTCAAAACCTCCTTGCTAAAAAGAGGCCTATGTCCAGTTAGTGAGTGTTAAAGGCTGTTGATGAGGATAATGATGATGATGAATCCTTATAAATGTGTTTTTTACAGCATTAAACTAAGCGTCTAGTTCTTTAACCCTCATAGTTCCAGCTATCGTGGTAATACAAAAATAAAATTATATACTTACATGGATCATAATAAAGGTCTTTGTTTGAAATTTCATTAAAATCAATCAACCATGAAAAGCGTAAAAGTAAAACAAACAACTCAATTAATTCATTTTTTCTTATATGCTGTCTGTTAGGAACTACCGCCGTAATAGGTTTTGATCTAAATGGTGCGTCCGGTAAATCGACATGATCATTAAAGTATTTATTAAAATAATAAATTCTTTGGAAATAAATAACGCCGTAATATCAATAATTAAATTTCAAGTATTTACACAATTTTTGTAATAAGCTTGAAAATATTATATATTTTTACGTTCGCTTTTGTTTTGAGACCTTAGCCTGTGTAGAATAAAAAGTCAGGAAATTTATTTGGCGCAAACAGAAATAAACAAATATATTGAGATTAAATTATCTTTTTTCAAAATTAGCCATCCGGAGAATTTTTAGCATGTACTGCCTAGTCTATACTGCAGCTTTTTATTAATAGGTTATTTTTATACGTTAGACGTCGCTCGGCTATCTACAGATTATTAAAATTAAAGTGAGTATTTCCAAACAGAGCAAAAGAAATCTCTCAGTTATCTTGCCGCTTTCAGAGCCCTTTGTCGGCGATTGTTGTCTCCGCAAAACCGCAAAGTACCCAAAGAATAAGTTGTTTAGTACCGTACATATTTGTTTTCCTTCGCGTTATCATTGCGGCATATTTGAAACGTTCACTTTACATCGAATTAATCCGCTTTAGCTTAGGTGATAAGAGGTTCCTGATAATGATAGCTACTGACTTGATTACAGAGACTAGTTAAGCTACTGTTCTTATAATATGTTCGTGGCAGTCTTTTATGTAGCCGCTTTGCTAATCTTTGTGTTACATTTAGTAAGTCTGTAAAGCCACAAGGATCACCTCACCACAACTTAAAGATATATTAAAGTTACACCTAAACTGCCTACTGCGTGAGAAATTATATAATTCAGAAAATTATAACAATTGATTGTGAAATCGTAAGTTTCTTTTATGTTTACATTGACACTAAAAAGTCTAATACGTAGTTTCTTATTTCTCTGTTTAAACGATTATATCTGCAATAATATCAGCTATATTAACAAGTAATAGTTTAGACGAAATTTAAAAATGATATTACAGTTCCCTATGAATAATATATTTGTGAAATTTCCACTTATTTATATAACTTAAGGAAGTTAATAACAACAACCTACTCTTTTGAAGTCACAATAATCTCTCCATTTCCACTAATGGCACATACCAAGTCACATTCTCATTTAGCAGACCGACAATATAACAATAAGCCGGTACTTCCATACAGACTTCTATACCAGTATGAATACGTGCTCCCTCGCACTCATACCAGATTTAATCGCTTTGTAAAACACCGCCGATCAAACAAGAAAGGACTATTAAAACAGGAACGTTTCTTACATTTGTATGACGTTGTTTCGACACGGACGCGTATTAGGACTTATTGATTGATTCTGAAACAAAGGCCGCTGAATTCTTTTGAACGGGTCTGAACGGATGCAGGAGTTACTCTTAGTATGGTGTGTATATTAAAACTATAGTTAATTTATTGATGGTATATCGTTTTTTTTCTTTTTTTTTAACTCGTGGAAACCCCCTCGGGCCGTCAACCCACCGGAGTTTGTGGCAAGGTGGTGTTTCGGAATCAGACCGGATAAAACCACACAAAGTGCTACTCTGTGCCTTAAATAGGAGGGATCCGGGAACTCCTGTTATTAAGACAATTGATAGTACAATTGGTCTAACGTACAGGTATGCCACAAAACTAGACAAATATCAATTCTCGATGAACATTTATAATTTGCACTAGGAAAACTATAAATGTGTTATGTGTAGAAAGGATTTCTGTGTCTATGTCTTTATCTAGTCCCCTGGGAAAAAGGACTGTACGAAAGACTGTATGAAAGTCTTGTACGGAAGAAATCTGTAATTTAAAAGTCTAATAAGGTAAATTCCAACTTCTTAAGATAAATAAGTATTTAATACATACTTATTATTTACCAGTATAGACAACCTATACGATAAAATGGCACAAAGTGTTTGTAAGAACGGAATAAGGGCAATAATTAATTTTCAGTGTCGTGTTTGAAAAATATTAATTTATTTAATAGAAACTATACGAAAACTATAAAATTTTTAGGTAGGTTTGAAAGTGAGTTATTCAATCAGTTTCTACAAAGGTAATCTAGTAAATACAGTAATGCTTCACTTAGAAGTTGTTAGTAATCTTAAATGCTCCAACCTCCTGAGAAAACGTTGAACTTAACACGACCATTTAAAGATGACCGTTGAATGAAATTATTTCTAATGATTGACTATCTATCTGATATAGTTTAGTAATGAATATTTTTGCTGTATATTATTTTTAATAGTACAGGCTCTGTCTAATTTGGAATCAGACAGCCGTGTGTGAGATGTATGAGGTTATTTATTATTTATTTATTTTAATCACTTTTATTTGTGTCAAGGGTTGGTTTCTAATTAATTAAAAAACTTACAGAAGAAAGATAGAATATTGTACACTATCTTTCTTTTATAAGATAGGATATTGTATTCCTTTCTTTTTACGTCTTTTTAACAATACACATTCTTCTAAACCCTAGATTGTTGATATTAAAAAAGTTATTAGTTCTTTAAATCATCAGTGGTACAAATATTATTTGTTTTTAATGTGTGTAACATTTCTAGTATCATTTGCCTGTGGCGTAACCAATTTCTGTGAGGTATTTGTAAAAGTAAAATTAAAAGTACAGTTACAGTATTCACGTTTTTTTTAATATTGTCGTTTTTTTATTCTTTCTATATTCGTATACTAGCCAGTAGACAAAAAATACTTATTTAGAAAAGAGTTTTAGAGCAAGTTGATCTTTATACATATATGGACTACAGCGAGTGCTAACTACGCAACCGGTCGCAGACTAACCATAATAGATTCAGGTACTAAGAAACGAGTATATTATTAATAAACCTATAATACTCGTAACTTGTGTAACAGGGAATTTAAATTCTATACTATATTTAATCTTCGATATGAAATTTTAAAAAAAGAAACATTTATTTAAGAACTTGAACATGGCATAGTATATGAGTGTTTATTCTTTGAATTATTAAAACTAACGAGGTCGGTGAGCTTTTAGGTAAAATGGACACAAGAAAATAAATTTTAGTTCATAATTATGTGAATCTTTGAACGGATGCTTTATTGGTCTGGTGGTTAGCGTATGCAATTGCCAATAGAGAGGTCTCGGGCTCGATTCCTGGGTAGGGAGGGAGGATATAATTTTCTAATTATGAAACACAAATTTCTGAAATGATTAATAGCAGCCCGGGGTTTGCAAGTTGGGGTCTCAACCCACTTGCCTCAGAGAGCACGTACTCGTAAAGCCGTCGGTCCTGCGACTGATCTGATTGATGAGAGTGAGGGAACAGAGAATGCACTTCTGTTTGCGCATACTCTTGGCACTATAATATCGACTGCGTAGTTGGTTTATCTCCGTTGAGACTGGCCTCCTGGATCATTATCTAGTTATGAGAATACAGTGATGTTTATAAAGTAGCATGCAGTTCCTCACATGTATAATGGTCAGTAGATGCCGGTACTCATAAATTCATTTAGAGGTCAACCCTTAATAATATCGTCGTTCGCAAGTAAACATAAATGAGATTTGTGTATCTAGCAATCATGCATCAGTTTTGAATCAGTATAAACAACTTAGAAAACAATCCTTAGAAAAGTTGTTTTCAATAGGGTATTGTGTTTTTAATACATATTCACTATTATGATATTTCTGGTACATACCAGTAAGTTCATCGGCGTCCACATCTCTCGTAACCAGTACAGCAGCGGCTAGTGCTGCGGGCACACCCCAAGCTGCAAGTTGAAGCAGTGACGAATGCCTGTCGTTCCTCGTACTGCCTGCTGGAGTAGGCGGTCGAAGAACACTGGCTCGCCATGCGCCGGCAACAACCACCCACCTGAAAATAGAAAAAAAAATAGTCAAGTTTACATACAGAAATGACTGCCGGAATCCTGAATAGGATTGCCAGTTTAACTATTTTTCTAGTTCAATACTACATGGGGTCTGTAACCATGAAAAGCTATTTAAATGTAAGAGTATAAAAGATTTAACATAGGAGGTAGGGACAGCAGAAGTGAAATCGTATTCTTTGGGAATTATATCCACTCTAAAGATCAATATTTTTGAACACTACTCTCTTCTGCATTTATTGTTAAATCTGGGAGCGAGGCCAATAGAAAGAGTAAAAGATTTCTGCGAAAAGCAAGGATTTAAGTTTAGTAACATACAGGTGACATCACTATTGGGTAGGCTGTTTATAAATATCTATAGATAGCATTTCGTCAGGCAAACGTATGCTTGTTTGCCTGCTAGGTGATACAAGAATAAACACAGCTTGTGTAACCTGATATAGCGACACAGCCTGACAAGTTACTAGCTCAGCCGACGACAGTGTAACACGCTCACTTTATCTAGATCGAGTATACGTGCCAATATAGTGCTACTACTTGTGGACAAGTTTGTCGAGTTTAGTACTGTCATTATGTAATTATGTTTTCTCGAATGACAGAGATGTAAGAATTATTGAACTTAAATGATTGAATACCTAACGTAGTAGCCCAAACTTAATTTGAGTAGACAATTATAATAATTATTTGGCCGTACATGGCCATTTGACCCTAAATTAGAAAGAATTAAAAGAGAGAAGAAGTACGATGATAATCCTTCCTAATAAACATGACAAAGATTCTTAATAAACATGGTTATACATATATTTCTTTCTACATAGCAATTAGTCCTGGGCAGGAATCGAATCTGCGATTATTGGGTTAGCAGATGATTCTCTAACAACTAGAGCAATGAGTCGCTCGTGTAAAAGATACATGTATATTTTTAATTGGTTAAAACATCAGAAAAAATGTTGATCAAGTTTAAGACTAACGAGTAGAAGTCTATAAGCAAATGTTCTGTTTGAAAAAAAGTAATTAGTCGTAAAATGTGGTAAAATACTAACATTCTTAGTGTTTTCAAATATGGCAACACAGTTACTGTGTAATGTCAATGCTAGTTCTTTTTTATAGTATATATCAAACGAAAACATGAGTGAAAAAGTGAGTTGACGGTTCACCTAATGGTAAGTGCCTACCGCCACTTATGAACACTTGCAATTCAAAAGTCACGAGTACGTTACAAGTTGTTGTAAACCACTGAAAATATTTATGAAATTTGGTATAGGTAAAGCAACACCGCCACTTTCCACACTCCGGGCTGTTATTAGGAATTTTCTGTAAGAAAAACCTAATAACACTTGGCCAGACCCGGGATTCGAACCCGAGGTCTCTTGATTTGCAGTCGTACACGCTCAACGTTACACCACGGGCTTTTTATTCATTAGTTTGATATACAAACTTCAAACTAAATATAACAAACAGTTTTAATGCCACGTTTTAGAAAAAGGAAATAACAAGCAAATACATGGATGTAGATCGTAGATAGCTCCGCAATAATTAAAATAATTAAGCAGTCAGCAAGACCCTGGAACGATGAAATAACAAACAGCTGTTCTGAGCAGGTGTACTTATTTCACAAGATAACGGCAGAAATACTATCAAATATCAAGATTATTTATTTTTAGTTTGTTGACGACGATTTGTCCGTATTATCGATATACCGAAGGAAGACTTAGATATCTACAATAAAGAAGGCCTAGATACCCTGCCCCTCCCCTCTTCCGTAGATTTACATGAGTTAGAGATTGTCTGGCAGTCGAAGTCTAGATGTTTTGAGTGTGTTCATTGATCAGATTATACATTATACAGCATAGACTTTTATACACCATGATAGCTTAGAAATGTAAGACTAGGTCCTATATATACTCGAAGCTTTAGGTTGACGTTTTCAATCAAAATTTTATTTTAAAGCACATTCTGTTTAAAAAATTTAATTTTCTACACTATAGATTACCCATACAAACGAAATAATAATTTGAGTTTAGTTGACGATTACGCTAAGAAGCATATGGCTTTTTTAGAACAGCTGTTATCAGAGTAGTTGGATATTAATTAAGTAGAGGAGAGCAAACACAGATAAACATTAAAGTGTTGACTTATGTAGATATCATTTCATATTGCCGACAAAGAAATGCGTACGTATTTTTGAAAGAAAAATATACTTTTAGTGCAACTGCCGTCAGATGGCGGTTCACTCAGTAGGACGTAACACGATATGAGCGCCTCTCACACGTTGAAAATACTTAACAACCAGTTAGACAACTTAAGTTAGGTAGTCAACCTTTACTATTATCCCCATGGTTCATTTAAATGCATGAAACCTTAACCTTAGAGATGCCCGGTGCTCTGTGCTAAAAAAAAAAAATACTTGCTGTCAAGTTCACAACGTAATCTAAAGACGAAGCGATTGCCAAAAAGATATTGAGCATTAAGATATAACGGTAAAATATATTATAATATTTCATTAATGCATTTTTCTAACCCTATATTTTTATATTAACCCACACTCATAACAATAAGCTAATATTTTAGACTTGTTCTGCTACGCTAAGATCTGCCTTAAATGTCGTAAACATCGCTCTTGTTGAACTACACTTGAGGTAAATTATAGCCTTTGTCAACCCTTACTTAGCTCGTTAAAACATCTGACAGGTAAATCCATTCCACTATAGCCGAGAAAGGTGTCGCCTTGTTTTGAGCCGCATCCAACGTAACTTGGCCCACTCTGTCCACAGAGTTGTATAAAAGATTTCTTACAAAAATGAAAATCAAAGGGAACTTGGAGGCATTGTGAAAGTGGCTGAGAACTCCGCAGTGGCGTGTCGCCGGCACTTGAACAAACAACAGTCCCTATTTGTACAGAACCGAAAGTGGCGATAGTCCAAACACCGGTGTTTGTTCGCTTGCTCGTGTGTTTGATCCGGCCTCCGCCGCCGGCACATGTTGGCTAACATTTTACTAATGTTTGTACGATTTGCATTGTGATAATTAGGTTCATTTCTTTGAAGTAATTTTAAACGCGGGAGTTTTAAAACAAGGCAACTATTGACTTATAACTGTACTCATGAGCTAGTGAGAAATATTCACTGTTAAAACATATTTAATAGACAAATGTGTACTTATATCTGTGTGCCATTGACAGACACAGTACACAATAGTCAGGTATTTACTTCAGTATGGCTACCAGTAACATTTAATTAATTACTTTAAGCTTTGCATGTTTATAATGTTTGATACTCTTTCAAGATTGCCTTTTGTATATTTGAATTAATTAATACAACATTTATCTACTTAATATGTAGCAATACAGTATATAAAGAAGATTTTATGCCTTTTATTAACGAAAAAACGGAGTAGGTTCTAAGACAACCTGTACGTAATATTTTTTTATTTGTATTTTATTTACCGTCTAGACGACATAAGAAATAACTTGACATGTGAATAAAAAAAAGATCTTATAATAATGAAATCAGGCTGTAGATTAATGTTTCTTTAGGTGTTCCACATCTAAAGATTATTCTGAAGGTGATGGAACGTTAGTAATTTCACGTCTTTTATATATGTGTATGTATATTTCATGATATAAGATCTCGTGAACTATTGAAGTCTAACATTTATGAATCTCCACTTTTTTTCATTCTTTAAGAGGTTTTTCACTCACAAAGTTTCGGTTCATAAACTTTCGTACACTATGAACTATGTATAGTTTAATAAGTGGTCTCTAAAGTACCCGTAACACTTAGAATTCATTACTAAACTACCATTATAGCGTATCTTATTTCCACAACAACGAATAAAAGCGAATGAAATCTCGAAAAAATCCGGGAAACGTGACCTAAAAAAACAAACTTGATCTAAATTGTAATAGGTTTTGAAGTAATCCAATTTGTAAATGTTATGACAGACAATCAGTATCGCTATAAAACAAAAACCTTTTAGCATATTAGTACAAAGTACTTGAAGCGTGATTTATGAGTCAATAAAGCTTCGGATCTATAGTGGAGTGAGTATACGAAAGAGATATATGTAGGTGTGTGCCGATGCGACGCACACACATTGCAAGGAAATGCAAATGCTTATTACATTAAGGCGCGAACAAGCGGACGCTTATAAGAACATTTTTATTTATTTTTCCGTTTAAACGGCGTCGTATCGTGGTTCAAGTGGCCATTAAACGATAACGCTATCTCACCAACGATTGGTTTCACGCCGTAAAGAAATATATTTATTGGACAACGAGATGCGGCCCAATATTTATAATGTTATGATGTTCATGAATATGTTGTGTAAGGCAATGAGATGCTCAATTTATTGGGTGTATGATGCATAAATATGTTAAGTCGACACTATTAACACGCTGTCGGTGTAATTGTAGATTCATGTAAAAATACAGGTTTCTGCTTAAAACTATTTTGGTATCATGAGGACATTGATGCAACAAGATGTAACCAAATGTTACAGGACTAGATAAAATAATACAATAGTATTATTAGCAATAGCCAAATAACCTTACAGACTACTTACTATGTGTAAATTACGAAATTGGGCAAATATGCATCTATAACTTTAAAGAAAAACGAGATTTATGGGTATATTCCAATACTAACCTTAGGTCTCGAAAATAAAGTAACAAGTATCTCTTGCTTGGAACGTGCTTTAAACAGATTAAAAACATGTGTTTTTTTTGGCGTTATACAGGTTATGTATAGGTTACACGCATAATTTACTAAATAATTCTAATTTCCACCATTAAAGACCACTATATTTTTATCTAGACATAGAACAGACTCAGAGGTGAAACTATAATTCTTTGAAGAAATAGATTCCTTTCTTTGAGTGATTATATACCACACGAGTCCTTGTAGACTATATACGTAACTTACATTTCTGAATTCACTTTGCGTATAAAACAAAGTAGAAAGAATAGATTCTAAGAGATAATAACAAGTTTAATGTCATACGTTCGTTCGTGAACTAACGAAACAAAGAAAATCTTAACTAATACTGAGATGAACAGATTTGTGCCTAACCTAAAAAGTCATATTCAAGTTGTCATTTCGTAATCTGACACCTAATATATTTGGTAATAACTTTTCTGGGTTAACACTGGCCACTTTATGGGGCCACACATGTGGCCATGGGTTTGTATTCTTGTTTCAAATGTCGGGCGTCGTAAAAGTCGAGATGACATACGTCGCATCAGACTTGCGACCGCGTCGCCCAAGCACTTTAGTGCAGCGTAATATTTCTACTTACATATTATAATATGATTGGCATTTACGTTTTAGTGAAAATGAGAACATAAATAATATGACCAGTTTGTCGATCTTACATCAGGTTTACAATATTCGTAATAGCATATTTTGCTTTTTCATACAATTCAGATTTAACCTTAACGCACTTGTCCCTTGAACTCCTATTTTGTAGAAGATAGCAGAATGTTATTGTTTTATTGGTCATTACAAATATAAAAAACTTAGTAAGTAGAAAAGTAGTATTCAATACGCCATAGACTTGTAAAAGTTATCTAAATTAAATACTTAAAACCTAAAACATTAAAAAGTTCAGATTCATAGTCGTAGGATTTTGAAATTGCTCATTAACTTTATATTCTTTTTAAATAATTAATTCCTTTCTGATAAAAGTGGACCTCAATATGAGAGGTAAGTTTTATATTTTTTATTTAAGCACTTGATATTCCATTTCTTTTTATAATTAAATTGGTAAAAAATATCGATATCTAAGTCACGATCTCAAATCTTTTATCTTTATTGCATCTAAAAGCTATTAAATGTCACATTTGTTAGTTTAACTACCAAAAACTGTATAGGAGCCGAAGAAAAAGTGTCTAGTTATACAATTCGAGAACGGAATTCAAGAAAGTGATTCATATATTTTCGTTTATTCATTTCTGTTTAAGATAGGGACAAATACACGTAGCCGTGGGGATGCAGGGCCGGCAAGCTCGTTAACTTGCTCGTAACAATAAAACACAACACTGGCAACACCCACAGCACTATTTAGGTGAACGGACCCTTTTATTACTTTAGACGGGACGTTATTCTGCTAGAATATCGTATTCTGTAATTTAAAATATCAAAACTGTTTCCCTATTTGTGACTTTAAAGGTTAATACATGATCGCCCACTTTATAGATCGGTTGTATTATCGTGAAGAATAAGTCGACTGTTATAAAGTTGATTACAATTTTGGGTACTGCAATGAAAACCTAAAATGCTACCTGCTCAAGAACGATTTGTAAGTACATATATTCAACGTTTTATAAATATCTTTGGTAGGTGCCTATCAGTGTACTAATATTCCTTAAGCAAAAGATGATCTCGCTTTCCGAAGCAGAAACAGCAGTATCTGTTAAATGTCTACTTGAACTATTGTGGTGTATAAGTGTTTAAATGTGCCAAGTGTCTTTGTGGCCTTAATGCACTACTCGACCTGAAGTGTTATAATATGCAATTTGAAATGCCCCATACCTTACTCTAAAAGTCATTTAAAAGGCATTTTAATTGAATCAATCGGATTCAAGTAGCTACGTTCATATAAATAAATGTTGTGTCGAAATCACTTGCAACATTGCGATGTTATTAGGGTAGATACTTGTGAATTTCTCCAACTGTATTCGCCTCCTCATGGATTGAGTAAATAGCAGAATAATTGGCCGCCTGAGTATCTAACACCAGCTTTCTCAGAAACTTCATTAGAATAACTGAATACGTATCTTGGGTGAGTAATAAATAGTAATGGTTTTTAATAAATATATTTTTAGGTAATACAATTTCTCCTGTAAAATATCTGTATATTTAAAAATGTATACTAGCATTGCTTTATGTATGCTTTAAGACCTCAAATAGTTCTGCACCGATTGGGCTCACATTTTAACACTTTATACACAACGTCTCAAAGAAGATATATTTAGAAATCAGTTTTATTCTTCATTTCTATCAATGCAAGCATAAGATGCCACAGCAAAGCGTGTTAGGGTACAGCTTTAAATAAAAAAATGCGCCCTTTGGATTCCTTGAAAACACATGCACTAACAATTACAAAAACCACACAAGATGGGTGCAGAATGTGACCGTTCGATGATGCATGTTGTGTCGAAGGGACTCGGTTTATTTCGGGAGCTCGTAAAATCGATTATCCGTCCGATCCGAGCGCTCAACGCTGGCGCTGCGCGGGCGCTGCTCAGAAACAGGATGCACTATTTCTGTTGAGTCTGACAGAGATATGTGTATGATATTAATTCAATTCAAATGTTAGTCTATTTATGAGTATAACCGGCTGCAGTTTTAAACAACATTTTTGTATATTAAATAAACAAATTAAGTTGGGTACGCGCGTGGGTGAATAGTAAGAAAATATTAATTAGATTTTTTATTTCAAATTGTTACTACAAACTTACTACTTGTCATGTCATATATTTTGAAGATTTAGAGAACGATTGTGCAGAGCTACGTGTAGTTTTTTAATTTAATATTACCTACCATATTAGTTGTTTATTTAAACTTAACGCACATGTTGTACAAAGGCGGACTTAATGCCATGGGCCATTCTCTCCCAGTCAACTTTTAGGTAATGTAGAAACATGATGCAGGTGTAAAGGTAAAATATAGAAGTTGACATGGTTGATAAAATTAATTTTTAGATAAAAGATCTTTAGATGAAAGAAAAAGAAAAGAATAAATACTTATAATATTAAATCTTACTATGGTATTTACTATAAGACAAGATAAAGTAAAACAACATTAAAATAAGTAAGCGATAAGTAAGAAACAACCTTTGAACTTATTTAACCACCTAAAATGGCAAACAACTCGCTGCAGGTGGCTAAATATGGATGCGAGAGTTGAATGCACCACCCCAACTGTCTACTCTACCAAGATCTCGATCGTGTGTACAACTGGGCGTCAGAATTCAAGATTAATGACCTGCTGTAGGTCTAATTATACTGGTGATGTTATAAAGTGGAATGGATATTCGATCAGCAGTGTTAAGATCACATATGATTGATGTTTTTGAATGTAAAATAAATGAGTGAACACTTTGTGCATCACGATGAGACTTCAAACAAGGTATAATGTGGGATTTACTTCCAAGAAATTTGAATCTTATGATATTGTATGTTCTGAAAGATAAATGAATAAAGCGAGGCGTTGCCAAATGAAATATTTGTTACCTTGTCAAATAACCGAACATGGCGCTTGTTATTTAAACTAATTGGTGCTGTTAATTGATTGTATTTATTCGCGCATCTATTTTTTAAATTTATTAATTTATAATATTTATATAATATATACGATATTTACTATACAAGCGATGTTTCAAAATGACAAGTTTACTTATTTCAAAATGACGTTAAATATCATTACCCAGCCTATTTAAGGCATAGGTAACGACATTTAATTAGAAATACAAGGTAGCTAAAACTATTGCATTAATATTCAAATGTATCATAAAACAATTAGCACTAAACGAGTAACTGAGCATTGCTATTTATTACCTTCAATCGAAGTGGACGGGTCTTATAAATATTGATTGATCAGTTGCCAACTCACACAGAGTTGAACCAGTCATGTTTCTTGTAAGTCTTATACGGACATACGACACAAAAAGCCTTTTATGACTGTTGGATAATTAAGTTTGTTTTCCAGTGGCAAATTGCTAGCACACTTCGAGAACAGCAGTGAGAATATCTCTTCTCGTTACCATAATAACGAGGGGACTTGTTCTAGTACTGTGTTGAAATTATCTTCTTTTGCAAAGAGCGGATGAACAAATGGTTCAATATATTTTTTTGTGGTTGAAAACACAAGTGTTAATTTTGTAAATTGATTGCACGGTTGGCCTAGTGGTTTAAGCCGTCGCCACGCCGTTCTCTACTGAGCTGAGTGTTGTGGGTTCAAATCCTACATGGGACAACACTTTGTGTGATCCACAAATTGTTGTTCTGAGTCAGGGTGTTCTTTGTGTCCGTTTTTTGTATGTTTTTAAAGTCCCCCGCGACACAAGAATACTTAGTACGGGCGTTGTCTTTTAAAAAATAATAAAATAAAATTCGAATATACGTCTTTTGAATCTGAAAGTTTCTGCATATTTACGCGTCTCTGTATGATGAGAATGAGAATATCTACATCATAAACTCAGCATCGAACAGGAATGAGTACACAGTTTTTAAATTATCAATATAAGTATACAGAATTAATAATTCATTAGAATAGAAAACTTTAAAATCATTTGAACTAAACGCCACACGGACTATTGTGTTTTCTTCTTGACACAAAAGGTGCCGTACATTTGTTAGTTTCTTCCGACGGGGTATTATTTACATAATGGTGCCTTGAGCTTTTAACGAAACGGGCTCAGCGCATACAAACACGGTCTATTTACATTTTCTTTGGTTTACCTAGAGAAGGTGATTGGCGACAACGCTGGGAGTTATTCAAGTTAACAGAATAATAAGCATTCATTATTCTTGTTTTCATAATGTTTTCTTCTTGTTTTTAAAAACAGATTTAAAAGCAAAGGTCATGAGTTCGATTTTCACCCAGGAAAAATAATTGTGTGATGAGTAGTCTTTTGAACTTAAAAATATATATGTTTGTTTATCAATAGTCTGGTCACCATGGTACATAAAAATTTAGTCAAAATTATGTCACAATCTACTCTCGATCTCATAAATGTCCTAAAAGGTATTCTCGTAGTAATAGCATTACTATAACTAACTATTATAACTGTTGATTTTAACACTTTACGACGAGAATCAAGCGAGGATCGAACTATTTAGTAACCACTTAATCGCATACACAAGTTCTGAGCGACGTAGATCAAGTGTACCATTGCAGCTTATCTATTGCCAGCGAATAATTACTCGGGCTAGACTATTTCATTAGCCATCCTTCACTTTATAATTATATTGCAGATAGATAGCGATGTCTACCTATCAACTACGACTAGTTAACTAGCTCGGCTTATTATCATAAATTGCACATATATACGGTATATTTTTCATCAGATTATAAAGTCAAAGATCCTGATTGCACTATTTAATCGATCTCTCGACTCTCTATCGACGTCGAAGATAAGCTCATTTCCGTCTGATGTTAACAAACTGTACTATGTGTTGATAAACATTAGCATAATAATACATCACTATAATACGTAAATTGCAAATTGGTATGCCTACCAGCCCCCCTTGGCCAAAATTTAAGTATTTCACGTCGATTCTCTGTCTATAATGGCTAATGCCTCTATTCTCTTGTATTATTGGCTAATATTTTGTTTTGACCCCGTAACTTAGCGTATGGAGACGTCATTCCCATACATTTGTTAGATTTCTAATAACGTTTACGTTTGTAGAATATCAACTTGGAGAGGGGACTGGTGAATTAAGAGGAGCTATTCACGTCATTGTTTTAACAAGATTACCGAGAAACGAGCTAGTAGTCAGACCCCTTCCTGCGCCTTGCGTGGCATTTGTTTGCGCGGGATGTTAGATTCAAATGTTTACGAATTTTTGACCCATTCTGTGTATCGTCGTCTTCTGTTATCAAGAAGTATTGTAGCCCGGAGACCAGAACCTAAAATTACAAATAAGTATGCTATACTAGTCCAGCAGTGGACGTCTTTTGGCTGAGATGATGATGATGATGATGCTATACTACCCAAACACTGTGTTACTTCTTTATTATCAAGCCAGTCGAACTATTAGTATATTTTTCACAGCCTTTCCAAAAAAAACACAAATTTGTCGTTTTCATAAAAATAAAATCACTAACAACTAGTAAAATGGTCTGTCTACATTATTTAATAGAAAACTAAATATAATGATTTCATTTCCTACTAAATTTAATGTCGGCTAGGCTCCATAACTGTCCAATTAACCAGAAAAAATATTCGACTACTAAATATTTTCACAGTATAATTTACCGAAATAGAATGCCATAAAAATGTGGGTGATCCCAACATCTGAAACGTGCCGAAGAGAAACATTGCATTTCAAATGTCAACTATGTTAAATTATAGTGTCATTTTGATTTTAAAACATATTATTTACAGTTCAAACAAGTCGCTAAAATTCAGAAGATTGAGTTGTTGACTGCAGGATATCCGTTGTTAATTAACAATTTAAGAAATTTAATCATTACTAAATACAGATTGTGGAAATCGTTTCGCAATTAATTTAACGCGAAAGTATTCTTAAGGGTACATTAATTGAGGAATGTTTAGTTAATAAGACCAATTAATTCCAATAAAAGAAATCATTTCTAAATTTTTAAACATGGCAGAGGTATTTACAGTTTACTTTTATGTTGACTGCAATCTGATTGCACAGTATTTAATCGAATAACGTTATTCCAATTATTTGATTACTTTTAATTTGTAAAATTATGTTTCCGGGGGTAAAGATACGAATATTTACATATATTACGCAATGGTCATAGCCTGTTCTGAACGTGATTTTTTACAGAGCACGTGTACAATTTCAAAGTTTCCATGCCAATACATACCAATATTATGTATGCCACCGTTTTTAACAGACTTTATCAACATATGTGTGTGAACGATATGACAATATTTGCCTTTTATCAAAAATCTAATCTATACTTATATATCAAATATATCAAATCTATATATATATAGATTAGATGCACACTATATATATATATATATATATATATATATATATTGTGTATATCATGCAACATTTAGAAAACGTATCTAAGATAACTGTTTACGTATGTACTGTGTGGCATTCATAACATTCTAGACATGTTATCCATAATTAATAAAATTTATTAATTATCTTAAATTAAGTGCTAAGAATGAATGAAGGTAAAGAATAAATTTACAGTTCATGTGCAGAAATCGCGACTTAAGTATGATGTTTGACATCACAACTACGTTGTATACTTTTGAATTTGATACCTCATAAATTATGATTACAGGAAGGCCTTTCATTGCCTCAGATAGGACTACTTTTGGTTTAAACAAAATGGGCGTGCCGCAGTAACTCATAGCTCTGCTTCAGTCACTCTGCAATAACAGCAGGAGTATCGTCAGAATGGCCCAAACCCTCTCAAAGTCAATCTTCCAAATAAGGTGTACGCCTGGGTTGCATACTGTTTTCAATTCTATTTAATATCTGCGACGGGTTTATAATTAGACGAGCACTTTATTAGTGGTGTCTAATTCTCGAATCTCCGTTACGCAGACGATACCTCACTCCTGATTCGGGACAAGTCCGAAATGCATGCTCTCTTGAACAGAATGGAGAGAGCCAGTGAAGACCTACTCAAAACGAATAGAGTCAAAACAAAAGTCATAATTTTTGACAGAAGTGCGAGACTAAAACTCACAGATTCCTTTAACCTGGAAGTGGTAGAGGACTCCATCTAACATGGCTCGAACATCACCAATACCGGATCATCCGAAAAAGAGATGAGGAGACGCAACAGCATAGTTAAAAGTATAACGTCCGACCTGGGTAGGATACGGAAGGATAGTAAAAAGGACGAAAAGGATAAAAATAAAACTGGTACAAGCCCTCCGCTTGCCCAAATTCCTGTACGGTGTCGAAACATGATCGCTGAAAGCTGCCAACCGCAAACGTATTGATGCTTTGGAGATATGGTGCTGGGGGAACTGCTGCGAATACCCTGGACAGTGCAACGTACTAATGCATTCATCCCAAAGGAATTGGATATTCATGAGCGCCTATCGACCTGCCGAATCTTCGAATACGATTGTCTGAGTATGAAGAGGGAAGAATCGTCGAAACCTTGAAAAGCTGATGGTAACGGATAAGATCGGAGTGACAAATACTCAGAAACCGTAGCCCGTTGTGATGGGCAGACCAAGTTGACTCTACTATCGGTACTAATATCCATACTGCCCTACACACTGTGCAAAACAGGAACAAGTGGCGAGTTGCCACACGCGGAATGGCTGCAAATAGAGGACACGATCCTCAAAATTGAGGATAATGACACAAGGAGGAGGAGAATGTTGACTTTGAAGTTTGCACAATATTTAGTATAACGATAAACTATTCGAAAGCAATACAAGTCACGTAGAATACTAACTGTTCATATGTAATCGGCTTTAGTGTGCCGTAATAGTCTGTACGAAATGCTTGTGCCCCATTAAAATGCTCTTTGAAAAGCTCCGTCAATCCACAACAAAACTAGTCCAGTCACTTAGAATTGTCTGTCATTAAATTCGGGACATTGTACTTAAAATCTTATTATTATAGAGTAATTTACGACGTCCTTAGTAGCGTAGCAATAGTAGATAACGTTTTATTTAAGAGTTTTGATTTTCCATTCGGTTGTTTTTTTTATGGTATAAAGGGGCAAACAAGCCGACAGGTCATGGAAGCTTGCAAACTTACAAGTACGCTACCGTCCTTTAAGTTCCCTTCCTTAGACTTAGAGGGAGGTGGGGTTCGGGTCCCAATCCGGTTACCTCATTCACTCGGGTAAAAGTTCCAAAATTCGTGAACGGGATTGGAAAATTCCTTTCTAAGTAAGTAAATACATGCATTCTTTTTATTGACATTAATTTTTGGGAATAAATAACGTGCCATCTTCTTCTTCCTAGTTGTTATTAATTCCAGGATTATTTGAGGTCAGTTACTAAATCAATTGGTTTTACCTGAATGTAATTTTTGTAATGAATGACTGGTATCAGACCTCCGCGACCCTCAGGTTAAACTGAATTCGTATGTGGAAACAGTTTTTAATATAACTGAGGGCACTGATTTCCCAATAACGATTGCTATAGATGTTCATGAGAACTGGAACCGACAGCTTAAGATGCTCTTCGAAGCACAGACGTGAAACATCGCCAACTTCCGTACTTCCGGCTGTTATTAAAAAATTCTTGTGAGAAAAACCCAACAACAACAATATCCGAACCGGGAACCGAAACTAAAATTAAGACAAAAGATTTAGATATCTTTTATTTCTTAATTTTTGTAACTTATCATAATCTAGGTACGTGGCATCTGGTGATATTTTTAAAAAGTTCTTAATACTTGATTTTTCTATCCCAGGTTCAGTGTTATAGCTATTGTTAGGCAACTAAACGTGGGAGGTCTCCCAAGTTAATCATATAAGTACAATATTTAAGGTGTAGGTGTATCGCATAAGTAGATTTGAGTCATAGATTTCGATTTAGTGGCGGTTCATAGTAAACTGACTTTCTGACTGAGGTTTCTTGATAATTAGATATTAGTAATTTGGGTTGAAACAATTTTTTTAACCGATATATTGATGTATTAGACTTTATGAGACATCTCTTAAAAACAACGTAATTAATAGGTACGTGTATTAGTACATATCCCCTCAAAAACAATTCTAGGGTCTTAAATATTATATTACCAAAATTGATGCCGACTAGGGTACCTTCGTATAATATTATTCCGCATGTCAGACGCTGATTCGTCGGTAAATGTCGACTAAAACTTTAGATACGTTTAGCTT
This sequence comes from Hypercompe scribonia, assembly GCA_949316085.1. Classification (NCBI taxonomy): domain Eukaryota; kingdom Metazoa; phylum Arthropoda; class Insecta; order Lepidoptera; family Erebidae; genus Hypercompe; species Hypercompe scribonia. The sequence goes on from OX438979.1 coordinate 17,382,034, forward strand.
CATTATGGGTATTTTTAATAATTCTAAATGAAAGTAACTATAAGTCATGTCTTATGAAAATATCAAGTAACATTTAAAGTAAAAATTTAACGTTAACATGTCTTAAGAAGACTGTAAATACAATACTTTCGACTTATTATCGTATTTCACATGTAGTAAATAGTATTTTGCTGTATTGGATGATAGTGATGTCATTTCTTTTACTTTTTAACTTTTTAAATTATTATTTTACGTCATTATTTCATTTTAATTAATACAGCCAGTTAACTTTTTTCCACATAGTGTTTTACTACTCAGTCACCAGCGGCGCTATCAGCAAAATCATAGATTATTCACTTTAGAGAGTTGTTACAAATACAGTCCCAAAGGAACTTGCATATTCAGGCATAATACACTATAATACCTATTAAATCCTAATAACACCCAGATTATTATTTACCGTGATAACCGACACGTGCGCGGGCAGAGCGCGGTGAAAAGCTAGTGCGAGTATAATGGTTAAGATGACTTTGATGCGTTTCATAGGCAAATTAGTTTTGTTTCCGTTGGCCTCCTACACGATAGACACCGATATAAACTTAAATCTTAATTACCTCCCTAATTTTTCAGTTCTAACTTACAGATGTTTGGAATTCTATAAGTTTGATTCTGATAATTGTTTTACTAGAGATTTATTATGAAATGCATTAAAAACACGATAATTCACATAAAAGAAAACTCAGTTTTGCAAAAAGATAATCCAACGCTTTGTCTAACTGGAATCGGTTTGCTATAATCTCTGCAATATCACTCGACTACAACATTACGCTACTTGCGTCTGCGCATTATCACAGGCAACACGCTGCTCAAACCGACTGAATGGTTTTTCGGCACGGTGATTAACTTGAGTGATCGATCTGTCGACACGATGTAATCTACTAAATTGTTATAATGGCTTTCGTATCTAACAGTTCTAAAATTACGAGGTTCTTGGCTGTAGGCTGATGTATTTTAATAACTGTCTAACCCAATTTTTATTGTGTAGAGGATTTATTGCTCAAGTTATAACTTGATTATTGTTTAATAGTACCCATATACTGACATGTGAGCAGGTCTACATCTTATCGTAAAATTGAAAGAGTATAAAGAAATAATAACTAAGTGAGCTCTTAGATTTAGATTACCCAGCACAAAGTAGCGTTCTGTAATATAAAATTGATGACTTCTATAACCTCTAACCAATTCAATCACATTAAAACTGAGTACAGTTTATTAGGAACCATATCAGAATGTAACTTACGATAAGTACATAGAGTGTTAGTATTGTGATAGTGTTCCTAAATAAATAGAAAGTGACTTATTATTTTCTATAAAAGTTGACCCATTTGATGGTAGAGGACCACTTAAGATTATAGTCTCTTGGACAACAGGCAGAAGTGTGACAATCACGGCTTTTCATAACTGATTATTACCAAATAATAAAAGATAGTATTTACTTGAAAATGAGGTACAGATTGTCTATCTTAATCTGATATATCAATATTAAACATTATTTGTTATTACACATACACGAAAAACTGTGTGATAGATGCCGACGTATTCCGCCACAATACAAGTTGTTTGACAATGTAAATTTAAAATAATAATCCAGCTTCAAGAAGTCTTTCAGTCTCATCATAAGTAAGTACGTGAAGGCCCTCCACTGATTCATGTTTGGGTAAAGAGAATATTTGGTATTTTTATTCAGCCTATTGTAAAAACAACAGCTTAGTTTTAGTGGTATCAGCCAGCAAGGAAGTTTTTGTTCTAGACGCAGTACAAACGCGGGCAACACGAGGTTTGACAGCCTACGGGCGAACATAGCAGAGTAACGAGTATTTGCGTAAACCAATTTGGAGTATAGAAAGTTAGGGTTGAGATACCTTGTATAGATGTGTGGTGGGACAGTAAAAAGTTTTGTTTAGCATGGTCTTTCGAGTCAAAACATTGAGGTTTTACATGTGCCACCACAGACTACTATGCAATATGTAATGAGAGGTAGTGCAAGGTATGTATATGTTTTTTTATAATATAGTGACAACGACAGTTCTAAGTTTTTTTTATAGGAAACATTAGCCTTCGTACACGTGCTGTAGTGAGTTCTGTTTGTCCTAATTAAGTGTAGAATCTATCATACATACCCAAATACCTAAAGTCTAAAACTCTCTGTATTAAAGGACACTAGTTGGTGTTTTTTGACGTCATTAAGCAGCTGTGTGTATTCAAATTGACCATTTTAGGCCGACTTGTGGAGTTTAATGCAATAGTTATGGATGGAGTTTATTAAGACACATTTAATGTACAGGAGTTAAGGCAAAGTTTAATACACATGGAGTTAAGCCAATCCATAACAATTTTAAGAGCATTTACCGCAGATTGGTTTGTACTTCTCCAGAAATCCCCACTTATGATAAGGGCAATGACATCGGCATAGACACAATCCATTGTGAGTAAATACATTGACATATACGAGCAATAGTGTGGGGCCCTCATAAAAACTCCTTTCGCGAGTTTTATTTGTGTCATCTTATTTTACACCCATATGAGGATTATATCAATTTACAAGCCACTTTATATTTAAAGCAAATTTTGTTTAAGTATCCAACTTTTCTGTGAAATAAGTACGAAGATATAAAAGTTGGTGATAATACTTATGTGAAACCGATACAAATGCGAAGTCGACATCGAGGGGTATCGATCGAAGTTTCAACGAGGCAATCGGTCGAGTCGTTTTCCACAGAAATACCAAGTGTTTTTTTCTTTTATTACTGCCTGGGACCGGCGCAGGAGCATTGCCTCCACTATAATAAACAAGCACAATGCTATAACCACGTTATTGTATTTTTTAGGATATTAACAATATATATTATATTCTTTTAATAAATGTGGTCGGGATTATGTCTGAATTGAATTTTATTACAACCAGTGCAACACCTAGTAAAAAGTTTGTTAAAAATGATACAAGTTTTTTGTATTTTAGTTAATATAACATATTTTTAATTAACGTTTGTTGAAAATACAACGGCCAACTAACTTCTTATTTTACGTGATGTAACACTAAATTATTTTAGCAACAATATTAGGTAACTACAGCTGCAGCTGCACCTGGAGTACTACAGCTTTATATACTTCACGATTTCCTATTTGCAACAGAGAGAACTTCTGAATCGTTCGAGAACTTTCTAATTTTAAATGTTACAATTAACGCAGAATGGACTGTTACAGACTGTTGTTGATGGTAATGATTTTGCGTGTGGTAACAGTGTGTAAGAATACAGAGTATCTCCACCCCTATTCCTACCATCGGTGTTTTAAGAGGCGACTAAGGGAACGGAATATGTAAGACAATATCACTGCAAAGAGACGGCAAATTTTAAACAAACCAAGCAACCCGACTGGCCAGTGTGGTATAGTTTTTTTTTTTTTTAACGTGTGGAAACCCCCTCGGGCCGTCACTCCACCGGGGTTTACGGCGAGGCGGTGTGTCGGAATCGGACCGACTAAAACCACACGGTGTGCCACTCTGCGCCTAACATAGGAGGGATCCGGGAACAGCTGCTATTACGACATCCAGATCAGGCGAACACATCCTTGCTAAAGAGTGGTCTATGTCCAGCAGTGGCCTGTTAAAGACTATTGAAAATAATGATGAATCAACACACACAGATTAGTAATACAGTGTGCACCCAGCGTTATTTATAAAATCTGGCCAGCTGACTTTCCTTACAAAATAAATTTAATTTGGTAAAGAATTTTAATTGTTCGCAAACGTCCGGAACTCAGAGATAAATGTGTAAGGTGTTTTCTTCACTCGATTATCCTGAGTGCCGTGACGGGATGGTGTTAGTACGCGAGTGAGACCATCGAATTAGAAAAGGATGGATGTATCTGCAGGTTACAGGTGTGAACGGGACACGCGCGGTACATACCTCGCAAGCCTTCGATGCAGGTTCTCAAAGTTTTTTATCAAATAGTCGACTTAGTTTAAAAATTACTCTACTATATTGAGAATATTGGAAAGTTACTGTTTTTTTTTGTACTAGAAGTTAGTTCCTTATACACAGTATTTGAAAAAACTACAAAGTTTTTTATGTGGTCACAGCTGACTAATTATTCTTCTTATTGAGGAAGTAAAATATTTTATTATTGTTAGGTAACTAATTATCTTGTTAGTTTTTTGAGACATGTACAAAAGTATAACTGCAAGTACAAATCGTCTATATTAAATATAAAAATATCTGAAATTTTTTATTAATGCATGGAACTGCAATCAACGTCATGCATTAACTTTATCATTAGTAGTTATCAATATTATGAAATAGGTTTACTTTAAATTAGAGAATTTTACCAAATTTAATTAACATAGCTACCTATATATATATAAGACATTAAGCATTAGTTACACTCAAGCGTTTTATTACTTCATTTTGTACACCAATAATAATAACAATTCATCAAAAAGAACAAAAAAAGTTTGACATTCATCGAGAGGCTCGTGCTTTTCCATCGCTTCTCGTTAAAAGCTTTTAACGAGCCGACCTTGCCGTAACGATTAAAGAGAGATAGCAATACTCATGAGTATCAAACCACGTGTACTAGACAAGGACAGAAGTCCGGACCGGTAACAATAAGCTTACTAACAAGACGGAGTAACTCACTGAAAAATGTCGTAACCACCATAATTATATATTGAATTATGCAACCTATTTTTAGTGAGTTAAGGTGTGATTTTTACTAAACAAACATAGTAGTTATTAGATGAGTGCCGCAGAGGCTTGTCTCACTAACGAGAATGACTCAGGCGCATGTTTTTTGTCGTTTTTCCGATATAAACCTTTAAGTCAAAGTAGAGAGTTTAAATTGGTTTGGAGTGGGGCTCACTATGGGGTTTTCTTATAAATGGCTTTTTTGAAATTTATTTAAATTGGTTTTTCGTTGCGCTGAGCTAATCGTAGCTATAAACAGTATGAAGTATGTTACAAACGTGTTTTAATATGATGCTATCATTAGATTGTAGCCTATCTACGATCGCGGGACATGTTATTACTACCATATCACTAATCATATTTTTTACTTATGACAGCGCTCATTAAAATTTTGAACGTTGGTGATTGTAAGTCGTTTTTCTTATTAAATGTCACATAATTATGTATGTATTCAACCGGACAAAACATACCGTACAAAAGACATCAACGCACTTAATTTGTGACAAATAAAATAGCTTACATTCCTTCCTCATAAGTTCCATGTACATAACGGTAGGTAAATGTGAAATAGCCTTATATCAAGAACTTTGAATTCAATTTAACTGAATTTATTTTGACAGCTAAAGATAACACGTGACCCATAATACTAACTGTCTTATTATGTGGTCATGAATTAAAAAAAAAATAACTGCACAGTTGGCCTAGTAGTTTCAGCGGTCGCCACGCGACTCTCTACTGCGCAGGGTGTTGTAGGTTCAAACCCCACACGGGACAACACTTTGTGTGATCCACAAATTGTTGTTTTTAGTCTGGGTATTCTTTGTATCCGTTTCTTGTATGTTTGTAAAAATTCTATTGATTTATATCTAGTGCGGGCGTTGTTTAAAAAAAAACAACACTTATGTCTAACTATTGAGGTAAGAAACTTGTAAGACCTCCTTGCTTCTTCTTCAGACTGTAGACAATTACCATTTATATACGATAAGTAGTTTATATTTGAGCTACTATTAAATCTTATAAACTGGTAATCAAAGGGTAAATGAACTTAAAACTTACGTACGTATTCTACAACGTGAGTTTATAGTACATAGTAATCTCACACTAATGTAGAAAGATCGAGTTGTTACTTAGAATTCTTTAAATAGGTTAGTATATATTATTAAGATACGTTAATATTCAGACTTGCTTTCCCGAATACAGGAAATGAACATTCGCGTCTGCATTGGTGATGTAAGAAATTCAGCATTCGTGAAATAAGAATGCCATTGAATCGCCATACGTTGTAACAAATTCAGGACTTGGGCTAGAGAATCGTTTGCATCTATTAAGTTATGTGGTTATGAATTACAACCTCTTTTATGTTACATCCTATTTTGCGTAGTGAAAGTAACTGGAGACTTAGGCAAACGTAGTTTAGGCGCCCATCGGCACAATGGACTACTACGAGGAAATTTGCTGGCAGCAGAACGATCCAAGACTTGTTAACGAATCGTTGGCGCTCGTTGTTGGAGGCCTTCTAAATAACAGTAAGTAAATTGCAAGCTGATTCCTATTTGTGGACTACATTTACATAAACAGTAGAATAAGTATTTAATTTTGAATTATACAATCTCAATTCTTTAGCTATCAACAGGCTTTTATAGTCCGCTGGTGGACATGGACCTCATCTTAGCAAGGAGGTTTTGGCCTAGTATACCACGCTTGCCAGACAGGTTGGAATAGGGCACTAGCGGGCAGGCGCTAGGAGGGACCTGGATGTCGTAATAAGAGTTGTTCCCGGATTCCTCCTATGTCAGGCGCAGAGTGGCACACCGTGTGGTTTTAGTCGGTCCGATTCCGACACGCCACCCCGCCACAAACCCCGGTGGGGTGACGGCCCGAGGGGGTTTCCACACGTTAAAAAAAAAAAAGAAAAAGGCCTACTTTCAGCTATAAACGATAGAATACCGAGTAAATAAAACCGGAGCTATTATGATGATCTTTACTTGTATAAGATAATATATTAGACGCAAACTATTAAAACTTCTTATTATAAAATTTATTGAGTACCAAGTAATGTCAAGTAAAAAAGAAGAAACAAGTAGACCCCATTTAATGGTCAGTAATTATCTGTATCTATAAATGTTCGTAACGGTAGAGATGTGTCTTGCACAAAAACGTGTACTCAAAAGGAGAAAAATACTTTGACCATTGATGTACTCTGATCTCGGCCACGGCGGCCAGGGTCAACGGAGACCAGCCATCTACGCAGGAGATATTATAGTGCACAAATGTGTGCGCAGACGCAGGTGCACACCCTGTTTCCACGACCGGGGCGAGATCAGTCATCAGGCACAAGACCGATGGTTTTTCGTACTCTCCGCGACACGAAGATTAAGACCATTGTAACCAGTGGCGTAACTATACCGTTTGAGGCCCGTGGCAAATTCGCCGGATGGGGCCCTGAAAAATGTTAGTGTTCTGCACTTCTCCTACACATAAACTATAAGTGTGCCAAATTTTATGCTCCTGCGTCTGCGCATTTCTCGTAAAAAGGAGTCCAAAGCTTTGGACGTATTAATATACAGATTAGGATCCTTCTGTGTTCGCGGCCCTTTCTGACCAGGGGGCCCCTTTTGGCTCGGGGCCCGTGGCATTTTGCCGTTTTGCCACCCTATTGTTACGCCACTGATTGTAACGCTCTTTAAACGTAGTCTACTCCAATTGGCACTGAAGTGTACGTACTGTTTTTATTTCTAAAATATAATACATTCTTCAAACTAATTCAGATAAAGTCAGAATTTATTTAATTCCGTTGTGATACTTAATACGGCTCTTGTGCCTTTTGGACTTTGACCCCAGTTCAAGGCATTACGTCTAGCTTTAAAATCCCGCTACGTATATTTTACAGTCATAAAGAAATCCTTTTATCAGTTTATTTATCAAAGTGATTAACTCGGCGGTCATGTTAGACGCTCATACGCACGAGCTGTCACTCAAAAAATTGAAATAGGAACAGTGTAACAGCTCACATGAAACGATAAAAGGTCTGTTACTGTTAAGGGTGAGGTAAGTATCTATGCCGGGTAATACAATGGATGATATTGAAGTACAGAAAGGGCTTTTGAGTTTATCTTTTTGACCTCAATAAGTCAGATTGTTAATGGTTTAACATAATGTGAGAGCGCTGCTTTCAAAATATTTGGGGTTACATTTTTTCTGTAAATAAATAACTGTTAAACCCTTGTTTTAATAAATAAAAAATACTTGAGAATTTTTGGTGTGTAAATCGACATTTAGCTGAAGTAATAATTATAAAGTTCTTAGCGTAATGTGTATGTCGATTATTATATTAAAAAGTAGCATATTTCCTGCCCGAAAATCCAAGTATCTCCATGCACAATTTCATTAAATTCGATTCAGCAGTTTAGACAGAGAGACAGTATTACTTTTGCATTTATAACTTTATTAGGGATAGGTATTATACGTGTATACCCTTTTAGCTTACGCAAAACTTTACAATTTTTAAGGTCTTTTTAATAAAAATGCTTTTACAATTTACCGAAAATGCCGCTACATTTCAAATGCCTTGATAAGATTTACGCTACATTTAATCGATACGTTACAGTAATCTTTATTGGTATAACATTTTCACAGTCCATTAAAATTTTCTACTTTGCTTTTCAAAGCTACTCCTCGCGGCCGTTCGATAAGACGCCATAATCTCGACCAATTAAAAGCATTAAAAAAAGTGTAATGTCCAGTAAATATTGTTGGTGATCTCGTCTGGGCGCATCGCGTCGTCGATCATGTCCAACTTTATTACAACACGCCTCGTTGGCACATACACGAAATAACACCATAAAAAAACATAGCCGATAAAATGACGCTTTATTTATAAACGGTAATTAGATTTGTAAATAAACAGATATAGCTTTATTAATGATGACGACGAAGTGTGTATTGTACGCCTGAAATAATCGATGCAAATATTGATTAAGACAGAATAGGTTGTGTTAGAATTTTAGTCGCGCAACCGAACTTTAAATTTAGTTTTGGTAACATGTTTTAACATACTAAGTATATTAGATGGATACTTTTGGTTAAACGATATTATGTTACTTGAATAGTAATATTTATAGAAATTCAGTCTTTACTGTCAATAAATTGCTAAGAAAGAAGTACTGTTGTAAGCTGCTGTTAAATACTAAGATGGTTTCATGGTCATTCCTTGATTACACTTATTAACTTCAGTTATTAGGAATTTAATAACTACAAAGGTTGTATTCGTGGCATTCATCTCATTCAGGTTTCCCTGCAAACCATTCAATAAACACTTATACTGGAAAACTCAAACAGCATTGAACTATTGTTAAGTATTATCAAGTTTCTCCATTTTAGATTCATTTTACACTACAAACATCAAAGGCCTCCTACTATCACTATCAAAGTACATTTAACATTACATACACTAAACTATCTAGTTGAAAGCGTCAACAAGCATCATTTTAGCGGCCCACACAATTCGTGGATAGTTACCTCTGCGAGAGTATCGGAGGGCCATGATTAGTGCTTTGATGATGCCGCCTCGGAGATGCAAAATAGAGTTCAAACTAGCCGCGTCTGTTGATTGTTATCGATGTATTTTATCACTTCGAAAGTAGGAGGTGCTATTATAGTGATTATCGAGTTGAAGCTTTGGTAGGTCTTTTTACATCATACGTGTTAAGTAGTACCTTATTTACGTATTGATGTGTACCCGCAGGTAAGTTCGGTAAACTAGTTTTGAATTAAAACAATAAAAGTCAAGTGTTTAATAACAAAACGAGTAAAGGAAGCACTCGTGTCATATTCACGATGCGTTCTCAGCAATCTGTCTCGTGTTCAAACGCAATGGCAATGTAATTTGAGATTTAACAACTACTCCTATGGTTCAAATTGCATAATGAGATGGTGTGAGGTCGCGCTGAGACCTAACTCTGTGTCCGTCTGCGACGTCGTGTATCCAGAATAGGATCGTGTTACGAATTAAAAATTTTACACTCAATGCTCGGTAAAGGGGTTAAAAACACAAATGAATTTGCAATCTTACAGGCTTAACATATTTAAATATACAATGAAATGTTGAAAAACGTACCTTAAGTATGGAGGAAGAGATGCCAAGTTAATAAAACTCTAACAGTTGACGTCTGGAGAAACGATTTACAACAAATGTTTTAAGGTAATCAGGATTTTTAAACTATTCTACAGTTACTATCACTTCTCAAATTGCTTTAGAACATGCGAATAAATGCTTACAGGTGTAGACGTCGCCGACACATATTATTAACCAATATATTATAAAACATAGAATTATACTAGGAAATGACAATGAATTTATGAAATAAGTTAAAAATATGTATTTTTTATGTACTTTCTTTTCTGCCAGGGTAGTGCAAGTGAACCATCTTACGCCCCTCCCGTTGCCCATGCTTATAGAGGTTATAGAATGAAAATTAGTTATGTATAATGTAATATGTACACTGCGAATCTTAACAAGTATTATAGACGTGTAAACTCCGACTGTCTACGCACCAAGGCGTTTAAAATTAATAAATTTGACTCGTAAATAGCCAGGCTCCGCATCATCATTCGTCATGCACGTTAAGTTTAACGCTCACATGATTTCAGTTTAATACACTATTGTTGTGATACTGCTGAGCTAGCGGATTACATCGTGGGCCCGAAGCCTGAGCTTCGGATATACGAAGAAAATTACTTTGTATGTGAAACGTTTAGGAAAACAATGTGTTACGTTGAAATAAATATTTTGAAATCAGTTACAGTCTTGTTAAATCGTTTACAGATAAAATAAAGGTTTTTATATGCGTGGCAATGATACTTAATACAGTTATTTAGATTTCCATGCAAACGTTTAAGCTTCTTTTAGATAGAAATCGAGTTTTTCACTATCTTATTTTAGTAATAATATTTTTGACAGCAAGCAAAATTGTAAGGTAATAAAGTTCAAAACTTCCCTTCAAATAAAAACTTTTTAAACAAATGTTAAACGAAGACTTTAATATTACACAGCTAATTACTTCACGAGAGAAAAGTGTTACAAGTTATTAAATTTAAAAAATACAAGCCGCTAATCTTTAAAAGGCGTCGATATTTAAGAGTGTAAAATTAACAAGCGCGATAAAGTCGATTTGGGCAACTAACTGTATGAAATGATGGCACCCATCCGCGGCTGGTTCTCGTTATAACAAAGTTTATAGCCTCTTTGTACAGACTACTTTACATACAATTGAGCCTTTTCTTATAGTTGCCGTGTTAAAAAACTGGTTCAAATCCTTTGTAGCATCTGCGTGATGTTGCGATGTTATTTGATATGCGTATTGATTTTACCGGCCGTTATGGAGAACCTTGGACGAAGCTTATATCCAGAAGTTGACGGCTTTTGGTTGAGATTATGATGATTGGACGAGTATTTAAAATTTAACTTATCTTAAACGATAATGCGTTTTAACTATTAAATCGAAAGTTGGGCAAAATTGTCTCTTTCTTAAAACAACTCGGACAATTTGAGGCAAGTGTTCGTTTTGACAGATATAAGTGGACATTTATAGGTCTAGTATCTACCTACTAGTTCTCATAAGGTAAAATGAAAGCTTTCGCGATATTCATGTCTACACAAAATAAAATAAAATAGCATTTGGATTGTAAGCATTTGCCGATCCTAATAAACTACTATGGTAAGAAATACTAATAATTCCCATACTATGGTAAGAATCTCAGTTTTTCAGTACACTGAAAAACAAAAAGTTCAAAGAAAGAAGCTTGAGAAAATGTTGTTTTGCTCGTGAAGCTGTATGTTAAAAGTGTTTAAGAAATGATACTATTTGTTTAACTTCAATAAAACTTGTTTGAAACACAATAGGTAACGCAATTATTTCTGCTATCGTGTTTAAACACAACACCTTTTGAAGAATAGGCAAATTTTAGATTCGTTCCACTAAATCAAAATTATACAGTATAATTGTCCATTTACGTTTACATACATAACTTGTTTTAAAAATAAAACTGATAACCTCGAATAACAATATTGTAAGATACAATAATTCCACATTGTAAAGCTTTTTTATTTGTCTCTTTCTATCTAATTGGATACTTTCATGTGTGAGAGTAACAGCTATAATAGTAAAGGGATAGATAGTGGGTGGATGCAGGTATCCGTCGAGTAGGCATGTGCATCTGCTTAGCGGAAACAGAGTGTGAAAATAAAACAGTGGAGTGGTCTTTAAGGTTAATTTATTGTCGATAAATATATAATAAGTTACGTATATTTTTGAAATTGTCAGTCAGACAATAATTGTTGTTTTTGTATTGGAGTATTATCTATTATAATAATATTTGGAGTGTCCATAAAACAACATAAATCGTGGGGAACGGCCAATTTGTAATGTAATTACTTGAGCTTTAATAAAACGGCACTGAACTCTGATTTTGATACACATACCACAGAAAATATATATTGTCACTGTATAATAATAATAATATAACATTGTAATAGTCATAAATCAATACTAATTGTTCATCATTATCATCATCTTAGCCAAAAGGTATCCACTGCTGGACGTGGTGCCCCCGAGATTCTCCATACCTAATTACTAAAAAGTTGGTTACCTAACCTATAACTGGATCGCCATGTTTAGTGTCTATTCGCGCCAAAATCAACGACCAAGACACGTGGCTTATTATTGTATTATAGCTATAATGCTAACACAGTTGTGTTGAAAAAGATGAAAATGTAGAAAATAAGCTTGTTCCGCTTTGCTTTATGCGGTTAAAACCTAGACGTCACTACCAGCGCACGTGTTTCGTTCCCACTTTGATTTTTGGTCTTATAAGCGAGGAGTTAAAAAGCATCTTACTAGCCCGCTATAGGGTCACCATGCTACATTGTTTGCATTCGCAATGAGAATGGTGAACATCACTCTTGAATTTTACTTTTGCTTTCCATCAGGCAGAGTAAAACCATTTTGCCAGAAGTTAACAAAAAAAAAATTATGCGCCCCCGCATGAGGAACCATTAAAACCTCTTGATTCAGTTTTTAAATAGCATGAAAAAACTACTTCTAACAGATATTATGAGTTATTTCGTTAAAAATATAATTTGTGATGTAGCAGATTAAATTATAAGACGTATATGAGAAAATGTTTGTCGTAACACGTTAATTTCGATTGAGATATTTAGGTCGTTTTGTTGTTTTTAATTACAAGCGAACGATGTATATTATCTTTACCATAAAGAATTTGTATTGTGTAATTATTCAATTATCTGGATTTAAAAATATCCCAATACCTAACGGCAACAATTACTTAATCCGGTTTATCGAGTTTCCACAATATTAACATTCTTCAACTACAAAATCCTGAATAATCAAAGGCAATCTATTTCCCGCTATCGATAGATAAACGCGTAATCAAAATATTACATGTCCGCACATACGGCACGCACACGACCCGTAAATATAACATTTTTTATCATAAACATGTCCAAATATTCCCCTGTCCAATCTCAAACAGTCGGTCGGCTTTTAGAACGCTCGTTTAAATTACAGCCGACGGGATTTCTCCTTACGATCAATAAATCAATAAATATATACGGCTAAGCCTGTCCGTCTGTCCGACATTAATGGAAATGGGTGTTTGTTTAGGATTCACGATCCTTGCTTGAACAGTTTGTTATTAAACGGAAGCTAAAACTGTATTTTTGACTTCCTGCCATTTACTATTTCAGATATTATGATTTACAAGTTACGACAATTTTTATGTCTTCCTGAACGTCTAAATTTGTTACTGTTATGAAGGAAAATTGAATATCTGAAACATACATTATTTCAGTTATTTCAATTTACTTCTATTTGAACTGAACCGAACAGATATCAATAATCCCAACCACATTAAGGATTATTGCCGCAGGTGTGTCAAATGATGTTAGAAGATTGGGTGCACTATAATACTTCCTCCTCTTTAGTGAACCGGTCTCTTGAATATAATTAATTATACATATATTATATAATATGTACTTGTCGTAAGATATCTTAAACATCATTTATTAGGTAATGTAATGGAAACGTTCGTAATTCAAAATGAAAGACGAAATAGACAAGGCGAACAAGTTGACCGGTTTGAAGTTAACAGCGAATCGCTTTGCAACAGACGATTTTGCGTCTAAGTGGTGTCAGGAAGCATAGTTTGTAGAGAGACTAAACAGACACTGACTCGTGAAAACGCAATGAGACAAGCCCTACTTGTTATTAGTATATAGTTGCTACGAAGGTGGTACTTTGAATATTTTTTTTATTTTAAGGTTATTTTATGTCTTGTTTTCTGTCCCAGTCGATGACCAAGGAATGATAAGTTCTTGACAATTATACCTTAAGCACATATAATAAAGTTGTGTAAGTTTCACTGTCACTTGTTGTGATTTATAATCGTTATTTTTCTTTTAGTGATTTGACTCCTTATGTCTGAAGTGGAGAGATAAAAATTAAATAAATCTCTAAGAGGTCAATTTTCTTAAATCCCACAATATGTCCACAAAAAATATAAGAATAACTACTGAGGTATTTCAATTTATCAAGTAGTCGCTGGGACTATATAAACACAAAAATCCGAAATTTTTAATAAGAAATTCTTCATTCTGAAAATATTTTTAGGTAGTAAAGCTCAACAGTTCGTAGCAATAAATTTCTCTTTCGATTATATCAATAACATTCAGTATTCAACTTCAGAGGCAAACTAGCTATCTGCATTTGTAAATAAAGGTAGTTTTACGTTGACTTCGTGGAGTAACTGTCTACTAAACAGCAACTCCTGTTCAAAACAGCAGGCACTAATAAATTATGTATTTTTTTCCCGTCGTCAGTATCACAGAACGATCAGAAAAAAAGTATACCTGCTCCCCAGACCCACACAATAGCTCTCCGACCATTTATTTTGGCAAGCGTCGTAACATTTTACGTTTTCGTATTCGAAAAAACAAATAATTTGGGCACAAAGAAATTTTTGCGTTTCCTGAGAACAAAGTTAGTTTTGAGTTTAACAAGACGTCGAAGGTTGTAAATATAAAAAGGTACATTTTATGTTACAAACACAGTTAGTTCGCTCATTGTGACATAATTTTTGAAGTGACCAAATAAAATTTACGCCTTTGCAGCTATATTAAAGAAAAACATTTGAGTGATTAAAAAAAATTTTACCTAAATTTGCGCTGGGTATAGAGATGAAAATGTGACAAACTTTATGTTTTCAATATATTTAGAGTTTAATAACAATCTTACCGTAACAGGCATCCTTGTCTTTGCTTTTAACACGATTCGTGTGTATTTAAAAGTAATTATCATTTGTATAGTAATGCGTCCGGGTACAAGTTTTTTGGTGTTGTGTTCATAAGTCAGAATCAGCCGTGAAAGCTTTTACGGCGTACAAGACAAGAGGAACGGAGACTCTTGTTTTGGAAGAGAAGGCGCTAAACGATGAGTATGCATGCATACGCGTTAGAGCTTTCTGTGACCACGTTTTTAACATATTTCCCGAGCCTTTTTTCTTATATTTACCATTCAAGCTAAGGTAAGCTTGTAATCAACTTGAGGTGTAGTTGGAGTGTGTACTTTTATACACTTTGGAAAGCAAAACTTAACTTGATATTTTCGTAGACTTTTTAAAGTTACGTGTTAAAACATTTTGGCATATTTTGATCACTAAATTTTGATTGCCAACAATTACTTAAAACAAGTAACCGAATACAACTAAGCACGTGTAAAACACACATAAGTTGTACAAATGCGGTCCAAAATTACACAAGAGTTTGTAAAATAATGGATATTTTTAGTAATCTGTCAAATAATTTTATTCTATCCAGTCAATCCTGTTCCTGAGCATATTATCACTTTATATGGATATGGACCTGCGATTCTGCAACTCATAACGAAATAAACTACACCCAGTTTTGTTTCGTTCTTGAAAATACATTAAATATTCAAATACTAGTTTAAGCTTCTTAAACTATCGATGCAGTATTATACTTGATTTTTTTAAAATACACTGTATTCATATTTGAATAAAGATGAAAATGTACCTTTGGCATTTATTACAAAACGATTGACTTTGTAATATATTTTTTTCGAGAGTTTAAACGAACGTGGAAAGTTGTAAAACACATAAAGAAATATTAACAACTAGCTTTTACCTGCGGCTTCGCCCGCGTTTATGTCGGTTATCACGGTAAATAGTAACCTATACATAATTGTGATGTATAAGCTGTATTACTGTAAAGTTTCATCTAAATACGTACAGTATTTTTGTGTGAAAGAGTAACAAACGTTAACACATCCTTACAAAGTTTCACATTTATAATTTTTAATGTAAAAAAAAAATATTAAAAAGTTTATCGATAAAAAGTCTAACTACGTTATTAAATATAGCGACATTGGTTGAAGATCGCGGGTGTTTTTTTACAAAGTATCGGTATTTGTGAAGTGAAAGATCCATTATAATAAGTATTAGACTTATTATAATGGATCTTTCCATACGAATAATATGTTTTACTGCCATAAAAAGTAGCCTATATCACTCTCCCGCCTCCCAACTATCTCCAGACACTAAAATCATACAATAAAATCGCCCCATTTCTACGTAAAAGAAAGACAAACATTCAAACAAAGAAACACTTTCGCATATATAATATTACAAAAGATATTGCCTTAAAACGTTTTCTCTAAATAAGATGTGGTTATTGTTCCACTAAGAGCTATGCTGAGGGAGCTTCTGTGTTCCTGGACACAATCAAGAATTTAACATTTTTTATCTATATACATACATATAATTATTAAGTTGATTTGTGTCCGCTGATTGAGGTCAAACTTTGACACGATATAAAAACCACCACCACCATGCGAAAAATAGCTTAAATTAATCTTTGAGATTACTTTTATCTATCTTTCGCATCAGTTTTGTTTGTTATTTCTCATCGATGCAATCACAAAGTACCACAGCAGAGCATGATAGAGTAGGTACAGTTAGTATAATTTAATATGAACACGAACAACTTACAATAATGCTCTTTATCATCTTTAGAATAATTTTCCAAACTAATACCTGTTGATACTGAAAGTAGCTATCAGTAATGAGCTTATTACCATATTCGACTATATGAATTATCAGCAATTTTAAAATTCCACTGGAGTACCCGGTTACCTCGAGGCGGGTAGACAGATAATCGGCCTTAATTACACGGCAATCCATCATCAAAAACCAACAAGCGAGGTAGGTTACAGAAACGATGGGCCACCCACTACTCTGACAGCTTGACCTTTGCTGTGTATGGTAAAAAAAATAGGATGGTTTGTGTGCACTGAAATTTCAAAGTTGAAGTCGATGATTAGCACTTCTTATATACTACATTCTACTTTATTAACTAACAAATATTAATATTATAAATTCGAAAGTTTGTCGGGATTTGTGGAAATCTGTTACACGCATATCCGACATATATGTGGTCCGCCCGCACGGGCAATAGGTAATAATAAATATGGTACCCTCAGAGGCTTGTAACCAGCTTACTTATTTAATAAAAAAAAAGGATTATTCTTTGCCACTTCTTCATGCATGCTAGAAATCGTAAGGCAGATTGCTACATATTTTCCTCTTTGGGGAATTAATCGGTTTGGTAATTTAACAAATATTGGAATACTTTTGTTTAATAACATATCGACTTTTTTTACAGCAATGGAGTTTAAAATGATCATAAATGAGGTCGATTTTAGGTTATTATCCTTCAACGAACAGTAAATAAGTGACAATATATTATAACATTGGATGAACGAGAACATAATTGAAGAAAAAAGCCAAGTTAGTCTCAAAGTATCCTAATAGAAATATTATCGCGATTCATCAATCTAACATAAATTTATAACAACTTCCACAATATGCCACAATGTCGACACAATTGACGCAACCGTCACTGTTTTCGTGCATTCTGAAATAGCCGATTTATATTTAGATTCTCCAGCAACACCCACATATGTATAATGTAATGTAAAAATAGAAAGTGACAGTCATTCAAGACCGTATACTTTAAATGACGAGAAACAATGGTTCCGATATGATCGTGGTGTCGTGGCTCGCCGGACCCGGGCTGGACCTGTTTCGAGGGTATCTAAACAGTGAATCGCCACTAACAAGCATGCTTGGTGCACTCGCTGCGATAACAGAATATTCTTGTTAAATAAGTAACGCTTGGGAGATGCAAACAGCTTCTTATAAACAAAGGACGTGAAAGATAATATGGAAAACAGGTGTTATCTAATAAGTAGATAGTCAAAAAGGTTGAAAATGTGCGTCAAGACGTGGGACTTCTAATAATTTCTGTAAGCTTATAAATATTTGCTTATTGGTGCATTATGTAACATTTGTAGAGGTAGTAAAATGCATTTAAAGTAAAATTACAACGAAATCGCTTAAAAAATATTGTAGTACATTCTTTTCTGTTTCTTTCACCAAGTCTACTCTTCTCACAATTCCACTTACACTATTTGTATCCAACAAAGCATGTTCCAATAATGAGGATTGCTTGATACGATCTCGTTTGGGCTGCGCCCGCTGATCACCGCGCCAGATATGCAGAATCCTCGCTGCTCGGCTCCTTTGTAATCTCGGCAGGGTAAACACCGCTTTGTGCTCCAACGAAGCATCTCACCGCACGCATATTGGTTTTCTAGTAAACGATTCTCATGACCAAGACATAATGGAACTTCCCAGAACTAGTCCGTAGCAACAAATTATTTAACATTATAACACGGCACGATCAAAGAAAATTTATAGCACCTCTATAAAAGACAAGTGACTTCTCAATAACACTTTTTACAACCTTTATTTTTAAATACTTTTATTACTTAAGTGGATCTAGTTAAGCTTTGGTTATCGCTACTACTCGTATTAATTTTGGCTACATGTGTAAATTATAGCAAATTGTTAGTTTTAAGGCAAAAACAAAGAGCTATCGTGTCCATCTCGTCATTCTATAACGTAGTTGTGCCGGGTTGGTAGGTTGTTAAAAACGAAAATTATTCTGCCAGCGCAAACTACAGTGATTACATATCAGGCCGGCCGAAGCCCGAGGGAAGCGCGTCTCTCTCGCTTATTGCCAGATGATTGAAGACCCCGCCGCCTACGATGCAATCCTTTCTGAAGCGGGACTGAGACAGGGCTTACTTCAATGGCAAGAGAGAACAGGACGGCAACAGCTCAGCATCTGATTAGCATCCCAATTACGGTGCGGGCGCGCAGTAGGATCGAATCTTCGTTCGTTTCGTAGTGCTGTGCCACTACCCATTTCTTTGATTTATTTATCGATATTCAATTGTAAAGTAAAGTGATTATTATTTGTGCTGCAAATTGAAAGCAAAGGAGGATGCAATGCAGATGTAAGTTCATGGCTAGGAAATTTTACTTGCCCTTTATAAAACTGAACATATAACCAGTAATAATAAAACATTTAGGTATTTTCTTTATACTTACACATTACAGTTTGACCGTATGATTCTTTTGTTATATAAAAAAAATTAAGAAATGATATATATTAATCGATAAAGAATATAAAGAGTGGCAACCCTATTAACAAGAATGGCGGCCGAGAGCGGGCGGGGCGCGTTCGTGTCGAGATTGCATCGCTGAGCAAAGGAAATTTTAAATAAACAAGAAATTATGAACCGACCTCAAGATTATAGGTACACCTCTGCATTGACCAGACTGTAACTAGAGGAAATTATGACAAGTATTTATTCCTTCACAGAAAGGTTCATTTAATTGCTGAAAATTGTGCTTGATAATGTGTATTAAGTGATACTGGACTCAGAGATACATAATTAGGCACTGCAAACTTCTATAATACAATAGTTGTCTTATACCTTTTTAAACTAAAAACAAATGTTTAATTCATAGACTTTTTTATAACCTCATACATTTCACACAGCTTTCCGATACCAAATTAGGTAGAACCTGTGCTATGATAACCAGATGCTGATAACATACTTATATACTTCTAATTACGTATATACTCGTATTATACACTCAGACACAGAATATTTGTCCTGGATGAGAATAGAATTCACGATCTCAAGTTTAGCAGCCAGTGCTAATAACCACTAAATCAACAGATCCGTTGAATTATTTTTCTTTTATTCTAATTAATAATGAAAAAGCTACTTATATTTAAAAAAAGAGTATTTCGCAACCTATGTAGTAAGTGTTTAAGAGCTAGATATGTCAAGGAGTTGGTAACTATTAAGACTGGGGAAATGACTACAGTTTACATGTAATTAGGATAGTAACAAAGTTAGGATAGTGCAAAACTTTATTAAACGTCTGAATACGAAAGATTTAGGTCATACATAACAAAATTAACATTATAAATGTTGACCAATGAACTGTCTACACCAAAAAGTTACGTATTACATATTGATTGTAAAGTGAGCAAAATCGTCACAGACTAGTTGCAAACATAGACAGATACCTGACGGTACACCGTATTATATTCTATACATAATTTGTAGACATGGATTATTGAACGATGGCAACCGATGACATAGTTAAACCAAACTACCTTCACGATAAGTATTCATCTATAGATCCACACTAATATTATAAATTGGAAAGTAACTGTCTGTCTGTCTGTTACGCTTTCACGGCTAAAGTGCTACACCGATTTCAATCAAATTTGGCATGGAGATACTTTGATTTTTGAGGAAGGACATAGGCTACTCTTTACTACGATAGCCACACACTAGAATTATATAAAATTATTTGCCCTAACTGCTTGACTGATTCATTAACACAGAGCCTAAACTGCTGGGACAACAAATTTGAAATATTGGCAGCTGACGTTTTTTATGTCGTAAACACTCACCCACGCTCACTCGTAAATTTCACCCTTGAGAAAACAAAACAAGTGAGGCACGGTGAATGGAAGTTTGTCATTTGCAAAGTCAGAAATAAGAAATAACCACGTGAGCAAGTTGCAAGCTATAGCTCGTTATAAATATTTCTAATGTAGTGTTTTAGATATTATGTCATGGTTGCGACACATTTATAAACACAGTGTTGTGGTCTCTCGAGCTCTGGGGCATTAATATAAAACCAATTTGACTTTTCTCATTATACTGCGACCACAACGTGCATTGCTCTAACTAGTTCCGCGCTTTGTGATCTGTTATTATGTTAATAGGGTTAGTTTAGAGAATGTGAGCCTCGAAGCCTTTACCAGCTCGCACGTACGTTTGTAAACTAAACAATTATAAGCCGGTATCTTTCATGAGTCAATTAAATATGATAAGAGCTTGTGATTTTATTGATGTCAGAATCAACATGGTGTCTTATTATATCCTCATTGTTTTACTACAATCTAAACAGTAAATATACATCTGAAAATACTTTTAGTGAATAATCAATTGATCACGTAGAGAACACCATAACTTAAACTGTATTTGGCGTGTATTTGGCGTAAAAGATTAAGAAATTAGATTATTGAATTGACAAACTATACTCTAATTATATGTAAAACCAATGCAATGTCAAAACAATATATTAATCGTGTAAATTTTTATATGCTGAGTCTGTACAATATCAATTTACGTTAATTGACCTGCATATTTTCGTCACAGGCGCAAACGTGCATATAATGCGTAAACGTGCCAACACTGCACGTACTAGATTTAGGTATAACATGCTAAAGAATTTGACATAACACTTAACTTTTTCTTCATCATACGTTTACACATTTACACTAATAGGATTGATTATTATCTGTGAACTCTCTCACTTGTCAAGTAAACTATTGTGCTCTTAATAACGTACCATAGCGATATTCATACTCGTAGGTATCCTAAGTAGCATCTTAAGATAGCATGACAAGATTATATTTTAACATTTTTACCCTCTTTGGAGTAGAAATCTTAGTAGAAGTCCGGAATTTATTTGATTTGAAAGAGTCTCGATTACTGTGGACTGATCTATTGATGATATTAAATAATCTGAATAGGATCTTAAGAGTTATGTATTTGTCAAAGTATACTTAGAAACCAGTTTAATATTTTTACAATGTGAGATTTACTCGGTCTGTTCGCAGTATGAGAAAATCATAACTAAAAATATGCATATGTAA
Organism: Hypercompe scribonia; assembly: GCA_949316085.1. Lineage (NCBI taxonomy): Eukaryota > Metazoa > Arthropoda > Insecta > Lepidoptera > Erebidae > Hypercompe > Hypercompe scribonia. The sequence continues at coordinate 17,403,946 of OX438979.1, forward strand.
ACTGAAGTGATTAAGTTTGAGCTGATTATGTTAATTAACGATGATATTATACTTCATCCGATGTGTTACATTACCATAATCATATATTTTTAACTTGTATTTGAGGCCCGCCCATTCGCGACCATGCAAGTACGTAAGCTATCCGTTGTAAAGTAAATTAAGTATTAAGTTTGGACCGAGTTATTGTGTATCAAAACAAACAATCTCATCTGCAGTCTTAACCATAATGATTTAACACGTTTAACTTGATGAAAACGAGAAAAAAATATGAGCTTTAAGTTAAAACAGTAAATAGAATGTGTACAAATAAGTGTACAAAAAAGGGTAATCTTTTAGTTTCATAGTATCAATATTTTGTAACTAAAATATGTCCAAGATTTACATTAAAGCGTTTCAAAGAACACCGCCGTCATATAAATCAACGGGAAATTATCATAACGAGTCAGTTTCGTAACGAAATTCTGGCTTTCTAAGAAATTAATAATGTCTGCTATAAACTGTGATTTACAACTTTACGGCTTGTATATGTCCTCTTTAAATTAGGCGTGGCTTATACAGATATGTGGTTTCGATTTATGAATATTGATATAGACTTTCGTACAATGTTACCCGAATATATTCATATTGTTTTGAACTACTTATTTTTAAAGCAATACTTGTTCTATTAAATTAAAATGTGAATATATAATAACAATAGGGCATATTTGTTGTGATCTGCTTATTGGTACATGGCATGAGGTTGAAATTTTATATTACACTTTTATAGAGTTAAAATTTAAAATTTAGAATATTTTAAATTTCGAACCTAATGTTCATTAATACAGAATTGAAACCAATAACACTTATACTAACGATGAAACTAGTATGAACCCTTTTTTACATCTATCTTTGTAATGGTATTTTTAATTTACATAATTTGACATAAACATGTATGGTACGACACGACAAAGTGCAATGTTGGCCTTGGTTTTAGGAACGCAGCAGTTAAAGGGTAGGTATTCTTATATTTCCTCTATTACATGGTAACTTCATATATCAACATTATTACATGTAGATCTTTAAGAAACACAAATACAGCCCAAAGTATGAAGATGAATTTTTAGAGATTTAGTTATACTAGAAAATATGTACTTATATTATTTTTCGCAGTAGCCTTGAGACTTAATTGAATTACATATCCGTAACTTAAACGATTAAAAGTTTGTTTACCTTAAATATTCTATATAATTATAGATTCGCCAATTTAACCATCATCAGATAAAAAGCAAATTGCTTAATATAAGACTGTAATCAAACAGATAGAAGAGAAAGGTTATTGAAAAAAATGTTCGAAAGATTTTAGGTTATTAAAGCTAATACAACGTGTCATGCTTGACTTTTTATCTAGTATGTACATACCAAGAGTACCATAAGGCATTCCATATACCAGTTTACAACACTAATGCTATACAGTCTTATGCAATGGACATCATCAAAAGTCATTAAATCGATTTAAGATGCATATTATAGTATCGTCAACAGCCTTTAGTTTTAGCCTAAGGAGGTTACGGTAATAGGAGGTGACCTTTATAAAAATAAATATTTTTTACTTTATAACTCTTTAAAAGTGTTTCAATCCTGACTACCTCAGTGTTACTTCAAAAATTTAACTTCACTTAACGTTATTAAAAGATTTGTCTTTGTTAAAAAATATTCCAGTTCTACCTTAATATTTCTTAGGCTTATATGCCTCGTTTTCTTTTTACTTGAGATGGCAACCTGGCGAAAAATATTTCTCTTTTAACTGTTTCTGCCAATGCTAAGTATTAAGCCTTCAATTCTTAAGTCATCAAATCGTCGTGATGAAATTAATGATAAAGTTTTTAAAAAATGTAGATGAAATAAAATGGGAGCCGTCTTTCGAGAAAACAAAAAACTATTGCCGACAATTTCTTTGGTTGACCTAAAGCACAGCTGTTAATTGTATTTAGGTGTCAACTCGTTAGTGTACCAAGAGTCTAATTTAAATCGTTTCCATTATATTCCACCGACTTTTTGAGTACACTTGTGATTGGTTCAAGAAGCACTTCAGAATGCAATCGTTTTTACAATTCATATTTATCTTTGAAATCAAATCAAATTAAATATATTGAGTGTAATATGTAACATGTCAGCAATTAAGTAGTAAAAACCTTCAATAATATGTCTAGAATCTTTAAAAGAAAGAAATCTTTATTTAACAATTGAATGATAAAATAAGGTATATTCATATGAAAATTGGAAAACTATTCAAAGAATCAAGTTAACTTGTTATGATTTCGAAAAATGTCTTCATTAACACATTGGTTTCGCAAGCAAAAACAAAACGCATTTCTGTAATGGCGAGAATATGTGTTTTTATTTCGTATTTCTTTCCTAATTGAATTCTATTAGTACAAGTTTTTTCCTCTTCAAAGTAGTTCTCTGTAGATAGATATAATGAAGTTGGAATAATTATAAATTTTATTATGTTTTTATGTAAATACTAGTCCTATAATTAGTGTTTAATGTGTACTCTTTACAGGTTAAAAACATTTAATTATGATTTTTTTGCTGTAAATGAATAGTTGGTACAATTATATAATTATAATACTCAGAGGCGCTTATTGTTAGTAGGTAATTCGATAACAAAAAGCTAGCAGGCCATAACAATTAAAGTAAGAAGTGGTATTGTCAATATTTCTCAGATCTCAATGATTGGATTGTAGCTCTGTATGGGTAGTTGAACCAATATTTATGTAGACATGCAAGTCGGCAACTTTTTACAGTACGATCCTGTCGCATCAGATTTACAACTTTTTCATTGCTGCCACATTAAGAGTTACGTACTGAACATAAGAAACATTTCTCAAAATCAACATAAAACTTGGTTTGTCGTACGATACAGGGTTAGTTTTTCTGTATCCTCGGTTCAAAATGTGTATTTTGTTACAACCACGTGAAGTTTTACAGCTGCGTCGTATTATTTTTTGTGGCAGGCACCTATAACTCATTTCTTATGCAGTAAAAATGTCACTTATACGGCAAAATTAATGGGCAAGATATTCTCAGAACTAATTGTCCCGATTACTAGCTTATATTTTTTTTGTAAACTCGTTAAATATGATAATTTACTTACCTACCTAAAAATTAAAATGTTTTTGATTTCTACTTAAATATTTTGAAACCGCTATGGTTTCTTCGCTAATACTAGCACAAATTCTCATGTGGAAGATCTTTTTTTTAATGACACATCTATTTTGTTTTGTCTTTAGGAGTATACATTTTATTTAAATCTATAGGATGACATGAGTGTTTTAAAAGATATGAAATTTCTTTTCTGTAAATACACATAAAATGCCTAAGAAACGTGAGTTTTTTTAGATTCATGATTCATTTTTTAGATTTAGTCATGGATTGCAACAACCAACTACAATAAAAGTACGTTTCGAAGCACGCTATGCGGGAGCAATGTTTCATCGCTTCATAGCGGCACCGCGTTCGACTGTCCGTGATTTATTGGGTCTCGTTTATTTTATTTCCCAATTCGTTTTAGTTTACAACCTCTAAGATCCTCTAATGTCGTCTTGAAAATAGTTTACCAGGAATCGTGGCTATTGATTATATTACAAAAAGACTTCAGAAAAAGTATGAAAAAAGACTACTAACCTATTATAGTACCAAATATTAAAGGAGTGGGTCTACCACTTCACAACCTAAACACCTTTGTATCGAATCGTAGTTCCATTTTTCAAAGTGGAAACTCTCTCGGGCTGTCACCCCAACGGGGTTTGCGGCGGGGTAATGTATGATGTATCGGAATCGGAGCGACTAACACTTCTTGTTGTGCCACTTGGAGCCTAAAATAGGGATGCGGGCACAGCTGTTATTACGACATCCAAACTCAACCTAGCACTGCTCAGCCTGTGCATACTTTACCCATACATTCCAAAATTAGAATTTGTAATAATAGTCTTCTAAACAATTGTCCTAAAGCGATTTAGTAACGGCAGCATCTATTACATACATTCATACAAGCTCAGTCTCGTTTGTTTTAAACCGTTTCTAAGCGTGACTTATTACTGAGAAAATAATAAGTATTGCCGTCTAGCACTTGCCGAGAGAAATTTGAACTCTGTTAACTCTATTCAACTTTAAATAGCTTTGTGCAAGCTCCCCGGCTCCGACTACAAACAATGATAATAATTTCTGATTTTGTATTACAATACATGCTTTGTAAAAGACTGAACTCGTTTCCTCACATACGTTGACAAACCATAGACCTGCCTTGTGTACATTTCTACCTGATTTTTTTTATAAAAGATCTCTATTGTATTCGCAGCGAATGCCCAATGCCATAGATTATAACACGACAAGTGACAAATGTTTAGGCAGACTATTTATTGCAGGCTTTGTAAGATACGATACAGGTATTTGTATAGCTAGCAAATTTTGATTTTTTGTAACGTCCACGTTACAAAAACTCAAACATAAGTGATTACTCATTGTATTTTTAGTGCTACCCTCCCACAAGAATTAGGGGGATGGTTGCGCCTTACTTAATCGGTGTAATGCAAAGAAAGTACAGTTTAGTAACGTTTTCTTAATGCGAGGCCATGGTATCACCCCGATCGAGCGGGCCCACATGTGCTGAAGTATTGACTCTCTCACGATAAATTGGAAAGATTATCTTGTTTGATTGCCAAATATTGGAATCTACAGTTGATAAATTAGTTTAATTACGTACTAAAAAATGTCTTACCACACTGATGCAGCTAGGCCGAAGTAATACAGCAAAAGGAAGACAACAGCACAATTTGGGTTGGCTAAGCCATCGTGTGCCAAAAGCATGCGTGCTGGTGAAGTGGAATCCTTGGCACAACCAGCCGCTGCTCGACCGGCAGCAGCACGAACACCCCAACCAGCAGCGGCAGCACATCGACATAAAGCTACAAGGACCAGAGCTCTTTCGCCAGCTCCTCCTCTATCACCACATGCTAATTGTGCTCCTACAGCTGCCAAAGTGCACGCAAAACTCAGAGCTGCCCATGTCGTTAACCATACTTCTGCAGCTTTTCTTTGTCCAGCTTCCCATAACACTTCTGCATCACAGAACTGAGCACAGCGGGCTGACCCTCTCACCCACACCCAATTACCTGGCTTAACTAGTTTTTGACAAGCACCTCTTCCACCTGAATTCGCCACATTTAGGGGCACAGTACCCACTGGAGGAGCTCGTTCCCCAGGTCCCTCCATACACATATGTTCGTGGTTATTCTCGGCTGGGAATAACGAACAATCTAACTCTGGTGGCCAGAGGAAACCGAATTTGTATAAAACAGGGTAACATTTGGCATATACACTCTCACATAGCCCCCTGCATGGCCCGATGGGAAGCGCTACTTTGTCAGTACACATGGGCACGTAAACTGAACATAAAAATAAATGCAGCTGAGAGGAGCAGCCATACTGAACAAGGGGGCTGAATGTTTGCAGGGTCACGTCGGCGTCCGCCTGAAGAGTATGTCGCGCCAAGTTGGGCATTCCAGTCTGGTTGTATCCAATGTTCTTACACATTGCCACTTTAATAGGTTCACATGTCCGCACAGAGGCCTCAGCGGTTACTCCGACCACTAGGCTCACAGTTAAAACAAAAACATTTATGCACTTCATGTTCGGTCAATTTCTCCGACGAGTCACATGAAAAATCTCATTGCAGTCGTGAATATTTACGCGGGAGCGCCGTAATTGCGCGGAATAGATACGCACGTGCGCCTCAAGTCGCGTCTCAAGACGATTTACGTGCGGCGACGGACCGCGACCCGGTGGGGGGGAGGAACGACAAAAAAAGGTACGCAGGTATGCGCTGCAGTTGCGGCGGGAAAGGGAGAGAGAAATGTCCGAGATGCCGGGGACCGGCTGATGTCGGTGTCCGGCCGCTGGCGCTCGTCACGCGTGCGGCTGCCCACGCTGCCGCTCAGCGCTCTTATCACCTTATCACAGAGGGTGGATTCGCTTCACGATGTTTCGATACAGTATGGATTTTTCGATAACTTCTTGATATCGTGCGAAGTAGATATGAAGCATAATTGACTTAGATACTATATTTTTGGATATTTGGATTTTACTAAATTGTTGAAACTGTAGGTTCGTACGTCAATGCAATAATGTCGTTTTGTTTTAGTTAGAGACCTATGAAACATTTTACTTGAATAATTTAGAACATATTGTTAAAAAATAACGAACTTTGCTTTCTTCTAATGCTATCACCTTCCGACGGTTCCGATTGTGTTGTCATTATTCAAATACAATTATAATTTTGAAATAAATTTATTGTACATAACTTACTACATTGTATTTAAGCATTACTGTATAAATTTTATGAAACATAAATAAGTAAATAGGTAGGTATAATGGGAAATTTTATTAGTAGTACAAAATTGGACCAAAATGTAGATATCAGTGGGGTTATAAAGCGTCGGGCAGATGTTTCTCGCGGGAGAAATAAAAATATTTACATTGCGATGTGACTGCGATCTATATGAATAGAGGACCATATACTTAGTTACGACTAAAATGAAAGATAAATACTTTTACAATAATCTTATTATAATACAAGTTTTACTTTAACACATATTCAGTAGCTAATACATATTGTAATTCAATAGTCAATAACATTACCAACCTGTACGCGCCGAACGACGGTACAACTAGCCGTGTACTTAACATAACAATCCAATGTACTCTCTCCCATCCTATCAAGTCTTGTACGTCACGGCTTTCTCAAATAGCTTTTATATCTTGACATTTTTACATTCGCTAAGCTAATGTATAATACAACATTCACAAAATTTTAACAAATACACCTCCCTCTGATGGAATTTTACACTTAAACGATGACGAAGCAAATTATGTTAAGGAATGCTAAACAAGCGATACTAGCGCCACCCTTCAGTAACATTTTGGATTATAACGTCTAATATTATCAACTAACGTCTAATATTGTACAAACGTATATAAAATATGAAACATAAATGCCACGGGTACGAGTTACATTGTGGAAAAACATTTAGAATCTTCAAGACTCTGCTATTGTTTGGCCTCAATGATGATTGACTATATTTCATTTTAAAATTTATACATATTTTGTTTTATCGATAACTTTAAAACTTTTGCCTTATATTAATATGATAAAAAGGAGATTGTAGTATTATACCTACACGTTCAATAAAAATATGACTGCCAAGGGGTGTTTCTTTTGCAGTTTTTAATAAGACTACATTTCATCGGCTTTCCTTTACACATTGTTATTCAGTCCCTTTATAACTTACACTTACATTTCAGAGAAGTCACGGATACTTATAGACGTGTACAAACTAATCGTTATACTATTTCACTTGCAATTACACGATAAAAGATGTACTTATTTCCTTGGAGTTTTTTTTCATAATATTCTCTCTTAACCGCTGATTTAGGCATAAGCAAGTTGGCAAATTAATTGTATATAAAAATATGGAAGTACTGCAATACTAAAACAAGCACAACCATTACATAATACATTTGGGGAAATTATTGAGGAACTGTTACTGTAACGATTTAAGAGTTCCATGTCGAGTTACCTGTTAAAACTGCATGCGACATACTTTATATAGATATAGTCGGTAACAGTGCAATATCGTATTATACCTATATATTGTAAAGAAACATTAAAATATATACGTATGTATGGACCTAATGAGTTAATTTGCAATTTAAATATGACACTTCTGTAATATTTTTTATTACTGTTTGTTTAAACACGATAAAATCTAGAAAAGTATTGGATTTGTAACATCACGCTACGACCCTTAGAAGCAGAGCAGTGTCAATAGAAGCATATGAAACTACCGAGTATGTAGTAAATGTTTATCAAAAATTTTTTAAGATTAGAATTAGATAGCATATAAATTAATATGGAAGTTAATGAATTATTAGCGCGTTAAGAAAATAGTGACGCATCAAGCTTCACCCCTTGATAATCAGGTTGCAAGAAATTATCGTTTCGTATGAAAGTTTGAAACCTGATTGGTCAGTCAGTATACGTGGCTTTATCGATACGTCACCATACGGAGTATAATATAGTTAATTAGAAAATAGTAAGGTTTCAAAAAGCTACACATTAACCGACTTCCACAAGTCTACATCGTAATACGTTAGCCAAGTTAGTTCCAGTCTATTGTATTATCAGCGACAATATTATACATCGTCTCGTCAATAAAATCTCTATTATCCAAACATAAAATCTTCTCTTTGGCGCTTCAAGTTCTAAACATCTTTCGCAAAGACAAATTGCGCAATATACAAAACAAAAATATATAAAGATGCATTTTAAATACAAGTTTTATCTTAATTTACTAATTTTTCACATTTTTAAGCCAAAGCCAAATAACGCTTGCCATAAAGTTAAACTAACATTAATAAGTCTTCAAGACAATAATCCTTTTGGAAATGTACTGGAGTGACTTCAGTCAATCATTATTACACAATATTTTATAGCAAATATATATTATACGTTTATAAAATATTATAGACATCAAACAATATTAAATGCTACTACTGAACCCAATGATGAAATTAAATACTGTGCGTAAATAATATAAAAGTTACATTTAAAAATAGCCTCTAGAACATAAAACATTCTAAGGTATAAGCTATAGTCCATTCGCGTTAAGAAAATAGGAACGCATCAAGCCCCACCCTCTGACCAATCAGTTTGAAATAAATTATCGTTTCCGACGAAAGCTCGGCACCCGATTGGTCAGCATAAGTGACTTTATCGATGCGTCACCATGCGAACCATACATTACAAGCAGAATATTTATAGTTAAAAATATTAGTTACTAACTGAACGGAGCTTTTAAAGCTGTTTGATTGATATAACTGGATGGTTCTGTTTAAGACAAATAACAAAACTAAAGACTATAGGAATAAAAAACGTCAAAATAAACAAACGCTGTGGTTAGAATAGGCCATTCATAATTGACCATATAAGATATAAAAGTACCAACTTGTCCAAACTACTTATGCACAGTAGCTTACATGTTAAAATATAATTGGTAGTGTCCAGATAACAAAGTATTTGTCAGCAAAAACTTTGAAAGGAATATTTAAAAAAAAAAGCTGTGATGCTATTTCTAAATCTGGCTGACTTTTGGGCTATCGGAAAAGACAAGAAACAAGACTAGCTTTTCACCATGAAATCGTGTATGACTGATTTGATCAGGGTTCAATGTGTTCGTATAAAAGTTTCAATATAAAATATTCTGAGTTAAAAGAATATGTAGAGAAACAAAAATAATTCTCGATAACTCTCGTCATTTCTAAGTATTTCTTTATACACTTATGAATTTAAGTGATAAAGTTTAAGAAACACTTACTGACACTGACATACACGTGATAAAAGTGACTGCGAACGTAGGCAGTGTGTAGTAGGGTATTTGTACTTGCAAACGTCTCAACTGAGAAACCAATTTATTATTTTCATTAGATTTCACAAAGATTGTATTGTTAACTCTTTTCAGTTGTATATCAATTTTAAATTAATAACACCGTGTAAACAGACCATTCATTTGTGATATTGCAAAAAAGAAGTCACAAATTTACTTATTAATCTTTAAAAATGACGTCCATCGATTTAACATATGGGCTGACATGAGGGTGGAGACTAATTTAATGTAAGCGGACTATCGACGAGGGGGTGATAAAAAATTTTAGGGATACAATAAATCTCAAGTACGGAACACAAGAGAATATTTCATAGCGTCCGTATGAGAAAAATGTTCTCAGAAGACGATAAGAACACTATATATAATAAATGATTGACATCTTATGAGATTACATAAATCAAATAATATACTGCTTTTTGTTTAAATCGCGCGCGTATACTTTAAGGACAGTCCTTTAAATAAATGCTCATTCACAAGTTCGGTTTCAAAACAATTTGTTGACCATTCACCAATAATTGTGAGTTTTAAATTAGTGTAAATTTTATTTATGGCATTTCTCGTTTACTATGAGAATTTTACACTAAACAATTGCAAATAAATAGACATCCAATTTTTTTATATATATTTTTCATTCTAACAAAGCAGCAAATAAATATATTTTCTTGTTATCTCTTTTCTATTGCACCTAGTTTTGAAGTACATACTAGACGAATAAATAGTTCGTATAGCTTTTATCGGGGCGGTTCAGGCTCACCTCGAAATTTTCACGTTTCACGCTACCGCTAGAAGTTATCCTTAAAGTATACGGCTCTAGAAACATTAGAAAGGTGTACACAAGAGACAGCGCGGCGCCGGTGACTAGAGGTGGGGCGGGTCGAGGCGCAGGCGCAGCGCCTCGCGGTCGCGCGTGACGTCGGCCAGCTCGGCGCACAGCGCGCGGCACACGCGGTGCAGCACCGCGTTCTGCTCCTGCAGCGCCTTCGCGTCCGGCTCCGCCTCGCCCGCGTCGCGCGTCGGCTTGCGGTACACCTCGAAGGCGCCGTGCATCTTCGGGGCGTCCTCGCGGTTGTAGCCGAAGCCGTCGTCCCGCGGGGCGAAGGCGTCGGGCGGGAAGGCGGGCTCGCCCTCGCTGCGCTGGTTGACGAGGCGGCCGGAGGGCGAGGCGCGCGGCGGCGGCTGCGGCGGCGGCGCGGGCGCGCCCTTGAGCCGGTTGAGGTCCAGCGACGACGAGCGCGTGTGGTTGCGCAGCGGCCGCGGCGGCGGGGGCGGGGGCGGCTCCTGCCGGCACGCAAAATTACGTCTGGGTTTCATTTATCTATAATATCTTCATTTATGTATCTAAAAATCTGTAAGTTTATTTATAAACGGTCCGGTTACCGTAGTTCTTCACCTAGTTTGAGATCTGACGGCCACGTGTGAGATGTGTGAAAGTATTGCTATTATAATATAAAATCTATGACTTACGTAATAAAATACAAAATAAAAGCAAACTGTACAGCACTGACAAATGATGGTATCATTTTTAAGCTAATACTAATATTATAAAAAGAAAAAACAATTGTCTAATTGTTTTTTGTATCGAATTCACTAAACATAGAGGACAATATGGTGACTCCTTTTCCGCTTATGGAAATAACGATAAAATTAACATCAACAAAATGCCAGTGCAATATTATATATGTTTAAACTTCAATACCTTTTTAGGTGCATATTGCAGCGATTGGGGTCCTTCATCGGCGTGAACTGACGACTCTCGCGCTGGGGGTGGAGGTAGTACTCCTCCAGGTTTAACGGGCTTTCGGGGCTGAGGCCGTTGTATAGACTTAATTTCTGGGTTAACGCCGTTCGGCGGCGGTTCTGGAGGTTGAGAATGCAATCTCTTGGGACTTGCGAGTTCGAATGCATGCGCAAAGTCATCTCTGCGAGGAGAAGTACTCGAACGCATATCGCCATCTCCATGGGCAGGTATCGTATTAGCGTCTGGAGTAACTCGCACCGCCACTGGGTGGAAGATCTTTGGATCGCGTTCGACAGCCGATTTATGAAAGTCGAAGTTCACCGGTTTTGGACCGGGGCTGGACACGCTAGAAGTCGGCGAGTCCACGAATTTTGTCCACTCTTTATTATTGACTTGTGGCTCAACTTTCGGCGGTGTGAGCGAGGGCGGGCGGTCCTCGGACTTTTTCGTAACTTTACTTTCGTACGGGTCGTGTGTTTCCGTTTTGGGTGTGAAGTTGAAATCGGCCGACGTTCCGGAACTAAACATGTCGGATCCTAAATCAACAAGATCTGTGGTGACAGCTTGTTTAGAAAACCTGGAGTCGACTTTGGGTACAAGGCAGGCAGGTAACACTTCAGGAACTGGGATGTTATTTCGCCTTAACACAATGAGGTGCATGGCTATGCTGAACTCTTCGAGAGTAAGCATCCCGTCTTTATTAATATCGGAGAGCTGCCAAATTTTGCGAAGATCTGGTACCGGTAAATGTGATTTTTCAAAAAATAATCTGTAAAACAAAAATATAAATTTATGTACAAATAATTTGTTAACATTTCAAAAGTTAGCAAAAAGACTCCGAATAATGTCATCACACATATGTGGTCGTCATTTCCATTTATCAATGTTAATATAAACTATCGAGCTATTAGTAAAAAAATATTTTAATAATTTTTAATCCATAACATTTTAAGTTTTTTAGTAGAAATGTGTGGTAACTGACCTAGCAGTTTGTCCGGAAAGCATGCCTCTGTCAGGCCGCAGCTGCGCGAATTGCCCGGCATAGTGTCGAGCCTGCACATCACTTATAGCCCAGATGTCATCACTAGCGTCACCTTCACCATCCTCTTCTGACGAGTGACGGTCAGATGACTCTTCTTCAGTACCTTTAACCGGAATATATGAAATGGATATTGTGATATAAACTTAGCAAATGAAATAGTCTTCGTCGTAGTTAAAGGCCAATTGTTTCGAAGAAATTCGATGAATACTTTCGACAGAAACAACTGAATAATAAATTCTCTACATCTTCTCCATTGTTGATGAACCAAAGTATTCACCAATAATAAAAAAAACAAACAAAAAAATACGTGTTGCATTCGGGGACTGCCGCGGTAAAGCTATTGCATAACATGTTTTACCAACTTATGCAAGTATAATATTTCGGAGCAGCTCGTCTCGATCCGTGCGAGCTTCGTACTACGTCTACACGCATACGTCTAGTCGCACGCACACAAACACCCTGTCGAAGTCTGCCGAACAGAAACGACGTTAGACGATGTACGGTTTTCAACGCCAAACCACTGTGCCGGTCGGAGTGGGGTGTGTTAGGTTTATTTTCGTTACAGAATTTCTTGATTCGGTCGCCGCGCTCGAACCCCGCGATAAAAGCATATGCAATAGCTTAATAAATCTCTTCTAACCCGAATGTATTAGACGAGATTATAACAGTATGAAGTGCGGTCAAAAGCTTTGATTTAGCCGGTTTAAAATTCTTCACACCAGTTATGAACATTCAGTCAAAATCTAAAACGCAAACTGGGTGATTATAAATTTCTTGGCTTATGCCACTTCTATCTTCGTATTTAATCTATTTTTGAATTTCAAACAAACAAAAACAATTGACACATTTTATTACTTCTAGCGTGTTCCTAGCATAATATGGATCTGCAATACCTAACAAAAAGTACCAAAACGAAGACAAGAAAACATGCTACCGAAAATTTAGCAAGTATGCTCCATTGTAATAATAGTGATAATAAGTAATTAAAGTCAATTGGGTGTATAGTAACTACGCGTGTTTGATGCTAACGTAATTGTGAATCATGCCACCTAGACTGTGGTAGCGTCTCAAATTGAAATTACGGTTTCGGCTTTCATTTTTAAATGTTATGTGCTTTTCGTAGATGACTATAGTTTCTGATTAGTTTTGAGACCATGTTATTAATATTTATTAATAGTCTGGTCGTAAAATGGTTTTATTAAATAAGTTACTGTCATTAAACCCTTTAGAAAATCACGCTTTTGGTCTATACCACGACAATTGAGTCTATTAGAGTAGACTAGAGTGTTGTAGTAATCGGTAATAATACGCTTTTTAAATAGGAGTTGTGACAATAGAGCTAATTACATCCTATTAGTATTATCTTAAGACAGATCTTAACAGATTAGACATACTTTCACATTAAGCAATTTTCATTAACTTTTATTATAAAGAGAATGAACTGCTGTTTAAAGACAGTCTATGATGAATTTAAAAGAGAGTAGAGAGAGACCTTGTGGACTTACCAAGCAGTCTCGTATGTTCCTCTCCAGTGTTCGCGGGCCAAACACCTCGGCCTGTGGCGCTATGCTCCCAGACGGGATGCACACGCTCCGCGACGCTGTTGGTGGGTGTAGGGCTCTCACTAGCCGTGCTCCACGGAGAACCGGTTTTACCTCTTCGCTGAAGATAAAAATCAAACAAAACATTGTATATTTTGCTAACTACCACTTATTAAAACAGTCTTAAACGCATTATTCAGATATAATTTTTAGGAAAATAATTCTCTTCCTCTTCAAGTAAAGATAGAATGTCATAGGTCACAATTGAAGCATTTTTAGAGTGATAAAATGATATTCCTTAGGACTTTTTCTTATTCAAAAAGACCGACGTTGAGTTATGATTTTTCAATAGGAAAACTGTCCCATCTCAATATCGTCCTATTCGTTACAGAATCGTTATGCCTTCAAATTTTAAGTTGGTTTGTGTACGCTTTAAAAGCTCAAAAAGACGTGTACCGATTCACCTCAGTTTTTCACGAAATACGACACGCTACAAAGATGGTTTTTATACATTTTTGCAGAGTATAACTAGTAAATAATAAGTTTTGAAGATAGCCTAGACGTTAATTTGTAATCACAACAATATATGTGTTTCTTGTGAGTAATGATCCGATAATACTATTAATAATCATGCAATAAGCTCCATCTCGTCGAACAATGGCCTACACTATACATACACTGATAAATCTATAATTGTTCTATATTAAGAGCACACCTGCAAGGTCAAGAACTACGACAGTTCATATGACAGAAATATTATATAATACAACCTTGTTAATTTTCTAAAGGCACGTGTAGCAATATTTGTTTTTCTCTACACAAAAACGGCTGAACAGATCTGGATGAAATTTTTATAGATTATAATTTAGAATCGCACAGAGGTTGCTTTTTACCCTGAAAAATGTAGTGTTCCCGTGGAAAGTACAACAACAATAACTGTGGGATCCAGTAAGTATTATTAGTAAATAGATTACCCTTTTGTATAAAATTCGTACTCAACTAAAGGACATGATCTCAGAGCAGTTTTTGTAATCTAGTATTTATTTTATTGCATCACTTTGTTCATACTGCGAAGCGCAAAGAAAACAATTATCCATTATCAGTTGATAAATAAGTTTTGATAAAACTATTGTATTCGAATGGAACTGACTAGTTATATGCATTACATTGTAAAGCTGAAGTAAGGGACTTTGCCATTAGCACAGATAGTCAGCAAATGATTACACTTACAATATGATTTCAGTGTTTAAATACTAGTATCATCATTTCAGTGGTAAAATATGCACTGCTTTACATGAGCTTGGCTGTAACAGCAGGTCCTATGCTGCTTACATATTACATCCATCATAGGGACCTATACACTCTCTGTGTTCTAGTATGTGATTGCCACTCGGAAATTGTTAGATGTTTTGTATACTGTTTAGTTTAAATGAAATGATTTTCTATTCAAAATCAATGAACCGCAGTGCACAGCGGACTTCCTGCTTAATGAACTACCTAAGATGTGATTAATTTCTATAAAAGTGTTTGACGTTTATTGCTCTGATATCATTCTATATGGTATACATAAGCTAGAGGTTGCCTCTATTGTCCATACATCTAGTTTAAGGAGTCAGAGCTTAAAGAGAGTTAAAAGCGAAGAGCTTCGCTGTATCAATATAAATTGTTTAAGCAACTGGTATAATAGCCAAGTTCTTGGCTGTTGCATCAGTAAATTAATATAGTGATGCGGCAAACTGTCGTTTACAAAACAATGAAGAATAACATCTTTTTTTCGTCATTTTGACTGCAAGGGTGGCGTAGAGGTTTAAGCAGTAGCCACACTGCTCTCTACTGCACTGAGTGTAGTGGGTTCAAACCCTACACAGTACAACACTTTGTGTGATCCAAAAATTGTTGTTCTGAGTCTGCGTATTCTTTGTGTATGTTACTTGTGTGTTTGTAAAGTCTCCCGTGACACAGGTCTTGTCTTTTTAAAAAAAATTTATAAATATTGTAGACAACACAATTGTTAGTGTCAATGATATTGATGCAGGGATGACAGTTATCGTGATAACTGTATAAGACTTACACTGCCACAATGACTGTCATACCTTTTACACCCCCAAGCGTAGTGTGAAAAGCATCTCACTAGGTTGCCATAGTGCAGTCCATCACACTGCATTGTCTGCATTTTCAATGAGTATGGTGACTACAACTCTCTGGATTCTATTTATGCTTTCCATCAGGCAGAGTAGCCTGCCAAAGCGACACACTTTGGCAGGCTCTTCATTTAAAAAAAAAATCATATTGTAATTTAACATATTGTGTAACTGTGTATGAAGCTTATAACTTGTATTGTTTCTTTTTCCAGCAAACCTTTATCATATCGCAGTGTAAATATAAGTGTCTATCTTAAATCTCATATATATTATTTGTTATAATAATAACACTTTTCTTATCTAATTTATTTTCTATTTCCAATTAAAACTAACAAAATCATATGCAGGCTGGAATTTTTTTTCATTTATGACAAGAGTCTAAGCCGGGCATACAGAAATTAGTTACTAATAAGTCACTGCTCATATTTATAGGCAACTGACCCATTCCCTTCGCAATCTCATCAATTTTGTTTGAAGTTCTTCAGTTATTCTATGTTATGAGGGATGTATTTTGGTTGTAAGCAACTTTGAAGTGTCACAAGACAGGTCAAAGGGAGCCAGGCAGTGTTTACTAGATGAGTCATTTTCCATCAACAATTAAGCATAATCATACCATAACTTAAACCAGAGTTCACCAGCTCTTTCATTGCTAGCATGTACTCCCTCATTTGAATTTCAGAACTCATATACTTGTTAATATAGACAGTTTCCCTTTAACACTAATTGAGAATTTAAAGGTTTCTAATACAAGTGATAATTTTTAATATTTCCGAATGCATATACAATTGTGAGCATTGCCAATTTCTATTCAATTTAATATAATAAAAAACTTGCCTATTTATCAATTTTTATTTTTTTCTAATATATCTATTTATTTTATTTTATTTACTGCTGAATATAAGTCTTTCTTTGGAAAGAATGTTTTGGCCTACTATACCACACTGGGCAGATAGGTTGGAATAGGAATAGTTTTAAGTATTCCTTCTCTTTACAGTGATGTTGTCCTGCATAGTTGGCTCCCTTGGTCTCCCCTTACGACACTCATAAGTTGAATAGGGGTGGTGAAATTCTGTATTATTAATCTGCGACCACCAGAGAACAGTTGGAGGCTGTCAGCAACCTAGTACACACCACATTTAACTAACCTTCTAAAAGTATATATGGTATTACCACAGGAAATGTATATATTAACAAAATATCTATATGAGTACTACAGTCTACTTAAATCCAATTATTTGTAAGTGTTTTTAACACTTTAATTTATCAGTAAACCAATAAAATTGTCACTGCGTGATGTCAATGTTTAATTTGGAAAGCAATAAATTCATTTATATTTAGTTTTTGCGAGATCTTTCACAATGTTAAAATCAATGTTTAAAAATGCAAATTGCAAATTAGATTGTGGTCACCCTGGTCCAATATGACAAATAGTGAAAACTAAAATTAAGAGCAACTATCAGTTGAAGTCGAATATTTTCGCTATTGGTCTTAGCAGTGTTACATAAGCATGAATTATTTAAACAATAATTAATTAATATTTATTATCATCATTTATTGATTTTAATATTTAAGTCATGAAACAATCAAACTCACCCCGTGAGAACCAGATCGTTGTGACATTGTCTCAGACTCAATTTCCGAGTCTGTACTTATTCCTTCAGTTGTATCGTGCGATAATGCTTGCGGAACATCACTATCAGACAAGTTAGATGACAGTCTTATTGGCTCATAAGCACCAAGGTTGCCAAAAGTCCTTTCTCTTTTAGGAAGATGCTGTTCATTTGGCGAGCTAGACAGTTGTATCAGGTCAGCGCTCGCTTCAGAATTTAGAGCCCACGTAAACCTCGGCAAAGGCAAATCCACGGGTGTAGCAAGGAGTTCGGGTTTTAAGGCCATATTTGATTGATGTGCTGCTATTAACTTGAGTGCCGAATAAAACTGTTTCCTATTCATGTGACTCAATGACGCACAATTATTAGGAGCAACACTTATATCCATGATCTGTAACATAATTAGTGCTCATAATCATTCATTTACAAAATGTGTTTTCAAACGTTTAACCTATACGAAGGCATACCTGTTTAAGGACATCATTATGAACGTTAGACGATCTAAACAATTCTGTGGCTTTTAAAATCGGTATTTTCCCATTAGATTCTTCATCACAACACAAAAACAAATCACCGAAATATCTCATTTCGGTTTCTGTCAAATTGAGATCCTCCATTATAGTAATAAAATGAAGATGTTACAGCCCTCTACACAGTGTCTTTAATTTGTTATTACATAGGCAACATAAACAACCATTATCTATTAATGTACACCATATTCATTGATAAATAGACGGATTTGAAACTTGTACATCACAAAATTTACACGAAGCAAATCAAATGTCACTGACAGACAGCTTTTCAGACAGCTGCCCGATGCGGCCATTAAGATCATTAGAGTCGACCGCTGTTTGAAACCGATATTAGAGTAAAAGAGTTCTACGGTTTTTGAATTAAAACTGAACCTTTTTTATCTTTTAGTAGAATATAATGAATGTGTAAAATATTATAAATGACTCGTATTAAAAATAATTTTGTTGTGGTTGAGTAAAAATATTATTCAAACACAAAAGTTATTCTAATATTAGGTATCAAAGTATTTATTTTGCAAATTTTTATTATACAAATATAGGTCAACTACATTAAACTAAATTCGAATTTTCAATCAACATCAATCAATATCAAAATTAAAAAACAAACATAATATTTTTTTAAAATATAAACTTAAATACACTCTAGCTTTTTTTTATTATCATAGTTTTTACAAAAACGATAACGAATACACAATACTTTCGATTTCAGCCAAAAATGTTTGGATCTTAAAGCCACACCAAAACACGAGTGTTCGTAAATTATCGTGTGTCGTTTGGTGCTCGAACGCGTGCCCCGTCTTCCATTATTAATCACATTGAGTTCAAGTTATGCTTTGCATATAAATTATTAACATTTAAGTTTGATTCTAGGGTACGAACCAAAAATATCCAGTGGTTTAGAAATAGGACAGGATCATGTGTAAAATACAGTTATTGCACATTTATCTTAGGTAGTGCTCATCTGTTTAAGCGGAGTGATAGCATAACACTTTGATTGTTACTGCTTTTACTAGATTTGAATCGAATGAAATAGGATGATTATGATGTCAACAAGATGAAAGACATGCGTTTTCAATTAGTTCATCCAGACAGTCAGTTTTTGGACCTTAGTCACAGTATCGAATTATCATATTCAACGTGATGCCCGAATACCTTAAACGACCCAGAATGAAAGGGTGAAGGAAATATATGCGCTACTAATGAGTTCCATGTTTCAACCGATTGGTGTAGGAAGGAAAAGATCGACTGTTTAGTTCGACAACGTATGTTTACTATTCTAAAACGGTGACTTCCAAAACCAGTTAGAAGAGCTTATCAGAACCCTCTCCAGGATAAAAACGAAGGAGGACTGCCATAGAGGCTAGATCTTTTCACAACTGCGGAGGCCTACTCTACGGTCTTAATTGTATCCAATTTAAGTCATTTAACGATTACTTACAAACCTCAATTTACGTGAAATGCTATCAAAACGCATTATTAGCTTTCCGTGCATACCGAGACATGGACCTAATCGTGTAGAAGAGAACACAACAGAACGCCGAATTTTTGTAAGGGCGGTACAAAAGTTATTACGAGATTATTAAAGTATTTACTTTGTAAAGAATGACATGTTCTGTCGGACCCAAGGCTAATCAAACATTTCCGAAAAATATGTAAATAAAATTATATCCTATTGATTTTAAAAAGCAAGAGATTCTTATTGGTTATAAGAATGTTGTATGAAGAATTCACTGGCTGCTCGTCGTGGCGGCATCGCTTCGATGTCGCCTACATCTACAATCTACCATCTACAATTGAGCGTCTCATGTAAATAAAAACTACAGCTTTTGTATCCGCTTCTTCATAATCGGGACATATTAATTATTACATAGGAATTATTGATCAAGAACTAGGTATTAACCTAGTTCTTGATCAATAATTCACGAAACCCTACTGTTGATAACATTATATACGTAATACAAATCATGGTTCAGATCTATAGTTTTGTCACCAATTATCGGTTTCCTTACCTGGCTAGTTCAATGTTTGATTAAAAATTTAACCAGTTTCTTTAGTCAATTGTTTTTTAAATATTTGGAGAAGTAAGATGATCTAGTTTGTTGAGGATCAGTGATATAAAATCATTATTTACTGTGTTGTGTCGAAGAGTGTTCACAAACTTTTATTGACGGTGTGAAGTAACGATCAAATATGAGTATAATGCCTACACTATGAGTTGAAGTATTTACAAGAGATTGTAAAATCTTTTTCAATAAATTTCTAAAACTGCGCGGCATTTGTTTAAAAGTATTTAGAATGAAGAAACCATCTACAATAAGAAAATCTAACAACTGCGGCGGTTGTTCCATTTCTTCAACTTTTTTTTCTAGTTCTTGAATCAAAATCGATTTTGTAGTCTTATTAATAAAACCTCCATATGGCATAATAATAGTGAAACTGGCGTTATCCGGACACGCAGTACTTTATTCCAGAATTATGTTAGTACCCGGAGTTAAAGCTAATAATCTACGAAATAAATCTCCCTGCACAATTTCATGCTTCATATACTTTGTACTTTACGTTCTCAGTAGCTGTAAGCTCCACATTTTATTTATGGTTTAAGCAACATAACCCCATGAAAATAGTTCATTAAATTCTTTCTGTAATCCCTACAGGACTATCTTCAAAAAAAAAACAATCACATCGAGTATTTCGAAATGATGCTTTTTTTTACAACTTTTTGGTTCACCCATTTCCTTATGCCACGCTTAAATCGTTAGATTATTGAAATATACACTGGTCTGCATGTACTAAACTTACCTTGACTTAATCTGACGCTTGAGCTTTTTTACCAATCTCAACGAACATCCCTATATAAAGGTGCATATACGATTTTCTGATACGTTCGACTAATGCGTTAAATCCTCGCTTAAGCTCCCCTGCTATAAAGTGCGGGACTTTACAGTAGGGACGACACAGAATTTATTCCCAATGCGGGGCGTTGTCTTTTAAAAGTAATAAAAAATAGTTGCATGCCAATAAAGGTTATTAGTAGAGTCAATTGCGGTCAATAATTTAAAAATCAATTGAATTCATCAGGGGAATATTGTTAGTTGCGAAGAAGGAATGATTTTATCCTCCGTAAATTCTTCGTACGTAGAAGAAAAAATACCACTTAACGAATGCAGTAAAATGAAAAGGCAGTGATATATATTATTTTTTTACTAAATTTGAGTTTTTACATGGTTTTGCAACGCTTGCATTATGTAAAATTAATGTTATATTTTTTACAAATTATGCTACTGTCAAAGTAGCTGAATAATTTAGATTGACTTAAGCTTAAATATATAAAAATCGACAAATCATAATTCTTTAACATTCATAACAACATTAATCTCTTCACACTCAATCATTTAATCCTTGGTCTGGATGTATTTGATGAGATCAATCACACGGTTGGAGTAACCATACTCATTGTCGTACCAGCTGATGAGCTTGACGAAATTGTCATTCAGAGAGATACCAGCGGCAGCATCGAAGATAGACGAGTGAGCGTCACCAATGAAGTCAGAAGATACGACCTGCTCTTCAGTGTAGTCGAGGATACCCTTCAAAGGACCTTCAGCGGCTTCCTTGACTTTTTGTTTGATGGCATCATAGCTAGCGGGCTTGCCCAGACGGACTGTCAGATCTACTACGGATACGTTCGCGACTGGAACTCTGAAAGCCATTCCAGTCAGCTTTCCATTCAAAGCTGGAATTACTTTGCCTACGGCCTTAGCAGCTCCAGTGGAAGCAGGAATGATATTTTGTTGAGCACCACGACCATCACGCCAGAGTTTGCCAGAGGGTCCATCAACTGTTTTCTGGGTAGCAGTGGTTGCATGCACTGTGGTCATCAGACCCTCAACAATTTCGAAGTTGTCATGAATAACCTTGGCGAGGGGAGCCAGGCAGTTGGTGGTGCAAGATGCGTTAGAAATAACCTTGAAAGAAGGATCGTAGGCATCAAGGTTAACTCCAACTACGAACATGGGAGCGTCGGCACTCGGGGCCGAAATGATGACCTTCTTGGCTCCGCCCTCCAAGTGAGCAGATGCCTTTTCAGTGGTTGTGAACACGCCAGTTGAATCTACGATGTATTCAGCGCCAGCCTTACCCCATGGAATGGCTTTAGGGTCTCTCTCACTGAAGACAGAGATTTTGTTTCCATTGACGACGAGGAATTCACCCTCAACGGCAACGGTGCCCTTAAAACGGCCGTGAGTGGAGTCATATTTAAAGAGGTATACCATGTAGTCAAGACCGATAAAGGGATCGTTGATAGCCACGACCTGCGCACCCTTTTCAATGGCAGCACGGAGAACGAGACGGCCAATGCGGCCAAAACCGTTGATTCCGATCTTCGACATATCTGTAAAAATATAACATATCGAATTTCATTATCTGTTACATGAACAGAAACTAAGTATAACATATAATAAACTAACAACATTTGTTGGCCAATTTAGAAAATAATATAGTGTCTACCTATCTATACCTATTGAAAGATAATAGAAAAAACAAGCCGCTCTTTTAAGCATCAGGGCTGATAAAGTGATAGCCATATGACAAGTTTGTTATAGTTAACAACATGTCATAAAGTACGAGTAGGTAAATGAAAAATGTATATTGAAAATTTTAAAATGCCTATTCAAAATTTTAAGTACAATTGCATTGTAAATCTAATGCCTATTTAATCCTTTACTAGCAATGAAAGATTAAAAAAAAAACGATTTCGAAATTACTTTACACTCGGTCATCATTTTGTTTTATGTTAAATTTACACAAGGATTGAAATAGTGTCGATATCAAAATATAATCTATTAAATAGCGCCTGGACAAAAGACGCTGTCTGTATGGCTTATAAATCGCGCCGGCGCCCCATATTTTACATTCCAAGGTCAAAAAAGTAAACAGGTTACATGGACAGTTTTAGTCTAGTTTGGTATGAAAGACTGTCACGCTTTTGTGCCTATTGAGAACCATTAATTAGTAGACGGCAGGAGTTTCTATTATTAATTAGTATACCTACAAATATAAATGCAAAATATGAATAAGCGGCTTGCGATACCAAAAATGCACGACATGTGTGTCTAAATAGAATTAGACTGTGGTGACATGTACGAATGCACGTAGTGCAGTTACTGAAGCATAAATAGCAAAAAACGGAAGTCAATAACATTATAATAATACTTCGTTTGCATTTTCCTTGTTGCTTGTAAAAGACAAATAGCTTAAATCCATACAATGTTGAATGATGGCTACAGACCGGCCGGTATGGAGGTCACTTAGAGGTCACATTAAAAAACCATGAAATGTGAAGATGTTGGACAACTTATATCCTGAAAATATCATGTTTTACCAAAAATTGAAATCACAAACATCATAACGTAACAAATAAGAACGTGTTGTAATATAACACAGGAAATGAAACACCGCTACGTGGAATTAATGAAATAAACATAATATCGTTTAGTGAATGTTATACACAATTTAAAACAATAGAATGCATGTGTAAGTAAGAGGTAATTGATTGTAAATACTTACTGGAATAAATTTATTTGACAATTGCAATTAAATATATCACACCACGAACACTCACCACGAGATGTACTTTTAAAATGTCAGCTGAAGGACAAAGCTAGATGAGAGCGACCGCGTAATAATAGACAATTTGTAGTAGATCAATGAACTACAGATTATAATATATCCAGCAGACATGACGAAAACTTTCATTTCTTACCTATTCTAATTTAGATGTCTTTCATTACCATCCAATATTATTAAAACCGAAATAGAACGACGGGAGGAAATAGAATCCTTGATTTATAATTTTTTTTTACACATAATATCTTTAATTCTACAGTAAGTATTCAGTTGTTGGAGTATTAATTTAATGATGATCTTTTTTTTAATTCCGTTGAATCACGTCAAGAGGTTTAAGTTAACATTATATTAACGAAAAAAAATATTCAAGTATTATTGGAAAGGATTTTTCTGAATAATTTAATTCTTTGAACTCAATAAAAGCAGCATAAAAACTTCTTTAATCAAAAATTACTTTTAGTATAATATTTTAACATGACAAAACTTTATTAACTATAAATTTAAACAATTAAAAATGAATGCTTAAGTTGTTTTATAATTTACATGTTTAATTGTACAATAATTTTGTTCTCAATATCCTATTTTCAAAATATTGTCGGGTACTGGACGGTTAACGTGTTGTCTGCATGATACTATTAATTTACTTGGGTTTATTTCAATCTATTTTTTTTTAAATTAGTATAACATTTTTGAACATCTTGTTAGATTTGAAGTATAAGACTAATTTTTCTATAATCAAAATAAAAATGTGTTATAAATATAACAATTATATCTCTTGTTTCTTTTTGCACACCTCCGTCTCTTTTCAAGATATCACTCTCACAAATTACGGGAAAGTGTCGCTTAATAATACCTACATACACATCTCATTTATTTTACTCTATTGCAAGTTCTGTTGTCTATGATGCTCTGTGTTACATTTTGAAGAGTAAGCAAGTAATGTAGCGATTTCAAATTTAATGATTTTTAGGTATATTCACGATTTAACATAGCCCAATAGCCTTGTAGTAATTTTATGCAATTCAGACACTATAAATTTAACTCGAGTAAATTTATTTACTTATTCTGTGATAAAAGATAATCATAAAGAATGCTCTATGCTCCGACCAGACAAACAGTCGGATTTCTTGAGGCGGGTAATTCAAAATGTCACATTTATAATGAAATTATTTTTAACTCCAATGTTTGTTAACAAAATCTACAAGATTAAATAGTAAACAATGGTTATAAGGGTAGGAATTAATGGTTTTGGCCGGATAGGCAGAATAACGTTCAGAACTTGTTTCCGAAATTCTGAAATACAGGTAAAGTGTGAGGAATGTTTTTAAGTAAAGCGTAGACTGAACTAAATAGTTCCTCAAGAATAGTCTAAGCTGAACATAGTTTGTTATAATAGTTATTCGTTATTATGTAAACATCGGTTTTGTAGATGATGTAGTAAGTAGTAAGAGTCTGTTCCATTGTGTATTATAGCGTTTTACGTGAAAAATTCTATTAATTTCTTTAGCTAACTAAAGTAGTCACTCTCATAGTATTGATAAATATTTCGGATTAATATCATTATTTAAATTCATTTTTTTACTACCTTTCTTACTTGTCTTTTACTATTCTGATTCTAGGTTGTTTTCATTAGTGTTTTTAAGTGATATACCTCTACATTTTATTTTTTTCAAGTTATCTGCTATCAATGATCCAGCGATTGATATTAACTACATTTGCTATCTGATAAAATTCGATTCCACTCATGGCAAATTTAGTGGAAATATTACACATACAGACGATGAAATCATTATTGATGGTAAGATTCTATAAAAGAAAAATTAAATTTCGTAAGATTTAACATAAAAAGGCTGAGTTACAGCAGAACTAAAAAGATAAGAAATATAGCCTGCTTTTTATGATAGATGCCTAAGCAACCGATGGGGTTTCCATTTGACATTCAGACATGATAAATATAACAATTCACACCTAAAATGTACCTCATTAGTTTTAAAATGACACCAGTGACCACTGTCATAGATCTCAAGCTGTATTTTAAAGACCACAGAACATTAACTTCTTAATTTTTTATGGTATACCTAAGGAAAATGTACCGTGTGGTGACAGATTAAGAGTAAGAGTGTCATTATTCCTATTCATCCCATGGGTGTGGTAAGAGACGACTAAGGGAGTAAATTATAAAGGACAACATCATTTCAAAGAGAAGGAAAACTTGATACACATTCTATGACAACCCGTCTGGCCAGTGTGGCATAGTAGGCCAGAACCTTTTTTAATTAAAGGCTGTTGATGTGATGTGGTGATGTGAAGGTAAATGAGTAGAAGTGTCGCCTGTGACTTATCAATGACTACCATCACAAGTACATCACTATCATTCGGGTTTCCCCTCCAGAATTGACGAGAGGGTGACGAGAGGGGTCGAGGCTCCGATAGTTCCTTTTAAAATTCGGTGAAAGCAACGAAAGTAATGCTTAAGAACGATTGTACAGACAATCATTGTTAAACATTCCTCCGGCCGTGCGATCATTCTGGTCGGGCTATTCATTTGTGTCGAAGCAAGGCTCGTCGACGCTTGTCGCAAAACAAGGATTTTGAAAGAACTTATATGTAGGTGACGATGCATAAAGGCGTCCGCTGAGTTTTATTTGGATGGCACAATTATTCTAGTCTTCAATAGTTTCTATTTATCATTAAATGCTTATTTATAATCTTAATACAGTCAAATGATGGGACTGATCTATAATCACGATACGTGCGTTTGGCAAGTTGTTAGATATATTTGTGAACCAGTAACGAAGTTTTCAGTGTGGTAACGAATTCTCTTCGGCCGCCATCTT
This sequence comes from Hypercompe scribonia, assembly GCA_949316085.1. NCBI lineage: Eukaryota > Metazoa > Arthropoda > Insecta > Lepidoptera > Erebidae > Hypercompe > Hypercompe scribonia. The sequence goes on from OX438979.1 coordinate 17,430,498, forward strand.
TCGTAACCAGTTGTAGAGGAGGCGAAAATGATCTTTTACGAGTTATTGGTTACGAAGAAGTATAGATGTCAGGGATAAAATGCTGTTCCATGTTATTGGACCTTAGTATGCATGCTTAGTTCACAAAATACTGTCACACAATTTTTTAATTGTCAATCGTAATAATATCTTTTATATTTATCCCGTAAAAGGGGTAACCTATTTAGACATTTATTTACTCTACAACATTACAGTGGGTCATCAGTTTCGATAGCGGCCTAAGGAAACGAATTCGATAACTAATAGATTCTTTCAATATCAGCCATTTTATTTGCATTTAAAATACAATATTATAATGAAAGATTTACCTTTTCCCCCGTAATTATGTATTTCTATTTTTAAAAAGATAAATTTATCTTAAACTTGCTTACTATAGATTTTTGTTTTGTTACTAAGAAAAGGCCTTCTTTTTATCATTTTGAACAGGGGCTTAAAGGTCATAAGATAATAATTACTTTATAGTTACGTATCGTACAAAAGGGGGCTTGTTTTTAAGTATCTACACTAAAAAAATATTCAATCTTATACTTATGTAAAACAGTAAAAAAAGCACGTATGTAAGCAGTAATCTTGAGTCAGTCACCTATATTGATACCCTCGCCGTCGTCTTACTTATCTTTCGTAAGCTAATAACACCATATAACGTTTTATCGCTTTTTTTATAACTATATTATACAGATATTCCTACACCTCTTCTATCTCATTGTCTTCGCCTTCTGTCTAATACCAGTTTGGATTAAGGGGCACTGCACTACTTGGGCAAATTTTATAACAATTTCCCGACGTATATATGCAATGAACAAAATAGTAATTATAAAAACTGCTGCTCTTCGAAATTTAAGTCCTCAACTTACACGGGACTAACTCACCCACAATATCCACATTTTGCAGTTGGTACTTAGAGACTAGTGTCATAACTACGAATTATTTATAAGAGACAGAAATATCTAGGTATTCTGATGTATGCTTTATCTCTTTGCCAATCTTGAGAAATCATTCAAATGCTTATATCTACATTTAGTCATGTTTTTTAATTACTTACTCTTTTCTAGATATTCCGACCAAGTTTCTCGATCTCGATCCATCTTCAGCTTATCATGATAGTGATTTTGTTTGGGAGACCCAAGATTCAAAGTAGATAATAGTTATTTGAAATACTTTTATGACATATTAAATGATTTGTAATTTTCACGTGATATAGGTCATAAAATCAAAGTATTTCAAGAAAAGTTTCCACCAGAAGTACCATGGCATAGAGCTGGCGTGCAATATGTCATCGAAGCTTCTGGAATGTTCACCTGTTTGGATAAAGCATCGGTAAGTTCGCCATACTTACATTACGATCGCCATCACAATTATAAAGTTAATAACTAAAAAGTGAGACTAGACATTTCAATCACGTATAAATTCTTACCAATTATAGTCTAACCGCCGTAAGTTTGGCTCTCCCGATGGTTTGCGGGACGCGAGGCGGGGATACGCTAAACTAAGTAGCTAATGCGCCGCTATCTCCAGCAGTGGTTGACTGAAAGCTTGGCTGCACGTGTTATTTTCTTTAAGGCTGCTACAGACGGTATTATTTTGAAACATGTAAGTTTACGACGGTTCGACTATGATCATAGCTACTTATTAAACTCGATAAGACCTATTGTAAATGTGTATTTATTTAGCTACACACTAACAAAGGTACGCGTACACGTAGCATATCATCATTTTGTTATTGAATCATATTTATTTTGGGTGCGCCCTGTGGAAAAAAAATTGCCTAAGTTACTCCTCATAACTTCAGCTTTTTATCAATGAAAATTCCGTCAAAACCAGTCCAGCCGTTACTAAGATTGGCCGGCACAAACAGACAGGCAAAAAATTAAAAATGATTTTTTTAAGTAAGTATGTGCTTTCAAATGCATGTCGAGAAATATTCAAAATTTAAAATTACAAACAGACACTTCAATTTTATTTCATTATCATCTTCATCACAACACCAAAGAGCAATAGAGAGGGCAATGTTCGAAGTTTTTCTGCGTGGTCGAATCAGGAGTGAAGAGATTCGCAGACGAACCAAGGGCACCGATATTGTCCGTAATATTATTAAGCTTAAGTGGCAGTGGGCGAGGCACATAACGCTCAGAAACGATGATCGATGGAGCATAAAGTTCTTGAATAGCGACTGCGCACTGGAAAACCCCCCACAAAGTGGTCTGACGACCTGGTGAGCCGTTGGATGCGGACAGCACAGGACCAGCTCTTGTGGAGAACCTTGGGGGAGCCTATGTCCGGCAGTGGACGTCTTTTGACGTCTTTTTATTTATTTGTATAGATTATTGGACATAATTGTAAACCTTAAGCTATTTAAATCTTATTTTTAGGGTCACCTAGCAAGTGAAAGTGTGAAAAGAGTTTTAGTGACCGCACCTAGTGTGGATGTTCCAATGGTTATACTTGGAGTGAATGACTACATACTCACTACAGGTAACTGGTACACACAAGCACACGTCCACATACAAGGACACACACGCACATACAGACATATAAGCACACGCACACAAATGACAAGAAACAATGAATACGTTATTTACATATACTTATCTAATATTCTGATTAAAGCTAAATTTGCAATTTAAGCTACACGCTTTTAAAGTTGTATTATGAATCCTGGTCATAAATCTCCTTACGCAGGTCTATGTCCAAAAGTGGACTGTTAAAAGCTACGGTTGATGATGAACCAATTATTTACGACTGCTGCTAGCTAATAATCATGCTAAAGACAAAATCTTTAAAAACGAAAATTTTATTTGGATTATTCTAGCTAATTTTTTTTTTGTGGAATAGTTGAAAATGTGAAAAACATCTTTTAAATATGACATTAGTCAATAGAGCAGGTAGCTTATCTGATTCGAGAGTAATAAGTCTTTTGCTGATCCTTTGGAGTGCCCTCCCCATGAGAATAATTAGCGTATGAGTGTCGACGGTTTGGGCTTCCGATAATCTCACTAAGTTGGTGCAACACAAACAAAAATTGCTCTGCACTGCACTGTACCTCAGTATGGCTTTCCTAGGGTTAAATTCCAATGGAAGAAAAACAGAACTTTTTTTTTCAGATCATAAGGTAATATCATGCACGTCAAGCACTCTGTACTGCTTGGCACCTATAATGAAAGTGTTGAATGACAATTTCGGTGTAGTTGAAGGTTTTATAACCAGTATCCACGCTATGACACCCTCACTCAAGCCTTTGGACGGGCTTTGTTTGCGAGGAAAGGTAATTATTGGGAATTGTGAACGTTCTTTGTGTCCGTTTCTTGTATGTTTGTAAAATCCTCCGCGACACAGGATTTATTCCTAGTGCGGGTATTCTTTTTTTAAAAAAATGATAATAGTTTTTGAACCGACTCAAATAGGGTTTTTAATTTGCCAGAAATATTTTTTTCTGTGTGTATGTTTCGCTATTTAAAAAATTATTAATTCTATAACAACCTATTTTAAAACACTAAGGTGTGCAAAATACAGTTTGTTTAGAATTCATCATGATTTAAGTGCGTTAAGGTTAGTGTTGAGTTTATGAAAGAAAAACTTCATCATCATGCTCCGAGACTTTTCCTAACTAAATTTGAGTCGGCTTTCAGTCTACCACGATACTGAATTTTTTACGTGGAGTGACTGCCTTCGGACCTCTTTTGTAAAAGACCAATGTATGGTACTAAGTTATCAACAAGTTTGTGTCTTTGGAGTATGGTTATTAGAAAATAATATTAAAATTGAGATGTTCCGGGGTGGATTTTAATTAAAAATTGCTTTCGAGTTGAAATTTACTTTAAGGATGATATGATAATTTTAATTTAATTATTTTAATGTTGAAGCATTGGAGAGATCATAGAAGTGTTAGTCAAAATATAATTCCGGCAACTACGGGTGCTTGCAAAGCTCTTGGCAAAATCTTGCCTCAGATGAAAGACAAGATGACTGGACTAGCCTTCAGAGTACCCATAGTAAACGTATCCGTGCTAGACATCACCATAAAGTAGGACATTTACTTTTTTATTTATGATACCTCTTTGCTTTTATGTGCCATAATTGAAGCTCTTAGCCAGTAAACCAAATGAAAGCCAGTTTAATATTTTTTGAGATTTTGGCTATAAATCAATCCCTTTTTGCGGTTAAAAATATAATTGCCGAAAGGAATAATGCAATAACCATAGACTAACATACTTTTATAATACACAGGCTAGAGACGAATACATCTAAAGAAAACATAATTAAATCCGTAGAAAAAGCAAGCAGGATAGAACTGAAAAATATCATAAAAATATCCAACGAAGATGCTGTATCTTCAGACTTTATTGGTGATAGTCACTCTTGTATTTTGGACGTGGAATCGACTTTGCAGCTCCGTCCAGATTTTTATAAACTTATTTGTTGGTATGAAAACGAGTTCTCTTACGCTTGTCGAGTGGTAGATGCAATTTTTTACTCCGAAATGCAATTCGCTCAATCTGATATAAGCAATAGAATGAGTGTTCACGCCAAACTGCCGACGCAAATTATTACATTACCTGCAGATGAAATATTCTGCATCAATTCAAATGAAAGTATTAAAACAAAATCTGCTCCCAAGCCTCGAACTCTTCTCGTTCGAAAACCATTGTCTTCCCAAAACTCTGCAGCAGCTACCACTCTTATAAAACATGACACAAAAAAGAAAAATGAAATATTCAAAGTATGGAATGATGATTACGACTCAGTTAAAAATCCTATAAGTCAAAATAGGACTTCATTCTTTCAAAGTTGCATAACATTTGGTCCCAAACATCCTATAGAACAAACTGACTGTATGAAAGTGCAGAAACGTTTAGAGGACGTTAAAAGAGAATTTTCCAAAATGCTGATTATTACCGAAGATTTGCTTAAAAAATCTTATACTAGCACAAACAAATTACAGTATCTAAGAAGTAAAGAAATAACAATTAGTGACCCAATAACTAAACTGAAAGGAGAAGCTTTACGGGAAACACACAAAATTAATAACAATAATAACACAGATGTAGAGATTAGTAATCCCAAAGTTAAAGATTGTGGAGATTTTAAAAATAAAGATAAAACTACTAACAAAAACGACGAAATTAAAGAGTGTAATGGAACAAAAACAAAAAATTTTACATGTTATACAGCAGTTAACGATCACATTTTCTTTTATGATCGACTTAAAAAAACAAAGGCATTAGAAAAAATGAGGATACAACAACACTGTGAAAAGCAGCATATAAAAGAAAACTCAAGATTTGCGAAAAATAACGAAACATCAAATATTATCCCTGTGTATACACAACGAATTGAAAAGATCAATAAACATGAAACTTCTGCCAATAACAACAATGACATTTATCCACAATTGATGGTTAAAGCTATAAAATCATTAACTTACACGATTACCAATAATTTAGTTGAAAATGTTTTCAATGAGCCGAATGCACCTAATTCATTAATTTCTAAAAAGAGCTGCGAAAACACTAGCCTTCACAATGATACTTTCAAAGCAAAAAAAAATATAACCAGCACCAAAGGTACAAGTGACACCCAAACAGTGGAAGATAAGCCGCCAATAAATAAAGAAAACACAGAGAATTATCATATGGAAGACCTAACAAATTATTTGCTAAATAACACTGATGACATTCGTATAATGGATGAAGAACTTAAAAAACGTAATATCATATTAATGAACTCTGACTCAAATATGAACATTATTAATATTGACGGCGAACCTTCTGCTTCAGATGCAGATTCAGATCGCAAAAACTTAGATTTAAATAAACAGATTTTGGCTGGTTTGAGAATGGCCGCTGAAATAGGTATAGCAGACAGCGTATCGCCGTGTGGAAGCCCAGCGAATACTGTCACTACTGCCAGTAACGGTGACAAAACTCGAGCCACAGAAGATCTTTACGACAAACTGGACAGCGCTAGTGCATCTGACTCTAATAACTCTTTCCAGATAAACGAAAGAACATCTCAAGTTCTAAACATAACAGATTTGACAAACTCTTTAGAGGATCTGTCGCGATTAGATAAAATTTGCAGGATTATAGAAATTTCTGATGAACTGTCTGACAAATTATTTTCTAGTTTGGATAATACTGAAAACTTTTTGGAACAAAACAAGCAGTGGTCATTCAAGGATTTGTGTGAAAGATTAAAGTTAGACGAGTTTTGCAACAATGTGTTTGGTAAAACCACTTTTTAGTTTGCATTAAAACGACCTGAATTTAACAAATTATTTTATTACAGGCACTTTAATGATACATTTCTCTTAATGGAGCAATAGTGTGTTGCTTTTAACTATATAATGTTGTACATTTACATATAGCAAGAATATTGTTTCAGGGACCATTTTACAGGAAAAATAAAACGAACCTAAATTGAGAATAACCTTAGGACCTGTTTTTCTTAAAATCTTAAAATTGCTTATAATATTTATAGTTTATATAAAAAAGTTATAACGTAACCTATATAGTTATATATTTATGAGTGTTTAAGTCCCTGATCACAACTTAAATATACTTTGTATAAAATTCTCAGGTACATGTGTGAAAACAGACACTGCCATTAAAACTAAAAAATAAATCTACTTTTTTATACCAAGTTGTTCTTACCCGTTTCTATTGTAAACTGTAATGGGATTTTGTAATAGCTTCATATTGAGATTTATAATTGTGCGTGGGAATAGGGCGTCGTTCATATCGACGAAGTCCGCGATAACGACGTTGACGGGGGCGCGGACACCGGCCGCTGAGCTACCGGGTAATGGCTGCCCCGGACTAAACTCTGATAATATCGGTAGCACTTCTTTTAACACTGGTACAGCACACTTTTCCAGGAGACTGGATATCCATCTGAAATTTTTAAATTTAAAAAAATATTAGTATTTTATAATAATGTGTTAAACAGTTTTCACAAAAACTGTTTTTGAGGGTCCTTTCTATTTTAGGTGAATGCAAATTAATTATTAGATTACTACTACTAATAATTCATACTTCGTTCGCACCATTTATAGTTTTAAAAGGAGGTATCCATCCCTCATCACGGAATTTTGCATGCACATTGGCAAATTTCAGAAAAAAAAAACAAAATTGCCGAAGGATATCGAATAAGTTAACCACATTTATATTATACCAAAAGTCACGAGCTTATAGCGGCTGACCTGAGTACGATAAACGTAGCCGTGGGCGTAAGTACAGCTTGATGCACGAAGCCCGTGCTGGGGTGTCTCCTCACATTCTCCAGGAAATTAATGAGACCGTTGACGCGGTCTTGCCGCGGCCAAGGCGACGGTAACATCTGCGGTTGCCAAAACTCGCTAGTCGCGTAAACAGACTCATTGCGGTATACTACGATAACCTGGAATGGATGAATAATCAAACATTAGAAATTATGAAGACGGTACGTTTATTGAAACAAAATACGAGTTAGACACGAAGCTTAGATGTCGAGACTGCGACGTGCTTGAGTGCATAGCCTTGTTTCATAGGCTGGAAAACCATCTCAACTAATTAATTTGATGATGATGAAACGATCTCAACTAATGAAAATGTGTAAAATATATTCAGTTTGTATTGTAAGGAGGGCAACCGTTCATGACTACCGCCGCCTAGGGACACCTGCACGCAAGAGATGCTCATGCGTTGCTATATTTTGAGTATTAAGTTATTTAGAGGGAGGGTAGTTCAACCACCTTGCTCATATGGTAAAGAACAACAAAAGAATTGCTAAAATCACTACTCTGTGTGGCCCTAATATCACTAAAGTCAAGCCAATCCATACATGCGCTGGCACATGGCTCTCACACGGTTGATATTATTTAAGTGAAATGTCAGTAGAGTCCAAAATATATAAGCAAAGTCTAAACCTGCATTTTCCGTCTATGTAGAGAGTTGAGCGTAATTGGTCTAAGATCGACTTGTCGTGGCACAAGCCTCGCACCATAAAGATTCAGTAAGTACCGCATCAGTATTTGATGGTGTCGTGGAGTGAAACCGTAGAAATGCTGACAGTCTAGAATTACTACCTGTAAAAATACATTTCTCATTCACAAAACTATTCTTAAAAGGAATTGGATGTATTTACGAATCTTAAGCTAATTGCGACCTGCATCAACAATGCAAATGTAAATGAAAAAATATTAATTCTACATGTGGTATCCCTCGTCCTTAGTGTGATATTATATTTCACAACAAATAAAAACAGAAGTTGAAAGTTATTATATCAATGAGATAAATATTTCCCTTTCTTTATTTACGAGTGGCACAGTAGACTGTTTTTTTATTTAACCTTTACAGCTACCGTCATTTAAGTGTGATTTCTTCGTTTTAGTGTTATGCTCACATGCTACAAACTTTTAGTGACGTATTCGTAGCGGGTATGCAATTTATGCAACTGTAGCTTCACATAAACAGGCCAATTTTCAAATTGTGACAAAATTGAAATATGATATTTGAAAATAATGTTACTAACCTCTCCAGGATGTGTGTCAACAAACTCTTTAACTTGAATTAAGGCTTTTGAGATTTCTTCTCCATATAAACCATGAGTAAAGTAAAATTTGTCATCATTTGGCATAGTAGCCAGCCTCATGTCAAGGTACCTGAAGATTTTAAATTTTTTATCAATCTATGAGAACAAGTCTATTCAGTTTGCAAAGCAAACAAGCAGAAATTGTGTAAGAGCTTACATAACTCATGTTTTATAGTACTTGCCGAACTATATATATAATTATGGGAACAATGTGCCTCCATCGTTAATTTGTTAAGACGGGAGAATATTTTTTTTTAAAAACTAAAGGTTAAATAATATACATAATTAAACGGAGTAGTTGATATATTTTCGATTTTAGGACAATATACGTAATGCCTAAAAACCTTCCTATAAAGCCTTACATTGCTTATTATATACAAGATAACTAAAGTATTTTATCGATCCTTCTAGAGTGTAGAAGTTAACGGCGAAAGGGAGTTTTTTCTTCCTCCCAACATGGATGTCGTTAGTAAAATTATTATTTCGAGAGCTGATAGCTAAGAAGGAATTCTATACGACCATATCAAATTCGTAACCTCAGCATAACAAAGATATTGGATACTGCGGGCAGTGTCCCATAAACGAGGTAGACAAGCAAAAATGCAAATAGTTAGTAATGTACACACGTAATAATAAGTACAGCGTTTCTAAAAATATCAAAACAAAAACATTAAAAGTAGGCGTCTCAGAACTGTACAAATTCTGAATTAGCATGAGGGTCACGCAAATGTATTTGGAGGTAGCATCTAACCTGATCAGCTGTATATATACTATAATAAACTTAAAAAAATACTTTTTTAAGATTAATATATAATAACAGGCATATAATTTATTTATTAGCCATCTACCAAAATGATTTTTTTTTGCTTTCTTCAAACATTTAAAATGTAGACTGTAAAACATAACAATTAGGGTGCTATCTAAGTGTTACATGAGCTAATACACAAGCAATGATAAAGTAGTGCAGGTGTACTAAAGTTACTTTAAAGATACCTAATGCCAATAAGAAGTTGGTGCCAAGCGTCACTGGCTTGCGTTATAGTCCATCGTAAGATCGTACCTCGAAATAACGGGTACAGTCGGTGGAGTATTGGTTCAGCATCCGGTGCTACTTTGCTAGATCGTGTTATGCCATATGTCATTGAATCATGGCTACCTGAAATGTATTAGTAGGCAATGTGAGATGTAAAAAGGGTCTGGCTTAAACTGGTCTAATTAAATGTTTCAATGTTATGTTAATATGAAAAAAAAAAACAGTCATGTTAATGTGATAAGCATTTAAGCGACGAATATTCGGTAACTATTTGGTGTTCGGACAAAAAGTTTGCAATATTTAGTCGAATACGGAATAGCGAAAATAAAAAAAAAACAGAATTACTTACAAAGATGTTACTTATTATATGAATATTTAAAATCGAAAAAGTCGACCTAGATATTTTAAGTGGTTACAGTAGCTATTATTCAATCACTAATAGATTTTACTATGAAATACCATATCTCAAACCAGAAATAAGTTTCTTCATAAAAATTGCCAAAATTTTGTCTTACAGATTTTTTTTTAATTATTTTTATTTTCCGTTTTCTAACATTTTTGTAATGTTGATATATTGCTTTACGATCCCCATTACCAAAATTGTGTTGTTTTGTGTATGGAAAATTATAAAATAATCCATCAATGTTATAAAAACAGTTGAAAAGAAAAACAATGAGGATATCACTTCTGAAAGAAATATATATATAACAAAGTTTGTAATTTATTTTAAACCTTATAAGTCCAATATCTGAACCTTACTCTGTTGAAGGCCTTTGTTCGATTCCTACCCAGGACAAATAATTGTGTGATGAACACAACGATTTCTTCTTTGTCCGGATGTAATTTATCTATAATATTGCATGTTTGTATTTGGAAAAGCATAAGTATATTTACCAGCAGTCTAGTTACTATAAAACAGACCTGCCTAGTTATGAATCAAATGGCTGCGTGTGAGATGTATAAAATTTTATTATATCTTAAAAATGAGGTTCCAAATATGATATTGCATAGTAAATTCTATTGGTAATAAGGTTTACTACAATCAGTTAAAATATCTAGGTTGACTTTACTAGTAATTCTGTACATAGCCATATAAAAATTGCGGAAGCTGGTGGCTTAGTATTAACCAATTGAGTAATTCTAGCCAGGTCAGCCTTTGTTCAGGGCTTAAAATATTGAGAGCTCCATCCCTCGGAGATCATGTTAAGTTATCTGTCCCCTTGCCATACAAATATCTTTTCCTTATTAATAGTTGGGAGTCCTTAAAAGTCTGACAAGATTTTCTATAGAACTTTGATAATTCCGAAATATTATTTAAATAACTGAAAAATCTATATTGTGACAATGAATGTCACTAAAAAAAAAGCCCTAATAAGGCATCATCATTACACCTTTCTGATGCAGGTTTAATTCAGCCTGCCACGTGCAAAAGGTACTAAAGGTAGAATATTTGTGGCATCTATATTTAAAATCTTTCCTTTATGTAAATATTGAATTTCTTGCCATACAGTATTATATGTAACATATTAATATAGGATGCATGTAAATTGTAATGCAATGTTGTAAAAAAAATTCTGGTGCGCCACATGTTTTGATTATGTAATAAAGACAAGTACAGGCTGTAGCTTGCAAGTTAGTTTATTCATTAGACAATCTTAGACTCGGCAAGATAAATAAACTTACATATTTATTCCTTAATAATGCAATTTTAGCCTTTGGCTAGTTCAACATTTATGGTCTGGACTTAAAGGGCCAACGCACTCCATATTGCTCCTGCTAATTTTTATATCACTATTAGAAATATAATAAGTAGCGAAAATTTCAAAATCAAGTATTTAAAGGCTTGATAGATGGAGTAACACAGTGTGTAGTTATTTTAAATAAGGAGATTTAATTTAATAAAGATAATATGAATATAAATGCATAACTCTGTAAGATATTTTTTATATAAACTAGATTAAGTCCCAATAAGAAGTTTTTCCCAGGGTTTTTATGGAGCCTGTTCACACATCTTCATACTCAGTAAATACAAAGGGTGGAAGAAAATATTAACAAGAAATAACATAACAGCATATAACAAAACAATGTTGATTGTTAACAAAGAGAAAAGTTTGTAAACATTATTATCTATCAAAGCTACTAAATAATTAAAAATTTACAAGACTATTAATAAATAAAAAAGAAACAAATTAAAACACAGATTACTACTTATGCAGCTAACAGAGATTTGATTATTTTTCATCTATATGTATAAAATAAGTCCCTAAACATATCATCAAAAAAAGTACATAAGACACCATTATATATAATTACACAGAGGCAAAATTATTAAAGTAAGTCAATGTTAAACAAGTAATGATACATTGTACCATTATAAGCAGTACCTAAGTATAGAAAATATAATATATGTACATACCTGGAATGGCAAGATAAATCAGTGGGACATCTTTTAATTGTGGTGGTAGATCATTCATCCATGATTCTAAATTAAAATTTTGTGCAGATATATCGTCACTCATTATAAAGGCTAAAAAAACAGTAGTGATGTGTATAAGTACTTTATACTTTAGCAGTGATAAATGGCAATAAAGGATTCCTTTCTACCTACCTCGAACAAGCAAGTGTTTGAGTATCTATAATTATAGGTGACTACAAAACAAGGTCACGTTTCATTAGGTACATGATATTTATACGTACAAGTTAAGTAGAACTTTAGAAATCGTAAAATAAGCTTTTAAATACACAGTTAAGAGAGATTTTAAGTCATAAAACTTTAAAATTTTACTTAGGTTGACATCGCATTATATAGATCATAATTACACGATGCATTGTAGAAAGTATTGGAAACAAAAGGTACATCTTTATTCAACCATCCTTTTTAAATTATTGGATTAATATGTCACCTAAATGTCATTTGTTACGTTTTGAATGTGCTCGCACTAATGTTTTTAGAATGAATTCATTCGCATTGTTAAGGTATCAAAACGTGCTTATAAATTTTTACATTAATTTACATATGTAATTAATATTAATTTTTACACTGATACATTCTGATGATTTCGATATATTGTGTATCAAAGTATTCTCACTTTAACCCGTAAAATGTTAATTAATTGGTAGTTCGGTTGCTGTTTACAGTTTTTGGTTTTCATTAGATTCTATCCTGATGATAGTCAGACCAATAAACTGATTCTAACATCTAAACCAGCCATTATTTTTGAGACAAGTAACTACCTGCACAGAAAAACGGGAGTCTAGGTAAAAAGATAAGCTGCTGGACGGTGAGTTGCGATATTTAAGAAAAAATACAATAGGTTTTACCAAATTATGTTTAAAATAGTAGCAGCATAGTCATCAACATAACAGTTTTGTTTTTAAAACTTCTTTATATCCTTTTCTTTAGTAAATATCGTGTATTATACGAATATTATATCTGGATTACTTTTTATACGTAGCGAGAAGCTGGAATTATTATTGCGTACTATTACTAATAACCGTCAAAGTAACTGACTATTGTAAGTAATCTTTTTAAACTGACATTTGAAATTAATAAAAAAATCAAAAGATGAATTTTTAGGTTATTATTGGTAAGTTTTGAGAATATCTCATCATGTTCACAATTATTTACACAACTTAATATCTAAAACCCAAAACTGTAAACGAAACGTATTTTTTTTTACAAGAAAATATCATTTATTCTAAACATGTCAAGTATGTACTCGCAATAAATAAATATATTTTAATGATAAGTTTTTAACATGATATCTTATCCTTATTTAAACGCCATCCACGTATAAGGGACATGCGATGTTATTAAAAAACAATTATTTTATTTACATTTAAATATGAATTGTAATAATCAAGGGTCAATTATTAGGTATATAGTTCTATAGCAAGATCTTATAATAAACATCATTTAATAATTAAATTGTTTGATACATACCGAAAATACATAGTGAGCTTAATCCAAACTTCATTATCTATTTCCTCTATCTAATATTATAATGGCACGATGATGGTTACCGAATAAATCACCGGTATAACAACTTGTTAAATCGACAAAAAACAACAGAACGCAATAACAAAACAACCGTTATGATTTTCGAACAAAAATTTGGCGCGTGATTCGCTTTGGACATGTAGATGTAGACCAATGCGAGATTATACTAAACTCAACACAACACGCCATGCACTTCAATGAGAAATACACACGTAAATTTAAGCAAAAAGTAGGTAATATTGTACTTGTTATAAAGACCGGTAACCAAATCACTTTGTCTGTTCACGTGTCTCAAGTCTCGACGATGTCCACTACTTAGATTGGGTGAAAGGAGTGTTTATTTTTTTGTTTTTGGTAGTCTAATTTAAGTTTAACCTTGATTTAATAGGTTTGCCATAACTTGACTGCTTGAGGAAATACTGTAGGCACAATTCTGTTTATAAGTAACAAAACGTACTTTTTCGAGATAACATTGTTTCTTTTGCTGATATTATGTCACTTAGGTTTTAGCGTCTGGTGATGACAGAACATTGATTGTAGCTTGGTTTATCTGTACATATTTACCACAGCAAATGATATCTCATTTATAAGTTCTATGTATGTTAGTGGTAGTGTAGAAATTGCCTAGTTGGTCTAGTAGTTAGCGTATGTAACTGCCGATCAAGAGGTCTCGGGCTGGATGCCCGGGTTGATTCGAAAAGTGTTATTGTGTTTTTCTGGTTACAGACATACTTAGAAACAGGTTAAGCTCAATACTTAATGACAATGAGAGTTTGGAAGTTAGGGTCTTAACCTTCGTGCCTCGGAAACCACGTAAAGCCACTAGTCCTGCGCCGGATCCCTCCCTGGTCGTGTCGGATAGCTGTCACATCGGATTATAGGTATTATTATTCTAGGTAGTAGAGCCACACTGATTTTAGCACGAGCGGGCAAGCTCGACCGGGGCAGTACTACCGTCCCACACAAGATCAACCTAAAGCGGCAGCATCCATGTTGTCGTGTTTCATTGGTGAGTGTGAGACTGGAGACCCATTGATGCAAGAGTGACAGTTATTGTGGGAACTTTGTAAACCTTACACTGTCACAATAGCTGTCATACCTTTTAAGTCCCCAAGCGGAGTGTGAAAAAGCATCTCACAAAGCCGCCATAGTATCGGTCACCATACCGCTTTGTCAGCATTTGCAATGAGTATGGTGACCACAACTCTTGGATTCTATTCATGCTTTCCATGAGGCAGAGTAGAGTCACTTTGGCAGGCTCTTAAGCTAGAAAAAAAATAATAAGAGTACGGTAACAGAGAGTGCACCTATGTTTGGTCACACACTTGTGCACTAAAATATCTCCTGCGTAATTGGTTGATCTCTGTTGAGACAGAAATGAAGACACATTAGTGTAGAAATGATCTTTAGTTATCTATACTATAATGAGTAAGTTTCAAACTAAATGTAGGTAGTTTTTCGGTTTTCCAAGTAAGTCTGTGATGTCCTCATCATTAATAGCATTTAGTTGTCTACCGCTTAGACATATGCTTTTCCATATTAAAAAGGTGTTGGCCTACTATACCACACTGACAAGAACAGTTAATTTAGGGTTTGTTTCATGTTTTCATTCTCTTTGTAGAGCTGTTATTCTGTGTACTTCACTTCATTAGTCCGCTCTTGCGATACCCACGGGATGAAAAGGGGTGGTAACACTCGGTATTCTTAATCCGAATGTTAATGATGTAACAAGAATAAAATGATTTTCAGACTAGTATGTCAGTTATTTGATTCTTTAATCTTACGACTTTTAGAGAAGCACAATCTTTTTTTTTAAGAGAGACAATACCCTCACTTGGAATAAAACCTGTGTTGCGAGAGAATCACAATATACATAGGTCGCTAAAGTATTATTAAATGCTAAATTGTATGCTTGATAAAAGTTATGTATTCTACTACTGCTCTACAGGTTATTGGGTTGCGGCATCATTTATCGATTGTGGTTCGCGTCCTGGAACTACCATCACTGTCCAAGATAACTCAACAACAAGTGCAAGTCTAAACGTCACAGCCAGTGTTGGTAGAGTCGAAAACGGGTTATCAAAAGCCGGGTCTCAGAGGTCATCAGTGCGGAATTATATTAATCTAACTTAGTATATGCAGCTTCAGTTAATTTTTCTGGGTACCAAATGAAATAAGTTGCTCAGTTTGTCTTTTAGAAGTGCTAGAATAAATGGACCATACATCGAAGGGTCTTGTTATGGGCTTACGGTGTTCATCACGATCAATCATCATCAACAACCTTTAATAGTGCACTGCTGGACATAGCTCTCTGATATGACAGGTTGGGTTATTTGTTTCAAACACACATAAGGTTTGTTTCAAATTTTGCCTTCTCTTGCAGTAATGTTGTCTTGCATATTTTGTTCCCTTTGTTGCCTCTCACGACACCCATGGCAAGAATAAGGGTGATGATACTCTATATGCGTACTTAAGCTGTCACCACACGTCTATACGTCAAATTCTAATTCTATAATTACGATCATACTACTTGAAACCAAATTGATAGAATTTATCACTGATCCCGTTGAAAATGATGCACGTTGTCGGGTCTCACCTCCATTAGTCACCTTTTACTATGCCTCAGGAAGTAATTGGACTAAACTATTCAATGTCGGATACTATTAAGAATAAACTCACTTAGATTGTAGTGAGTCGTAGTATGACTCATAAGCTATACTGTACATATTATGTAACTGGTTAAGAAGTTTGAAGGGGCCAGAGACGTAGAATCGTTGACGTAGTAAAGAGATACACATACCAGTAGTTAGTAACCTCCTCTACACTAAGTAATGGCAGTTATACTTCCCTGAGAGAAAACTGGTTTTAAAAACTAGTTCTGACACAATAGTGTAAACAGATTTACTTGTCTTAATGTTTTATTATTTGTGCTAATTACTGTACCCATTTATACATTAAACATTTTCATCCTGAGATAATTATTTAGTTCCATAAAAGATGGTTGATCCTAGAAGTGACTTCAAAATGCGAAACTGTACGATTGGTGTTGTTTAAGCAGTCACCTCGCTATTTCTTACGGCACTAACTGTTGTGGGTTCGAGTCCTACACGGTTGATAGTACAACACTTTATGTAATCCACGAATTGTTGTGCCGACTTTGGGTGTACTTAGTGTCCGTTACATGTATGTAAACTCTACCACAACACAAGATATACTTTAAGTGTGGGACTTTTCACTTAAAAAAGTGTGTCTAAAACAATTAAGTACATTGAAAACCGGGATAGTCGGTGAGAGACCGGAGAGACCTTCATTGAACAGTGAACGTCGGTGGGTTGATTTTGATTGAAGTATATATTACACAGAACTCCCTCAAGACATCACTTAGTTAACAATAAACAATCAATAATTGTCGGCAAATTATGGTAGGTAACTTATAAATATAATAAGTAGATACTACCTATTCTGTGTGATATAAAGTTTATGCACCTAGGGATGGTAGGCTAATTAAATAGTATTAAAAAATGTTTATTTCCACCACAAAGAACGCATTGCACAATGATTTATAAAAATTGGCTCAGAAGCAAATGATGAAGGTTTACCTACGTTTTTCAGTCCAAATTTAGTGAATTGATAATTTTATTTCCGTACCAAATATAACCTATAAACCGTAGATACCATATTGTTACTATTAAACTAATAAGAACGCAGTCTCATGACGTAAGTCGAAAATACTGGTACTAGAATGTGAAAAATTAAGTTTTTAAATTCGATTGACCGACTTTGACTTTAAAACAACGTTTTTTTTATTATTAAAAAAAATAAAAGGGAAAATATTAAAATTCTCTGGTATATTTTTATTGTGTGGTATTTATTTAATAGGTAAGTGGGTAGTACTATTATTGCAGTTAATTTATTTCATTTCGTGTAAGGTTATGACCTGCAAGCAGCATACACAAGGACGTTCTGATTACTTAGTAATTACTTACAAATACTTTGTTTAGACACACATCTTTCAGAAATAAATGCGATTGAGTGATCCTGAGGCATGCAACACCTTTATGTGTGTGCAATTATTTAATGTACGGCTGAGTAAATAGATATAATTATGTAAACAGTTTAACTCTTGATCCATTTTTGTAACCTACTAACTTGAGTGTCCATGACCGTATTATTTTATTTTCTGTAAAAAGTAATTTTAAATATAAGGAAAAAATAAAGTTAATTAATAAAATAAAAACTGTTTACCATATGTGAATTTCAAATAAACCTAGTAAAACAAGGTAAGTTGGTGATATTTGTAGCATATTTATAATTTTAAAGGAAATTTAGCATTAATATAGTTGACATTTTGACCGGTCTGTTAGTCTAGTGGTTAGAGATTCTGACTGCTAAGCCAGACGTCATAAGTTCGTTTACCACCCAGGACAGATCTTAATGTGATGAACACGATCATTTGTTCCGTGTCTGAGTGTAATTTATGTATAATATTTTTTTTTATTATATTTAACCTACCAAAGTGACTCTAATCTACCTGATGGAAAGCATGAACTGCGAATGACGACGGTGCAATATGGCGAACCACGCTATGGCGGCCTACTGAGATGCTTTTTCACGCCTCGCTTAAAGGACCTGGGATCGAAGTGGGAGGGAAAACCGTGCGCTGTATGATATAATATGTATGTATTTGGATATATCTGACTGATTACCATAGTATACAGGCTTTGTCTAGTTTGGGATCAGAAGGTCGTGTTTGTACGAGGATATATAAATCTATGCAAGTGCTTAAAAAAACAGTTTTCGCGACGCGACGTTTTCTCTCAAATGGCAATGACATCAATCTACAACTTTCTGCTATTTCACCTCGAAACACAAACTTCTTATACAAGTTTTTATCACTGAGGAAAATTGATTTGATGAAAGTTGGGTTTTGGATATATTGCTTGAAAATGCGTCTCCATTTATTTTCTGTAGCCTTTATTACGGGTGGTGGTTTGAAAAAATTTAGGATAAATTAAGAAAAAATCAAGTTGAATATAATATTAATTCTATTGTTACGATTTAGTAGATGGTGAATACGTTTTAGTGGAGTGCTGTAGTAAATACTGGCTACTAACACGATATAATATTGACTTGACAACATACATATATTAAAGTAGGTACATACTACGACAAATAGAAAATATTTTGGAAAAGTTAAAATGCGTCTTTGTATTTTAGTAATAGTTTGACCCGGCGAATTACTTAATAATTTTTGTAATAGAATAAACGATTGTCAAGTCAGTATGTTTTTTGCTAGTGGTCAAGCAGCTGTTGTAAGTCATACTGAGTGTTTCAGTCAGTTCGTTTCCAATACTGTACCCCACTGTGCTGGCTTAGTTCACGTACAAAAAACTACTTTTCGATAAATGTCTTCAGAATTCGAGCAGTAGAATTGTTATGATTTTTTATGGAATACCGAGACCCAATTGGCCCAAAGGGCAAAAGAACGTCACAATTTTATTTAACCAAATTGCATAATAAATACATTAAATTATGCTGTACGCAAAATATGAGTCTGATTTTCTCCATATTCAAATTACTTTACTGCCGAGTGTTAAGTGTATTTTAAAAGCTTTTCTCTGGCTGTTTTTTTTCAAATTTTTACCTTAACATGACATGCATTGATATGATTCACAGGAAACTATTCTACATATTGTTACAAGTCGTAGGTTTTCCGTATTACTTTCCTATACGACCATAGTTATATTAAATGTAAATGGTATAAAAGATTTAGTCAAATGGAAAACCCTTACCACAGGTGTACACAAAAACAAAAGAAAAACATGTTACGAATAACGTAGGAATTTTGCTTACTGAAGCAAATAAACAAGTAGGTGTTAAATAAAAATTATGTATGCCTCCAATAAATTGTTATGAAATCATTATAACTGGCTTACCGTTTTTATTTGCAGTCCTAACACCGTCATCAGGTCATTCACCATGCATTCAATTTGAATATGTGTTAAATTCCTTACACTCATTATTTTAAGAACCTTCAAAATTTTGCTATTGGAACGGGTGTCATGTCCCTGAAATTTAAAGGGAGCTTCCTTCGATCAGGTGAGATGCTCATGCCTGTCGGACCAGGACCCAACGGTTGATGAGATGTTGTATATAAATGTTTATTATGCTAATGATGTGTTACCCCGAGTGATGACGAATTAAAAATACAGAGTGTCACTACCCTCATTCTTCCCATGGATGTCGAAACGACTAAGGAAATAAAATGTGCAAGACAACATTACTGTAAACAGAAGTAAAATTTGAAACAAACCTTATATCAACTCGTCTGGCCAGCATGGTATAGTAGTCTAAAACCTCCTTGCTAAGGAGAGGCCTATGTCCAGCAGTGGACTGTTAAAGGCTGTTCATGATGATATATGCTCATTGATCCGAGAATTTCTATACCGTAATTTTATTTATTTATTGAAACCTACTGCACTTGTTGTATAAAGGCAGATTAATTGAAATGTAGCATCCCCCCCTCGACTTTCAGGTTATTGTAGAAATAAGATGCGGTAGCAGCTGAGTGGACGGGAGAGAGACGTTCTTTTTACATAGACCGTTGGTGCAACGTGCTGTGCCTGGACGCCGATAAAACCGTAGGACTAATCAGGCTGGAGCAGTATCTGCATATACTATCTCTGTTGAGGACGACGCTGCTGGAATGCTGAGACTTGGTTATTTCACATCGCTATGGGAGTCTGCACGTTGGTGGTAACGTCATGTTACTTTCCGTTAATCGGCTTCTTTGATGACTGTTTGCAATCACGTCAGGGCTACCACTGAGGAGGAACAGTTGTCACATCCCTCCAAAACAATGGGAGGATCCTCTGACCAGGCAAAGTGATCACCACAAATTGTTGTTCTAAGTCTGGATGTTCTTTGTGATAGTTTCATGACACTTACGTACCTACTGTAAAATATTACTCCAATAACAATGACTTAAAGTCTATGAAAATCGTGGCAACTCATAAAAATGAAAGGAAAACTAGTTATATAACTTTTAATTAAAAATTCTTATGCATATTTTAAGGTTACTATTTTTAAATTGTTTTAATGCAATGATAAATATTCATTGTAATTATTGTGGCTTTACAAAGTTTACTGATAAATTACTCGTAAATTTGAGATTATATTAAAACTAACCTGAATGAATATGCCAGCCAAGTAACGATATGGTTGAGTTGACGCTCGTTACCGTTCGGGTTCAGAGATCATCGTGATAAAAATAGCATTACACCTTCGTTCTTTTGTCCGCTGACGTCTGTCAACGTCATAGGCAGTAATGGATATTAAATAGTTAGCATTCAAACGAATGTGATGGCTTTTTATGATCGTTCTTTTTTTAACTACAAAACAGTTCCTATGCGAGTATACTTAGTAAAGTGCAATTTGTTTAAATTTAATTTGCGTGCCTGTGTGTATGCCTGTGCCATCACAGATTCACAAAGGAAAGACTATTGTTTTGTTGTCAGAAAGTTGTTTGACTTTAAGTATTCTATTATACTAATTTGATCAAAAGTGTTTTATTATATTGTATTCGCTATAATTAAAGAAAATCTGCTCTTTCACAAATCTATTTAAATCGACATTAAGGAGAAGGATGTTCTGAATTATCAGCCCTGATGGTGCTAAAATGAAAAATCCATTTATTACAATTCCTATCTCTAGCGACTGAGTAAAAAGATAAATAAAAATAAAGAAAGAAAGACAAAAAATGAAAGTTAAGAGGTAGGGCATAGCGCGATATTTTCCGCTCAAACATTAGAGCAGCCCGACTGGGGAAGGACCTCCGCCTTACAGAAGACCACGGCCAAATAGCACAGCGTTTTTCAGCAGTGCTGTGTTCCTGTGGTGAGTAAGGTATCCAGAGCTCTAGAGGATTCGCTGTTTTGACAACGGGGGACCAGTGGTGCTTATAATACTGCTACTGGCTCGTGTGGGCGCGGGATGTGGGCGCGGCGGTCAGGAAGACCCGCTGAAACGGTTGTCCGCTGGCCGCCCGCAGGATAGATGGGTTCCCGAACCCAGGGATCACTACAACCTCCACCCTGGGAGGCCGAACCGCCAGCCTGCGAAAAATCCCTGCAGTAGTAGTCGTGCCGGAGGAGGAGACCGGAGTGGAACCCGGTTGCTGCTGCAGGAGGGGAGCGGGGGCCCTTTCGTACGCCGCGCCGACAAATCGCACTACCCACATCAGCCATGTGCGGATTGGCACCGCCCCATTGCCCCCTTAGCTGTCAACACAGTAAATCCTCACAAAACAATTGAACTCCCCCAAAAAAATGACAAAGAAAAGTAGAAAAAGAGTACCTACAGCGGCATCCTCTTCCACGTATATGGACTTCTGCAATATCAGGGGACTTCACTCCAACCTGAACGCAGTCCACCTTCATCTGGAGATTGCGCAGCCGACCCTCTTATTTCTTACGGAGACACAGATATCCTGCCCGGCTGATACATCATACCTACACTACCCCGGCTACAAACTCGAACACAAATTCCTGAGACGTGCCGGTGTATGCATGTACGTCCGGGAGGATATCTGCTGTCGCCGTCTTCATTTTTATGAAGACAGGGACCTGTCAGTAATGTGGGTGCGCGTAGACTACGGAGGTCAGACTCGAATCTATGCGTGCCTATACAGGTCTCATAGCGGCGACAGGGAGACTAGAGCACACTTTGAGCACCTGCAAGTGACGACTGACAAAGTTCTTGAGCAGTACCCCCGTGCTGAGTTGGTGATTTTAGGAGACTTTAATGCCCACCACTGTGAGTGGCTAAATTCTCGATCCACCGACTTTGCGGGAAGGTCTACTCATGAATTTGCTCTGGCCCATGGCCTCTCACAACTGGTACATTCCCCAACAAGAATACCTGATATTGAGAGCCATGCGCACTCTTTGCTGGACCTTCTGCTGACGACGCGTCCGGACGACTACACTATCACAGTGGACGCACCTCTCGGCTCATCCGACCACTGCCTCGTCCGGACCGTAGTCCCATGCGCGCGGCATATTCCACCTCGCCCAGCCGACCTGCGCCGCATGTGGCAATATAAATCAGCAGACTGGGATGGATTGCGTGAATTCTACGCATCGTACCCGTGGAGGCAGCTTTGTTTCGCGTCAGAAAACCCCGACCCCTGCGCAGCCGCTGTCACTGAGACGATCCTGGTGGGTATGGGGTATTTTATTCCTAACTCATCAGTAGCTGCGGGAAAACAAAAGCGACCGTGGTTTAACCGGCTCTGCAAGGAAGCCAGACTAGTCAAGCAGACTGCCTACAGGGCTTGGACCACGGCCCGTGCTAATAAGGATCCGAACATCTCTGATGTGAGACGCAAACTAAATGCTGCCTCGAGATCCTGCAAAAAGACAATTGCCAGAGCCAAATTCGATTTCATCGGCAGGATTGGTGAGCGACTTACGGGCTACCCCTCTGGGAGTCGTGCCTTTTGGTCTCTTGCTAAGGCGGCCGAGGGAAACTTTTGCCAGTCGTCTTTACCACCATTGCGAAATGCCGATGGTAACTTGGCCCACAGTGCCAAAGAGAAAGCCGACCTACTTGGGCAACTCTTTGCCTCAAACTCGACCATGAACGAGGATGGAAGTGCGGTACCGCCTACTAACCCGCCGTGCCAACACTCTTTGCCGGAAATACACATTTCGCAAAGAGAAGTGCGGCGGGAACTAAACTGTCTAGACGTTCATAAGTCGAGTGGGCCAGACGGCATACCTGCAGTAGTGCTCAAGCAGTGTGCTCCTGAGTTGTGCCCTGTACTAACGCGACTTTTCGCGCTTTCCTACCGCAAAAGGCAAGTGCCGTCTTCGTGGAAGACTGCTCATGTGCATCCAGTGCCAAAAAAGGGTGATAGATCGGACCCATCGTATTACAGGCCTGTAGCTATAACTTCCCTTCTCTCTAAGGTGATGGAGCGTGTAATCAACACACGGCTCCTCATTTACCTAGAAGAGCACGATTTGATCAGCGACCGCCAGTATGGTTTCCGCCACGGTCGCTCGACTGGTGATCTTCTAGTGTATCTCACTCACCGGTGGGCTTCAGCCATTGAGAGTCAAGGTGAGGCTTTGGCAGTTAGCCTGGATATAGCAAAGGCGTTCGATCGGGTCTGGCACAGGGGTCTTCTATCGAAGTTACCATCCTACGGCCTGCCCGAGGGTTTGTGCAAGTGGGTGGCTAGCTTTTTGTCCGGCAGACGCATAAAAGCCGTCGTCGATGGTAGCTGTTCCGAAAGCATGGACATAAACGCTGGTGTCCCGCAAGGCTCCGTGCTATCTCCAACGCTGTTCTTGCTGCATATCAATGATATGCTGTCCACGGATGGTATCCATTGTTATGCGGACGACAGTACTGGAGATGCGTATTACACGGGCCGAGCTAACATCCCTCGTACCGTTGTAGTAGAAAGTCGCGAACAACTTGTGTCTCAAATCGAGAGCACCTTACACAGAGTCTCCGATTGGGGTCGGGATAACCTGGTCCAATTTAACCCCTCTAAGACACAAGTCTGTGCGTTTACCGCTAAGAAAACCCCGTTCACTGTGGTTCCACAATTCCAGAATACACCCCTTACCATCTCACAGAGTATTGGAATCCTCGGTGTCGACATCTCCAGTGACGTCCAATTTCGAGCTCATTTGGAAGAGAAGGTCAAGCTGGCATCAAAAAAACTTGGTGTTCTGAATAGAGCGAAGCGATACTTCACACCGGCACAAAGGCTACTACTTTACAAAACACAAGTTCGACCTCACATGGAGTATTGCTGTCATCTCTGGGCGGGAGCACCGAAGTACCAGCTTGAGCCTTTCGATTCAGTTCAGAGACGTGCTGTGAGAATAGTCGACGATCCTGATCTCACAGACGGTATCGAGCCACTAAGTCTTAGGAGAGACTTTGCCTCCTTGTGTGTGCTCTATCGTCTCTACAATGGGCTGTGTTCTGAAGAATTGTTTGATATGATGCCCACAGCCACTTTCTACCATCGCACCGCTCGCCATCGTCAGGGAGCTCATCCACATACATTGGAACCTAAATGGTCGCGCACAGTGCGGTTTCAGAGAAATTTTCTCCCGCGAACAATCCCGTTATGGAATGAGCTCCCTGCCGAGGTTTTCCCTGGAAACTACAGTATGGGGCTCTTCAAGAAGGGGGTAAATAGGTTTTTAAAGGGTCGGCAACGCGCACGTGATGCCCCTGGTGCCGCAGGTGTTCATAGGCTGCGGTAACCGCTTACCATCAGGCGGGCCGTATGCTTGTTTGCCACCGTCGTGGTATAAAAAAAAAAAAAAAAAAGTTAAGATAGAAATCTGAGTGTTTTGACCAACATGTCCTTATAAACGCATATCCTGTTTTCTCTGCACCCTATAACGGAAGGCTGACGAAATCCACCGATGAGCTTACTCTACATAAACTGTAAATACATTATTATTATATAATTATCTAGATCTGTAAGGTCATACTGCTGTATGAATTAATAATAACACAATTATTATCATTCATTGTGAGTCTAGTTTTATTGATGATGGTGCGTTTCGAAAATTTCCATCAGGGATATAATAACAAGCGATAGAACTATGTTATTAAAACAAAAGACTGATTTTATTATAGCTTACTATGTTATGATAATATAATATCATAACTTTAATTTTTGAATTATGATTTTTACTAATTTTATGTGTAAAACAAAAATAAAGTCATTTAACACTAACTTAAAATTTAACAAATTTTACTTAATCAGTATAATTTGATGTATATATAGCCTATGTGTATAGCCAAAATTCCTCTTCTCGGTTTTAAATTTTTATATTTCTTGATTTTAAATATTTTAAAAAAATTACCGTAACTATGGATCCACTTCCACTAGAATGATTCTGAGAAATGAAAATATTGAACGTAAGTAGTGATTTTGAGTGAAGAGAAGTGGCCACAGTGGTCATTCTTAGGCTCGCATTTATGAAGGACGGCAATCGCTTTGTGATTTCCGGCACTTGAATCGTTTACGGTGTTTGGCTTGCTCCCGGGGCTGGTGGTGGTTCCGCCATCTCTATTGGAAGCATAACTTGCTCACAGAAAGAGATTACGGAGTTCCACGGGCTCTCGCTCCATACAATGACCGTAAAAGCCGACTATAGCAGTGCAAAGAGAACTTAACACACACAGTGGTAAAGTAATGCAAAATCTCCTTTCTAAGGAGAGACAAATATTTAGCGATGGAATATTAAAGGCTAATGATGACATTGTGAAGGTGGTACATGTGTCATGGCTTGGCTTCACTGCATGTTATGTCAAAAGGAGTCAGTGTGTTTATAATGCAATAGCAGTCGCTTTTAATGGGCAACCTTTATTTGTGGAAAATATTTCTGTATCTCATCTGGGTTCAGCCTTTATATTTTTGCTTTGAAGTTTAGAATGAGTCATGGAGGTAGGTATGTAACTATTATTACACCAAAGTTAAACCACAACTGGAGTGACTAGAGTCAGTTGCCATTACACATTTCTCCGTTTGAGACGAAGTGACTTTCTTTCGTATCCTCTTTTATATTATAATTATTTACTTTAACGTTTACTGCAACATCTGTGTGGAGGAATATGGGGTGACACCACCCCTAGTCATTCTGTGGGTATCGTAAGAGAGTAAAGGAGCAAAATACATAGGACTATAGTATATAAATGTTCAGCAGTTTATGACCGGTAGCGGACTTTCAAAAACTGTTGATGTGTTGACATCATGTCATTATTGTCATTGATTCTTTTTATTTGTTGTAACAATATTATTTTGAAGGCATCGCAATAAAAATTTGTATCTAATAACTCATTTTAAAAATAGAGAAACATCGGCTCTTCAGCAATATGTAACCCGATCCTTAGTTCGGATTAAACAGGTCACGTTGAGGACAAGCAATTAACTCTACCAATGCATAGCTCACAGCTCAACCTTTTTTTTACACATTCCACAGCAAGTATAGAGTATTTCTTTAATTTCTGGATAACAACTAAGTAAGTAAACCTATAATAAACCTATTGAACATTTCCAATAATGTTAATGTTTTATGACATATTTAAGTCAGCAGAGTTTACTAGATAAGTACAGAAATCATGCATGCATGCCAAAACACTCCCTCCACTACGGAACGCCGCGCGCCTCCGCCCGAATGCAGCCGAACAGAAATCGATGTCATCCGAAGTCAGTTGTTGAGTCCGGCTGACGACTGGCGATACCATTCTATTATCGCGTCTCGCTTTCACAACAGTACAACGCTAGTCTATACTAAACGTTGTCAAAAAGTGCGTTTATACAAACACTTTAATTGTGCTTCTTGAATTTCTTAAATGAGAAATACTTGTACACTATCGAACCAAACGTTACAATGAGTAAAATAAGATCTGGTGTGAAATAAACAGCTACAAAAAGCTAGTGAAATTTTATTTAATAACACAGAAATAAAGATACGAAACTGTATAACTACTGTGCTACGCTTCCTGTGCGATGTTGGGGAAGAGTTTTGGTTAAAAAGTTGACACATTTAGACGTTTATTGGGACTTATTGCGAATGTGTATTGAAACGTTCACCGCTATTCACGGGCGCACTGCTATGCGCCACGATTTGGTACATTTTATAAGGCATACGTCCTCTGACCACTACTGCGAAGGGAGACTTTAGTTTCAGATTCAGGTAAGACCAATTTTATTATTTAAATAACATGCAAACGCGCTGAGTTCATTCTAGAACACGTCTACGAGGTGAATGTATATTTTATTACCAAACGTATTGCATTGACGAATCCACGGCGCGATGTCGTTGCTACACAAAAAAAAATGCAGGTTAAAACAATTAACCTTGTAATGTACCATCTACCTTCAGAATTTAAAATTTTACAAATAGCATATTAGTTTTAAAAACGCATAGATTACCTCCAGAAAAAGGGAAAATAGTTGTATTTGCCTTCCTATAAAGTAATATTATTTTTTTCAAATGAACGCATCAGTCGGTAATCCACAGTTGTTAAGATATAACAAATTATAAGTAACAAAGATATTTGATGTTCAAGCCTTTTTGATCATTTTACATATTAATAATAAATTAATAACAAGATAAATAAGTTATATTTATCTTGTTCATGTTGTACTTCACCTGCATGCGAAGAAATACATTGTATTACAGACAAAATGGAAACCTCAGTACCTTCTACACGTCTTAAAATAATATGTAGGTAAGTACAATAACTGCGTTTTCTTTTACAAAAACAGATTGAAATCGCCTTTAAGTAAGATTTTGTTGTGTCTAGATCTGAGCATAATAATTATCAACCTATAATAGACTCCCTAGAGAGGAGCCTGGAGGAGGAGAAATTTACCTGAATCTGTGTCTATATAGTCTCTATCGATAATTGCTTTTAATATGCTTTGTTGGTTGAGTAATATCCGTCACCACGCGTCACTAAATTATTTACTTTTCGTCATTTAGTTGTTACGGTTCATCGTTAAATACGTATAATACCCGAAGCAACAGTTTTAGTCGAATTTATTAGCTACCGTAAGTGTGCTGCTTCCATAGCTAATGTCACTTTCTCCTCAAGTTAGTGTTATTATGGTATTTATCCGTGGGATGACGGCTACAAATGTAGAGTGTCGCCACTCTCTATTTATTCCGTGGGTGTCGCAAGAGCAGACTAAGGTAGTAAACGACATAGGAAAACAGAAAACTTAGAACAAATTTTTTTTTTTAACCTGTGGGCTGATGAGTCGGAAACGGACTGACTAAAACCACGCGTCTCAGAAGGGGAGGATTTCGGGTACAGTTGTTTTTATAACATCCAGACCTCTTCAACCAACGAGTTATCTTGGTTCGACGAAAGGTCTCACT
The DNA here is from genome assembly GCA_949316085.1 of Hypercompe scribonia. NCBI lineage: Eukaryota > Metazoa > Arthropoda > Insecta > Lepidoptera > Erebidae > Hypercompe > Hypercompe scribonia. The sequence goes on from OX438979.1 coordinate 17,459,068, forward strand.
CCACTTGCGTGTCTTTGGGCGGTCAGAGGCGCTAGAGGGCGGCCTCCCGCCCTGACGGTCCTCTAGATAATCTGCCACTAACCGCCTCTGGTACTCTGGTAGCCCGTGATCGAGAAGTGCTTCAGATTATCGAATGAATTGGCGATGTCCAGTGACACCGTCAACAGCACGTTGTCACAGCACACCGCTATTTCGGTCAAGGATCCTCAGACGCACCACGGAGCTTTTGTCGCACCGCACGATAAGTTCCAACCCAGGGGTCACGATCGATACTCTCCAGCATCTTCTTTTTCTTACCATTTTTTGGTATACCTAATGACCAGCTTCAGAGTTTTCCGCGTCTCTCGGTACTCCTCATGAAGCTAGTCCTCCTTGCCGTCTCCGAGGTGACGCCACCGGCTTCGGGTGGACAACCTTCAGGTATAAATACAGGCCACGCGGAGGTCCGTTAACTCCTGGGCACTTGAAACTGACCCTCTACCAACCCGTACGGCCAGCGTGGTATATTGAACGAAAACTACATTTCCAAGGAGAGGCCTATGCCCAGCCGTAACCTATTAATGTAATTAACGATGTGATTATAGTAAGATTTTTAATAACTTACCCTTAGATAACCTATCTGCTTCTCTTGCAGCCAGTCGGGTTAAAATAGGTATCTGAAATCAATTATTTCATCCAAGTATTTCAATACGGAACACATTTTGAGTTAATAAAACAAAAAATAATAGATTCTGACAATTATAGCTAGGAAGTCTTAAAAGCTAGAAGACGGAAAAACTACTTCTAGGTTATTGTTTTTAGACCTTGTATTTTACGTATAAGCTTGAAATCGGATCGTATTAATTTTAAAGAACGAAATAAAAAGAAATAAGAATAATCTACAGGATTTATTCACACTGGCTTGAGAAAGATTATCGATGTAATTAATTTTCATACTTTATATTGCGACTCCCTTCACTAGAGAATATTTACGTTATTGAAAAAAAAATGTTTATGTTCGCAACTAATTACTTCTGTTCAATAAATTGTGTAACGAATCATTCTTATAAAACAACAGTCAATTATATACATGATATATATACTGATTACGTTAACAACCTTGTTATAGTTTATTTTCATTACAATAAAAAGAACGAGTGAATGAACGATAATAAATTCGGCAACGCCACCTTTTTGTCATTTTTATGAGTATCTATGTTAAATGTGAATAAAAAAAACATTACTTGTGACATTATTGTTAGTGAGGTAAGTTATTAATGATGACCTCGAATGTTTGGAAAAGGTGTATTATTTCTTATTTAGGAGTATGTCTGGCATTGGACACTAAATAGCCGTACCCACTGGACAAACAAGCAAAAACCTGCCACAGACAGATAGTTAAATAGGAATTTAAGCTGATAAAGTCCTTGCTTAATTTTCTGACTACGTAGTTTATTTAAAAAAAGGTATTAAAAGAGTAGAATAAATAATATAATCGTCCTTATTCAGCATAATTTCTTTTGTTTTACAATGACGATGTTGACGAAGATGGTGTGCGTCTAGCCAAGAGATAGCTTCACTTTCGAGATTTTTAAAGATTGCAGGCTAATTGTCATTTCTACCCAGTAAAGATATATAAGCGTACCTGTTTTTATAGAGTTATACCTTGATGATAATGTACTCTTAGCCGATTTGGACCACGTGACCCATCTCAACGGAAATCAGTCAAACACGCCGGAGATAATTCAGTGCCCTAATGTATGTGTAAATACACGTGCACTCTCTGTTCCCTCATTCACACACTATCCAATAGGACGGCTATCTGATACGACCGGGGAGGCGCAGAACTGATGGCTTTACGTACTCCCCGAGGCACGGGGACTAAGGGTTTGTACACAAAACTGCGATGCGACATCGCATCGTAAAAATCTACGAGCTCGCACAACGCATCGCAAGAACTTGCGAATTGATTCACGACGCGCATTCCTGCGATGTTTTTTTTTTGTCTTTTTTCTTTTTCCTGTATCTCCTAAGCAATAACAGAAGTGCACACTTCTTTTTACGATTCATGTCACGACCTAGTTGTCAATTCAAAATACGTTTAGTACGGTTGACGGTTGTCGAAGGAATAGTCACCCTGGGAGACGCCGCACGAAAACGCATCGCAGCAATTCGTGTCGTAATTTTCTGCGTTGCGAATTCGCGTCTTGTCGCATCGCAGTTTTGTGTACAAGCCCTAAGACTCCAACATCCAAACTCCGGACTATTAATGATTAATATCGCTGTTTTTGACCCCACCCGGTGTTCGAACCCGGGACCTCTTGATTAGCAGTCGTATACGCTAACCGCTAGGCCAACAAGGTAATTTAACCTTAATGTTAATATACTTACATGTCAGTGGAGTTAGACAGTGTCTAACCAATAATTAATCATAAACAATGGTTAACTGTAACTTAAACGGATTAAATAAATGCGCAATGGTTAGTTCTTACAGAATAGGTTACAAGAACTAGTTCATTGAGCAGCTGTGGCCTTCAGTTGTATTTATAGCGATAACAAATGGTTATGGATATAAACTTAATAGATTTAAACACATTACAATTTTAGAATTGTACAAACAAACAATAGCTATCTCAGTCTACTTATTGTGGTTGTCAAAAGTTTGATCGATAGTGTTTTGATGATATACTCCGGGACTACATGAACAGGAAAATACGCAGGAGATGTTACGCAAACACAAGTGCACTCTGTTCCGTCTCTCTCGCAATTTGATAGGACGGCTATCCGATACGACTGCGGAAAGATCAAGCGTAGGGCTGATGGCTTTACGTGCTCAAGATCGATAGTAATGACATAGACGACGACACCGATGGCTTAGTGGTTTAAGCGGTCACTCGCCCGCTCTGTTTTCAACTGCGCTGTGTGCTATGGGTTCAAACCTCGCATGGGACAACACTTTGTGTGATCCACAAATTGCTATTCTGAGTCTGGGTGTTCTTAGTGTTCGTTACATGTATGTTTGTAAAGTCTCGTGTGACACATTTGTATTTCAAATGCACAAGTTGTATTTTTATAAAAAAAAATAAGTTATGATAACGTATAAAGCGAGAAAACGTAAGATGAAGTAGTTAATAATAAAAATATGAAAAAATAAATGTCAAGAGGCGGCCAAGCAGTCTCCGAAGATCCGAATCCCCTAAGACTTACTTATTTGGTTATTTTGGCATTCCTTGTAAAACATTTGTATTTTAATGGCATACCGTGTACCTAATCATATTGAGAACGATTCCCACACACCACTTTATCGCCAGAAACAAGTGTAAATCCTTTATTCTTTAAATGTGAGTACTGATTTAAAATATTGTCTATAACGAGCATTTGCACATTTAGCCTCAAAGAAAATACCCACAATTGTCAACTTCTGTAACATTCTCTCGGCCCTGATAGCAAGTCTAGTATCCCGCTGGCCAGACGGGAATTAAAAACAACACAAATTAAAAATAAAATAAGTATGTATAAAATTAATATCACTTACTCATAGGTAGTGAGGGGAGACGGAAAAGTTTTATCAATTCGCCGAGTTCGTTCTCACTATCGTTAACATATATGTACGTGTGATAAAAAGAGATCAAGCACATCGCGGTGGTCACGCATCTGCGTGTATTTCTTCATGTGCCTTGTATCATTCCTTTTCTGCACGGCACACATGCTAAATAAACATGATTGGTAAACTGTTCATATTTTGCGCTCAGTCAAAAATTAATTTCATGTAATATTTTCACGACGTTATCTCATAATCTTGACTTGTCTTAAGATTGATACGGTCGGCTTTAATTGTTTAAAATATAAATACAGCTTGTATTAATGACTTAAGACTTTAACTCGTTATATGGCATAAGAGATACACAAAACTTATTCAATTTAAAGTTTGACTTACAACATAATGTACGTCGTAGGTCAATTTTTATATTACAATTAGCACATTATTTTAACTACAAAATTGGATGAATTATTTTGAAAAATGACTGTTTGATTTTAATCACCTTTAAAGCTTCGTAGATATGTTTTTACCAGAATTTTTTATAACACACAAAGGCTGGATAGTTGCAAAAACTATATTATGCGCGGATATTACTTGACTTTCACTTTTTTTAATTATACTCGTTTGAGTATATTTTTTACGTTTTACGAGTCTTTCTTTTGTATATTTATTTTTTCATAAATTTCTAAATCTTTCTTTTCATTGAACTAAGTGAGTTATGTTCATTAAGCCAAGCTACCAATAATAGCACGGCTTCAGTCCTCCAGTCCAGAGTTCTCCTACGTATTTAGATAAATTAAAATTTAATCTGTATTGATAATAATGAGACATTATCACAGCGTTATCAAAACTGAAACTAAGCTGAACTATAACTTCGTATTTTTAAAGACAGATAAGTGTGATTAAATACCTATTTCTTTTATGGTAATATATTATATATACACATGTTACCTAGCTAGAAATATTAATGCGTCCCTGACGTGGCCGTAGAATGGACTAGCACCCCAGCAAAATGTCGGTATAAACTCGTACCTATCTATCAAGATCCTAGTTTCAAGAACCATTTAACGATGTAAATAGTTCAGCATCTCAAATTACCCATATGACAGTATTATGTGTCCGCCTGCAACGCAAACGTGTTGTATAGATTACTAGAAAACGTTCTTATAAAACTTACAGTATAATTTTTCTGTTACTTGATCACCATTATCTTCTACAGCCTGTAGTAGTCCACTGCTGGCCATGACTTCTTAGAAAGGAGATTTTGTCCTAACATTCACGCTGGTTAGACGAGTTGGTATAGAGTTTGTCAATTTACCTTCAGTTTACACTGCTATTATTTTGCGTAGTTTGCACCTAAGTCTGCACTTACGACACCCATGGGATGAATAGGGCTGGTGATGGTGACACACTGTATTGTTAATCGTGTTATCATACGTTTTAACTAAAGCTTTTCTTAACAATCCAGCGGTGGAAAGGTTAAAATTGGTTAAAATTATGTTGTTGTAGACTGTTACCCAGAAAATAGATGTCGTTGAACTTGTTTCTAACGGTAAGACGTAATATTATTTACATAGGTCGTCGTACACTTCTAAAGATTAATGATATAAATGTCGACTACTTTATTAAGCGGAAACACCTTCCTATTATACAAGAACTGTTCAAACGGACGAGCGTTTCAGCGTCAGATGACGAACAATCCATGTACAAATACATGCAAATCCCTCTAAATTTAATATTTTTTTTGTTTAGTCAGTAGCATTTATGAGTTTTAGCGTGGCTGTGTCGTCAACGAATGTTAAAATGTTTAACTAGTGACCGCTAGTGAGGAAGCAATTTATTTTGCTAATTCTACAGATTTAATGTAAACGACATTGCAAGTAATAATTCGATTTCACAATAATTTAAGCAGTTTGTTTTGCGTCAATACGTTGTTGGTACCGGAACCAATAGCAACGGAAAATTACTTTGCGTGTTCTAAATTACACGAGCAAAGTCTATTGATGAATATTTTGGGCAGTATTTTTAACAAAACATAACGCACACGCAAACATTTGAGTCCTGTAGCACAGATTGGATACTTTTTACACACTCTCGTCTAATCCAGAATATGACAACTATAGGGTGGGCCACTAATTAGTTAAGATTTGAAAAAATCGTATATAAAATCATTTATTTATAAACGTCGATTATTTACAAAAAACCTGGCATTAAAAATTATTACGAATTTAATTATTAACTAAAATACAACATTTTATAGATAAATTACACCCAGACACAGAGCAAATGAACGTGTACATTACACGAAATATTTGCTCTGAGTAGCCCACGAGCTCTAGATTAGCAGTCAGGATCACTAACCACTAGTTCAACAGACCTGTCAAATTTATTTGTAGAATTTGTGATATTAATGTCATTAGGTCAAAAATTTATATAGGCTTATTTCGATCATAGATTTTTTACGTGAAATAGTGTAAGTATACGAATTAGTTGTATTTTTATAGAATATATAGGGAGGGCCACGAATTAGTTATGATTTCAACAGAACGTATAAATAAAAACCATTTGTTATATTATAAGAATTGTTTATTTACAAGAAAGTTAATTAGCAGGCATTTATTTTTAAAAAATTACATCGTCTTAATGACCACCGTTTCGACGTTTGCACTCTTCTAAGCGAGCACCAACATTTTCGAATACTCGTCAGCAAAGAGACCGTGAGATCGCCGACATCGCTTCGTTATTTTTTTCTTTTAGTTGACGTAGTATATTTAGTTTGATGATGTAGACACGATGCTTCAAATAACCCCATAAAAAGAAGTCTACTGGGGATAGATCTGGACTTCTGGGTGGCCACGGAATGTCGCCTCGTCTGGAAATCAGCTTTTCTGGAAACATGTCTTTGACTACCGGCAGGGACTCATTGCATGTGCGACAAGTGGCTTTATTTTGTTGAAACCATGAGTTACGATTGTAGTCAGCAAATTTTAGTAGCATTGGTCCCAAGAGCTCCCGTAACATGTTTGCGCGGGATGTTAGATTCAAATGTTAACGCATTCTTGGCCCACCCTATATAAAAAACTCACTTTACTTTCTCAGATACCTAATATCGTAAAAATGATCATTTTACTGGCTTTCTGTCTACGCGTGAAATTAGGTCCATGTGATTTTGTGAGTAATTATAATTTATAACCTTTTATTACCTATATATATACCTTTTATTTATATTTTATGATTTATAACCTTTGGGCCTAATCCCCGTCCCTCGGAGAGCTCGTAAAGCTGTTGGTCCTCAACCTGATCTCTCCCCGGTCGTGTCGTATAACCGTCCCATCGGATTATGAGCGTGAGGGAACAGAGAGTGCACTTGTGTTTGCGCGTACACTTGTGCACTATAATATCCCCTGCGTAGTTAGGCTAGGAGTACATCATCATCATTATGTCACCGCTATAACAATAAATAACAAAATTTGAAATTTCCATAGAATATACATTTGATTTTGAAACGCAACGGAATATTTTTTATACTGCACGCTTATGTATACTAGGTAGGTAGTAGAGCCACGCTGATATCAGCACGAGCGGGCCGGCTTGACCGGGGCAGTACTATCCTCCCACAGAAAACCAACCTAAAGCGCCAACATCCGTGTTTTCGGCTTCGTTGCTGAGTGTGAGATCGGAGGCCCATTGATGCAGGGGTGACAGTTATCGTGGTAACTGTGTAAGCCGTATACTGTCACGATGACTGTTATGCCTTTTACGTCCCCAAGCGGGGTGTGAAGAAGCATCTCACAAGGCCGCTATAGTGTGGGTCACCATAGTGCAGTCTGCATTTGCGATGAATATGGTGATCACAGCTCTTGGATTCTATTCATGCTTTCCATCAGGCAGAGTAGAGTCACTTTGGTAACCTCTTAATATAAAAAAAATATATATATACCAAGACCATAAATTAAGTTTCAAAATCCATATTGACTTTTACATATATGATACGAATTGCTGAAGGAAGAGATAAGAATAAGAAAAATTATAATAATACACAATTCAATAGAAGTACAGACTTAACTTTAACGTTAACTTATCAAAAAAAAAACCGTGGCATTTACTTGACCGAGTCCGTAAGTGTCACTAAAATACTACCAGTGAAAGCTGAGAAAATATAAATTTACCATAATAATAAAAATCAACTTATGTACAGTTGCTCAATACCACCCAAATACACGTGAAAAAGATACTGGGAAAAGCAATGTTTTTCGCCCGCATAATAATCGATTGTTTGTTTAATAACTAATTTCTTGGGTATAAATCAATAGTAATTTACACCTTTAGTTTTATAGCTGTTCATAATTCCTTTAAGTTTGCTGTTTTTGTTTCTCAATTTTCAATTCGATTTGTTTCTCATTAAAAAATGTAAACCTACTATAAGTTAAGTATTTTGTAAAGTATTTATATGAATTAATTTTGATATGAATTCCAAGTCTCTTATGAGTTTTGACCAGAATTTATTAACGTAATCATATAAAAAATTTCAATCAATTTATCGCCGTCCACTGCTGAACGAAGGTCTCCTCCAAAGAGCACCAACTAGAATAGAATAGAATAGAATAAACTCATTGTACACCAACATTTTGACAGATTGTATACAAGAGCGTATCAGTTAGGTGACCATCTACAAATGGCGGCCTTATCGCTAAAAGCAATTTCTTCCAGACAACTCTCCCTGTCTTGGACATTTTGCATTCATCCGTTGCCAGCCTCTTCTTCAAATCTTTGGTTCGTCCTCTTTTGTTTCATGGGCCCCGTCGTGGTCCACCCCCCGGCGCCTCTATCGTTGTCAATTCGGTCCTCGTACCGATTAAGGCCCAGATGAAGTATCTGGGCCTGATCCTAGACGGCAGGTGGCTCTTCGACGAGCACTTCCGACAGCTTACTCTAAAGCTGGTCGGCGCTGCTTCTGCCCTTGGGCGACTTTTGCCCAATTTGGGTGGAGCCAGCGTCGCGACGAGACGGCTATACACGGGGGTTGTCCGGTCAATGGCACTGTATGGTGCACCGGTGTGGGCGGCGGCTCTGACCGCTCAGAATAGGGCTCGCCTCTGGCGCCCTCAGAGGATATTGGCGGTTAGAGCCATACGTGGTTACCGCACCGTATCGACGGAGGCGGCGTGCGCCTTGGCCGGAACTCCCCCGTGGGATTTGGAGGCGGAAGTGCTCGCCGAAGTTTACCGGCGAACGGCTGACTTCCGGGCGGGTAGTGGCATACGGCCCCCGCCGGTAGAGATACGCGAGTGGCGAGAGGCCGCTCGTCGAGCCACGATGGCTCGTTGGTCGTCCCGGCTGGAGGCTCCACGTGCTGGCTTTGCCGCCGTGGAGGCTCTCCAGCCGGTCATCGCCGAGTGGGCAGGGCGGCAGCACGGGACCCTTTCCTTCCGACTGACGCAGGTCCTTTCCGGGCACGGTTGCTTCGGGAAGTATCTGCACTCGGTCGTCAGGAGGGAATTGAGTCCCGCCTGTCACCACTGCGACTGTAGTGAGGACTCGGCTCAGCACACGCTAGCGGTTTGTTCCGCTTGGGCGGCGCAGCGTGGGGTCCTCACTGCAGTTATTGGAGGTGATCTCTCGCTGCCGGCCGTCATACGCTCCATGGCCGGTAGCGACAGTTGTTTTACCGCGGTCGCAACCTTCTGCGAAGACGTAATTTCGCGGAAGGAGGCAGCGGAGAAGGCCCGGGAGGACGATATCCACTCGGACCCAATTCGCCGCCGGCGAGCCGGGCGGCGGAGGCGCGCATACCAGCGCCTCATGCCGCCTTGAGTGTGGCTGCGGGTGGACGGGACGGGTTTTCCCCTCCATCCGCTATAGTGGCCAGCCGCGAGGAGGTGATGTGCGCGTGTGCCGTACGTCGCCTAAATAGAGAGTTTATCCGCAGATGGTGCCCGCTTTAGCGGGCAGGCGCTGGGAGGGATCTGGATGTCGTAACAGCAGCGGTTCCCGGATCCCTCCTATCTCAGGCGCAGAGTGGCACACCGTGTGGTTTTAGTCGGTCCGATTCCGACACACCACCCCGCCGTAAACCCTGGTGGGGTGACGGCCCGAGGGGGTTTCCACACGTTAAAAAAAAAAAAAGAAAAAAAAAGGACGAACCAAAGATTTGAAGAAGAGGCTGGCAACGGATGAATGCAAAATGTCCAAGACAGGGAGAGTTGTCTGGAAGAAATTGCTTTCGTAATCATATACATAGTGTTAATTTTATCGTGTAATTCTTTTTAAATCTGGAATTAAAAAAAACAGTTTAAGAGATTGATACTAAGAAAATACCAGTATCGCTATACATTAGGGATTTTGTCTTTGCAATTTCTGTGCGTATTTTCGTTAAATAGAAAACCTAACCAAAATTAGAGTAAATTAGAGGCCCCGAACTTGCGTGCAACAATTTATACGCTTAACAAGTCCTAATTAAAACTTCCATGTTGAGGAGTATTATTAGCCACAAATAGCTACCTCATATAATATTTTCTTCAGCAATAAATCCTACCTAATAAAGCGGTAAAATCCGGTTATTCAAACGGCAAATAATAGTAATTACATAAACAGATAACGATAAAATACTAAATTGTGCAAAGTCTAAATTAAGTTTATATAATTAGCTATAAATAGTATATAATATAGTATTTATAAAATACTCTAAATGATAAAGAAAAGTTTTCGAAATTTGTAGGTTTGGCCAGCAGAAATAATTTATAATATAGTGTCCAAATTAGAAGTAGGCACGATTACCTTTATCCGTGAAATGAAAAAAAAGAAATACTAGATAAAACCAATTATTTCAGTTCCGTAATTCACTTTCAATTTTACTTACTTTAAAGTAAATGTAGTTTTAACGCTTTCTAGTATACTATTTACGTCTGGCTAGGGCACACTGACAGTTGGTGGCATTTTTTTTAATTATTTTCTAAATATTAATGGAAGAGAAAAAATACTTAATGCACATTTTTTAAGATATTTGTTTGAACAGTGTGTGTGAAAATTTTTAAACTGTAAAAAACTAATATTTTAAAATAAATTAACCATACGAGTCCAGTAGACACATGTGTTGCGTCTGCATGTAACTGAAATGCAAATGTTAAGATCGATGTGTGGTGTGACTAAGCTGGGCAAGGTAAGGAATAAAAAAATTGAAAGAAGTCAGAAAGCGCCAGGGGATGTAAAGTTGACTAATAACGAGTTATCCTTGTGTGAACATGTGATTCGTAGAGATGGATAAAATGTATCTAGAGAAGGAAATTTTATGTATGGAAGTTGACGGATATAAGAGATAAAAGGACGAAAAAAGAAAAGATGAATTGACTGAGTGAAAGAGGATATGATGAACTGAAGAGTGATTTATGAAAATGAAAGAAAAAGTCATTATACCGACCTCAAATAAACGTGGGACAAGAGTAAGACGATGATGGAGACCTGTATGTAGTCTAGTAGTGTTATAGTACATATGACTTAAACCAAATAATATGGCTAAAATTTATTGAGTTAGACGACACTTCATTAAATATTAATAACCTTTAAAAGTCCACTATTGAACGAAAACCTCTCCATAGAAAGGAGATTTTCGCCTACTATCAAGTTTTCCTTCTCTTTGCAATGATATTGTCCTACATAGTTTGCTTTTTTGGTCACCTTTTAGAACACCCATGCAATGAGTTGGAGTGGAGACGTCCGTATTTTTAATCCGTCTCACATAAATATATGTTATACGACGCTCACGGCTGAAACCCAAGCAAGTTTATGTGCTCATGTTACACTGGCTACGCTCCATGCTCTAACCAATGGCTAAATTATATTTTTTCAGGATAATTAGCGTTTGTTTATTCAAGGTTTAAGCTGGCTCGATACTAAGTTTTATTAACATTAGTGAAGAAGTCACAAGCGTAACTCACACTCATTAACTTTCATCTTTTATATTAATGTGTAGTTTGTAGCTAAATCAATTATCCAATATCATCTGACTTCGTCATGTGACTTCTCAATTTGTACGTGTTAAATTGTAGTTGATCATACAATTGTAAACCAATGACTTTATTATTTCTTTGTTGTCTTGACCTAATAATCATCAATTTGGCACTGAGTCTATGACCTTTTGTTTTGTCATAGTAGTCTCCGAACTAAGTTTCGAAGTATTCTATTGTAGCAAATTAGTTTTGGCAAGACTTTTTTTGGAGCAGCCTTTGTTAAAGTAAAAAGACGTTTGAAAGATGAGATGTTTTTAATGATTTATTTTTCTTTTTATTTGTGTTTGTGTATGTAAAACTATCCGAATATTTTAATTTCTTTACTTTGATAGGAGAGTATTTAATTCAAAATATTATGTGGTAATAATGAAATTGTTGGTAGTGAAATAAAATGGACTGCCGATAAACGTATTTATTTTAATCATTGTCAATTAGGAATGTAGCCCACAAATTTTAAATTGTTAATTAATTTCAGTTTATTACTAGTGGTCACTTTCAGTATAGTTCAAAGTAAATGAATAATTAGCAAGTTATGAGATTAAAATATTATATACTATTAAATAAAATTATATTTTTTAACTTATTATGTATATTAAATAAAACTTAATGTACAATTAAATGATGAGCAGGTATTTTAGTAGTTTTTTTTAAATTTAATTGATACAATAGTATTGTGCATGAAGCCTCTGTTACATCTGTAGCATCTGTTGCTATTTATAGCCTGTTTCAAGCACTGAATATGTTTTATTAAAAAAACAGGTATTTAAATGTAATATATTTGCATATAAACTCAGTACTTATTACTTTGTACTTAATGTTCATCCGTGTGCAAAACTTGCTATGAAAGGCATACCGGAATTTTTTTCAAGTTCTCATTATTTATTTTTTACTTTAATAGTCTTAAATATATCTTGATATATATGTTTTTTTTGTTTCAGATCGCTATTGATGGCGTTAGTTAGTATCCAGGGCAATTGGTATTTATATTTTTGGCTAATATACTGTAAAATCTATTCGGCTTTTCTGTGGTTGTTCGGCAATCACTGTCGCGGCTCTGATAAGGCCCGCTCGGTGATAACTACTGGAGTTGGCGGACAGTCGCCTGGAGGCCTTCAAAGAGTGCGCACGCGTCGTCGCAAAGCGCAGCAAAACTATCGAGTTAAGCACATTGTTGCTCTCGCAAGAAGACCATCTTTGAGAAGAATCGTTATGGCACCAGGAGCTCATTCCGCCCACGCAATGATGGAGGACAAAGAAAAAGCACTTCACGGAGCTTTGGCAACCGGTATGTTTATTGTTTAAATACTTTTAATACGTGTGCAACGAAAACGTGAATTGAAGTGAACTTTTTTTGTTTTGTAAGATCTTATATTCTTAAAGCATAAAATTATTTCGGTAATGAAAGATGTTTTGTTAAATGAAACAGGGCCACTTTCATCTTAACACATTTTTTGTATAGCACTGACACGTCTCCATTTAATGTATTTTCAAGTTCTGTTATAATTTAAATATGGAATTATTCATCAGGTTTTTTAAATAAATATTTTTAATAGGGCACTGATATTTTTGAGAAAATATTTGCTGTTGGTAATCAATGTTAAACTCTGGCGCTGTAGATATTAATAAACAAATATATAAATAAGACTTATATTCTTAAAGCATAAAATTATTTCGGTAATGAAAGATGTTTTGTTAAATGAAACAGGGCCACTTACATCTTAACACATTTTTTGTATAGCACTGACACGTCTCCATTTAATGTATTTTCAAGTTCTGTTATAATTTAAATATGGAATTATTCATCAGGTTTTTTAAATAAATATTTTTAATAGGGCACTGATATTTTTGAGAAAATATTTGCTGTTGGTAATCAATATTAAACTCTGGCGCTGTAGATATTAATAAACAAATATATAAATAAGACGTTATTAATACCAGTACAATGTGAATGAAATGAACAAACAGTACAGTGAACATTCTCTAAAAAGTTATTTCCTTATTGCTCACTCGTAGGTAAGGTCAATATTGGATAAAAAATCGATACAAAAAATAAAGGAATACATTGTAGTTATCCTCTAGATGAATATTAATTTGTAGAAGGAAGGTAAAAATGTTTTTATTACGTTTAAAAAACGACTAACGTAGGTAGTCTTCCGGCTTTATTGTAATGTTAGTCGAAATTATTACATCAGCGGAATTTATTACGAAATTAAGGGGCCGTGACTAGAGTTGCCGACATTTGTAAATATTCATTCGTTTTAAATTAGGAACTTTATATTTTTAAAGTTGCTACATGGAAATATGAACGCAAGATTTTCACAAGAGTATTCAAAGCAAAGAGGTTCTATGCACTTTTAACTTTTTCTTCTTTTTCTTCGTTTTCAAGTATTCTGATAATTTTAAAAAGGGCACTGAAGGTGCTAACACATTTATGACTCTTGAGTGATAGATGTCAATGGACGGCGGTAGTCACACACTATCAGGTGACCAAACAGGTCATCTCTGCTTGTTTGTTCGTAATCCTATCAAGAAATTGCCAAGATTTGTAAATAATACTCTTTGACTTAGAATTGACTAATGCAACCACACTTATTGTCAGTAAAAATTCCTTTAAAGGTTTGCCTGTACCTCAAAATTATTATTTCGGACATCTGACACACAACGCCATCTAACTTCTGAACTAAGCAGAGCTTGTACTATGACAGTTAGATACTATGAAAGACTAATAGCATGAAAGATATATAGAATATTATACATAGAAAACACTCAAACGCCGGAACAAGTACTTGCAGATCATACCAATATTTTTTTTGACCCGGAAATCTGCATTGCCATCGAGGCGGTCATACATGTTTTCTTTTTATGCCACACGGTAAATTTTAAAAGATAATTAACAATGTTCAAAATAAACTAGTTTGAGGTTTTAAATTTTACCTTGCGTGTATTATTTAGACCATTTCATGGACATTAGGCACACTGTTTCTAAATCGTAATGGCAAATCGCCAATACTGTACAGATAGCTCTGACAATATTTTACTCGAAAAAATTAATATACCTATAGGCTATAAATTTTCCATAGACATGATGCGTGGAACACATGAATGTATTCACCATAGATAAAGATTGATACGGGATATGATGATCATTAAAGGACACCCTTCTAACCATGTTGGTATCGATCGTGTCTCGATTACCCTGTAGTGTAATGCTCACATGTATAGCTCGTGGTAGAGAAATATCGATTAGTTTGTTTTAGGCTAATCCATAGATAGGGGAAAGGTAAAAATATGTCACACAGCCCATGACTAGTTGTGCTATAAAATATAATAAATTATTTCAGGTTAATATCCTGTGAAGTCGGCTAATTTTGTAGTTTTATATATTTCATTACGGATATATTAAATACGTTAATTGACAATTCATTAGTTGATTGACATAATTTTTACCTCCTATCAATTTCTTGAAATAAAAATTATTTAAATCACTCGAAACTCGAGTTTGGTACTTCGCAGTCCATTATATCAATCGAGTAACACATTAATTTAAATTCTTTATAGTTTTGGATATAGAAAGTGATAAAAGATAGTGACTTGAACTGTAAGTGATTTTTTAATAACAACTTTTATCATCGTGTTAGGTAATATATAGAAAATTGTCTACATAGATAATTATATGTTTGTTAAAATCGAACCGAAAACAGTGTTAACATTTTAGATAGGATTTCAGCGAACAAAACGAATTTAGGGTACACTTTTTGGCGCTCACACAAATCTTATTAGCCAAATATTCTAGTGACACAGATCATGAAAAATAGCCAATCATTTTCCACGTACAGTTATTTGCCTAAATTGCCAATCATTTTCCACGTAACATAGTTGAATAACATATATAGAAATAGAAGAAAACATTATTTAATAATAATATGTAAAGTATTAATTGTTTTGTCATTTGGTTTTCTGAACGCACATTTTCTATAAACATCTCTAAATACAATAATGTCTTCAAATTTTCCTCTAGATGAGCAGTTAGTTCCTCCTTAATTTACACTCACAAAATATTATATAATATTTCAAAATTTTGCAATCTCCACCTAGCACTACAATACGCCTATCTAATCTATTATTTGCTATATGGCACCATATCGTCTTATAAAAATATTTTTTAAGTATTTTTAGCACGTTAGTCGTTGTTAGTTGTCAGGAGCCAAGTAAGCTTATATTTAACAATGGGTAAATTGACTAACCTCCTTATTACTAATTCAATATTTGGTTTTCTTCCATTATTAACTGAAACTAAAAAAAAAAAAGAAATTACAACGTCAGTTTATTACGTATAAATTGTCTCTTTTGTGTCTGGTGGCAGTTCGGGAGTCTTTTACAAGGATCACTTGCCCCATTTCCCCTTCAAAAAACGTAATAATATCAATTATAAAGAATTTCAATACTGCATTCAGATTGTCTCGTTGATTCGTTCAAAATAACTAGTTGATTCAAATAAAGAACTAAAGGCACCAACACTATTTTTTTAAATATAAGTCCATTTAAGAATTGTACCTAATTTAAACCAATATAACAAATTTGTTTCAACATCGGGCGAGGTGAAAACGTCATTCAATTTATGGGTAGGTAGCGGTTATAACGATTTTAAAACAATCGTGAAACGTTTGACGTAAGAGCCACGCCTCCGGCTACAGGAAACATAAACACACTAATATATACGACCAATGAGGCCAATCAGACTTCATTTTGGACACAAACAAGTAATGAGTTTTACTTATCTTTAGTTTTGGTATTAGATACTCTTGTAGTAATGGACTGTAATTGTATGCTATTTTTTTTTCCAGTAAAGTGTTTGTTCTTCTTTTTTGAATATTTATAGAACACTTCGTTGTCGGAGTTCAATCCTCCTTACGGAAATAAAATAACTTTATATGAATATCTGCTTTGAGATCATAATGTTGCAAATTCACATTCACAGATATTATTATTTTCTGATCACCATTTTTAAATGTCACCATGAGTCTTAATTTTCGATCATAACAATTTGAGCCCATACTTTATTATCTACGCTTCCCCGCTAACTTATCAGTGGACATGTTGCTATGTTAATTATCGAAAAGTTGCTCAACAAACATTAACAAAGAGTACAAAAACTCTGACGAAATCACACACACAAGCAGAAATGACATAACGGTGATAAAGTTGTTTTTAATATATAGATACATATAGTGGGTGTATACAGCGATTTTAAATAATTATGAATGTATTTGAAATTTTCGCAATGGTTTTAATTGTGTTCCGGCAAATTAATTTTTCACGCATGCAAGCAATTCGATAGAGGTAATCATTGAAACAAAGAACAAAAACAAAGCAAATCAATGTTGGATACGGAAAGCAATGGTTCTTAAAAGACCTTCCTGGTTGTTGGTGACCTTTTAATAGGATATTACTATTAGAAATTATAGGATTAACATTTATAATAACTTGAAACTTCTCACACGCTTATGGTCTGATTTTAAAACAGTTATTATAATCAGGGTGTTAATGAACAAAATTTTACATTTATAAATAGATTTTATAAATTCATTGCACCCGGACTCAAAATATATGGTTGTGATCGTCATAACGATTCGGAACACTAACTAGACGACCAGGTATCAGGTCAGGTCCGCATTTCAAGTTTTGAGGAAGGTTCTAATCTACAGATTTTTTACTAAAATCTTTAACTGTTAACGTCGGCAAGCGCAAATAACATTATACATTTTGTACATATATATTTAACTCTAAAATAAAACTAAAGAAAATCTTTTAGAGTATTATAATATTTCTCTACGTTATAAGTTTATAAAACTTGTTATGATTATACTGTTTCCAACTCTAAAATCTGACAACCCTGAACTATACGATAATTAAATCGTTATGACGACAACAGCCAACGCCCACGTCGTTTTTTTTTAACTCATTAGTTTTATCGTTTTAATGTTGCAATAAGTCTTTTGTTACTATCTTCATTCATTTTAACTATTATTTAAAACAATGAGTTTCTAATTTTGCCAGTTTTTTTTATGTATAGGTATTAACGTGATTACTCGCTGACTAGACCGATTCGGCCAATTATTTTTTTGTTTGGATACGCTTCCTAATGTACTTTGTCGTCAGGTCTATTTATTATTTGCCAGAATCTCTTCAAATAGACAAAGCAAATGTTACTATACTGCTAGTTATTACCCATTTTATTTATTTACATAGCTTTAGTATATCGGCAGACTTGATACACAAGGGATTCTTTTCAAATTAATCTTTGGGTGGTGTAGAAATCATGTGAGCGTCCCTTACAGCACGAAGACATAAAATAAAATATTTGTTTTTAATTGAAATAAAATACGTTACACTACACTACATTCATAAATTTATATTTTATTTATATTTACATTTTTTTATATACAGAAGGTTGACAGCAATGTCACATTGAATGGCATTGATGGTTAATACCTCGTGAAATAGTACGGGCAGCCTTTGTCGTATTTGAAATGGTAATCGGTCAAAGGAAAAAGGAGTTTTAGCCGTTTCAGCTTTCATTTGACTGTCTTCATATGAGGTAATGTAATCTTTGATTACATCCACATCAAGTTGACGTGAGATGTTAAGGGTTAATGCTTAAGTACTTAAGTTGTTAAAGTTCAATTACTTATTTTATGTGTAAGTAATATTTAAAGTTTGAGCCAAATAATATTTTGAGACTTTCAAAGGCAAATTCCCTTGTCTATGACTCTTGATGACCCAATCAAATAAAATATAAAAGTATTATTGATTGATTTACACATGGAAACACATTAATAGACAAAAAACACTCTGGCAACAAGTAAATACAATTTGATTCTAAATTTCCTACGAAACTAAGATTATTTAAAAAACAGCAATTTTAGGTTAATTACTACACTCTGCGTGATTCTCGTGTCTCTAACAATATCTCAATAATGGAGTCAAGGAACGCAGAGGACAAACTTTATTAGGAAATGGTGAAATCGACCCTCAGACCACTATTTTGTATTGTGTAGGAATTGAACCCATAAATAACACTCGATAAGGCACATTATCTTACACCACCAATACTGTCAACCTAAAGATGTACTATGATAGTATTTGTAATAATGTTTAAATTAACGGATGGATTAGGAAGTGTTTTGTATTCTAAATGACAAGTGTTATCAAGGGGTCAAGATAAAGAAAATACATCATTTCACTCCTAGATTGTTGATATGAAAATATACAATACTTGAAATACATGTGTTTGAAACATGGTTATGACGTCATTCACTATGATCTTTCTATTCATGTGACCTTAACATAACATAGGTCCTAAATAAGGCTAATACAATTATAGATATAAGATTATCGAAGTTCATGTTCAAAAATATCAGGCAAACCATTTATTATACTTCACCTACATATATAAGCTATGAAAATCTTTTACAATATCATTAGAATACGAAGGTAAATGCTGCTTTCCCGACACCGCAACGCAAAATCTAAATATTTCAGTAGCTGGCGTTGTCTAATAGGCCCGTTTTGACATTTATCTATGTGACAAAACAAGTTGGTAAATTGCGAATCGAATATCAGGAAGTTTTACCAAAAAAAACCGAATAAGGTGCGGTTTACAAATACTAGTTATTTATCCAGGACGCAACAATTCAGATCAGTGATCTATGACAATCCAATCTTACCAGACTACTTTCTGTACGATGGTTTAGTGTTACTTCTTCGTGTCATTACTAACAATGTATCATGTAAATGCTCTTATCTATAATCTAAATCAGTGTACATAATAATATGTACATAAACACAAGTGAAAGTACGTGCGTCATTGAATCCGTTAAGTGTGTATGACATTAGTATGGCTTTTGTGACGTTCGTTTTGTATTGTCTGCAAAGTGTTTACGCACCGTCGTAATGCAGACTAAATATTAATATAATGCATACTTTTATGTTTTATAAAGCTGAGTTACACAGTTTATTTATTAAATGCAAGAAAAAGTATTATCTGTTCCTTGTCCCTCATTCGGTATCAACTATCCGTGGCACTTGTCCCCGTTTTAAATATATACACATGCAACGCCACGTGATTCGTTCCACTAGAAAACTATACCCTACTATCAGGTTGTCTTTACCTGGACGCAATATGATGTAAATATTGCCCATGTTAGTTTTGTTTTATAAAAATACCATTAGTTATATTTACGTAAACAGGTTCATTATCAACAATAAAATCACTAAGGTTACTTAAAAAAAAGCATATTACCGTTTTAATAATTTAAAAACGTTCTTTTAATAATACATTGCCTGGCAAAAGCGAGTCATAGCGTCGTCAATTCTTATTTCGTGCATATTTTTGAAAAACATCGTTTTAATATTCAATACAGAGAAATAATTCAACTTCACTGTAATCCGCCAATTTCATAAGAAATGTCTGTTGTGTAGCACATTATTTTATTACATTTGCAGACGTTTGGAAGTGACTAGGTTATTTTAAACCAGTTCGCGTCGTTCTTGAGATCACGTTGCTAAAAATAAAACAGATATTTTTTCCCTGGAGCTGTGAGACTGTTTTAATGCACTTGTGATTTTGGAAACTTTAGAAAACCGATAGCGCACTTGTGACTTTTCTGTTAAGCAGAGGTATATGTAGGGAGCACACTAATACTGGGGGTAATCACTGATTGTCAGGAGACCTTCTAATTATTAACTGCCTTTAGATTTGAACAAAAAGTTTGATTTGATTTTACAAATTACTTCGTTCTTTTACTTACAAGTTTTGTAACTAAATACTGTAAGAATCTG